>OX327013.1:4502793-6964668 GCA_946800695.1 Geum urbanum | reverse complement strand
CACTGAGTTGTTGAGTGATTTGAATCGTTGACGGACTATATCCACAATGTCAGCAAATGTGAAATCAACACTCAAAATATCCATCACACCTTCTTGACCATGAATATATTTCACAATGATTGGAGAATGTGTTGTTGCCATTGAACATACCTACAGAAGAGTTGCAGAAACGCATGTAAATACTTTGGTTAACTGACAATAAGGTCTGATACTTTTAACAGAATAAATAGAGTTACAGATACATTGATAGATAGGTTGACAGATACTCAGGTTCTGGGAATAAAATTCCCAGAATCTGCAGTTTTTTTAGAGAAATCTGCGGACTTTAGCCGACAAGTTTCAAACTTTAGCCAACGACTTTTTTGTCGTCGGCTAAAGTCCAAACTTTAGCCAATGACTGCCATTTTTGTCATCAGCTATAACTCCGACGATACTATAGTTGACGAAGGGTCATCGGCTATAATTATAACCAGCGAAATTGTCTAATAGGCCGACGATTTTTTTTCGTCAGCTATAGTACTTTTTCTGGTAGTGCTAGATTCCAACTTCTTTTTTTTTCTTTTTTTTTGTAGCTTTATTATCATTTAACTTTTTTTCTTGAAGAATTCAAGTTCATCAAATTAATTATATGTTCGAGGGTTATTTTTGTCAAAATTTTAAGTTATGGTTGACAACGTGAGTTTTCTTTATAATAATATTGTATGATAGTATAGATAAGAATCCAGCCTGCAATGAGAGTACTTAGCTTTTCTAAGGTTTTGAGATCCGCCACCTCTCTGGGTAGGCTATTTTCTCCGACGGGCCGACCTCAGCGATGACTTTTCTCATGGTTAAGGGTGTTAGGCAAAGGGAGGTTGATTCACACCAATAATCTTGTGGTTTTGCAAGTAGGTTTGGAGTATCCCGACCTTGTTTTTGGAGGGCGAAAAAAGGTCAAAGGGATACTACGGTGAATACGGTCATTGTTGGAGCACAATGATAGCGAGCAATAGTTGAATTTTGCTGGTGGCTGAGGTTTGATAGCGGAGGGCTTGTTGCAAGTTTACTCCATCGGAGCTATGGCGAGGTTCCATGAGGTCGATTTGACTGACTTGGATGGGCTCGACGGTGAAGGGGTGGTGACTCTTGTCAGTAGGAGGGTTGGTACATAATTAGTCTAAGACTAAGTGCATTTCCCTAACCTGTAAGTACACTGAGTAAAGTAATATAATTTGTATAGAAGTCGAGTGTCGAACCCACGAGGACTGACTAACCCGATTCCATAGCTTTTTCCGGTTAAGTCCTTTACATGCGTGATAAACAAACAATTGATTGGTTGGTTGATTACACTAATGCAAAGATGACAAATTGAAATGATCACAAATTCAAGATAAAAGAATGGTTGGCTAGGGATGCCCCCGTTAACCATTTGATGCTCAAACAATGTCTAGTTTTAGGTCATGAGTTGTTTAGTCTGGTTTACATGCTCAAATGTTTTTTGGATCATAAGAACGAATCCTTTCATTATCCAAATTAAGCTCTCCCGGGTCATGCTTGGTTATAGGCCGAAACTCCTAGGCATTTTAGGATTCTAGAAGGTTTCGGTCCATTCATAAAGCACAAAGTAAACCAAGATTAGGAGCTAGACTTTGGGTGCTAGGCTCCTAATGTATTTCATGCGTAAGGAGTTTGATTGCAAACATATGTGAAGATTATGGATTATTTTTCTTCCCAAGCCTCTTTTGGAGTACCTAGAAATTGGTTCTAATGAATGCTCCCAACTCACCCTTTTGGGTTACGAGTCGAAAAAATCAACAATAGCTACAAAGCCTCTCGGTTCAGTGTAAGCTTATCCAAAAACCCTTAAGTCACTTGGACCTCAAGAGTATCTCGATTCATGCTCAAACACAAGGAAACCAAATCCTAAGCTAGCTCAACCTTTTAAGTCTAAGCCTAAGTCATGTTATATGCTCATGTATTACCTAAGTGAGTAGCTAATTCCCTTAGGTGTCACTTCATAGTTCCTTAGACAAATCTTAACTTAGCTAGAGCTAAGACATGCATGGGTGAAACTAATCAATAAGCTCAAGCATAATAACATGCCACAATCATATTACACATACAACAAACTCATCCAATAGCATAGAACACTCAAAACATATTTATAAACAAAAATCAAACATCATTGTTTACATCAAATGATTAGAGTTTGACCTCTAGCCTCCCATAGAAGGGCTACTCACACATCATAACTAAAAACAAGTTTGAATACATAATTAGAGTAAATAAAGTGAAATAATAACCCAAGACTCTTCCCAAAGAAAGTCAAGCTTCTTCAAGTCCTCTCTTGTGCTTCTAGCTTCACCTCATTTGCTCCAAATGCACCCAAGCCTATAAAGGAGGTAAAAGAGATGTCTAGGACCCCAAGAGGCAAATGAGAAGAGGGATTACTTCTCACCTCTTTGAGCTCTAAAAATCTCACCAAACCCTAGAATAGAGATAAGAGAAGGAAATGCTTGATTGCACAAAGAGGGATGTACAATCAAGTGAGGAGGAGGAGGAAAGGGAGAGGAACCTCAAGGGAAGCAAAGTAGGTCAAACTTAAGGGGTTGTTTTAGTGGTGGTAGAGAAAGTGTTCGAGGTGGAGGAGAGAGAAAAAAGGTTAGTGTTATGACCCGAACTGAAATTACGCACTAATCGAATCGTATTAAGCCTTATCGCGGATTAGGCACACTATTGAGGTTATTAACGACTTTTTCACCGGGCAAGAATTTAGCTAGACTTTCTTCACAAGAGTTGTAGAGTATTCTATTTCGATATTATAAGAATTTTTGGAGAATTTTTCGGATAAGCGAGATATTTCTTATGTTTGTCGGAAGTCAACGCAAGAAATAATTAACAAGGAAATCATTTTTGGCCGGTTTAATCTTGACCGTTAGATCGTGATGAGATTGAATTTGGGTTTTTTATATTTTAAGGAGATTAAGGGTATTAATATATTTTTTTGGAAAAACCCAAATCAGAAAACATTACAGGCTCGACCCATTTAGCCCAAAAATTGACCCGCGCCGCCGCTTGGATTAACCCGTTCTGTTTTCCGTTTTTCTGCCACCTCCAACGTCGATTAATGTAGGAAATTGAATCTCTTGTCTTCCTTGTTTGATTTTTGTGATAATTTTGGATGTTTGCATGGGTTTCGGGGTGACCCAAATCATGTTAAACCGTGAAGAATTGCCGTCGGGCTCGGCGGTTCTCCGGCGTGTTTTGGGGTCGGGGTCGGAGGACTATGGAGCTCTCCCTCCCTTGAGTCTCGTAAGGATGGTCTCAAGCTCCTTCATGTCTCAACAAACGAGTTTTGATGATTTTGGAACTTCGGCTGATTTTGGGGCCGTAGCTTTCAACGTCGATTCAAACGAATTGGTGGCGAGTTGGAGAGTGTAGGTTTAGGGGTTTGGTTGGGCTCGAGGAAAGGAAATTTTTGAGCTCAAGGAGCGTCTTGGTGGCGGTTGCTAGAAATATGTTTTCCTATCTATTTTAGGTAATTCTGGCTAAACGTCGTTGATTTGGACATCGGCCCAGTTACATATGTGATTGGCCTTGTTGAGAGCTTTCCAACGAGGTGTCGAACTCCGTCATCAAAGAACTTTCACCTAAGGCACGTGTGACCCACGCGCCACTGTTCACGGCGGAGCTTCGGCAAGGCAGGTTGTAGGATTCTTCGATGGAGTTTTCGGGGTTATTTTTTCAGTGTCAATTTCCATACTTTTATATGTTATGATATTATGTGATCCTTATGGACAGGACATCATGATCACGACCCCAATTAGGAGAATTCTGCTAGACTTTAGCAATAGTCGCAGACTTCTGAGTGAACCTTTATTTTTACAATCGATAGTGAGTTCATATTTTTATGCATTACGCTTTACGGTATGTTTTCAGAGTGTTTATTCAGAGGTTTACTTTGTGATGGTTTTATTTAGTTGCATCGATGCCTTAGCTATTTGATTGATCACCGGGTTAGGAAAAACAGCCTACCCAACCTTGATTGTCTCCAGTTTGAACAAATACCCTAGATAATCCAATCACCTTGATTTTCATACATATAGTCATTCCGGGTTATGACAAATACCATGAATGACCACCTCCATTGTATTCTAGTTTATGATATTTTACTCGCATTATTTCACAAAAATTAGCGAAAATGCATGATAATTCAGTTTTTATCGATTTACACAGATTATGTTATTTTTGTCTACTCACGCTAACATTTTATTTTTGTCGCCCAGGCTGCAGTGTATATCTTAAGAGTGATTGGTTTCTTCGAAGGCTTCGAGTCTGCCAGTCATCTCTTCAGCAGTATGTTTCAGCTTACTGTCAGTTTGTATCATATGTATCATATGTATGTAGAAGTCTCTCTGGATACCATTTGTTGTATGTTTGACAAGACCCACCCCAGATTACCATAGTAATCCAGGGTAAGTCTTACGACACCCGTATTAGAGTATCTAGCACCGCCTAATCGGTACCAGTTACCCTAGCACGAGTAACCTTGAACTACAGTTGAGAACATACACTAAGAAGATAGAAGCTGTGAACTGTCATGCCTCGCACTCTGAACGGTCATTACTTCAACCAACAAACCTACAATCTGGGAAATTTAAAACAAAGGCCATAGGGAAAGGCAAATAAATAGAATACGTTAGAGTGAGTGGACAAAAATAACATCATCTACGTAAATCAATAAAAATGATCTAACATGTCTTTCCACTAATTTCCGTGAAATAATATGAGTTCAAATAATTATAAACTGAATACAAATGGAGGCGCTCGCTCAGGCCACCTAAACTGAGTCGGCTAGCTATAAGAATAAATAAATGTGCCGGGATCATCCCCAGGCCACCTAACCTGAATTGATCTGAGTCAGATGAGGCTACCTAACCTCCTCTGACTAAACTATCCAGTGATCATTCAAATAGCTAGGGTATCGATGTAACTAAATAAACCATAAGAAATAAACCTCTAAATTTAAAAGCTCTTAAATAAACTGTAGAGCATATTAATAAAAATATGAACTCGCTATGACTGTGAAAATTAAAGGTTCACTCACAGTACTGTGCCGTCATTTCCATCAAGCCAAAGCCTGTCTATCGGTATTTTTAAACATATGTCATTGGCTGCTAATACGTCGTTGAAACAATGATTACTACTTTATAATAAATCGCCAGAATTCATAATGAAAAACTAAGCTTGTTAACCAACGAGCAAAATCGTTGAGAATTCAAATAACGTGCTTGTTGAACTAATGACGAACTTTTAATATAATTCTCAATTCCAACTCCTGAAAACTTTTTAAAGTCGCAACGTATTCCTCAAACGTTATACAACTTGAAGTCGAATCGACTATCAACTCAATCGTTCAATATAATCGTAAAATTTGTTTAATTAATATCCGATTAATCACATGTCTTAATTATCCATATCCAAATCAATTCAATAACCTCTTCATTACATTCAGTATGTAATTACGAGTAAAACGACATAAAATTTACATCAAAATACCCTTCGCCGGAGCACCGTCGTGAACCACCACCAGCGGCGCCAGTGACCTTTTTCGACGACCCAAACTTGGAAACACTCAAAATCTTGCAAGCAAAAAAAATTTCAACTACACCAAAGTCCAATTCAACCTCTAACTAGTCGAATTTATCTTGAAACTGAAATCCCCCAAAAACTTCAATCATTCGATTCTCCTTGCTCCGGTCGAATTAGAATGTGTTCTTGGTGTCCTTAGCTTCGTGGTGAGGAGAGTTTCAAAGCTCAGTAGGTTTCGCCGGTCGATTTGGCTAGAAAATTATAAACCCAAAACCTAAATTTTTCTCGGTTTTCCTCTTGAAATTTCGGCTATCTCCGGTCGAATTGGTGGTGGAGACCATAGGAAAAAGGAAGAGGGAGGATAGATAAACATTTTGTTACTAAAACCTCCGGGTTTGGTGGCCGGCCGGTAATTAGTCGTCGGCGAGTCGTGGAGGAGAGAGAGAGAGAGAGAGAGGAGAGAGAAAAAGTCTGACCAAAAAGAAAAGTCTGACTTTCCATTTTTGGAAAGTCCAATATATACGTGAGCATTGCGACTAACCAATCCGTAAAAATTGTACGAAACTTTCGTTGACCACAAATTCTTCATCGTAACTCTGATTTTAATACATGACATGACCGCGAACTCATCTCGATAAACTCTACAACTTTCATCAATATAATTTTCCAAAATGAAAATTCATTTTTATATTCGTCCATTTAGGACTATTACATTTTCGATAAACTTTCGATGATCATAACTTTCTTGTCGTAACTCCATTTTCGAAATTCTTCGAGTCTACAGACTCGTCTCGACGATTTCTACAACTTTCACCCAAAGTCAACCAACTTCGACATACTAATAAAAAGTCAACTAAAACAACTTTCAATATTTACCAACGGTAAAAATTAACTACCTCCTTCCTCGATTAACCTTAAATAAATCATAAAAAGAAAATTTTCGGGACGAAATATTATAGTGTTACTTTCAGTGGGGCTCATATAAATAGTCAGCTACTCATTTAGTTCTTGAGTTTACTTCTCTTTGTTTTCAAAACCCGTACTTTGTAAATATGTTTTTAATTCCTGAGTTGAGCTTTTGGTTTTGGTTTATGACATTTTTTGAGAAATCTGGATGGACATCGGTGGTCCATGGTCTGCCTTTGGGATTTGAGTTCTGAAGTGTTATCTTCATGCATATTTTTGGTTGTCTCAGTTTCAAGAGAGGTTATGTCAAAAATTTCGTAGAATTTCTTAGATTATGGTCATTCGTTAGAACTTAATCTTAGTTTACTAGCTAAACTAGGGTTGGTTCCTTTTAGTTAACAAGTGAGTGAGGGTTATCTCTAGATGCAAAAACTATCAAAAAGATGTTAAATGAGATGTGTTGTGTTGGTGTCTAAGGGGGAGCTCGACCATGATGAGATAAGGATGAGAAAATGAGGTGTTTTGTGGGCCCTTAGATGTGCTAAAGTAGTCATGAAGTTTGATCTAAAGGCTACAAACTGTGATCCCCTTTTCTTAGCTTCTACGCTAAAATTCAAACCTTGCCTAATACTTCCAAAATTCAAATATGTGCCTCCCCTAATCAAATCAGCTAGGGTTTGTATCTAGGTAGTTTGGACTTCACTTGGGCCTAGCACAAAGTTTTTGGGTCTTACTTGGTGATCCGGTTAGCCATGGACAAATTCGGCGATTTTCCAGCAGCTTTTGATAACTTTCGGCGACCATTTTTTGTCTTTTTTCCAAAGTTGCTCCAAATTCCCTCATGACTTTGAAAATGTGCTCGGCTTCTCCAAAAAGTGATTAATTAAACATCTTTAAGAGCATTTCCGTGCCAACTCCCTATTTTCTAGTATAAACAGAAAATGTTATAAGAATGATGTTTTATTCCTAGAAGACAAGTGATAAGCATGAAGTTAGAGACATAATTAGCACATAAATATGGACCTTACAGTGTTGCCCAGGTTAGTTTGCGGGTATGGACCATTTACTAAGTTGTTGGGCTAGGTTGGTTCTGTTTGGCCCTTGGGATTGGCATGTTTGACTTTTGCCTAATGGTTTGGTGGGCTGTCTTGGGCCTAATGTCACATCTGGAGGATCCTATTCTGGAGGGTGATATGAGAACTCTAGAAGTTCTTGTTTTGGAGAGCGTGAAATTGTCGGTGTTGGAAGATCATGTTTATCGCCAATGGAAATGTGATATACATCGCCTAACCCAAAATTAAATCATCTACTCCCTTTTGTTATTGACCGGATTTGGTTTAGGGTTTTAGATGGGTTTCATGTTGTAAAAATGTAGTCGTACTTGGAAGGTACTTCTTTTGTCAGTCCCTTGAGGGTGAAATGCTATATTGTCTGGTTGCTGGTCTATGTTTAATAAACAAAAAAGTATAGATAAGAACCCCGTAATAGAAAAAGGGTAAATTTCCACCAGCTCTAATTTTATAGATTATTTCCCTATTAGCAAACAACTTCTTTTTTTTTTAAATTCCCAAGCACCTTACGTGTCTTAGAGACATTTCCCAATTACCCATTATTTTCCTTGCTATTTTTCATTCCAAAATTCTCTCTCTCCCTCTCCCTCTCTCTCTCTGTCCCTCTCTCTCTCTCTCGGATGACTCATATTCAGTAACAATGATTGTCATACCCTAGCAGTTGATGCCATGACGTCCCAGCTTCATAATTGTAATCTTCAACCTTTGCTCGTCATGCTGCCTCAGTCTCAAGCTATGTTGCTTGACCTCGGCCCTTGCTCGCCTCCACAAACTAGCATTACACTCTACTTCATGTGCACTCCTCAACCTCGTCGTGCTGCCTCAGTCTCAAGCTATGTTGCTTGACCTCGGCCCTTGCTTGCCTCCACAAACTAGCATCACACTCTGCTTCATGTGCATTCCTCAATCTTGTGCGTTACCTTTCTCTGGTCTCACATTACACCGACGACCTTTGCGTTGCACAGCTGAAGATATCCAAATCTGGTCGCCTCCCTCTCAAGCTTCTTACCACCTATCTCCAGCCTTGCATCAAACTTCTTAAGCTCGAACCCAGTCGCACCCTATATGACAGATTTTCGAAAATGGTGCACTTTACAGCAGACGCTTCCATCATAGCCAAATTATTTTTCAGGGAGGTTGTGCGTCTATCACGTTGAATAGGGATGTGAAGTTTCTTAGCCATTTTTGCACGTCTGTGTGGAGAATGTTTGGCACAGCTCTGAATCGTAGCAGTACTGCTCATCTATAATGCGATGGTAAAAAGGAGGTGACATATTGGACCTTGGGTAATATGGTGCGTAGTTTTTGTGGGGACAAACCAAAGTAGTGGGATCATGCCTTACCACAAGTGAAATTTTCTTATAACAGTGTTGTTCACGAGAAGACACCTTTTTCTCTTGTTTATACTATTGTCCCTATTCATGTGGTTGATTTAGTGAAGCTTCCTAAGGTTCTTGGTGTTAGTGTTGTTGTTGAGAATATGGCCAAGGATGTCCAATCTGTGTGAAAGGAGGTAAAGGCAAGGTTGGAGAAGACAAATGCCAAGAACAGGGCTGCAACTGACAAACATTGAAGACTTAAAGTGTTCAAGGAAAGGGATGTTGTCATGTTGTTTCGGCAGAAGGAAAGGTTTCCCGTAGGTACTTATAACAATTGACGTTGAAGCCTCAGAAGTATGGACCTTACCAAATCCTCAAGAAGATCAACGACAATGCTTATGTTGTGGCTTAACCATGAATTTGGGGAATTTTTGATACTTTTAATGTTTATGATATGTGTGAGTTTCGTGATGATAAGCCTCTTTATCCTGTTGAAGATAATCCAGGGTCGAGTTATTTCAAAGAAGAAGAGAATGATGTATAACAAATGACATTAAAGATTGAAGAAGAGCTAAATCGTAAGAAGGGAAAAGCTGGCAAAGTGCAGATTTGGCATTCAGTGTCTGATTTGGGTGCATAATATCTTTCTAGAAAGGGAACGGCGCTAGGAGCAAGACAATATGGCAAGGCTCAGTGGTCACCCATTTTTGGTCATCCGAGGTTGTTTAGTCCTCGAAAAGCGTGTTTTAAGTATTTTTCATTTTATTTAGTCATCTTTTGAGTTTTGAATTTTTAAACCCATAAGCTTTATTAAGCCTTTTGTTAGCACCTTATGCCTACTCCGGTAAGGGGGCTAAAGCGCTAAATGTCATATTTTAATCCTAAAACGATCTCCAGTAACAAAGGGCTAAAGGGTTATAGGGCTATATTTAGACCATATTTAAGCATTGCCTCTTGCAGACTTTGTTATCTTTCATACTATTAATCAAAAACGAGAGTTTTTCTCAAACTTTGGTGGATTCCAGTCTATTTTAGTTCCTTCTAGATTTAACGCTTGTTAATCTATATACTCTGCTACATCAGGTGGTATAAGAGCAGGTCTACCCTGTCTTCTATCGCTGGTGTAACGACCTATGGTTGATAAATCACATCTGACACTAAGATGGACTTCAACCTCACACCCAGATGAACATCAACTGACGTCAACGATGAATGGTAAAAATCGAAGATCAAAGTCACAGAAATTCGGTCACCTATCAATGAAGAGGATAGCATGGAAGACTAATGACATGGAATAACATTATTCGTTATATTTGGCTATTGGGGATTAATATATATTTTTTTGGTTTTGGGTTAGTGAGATTTTTTTTTTAGGGTCGGAAAAATCTCTATGAAAAGTCAATGCTCTATTTTTCCGATGAAAAAAAAATACAGCGTCTATACTTGGTGACTTGGTGTGAGAAGTAGTAGTGTACAAGACTTAACAAAACCTCGCTGTTTTGTCGCCGGAGGTGACTGCAGTGTGCTCTCTTAAAGGCCATGGAAGACATTGAGGATTTGTTCGTCGGCGCTGGAGGTGGAGCTCCGCCTGGTTTTCGTTTGCCGATAACATCCGTTGGATTCAATCCGAAGAAGAAAACGAACAAGAATAAATCCAATCTCAATGGCATCTCTCAAATCAAAGACCCACTCGCTCCGCTCTCTCCTAAAATCCCAGGCACTGAAGTAAGCTCCTCTCTTTCTTTCTCTATTCCTCTCTATCTGTAAAAGATGAATGCTTTCGCTGATAACTTGCGTAATGGCAGACTATATATATCAAGACATTTGGATGCTCACACAATCAGGTAGCCTTTCTTTGGATTTTGTTTTTTATTTCCATTAACAGTACTTGACTACTGGTTTTGCAACTATAATTGATTGATTATACTTATTGCTGAAACTTGCTCCTTTCGTTACTCTATTGTTTTAACAATAGAATGCTACTTCATTCTTTATCCTGTATTACCTAAGTGTTCTTCAAAATGACTTGGCGGAAGTTGTGTGTTCCTCATTATACGTTTTGATTTCCTTGTACTTTTTCATTGTTTCAGAGTGACAGCGAATATATGGCCGGTCAACTTTCAGCTTTTGGTTACTCTTTGAGTGACAATCTTGAGGATGCAGACCTGTGGCTCATTAATACGTGAGACGCTTTTATTTTTCCGCGTCTATTTTGTTTTATGTATTATCTCACGCTAGATATAACTTGTAATCAAAGTGAAGAGGTAATTTGGGTGTTGATCAGTAATTGGGACATCATTTTGGTTGTTTCTTATGATTATTTATGTAGTTAATAAACTCCATTATAGTAGTATTTTTGAATGTAGTGAAGCTATTTCGAAAGCTATTCCTTTTCAAATCTTTGTTGTTTGATTATTGCTTCAAGGCAGTCAAATTTTCTTGAGGTCCTAGGGCAGTATAATTTTTTTCTCCGCTATCTGAAGAGAAACTAGTAGCATGCAATAGCTGTGTCTCATGAATGTTTAATGAAAAAGACAGTAGAATATAATATAGGATATTACTAACGAGGAAATTCACACTTCCAAGGTCAATGGATGTTCAAAGATATTTTTTCGAATACCAGGATGATATGATATTTCTGTATGTTTAATTGTGTATACAGACTATTAAAATAACACTATTATCGACAATACTACAATATGTGTATGTGTACACAGAATTCCAAGATAATATTACGATAAACTGACATCACCTGCCCTTAATAAAAATTTGGTTCCTTCCAGTTTACTCAACAGCATGAAGCATTAGAATCTCAAAATTCGGTCTGGGTGGTTGAGATTACTATGTATTTGAGGCAACTGAACCTTTTGTAATATTTCACATACTTTAACTGACAGCTTTGCAGGGATTCTGAATTCCAAGCTTTTGACTGAAATAGTATAGTGTTCCCCGTTTACTCGTTGGTTTGTCAATATATTGATTTCAGTATTTCTTGTAGATGCACAGTCAAGTCTCCAAGCCAGTCTGCCATGGACACTCTGATAACAAAAGGCAAAGGTGCGAAAAAGCCCCTGGTAGTAGCTGGTTGTGTGCCTCAAGGAAGTCGAGATATAAAGGAGCTGGATGGTGTCAGTATAGTAGGAGTCCAGCAAATTGATCGAGTGGTTGAAATTGTTGAAGAAACTTTGAAAGGTCATGAGGTGCGGCTTTTGAGCCGTAAGACATTGCCAGCGCTTGACCTCCCTAAGGTGTGCTTTTGCATATCTATTTTTGATTTTCTTTTGTCTTGTTACCCACACTTATCATTGGGCGTCTTCAGTGCTACTTCTACAATGTATTTCTGTCTGCATGTTATACCGTCAACTGGTGTAGAGATAAGAATATTTGGTACTCAGTTTTTCCATTCTACTTTATGTTTTCAAGTAGTCAAGAGTCTCACTTTCAACTCGAATTTTCTACAGGTGAGAAAAAACAAGTTTATTGAGATTCTTCCAATCAATGTTGGCTGTTTAGGTGCTTGTACATACTGCAAGACAAAGCATGCCCGTGGTCATTTAGGGAGTTATACTGTTGATAGCTTGGTAAGTATGTCAAGTTGGTTTTTATTTATTTAGATGTTGTTACAATTAATAAGAAATATTAGAACGGCAGGTGGGACGTGTGAAATCTGTGATTGCTGACGGAGTCAAGGAAATATGGTTAAGTAGTGAAGATACTGGCGCATATGGTAAGTGATTCTGATGTTTCAGGTGCCTTGTTTCTGTTAATGCAGATTCTTTTCTCAGCCATCCTGTTTTGAGAGAATAGGTCATCTGTAAAGATTTTTTTCTCAAGAATCTTGTTTTAAAGGACTTAGTCATGATGGCATAACTCAATGCATGATGGTATACCCACTATGAAGAGCGATATCTTTTTTCTTTTTTATTTTCAAGTTCTGCATGTATGATCAGCTGTATCAGTTAGATAATCTCCCAAGTAAACATGTAAAACATACTATGATCTTATGCCCTATCTTAGTATAAGGATTTGTTGAATTTTAATTGGAACATGTTTCATATTACATGAAATAATGTTAAATGAAAGAAGAAAAAAAAAAGAGATGTTGCCTGTGCCATTTGTTTGTTGAACATGAACATGTGGTATTATGTTTTACAGGCCGTGACATTGGGGTCAATCTACCTATTTTATTGAACGCAATTGTGAAAGAGCTTCCGCCTGATGGAAGCACAATGCTTCGAATTGGAATGACGAATCCTCCTTTCATTCTGGAGCACTTGAAAGAAATTGCAGAGGTGTTGCGGCATCCATGTGTATACTCATTTCTTCATGTACCAGTGCAATCTGGAAGTGATGCTGTCTTGACGGTAAGTCCTGAAATATATATATATATATATATAAAATTCACTGTGTTCATAGTTTGGCACTATTTCTCATGGCAGCAGACAATGCTCTTTCATTTTGCTATTTTGCGCGTGTTTCCTCTTTTTTCCTTTGAGATTTAGTTATAACTTTAGCGTTTATAAAGCTGAATGTCCTACTACGATAAGGTTTATTTAAAACACTTCTTGTTTCAGGCTATGAATCGAGAATATACTTCCAGTGAGTTCAAGACTGTTGTAGATACCCTAACTGAACTTGTGCCTAGGATGCAGATTGCAACTGATATAATATGTGGATTTCCCGGTCAGTATACATGACATAGTTCGGAATTTCGTCTCTGAATTCTAGATTGATTCATTTTCCGCTGGATTTATTCTTTTAAGAATTAGTGGATGCTAAAGCAACTTTGAAAAGCTCACATGGCTTTTTAGGGGCTAGTTTACATCATGCACTTGTTTTTTAAGTTTCGCTCACACCTTTGGCTGCTAGTCATCTTTGAACCATATTCTGAGCTAGTAAGACTTTCCTTTTGAAGAGAGCTTCAAGGCATTAATCTTATGTTTTTAACATATTCAAGGATATATACATGGATACATACTGAGTCTAATATTATATGGTAGTTATTTGCAATGGTCATAGGAATCATGGATACTTTTGACAAATTTGCGCAATTACATTGTTCTCTGCATTGAGCATTCCATAAACATGTTCCCCAAGTAGTTTATACATGCTGGGTTGTCAGGTGAAACGGATGAAGATTTTGCTCAAACTCGTGACCTTATTAAGGAGTACAAATTTCCTCAAGTTCATATTTCACAGTTTTATTCTCGACCAGGTATGATAGTTTTCAGGTTTTAAATAAAATGTATTGGTTGCTGTCATTAATTCTCTAATGCTCTTATAGATTTTAATATTAAAGTTTTCCGTTCTACATTACTACGTATATCTAGTTGGTCCAAGTTTTCTTACTGTGAAGTGGGACACCTGGCCAGGGTTTGATGGTATGGTGATGCCAAAACCTATATGGTAGAAACTAGGAAACTGCTCTATCCAATTGCGAATTGGGACGCCTTTAACAACCGTGCATGTAGAAATTAGATTAGGTATGGAATTCATAACCAACTATTTTTCTTCAAATAAATATCAGGGACACCTGCTGCACGGATGAAAAAGGTTCCCAGTCCTATAGTGAAGAATAGAAGTCGCGAGTTAACTTCTGTTTTTGAAGCTTTCAACCCATATGTTGAAATGGAGGGCAGGGTGGAAAGAATTTGGATCACTGAAGTTGCAACTGATGGAACTCACTTGGTAAGTTTACATTCTCAGAAGTGTACAAATTAAACCATTTCAAGATATTGTTTAAATGCTTAGGGTTCATTTATATCCATGTTGCTTGTGGAAATAAAATATGTCTGCGATCTTACTAGTGTAGATTACGAATAGCTGCACGCACAGGGTAAAAATCCTACTTGATCCCAGTATCAACAATTCATAACATTTGAGTGGAGTGAATTCAGTTACTTATCTGCTCAAAGCAACATTTGATGTTACTGAGAGCAATGGTGGCTGAAAAGTTGCAATTCATTTTTCTGGCTGAAGTAGACTACTGGTTTCAAAAAGTTTCAAGACAAAAGTAATTTGGTGGATAACACTCGAACTCAGTATACAATAATGCCTGAGCTTTTATACATAAGTAGATAACTTATTAACTTGGCGGTTACTTTTTGATCAAGTAGCTAATAATCTTGCAGTCCCTATATTTCATTTTTAGCCAATGGTCCTCAAGGATTTGGGATAATTATATTAAGTGATTCTTACCATCTATGTTCTTTCTTTTCCTAAGGTTGGCCACACCAAGGGATACGTGCAGGTGCTTGTAGCGGGTCCAGAAAGTATGCTTGGGACTTCAGCTATTGCAAAAATAACGTCAGTGGGAAGGTGGTCAGTATTTGGAAAAGTGATTGAGACTCTCCCTCAAACAAATGTTAGTGCACCTCTGGCAAAGGAAAGGCCTAGTCAGGAGAAATGTTCCCCATGTTCCAACAATTCTGAGACTTGTGCTTGTGCAACAGAGCCTGAAACTTGTGCTTGTGGACCAGAAAGCTGTGGAGAACAGGCTAGCATGTCAAACTGTTCAGCAACCACTACTGGCGTTCAACCGGAAGATTGGAACAATAGAAATCTGATCGGATGGTTACCAAGTAAGCGAAAGAATCAAGTCCAGAATTTGGTGGAAAATGAAACGAACTCGGGATCCAAGATAAAGCAAGAGCAGACCCAACGAAGTACTACTAAACGGGGTGTTGTTGATAGGGCTCTTCTCGGTGCTATGCTAGCAAGTTTCCTGACAATTGTAGCTGTACTAGCACATCTTGGATTCAGGATTATGTCATCTAATTAAAGTATCTAGTTGTTTTTTTTCCTTGAGAAGAGAATAATTGTGATTTGATTGTAATGTTAAATTTTTGTTTGCATGTAAAGCTGGTGAAACTTGACAGCTACACAACTAATCATGCTATTTTCTGAGTGCGTTTGCTCATTGGAGTTTGACATTACATTCTGGATCGAATCATTTGATAAATGAAAGTTATGAAACTAGTTGAGGATGATCGATCACCTTTTACTCCATTAGTTCAATACAATTGAACTTTGGAAATAATTGTTCCTACAGATTGGCTTGACAGAACGGTTTCTAAAACATTCAGGAAAAGCACATTATAACAATTATCTTTCCTTCTGCTAATTATTAGGATTATTTTATGGAATGACCTTTACAAGAATGAGGTAAAAACAAGTAACAAACTGTCCTTAAAAAATAATGAAGGTGATGACTGATGAGTAGTGCTGGTAATATCTAGAGCCTCAAAGTAACATATCTGACTTGGATGGCAATCTCTTGAAGAAATTTACAGGTGCAGAAGGCAACTTGCTTCGGAATCGTGGATGCCGAAGCCAGTAGAGTCCAAGCAACACTGCCACAATCTGGAATGGGGTAATGTAGATGAACACTGCCCAGATCAACGAGAAGATGATGAAGATTGATGTGGCCCTTGAATCCCTCCAGCTTAATAATGCCTGAGCTCTTTCCCCCTGGGTTGCCAAATCTCCAACGACAGTCTGTACTCTACCTGCCACGCTGCGCAACCTGTCATACCTCATCCTCACAATGTCCGAGGGTCGACTTGTAGGGAAGCTGTCAAATTCCTCGTCCAATTCATCAGGGTGCGCAAACTCTGCTTGCGAAATCCGTGCATCCATGTGGGGAGGGTGCCTCGGCCTGAACCTATAGTTCCATAAACCAATCACAAAGAGGTAGAGGAAAACAGTCGGCAGGATCAGTTCCGGGAAGCAGACTAGTATAATGAACAAAATATGCACCAGGCACGTCGTGATAGGGTTCCTCCAGGTGCAAATGTCATTAAACCATCTGCACACCATGGTGATTCCACTGAGAAGTGACATGATGCGTTGGAAGTTGGCTTTGCTTCTCCTCAGACTAAACATATGGTAGTCTACATCAAGCATGTACTCGACAGCCTCCCGCCTTAGTGGTGGCTCTGCTCGGGATAGGCGCGCAGCCACAATCTGCATTGCCTGGTGGCGTAGCCAATCAATGTACCTAACAGGTATAGGACTGACATAATGCATTTTCGGAAGCAATGGTCTACTGTATTGAGCTACCATGTTAACCCAAGCTGTGCAACTAAACCTCAATGCCAACTGAAGTTCACCATGTTTCTTCAAACCAGAGGGTGTCAACACCAACAAAGGGTAGTAATGTGTATAAATCCGATCAGTTTCTAAAGTGGACAACCTGATTCTAACCTTTCCAATCCTCT
Source organism: Geum urbanum (assembly GCA_946800695.1). NCBI lineage: Eukaryota > Viridiplantae > Streptophyta > Magnoliopsida > Rosales > Rosaceae > Geum > Geum urbanum. The sequence continues at coordinate 6,947,583 of OX327013.1, read as the reverse complement.
GATCCCTGGAGTCTTCTCCACTTCCGTGGATATGATGATTGTCGAAAACACCAACAGTGATGACAGTGCATGGATCATAAACCTCCCAAGTATACTGCTCATTCCAACGAGGGTTCAGAGTGTTGAGAAGTGTTCTGGTTCGAACCCATTTATTCCCATACTTGGCCACACAGTATGAGTCAGTAGTCCTTCCGTCCCTACCCTTCATAGGAAGCAAATTCTTGGCACTAAGAATCCCAAGTTCAAGAATTCCAATGCCGGCTTTTCTGAGGTGCTTAGAAGAAGGCTGAAGATCACTGCTAAAATGTGTAGACTCATCGAGAACATGATATCCTGCATCCAGACAGAGACGAAGATGAATCTTGCTCGAAAACTTTTCTTTTTTCTTCTCACTCTCCTCTTCTCCCGCGGCTGAAGGCTTCTGGAGATTAAACCAGCGTGGCTCTGGAAGCTTATGAGTGTCAATTCTCTGAGGAATCTCCCTAACCGAAAGAATCACCATTCCCAACAACTCATCCTTTCCAGGTGCAACCCTGTCTCCCACCGATATGACTATGAGATCTTCGAAAGGCTCCGACACCACGAGCATGAGCTCATCATTCCAAATCGGGTTAATAGTACGAACTTGCGAAGACCTCGAGACCCTCATCTGATTTCCAAGCTGCACCTTGACATACGTGTCCAAGGGTCTGCCCCTATCTGAAGGGACAAGGTCCTGAGCTTCAAGAACTTGAACTCTAAGATAATACAATTTCGGCGAGAAGTAAACCTTTGATCTTGTGCTAGCAAGATTTACATGACTAATGTCATGCGCATCAGAATGCCAAGCTTCAGGGAAAGACTCGTCAGCTTGAGTCCCCATCCAAACAGCAAGCATGACTTCTCCGCTCACCTTCTGTCCTTTCTTGTCCTCCAGTCTATACCACTGCGGCGCCAGCGGACTATCGGGTGGAACACGAACCGGGACTTCAGTGAGGTCAAAGAAAACTCTACCCACATGATCATCTTTCCCAAAGTCCTTGTCTTTCACACTCACTTCAAGCAAATTGGACTGCAGCCTCTCTTTAGAAAAAGCAAAGATTTGGTTCCAGACAGGGTTTTGGTTCTTGTCCAAATGCCTTGTGATCCCCTTGTAGTTCCCCAGCTTGACTTCCACGTAAGGGTCTAAACTTCCAGTGACATCCATGGTTGGAAGATCTCTAGCTTTCACAACACTGACATACAAGTAATGCATCTGCTCCACCAAGTCATATGTGCTCGAGGTCTTGTCACCGGTGAACCCTCCGGCTCTGTACTTGAGCCGGGCCGCGAGTGGTGGACTAGTCTCCACCAGCGCAAACTCCGGGTTCTGCCGAGGCGGACCCTGCATGTGCATAACTGTAGTAGCTCCCGGACCCGGACCTGCCCTTGCGAAATCCGTCCTTATCTCGATCGGAGGCGCCTTTTGGTGATGTGATTCGAATGAAGAAGACATTGCAGTCGGATGCGAGTGAGCGAAAGCGCCATTGCCTCCAGTTCCAATAGAGTGGAAAGTTCTCGACTCCTTCTCCTTCTTCATCTTCATCTTCTTCTGCTCACCCATATGCTCAGTCTCTCCATCAATTCGGTTAGTGTTCATTTCTTGCAGAAGATGCGGAGTACTAGTAAAAAACCCAGGAATCTGATCTGTACCACTAGACATGTTAATATGATCGGCAGAAGTACTAGTAGTAGTGTCTCCATTCGGCACCGCGTAGATTCGGAGAGCAATATGGCCTTTGATGTTGGAGAAGAGTCCTCTTTTCTCAAGTGGGTAGCGCTGCAGAGTGGCGTCGGACTCGGAGAGAGGGACAGAGACGCCGGAGATTTTGACCCGGCCCAGAAAGTTCTTGTGGTGCCCTGCTTTTCTGTCGTTGTAGACGACGACGTCGATGGTCTTGTTGGGAAGGTCAGTTGGGTTGTTGAGGTTGAAGACAAGGTGCTCGTTCCATTGAGGATTCAAGTCTTTGGGTTTGGTTTGGGTTCTATGTCGTTGCTCGTCGTCCAATACTACCTCCACGAACGGGCTCGCGAAGCCGTCGCCGTCTTTGGGCATGAGGTCGCTTGCATCGTGGACTTCGACGACGAGTTTGGTCATGGCGGTGGAGCTAGCTAGCTAGCAGCTGAGCATGTATAGAGGAAAGTTTGGTGCTTTGTAACAGAGGAAGAAAAAGAACGAAACTTTAGGAGGAGGAAGAGGTGGGTGATGAAAGAGTAGGAGTGAAGGAGAAGAAGAGGACGAGGGCAGAAATGGCGGTAGGCGGTAGGCGGAGGGATGAGGTGAGTCATTTTTGTTGGAGAGTGTGTTTGTGTCTGTCTGTCTGGTGGTAGTGCAGCTAGTACTAGTGGTGGTGAGGTGGACCCGTTGGATCATATGGGTTTCTTTTTTGATGGAGAAATATTCTGGTGGGTAGTACTTTTGTGCTTTTCTCGGAGGACAACAGTGTCACATTGCAACAGAGAAGGAGAGAGTGTGTGTGTGATCGGAGAGGATCTGCTGTCCCGAAAATTCCTGTGCCAAACTTGTCCTGGCTTAATAACATGATACATGTCCTGTTCAGTTAACACCTCTGACACCTCCGACACCAGTCAACACCTGTAACACCGTCAAGTAATAATTCTTATATTAAATACATTGAACAAAAAGAAAGAACTACGCTTCAGATCCTTCCTCCTCTTCCTCTTTTTCTTCAATATTGCCGAAAGCCAAAATACCAAGTCCTACAAGTGCCGCTATTTCTTGCTTAAATCTTAGCAAGGTAGATATTAGATATAAATTATTTTTAATTCTCTGTTAATTTCACTTCTCTCGCTTTATTCTATCATTGCTATCCATGATGCACATGTCCCAAATTATGCGGAAGAGATTATAAGCGTGGTAGCGAAAGACAAAATTAAAGGTGGTTGGTATTTATTAAAAAATAAATTCATGAAAATTTATAATTCAGATTCGAAGCTCAGATCATCTTCTTCATTTTCTCTTTTCTTTTAACTATAAAACAGAGAAGATTGAACTATATGGGAAAGATGAATAGAGACTGGTATTCTATGGTCTTCAAATATAGAAATCTGAACATTAAAAAACCAAAGTACAAAGAAAAAGCTTACAGTAAGTTGAAGACGCGGAGTTCCGACCAGACTTCGACGGTTCGACTACAATCGAATTCTGGGTCGGATTTACTAAGACAACGGCAGGAACAATCTTTGTTTACTCTTGTTAATTTCGTCTAATCAGAAGAGAGGAAGACTAAGAAGATTTTTTTTCTTTTTTCTCTTCAACAATTTTTTATTTTTTCAGTACAAAGAAAATAAACTGACGATACTAGAGGAGATTAACTGAAGAGGGCGGGTTTCATATTATTAAGCCAAGGACAAGCTTGGCACAGAGATTTTCGGGACAGCAGATCCTCTCCCGTTTGCGTATGGTTAGCTTAATTATGCATTTACTTGACTAATAATGCTAATTATGCTTTAGTTTGCAGCTACCTTTTTTCTGAAGTCATTTTAGTGATTTTACTGATGATTCACAACTGATCACCGATGAAAGGCAAAAAGTTACAGCAAGGATTAAATTGTGCCTTAAAATTATGTAAATATGAATACAGCAAATGTCGATACTATAAATAAAGTAGTGTAAAATTAGACGTCTTATTACTTTAGTATGATATACGGTTTCATCTTTAATGTACGAATAAGTATCCTACCGATCTTTTTGCTTTCATGTGTCATTGATTACTAAGTAAGAATCAGCTTAGAACATCAAACACAAAGTTACTTGACAGTTAGGTATCTTCAAGTTCTTAGACAACCTTTTTTTTTTCCCGGATAATGAACTTAGACAATCACATGTTGTCCACTGTAAGCAGGTCATTATGTAGTGTGCCTTTTACTATCATTTTCTTAATAGAGCTAATTACTTTTCTGATATCTCTAAAAATGGTACATTTTAGATAATTGAACTTTTCTGTTGGCTAATTCATAAACTTGTGAGTTATATGTATTGGGAGAGGTAGATGATCCATCCTACTAAAATAGTTGTGTTGATAGAGATAACTTTTAAGTGGAGGGGAAGAATGGTAGAGGAAATCTATGGGGTGCAGTGAAAGTGATCAATTCCCAGAAAAGTTATAGCAAAAGCAGTGTTCCCTTTGGTAGAATCTCTTCCTGTCAAGGAATTAGGCAAGGAAGGAGATCCATTATTGATTTAAACTGTAGAGGAGCTTGTCAATTCTTCAGGCAATGCATAGTTAGCTTGGCTATAAAGTTGATCAAGCAATATCATACTTTCGCTTTTGCGTAAGAAAAATCGAGAACATGGCATGGCATCGGTCTCCTTTTGAAGTCTTGTTAATTATTTTCAATCACAACTCTTGTATGTGCTCATCTCTTTCTATCCATTAAATTGTGTCCTTTGAGAGAGCAGACATCCAGGTATATATGTTAAATCCAGGTAGTATGTTGTTTCACAATATTATTTTACTTAAGAGTAAATTATTGGATATCAAAAATATATCGATTGTCCAAAATATAGATATATCGACGAAAACATCGATTCATTGAAAATTCAAACGAAAATGACGGAAACTAATAAAAATATATGAACATTTTTAATGAAACTTTCTAAGGTTATTATATGATCAATTATCTACCTTATATAAAAAAAATATTGATCAAACATAAGAACATATGAATTTGTTATATTACTATATGAATTAGTACGTGTTAAGTGCTAATTATGATTAAAATATAATTTAGTACTTCTAATTTTTTTTTGACTAAAACTCAAAAGGAAGCTAGTCCATCACGTCTTTTGTACGTTATGTTAAATATCATACATCACAAAGTCAATTACACGTATACTTCAAAACCACGTAGAAGACCTATGAGGTTTGATATTTGCACTATTTTCTCCATCTTTCAGTGGATAGTCATGTGTGTATTGTGAAGAATAATCATTAAATGATTTCTCTCCCATGAAATTCTGCATGTATTGACTTACATGTCAACCATATGGATCAGGGGGTGGTCTCTGAGGATTTTAGAGCTCAAAGTGTTAGTACATCGCATTGCACGCGTAATTAAACACGTTTAATGCTAAACATTAATCAACACCGCATAATCCAAAGTGAAGATTACCCAGACGGATCAGGTTTTGATTACGGGCAGCGTAATAAATGTTAAACCTACATCGAATAGTAAATGCTCAACTAACCGCCAACCGCCTATTTAAAACACTATTTATGTCGGGAAGGAGGTACTGTATCTCACACTAGTACTTTGTTAACACTATTATACTTCTAATTCATTGACTTAAGTATCCGAGTATCGAATGTGGGCCATCCCGTCTCGACTTCTGACGCATTTTGTGAATTGTGGTCTAATAGATGAAGTGCAGAGGAAAGAGAGATCCATCATGAGCGATCCACATAATTAGCTCACTGTCAATTACCATACTTCCTAATGGAAATCGGTTAAAACAATTGGCACCGTCTGTGGGTAACACATCAATTATAAACTGCGTTACCATACAAAAGGTCACTCAGCATCATGGCAGAGCTAGACAAAAACATCAACTTTGTTACACCAAAAATGAAGAAGTAACAAATTGTTGACGTGTCCATAACCCCAGAATCAGCAACAACCTTGTTCTCAGGCTTTGACGAGTTCACCATAAACGCTCAATTATTGAAACAACTAAAGCAAGTGAGAAAGGAAAGAGACCAAGAGCGCCAAGCACGAATCAGGATTGAAGAAGAGTTGGAGAGTAGACGTGCAAAGCCTTAGGATTATTATTCACCGGAACCCTCAGAGCAAGGTGATGATGCATAAGATAAGGAAATAAACTACTGTACTAATGCAACTCAAGACAAGCCAACAATGACACCAACTAAGAGAACCCTAGACAGGGGTTTGATGGAGAAAGCATCATAGCGAAACTCTTGGTTAGAACTGACGTACTAGAAGAAGAGGCGCGTCAGGGAAAGTAGGCATAAAAGAAGAATATGGCACACATATATACCCTAGAGCAACACCATTCTCCACCAACATAATCAGGGGTGGCAGGAACCGCTACGCAAAAACCTTGAAGGAGAGCAAGTTTAACGGTAGGGAAGATCCGTGAATGCATGCAGACAAATTCCAATCCGCTATACCAGGCAAAAATTATGATGACGCAACTTTGTGTTATCTATTCCAGGAATCTCTAATGAAAAAGGCAAGAGACTGGTTCTGCAAAATTCCCAAGAATTCCATTCACTCATTCCCCAAAATGACAGCAAGTTTTCTCAAAAGGTACAAGATGCAAAGGAAATACAACGTGGCAGATGATCTATTCAAGGTCAAGTAGGGCGAAAATGAGAGACTTCACACTTTCGTAAATAGATAGAGAGTAGCTGCACAAGCGTGCAGAAATCTGAACAAAGACGTGGCCTTATCAGCGTTCAGAGGGAGAATCCTCCCATCTTCGTTTAAAGAAAAGTTAGTCAAGAAGAACTGGCTAAGTTTTGACGAAGTGATGGACTTAGCAGTAGGAAAAGGCAACAATTGAGAAGTCCATTTATTGGAAAAAAATCAAACATCCATCAAGACAACAACCACCATAAAAAAAATCCACCCACCCAACCCTGTCACGAGCCTGACGTAGAGATTACACCACTGCCAAAACCAACTCACCACCACCTAAATAAAGACAAACGCCCAAGGGAACAAGCACCATGAAATGAACCCCAAAATAAATGGCCATTCTAAAAAAATGACAACCATCGTCAGAATGTAGGCTGCCAGCACCACGAAAACTTCCAACAAAATCAAACCCCAAACCACCCCCCCCTCCCCCCTCCCTTGCCCCACCCAAGCAGAAGTATTTACAATTGCCAACACCCCAACTTTGGTAAAACACAGGAACATCTCCCCAGAAACATCATGCAGACACGACCTGCCAAGGGAGATTGGAGTCAATACCATGAATCGCACTCACACACACAAAACAGATAACTGTAGACCGCTAAATGACATATTGAGAAACTTGCGTAAGCATGGAAAAATCTCAGCTACCTCTGACAAGGAAAGACAACCCAACAAAAATGACAAGATGCGTCAAATAACTGCCATCAGCACAAGGGGGACAATCAATACGGTGTTTGGTGGTCAACCAAAGAGGCAAAGAGAGGTTATCCTAAACAGAAGAAAATTCTGCAAGATTAGCGAGGAAACTACACCAAAAGCCAGGCGTAAAGATTAGGGTACCATCAGCTTCTCTACAGATGAAGAGGACGCTAGAAAAAAGGTCGACCCAAATACTCCGTTTGTAATCACCGGAATGGTTGATAGGTTGAACATGAAACCTATCCTCGTCGATAATGGGTCAGTAGTGAACATCATCTATCTCCCTGCATACAAGCATCTGGGTAGGGGAAAACGGATGTCCATCTTCAGCTGAACCTCTGAGACTCATATATCCTAAACATGAGGACGTGTGCAAGGAAATCTCAAACCTTGACTGGGAGGATATAGCTAAACGGATGGAGGGATATTTTTATTCTTCCTCAGGTCATCGATCTCTTCAGGCGACATAATGGACCTTGGCTCCTCCACAAGCTCATCATTCACCATCACCCACTTACTTCTACCGGCTTGAAATTCTCGCGGCGGAGATGGAGGTCAAATGAGAGTTATCGGATAATCAGACAAGCCTCTTCCATTTGTACATCTCATTCCCATCTGGCTGACCTAAATACTGATGTACGTTCTCGTCCTGCATGATTGACTTTAATGAGTGTCAGCTGCAAAATAATAAATCATCCTTCAGGCACTCAACTAGAGCCATCACCTAGACGACAAAAACCTAAAGGACACAGGGACTGACGCGCTATACTCACAGACCCAAAAACGCATATATGAAAACAAACTGGAAACCATTAAGCAAAAGCAAGAAAACTCAAGAAAACTCAAGCAGAGTACCACGGCTTATCAGAAACAACGAAGAAACGGTGGTCGGAAGAGCCTGTATGAAACTATCAATATATATAGATATTGATACTTATGGATATACATGCCATATTAAACTTTGATATTATATGTTTCTTATTTATTTATGCTTCTGCATTTTGCTAATGTCTTAAAGGTTTCAGATTACAGCAACACTTATGGTAAGTGGTTACTGAAATATTCGTAGTTTTATCGTACTACTTTTAACTTGTTTTTCTTATAGGATTCAAAGTTAACGATGAGCCTCATATGCAAAGAATACAAAGCTTGTAATGATCAGAGGAAGATTCTCATCAGGAGGAGCATCCTGAAGTATGTTACCTCTAACATAAGCGCGTTGTACTCTTTTCCTTTGACCAGGGTTATTTTTCTTCCATTGAGTTTTTGTTACCTGGAAAGATTTTTAACGAGTCAACACTAGGCGCTTCCAATACCATATTATTCATTGGTAGACTTTCAAGGAAAACTGTTGTAAATATTATATTTATGTAGATGTATATGCAAATACTCGATAGTTGTGTATCTATCATGTAAATCATACATCTATATATAGAGACCTATTGAGATGGATAATAGAATACTATACACTTTCTCCTCCCCATCTCTTTGCGTTATCTTTTCTCTCTATGTCTCTTCTCCCCAGTTTATAACAGATTTTACATTTTTTGTTTTTACCACTAGAATACATAATTACTAAACTGCATATACATATAAGCGTGAATTTAATTTCACTTGGGATTCATCTATAATGGACATTAATGTATTGTAACTTCTGGTGCATTATGATTTCCTCGAAACATATAAAGGCTAAGATCAATACATAAATAGACTGAAGTCACTGTAAACGGCTAAACGCACATAAAATGTGTGTCTATATACTCATGTAACGAGAATAATCTATTCATATATATGAAGAATCTGTTAAATGTATCAAACACAAATGTAGCAATTTTTTTTTCACCTATATTTCGAGTCTCGTAAATAATGTCTATTTCATATGAGAAAGACTCGCATGCATGTCATATGTAGTGGAAAATCCTTTGTCAGTAACTAATCGGTACGACTGATGTAAACTACATTAAGGTTCAACCTAATTTTTCAATCACAATAAATAGGGGGAGCACATGAAGCATTCAATAAATAACTTGATTGTGTGATAAATTTTACTGATTGACGGTGAACTAAATTTACCCGAAAACCATCCGTAACTAGTGCATTCCATTGAGGAACTAGTAATCAAAATAATCAGAATAGGCGGAAAATAATCAAAATATGATCCAAGAGACCAAAAAATCCGCTGTTTCCCCGCTGATCGAAATGAGGAAAATTCAAAATTGCTTACGTGATGCAGTTGAATAAATTGACTTGGGTTTTTGAAGATAAGGAAAGCCCAAAATCGAAGGTTGAAATATACGTCAACGTACGTACTATGTCTCCTGATAAATGTAACAACCATTTTTAAAAGCAGGCCAGCAGCAAACAGTTTCTTTCCTTTATTTATTGTGCCAGGTTTGACCATCAGTACTACCTACTCGACCGAGTGAGTGAGTTGTTAATTTAATTCTATCAAAGCGTGCATGGAATGGTTGTTAATTGTTGTTGGAGAAATTTTTTGTTTGTTTTTGTTTTTTGTAAATCGTGTTTTTGTCACGAAATAATGAATAATAAAAATTGTATTTTCGGCAGTATAAGATATATTTAGGTGCAGAATTTACAAAACAACAAACATTCAACGCAAATTCAAACTCCAGTAAATTATTTTTGTAATAGTATACTAAAAAATTGGGAGTAAGATCCTCTCTTTAACTCTTAATTTCTACCTATTTGCCGAACCCGTCCATTTTAGCCATCAACTTCATTCCAATAGTTCAGATTTAATTAAAGCACTTTCCTCCTATCGAACCAAACACAACCCATTTGCTCATCAGCTCTAATTCTCTGTACTCTGGATTATTCTTCTTCCTCTTTTCCTCTCTCACCGGTGCCGTTCGTCTTCTTCTTTTTCATATTTTCAGTTCCGATAAATAAACCCATGTCATGGATGCTTTGGTTCTTGTAATTGTGTATACATTTTTTTGGAAATTATATAAGAGGATGAAGCAGACTAGCTTTTGGTATCACGAGTATAGAGAGAAATGCTTTAGACCGAAGTTATGGCCATGAAGACCAATCTGAGCAATTGAAAACAAGAGCAATGTTTAATGACTTAATAATATTACGAACTTATCAAATCAAGTGAATGCTAATTTAGAGGGATTCGGAAGAGTATTGTAATTCTCCGAACACCTCCACTTTGTACTCAAAATTGTGTTCAGGTCATGTTGAATTCTATGCTGACTTTGAATCGGAGATGACAGACTGATACAATCGACTCATAGGTACACCAATTCATGAACCGTTTTGTGCATACACAGAGAGAGACTTCATGCAGTTCAGTAGAGAGAGAACAAATACAGAAAAAAGGATCGTAGCCTTACAAATAAGATGAACGGTCTGATTAATGGTTGGGCAAATGGTTAGGTGTTAAGAGTCAGCAGAAGATCCGAGTCCAAAATATTGTACATATGTTCTGCATGTGTTTCATTGCTTTGACAATTTATTTATTTATTTCTAATTCTTAAAGAAGGTAATTATTGGTAATAAAAAATAAAGGACCTGCGCGAGTGCTTTTCTTTCTTTTTTTAGGGCTCAATTAAATGCTTAGAAACCACATTGAATGGACTTGTAGTAAAAATGATCCAATTTCAAAGAAGTATCTGCCAAAAGAAAATTTAGGGATAACTTTAAGTTTATTATTATTATTATTCAATTCAATATTACCCTTGAATTATTATTTTAGACATATTAAAAAAGTAGTATTTTTGGAAAAAATTTAAAAAAGAGAGAACAACACGTGTTTGCGTAATATATAGTATAAATAAATCTTCCAGTACCTCGATCCTCGTCATGACATCACATTTATCATGTTCGATATCTGCTCAAAATAAATACAGGATAGTGGTGGGGTCGATGACATTATGGTCTGATGACTTTGCCTACCTATCGTAAAACCCTTCTACGTTCTGAATGCCCAATCGAGCACGAAATTGAGCACAAGTGCACGAGGGTCTTCTCTTTTCATCAATCTTTAACCTTTACAAAATGTATCTTAATATCATATCATGTATGCTTTTATGATGCATCTGTGACTTCCCTACCCTTGTAAAGTAGTCAAAATAAATAAAATAATTGGATAAATCGAGGAATTACTCAATCAGAAAATTAAATTTGACAAATTCAGTTGAATAACTGAATCAATAACTTGTTACGACGAAACAGTCGTAACGATGAAAGACAAATTCTATTTTCTCCGTCGGTCACACCGCTACTAGTGGTAACCCCGTAATCGGAATTGGCTTTGAAAGAAACCTGGCCGAAAAATCAATTCCGGCTCCGATCTTCGTCATCGAGCCATCAACGGGCTCAAGATTGGTCCCAATAGATTCAGGAGAGAGATGGGAGCAAAACCCCTTTATCCTCGATAGCCACAATAACTGGCAACCGTCGCCACGACGGCGACGAATTTGAATCGGTTTCGATTTGAAACACACTTCAATCACCTGCAACCAAAATTATTCCAATATAATCACAATCTATAGACCAAGAGGAGGCGAACTATACTAGTTCATCACCAGAGAACTCCCTGGCGACGGCGACGATTCTCACCCGAAAACCCTAGAACTTTACGACGTCGATTCGCTCCTCTCTGGTCTCATCGTCGTTGGTTGAACCCATAAATGGGTAGAGGACGCGGCCCCGCTTTGAACCCACCAAGTCTCGAGGTCTGAGTTGGCCAAACAGCGTGGTGCTGTCGGCAACCGCCCCACATCCGCACACACACACACTCTCTCTCTCTCTCCTCATGGGAGACGAAGTTAACCAAAGTCAACCCTCATCCAAAACTTATTCCTTCCCCGAAATGGAAACCACCCTTTATATACTATTTCCATTTATGGTAAATCGGCAATAACTTTACGACAAAATTTCGCCGTTAGTAAATTCTTGGTTGTAACTCTATTTTCGGCATTCTTCGCGTCTACGAATTTGTGTCGACAAATACTACAATTTTCACCTGAAGTTAACCGACTTCGACAATTCAATATAAAGTTAACCCGAGATACCTCAGAACTTACCAATGGTAATTTTTTTTTTACCACAATCGCTAAAACGAACTCGAATTATACATAAATATTAACAATTATAAAAAGATCGAGATGTCACAATCTACCCCCATTAAAATAATTTTTGTCCTCGAAATTACGAAAATAAAATTGCAGAATATTTCTTCGGAAAATCGAGCAGAGTCTCCTCTATAATTAGGAAACCCAAAAACCTACAAATGTCCAAATACACTTCTATAATCACAATTCACAACCTATTCCACGAGCCATCAATGCTTGTCCAGATTCCTCAACTATCACATCTCAACATTGTCACCACCATGTACACAAAGCTCATGTATCAAACTGATTATAGTACTAATCAAGAATGATAAATTGCAAAAATTTGCACCCAAATCATTCACTTTAAATTGTTAGAGTGAGTGAACAAAAATAATATTTCACTAAAAATGTACATAAAAAAATGCGATTTTAAAAATATGATCATCCAGGTATTCCTAAGTACTTTAAATTATGTGGAGGTTGTAACTCGGGTCATCCGACATCAAGTCCTAATACTGCCTGAGTCAGGTTCCTGGCCCTCTTGGGTGCTCTATAAATCCACTGGTCAGGTTCGTCCCCCTCCCGGAGCGTCTCGGAGATCAATCAAGAAATAGTGTAATAAATCCTTGAGTCAGGTACTTGGCCCTCCCGGAGCGTCTTGGGGATCAGTCGAGAAGCAGTGTAATAAATCCTCGGGTCAGGAATCTCGCCCTCTCAGAGAGTCTCGGGGATCAGCCGAGAAGCAGTGCAATAAATCCTCGGGTCAGGTTCCTGGCCCTCCCGGAGCGTCTCAAAGATCAGCCGAGAAGTAGTACATTGATGCATCAACTATACTATTGTGACGACCCGAACCAGAATCAGTCGAGTAATCAGTACGATTCATGAGATTAAGCTTAATCGCGATTAGTCGTTAATTATGTGAATTGCTGATTTAGTTCACGACTAAATTTTCGGCCGAGAATTTGAATTGAGTTTCTTCACGAAAGTTGTAGAGCACGTGATTTCGAGCTCGTGGACGGTTCCAGATGAATTTTCTGATAACCGAGGAATATAATATGATTATTTAAAGTTTCGAATTATCGACGAGTTTATCCGTTTGTTTCGTGTTTATCCGAATCATATTGGTTATTCGTTTTGGACCGTTGATGGACCCGAGGCGCGAGTATAAATATCATAAATAGTCGTAAAATAGTCGTAAATCACTATTTGGGAGACCAGAGTTGACTTTCCGTTTTTGGAAGTTTGACCGTTGACCGAGGGAGGAAAACTTTCCCGTTTGGTTTCGCCGGCCGACTTGGGTTTTCCGGCCACCTCCAGCTACGTTACGGGTATGGTTCTTTTCCTCTTGTGATTTTAAGTTGTTTTGCAATTGAAATTGTGGGGATTGAAGGAGATTTGAAGGAGAACGAATCGGGTTAGGTTTGGGATTTTCGCCTGTGACGGTTGGGGTTTTCCGGCCAGCCACGGTGGCGGGGAGGTGGGGGTTTCGCCTCCCCTTGGCCTAGTGATGCTTCCCCTATGGTTTAATTTGGGTTTAGTTGAGTTTTTCGGTGAACCCGAATTGGTTGCCGGAGTTTGATTTCATTTCGGTTTCGAGCTGAATTGGAGGTGCTAGGCTTTGAATTGGACTTTGTGGTAGTTGAGGAAAAGACTGGACTTGAGGAGATCTTCTAATATCGAGCTTCCTCGCCGGAGAAAGTCTTCGTTGACGGCGCACCGCCGGTGGCGGCGACGGTCAACGGCGGCGCTCCGGTGAGACCGTTGACTTTTCAGATTTGGATGTTTTTAATGTCATTTTTCTCGTAATCGCGCCCTGATTATCGCCTAGAGGTTTTCGTATTGATTTAGGTATCAGATTTTCAGTCGAAGGTTTCGAGTGTAGATTTCGGAAATTCAGTCGGTTGTTTTATACGGTTTAATATGTTTCGGGAACGGTTGGTGTCTGTGGTTAAGTACAATGTTGTGGGCTATGATTTTGATCAGATATGTTTTATGATTATTCAGGGGATCGAGATCGAGATCCTGCTTCAGGCGAGGGATCTTCCGCCGGGCCATGAGATTAGCGCGAGTGCGCGTTTTGCTCACCTGTGAGTGGACATTTCTTTTTCACGGATTGATTGTGAGTGTTATATACGTTTTACGAACTTGTGACGACCCGAACCAGAATCTGATGCATATTCGGCACGATTCTCGAGATTGAGTTTAGTCGCAGTTTATTGTCGTAATTGTGTTTGCCGATTCGATTCGCGACTATGTTTTCGGTCGAGAATTTTAGTTGGGTGTCTTCACAAAAATTGTAGAGTACGTGATTTCGAGCTTGTGGGTGGTTCCGGAAGATTTTTCCGATAACTGAGGAATATTTTATGATTATTTGAAGTTTCGGGTTCCGAAAAGTTTATCCGATTGTTTCGAGTTTATCCGAATCATTTCGTATATTCGTTTTTGAAAGGACCCAACCCCGATTTAGCTTCCTAAATCGGAATCAAACCCCTCCGAAAACACGAACCAACAAAAACTTTTCAAAATTTGGGCAGAGTTTCGTTACTAGCGTTGAATTACCATAACCTGCACGCGGAAATTAACACTTCGTCCTATGCCACAAAAAGCAAACCGTGGGCACCAATCCCATCCGGATTTCTCAACATCAATATAATCAACAAACAGTAAACACACTGTACTATATATATGTATATCCGAGAAAATCCGTATAAACAAGTATCAGAATGTATCAGAGCGACCTCTAGTATAAAATATATACAACATGTACATCAGTAGGTGAAACTGAAACCTACTGGAAAACACAGGTGACTCTGACCACTAGCCTCCAAACTGCGACGTGAAACACCAAACCTGAACTGCAAACTGGGCACGGAAACCGAAAAGCCCAGGGGAAAGACAATAAACACGTTAGAGTGAGTGGACGAAAATAAATGTCTTTCACCAGTTTATATATACGTATAAAATCACATATACGAGTCCAGGAAAATAAAAACAACATAGTACACGAGGTAAAACTCATATTCCTCCAGTGTACTGAGCATGCAAGTAAAATCCCACGGGGTCACTCATGGACTCCTCCGTGCTAGTACAGTCAGAATCACGGGATCCCAGACCCACACGTGATTCTAGCCGGAAATGGCCTCAGGTCAAAGGTCTGCCTCCCCCCGGTAAAGACCTCGGGTCAGGAGTCACAGCCTCCCCTGACATATGCCTACCATCGGGGATCGGCCGAGAGGCGAGTGTATCGATACAACAACGTAACCACGACTGTACTCTGTGTAAACCAAATCATAAACATTTCGATGCAAATGCATGAAACATCATATAAGTAAATGTATACTCGTATACGTATATTCGTATAAGTATAACCGTATAATCGTAATATCAATACGCATGCTCAAGTTCATAAATCATATAAAAGACTCGCAATCATTTCCGTGAAAAGAAATTGTCCACTCACAGATCCGCTAGCGCGAACTCGCGCTAAACTCGTGGTCCGGCGGAGGTACCCTCGCCCGAAGCACGATCACGATCCAAATCTCGATCTCGATCTCCTGAATACACACACACATAACTGATCAAAATCGTAATCCACAACACTGTACGGATGCATGGAAACCAACCGTTCCCGAAAATACAAAATGCGGTGCAAAATGAATTACGGAAATCCCGAAATCCCCACTCAAAATCTCGACTGAAAATCGGCTAACCAAATCAACCCGAAAACCTCCGTACGATAACCAGGGCGTGATTACGAGAAAAATGACATTAATTACATCGAAATCTGAAAAGTTGACTTTTCCTCCACCGTTGACCGCCGTTGACCGCCGCCGCCGGCGGCGGCGCGCCGTCAACGGAGGAATTTCACGGCCAACTTCTCCAGTCCTCTAGGTCTCATCAAGGCGAGCATATTTCTCTTCTACCACGAAGTCCAAAACCAACCGCAACCCTTCCAAAATCAAGCAAACCGAGCCAAATCCCTTACCGGAAAAACCCAATCGGGTTCAACCATAAACTCAACCTCTTCCAAATCTAACCACCTAGGTAGCATCTACAAGGTACGGGGAGCAAAACCCCCAACATCTTGTCCCTCGAAACTCGCCGGAAACATCTCCACCGACTCCGGCGACGGAGACGAACTCGACCCGATTCGGGTCCATCCCAAACGACATCAAAACCCAACAAACCATACACCAATGTACTCGAAATCACATAGGGGTTCTAACCATACCTGTCCCGTGGCGGATGGTGGCCGGAAAAAGGTCGCCGGAGTTCACTTTCCCGTTCGGGAAACTTTCCCTTCTCGGCAGCTCTTCCACTTTCCAAAATAGGAAAGTCAACAGTTTTGGAAATAGTCAACGCCCAGTATGAAGTTCCCGACTAATTCTCGACTATTCTTCGACTTTTCGATATTTATACTCGTCCCTCGGGTCGATCAACGGTCCAAAATGAAAATACGAAATGATTCGGATAAACTCGAAACGATCGGATAAACTCGACGAAACCCAAAACTTCAAATAATCATAAAATATTCCTCGGTTATCGGAAAAATCTTCCGGAACCACCCACGAACTTGAAATCACGTACTCTACAACTTCCGTGAAGACACTCAACTCAAATTCTCGACTGAAAACGTAGTCGCGAATCGAAACGGTAAACTACACAATATCGTAAAACTGCGACTATAACCATATCTCGATAATCGTACCAAACACACATCTGATTCTGGTTCGGGTCGTCACAAATCTACCCCCCTTAAAGAAATTTCGACCTCGAAATTTACGTACCTGTCATGTGAACAGATGAGGATACTGCTCCCGCATACGCTGCTCGGTCTCCCAGGTGGCCTCCTCCACTGAGTGATTCTGCCACAAGACCTTCACCAGCGGAATCACGCGGTGCCTCAACTCCTGCTCACGACGATCGAGAATCTGCACTGGCTCCTCAACATACGATAAATCCTCTCTGATCGGCAACTGCTGTGGGGCTATCACATGTGAAGGATCTGAGATGTACTTCCGCAACATCGAAACATGGAAGACATCATGTACACGAGCCATCTCTGTCGGTAACTCAAGTCTGTAAGCAACAACTCCAACCCTCTCCGTAATCTCATACGGACCAATGTACCGTGGTCGAAGCTTGCCACGCTTCCCGAAACGCACTACTCCCCTCCACGGAGACAGTTTCAGGAAAACCCAATCACCAACCTCGAACTCTAAGCTCTTCCTCCTCACATCCGCGTAACTCTTCTGCCGATCCTGGGCAATCTTCAGTCGATCCCGAATAACCTGAATGTCCTCCATCGTGGTTTTCACCAAATCCGGACCAATGAGCCAACGCTCGCCCACCTCACTCCAACACAATGGAGTGCGACACTGCTTCCCGTACAGAGCCTCGTACGGTGCCATCTCAATACTGGCCTGATAGCTGTTGTTGTAGGCGAACTCGATCAAGTGCAACTGCTGATCCCAGTTTCCACGAAACTGCAATACACACAATCTCAGCATATCCTCAAGAGTCTGAATGGTCCGCTCGGACTGCCCGTCAGTCTGAGGATGAAAAGCTGTACTAAACCGTAGTCTCGTACCCAACGCTCGCTGTAAAGCCTGCCAAAACTCAGAAGTGAACTGACTATCACGGTCAGAAATAATGGACACAGGCACACCGTGCAAGCGAACAATCTCTGATAAGTACAACTTGGCTAATCTGCCCACTGAAACCTTCCCTGGAAGTGCAAGAAAATGTGCGGATTTCGTCAATCGATCAACGATAACCCAAATGCCAGTGTTGCCCGCCGAAGTACGTGGCAACTGATAGACGAAATCCATCGTGATATGCTCCCACTTCCAAACTGGAATCTCAAGTGGCTGTAGTTTCCCTGCAGGTTTCTGCCTCTCCGCCTTCACCTGCTGACAAATCAAACACCGACTCACGTACGTGGCAATTTCCCGCTTCATGTTGCGCCACCAATAGTACGCTCGAAGTGTACGAAACATCTTCGTACCTCCGGGATGCATCGCATACGCTGAACTGTGAGCCTCGTCTAGAATCTCATTCTTCAAGTCCTCGTCCCTGGGTACACATAATCTACCCCTGAACAACAACGTACCGTCGTCGCTCAAACGAAACTCTGTAGGCACACCATTCTGAATCATGGTCTTCTTGCTCAGCAAGTAAGGATCTGAATCCTGTGCCTCCCGTACCTGATCAACCAATACGGGTCGTACCTGAAAGCTAGCCAACAAGGCTCCATCATCATCATAACCAAACATAGCACCCGTAGCCCGTAGCTCGGCTAACATCGATACTCTGGCTACACATATGTGAAACAATGAAGCTCCAGATTTCCGACTAAGTGCATCTGCCACAACATTGGCCTTCCCTGGATGGTACTCGAAAGTGCACTCGTAATCGTTGATCAACTCCATCCATCGGCGCTGCCTCATGTTCAGATCCGGCTGTGTCCGCAAGTAAGTGAGACTCTTGTGGTCAGTGAAAATCTTACACTGAGCACCGTACAGGTAATGTCTCCAACTCTTTAACGCTAACACGATAGCGGCTAACTCCAAATCATGCGTCGGATAGTTGACCTCGTGCGGTTTCAGCTGTCTGGAACCGTACGCCACAACTCTACCATGCTGCATCAACACACAGCCAAGGCCCAACTTCGACGCGTCGCTATACACAACATACTCACCACTGTCATCTGGTAATGTCAGAACCGGTGCGGTAGTCAATCTCTTCTTCAGGAGCAAATAACTCTCCTCGCACGCATCAGACCACTCAAACTTGACGCCCTTCTTCGTCAATCTGGTCAGTGGTGTAGCTATCCGGGAGAAATCCTGTACAAACCGTCGGTAATAGCCTGCTAACCCCAAGAAACTCCGGATCTCCGGCACAGTAGTGGGTCGACTCCAATTCAGCACGGCCTCGATCTTGTCAGGATCAACACTAACTCCCTCGGCCGAAATCACGTGGCCCAGAAACTTCACACTATCCAACCAGAACTCACACTTGCTAAACTTTGCGAACAACAGATGGTCCCGCAAAGTCCGCAACACCGCTCGCAAGTGCTTCTTGTGCTGGCCCACACTCCTCGAGTATATCAAAATGTCATCAATGAACACAATCACGAACTTGTCCAGGAATCGACGAAACACCCGATTCATCAAGTCCATGAAAGCTGCGGGGGCATTGGTCAACCCAAACGGCATAACCAGAAACTCATAGTGCCCATACCGCGTCCGGAATGCTGTCCTGGCAACATCTGAATCCCGGATCCTCAACTGATGATACCCGGATCGAAGATCAATTTTCGAAAAGACTGCTGCTCCATTCAACTGATCAAACAAGTCGTCAATCCGCGGTAACGGATACTTGTTCCTTACTGTAATCTGATTCAGCTTCCGATAGTCGATGCACAACCGCATGGACCCATCCTTCTTCCGCACAAACAACACTGGAGCACCCCACGGAGAAACACTCGGTCGAATGAATCCCTTCTCCAGCAACTCCTGAAGCTGAATCTGCAACTCCCTCAATTCTGCAGGCGCCATCCGGTATGGTGTCTGGGAAATCGGTCAAGTACCCGGCAATAACTCAATGGTAAAATCAATCTCCCGCACAGGGGGTATACCAGGTAACTCCGCTGGAAACACATCCGGATACTCAGACACAACCTCAATACTACCAAGATCCGGCACTGCAGCTGTAGTGTCTACAACATGGGCTAAGTAAGCAACACAACCCTTCCTCATCAACCGATCCGCCCTCATCGCGGAAATCAAACATGGTAGGGAAGTGTTCTTCTCGCCACGAAATAGTATCTCAGGTAACCCTGGTCGTCGAAATGCGACCTCCTTCCTGTGGCAATCAAACATGGCCCAGTGCGACTCCAAAAAGTCCATGCCCAATATCAGATCGAAATCCACAATATCAAGCAACAACAGATCAGCAGCTAAACCATGACCATCAACAAACACCTCACAATCTCGGTAAACCCAACCGATGCTCACAACCTCACCTGACGGATACAACACTCTCCATAACCCCGGAAGTGGAGATGCAGGTACCGTAGCTAATGATGACAGTCTATATGATATGAATGAATGTGTGGCACCTGGATCTAACAATGCAACTACTGGAATACCAAAAACATGTAACGTACCGATAACGACCTCCGGTGATGCTCTGCCCTCATGCATAGTCATAGCATGAACTCTCGCCTGTCCGGCTGGTCGTCCTCGCTGGGCCTGTCCCTGCTGTCTACCCTGACCTGCAGTCTGTGCTGGTCGAGCTCCCGAAGTGGCACCTCGCTCAGCTCCGGAACTCTGAGCCGCCTGTCCATCACCACCATACAACTGGGGACACTCCCTCGCATAGTGACCCATCTGGCCACAGCGAAAACAAGTGACAGGACCTCGCCGACAAGTACCCAGGTGATACTTGTTGCAGTAGCTACACAATGGGTAGTCTCTCGGTACAGCAAAAGTGTCACCAGTACGTCGAGGATAACTAGAACCGCTAGAACCAGCACTAGCCTGCGGTCGCTGCGGTCGATCTCTCCTCCATTCCGGTCTCCGTCTAGGTACACTAGCTGGTGGTCGATATGATCCGCCACCTGAGGATGAAGCTGAACCGGAAGTATCAGAACTCTGCCTTTTCGAAGGCCCCTGACTCGGTCCACCCTCCTCAAATCGTCTCGGCTGGTATCTCTGCTGTCTCTCGCGCTCAATATCCTCGCCTCGGAGTGCAGCACTAACAAACTCATCGAAGTTGTTCCGAGGCATCGTAGTCAGCGTCGCCTTGATACTCAGATTCAATCCCAGCTCAAACCTGCGACACTTGGCTTCCTCTGTAGCCACCATATCCCGCGCAAAACGAGACAAACGGGTAAACCGATCTCGATACTCAAGTACAGACAAACTGCCCTGCCTCAAGTTTGTAAACTCCTCATACTTGCGCTGCTGGGTAGCCTGATTAAAATACCTCCGCATGAACAGATCACGAAACAATGTCCACGGAGTATCCACAGGAACTCTGTCAGTACTGACCCACCAGAAGTATGCATCACCCTCAAGTAAACCAACTGCGGCTACTGTCATCTGCTCAGGTGTAAACTGCAGACGCTCACAAACACGCTCAATCTGAACCAACCATGCCTCGCATATCTCTGGATCAACTGAACCCGAAAACACAGTAGCACCCGCAGTGCGAGCCTTGACCACAGGGTCAAAACGCTCTTCCAAACGCAGCACTCGCATAAGCAAGTCGCGCGTTCGGCGATCCTCATCAGGATCATCATCCCGATCAACACGGGGACCACGTCGAGGAGGCATCCTACTGATACAAGACAAGCATTAGGCACAAGCAGAAAGAACGTAATCATGAAACCGCAGATATTTGAGGACACACAACACCCGAAGTATTGATGAGTACCGCTGGCCAGTCGGGTCATCACTCCAGTCATGCTGTATCAACTCAAATACCCTAAGCGTCACAACTACAAGAGTCTACAGAATCTGACAACCTAATGCTCTGATACCAAGCTGAAAGGACCCAACCCCGATTTAGCTTCCTAAATCGGAATCAAACCCCTTCGAAAACACGAACCAACAAAAACTTTTCAAAATTTGGGCAGAGTTTCGTTACTAGCGTTGAATTACCATAACCTGCACGCGGAAATTAACACTTCGTCCTATGCCACAAAAAGCAAACCGTGGGCACCAATCCCATCCGGATTTCTCAACATCAATATAATCAACAAACAGTAAACACACTGTACTATATATATGTATATCCGAGAAAATCCATATAAACAAGTATCAGAATGTATCAGAGCGACCTCTAGTATAAAATATATACAACATGTACATCAGTAGGTGAAACTGAAACCTACTGGAAAACACAGGTGACTCTGACCACTAGCCTCCAAACTGCGACGTGAAACACCAAACCTGAACTGCAAACTGGGCACGGAAACCGAAAAGCCCAGGGGAAAGACAATAAACACGTTAGAGTGAGTGGACGAAAATAAATGTCTTTCACCAGTTTATATATACGTATAAAATCACATATACGAGTCCAGGAAAATAAAAACAACATAGTACACGAGGTAAAACTCATATTCCTCCAGTGTACTGAGCATGCAAGTAAAATCCCACGGGGTCACTCATGGACTCCTCCGTGCTAGTACAGTCAGAATCACGGGATCCCAGACCCACACGTGATTCTAGCCGGAAATGGCCTCAGGTCAAAGGTCTGCCTCCCCCCGGTAAAGACCTCGGGTCAGGAGTCACAGCCTCCCCTGACATATGCCTACCATCGGGGATCGGCCGAGAGGCGAGTGTATCGATACAACAACGTAACCACGACTGTACTCTGTGTAAACCAAATCATAAACATTTCGATGCAAATGCATGAAACATCATATAAGTAAATGTATACTCGTATACGTATATTCGTATAAGTATAACCGTATAATCGTAATATCAATACGCATGCTCAAGTTCATAAATCATATAAAAGACTCGCAATCATTTCCGTGAAAAGAAATTGTCCACTCACAGATCCGCTAGCGCGAACTCGCGCTAAACTCGTGGTCCGGCGGAGGTACCCTCGCCCGAAGCACGATCACGATCCAAATCTCGATCTCGATCTCCTGAATACACACACACATAACTGATCAAAATCGTAATCCACAACACTGTACGGATGCACGGAAACCAACCGTTCCCGAAAATACAAAATGCGGTGCAAAATGAATTACGGAAATCCCGAAATCCCCACTCAAAATCTCGACTGAAAATCGGCTAACCAAATCAACCCGAAAACCTCCGTACGATAACCAGGGCGTGATTACGAGAAAAATGACATTAATTACATCGAAATCTGAAAAGTTGACTTTTCCTCCACCGTTGACCGCCGTTAACCGCCGCCGCCGGCGGCGGCGCGCCGTCAACGGAGGAATTTCACGGCCAACTTCTCCAGTCCTTTAGGTCTCATCAAGGCGAGCATATTTCTCTTCTACCACGAAGTCCAAAACCAACCGCAACCCTTCCAAAATCAAGCAAACCGAGCCAAATCCCTTACCGGAAAAACCCAATCGGGTTCAACCATAAACTCAACCTCTTCCAAATCTAACCACCTAGGTAGCATCTACAAGGCACGGGGAGAAAAACCCCCAACATCTTGTCCCTCGAAACTCGCCGGAAACATCTCCACCGACTCCGGCGACGGAGACGAACTCGACCCGATTCGGGTCCATCCCAAACGACATCAAAACCCAACAAACCATACACCAATGTACTCGAAATCACATAGGGGTTCTAACCATACCTGTCCCGTGGCGGATGGTGGCCGGAAAAAGGTCGCCGGAGTTCACTTTCCCGTTCGGGAAACTTTCCCTTCTCGGCAGCTCTTCCACTTTCCAAAATAGGAAAGTCAACAGTTTTGGAAATAGTCAACGCCCAGTATGAAGTTCCCGACTAATTCTCGACTATTCTTCGACTTTTCGATATTTATACTCGTCCCTCGGGTCGATCAACGGTCCAAAATGAAAATACGAAATGATTCGGATAAACTCGAAACGATCGGATAAACTCGACGAAACCCGAAACTTCAAATAATTATAAAATATTCCTCGGTTATCGGAAAAATCTTCCGGAATCACCCACGAACTCGAAATCACGTACTCTACAACTTCCGTGAAGACACTCAACTCAAATTCTCGACTGAAAACATAGTCGCGAATCGAAACGGTAAACTACACAATATCGTAAAACTGCGACTATAACCATATCTCGATAATCGTACCAAACACACATCTGATTCTGGTTCGGGTCGTCACAGTTTTGGACCGTCGATCGACCCGAGGCTCGAGTATAAATAGCGGAATAGTCGAGAAATAGTCGAGAATTTCATTTCGGGCATTGACTGAGTTGACTTTCCATTTTGGGAAACTTTGACCGTTGACCCGTGGAGAAAACTTTCCATTTTCGGCTTCAACGTCCGACGACCAAATTCCGGCCACCTCCGGCCAAGTGAAAGGTAGGGATTGCTTCCTTGTTTGATTTCGAGTTGGTCTATACTTTGAATTGTGGAATTTGATGGAGATTTGTGAGGTTTCGAATCGGGCCGAGTTCCTCAATTTCGCCGGTGACGGTTGGTCGTTTTCCGGCGAGATTTGGAGGTGGAGGATAGGGGGATTTGACTCCCCTCGTCCCTCTAAGTCTCACGGTATGCATAGTTGTGGCTATTGATGAGTTTTTGAGGTGCTCCGATTAGGTCACCGGAAAACTGGATCCGAGCTGTTTCGAGGGGAAATTGGTGAGGTTTTGGTTTGAATTGGGGGTTGTGCAAGTTATGAAAGTTGTTCGGCTTGATGAGGTCTTTAATTCTGGAACTTTCCGCCGTGTGATTTCACCGTTGACGGCGCGCCGCCGCCGGCGGCGGCGGTCAACGGTGGTCAACGGCGAAGAAAAGTCAAATTTTCAGATTTCGACAATTTTAATGTCATTTTTCTCGTAATCGCGCCCTGGTTATCGTACAGAGGTTTTCGGGTGGATTTGGTTTGCCGATTTTCAGTCGAGGTTTCGAGTTGGGATTTCGGGAATTTCGTTTATCGTTTTGTACCGCATTTCATATTTCCGGGAACGGTTAGTTTCCGTGCATCTATACAGTGTTGAGAACTATGATTTTGATCAGTTATGTTTTTGTGGATATTCAGGAGATCGAGATCGAGATCTGGATCGTGATCGTGCTTCAGGCGAGGGATCATCCGCCGAACCACGAGTTTAGCACGAGTGCGCATTTCACGTGTCTGTGAGTGGACATTTCTTTTCACGGATTGATTGCGAGTCCTTTTATAAATGATTTACGAACTTGAGCATGCGGATTGATTATGATTTTACGAGCATGTGTTTTACGATTATGCATATACGAATATACGTATACGAGTATACATGTATATATATATTATGTTTTAAGCATGTGCATAGAAAAGATTTATGATTTGGTTTACACAGAGTACAGTCTCAGTATATGTTGTGGTATCGATACACATTGGCTTCTCGGCTGATCCCCGAGTACGCTCAGGGGGGGACAAATATCCTGACCCGAGGCCTTTCTGGCTAGGATCACGTTGGGTCTGGGATCCCGTGATTCAGACTGTGCTATCGCGTGGAACCCCACGAGAGTCTCCACGATATGTTTTACGTTGCATGCTCTGTACGTAAAACATATCGTGCATTTGATTTTCATGCATTTGACTCGCATATGATTTTATATGTATATATTACTTGGTGAAAGACATTTATTTTCATCCACTCACTCTAACGTGTTTATTGTCTTTCCCCTGGGCTTTTCGGTTTCCGTGCCCAGTTGTAGTTCAGGTTTGGTGTTTTCACGTCGCGGTTTGGAGGCTAGTGATCAGAGTTACCTGTGCTTTCCAGTAGGTTCTTGTTTCGCCTACTGATGTGTATATGTTGTATATATGTTATACTAGAGGTCGCTCTGATACATTATGATACCTGTTTATACGGATTTTCTCGGATATACATATATACATAGTATAGTTTGTTTACTGTTATTGATTATATTGATGTTGAGAAATCCGGATGGGATTTGTGCCCACGGTTTGGCTTTTGTGGCATAGGATGAAGTGTTATTTTCAGGGTGCAGGTTATGCAATTCCACGCTAGTAACGAAACTCTGCCGAAATTTTGAAAATTTTTGTTGGTTCGTATTTTCGAAAGGGTTTGATTCCGGTTTAGGTAACTGAATCGGGATTGGGTCCTTTCAGAACTTGAGCATGCAGTTTGATCCTGATTTTTATGAGCATGTGTTTTACGATTATACATATACGAATATGCGAATATGAATATACATACGTATATATATTATGTTTTTTGCATGTGCATGGAAAGGATTTATGATTTGGTTTACACAGAGTACAGTCTCAGTTATCAGGGTTGTATCGATACACATTGGCTTCTCGGCTGATCCCCTAGTACGCTCCGGGGGGGGGGGGGGGGGGACAGATATCCTGACCCGAGGCCTTTCTGGCTAGGAATCACGTGTGGGTCTGGGATCTCGTGATTCAGACTGTGCTATCGCGTGTGAGTCCATGAGTGACCCCGCGGTATTATGATGCATGCTCTGTACGTGGGTTGGAGTCAGCGTCTCCTCACGTACCATTTGATTTTCATGCATTTGACTCGCATATGATTTTATTACATATATATTATACGGTGAAAGACATTTTATTTTCGTCCACTCACTCTAACAATTTTCATGTCTTTCCCCTGGGCTTTTCGGTTTCCGTGCCCAGTTTGCAGTTCAGGTTCTGGTGTTTCACGTCGTGGTTGGAGGCTAGTGATCCGAGCTACCTGTGTTTTCCATTAGGTTCTTATTTCGCCTACTGATGTATATATTGTATATATTTACACTAGATGTCGCTCTGATACATTCTGATACATGTTTTATACGGATATATTATATATTACAGTATGTTTACTGTTTATTGATTATGATATGATATTTGAGAAATCCGGATGGGATTGGTGCCCACGGTTTGGCTTTTGTGGCATAGGATGAAGTGTTATTTTCAGGGTGCAGGTTAATGCAATTCCACGTTAGTAACGTTACTCTGCCGAAATTTTGAATGATTTTTGTTGGTTCACGTTTTCAGAAGGGGTTCGATTCCGGTTTAGGCAACTAAATCGGGGTTGGGTCCTTTCAGCTTGGTATCAGAGCATTAGGTTGTCAGATTCTGTAGACTCTTGTAGTTGTGATGCTTAGGGTATTTGAGTTTGTACAGCATGACTGGAGTGATGACCCGACTGGCCAGCGGTACTCATCAATACTTCGGGTGGTGTGTGTTCTCAAATATCTGCGGCCTCATGATTACGTTCTTTCTGCTTGTACCTAATGCTTGTCTTGTATCAGTAGGATGCCTCCTCGACGTGGTCCCCGTGTTGATCGGGAAGCGGATCCTAATGAGGATCGCCAGACGCACGACTTGTTGATGCAAGTGCTGCGTTTGGAAGAGCGTTTTGACCCTGTGGTCAAAGCTCGTACTGCTGGTGCTACTGTGTTTTCTGGTTCAGCTAATCCAGAGATATGTGAGGCATGGGTGGTTCAGGTTGAATGTGTATGTGAGCGTCTGCGTTTTACCCCTGAGCAGATGACAGTGGCAGCAGTCGGATTACTTGAGGCTGATGCATATTTCTGGTGGGTTAGTACCGACAGAGTTCCAGTCGATACTCCGTGGACTTTGTTCCGTGATTTGTTTATGCGGAGGTACTTCAATCAGGCTACCCAGCAGCGCAAGTATGAGGATTTTACAAACTTGAGGCAGGGCAGTATGTCTGTGCTTAAGTATCGGGACAGGTTTACCCGCTTATCTCGTTTTGCGCGTGATATGGTGGCTACTAAGGAAGCCAAGTGTCGCAGGTTTGAGCTGAATTTGAGCTTGAATATTAAGGGGACTCTGACTACGATGCCTCGGAACAACTTTGATGAGTTAGTCAGTGCAGCACTCTGAGGTGAGGATATCGAGAAGGAAAGGCAGCAGAGGTACCAGCCTAGACGATTTGAGGAGGGTGGACAGAGTCAGGGGCCTTCAAAGAGGCAGAGCTCTGATACTTCCGGTTCGGCTTCATCCTCGGGTGGTGGATCTTATCGACCACCAGCTAGTGTACCGAGACAGAGGCAGAGATGGATGGGAGATCGACCGCAGCGGCCATATGCTAGTGGGGATTCCAGTGGTTCCAGTTGCCCTCGACGACCTTTCGTCACTTTTGCTACACCGAGGGAGTATCCGTTGTGCAACTTGTGCAGTAGGTATCATCTTGGTTCATGTCAGCGAGGTACCCTCAACTGTTATCATTATGGCCAGGTGGGTCACTATGCGAGGGTGTGTCCTCAGTTAGTTGGTGCCGGTGATCAGGCAGCCCAGAGTTCTGGTAGAGAGCGAGGTGCCACTTCGGGAGCTCGACCAGTATAGTATGCGGCTCAAGGTGGACGGCAGGGACAGCCTCAGCGTGGACGACCAGCCGGACAGGCGAGGGTTCATGCCATGACTCTACGTGAGGGCAGAGCTTCATCGAATGTCGTTATCGGTACGTTACATGTATTTGGTATTCCAGTACTAACACTGTTAGATCCAGGTGCCACACATTCATTCATGTCATATAGACTATCATCATTAGCTACGGTACCTGCATCTTCACTTCCGGGGTTGTGGAGAGTGTTGTATCCTTCAGGGGAGATTGTGAGTATTGGTTGGGTGTACAGAGACTGTGAGATTTTTATCGGTGATCATGGATTAGCGGAAGATTTGCTGTTACTTGATATCGTTGATTTTGACCTGATCTTGGGTATGGACTTCTTGGAGACGCAATGGGCCATGCTTGACTGTCACAAGAAGGAGGTCGCGTTTCGACGACCAAGTTTACCCGAGATACTGTTCCGCGGCGAAAAGAACACTTCACTACCGTGTTTGATCTCCGCGATGAGGGCGGATCGGTTGATGAAGAAAGGTTGTGTTGCTTATTTAGCCCATGTTGTGGACACTACAGCAGCTGTGCCAGATCTTGGTAGTATTGAGGTTGTTTCTGAGTTTCCGGATGTGTTTCCAGTGGAGTTACCTGGTATACCTCCTGTACGGGAGATTGATTTTACTATTGAGGTTTTACCGGGTACATGACCGATTTCACAGACACCGTATCGTATGGCGCCAGCGGAGTTGAAAGAGTTGCAGGTTCAGCTCTAAGAGTTGCTGGAGAAGGGTTTTATTCGACCTAGTGTTTCTCTGTGGGGTGCTCCAGTGTTATTTGTGTGGAAAAAGGATGGTTCTATGTGGTTGTGCATCGACTGCCGAAAGCTGAATCAGGTTACGGTGAAGAACAAGTATCCGTTACCACGGATTGATGATTTGTTCGATCAGCTTAAGGGAGCATCAGTCTTTTTGAAGATTGACCTTTGGTCCGGATATCACCAGTTGAGGATTCGAGACTCGGATGTGGCCAAGACAGCTTTCAGGTCGCGGTATGGGCATTACGAGTTTTTGGTTATGCCGTTTGGGTTGACCAACGCCCCCGCAATTTTCATGGACTTGATGAATCGAGTGTTCAGATGGTTTATGGACAAGTTCGTGATTATGTTTATCGACGATATCTTGATCTATTCCAGGAGTGTGGGCCAGCATAAGAAGCATTTACGAGTGGTGTTGCGGACTTTGCGGGACCATCAGTTGTTCGCGAAGTTTAGCAAGTGCGAGTTTTGGTTGGATAGTGTGAAGTTTTCGGGCCACGTGATATCGGCTGAGGGAGTCCGTGTTGATTCTGACAAGATCGAGGCCGTTCTGAACTGGAGTAGACCTACTACTGTACCGGAGATCCGGAGTTTCTTGGGTTTAGCAGGCTATTACCGGCGGTTTGTACAAGATTTCTCTCGGATCGCTACACCACTGACCAGATTGACGAAGAAGGGCTTCAAGTTTGAGTGGTCCGATGCATGTGAGGAGAGTTATTTGCTCCTGAAGGAGAGATTGACTACTGCACCGATTCTGACATTGCCAGACGACAGCGGTGAGTTCGTAGTGTACAGTGATGCGTCGAAGTTGGGGCTTGGCTGTGTGTTGATGCAGCATGGTAAAGTTGTGGCCTATGGTTCCAGGCAGCTGAAACCACATGAGGTCAACTATTCGACACATGATTTGGAGTTAGCCGCTATTGTGTTAGCATTGAAGAGTTGGAGACATTATCTGTACGGAGCTCAGTGTAAGATCTACACCGACCATAAAAGTCTCACTTACTTGCAGACGCAGCCGGATTTGAACATGAGGCAACGCCGGTGGATGGAGTTGATCAACGACTACGATTGCACGTTCGAGTACTATCCAGGGAAGGCCAATGTTGTAGCAGATGCACTTAGCCGGAAATCCGGGGTTTCGTTGTTTCATGTGTGTGTGGCCAGAGTATCGATGTTAGCCGGGCTTCGGGCTACGGGTGCCGAGTTTGAGTGGGATGATGAGGGAGCTTTGTTGGCCAGTTTTCAGGTTCGACCCGTATTGGTTGATCAGGTACGAGAGGCCCAGGACTCAGATTCCAACCTGTTGGCAAGAAGACTATGATACGGAATGGTGTGCCTACAGAGTTTTGATTGAGTGACGACGATACGTTGTTGTTCAGAGGCAAATTATGTGTGCCCAGAGATGAGAGCCTGAAGAAGGAGATTCTGGATGAGGCCCATAGTTCAGCGTATGCGATGCATCCCGGTGGTACGAAGATGTTCCGTACACTTCGAGCGTATTACTGGTGGCGCAACATGAAGCGGGAGATTGCCGCATATGTGAATCGATGTTTGATCTGTCAGCAGGTTAAAGCGGAGAGGCAGAAACCTGCAGGGAAACTACAGCCATTAGAGATTCCGGTTTGGAAGTGGGAGCACATTACAATGGATTTCGTCTATCAGTTGCCACGTACTTCGGCTGGCAACACTGGTATTTGGGTTATTGTGGATCGATTGACGAAATCCGCTCATTTTCTTGCACTTCCGGGAAAGATATCATTGGGCAGATTGGCCAAGCTGTACTTATCTGAGATTGTTCGGCTGCATGGTATACCTGTATCGATTGTTTCAGACTGAGATAGTCAGTTTACTTCTGAGTTTTGGTAGGCATTGCAGCGAGCCTTGGGCACGAAGTTGCGATTTAGTACAGCTTTTCATCGTCAGACCGATGGGCAGTCCGAGCGGACTATACAGACATTTGAGGATATGTTGCGGTCATGTGTGTTGCAGTTCCGCGGGAATTGGGACCAGCAGCTACATTTGATAGAGTTCGCCTACAACAACAGCTATCAGGCCAGTATCGAAATGGCACCGTACGAGTCCCTGTACGGAAAGCAGTGTCGTACTCTGTTGTGTTGGAGTGAGGTGGGCGAGCGATGGCTTATTGGCCCTGATCTGGTGAAGAGCACTATAGAGGACGTCCAGATTATCTGCGATAGATTGAAGGTCACCCAGGATCGTCAGAAGAGTTATGCGGACGTGAGGATGAAGAGTCTAGAGTTCGAGATTGGCGATTGGGTCTTCCTGAAACTATCTCCGTGGAGGGGAGTTGTGCGTTTCAGGAAGCGTGGCAAACTTCGACTACGGTACATTGGTCCGTACGAGATCACAGAGAGGATTAGAGCTATTGCTTACAGACTTGAGTTGCCAGCTGAGATGGCTCGTGTTCATGATGTTTTCCACGTTTCGATGTTGCGGAAGTACATCTCAGATCCTTCCCATATGTTAGCTCCACAACAGTTACCAATTTGAGAGGATTTGACGTACGTGGAGGAGCATGTGCAGATTCTCGATCGTCATGAGCAAGAGCTGAGACACCGTGTGATCCCGCTAGTGAAGGTCTTGTTGCAGAATCATTCAGTTGAGGAGGTCACCTGGGAGACTGAGCAGCGTATGCGGGAGCAGTATCCTCATCTGTTCACTTGATAGGTATATAAATTTCGAGGTCGAATTTTTTTTAAGGGGGGTAGATTTGTGACGACCCGAACCAGAATCAGTCGAGTAATCAATACGATTCACGAGATTAAGCTTAATGCGATTAGTCGTTAATTGTGTGAATTGCTGATTTAGTTCGCGACTAAATTTTCGAACGAGAATTTGAATTGAGTTTCTTCACAAAAGTTGTAGAGCACGTGATTTCGAGCTCGTGGGCGGTTCCGGATGAATTTTCTGATAACCGAGGAATATAATATGATTATTTGAAGTTTCGGATTATGGACGAGTTTATCCGTTTGTTTTGTGTTTATCCGAATCATATTGGTTATTCGTTTTGGACCGTCGATCGACCCGAGGCGCGAGTATAAATATCGAAAATAGTCGTAAAATAGTCGTAAATCACTGTTTGGGAGTTGACCAGAGTTGACTTTCCGTTTTTGGAAGTTTGACCGTTGACAGAGGGAGGAAAACTTTCCCGTTTGGTTTCGCCGGCCGACTTGGGTTTTTCGGCCACCTCCGGCTATGTTAAGGGTATGGTTCTCTTCCTCTTGTGATTTTAAGTTGTTTTGCAATTGAAATTGTGGGAATAGAAGGAGATTTGAAGGAGAACGAATCGGGTTAGGTTTGGGATTTTCGCCGGTGACGGTTGGGGTTTTCCGGCGAGCCACGGTGGCGGGGAGGTGGGGGTTTTGCCTCCCCTTGGCCTAGTGATGCTTCCCCTATGGTTTAATTTGGGTTTGGTTGAGTTTTCTGGTGAACCCGAATTGGTTGCCGGAGTTTGATTTCATTTCGGTTTCGATCTGAATTGGAGGTGCTAGGCTTTGAATTGCACTTTGTGGTAGTTGAGGAAAAGACTGGGCTTGATGCAATCTTCTAATATGGAGCATCCTCGCCGGAGAAAGTCTCCGTTGACGGCGCACCGCCGGCGGCGGCGGCGGTCAACGGTGGCGCTCCAGCGAGACCGTTGACTTTTCAGATTTCGATGTTTTTAATGTCATTTTTCTCGTAATCGCACCCTGATTATCGCCTAGAGGTTTTCGTATTGATTTGGGTATCGGATTTTCAGTCGAAGGTTTCGAGTGTAGATTTCGGAAATTCAGTCGGTTGTTTTATACGGTTTAATATGTTTTCGGGAACGGTTGGTTTCCGTGGTTAAGTACAGTGTTGTGGGCTATGATTTTGATCAGATATGTTTTATGATTATTCAGGGGATCGAGATCGAGATCGTGCTTCAGGCGAGGGATCTTCCGTCGGGCCACGAGATTAGCGCGAGTGCGCGTTTTGCTCACCTGTGAGTGGACATTTCTTTTCACGGATTGATTGTGAGTCTGTTATATACGTTCTACGAACTTGAGCATGCAGTTTGATCCTGATTTTTATGAGCATGTGTTTTACGATTATACGTATACGAATATGCGAATATGAATATACATACGTATATATTATGTTTTATGCATGTGCATGGAAAGGATTTATGATTTAGTTTACACAGAGTACAGTCTCAGTTATCAGGGTTGTATTGATACACATTGACTTCTCGGCTGATCCCCGAGTACGCTTCGAGGGGGACAGATATCCTGACCCGAGGCCTTTCTGGCTAGGAATCACGTGTGGGTCTGGGATCCCGTGATTCAGACTGTGCTATCGCGTGTGAGTCCATGAGTGACCCCGCGGTATTATGATGCATGCTCTGTACGTAGGTTGGAGTCAGCGTCTCCTCACGTACCATTTGATTTTCATGCATTTGACTCGCATATGATTTTATTACATATATATTATACGGTGAAAGACATTTTATTTTCGTCCACTCACTCTAACAGTTTTCATGTCTTTCCCCTGGGCTTTTCGGTTTCTGTGCCCAGTTTGCAGTTCAGGTTCTGGTGTTTCATGTCGTGGTTGGAGGCTTGTGATCCGAGCTACCTGTGTTTTCCAGTAGGTTCTTGTTTCGCCTACTGATGTATATATTGTATATATTTACACTAGAGGTCACTCTGATACATTCTGATACATGTTTTATACGGATATATTATATATTATAGTATGTTTACTGTTTATTGATTATGATATGATATTTGAGAAATCTTGATGGGATTGGTGCCCAGGGTTTGGCTTTTGTGGTATAGGATGAAGTGTTATTTTCATGGTGCAGGTTAATGCAATTCCACGTTAGTAACGTTACTCTGCCGAAATTTTGAATGATTTTTGTTGGTTCACATTTTAAGAAGGGGTTCGATTCCGGTTTAGTCAACTAAATCGGGGTTGGGTCGTTTCAACTATGCTCTGTGTAAAATTAAATCATATATGCCTCCAAATGCAAATGCATAACTGTAAACTGTTTAACTGAAAAATTGCAAAATAACTGTGAAAATAAAAGATCCGCTCATCTGAACCCGAATCTAGGTTGCCATAAGAAACTTTAATCATCTTGTAACGCCCTTTTGATAATTATTGATGTCAGTTATTCGGTAATCAATAAGAACAAAATCATCAATTAAATCTCGATACGAGCATTCCGACTATACTAATCAATTTTGAAAATACAAGTGCACAACATTAGGTTGGTCTGAGCACTGAACCTTGCTCTGATACCATTTGTGACGTCATGAGCCTTGTTGAAATTCGTCAAAACAAATAAAATAATAAAATAATCGAATAAATCGAAGAAGTACTCGATCAGAAAACCAAATTTGACTAACTCAGTCGAATAACCGAATCAATAACTTGTTACGACGAAACAGTCGTAACGATGAAAGACAAATTCTAATTTCTTTGTCTGCCACACCACCACTGGTGGCAACCCCGTACCACCGCCCACCCACTGAGTCGACGAAGCCTAAACATAAATTAAACCTCACGATTATGTTTGTATCATCGATACGAATCTAATGACATATAACTCGACCCCATATCGGAAATAAGTTTTCCGGTGACAAATTTCGACCACGCGCCACCACCAGAAACCACCGCCGATAGTGCCAAATGAAACATCAATAGAAATCTCTCCTCAAGCCCAACAACCGGTCTCAAATGACCTAAGACAGATTCCGGCGCGTTTGGCCGAAATCGGCCCCGAAAGCAGCCCGGCTAGAAAATCAATTCTGGCTCCGATCTCCACCGTGAAGCCATCAACAGGCTCGAGGCTGGTCTCAATAGATTCAGGAGATAGAGGAGAGCAAAACCCCTCTATCCTTGACAGCCATAACCGCCGACAATCATCGCCATGACGCCGCCGAACGATGGTCGCGAATTCGAATCGGTTTCGATTCGAAACACACTTCAATCACCTGCAACCAAAATTATTCTAACCCAGTCACAATCTATAGACCAAGAGGAGGCGAACCATACCAGTTAAACACTGGAGACCTTCCCGGTGACGGCGGCGATTCACACCCAAAAATGCTTGAACTTCACGACGTCGATTCGCTCCTCTACGGTCTCATCGCTGTCGGTTGAACCCAGAAATGGGTAGAGGACGCCGCCCCGCGTCGAACCCACCAAGTCTCGAGGTCAGAGGTGGCCGGACAGCGTGGCGCCGTCGACAACCACCCCACCGCCTCACACACACTCTCTCTCCTCACGAGAGAGGAAGTTGACCAAAGTTAACCCTCACCCAAAACTTATTCCTTCCTTAAAATGAAGATCACCCATTTATTTACTATTTTCATTTATTGTAAATCGGTAATAACTTTACGATAAAGTTTCGTCATTAGTAACTTCTTAGTCGTAATTTCGTTTTTGGCAATCTTTGCGTCTACGAATTCGTGTCGAAAAATACTACAATTTTCACCTGAAATTAACCAACTTTGATAACTCAATATAAAGTCAACCGGAGATACCTCAGAACTTAGCAATTAATGGTAAAAATCTTTTATCATGATCCCAAAAATGAACTCGAATTATACGTAAATATTAACAATTATAAAAATTTCGGAATGTCACAACATCGGTTTAAGGACGTCATGTTTTTGAAGATCTAATTAATCTAAAAGTTCAAAAAAATTTCCAAATTTGTTATATGCTCTGGGTATGAGAAGTATCTTCCACACATGGATTAGAGCATATGCAATGATATTCTGCATATTTTCGACAAATCTAGTGAAAATATAGCTAAAAACTAATACTTTAGAGTAAAAAAAATTATGTTTCAACCAATGAAATGAGTTTAATTAATCACAAGGGGTCTCTAGAAGTTCATTTCTATCTCCTTAGATTTAGGAGCTCCTACCATCTTCCTTATTTTATAAGTGTAATAGAGAGCATGGTTGAAGTGAAAAAATTTAACTTTTTTCTATAATTTAACTAAAAAATTCCAATAAGAAATTCCATTAGAGATGCTCATAAAGTACTACTAGTCTACTAGATTAGGACTTGGGAACCCACAAGGTATCCCCGGTCCCGGCCCATGTATAGCCGGGCCGGGCCAGGCCTCAACAAGGTTTTAATATTTGCGGGCCAGGCCGGGCCGGGCTTTATCTTTTATATAAGGATCTGGGCCCGGCCCATTCAAGCGGGTTTTGCGGGCCTTTGCGGGTTTTTACGGGTAGGGCCTATCGGGCTTTAATTATTAAAAAAATTAAGACATTTCAAAATAAACTTAATCTTCATCCATGCACCGGGGTTTAAACGTACTCCGACGAGTCTAAATTTTACGTACGGTGTTTATTACTATAAGATGGACCCTTCTACATGTCCTCGTTTATCATTAAAGCATATTTAATTCTCATATTGCTTGAATTCTCCATATGTATATTAATGTTCTTATGTTTGTTCCTTTGTTATATGGAATGAAATACCTTTGTGAAACTTAATCGGACATGTTTAATTATTTTATAAAATTGATCGTTGGATTGATTGGTTAGAATATTATAACTATGCCTTTAAAATTTTATAAATTTTGGACTTGATTTAGACATTGATCCATGCATTTCGCTAAATGTGACCGTAGTACTCTTACAACTAAAACGGAAATTACCCTTCCCGAAAATAATTTTTTAACATCAAATTTTGGACACATATTCTTATGGAATACATATCTATCTCATAGTGTCAAAAAAATTGACATAAAAAATTGATTTATCTACTCCCCCCATAGGAAAATAAGGAAAATAAGATGAGTGTATTTTAGTCTTTTCACAAATTTTGTTTAACTGTATTGACCGGGATCCAAACGTACTTCGATTAGGCTAATTTTTATGTACGGTGTCCTTTATTAGAAGGTGAACTATTATATATGACCTTCTTTTTTGTTAAAACATTTTTAATTCTTATATTGCTTGAATTCTCTATATGCACACTAATGTTCTTACCTTTATTCCTTGGTAATATGGGTTGAAAGACCTTTGTGAAACGTAATCAATCATGTATCATCATTTTACAAAACTGATTGTCAGATTGGTTGTTCATAATATTCTAAGCATGCCGTTAAAATTTTATAAATTTTGGACTTGATTTAGACCTACATCTATGAGTTTCGCTAAATGTGATCGTAGTACCCTTACAACTAAAATGTAAATTACCCATCCCTAAAGGAATTTTTTAAGATCATAATTTTAACACACATTCTTGTAAATTACATATCTATCTCATAGTGTCAAAAAAATTGACATAAAAATTTGATTTATCTAGTTTCTCCATGGAAAAATAAGCAATATAAGAGAAGGGTATTGATGTCATTTCACACAATCTCAATTAAACTCTCACCATTGAAAAATTACAAGATCTAATCTGAATCATATATTATATTTATTGTTTTACTGTGTAAGGTAAATCGATAAAAAAAATTACAATGAAACCCTAAACCCTAAAACCTAAACCCTAACTTACTTTAAATCTCAAAATTCCTAAACCTCTTACCCTAAATTTCAATCCCCTAAACCCTAACTTACCCTAAACCTAGCCCTAACTTATCCTAAACTCTAAACAATGATTTAATAGTAAAATAGATACACAAATATAACTATATATGGAATTCCAATATTTGATCAATGTATGTATATGTAATATATTAATATAGACATACACAAATATAAAATATATATCTATATAGTACTAGTCACTATATCATATATATATAAGTGTAGGTATAATGATATATGTACTACTATCTTATAAATATAAAAAATTGCGGGCTTTGACGGGCCGGACCTAACGGGTCTTGACGGGCTTTTGGCGGGCCGGACCGAGTTTTAGACCTCTAAACCAAGCTCGGCCCACCATCCACCTAAGAGGACTTTTACGGGCTTTTTTTCAGACTGGGCCGGACTTTTAGCCCGCGGGCTTACGGGCCTCTGCCGGCCCATGAGGCCCACGGGCCAAATGATGACCTCTAGGCTGGGCTATCGCTAGAGGTTGGGGCCAGTTAGCTCATGTTGTAATGTTAGATTGGTGAATTTGCATTTCGATCATTTTTTATGATTGCGATTTTGTAAACGAACACTGTGTTTAGCTAGTAAAGAGAAGGTTGGTTCTTTAGTTACAATAGGATGTGTGATCCACACATTTAGAAGTTTGCAGGGGAGAAAAGATGGTGACGGGTCAGCATCGCAAGGCACTACTAACCTTTGACTTGGATTTGGAATTGTATCAAGTTGTTTTTTTTATCATTGTCAGTGATATGAGTACGACTGATATCTCTTGCATATTTGAACTCACTAAATCATCGTTTCCTTTTGGTAATTCCAGTGTTATATATTTCATTGAGATTTGATCGGTGCATAAATATTAACTTCTATTTTATTTATTTATATTCATATATTTATTTTATTATTATATATTCAAGAATAATAGTTTGTTTTATTGTTTTATAGGTACTTTGAGTCAATAAGGAAGAAAATAAGTAAAAAATAAATTTCAAACTTAATTTGGAAAATCTGCTTGTGTAGATCAGTCAACTTCGTTAGAGGACTGGGAACCATTTGAAATGAACCAGATGATGATTTTGATATGAATGGAAAGCGCCGGATGTCTAGTTTCCAAAACATCTTTCAGATCATGATTTGGAGCTCTCGAGAAGAAGTTATGGCTGATTTAGTGTAAGAAGATCAATCTGCTCGGGAATCAGAAATTCATGTTTTGAGGTCCAGATTACACCGAGAAGCTCGTGGACGAATTTGTGGTTAATATTTCCGTTTAATAGGGATGTAGCTCGTGAAAATAAGTCTAGAAAGTCAAAAGAAAATAGAAAAATTAAGAAAATGGTTTTTCTTCCAAGAAAGGAGTCTCAAACCTATACGGAAAGAAAATTCAAGAACCAATATAAAACCCTATGACAGATCTTATCTCGCTTCCTCCCTCCTCTTCTCTTCTTCTTCTACATTCTTTCTTTATGTTTAGTTAGATTTTTCCTTTGTTAAGGGGTATTTAAAGCCTTGTACATGAAGTCTTTTTAATTAATGCATACACTTTAAACTAATTTTGCATATTCTTTTGAATGAGATTCCTTTCTCTATGTGGTTTAGTAATGGATTCTTGTACGTTTGCTTTGGTGTACAACTTAGTATGCATGTTAGTATTCTATTGTCATGAGATACGAACGAATAAGGATACGTTTCTCCACTAGATTCTCTATAGTGATACACCGAATAGATGATTTCGTCAGGTGATTGAAACTCTATGTCTAGCAGGACACGCTCATAGTGTACCTGTGAACCCTTGTAACTTCTCAAACTTTTTCTAGATCTTAATGATTTCTTCTTTGTAAACCTTGGGGTCCATGACTATGGGTTCATAGATGAATAAATGTAGGGGAGGTCCATGAAAAACCTACATAGACATAAGGATTAGGTAATAGGATGTGGTTGTAACGATCAACTCTTCCTTGGAACTTTCATTCATGGGATATATATATATGCATTAGGTTAAGTATGTGTTAGAGAGATGGATTGGTTATGGTGAATAGTATTCCTCTGAACTCATTCATACATAAGTTTGCACTTCTTGCATTCATAACATATTTACTTTTCAGCATTTATTTGTAGTTCGCCGATTTTTTTTGGCACCTAAATCAATTTCAAAAACCTCCAAATTTTGTGTGGTAGTCCGCCACTGAGTCTAGTTTATTGTCACTACCAGCATATATACTATAGCCGATGACATAAAGTCGTCTGTTTGTTAGCCCAAAGTCATCGACTATAGTATGGCTGACAACATGTCATCGGCTATAGTATGGCCGACAACATGTCATCGGCTATGGTGTTATCGGCTGGGTCATCTATCGCTAAGTTTCTTCTATCTTGCTTTGATACTCCTCAGTCTACCTACAAATTTGCTCCTCTAGTTGGGCCTTGGAAGATCTCGATTTGCGTTGAAAACCAGGCATGTTCTTCAATATCCCATCGCCTTGCCGTCATAAACCCTTGCAATAGTAATTGCTCCTTCGTGGTGGGAAATCGTTTCCTATGATCCTCGCCCCAACTCTTAAATCAGATTGATCGATTTGAGATATGGCCTGGGGAAGCTCATCATCCGAGATATTAGGGTTTTTGCTCCCTCGCAATCTGAGTCAACACCTTCTCAGTTCTTTCCCTTAAATGAGCCTAATTGACAATGATAAGAAAATAACATATTAGTAAACATACATTAAAAAAAAATAACCGGAAAATACACATGTAAGCAATTTGTAAACTTCTAAGGGCACAATACTTACAGCTTGTTCATAGGATTGTGGAAGCATTTTTTCATACATCCACACGAACGGATTTTCTTCAGGGTGTTGGATCATTGCCTCCTCCCTTTAAGACTCATAGGGTCTATAACCGCTGCGATGGTTGTCCGTGTTCTTTGCTCGGCTCCTCGTGTTTATG
Organism: Geum urbanum; assembly: GCA_946800695.1. Classification (NCBI taxonomy): domain Eukaryota; kingdom Viridiplantae; phylum Streptophyta; class Magnoliopsida; order Rosales; family Rosaceae; genus Geum; species Geum urbanum. Next base: position 6,907,064 of record OX327013.1, on the reverse strand, counting down.
GAGGAAATGGTCTTGTTTCATAAATATATATTAAAAAAATAGATTTAGAAATTATCAACGCCAAATTATCCACAAGTAAATACATATGATGTTAAATATATACCTCAAATCATGGGGCGTTAAAGTGTATTAGAAGCCACTTCCACTCGTACTCCCCAAGCATGAAATCCATAAGGGTACCCGAACGGTCATTGAGCACGTCGTTTTTGTTCCAGAACTTACAGAGCTCATTCTTCCACTCTTTATACCTATATATGTGACACAAATGTTAGAAACACATTACATAATCCCTGTGATATCTAAATATATATTATATAACTCCCGTCACCTTCCTCCTTGAATTTCATTTGCCCAGATGGATTTAAGTTCCTCCCAAACATTGAACCACACCTGCAATGTCCCATTTTTTATGTTAATATATTTATATTTTAAAGTAATTAATTAATATAAGTAGACATACACAATGAATATCTAACTCACCGACCTCGCATTGTTCACTTGGTCTTTCACGGACTGAGGGACTGAGGACCACTCTGACCACAGAACAGGGACTTTGTCCTAGATAATGCTTCCAACCATGCTGGAGTACCTCCTACAAATGTTTTCCTCTCTCACCGATCCTTGCTCGTCGGTCTCTATGACTAGAGGCACGTAGGCCTCCACGTCCTTCTGAAGTTGCTTCCCCACAATAGGGCTTTTGGTCCTCACTTTTTTCTCTCATTCGATGTCTGTCGCATAAGACAAAGTAAAAAAAATAATATTAAAACAGGATAACCCAATTTATTATACAAATTAATGGAAACTTTGAAATTAAATAATGCATATATTTACTATTTACCCGATGATTATGACATCGATGCGTTTGCTATCCTCGCACTTTTCAGAGGTGTATAAAACGGCTGAAATACGTACACTTCCTTCGGGTGGATGTAAATAAGGTTTCCCTCATCATCGACAACATGTATAAGGTTTCCCTGTGTCATCAACATATGGCAGGGCAGGTATGCTCTACGAGGGGAAATATAGGTGAGAAGGGAAGACACATCCTTGTTGTCCTGACGACGACGTCCCTAAACCATCAACATGACCGGGAGAAGGACCTAGAGTTAGTTCTTGCCGGTTGATTTCTAGCATACGAGGACCCGAAGGAGCAGGACTCGTACAGTTGGGCGTACCCGACACGTGGCTCATGTCTGGAAAACCTTGATGTGAAGGGTCAGGACCCGTAGAGTCGGGCGTAGACGTCTGGCTCCTGTTAGAGAACAAAAGCTGCTTCGCGCTCTGTGGTCGTTGGGGGTCGGCCACATCATCATGCACATGCGTCTCCTGGGTACCTCTAAGCAGTTGCCGACGATGATTATTGGTCAAGCCGTAAGGCTGGTGAGGCTGGTTGGTCGAGCCGAACCCACAACTGTCTCTATTGGACCCGTTATGTCGATTCTTAGATGTCCCTTTCTTTCCTTTACCCGAAAACAAATGCATGATTCCTAAAATTCACAATAATCACAATCACCATACCTACAATCACAATAATCACAATCTCATAACCTAATAACAATTCATAATTTCATAATCACAATAATTTTGATCCATAATTTCACAAATTCATCAAACAATAACCTACAACACAATCCTCCAACGCAAATGACAAACCCATAACCTAATCATAATCTCATAACCCAATCACAATAGTTACAATCACAATAATCACAATCATATAACCTAATCACAATTCATAATTCCTACTTTCACAATCACAATAACCTAATCACAACACATAATTTCACAAACCTAATAGTCACAATCACAATCACAATCACAATCACAATTGAGAGAGAGAGAGAGAGAGAGAGAGAGAGTTACTGAACTATGGTGAGAGAGGAGTGGGAGGGGTGGCTTAGGCGGCGGCGGCAGAGGCGGCTCCGATGACCCAAGGACGAGAGGAGAGAGAATTTGGGGTTTTTTTGGTTTAGAAGGAGGAGAGGAGAGGGAGTTCGGGTTTAGGGGATAGAAATAAAGATTTTGAGGGAGAAGGGTTGAAATGGGGAGGGGGCGGCGACTTGGGAGAGAGGAGAGGGATTTTGAGGAAGGAGGTGAGAAATGGCTCAGGCTTGGGCTGTTTTGGGGTTAAAAGGAGGGGATAGCCGACGACTTAAATTATTTCTTTTCTGGTATACTATACCCGAAAAGAAATGTTAAAATAGTCGGGTATACCCTAAATTTTTTTTGAAAAATTAGCCTCGGTCATTTGAAAACACAATTCACACAAAACCTGTTCAAGTAATTTTGGATCATCACCCTTCAACAGACACGTAAATTTAACAAACACGTAAATTATGATCATCACAAACACGTAAATACAACACATATTCATTTTTAACTAATCAAGGCGCATAATCAGAATCATCGCTTGATTCTGATTTGGTGTCCGTGTTAATTTCTGGTAATATGTGATGCTCCTCTTCACAAGAGTCTTCGTTGTCTTCATTTGGATTGACATCGCTAAGTTCTGCTTGAGGAAGTCGAACCACACTACCCGGACTCATATTGTTAAGGCGAATTGTTGAGGAATCTAAAATATTAATTGTGTTCGGCTCTTGGTATGCAGTAACTTCTTCATTCTCTGCGGCATCACCAAGTGTAGCAGCACTGTATATGTTTCTAGGAACAACATGGTTAACTACTTTCCAAGCGCCTTTGTGTACAAGATCATTAAGATAAAATACTTATTTCACCGTTGTGGCAAAAACAAAAGGGTCATCTTCATACCATGTTGTACTAGTATTCGCCAAAAATGTTCCATAGTCATTAGTCTTTCTGTTCTGAGGGCTAGTATCAAACTATCTACACTTAAACAAGTGCAATGTCATGCCTTCCCTATAAATTAGTTCAACCACTGAATGGAGAACGCCGTAATAGTCAATACCATTCTGTTGACCATGCACCATTACCCCAGAGTTTTGTGTTTTTTGTCTCGCGTCTCTATGCGCATATATAAATTGCACGCCGTTGACCTTACACATCGGATACATTCTTCAAGTTATTGGTTTCATCACCAAAAGCCTCAATTCGTGTGACCAGTTTAGGTTACCATCATACTCTACGTGGTTCATCTGAAGCAATAATAACCGACATGTTAGATGACAAATGTAAAGATATTAAATGATATATATCAATAAGTATATATATAGACGTACCCAGCCACCAAAATAGTTTGCAAACTCCTTATTGTGGTACTCAAGATCACCGCCAACCTGAAGACAGTATAGATGGAAGTTTTTCCAGTATTGCACTTCAGGACAGTTAAGCAATACCCACCAGTGGGCAATGACTAGCTCATATTGTTCCAACTGGTACGACTTTGGCAATTTTCCAACAACTTCAACATCAAATGAGAGGATAGAAAGTTTGAACTGTGATTCATCTACCGGCATATGTGTTGGAGGGTCCTCCAACACTCCTAAATACAACTTGGTGTATATTACACACTCTTACGCAAGATATACTTCAGCTATACATCCTTCAACTGCGAATTTATTAGTCACATAATTTTTGTAGTCCCCCAGTTGTCTATCAAGTTTAAAAGTGCATATAATGATTATTTCCAAATAATGTTTAAAAAAATTAGAGCCAAATTCAGATGTTAAATTGTACGTACCTTTCCATAGGATACATCCAAGTGTAGTGTATCGGACCAGTAAGCAACAATTGTTAGGGAAGATGGATCATCAGGTGAGGCATAATATCAAAAATATTTGGGGGAAATATCCTCTCAAATTTGCACATGATAAAAATGATGTCCTGCTGCATTTCTCCCATGTTTGATTTTTTTCACTTCTCTAGTGCATAACTTCTAAAAGAATCTTGACAACGCCACTAACAGCTCCACCACCTCTTTCGGTAGGTACCCTCAAATGAAAAAAGGGAAGAGGCGTTGAAGCAGTATATGGTAGTCATGACTCTTTAATCCATACATCTTATTGTTCCAGAAGTTAACACACCGGCCTATATTGCCTGCATAGCCTGAAGGATACTTAACATTACCCATTCACCTAAAAGTTTCATTCTTCTGGTCAGGCTTGACGGTGTAAGGAGCTTGAGGAATTTTTTTCTTCCCTTCTCTCAACCATAAATGTTTCTGCAAATTCATTCTTTTTAGATTAATGCATGCTTGAGGGCCGTCTTTAGTTTTCCCCTCCCAATTCTGCACTGTGCCCACCACACTTTCGCACACATTCTTCTCTATGTTCATGACATCTAGGTAGTGCCTGATCGGCAACTTGGGCCAGTACGGGAGTTCCCAGAATATGCTTTTGTGTGTCAAAAATTTATACATGTCGAGTTTGTCAGGTATTGACGCCACTATTTCAGGATGATTGCTCAGCTGCCCCAAATCGTATTCATTTAGCACTTCCAAAATTTCATCTCTCTATCTCCTGGGTTGCACACCCGTTTCTATAGTCCCATAACGTGGAAGCCAACAATGGTGATGCATCTGGACAATCTTCCTGCAATGAGGTCTACAACACTCAACAGTCATACACTCTAAACAAGTCCTGTATCCCCTGGTAACGTTGCCCGACAATATCTCGCAAGCAGGAAAATCACTGATGGTGCCAACAACCATGGCATGCATTTGGGACATCTAGTTTTTGTACTTGTCATAAGTGGGATGACCAAATTCACTCAGGTACTTAAGCTTCTCAATCAAGGGTCTCAAATACACATCGAGACACTTTCCAGGATAACTCGGCCCTGGAATTAACAGAGTAAGCAAATTGTATTCCTTCTTCATGCACATCCATGGATGAAGGTTGTACGGTACCAAAATAATTGGCCATATACTGTATTGAAGACTCATATTGCCAAAAAAATTGAATCCGTTAGATGAGAGCCCCAGTTGAATATTTCAGACCTTTGATGCAAAATGAGAAAAGTCCCTGATCATGTGCTTCCAAGCCTCTCCATCAGCAAGGTGTATAAGGGTATCATCGTTAGGCAAATTCCTCTCAGCCCACCATCTTATAGCTTCGGCCGTGTGTGCACACATGAACAATCGTTTCAGCCTTCAATCAGCGGGAAATACCGAAGTATCTTCACAGCTTTCTTGTTCCTTGCAGGAGTCAATTTATACCTATCCGTACCACATATTGGACAGGCATCAAGGCATTCAAGATCATTCCCGCTAACATCTTCACCCCAGAAGAGAACGTAATCATATCTGTATGCATGGATTTTCATGTAGGAAAGGCCAAGATGTTTCAAGATATGTCACACCTTACGATGAGTGGTAGGAAGACGATGACCAGGGGGCAGCATCGAAGCAGTCCACTTCAGCCAATCATCAACTGCCTTGACACTCATTTTGTTCTCTACTTTCAGCTTCATTACTCCCATGACACTTCCAAGAATAGTCTTATTACACCCGTTGTACAACAGAGTCTGTTGGAATACAATCAGGTTGTTGTACTTGTCCATACCGATAGTGTTGCCAGGTAATTGCTGGACTGGCTCAATATCAGGGAAACCCCCAACGGCGGGATTATTATCTACTACTTGAGCGAATACACCGCTCTCATAAGGAAACATATCGTTGATCAACCTTGTTGTTGGATCATTGGATGTACTGGTAATCTGAGGATATTGCTCATGATCATGCTGACCCGTTTTTCTTCAGGTGCTCCCATACTATATCAATGGTAAAACGATACATATCGCTTCGACACTGACAACATTTACACGGGCAATAATGAATATCATTCACATTATAATTAGCCTTCATATATTCCACAAAACTCTTCATTCCAATTTTATAATTTCGATCCCATCTTGGAAGCGAAATCTAACTCTTGTTCATGCTGCAAATTTTAACCTAATATATATATATACACACACACATCTTTAATTTGATCATCTAGCTACTAGCTAGCTAGCTACGTAATACAAAGTTATATATATGCATATTAGCTATATATCAACAATTAACATATATATATATATAAATACATGCATACATATATATTTTCATCTAATTAAATAAACTTAACCTCCAAAATTCATATATATATTACACATAAATCAACTTAATCTCCAAAATTTATACATATATATTTTCATCTAATTAAATCAACTCAATCTCCAAAATTCATATATATATATATAACACATAAATCAACTCAATCTCCAAAATGTATACATATATATTTTCATCTAATTAAATCAACTCAATCTCCAAAATTCATCTATATATATATATAACACATAAATCAACTCAATCTCCAAATTTTTTACATGCATATATATATATATATTTTCATCTAATTAAAGCAACTTAATCTCTAAAATTCATCTATATATATAACACACATAAATGAATTAACTCAATCTCCAAAATTTATAAAAATATATTTTCATCTAATTAAATCAACTCAATCTACAAAATTCATATACATACGTACCTATATAGCGAGAAATAGCTTCACGAACTAATTTTGGACCGCTACCGAAAACACTTACAATTTGAGAACGTTTTGAGTTTTTCTCCTCCAATTTTTTTGAATGGTTGAGCTGCTGCCCGATCTGTTTAGATAAGGAACTATAGCCGACGACATAAAAACGGGTCGTCAGCTATAGTTTATCAGATCGTCGGTGTTTGGGAAATCCAGTCGTCGGCTATCCTAAAACTATACCCGACGATGCAATTGAACTATACCCGACTGTTCATTTCTGTACCGTCGGGTATAGTGTTCTTTACCGATAATGGTTTGTACCGTCGGCTAAAGTGCACTATACCCGACGGGCTGTTTTTTCTCTTTTCGTCGGGTATAGTACATATGCTGGTAGTGTGTGTTAAATTTTCGTAAAATTTAGATTGGTGTAGCTTAGGTTCGTAATTGCGTTTATGTGTGTTCATAGAATCTGTCAGCTTCATGACATTTGCGTCTAATAAGTGTTTAAGGTTTTAGGCCTCATCAGTCCTCTGTGGGAATGATCCCTACTTACATTGAATAACATTGACATATTCTAAGATTACTTGGATAGTTAGTAGGGACTTTTTTTGAACGGTGATTTTTCACTAATTAAATTTTAACGCCGTTGCTGGGGATTGATGATAAAGTCTAATTGGTTTAACTCGTATTTATTCTATATGTTCAATGGCAGTTCACTCTACTGAGGAATGTGCATATATATCATTTCAAAGTTATTCCACCACGCAGAGCGACTACTATACACCATCTTACACTTCTACAAGGGATGATCACTCCGATTATGACTATCCTTAACAATCAGACGGTGCAGAGCATAGATTGATGTATATGTTGCAACAATTGATGCTCGATAAACAAAAAGAAAGAGAACAAAATTGTGCTTGTCTACAAGAGAATCGTGCTTTTATGTAGGAGATGGGTGGTTTTATGCAGGAGATAAAGGTAACAATGCAGGAGCATGGTAAGGCTGTTGAGATGGTGGAGCATCAGATAAGCCAAATTTAGCAAGTCGTTGCGCAATGAAACAATGGGAATCTTATGTTCAAGGATGACACTGCAATAGAAGAAGGGGATGTCTTCTTTGATGATGATTAGATGGACGAATTCCTTGAGAAGGAGACTATCTAAATTCCTTATGTTGAGAAGTTGCTGCCACTACATGAACAACCATATGAGATTTCAATACCAAACTCAAGTTCCACACTTGTTTCTTGCACCAATGAAACACTTGAATTTGAGGATTCACCTACAAAGCCGCTTTATTTTCTAGAGCATATTGAGATGGTGACACCTAATTACCATATGTACAACAAAGAAGTTCTCTGTACCTTGTTTGTTGGACTCGAGAAAATGAGGCTTTGGAAAAAGAGGAAGAAAAGAAGAAGACACCTTGGGTCTTGTGTGTGTAGGATTTCAAGGGTTCTCAAGTTGCTTACAAGTGCTCATCTAGCATCATTATTAATGGCCAAGTGCTTGATCGAGCCAAGACCACATCCATCTGATGGCCTTAAAGATGTTTGACTGAAAACATTAAACTTAGCGATGCATGAGAGACAACCCATATTGATAGAGAAGCGTGGGTACTAGATTTGCTCTCTTATACTTTCTCTTTTACTTTATTTTTCTCCACTTTGTGTGTTTTGTGTGTGATATGTTTTGTATTTCATACTAGTTTGATATATTGCATGGTTTACTTTTATTTTATATCGAGGACAATGCAACTTTCAAGTGTGGGATGAGGTTATATCATATACTTAGCGTCTAGCTATGGATTTTTCTTTGAATTTTTTTTTGTGAGAGTTAAATTGGAACTGTGCAATATATTGCTTTGTGTGATTTATTTGACATGGTTAAAGGTTTCTAAAATCCTGAAAATTTTAGGGAGTGTTTATGTATGTGTCTAGTTTATGCTCATAAAATTTCAGCTAATTCTGATATGTATTTAATTTTTGTATAAATTCTAGAAGGGTATGCTCGGTTTTTCTAATTTTTGAGTTTTTTTAGTCGTCCAGGGAATGTAATTCGACCCTTTGAGATAATTCTCTCGACCCATCGAGAATTTTTTCAAAAAGAGTTGTTTGACTCGTTGAGGGTTGTATAGTCGAGTCCAGGGTGTATGCTTCGACTGTCGTGACAATATCTCGACCCGCCGAACCTTAGTGTCGACTTTTGGTGTTTTCTTGTGTGTTTTTGAGTATTATATGAAAAAATTAAATACAAAAATAAATAATTTCAAGAAAAGAAATATAAAAAGATCCTTTTAAAAAAAAAACATAAAAATAGTTTTTTGATATATGTTTTGAGTCTTAGGAACCCTTAACTAATCGAGATATTTTGAGTGTCACGGACATTATCCTTACTTCTCTATTTTGTATATACTGTCAATGAATTAGAGAACTTTTTAAACCATATTAACATTCACTTTAGTTTAACACATTTTTATACAACAAACACACGTGATCAAGTAGAAGAGAAAAACACAAAGCTACTTCTCCGTCTCATCCTCTGATCCGGAGGAGCTAGCCTCAACATCACCCCCCTTCACTAACGTAACTTCGTCGTCATCACCTTCAGAGGTGCCACTGTTGGTAGTCTCAGCCAGGATTTTTTCACCCAAAATCTCGGAAACATCTCCCGCTTGCTTATCGGCTTCCTCCGTATGATCAGCCTTTGACAGAGACTCGTGAGGTACCTGAACTTTATCAACATCACCCTTCTGAGACGCATCTCCACAAAAATCAGACTCATTTCCAAACTCATAAGGCAAGCCAAAATCCTTGGCATACTTTTTCAGGCGAAAGTAGCCAGACCCCTTAAGAGCTTCCATCAAAGTGTTCAGGACATCAACTTTGGCTCTGCATCTAAGTTTGTTTCTTAGCAAGAGGCTCCATCACATCAATCTCTTTAGCAGCCATCTCTGACAAAACTTGACCTTCCAAGTTGGCCACCTGAAGCTTCAGTTCATCGATCTACTTGTTCAGGGTCCCCACCGTCTCTAAGCCCACGTCATTGCGCTCTTCTGCCACCTTCAAAGCCATCTCAGCAAAAGCTTTCTCATTGTACAGTGGTGGATGCCCCTTCTCCTCACAACGCTATCCTAGGGAGACCATGGCTCCACTGCATGAGGGTAGTGACTTCCACCTATCACCAAGTAGTGAAGTACCCGACCCTAGACGGAGGGATCGTTATCAAAGGGGATATGCAACAACGCTATGTATGGTCCTGGCCACCAAGGGCATGAAGAAGATATCAATAAAGGAGTCTGGCTGGGGGTAAGGTTACAATCGGTAGGACCTTGAGCTCGGTGAACTAGATATAGAGCTTGATCGATCCCTATGATGAGCCTGTCAAAGAAAAAGCTGAGGAGGATGTGGTCCTCGAACCATTTGACTTGGAGAAGACAGAGAAGTGCGCACAGATAGGCTCAGGCTTGAGCAGAGTCGAACGGAAGAAGTTGATGGAGCTACTAAGAGAGTGCAAGGATGTATTCGCTTGGTCAGCAAGAGAAATGCCAGGAATAGATCAATCGGTCATCGAGCACCAGTTCCATATAGACCCAAAGGCTAAACTAGTGGCACAGAAGAAGAGAACTTTTGCCATAAAACGAAACAAGATAATCGAACAGAAGGTAGAGAAACTGCTCGCAATAAGGTTTGTAGAGGAAGTACCACACTCAAAGTGGCTATCCAATGTGGTGTTGGTAAAAAAGAAGAATGTAAAGCCAAGGGCCTGTGTGGATTTCATGGATCTGAACAAGGTGTACCCCAAGGATGGTTTCCCTCTACCACGGACTGATTATTTAGTGGACTCGACCGCGGGGCACGAGCTTCTCAGCTTCATGGATACATACAACGGTTACAATTAGATAAGAATGGCAGAGGAAGACTAAGCAAAGAAGGTATTTATAACAAAAAAAGGAGTCTAGGCATGCAATGTAATACCCTTTGGGTTGAAGAACTCAAGAGCCACATTCCATAGGTTAGTTTACATAGTGTCTAAGCCCCTGATTAGAGATACGATGGAGGTATACGTGGATGACATGCTTGTAAAGAGTAAGAACATGGAGGACCATGTGTCAGACCTAAGGTGGTGTTTCGACCTTCTTAGGAAGCATGATATGAAACTGAATCCAAAAAAGTGCACCTTTGGTGTAGGATCAGGAAAGTTTCTAGGCTACCTTGTGACACAACAAGGGATAGAGGTAAATCCAAACCAGGTGGCAGCAATCGTCAAGATGAGATCCCCAATGACTTTGAAGGAGATACAAGGCCTGAATGAAAAACTCTGTCAAGATCCACTGACAAATGCAAGTCATTTTTTAAAGTACTCAAGAAGACCAGGGGGAGATATGGACTGACGAGTATGACAAGGCATTCCAAGCCCTCAAGCATTATCTAGTCTCGCCCCCAGTTCTGAGCAATCCTATGCTAGGGGAGGACCTGTATTTGTACCTGGCGGTTTCAGAGCTAACTGTAAGTGGAGCTCTGATCCGAAAAGATACTGGGGGAGGGGGGGGGGGGGGCAACTACACATTTACTATGTTTTGAAAGCTCTCCTTGACCCAGAGACCCGTTACCTCAAGCTGGAGAAGCTAATACTGGCACTTGTCGTGTCGTCACGCATACTCAGACCATACTTCCAAGCGTTCAAGGTCATCGTCATGACCGAGTACCCACTAAAGACGATCTTGCATACCTCTGATTCTTCTAGTAGGGTGACAAAGTGGGCCATAGAACTTGCCTAGCATGATATAGAATACTGACCAAAGATGGCCATTAAAAGGTCAAGCACTAGAAGATTTTTTGGCAGAATTCACGACTCCTAAACTAGATGTTCAAGGAAGAAGGGAGGACGTTGAGGCGAGCGAGCTGGGGGCTGACAATTAGGCCTTGTATAACGATGCGTCGTCAAAGGACAAAGGAGTTGGGGTAGGTCTTGTACTTAAAACTCCAGATGCTACGATCATGGAGCAAGCCCTCACCTTGGGGTGGAAGGTTACCAACAATAGAGTAGAGTATGAGGCACTCTTGGCAGAGTTAGGTCTGGTATGTGAGGTAAATGTGAAAAAATCAAAGAGTTTTGTGACTCCCAGTTAATAGCGAATTAGGTGCTTGCAGAATACACGAGTCATAATGTTTCCATGGAATCATACCTTAGGGTAGCAAAGGGGTTGGTTAGACGATTTGAAGAGTCCTTGATTATGCAACTCCCGTGAACTGAGATTGTGTACGCCAACATGCTGGTTAACCTTACCTCATCCATTAATTACCAAATGAGGCATACGATCCTTGTGGAACATTTGCCTACACTAAGTACTGACCTTGAGGAGTCAGTAACAATTAAGCCCATACAGCTGGGGTCCTCGTGGATAGATGAAATTATGAACTACATAGAGGATGAAGTTTTACCAGAAGGAAGGTCAAAAGCCAGGGGGGTCGTTAGGCAGGCGGCGACGTACAACATCAAGGACGACAAACTGTACCGACGATCTTTCAGCGGACCAGACGTGCTGGAAGTACATCCTACCCATGTCCATATAGTAATAGAGTAGCTACACTCAGGGATATGTGGGATGCACATTAGGGGCTGGAACCTCGTGGTTAGATGCTTAACCGAAGGGTACTATTGGCCAATTATGAAGATGGAATGCCTGGAATATGCATGAGCTTGTGAAGTCTGCCAAATGCATGTCCCTCAACCTCTCATGCATCCAGAAAAGTTGTACCCAGTCACGACACCATGTGCTTTTGGTCAATGGGGGTTGGATATTATGGGAGACTTCCTCACAGGAACTGGGGGTGGACAGAAAAAATACCTCTTGGTCGCCACCGATTATCACTCAAAGTGGATCGAGGCTGAAGCGTTGTCCAGGATCAGGGGGCAAAGGGGAAGAACTTCATATGGAAGATGATCGTATGTCCCTTTGGGGTTTCTGTGACCATTGTATCCGATAACAGACCACAATTCAATTGTGTAGAGGTCAAGGAATATTGTAAGGAGCAAGGGAGCATGATGACATTTTCCATACCAAGGTACCCACAGGGAATAGGTAGGCAGAGGCATCGAATAAGACGATATTGCAAGGCTTTAGAAGGCGGTTAAATCATATGGTAAAAGCCAACTGGGTGCCGCAACTGCCAAACATGTTGTAGGCCTATCGAACGATTAAGAGGAAACCTACTGGAGAGACCCCATTTGCTATGATATATGGGACTGAACCTATAATTCATATCAACCATAAAGTGCCTAATTTGAAGACCAAAGAACAACCAATTGATCGAAACGCCAAAAGCTTGAGACACGAGCTCGACCTCCTTGAGGAATGCAGGGAGCATGCCTAAGTCAGAGTAGCAGCTTACTAGTAGAAGTTAAAAGCTTACAATGACAGAAAGGTCATACCTACAGTTTTCCTCCCCGGTACCATGGTTTTACGAAAATTCTTTTAAAATATCAAGGTCTTAGGGGAGGAAAAATTTGGGAAAGGCCCTACAGAATTGTTGGAGAAGGCTACAATGGGTCATACGAGCTGGAGAATCCATGGATGGGAGCGTTGGTCGATAAAAGGTGGAATGTTATCGACCACAAGGAGTATCATATGGGACATGACTGAGGAGCTGGAGTAGAAGTAGGCAAGCGTCTAGAAGGGGTGCGTACTCTTCCTAACCAGCTCAGTTTTTAATTATTATTTTACGAATTGGCAGGTTTAATGAGACGTGCCAGAAACTATCTTGCTTATACAATAACATTTGTATGATGATACGTTTATTCAATTAAAGCTTATATTTCAATAAATTTCTTTATATTGTGTTGTTTACGATTTGCTTGTTTATTCATCTTAAGGGACTTGATGTCCGGGAGCACGAGCTTAAGTGGGGCAGATAACGTTGGCTCCCATGAACAAAACTCCTCTCATACAAGCACACTAACCTTCTCTAGGCCTCAATGGTGCTAAAGGAGGGAGAGTTGGGGGTACTAAGGGAGTTTCTCTTGGTTATGTCAGAATACTCAGAGAAACACCCATAAGCTTAGACGCTTCTGAAATGACAGTCATCAACCTCATTACGGTTGATAAAAGTAAGTTAGTACCCGGACAAGGGAAAACTTAGCCAAATTATTGGCACTTTGGGCATTTAAGTCCCAAGCGTATTCATATGGTTGCCGCCCTAGAGGATAAACCAAAAATGTTTGATGAGGGAAACATGGGACCCTACTGAAACACTCGAGACAGGTTTTCTAAGGTTAAAGTAACCCTAGGGGAAGGCTTCATGTGGTCTTGGTGATAGCATGAGGATCTCCTCAACATTGGTACTCCCTTAAAAGGAAAAACCTGGTTGAAAGAGGGTCCCAAAGAACGGTATTCCTTGGTACGGGCACTAGAACTAAAAATGCTTCAGACGACGGTCACTGAGCGTCATCTGAAATGTGTTCTGATTGTCATATATCGTGGCGTCATCTATTGAAATCACTTTCAATGAAACGCAAAACACAAAAATGACTGTCATATACCGATCATAAGGATAACAGTCATATTATTCAGACAACATATGGCATTCATGGTGCTAGTTGATGCCAACATGCATGCACATTCCTGTGTCTAATGACATGTAGTCAGATGACCGTCGATTGTCATGTAAGGTTCCTTGTGACCTCGGTCATTTTGTCAAAGCGAGCATCGTCTGATTTCTTCTCAGACTTGAATCTTTCTATCAAATTGTGCGTCGTCTGATTTCTTCATATACGTCAATCTTTTATACATTTGTTTGTGTCACAAGAGTTTGGTTCAGATGTCACTCATTTTGTTATATGGTGTGTTGTATGAATATGTTTCTTACGTCAATCATTTATACATGTGTATGCCAAATAAATAGTCATGATTCACAAATCTACCACATAAACATTGATTTCAATATTGTACTTGCAAATCTTCAATTTCTGCATAAACTATAGTTATACACTAAAATCTAAAGTAATACATATATGAGGACTCACAAGTTACAAATTAAAACAACTACTTTGATCCATATATTGTATTAGCTATATGTAGCTGCTAATGCTGACATGTGAATCCTTATGCAGTTGGTAACTCGTTCCATCTTGACAGCAACCAAATCCTTACACAAATAAAGAATGCAATTACAAATAAAGAAAATGCCATCAGATTCACATGTCTATGTGTTTAACATTAATAAATAAGTACACTAATAGGTTGTAACATTTTGTCTCGAGAATTTTTGTTTTAAGATTTGTTTAAGGTTAATCGAGGAAGGTAGTTAGTTTTTACCGTCGGTAACTATCAATGGTCTTTCTATCAGAATTTTATTAATTTCATTTTTTGAGAAAGTTATTTGAGAAAATTTGTAGAGTTCGTCAAGACGAGTTCATAGCCATGTCAAGTGTTAAAATCAGAGGTATGATGAAGAAATTATGGTCAGCGAAAGTTTTGTGCGATTTTATGGAATCGGTTAATCCCAATTTGCACATATAAATATGACTTTCCGAAAATAGAAAGTCATACCTTCAATTTCAGGCCAACCAGAGTTGACCCGCATTAACCGACCTCTGTGACCCGAAATCACGGTGGAGCTTCTCGCCGGCGGCGAAACGGATTCCGACCACCTCCGACGTCAAAACTTGTCACAACTGACTCGGTTCGACCTCCTCTACCCATTTATGGTATTTATTTCGGCGCTAAAGACTCGAGAAGAGAGATTCGAGGTGAAGAAATTTCTAGGGTTTCATGGTGGTTTTCGTCGCCGGCGCTGGTGACTCATCCGGGCCTTCATTTGGTATGGTTCAATTCCTTTCGGTCTGCAGAGTGTGAATATGTGTTGTATTACTTGGTTGCAGGTGTTGTGCAATGAAATCGAATCGATTATGATCCGTCACGTTCGTCCTCCGCCATGGGCAGCAGTTGCCGGTGAGGTTTGGCAGGTTTTGTTCTTTTCTCCTCCCTGAGTCTTTTGATGCATGCCTCAAGCTACGAGGTGGTTCGACGGTGGAGAATCGAAGCCGAAAACATTTTCCAGCCGTGTTTTTTCAGGGCCAATTCCAGCCAAACGTGCCAGGATCTACCTTAGGTCCTTTGAGACAAATGGTTGGGCTCTTTGAGAGCTTTCTTTTGATGTGTCAAATGCCACCATCGGCGGTGGTCACCGATGGCGCATTGGTAGCACGCGCCGGTATCTGTGGCGGCGACCAAAAAAGTTCCCGAATTGTGTCAAGTTTTATATCGCTGAATTCAATTTGACATTACGAGTTTATTAGTGAGGCTATTAAATGCATTGGAGATGGTTTTGTGTGGACTTAGAACTGATCCGATATTAATTAAATAATTTTATGATATTATTAATAGTTGAACTCGAGTTGCATAATGTTTAGTGAATATGTTGCGACTTTAAAAAGGATTCAAGAATTAGAATTTAGAATTTGATTAAATCTTGTCATTATTTCGGGAAGCACGTTTCGAGAATGCGAGGTTCTCGACGATAATGCTCGCTGGTAAATGAGCTTAGCTATTCATTATAATTTTTGATGAGTAGTTATTAAATAATAATTGTTGTTTCAGAACGATATGTTAGCCAGCCAGTGACAGTTGTTTAGAAACACCAGCAGACATGCTTTAGCTTGGTAGATAGATTGTTTACCATATCTTGGATTTGTTGGTAGGTGAAAGAATTGGGTGAACTCGCATTGTTCTTAGAGGACTCGCCTAGCTTGCTCTTTCCTTTGTTCTTTTGTAGCGGCCCCTCGGTGGAGTCATTCTTAAGATTGCTTTCCAATTGTCTTTTAAGCTCAGCAATTTACAAGTCCTTTTCTTCAAAGGCTTGATTCAACTTTTCCACCGTGCTAATCAAGCTTGCTAGTTGGTCCTCCAGTGAGATTGAGCCCATCATGAAGACTTGTGTTGCTATAGAGTGCGACGTAGCATTTGAGTTGTTGGGTGACCCATTGTATGATCTAGTACTCAAGTCAAAATGAGCAGGTGAATACAGCCGAGCCCTTGACTTGTTGTCACTTTAAGAATCTCTTTCCTTTCTTCGAGAAACGCGTCCTCCTCAACTCTCCAAGGTGATAACCGATTGGCGAGGTTTGGTTGGGAGAGCCACAAATGTTATGGGCTGAACTTTTGACATGCTTCGAATAACAAGGAAACTAGATTCGCTACTTGATCTTGACGTTGTTGACTTGGCTTTCTTCGGGAGGACAACTTCAACTTCTTGGAGGCTATTGTTCGAATAGAGTATCTTTAAACATTAGAGAAGGAGATGACAGGGAAAGAAAGTCTCACCAGATGTGCCAATTTGTAGACACAAATTTCTTGTGATGAATCAAACAAGAACACATATACAACAAAAGAATAATTTTCTTGCTTTCAATTTACGGGTTACAATCTTTGTATGTAATCCTCTGATTCTATCTTCGATGGTACATTCGACTCAAGGGTGATTGACACTTGTTCTTGAATCGGATGATGCACTTGGTGAAAGAACCCAACCCCAATTTAGTTTCCTAAATCGGAATCAAACCCCTTCTGAAAACACGAACTTGCAAAAACCATAGAAATTTCGGCAGAGTTTCACTATATCGTGGAATTTCCATTAACCTGCACCCGAAAACACACTTCATCCTATGCCACGAAATCCAAACTGTGGGCACCAATCCCATCCGAATTTCTCAAAATTATATCATAATATAAAGCAATAAGCAAAAACTGTAATCTTTATAGAAATCCGGGAAAAATTATATAAAAATATAACATCAGAGTATTCAGAGAGACCTCTAGTATATATATACATAAATACACAATAGTAGGCTAAACAAGAAACCTACTGGAAAAGAAAGGTAGCTCGAATACTAAGCTTCCGACAACGACGTGCAACACCAGAATCTAAACTGCAAACTGGGCACGGAAACCGAAAAGCCCAGGGAAAGACATATAAACAGTTAGAGTGAGTGGACGAAAATAAATGTCTTTCGCCGAATAATATATATGTTATAAAAACATATGCGAGTCTAAATGAATGAATATGATATAGTACGCGAGGGAGACTCTATCTCCTCATGTGTACAGAGCATGCGTCGTAAAACTCCGCTAGGTCACTCATGGACAAGTTCGCGCTAGTACAGTCCAAATCACGGGATCCCAGACCCACACGTGATTCTAGCCAGAAAGACCTCGGGTCAGAGGTCTGCCTCCCCCCCCGGTAAAGGCCTCGGGTCAGGGGTCACAGCCTCCCCCGGTAAACATCCTCAGGGATCAGTCGGGATGCAAGTGTATCGATACAACAATATATACTGTGATTGTACTCTGTGTAAACCAAATCATAAATAGTTCTATGCAAGTGTATAAAGCATAATGCAAATGCATAACGTAATACATAATTGTATAAGCATATTCGTCGATGCGTATTCACAAATGCATAATCGTAAAACACATGCTCGTATAAATCATAATCTCATATGCATGCTCATGCTCGTAAAACGTGTAATAAGGACTCGCAACTAATCAGTGAAAAGAAATGTGTCCACTGATAGACAAGCACAGCGCGCAAACAAGCAAATCACGAGATCCGGCGGAAGAACCCTCGCCCAACGTACGATCTTGATCCCATGAATAATCACAAAATATAACTGATCAAAATCACAATTCATTACTCTGTACCACACCTTGGAAACCAACCATTTCCGGAAACATATAACTCGGATACAAAATAATCAACGAAAACCCCCAAATTCTCCAGATAAACCCTCGACTTAAAATCTGGTATCCAAATCATCCCGAAAACCTCAAGGCGATGATCGGAGCACGATTACGAGCAAAACGGCATAAAACTTGTAAAAATCCAAAAAGTCAACTCTTCGCCGGAGCTCCGCCGTTGACCGTCGCCGCCAGCGGCGGCGCAGCATAAACGGTGAAGGATTCCGACCAAAATCTCCAGATCACTAGTATACTTCAAGCTCAACTTATTTCTCTTCTACACCAAGCTCTAATTCCAAGCCCACCGGCCGGAATTGAGCCCGAAACCCATGGATTCCGGTGAGTTTCCGGCGAGCTCCCAAACCTCAACCTATTACCAAATTGCTTCACCCAAAAGCATCTAGAGGTTAAGGGGAACCTTTCCCCCCACAACCCCGACTCCAACCGTCGCCGGAACACCCAACTCGAATCCGGCGAAACCCTTGATTTTCCTCGAGCTCATTCTCCCTCAAAACTTCATCAATGCACACATTTCCAAGTTCTAAACCATAGGAAATCAAGAAAGGATTCTAACCATACCATAATTGTAGCCGGAGGTGGCCGGAAATGGAAAGTCGCCGGAGAGTCAAACGGTGGTGCTCCTCCTCCTCGGTCAACGGACCATTTTTGGTCAAACGACGGTCAAACTTCCCGAAACAGTGATTTTCGACAATTTTTTGACTATTCCGGTATTTATACTCGCGGCTCAATACGATCGATGGTCCAAATCGAATCACATCCTTGTTTCAGATAACTCAAACTCAAACGAATAAACACGACAAAATTACGCGATTTCACATAGTCATAACATATTCCTCGGTTATCGAAACAATTATCCGAAACCGCCCACAAACTCGAAATCATGTAACTACAATTCTCGTGAAGAGACTTAATTCAAATTCTCGTCCGATAATTAAGTCGTGAACCAAACCACCAATTTAATTAATTACGATAAACTGTGATTACACATAAACTCGCGGATTAAGCCGGTTAACGTGCTAATTCTGATTCGGTTCGTCACAAATCTACCCCCCTTAAAAAAAATTGACCTCGAAATTTACGTACCTGCTAGGTGAACAGATGAGGATACTGATCCCGCATACGCTGCTCGGTCTCCCAGGTGGCCTCCTCAACTGAATGATTCTGCCATAAAAGCTTCACAAGCAGTATGACACGGTGCCTCAACTCCTGCTCACACCGATCGAGAATCTATGCCGGCTCCTCCACATATGTCAAATCCTCCCGGATAGGAAGCTGATATGGTGCTAACACATGTGATGGATCTGAAATGTATTTTTGCAACATCGAGACATGAAAAACATCGTGTACTCGAGCCATCTCAGAAGGCAACTCTAATCTATAAGCTACGGCACCAACCCTCTCTGTGATCTCGTACGGACCAATGTACCGTGGTCGAAGCTTGCAGCGCTTCCCGAAACGCACAACTCCCCTCCAAGGAGATAGTTTCAGGAAAACCCAATCGCCTACTTCGAACTTGAGACTTTTTTCTCTCACGTCTGCATAACTCTTCTGGTGATCCTGGGCAATCTTCAGTCTGTCCCGGATAATCTAAATATCCTCCATGGTGCTCTTAACTAGATCAGAACCAATAAGCCATCGCTCGCCTACCTCACTCCAACACAATGGAGTCCGGCACTGCCTCCCGTATAGGGCCTCATACAGTGCCATGATCTACGCATTTTATGCTTGATTCTTAACGTCTTTCTCTTTACATTTAGCTTTGTTTTGACCTTAGTACTATCATTTCTAACTTACTTTATGCTTTTAGGTAGAAATAAAAGGGAAAATAATAAAGGAGGCGTTTTGGAGCTAAAAGCGTGCTAAGGAGACGTTTTGGAGCTAAAAGCGTGCTAAGGAGGAAGTTCCTAATTTCGGAGAAGAAATGGTCCGAGGAATGGTCCGAGGAATGGTCTTCAAATGGTTACTAAAATCCTTTCCCACATGGTGTCAATAATTGAAGACCAAATTCCAAAAGAAATGGATACCAAAATGGTGGACAAAAAGATGAAGACATTTCTCCTGCGCGACCCAGGAAAGAGCAAATATGGCGGAATATATGGAGCATATAATGGACGAATTTTGGAGGATATTCCATGAAGATAAATACCTGATTTGAGGGTCAAAATATGTGCAAGAATATGGTATATTCGGCCAAGAATTATTAGGGAATAAGGAATGCAAGATTTGAAGATATGAAGATTTCATTTTCCTTGAAGAAGAAGAAAACAGGGCAGCCAGGTCACTTAACTTCTAAAATCCGTAGTAAATCCAATTCAATTCCAAATATGGCGTTTCTTATATGGATTTTATAGCCCTTTGAATAAGCTTTCCAATGAAACAAGAATCGGAATTTTCCAAGATCTGAAACTCCGGGAAAACGCGTTTGAAGACAGACTGTCAGATTTGCCCGGGTACATAAGGAAAGTCTTGTTTTGGTAGGAAAAACCCTACTCTTCTCCTATATAAAGGGGAGCTCGACTCATTCATTCTCATCACTCATTCAAGACACCAAATAGCTCTGCCAAGCACTCCTCTCCACTACCTTAGCAAATTTCTTACAAGAAGCCGCCCCTCCGTCCATCAAAGAACTCCTCCGCCGAGTCGACTAGAAGGCAAATTCCTTTAGAGGCTCCTCATCTCCTAGAAGACCGGATCACACTCTCGACGTAGGGCAAATTCCCGAGCGAAGTGTATTTCGATCCCTTCTATTTTCATTCTTGTAAACTTTTTCTATTGAAGTTGAAATAAAGTTTGTTTCGGTTCACTTCCTTGTCATCTTTGTGTTATTTTCGTGACTTATTATTATCTTAGAATTTAGTCAAGCATGTCAAACTTAATGAACCAATTTAGACGAAGGCAAATTCCTTGTCAAGTTGGTATGTGTCGTAGGGCAAATTCCCGAGCACTAATAAAGATCATACATGTTAACTTGATTAAAGACTTAGAGATTAATAGGTTGCATATAACATGACTAGGAGAGTAAGACGTGGTGAATGGAATGAGTTGATCAACATGTATATATGTAATTAGACTTTATTTTCGGTTTAGTAAGTATGTTTAGGATTCTATGTTCTTGTTTGTTTTGCTTGTCTATGAGTTTAAACATGTTAGAATTTAGAAGCCAACGATGTGTTTACTATGCCATATTTTTATCTTCTATTTTCGTAGATAACAAACCACCCTTTTTAAATCCCCCCTTTTAAACTAGCGTAAATATGCATGCACCATCAATCCCCGGTTAAGAACGATACCCTATTTACCAATGCTACATCTACAACCAAGGGTTTTAATTGTATGCGTTTTTGTTGAGTGTTAAGTGTTTATTTAGTACTTAGCAAAAGCGTGTATCATGCCATATTAATACTGGCCTGATAACTGTTGTTGTAAGCAAACTCTATCAATTGCAGTTGCTGGTCCCAATTTCCTCTGAACTGCAAAACACAAGACCGCAGCATATCCTCGAGAGTCTGAATAGTCCTCTCAGACTGCTCATCAGTCTGAGGATGAAAAGTTGTACTGAAACATAATCTGGTACCCAAGGCTCGCTGCAATGCCCGCCAGAACTCTGAAGTAACTGACTGTCTCAGTCAGAAACTATGGATACAGGCACACCATGCAGACGAACGATCCCCGCCAAATATAGCTTTGCCAATCTGCCCACTGAAATCTTCCCCGGAAAGGCAAGCAAATGAGCGGATTTCGTCAAACGGTCTACGATAACCCAAATACTAGTATTACCAGCAGAAGTACGCGGTAACTGATACACGAAATCCATGGTAATGTGCTCCCACTTCCAAACCGGAATATCCAAGGGCTGTAACTTTCCCGCATGCTTCTGTCTCTCTGCTTTAACCTGCTGACAAATAAGACATCTGCTCGCATATGAGTCAACCTCCCTCTTCAAATTGCGCCACAAGTAATAAGCTCGAAGTGTACAAAACATCTTCGTACCACCGGGATCCATCGCATACGCCGAACAATGAGCTTCGTCTAAAATCGACTCAAGTATGCATCTGACACAAGTAAACCGACTGCTGCTACTGTCATCTGCTCAGGGGTAAAACTCAGACGCTCACAAACGCGTTCCACCTGAACCAACTATGCCTCTCAAATCTCTGGATCAGCTGAACCCGAAAAAGACAGTCGCTCCAGCAGTACGAACTTTGACCATATGGTCAAAACGCTCCTCCAAACGCAACACTCGCATCAGCAAGTTGTGCATCTAGCGATCCTCATCAAGATCCACATCCCGATTAACACGGGGACCACGTCGAGGAGGCATCCTACTGATTCAAGAAAAGCATTAGTTACAAGCACTAGGAACGTAATTATGAGACTTCAGACATTTGAGAATACACAACACCCGAAGCATTGATGAGTAACCGCTGGTCAGTCGGGTCATCGCTCTAGACATGCTGTACATACTCAAATACCCTAAGCGTCACAACTACAAGAGTCTACAAAACCTGAAACCTAAGGCTCTGATACCAAGCTAAAAGGACCCGACCCTGATTTAGTTTCCTAAACCAGAATCAAACTACTTCTGAAAACACGAACTTGCAAAAAAACACAAAAATTTCGGCAAAGTTTCGTTACTAACGTAGAATTGCCATTAACTTGCACCTGAAAACACACTTCATCCTATGCCACAAAAGCCAAGCCGTGGGCACTAATCCCATTCGGATTTCTCAATATCATAGCAATAATGTAAAGTAATAAGCAAAACTGTACTTTACAGAAATCCGGGAAAAAATCACATAAAAGTGTAACGACAAAGTAATCAGAGCGACCTCTAGTGTATATATACAAAATATACAACAGTAGGCAAAACAAGAAACCTACTGGAAAAGAAAGGTAGCTCGAACACTAAGTCTCCAACCGCGACGTGAGACACCAGAATCCGAACTTCAAACTGGACACGGAAACCGAAAAGCCCAGGGGAAAGGCAAATAAAATCGTTAGAGTGAGTGGACGAAAATAATCATTTGTCTTTCACCATTTATATATATCATAAAACAAAGCGAGTTCGGAAAATAAATGGAGGTGTCAGGCCAATCTCTCAAGCCCAACGGTGATAGACTAGGCGAATCTCTCAAGCCCGACGGTGATAGACTAGGCAAATCTCTCAACATCGTATCAAAAATAAATACAGAAATCAAGAACTCGCTACGACAGTGAAATAAAAACGTCCACTCACAGATGAGCACAGTGCGCACACGCGCTAATCACGAGATCCGGCGGAAGATCCCTCGCCCAACGTACGATCTCGATCCCCTGAATAATCACAAAATATAACTGATTAAAATCACAATTCACTACACTGTACCACACCTCGGAAACCAACCATTTCCGGAAACATATAACTCGATACAAAATAATCGACATAAACTCCCGAAATCTCCACACAAACCCTCGACTAAAACTTAGGCATCCAAATCAACTTGAAAACCTCAAGGCGATGATTGGGGCGCGATTACGAGCAAAATGACATAAAAATCATCAAAATCCAAAAAGTCAACTGGTCGCCGAAGCTCCGCCGGCGCCGGCGCCGGCGCGGGCGCGCCGTCAACCGGAGGAATTTCCCAACGACCAAGGCCCCAAAATGTTCTCCTCCTCAAGCCAAGCATCTTTTCCAAAGGGGTCACCACCATCCAGCCACTACCGTGGTCGAAAATCAGCTCGAAAGCCATGAAACCCAAACCGGCCGGAAAACATTCTCCGGAAAATCGGCTCACATATGCGGCAATCTTTCGCTTCATATTGCGCCACCAGTAATAAACTCGAAGTGTACGAAACATCTTCGTACCACCGGAATGCATCGCATACGCCGAACAATGAGTTTAGTCTAAAATCTCTTTCTTCAAACTCTCATCCCTGGGTACACATAATCTGCCTCTGAATAGCAACGTACCATCATCACTCAACTAAAACTCTGTTGGCACACCATTCCGAATCATGGTCTTCTTGTCCAACAGGTAGGAATCTGCATCCTGAGCTTCCCGCACCTGGTCAACCAACACCGGTCGAACCTGGAAGCTAGCTAACAAAGCTCCATCATCGTCCCACTCGAACTCAGCTCCCATAGCCCGAAGCTCGGCTAACATGGAAACCCTGGTCACACATACATGAAATAACGAAACTCCAAATTTCCGACTGAGTGCATCAGTAACGACATTAGCCTTCCCTGGATGGTATTCGAAAGTGCAATCATAGTCGTTGATCAACTCCATCCATCTGCGCTGCCTCATATTCAATTCTGCCTGCGTGTGCAAATAAGTGTGACTCTTGTGATTGGTGTATATCTTGCACTAAGCTCCGTACAAGTAGTGTCTCTAACTTTTCAAAGCTAATACGATAGCAGCCTACTCCAAATCGTGTGTAGGATAGTTGACTTCATGTGGTTTCAGATGCCTGGAACCGTAGGCCACAACCCTGCCATGCTGCATCAGAACACAACCAAGTCACAACTTCGATGCATTGCTATAAACCACGAACTCTCCATTATCGTCAGGTAAAGTCAGAACCAGTGCAGTAGTCAACATTTCCTTTAGGAGTAAGTAACTCTCCTCACATGCATCGAACCACTCAAACTTGACGCCTTTCTTCGTCAATCTAGTAAGTGGAGTGGCAATCCTAGAAAAATCCTGCACAAAGCACCGATAGTAACCTGCCAAACCCAAGAAACTCCTGATCTCTGGTACAGTGGTAGGTCTACTCCAATTCAACACGGCTTCGATCTTATCAGGATCCACGCTGACTCCCTCAGCTGATATCACGTGACCCAAAAACTTCATGTTGTCTAACCAAAACTCACACTTGCTGAACTTTACAAACAACTGATTATCTCGCAAAGTCCGCAAAACCGCTCGCAAATGCTTCTTGTGCTGGCCCACACTCTTGGAATAAATCAGGATGTCGTCGATGAACACGATCACAAA
This sequence comes from Geum urbanum, assembly GCA_946800695.1. Taxonomy (NCBI): domain Eukaryota; kingdom Viridiplantae; phylum Streptophyta; class Magnoliopsida; order Rosales; family Rosaceae; genus Geum; species Geum urbanum. The sequence continues at coordinate 6,881,880 of OX327013.1, read as the reverse complement.
CTTGTCTAGAAACCGTCTGAACACCCGATTCATCAAGTCCATAAAAGCTGCAGGGGCATTAGTCAACCCAAACGGCATAACCAAGAACTCGTAATGTCCGTACCGTGATCTAAAAGCTGTCCTGGCCACATCTGACTCTGTGATCCTCAACTGATGGTATCCGGACCTGAGATCAATCTTCGAAAAGACTGAAGCTCCCTTGAGCTGGTCAAACAAGTCATCAATCTGCGGCAATGGATACTTGTTCTTCACAGTGACCTAATTCAGCTTTCGATAGTCAATGCACAACCGCATGGAACCATCCTTCTTCCGCACAAATAGTACAGGAGCACCCCACAACGATACACTGGGTCGTATGAAACCCTTCTCCAGCAACTCTTGAAGTTGAATATGTAGCTCTTTCAACTCCGCTGGCGCCATACGATAAGGTGCCTGTGATATGGGTCCAGTGCCCGGTAATAGCTCAATGGTGAAATCGATCTCCCGAATTGGAGGAATACTCGGTAACTCCTCCGGAAATACATCTGGAAACACGGAAACTACCTCAATATCACCAATGTCTGGTATAGCAGCCGTAGTATCCACAACATGAGCTAAGTAAGCAACACAACCCTTCCTCATCATCCGATCAGCCTTCATCGCTGAAACCACACATGGCAATGAAGTATTCTTCTCACCGCGAAACAATATCTCTGGAAAGCCTGGTCGTCGAAACACAACCTCCTTCTTGTGACAATCGAACATAGCCCAATGTGTCTCCAAGAAGTCCATACCCAAAATCACATCAAAGTCGACGATATCCAGCAATAACAAATCTGCGGCTAAACCATGACCTCCAATAAAAATCTCACAGTCCCTATATACCCAGCCAATACTCACCACCTCACCTGACGGATACAACACTCTCCACAATCCCGGAAGTGGAAATGCAGGCATAGTAGCTAAAGATGATAATCTATATGATATGAATGAATGCGTAGCACCTGGATCTAGCAATGTAAGTACTAGATAACCAAAGACATGCAACGTACCAATAACAACCTCCGGTGAAGCTCTGCCCTCACGCAAAGACATGGCATGAACCCTAGCCTGCCCGGCTGGTCGTCCACGCTGAGGGTGTCCCTGTTGTCCGCCTGGCCAGAAAACTGTACTGGTCGAGCCCCAGAAGTAGTACCTCGCTCTCCTCCGGAACTCTGGGCCGCCTCTCCATCAACACCAGCAAGCTGGAAACATTCTCTCGCATAGTGACCCTCCTGGCCACAACGATAACAAACGACAGGGCCTTGCTGACATGGACCAACATGATGTCTGCTGCAGAGACTACACAATGGGTAATCCCTCGGTACGGTAAAAGTGCCATCGGTACGCAGAGGATAACTGGAACCGCTAGAACCCCCACTAGACTGTGGCCTATACGGTCGATCCCTCCTCCATCTCTGTCTCTGTCTAGGTGCACTAGCTGGTGGTCTATATGGTCCACTGCCCGAGGATAATGTCGATCCGAAAGTAGCAGAACTCAGCCTCTTGGAAGGTCCCTGATTCAGTCCACCCTCCTCAAATCGTCGAGAATGGAATCTCATCTGCCTTTCCTTCTCTATATCCTTACCTCGAAGTGCTGCACTCACAAACTCATCAAAGTTGTTCCGAGGCATTGTAGTCAGAGTCCCCTTGATGTTCAGGTTCAAGCCCAGCTCAAATCTACGGCACTTGGCTTCCACTGTAGCCACCATGTCTCGAGCAAACCGAGATAAGCGGGTAAATCTGTCCCGGTACTCAAGCACAGACATACTGCCCTGCCTCAAATTAGTGAACTCCTTATACTTCTACTGCTGTGTAGCCTGGTTGAAGTATCTTCGCATAAACAAATCTCGAAATAAAGTCCACGGAGTATCAACCGGAACTCTATCAGTGCTAACCCACCAAAAGTATGCATCTAACTCAAGTAAACCGACTGCTGCCACTGTCATCTGCTCAGGGGTAAAACACAGACGCTCACAAACGCGTTCCATCTGAACCAACCATGCCTCACAAATCTCTGGATCAGCTGAACCCGAAAAGACAGTCGCTCCAGCAGTACGAACTTTGACCACACGGACAAAACGCTCCTCCAAATGCAACACTCGCATCAGCAAGTCGTGCGTCTGGCGATCCTCATTAGGATCCACATCCTGATTAACACGGGGATCACGTCGAGGAGGCATCCTACTGATTCAAGAAAAGCATTAGTTACAAGCACAAGGAACGTAATCATGAGACTTCAGACATTTGAGAATACACAACACTCGAAGAATTGATGAGTAACCGATGGCCAGTCGGGTCATCGCTCTAGACATGCTGTACATACTCAAATACCTTAAGTGTCACAACTACAAAAGTCTACAGAACCTGAAAACTAATGCTCTGATACCAAGTTGAAAGGATCTGACCCCGATTTAGTTTCCTAAACCGGAATCAAACCCCTTCTGAAAACACGAAATTGCAAAAACCACAAAAATTTTGGCAGAGTTTCATTATAACGTGGAATTGCCATTAACCTGCACCCGAAAATACACTTCATCCTATGCCACAAAAGCCAAACCGTGGGCACCAATCCCATCCGGATTTCTCAATATCATAGCAATAATGTAAAGTAGTAATCAAAACTGTACTTTACAGAAATCCGGGGAAAAATCACATAAAAGTGTAACGACAAAGTAATCACAGCGACCTCTAGTGTATACACACAAAATATACAACAGTAGGCAAAACAAGAAACCTATTGGAAAAGAAAGGTAGCTCGAACACTAAGCCTCCGACCGCGACGTGAGACACCAGAATCCAAACTACAAACTGGGCACGGAAACCGAAAAGCCCAGGGGAAAGGCAAATAAAATCGTTAGAGTGAGTGGACGAAAATAATCATATGCCTTTCACCATTTATATATATCATAAAACAAAGCGAGTTCGGAAAATAAATGGAGGTGTCAGGCCAATCTCTCAAGCCCAACGGTGATAGACTAGGCGAATCTCTCAAGCCTAGTGGGCACATCAGGGGAATCTCTCAACCTTGGATCTGGACTACCGGTGATCAGCCGAGTAGCCAATGCATCGATGCTAAATAAATGTCATCACCATATAATATATAGAACAATACCTCCAAAAGCAATAAATAATCTCAACATCGTATCGTAAATAAATACAGAAATCAAGAACTCGCTATGACAGTGAAATAAAAAGGTCCACTCACAGATGAGCACAGCGCGCACACGCGTTAATCACGAGATCCTGCGGAAGATCCCTCGCCCAACGTACGATCTCGATCCCCTGAATAATCACAAAATATAACTGATCAAAATCACAATTCACTACACTGTACCACACCTCGGAAACCAACCATTTTCGGAAACATATAACTCGATACAAAATAATCAACATAAACCCCCGAAATCTCCACACAAACCCTCGACTAAAAATCCGGCATCCAAATCAACATGAAAACCTCAAGGCGATGATCGGGGCGCGATTACGAGCAAAACGATATAAAAATCATCAAAATCCAAAAAGTCAACGGGTCACCGAAGCTTCGCCGTTAGCCGGCGGCGCGCCGTCCACAGAAGGAATTTCCCGGCGACCAAGGCCCCAAAATGTTCTCCTCCTCAAGCCATGCATCTTTTTCAAAGGGGTCACCACCATCCAGCCACCACCGTGGCCAGAAATCAACTCGAAAGCCAGGAAACCCAAACCGGCCGGAAAACTTTCTCCGGTAAAATCCACCACTGTGAGGCCATCTCGGCCTCCCAACCTCAAGGGGTCTCCTCCCTACCTCAAACCCAACATTTTCCACCATAAACCCCCCTCGGAAAGTCACCGGAGCGCCACCCCCTAACGATCCCAATTCCGGCAAAATTTTCAAGGATTTCAACTAGCTCGTTCTCCCTCAAATCCAAACCAATTTCCAAAATTCAAAGTTCTAAACAGTTGCAAATCAAGAAAGGAATCGATTCATACCCAAATCGGAGCCGGAGGTGGCCGGAATCGCGAAGTCCGATTGCAACAGTTCTCACACGCGCGGTGGAGCTCCGATCAACGAAAGTCAACGGTCAACTCTTGGTCAAACGACGGTCAAACTTCCCGAACAGTGTTTTCGACAATTTTTCGACTATTTCCGATATTTATACTCGCGGCTCGATAAGATCAACGGTCCAAAATGGATCACATCCACGTTTCGGATATCTCAAATAGAAACGGGTAAACACAAAGAAACTCCGCGATTTCAAATATTCATAACATATTCCTCGGTCGTCGAAATAATTATCCGGAACTGCCCACGAACTCGAAATCCCACGGACTACAACTCTCGAGTAGAGACTCAACTCAAATTCTCACCCGATAATTAAGCCGTGATCGAAACCGCCAATTCAATTCATTTACGAAAAACTGTAATTACGCGCAAACTCGTGGATTAAGCCGATTACTATACTGATTCTGTTTCGGGTCATCACAACAATATCCAGCAATAACAAATCTGCGGCTAAACCATGACCTCCAATAAAGATCTCACAATCCCTATACACCCAACCAATACTCACAACCTCACCGGATAGATACAACACTTTCCACAACCCCGGAAGTGGAGATGCAGGCATATAGTAGCTAAAGATGACAATCTATATGATATGAATGAATGCGTAGCACCTAGATCTAGCAAAGTAAATACTGGATAGCCAAAAACATGCAACATACCAATAACAACCTCCGGTGATGCTCTGCCCTCACGCAATGACATGGCAGAACCCTAGCCTGCCCGGCTGGTCGTCCACGCTGAGGGTGACTCTGATGTCCACCCTGGCCAGAAGACTGTACTGGTCGAGCCCCAGAAGTGGTACCTCGCTCTCCTCCTGAACTTTCAGCTGCCTATCCACCAACACCCATCTGCTGGAGACACTCCCTAGCAAAGTGACTCTCCTGGCCACATCGAAAGCAATTGGTAGTGCCATGCTGACAAGGACCATAATGATGCATATTGCAGAAGTTGCATAGTGGATACTCCCTCGGTATGGCAAAAGTGCCACCGGTACGTCGAGGATAGCTGGATCCGCTAGAACCCCCACTAGACTGTGGTCTCTGTGGTCGATCCCTCCTACATCTCTGTCTCTGTCTAGCTGAACAACCCGGTAGTCTATATGGTCCACTGCCCGATGATGATGTGACGACCTGAACCAGAATCAGTAGTGCTGTCGGCACAATTCACGAGTTAATGTATAGTCGCGGTTTCACGTTATATGTGTGGTTTGTCGATTTAGTTCGCGACTTAATTTTCGGCTGAGAATTTAAATTGAGTTACTTCACGGAAGTTGTAGAGCACGTGATTTCGAGCTCGAGGGCGGTTCCGGATGATTTTTTTGATAATTGAGGAATATAATATGATTATTTGAAGTTTCGGTTTTCGACGAGTTTATCCGTTTGTTCCGTGTTTATCCGAATCGTAATGATTATCCGTTTCAAATCGTCGATCGACCCGAGGGCGAGTATAAATATCGAAAATAGTCGAGAAATAGTCATAAAAACACTGTTTGATGTTGACCAGCGTAGACTTTCCAATTTTGGAAATTTGACCCGTTGACCGAGAGGGAGGACTTTCCCGTTTGACCTTCGCCGGCCGATTTGCTTTTTCCGGCCACCTCCGGCCACGTGAAGGGTATGGTTCTCTTCTCCTTGAGTTTCTTAACTTTTTTGTGCTTGGAATTGTGAGAATTGATGGCGTTTGGGATGAGAACGAACCGGATTGATTTCGTGGATTTCACCGGTGACGGCTGGGGTTTTCCGGCGAGCCACGGTGGCGGGGAGGTGGGGGTTTCGCCTCCCCTTGGCCTAGTGATGCTTCCCCTATGCTTGAATTGAGTTGAAATGGAGGTTTTGGAAGAACCCGATTAGGTTGCCGGAGTTGAACTCCGTTTGGGTTTCGAGCTGAAATTGATGGGGTTCCGGTGAGATTTGGACTTTGTGGTAGTTGAAGAAGTGACTGGGCTTGAGGTGATCTTCAAATCTGGAGCTTCCTCGCTGGAGAATGTCTCCGTTAACGGGGCGCCGCCGGCGGCGGCGACAGTCAACGGCGGTGCTCCGGCGAGACCGTTGACTTTTCAGATTTTGATGTTTTTAATGTCATTTTTCTCATAATCGCGCTCCGATCGTCACCGTGAGGTTTTTGAATTGATTTGGGTATCGGATTTTCAGTCGAAGGTTTCGAGTGGATATTTCGGAAATTTAGTCGATTGTTTTATACAGTTTTATATGTTTCCGGGAACGGTTGGTTTCCGTGGTTAAGTACAGAGTTGTGGATTATGATTTTGATCAGATGTGTTTTATGATTATTCAGGAGATTGAGATCGTGCTTCAGAGGAGGGATCTCCCGCCGGGCCACGAGATTAGCACGAGTGCGCGCTCTGCTGATCTGTGAGTGGACACGTTTATATTTTCATAGTTGTTTGCGAGTTCGTGATTTATTATGATTTTTCATATTTACCTTATACGATGTTGAGATATATATTATTTTCAGAGGTATTATTTTATATTTATTGGTGATGGCATTCTGCATCGATGCTTCAGCTACTCGGCTGATCACCGGTAGTCCGCCAGAGTTGAGAGATTCTTCAGGACCAGAGTTGAGAGATTCCTCTGGGCAGGGTTGAGAGATTCCCCTGTATGTCGCCGGGGTTGAGAGATTCCCCTGGCCTATCACCGTTGGGTTTGAACGATTCACCTGACGTCGGGCTTGAGAGATTCGCCTAACAACCTCCATATATATACTTTCCGAACTCGCATTGTTTTACATTGATTATGTATATAACTGGTGAAAGGCATACGTTTATTTTCGTCCACTCACTCTAACATTTTTTATTTGCCTTTCTCCTGGGCTTTTCGATTTCCGTGCCCAGTTTGAAGTTCGGATTCTGGTGTCTCACGTTGCGGTTGGAGGCTAGTGATTCGAGCTACCTGTGTTTTCCAGTAGGTTCTTGTTTCGCCTACTGATGTATATATTGTATATATTTACACTAGAGGTCGCTCTGATACATGTTTTATACGGATTTTCTCAGATATATTATATATTACAGTCTTGTTTACTGTTTATTGATTATGATATGATATTGAGAAATCCGGATGGGATTGGTGCCCACGGTTTGGCTTTTGTGGCATAGGATGAAGTGTTATTTTCTGGGTGCAGGTTAATGCAATTCCGCGTTAGTAGCGTTACTCTGCCGAAATTTTTAATGGTTTTTGTTGGTTCGTGTTTTCAGAAGGGGTTCGATTCCGGTTTAGGCAACTGAATCGGGGTTGGGTCCTTTCAGCTTGGTATCAGAGCATTAGGTTGTTAGATTCTGTTGACTCTTGTAGTTGTGACGCTTAGGGTATTTGAGTTTGTACAGCATGACTGGAATGATGACCCGACTGGCCAGCGGTACTCATCAATACTTTGGGTGTTGTGTGTTCTCAAATATCTGCGGTTTCATGATTACTCTCTTTCTGCTTGTACCTAATGCTTGTCTTGTATCAGTAGGATATGCCTTCTCGACGTGGTCCCCGTGTTGATCGGGAAGCGGATCCTGATGAGGATCGCCAGACGCACGACTTGCTGATGCGAGTGCTGCGTTTGGAATAGCGTTTTGACCCTTTGGTCAAAGCTCGTACTGCTGGTGCGACTGTGTTTTCGGGTTTAGCTGATCCAGAGATATGTGAGGCATGGGTGTTTCAGGTTGAACGTGTATGTGAGCGTCTGTGGTTTACTCCTGAGCAGATGACAGTGGCAGCAGTCGGATTACTTGAGTCTGATGCATACTTTTGTGGGGTTAGCACCGACAGAGTTCCAGTTGATACTCCGTGGACTTTGTTCCGAGATTTGTTTATGCGGAGGTATTTCAACCAGGCTACCCAATAGCGCAAGTATGAGGAGTTTACGAACTTGAGACAGGCCAGTATGTCTGTGCTTGAGTACCGGGATAGGTTTACCCGCTTATCTCGTTTTACGCGTGATATGGTGGCTACTGGGGAAGCCAAGTGCCGTAGATTTGAGCTGGGTTTGAATCTAAACATCAAGGGGACTCTGACTACGATGCCTCGGAATAACTTTGATGAGTTTGTCAGTGCAGCACTCCGAGGTGAGGACATCGAGAAGGAGAGGCAGCAGAGGTATCAGCCGAGACGGTTTGAGGAGGGTGGACCGAGTCAGGGGCCTTCAAAAAGGTAGAGTTCTAATACTTCCGGTTCGGCTTCATCCTCAGGCGGTGGATCTTATCGCCCACCAGTTGGTGTACCGAGACAGAGATCTAGATGGAGGAGAGATCGGCCGCAGTGACCACAGGCTAGTGGGGGATCCAGCGGTTCCAGTTAACCTCGGCGTACTGGTGGCACTTTTGCTGTACCGAGGGAGTACCCGTTTTGTAGTCTCTGCAGCAGACATCATGTTGGTCCATGTCAGCGTGGCCCTGTCACTTGTTTCTGTTGTGGCCAGATGGTCACTATGCGAGGGAGTGTTACCAGTTTGACGGTGTTGACGGACAGGCGGCCCAGAGTTCTGGAGCTGAGCGAGGTGCCACTTCGGGAGCTCGACCAGCACAGTTTACGGGCCAGGGTAGGCAGCAGGGACAGCCTCAGCGTGGATGACCAGCCGGACAGGCGAGGGTTCATTCCATGACTCTACATGAGAGCAGAGCTTCACCGGAGGTCGTTATCGGTACGTTGCATGTCTTTGGTATTCCAGTACTTACATTGTTAGATCCAATTGCCACGCATTCATTCATGTCATATAGACTATCATCATTAGCTACGGTACCTACATCTCCACTTCCGGGGTTGTGTAGAGTGTTATATCCGTCAGGTGAGATTGTGAGTATCGGTTGGGTATACAGAGACTGTGAGATTTTTGTTGGAGGTTATGGGTTAGCCGCAGATTTTCTGTTGCTTGATATCGTTGATTTAGATCTGATCTTGGGTATGGACTTCTTGGAGACGCATTGGGCCATGTTTGACTGTCACAAGAAGGAGGTCGCATTTCGACGACCAGGTTTTCCTGAGATACTGCTTCGCGGCGAGAAGAACACTTCACTACCGTGTTTGATTTCCACGATGAGGGCAGATCGGTTGATGAAGAATGGTTGTATTGCTTATTTAGCCCATGTTGTGGACACTTCAGTAACTATGCCAGATCTTAGTAGTATTGATGTTGTTTCTGAGTTCCCGGATGTGTTTCCAGCAGAGTTATCGGGCATACCTCCTGTTCGAGAGATTGATTTTACTATTGAGTTGTTACCAGGTACGGGACCGATTTCACAGACACCGTATCATATGGCGCCAGCGGAGTTGAAAGAGTTGCAGATTCAGCTCTAGGAGTTGCTGGAGAAGGGTTTTATTCGACCTAGTATTTCTCCGTGGGGTGCCCCGGTTTTGTTTGTGCTGAAAAAAGATGGATCTATGCGTTTGTGTATCGACTACCGAAAGCTGAATCAGGTTACAGTGAAGAACAAGTATCCGTTACCACGGATTAATGATTTGTTCGATCAGCTCAAGGGAGCATCAGTCTTTTCGAAGATTGACCTTCGATCTGGATATCATCAGTTGAGGATCCGAGATTCAGATGTGGCCAAGACAGCTTTTAGGTCGCGGTGTTGGCATTATGAATTTCTGGCTATGCCGTTTGGGTTGACTAACGCCCCCGCAGCTTTCATGGACTTGATGAATCGGGTGTTCAGACGGTTTCTGGACAAGTTCGTGATTGTATTTATGGATGATATCTTGATCTATTCCCGGAGTGTGGGCCAGCACAAGAAGCATTTGCGAGCAGTGTTGCGGACTTTGCGGGACCATCAGTTGTTTGCAAAGTTTAGCAAGTGCGAGTTTTGGCTGGATAATGTGAATTTTCTGGGCCACGTGATATCGGTTGAGGGAGTCAGTGTTGATCCTGACAAGATCGAGGCCGTACTGAACTGGAGTAGACCTACTACTGTACCGGAGATCCGGAGTTTCTTGGGTTTAGCAGGCTATTACCGGCGGTTTGTACAGGATTTCTCTCGGATCGCTACACCATTAACCAGATAGACGAAGAAGGGCGTCAAGTTTGAGTGGTCCGATGCATGTGAGGAGAATTATTTGCTCCCGAAGGAGAGGTTGACTACTGCACCGGTTCTGACATTGCCAGACGACAGCGGTGAGTTCGTAGTGTACAGTGATGCGTCGAAATTGGGGCTTGGCTGTGTGTTGACGCAGCATGGTAGAGTTGTGGCCTATGGTTCCAGGCAGCTGAAACCACATGAGATCAACTATCCGACGCATGATTTGGAGTTAGCCGCTATTGTGCTAGCATTGAAGAGTTGGAGACATTACCTGTATGGAGCCCAGTGTAAGATTTACACTAACCACAAAAGTCTGACTTACTTACAGACGCAGCCGGATTTGAACATGAGGCAGCGCCGGTGGATGGAGTTGATCAATGACTACGATTGCACTTTCGAGTACCATCCAGGGAAGGCCAATGTTGTAGCTGATGCACTTAGCCAGAAATCTGGAGCTTCGTTGTTCCATATGTGTGTGGCCAGAGTGTCGATGTTGGCCGAGCTTCGAGCTACGGGTGCCGCGGGAATTGGGACCAGCTGCTACATTTGATAGAGTTCACCTACAACAACAGCTATCAGGCCAGTATTGAGATGGCACCGTACGAGGCCCTGTACGGGAAGCAGTGCCTCACTCCGTTGTGTTGGAGTGAGGTGGGCGAGCGATGGCTTATTGGCCCTGATCTGGTGAAGAGCACCATGGAGGACGTCCAGATTATCCGGGATAGATTGAAGATTACCCAGGATCGTCAGAAGAGTTATGCAGATGTGAGGAGGAAGAGCCTTGAGTTTGATGTAGGTGATTGGGTCTTCCTGAAACTATCTCCGTAGAGGGGTGTTGTGCGTTTCGGGAAGCATGGCAAGCTTTGACCACGGTACATTGGTCCGTATGAGATCACAGAGAGGATTGGAGCTGTTGCTTACAGACTTGAGTTACCAGCTGAGATGGCTCATGTTCATGATGTTTTCCACGTTTCGATGTTGCGGAAGTACATTTCAGATCCTTCTCATGTGTTAGCCCCACAACAGTTACCGATTTGAGAGGATTTGACATACGTGGAGGAGCCTGTGCAGATTCTCGATCGTCGTAAGCAGGAGCTGAGACACCGTGTGATCCCGCTAGTGAAGGTCTTGTGGTAGAATCACTCAGTTGAAGAGGCCACCTGGGAGACTGAGCAGCGTATGCGGGAGCAGTATCCTCATCTGTTCACTTGACAGGTATGTAAATTTCGAGGTCAAAATTTTTTTAAGGAGGGTAGATTTGTGACGACCCGAACCAGAATCAGTAGTGTTGTCGGCACGATTCACGAGTTAGCGTATAGTCGCGGTTTCACGTTATATGTGTGGTTTGTCGATTTAGTTCGCGACTTAATTTTCGGCTGAGAATTTAAATTGAGTTTCTTCACGGAAGTTGTAGAGCACGTGATTTCGAGCTCGAGGGTCATTCCGGATGATTTTTCCTATAACCGAAGAATATAATATGATTATTTGAAGTTTCGGTTTTCGACGAGTTTATCCGTTTGTTCCGTGTTTATCCGAATCGTAATGGTTATCCGTTTCGAATCGTCGATCGACCCGAGGGCGATTATAAATATCAAAAATAGTCGAGAAATAGTCGTAAAAACACTGTTTGATGTTGACCAGCGTTGACTTTCCAATTTTGGAAATTTGACCCGTTGACCGAGAGGGAGGACTTTCCCGTTTGAGCTTCGCCGGCCGATTTGCTTTTTCCGGCCACCTCCGGCCATGTGAAGGGTATGGTTCTCTTCCCCTTGAGTTTCTTAACTGTTTTGTGCTTGGAATTGTGAGAATTGATGGCGTTTGGGATGATTTCGTGGATTTCGCCGGTGACGGCTGGGGTTTTCCGGCGAGCCACGATGGCGGGGAGGTGGGAGTTTCGCCTCCCCTTGGCCTAGTGATGCTTCTCCTATGCTTGAATTGAGTTGAAATGGAGGTTTTGGAAGAACCCGATTAGGTTGCCGGAGTTGAACTCCGTTTGGGTTTCGAGCTGAAATTGATGGGGTTCCGGTGAGATTTGGACTTTGTGGTAGTTGAAGAAGTGACTGGGCTTGAGGTGATCTTCAAATCTGGAGCTTCCTCGCCGGAGAAAGTCTCCTTTGACGGCGCGCCGCCGCCGCCGGCGGCAGTCAACGGCGGCGCTCCGGCGAGACCGTTGAGTTTTCAGATTTTGGTGTTTTTAATGTCATTTTTCTCGTAATCGCGCTCTGATCGTCACCTTGAGGTTTTTGAATTGATTTGGGTATCGGATTTTCAGTCGAAGGTTTCGAGTGGAGATTTCGGAAATTCAGTCGATTGTTTTATACAGTTTTATATGTTTCCGGGAACGGTTGGTTTCCGTGGTTAAGTACAGAGTTGTGGACTATGATTTTGATCAGATGTGTTTTATGATTATTCAGGGGATCGAGATCGTGCTTCGGGCGAGGGATCTTCCGCTGGGCCACGAGATTAGCGCGAGTGCGCGCTCTACTGATCTGTGAGTGGACACGTTTATATTTTCACAGTTGTTTGCGAGTTCATGATTTATTGTGATTTTTCGTATTTACTTTATACGATGTTCAGATATATATTATTTTTGGAGGTATTATTTTATATTTATTGGTGATGGCATTCTGCATCGATGCTTCGGCTACTCGGCTGATCACCGGTAGTCTGCCAGAGTTGAGAGATTCCTCTGGACCAAAGTTGAGAGATTCCTCTGGGAAGGGTTGAGAGATTCCCCTGTATGCCACCGGGGTTAAGAGATTCCCATGGCCTATTACCGTCGTGTTTGAGCGATTCACCTGACGTCGGGCTTGAGAGATTCGCCTGACAACCTCCATATATATACTTTCTGAACTCGCATTGTTTTACATTGATTATGTATATAACTGGTGAAAGGCATATGTTTATTTTCGTCCACTCACTCTAACGTTTTTTATTTGCCTTTCCCCTGGGCTTTTCGGTTACCGTGCCCAGTTTGCAGTTCAGATTCTGGTGTCTCACGTCGCGGTTGGAGGCTAGTGATTCGAGCTACCTGTGTTTTCCAGTAGGTTCTTGTTTCGCCTAGTGATGTATATATTGTATGTATTTACACTAGAGGTCGCTCTGATACATTCTGATACATGTTTTATACGAATTTTCTCGGATATATTATATATTACAATCTTGTTTACTGTTTATTGATTATGATATGATATTGAGAAATCCGAATGGGATTGGTGCCCACGGTTTGGCTTTTGTGGCATAGGATAAAGTGTTATTTTCTGGGTGCAGGTTAATGCAATTCCGCGTTAGTAGCGTTACTTTGCCGAAATTTTTAATGGTTTTTGTTGGTTCGTGTTTTCAGAAGGGGTTCGATTCCGGTTTAGGCAACTGAATCGGGGTTGGGTCCTTTCAGCTTGGTATCAGAGTATTAGGTTGTCAGATTCTGTAGACTCTTGTAGTTATGACGCTTAGGGTATTTGAGTTTGTACAGCATGACTGGAGTGATTACCGGACTGCCCAGCGGTACTCATCAATACTTCGGGTGTTGTATGTTCTCAAATATCTGCAGTCTCATGATTACTCTTTTTCTGTTTGTACCTAATGCTTATCTTGTATCAGTAGGATGCCTCCTCGACGTGGTCCCCGTGTTGATCGGGAAGCGGATCCTGATGAGAATCGCCAAACGCACGACTTGCTGATGCGAGTGCTGCATTTGGAATAGCGTTTTGACCCTGTGGTCAAAGCTCATACTACTGGTGCGACTGTGTTTTCGGGTTCAGCTGATCCAGAGATATGTGAGGCATGGGTGGTTCAGGTTGAACGTGTATGTGAGCGTCTGCGGTTTACTCCTGAGTAGATGACAGTGGCAGCAGTTGGATTACTTGAGTCTGATGCATACTTTTGGTGGGTTAGCACTGACAGAGTTCCAGTTGATACTCCGTGGACTTTGTTCCAAGATTTGTTTATGCGGAGGTATTTCAACCAGGCTACCCAGCAGCGCAAGTATGTGGAGTTTACGAACTTGAGACTGGGCAGTATGTCTGTGCTTGAGTACCGGGATAGGTTTACCCGTTTATCTCGTTTTGCGCGTGATATAGTGGCTACTGAGGAAGCGAAGTGCCGTAGATTTGAGCTGGGTTTGAATCTAAACATCAAGGGGACTCTGACTACGATGCCTCGGAACAACTTTAATGAGTTTGTTAGTGCAGCACTCCGAGGTGAGGACATCGAGAAGGAGAGGCAGCAGAGGTATCAGCCGAGACGGTTTGAGGAGGGTGGACTGAGGGTGGACGGTTTGAGGGGAAAAATCATATAAAGATATAACATTAGAGTATTCAGAGCGACATCTAGTATATACAAAATACACAACAGTAGGCTAAACAAGAAACCTACTGGAAAAGAAATGTAGCTCGAATACTAAGCCTCTGACAGCGACGTGCAACACCAGAATTTGAACTGCACACTGGGCACGGAAACCGAAAAGCCCAAGGAAAGTCATATAGCAGTTAGAGTGAGTGGACGAAAATAAATGTCTTTCACCGAATAATATATATGTTATAAAAATATATGCGAGTTTAAATGAATGAATATGATATAGTACACGAGGGAGACTCTATCTCCTCACGTGTACAGAGCATGCATCGTAAAACTCCGCGATGTCACTCATGAACAAGTCCGCGCTAGTACAATCTGAATCACGGGATCCTAGACCCACATGTGATTCTAGCCAGAAAGGTCTCAGGTCAGAAGTCTGCCCCCCCCCTCCCCCCAGTAAAGGCCTTGGGTCAGAGGTCACAGCCTCCCCCGGTAAACATCATCGGGGATCAGCCGGGATGTAAGTGTATCGATACAACAATATATACAGTGATTGTACTCTGTGTAAACCAAATCATAAATATTTCTATGCAAGTGTATAAAGCATAATGTAAATGCATATACGTAATACATTATTGTATAAGCATATTCGTCGATGCGTATTCGCAAATGCATAATCCTAAAACACATGCTCGTATAAATCATAATCTCATATGCATGCTCATGCTCGTAAAATGTGTAATAAGGACTCACAACTAATCAGTGAAAAGAAATGTGTCCACTCACAGACAAGCACAGCGCGCAAACACGCTAATCACGAGATCTGACTGAAGATCCATCCCCCAACGTACGATCTCGATCCCCTGAATAATCACAAAATATAACTGATCAAAATCGCAATTTATTACTCTGTACCACACCTCAGAAACCAACCATTTCCGGAAACATATAACTCGGATACAAAATAATCGACAAAAACCCCCAAATTCTCCACATAAACCCTCGACTTAAAATCCAGTATCCAAATCATCCTGAAATCTTCAAGACGATGATCGGAGCGTGATTACGAGCAAAACGGCATAAAACTTGTCAGAATCCAAAAAGTCAACTCTCCGCCGGAGCTCCACCGTTGGCGCGGCGTCAACGTTGAAGGATTCCGGCCAAAATCTCCAGATCAAAAGTATTCTTCAAGCCCAACACATTTCTCTTCTACACCAAGCTACAATTCCAAGCCCACCGGCCGAAATTGAGCCCAAAATCCACGGAATCCATGGATTCCGGTGAGTTTCCGGCGAGCTCCCAAACCTCAACCAATTACCAAATTGCTTCACCCAAAAGCATCTAGAGGTTGAGGGGAACCTTTCCCCCCACAACCCCGACTCCAACCGTCGCCGGAACACCCAACCCGAATCTGACGAAACCCTCGATTTTCCTCGAGCTCATTCTCCCTCAAAACTTCATCAATTCACACAATTCCAAGTTCTAAACCATAGGAAATCAAAAGAGGATTCTAACGATACCAAAATTGTAGCCGGAGGTGGCCGGAAACGGAAAGTCACCGGCGAGTCAAACGGTGCTGCTCCTCCTCCTCGGTCAACGCGGGTCAACGGCCCATTTTTGGTCAAACGATGGTCAAACTTCCCGAAACAGTGGGTATTCCCGCGGTACAGCAAACGTGCCACCGATACGCCGCGGATAACTAGAACCGCTGGAACTCCCACTAGCCTGTGGTCGCTGCGGTCGATCTTTTCTCCACCCCAACCCTCGTCTAGGTACACTAGCTGGTGGTCGATATGACCCACCGCCTGAAGATGAAGCTGAACCAGAAGTATCAGAACTCTGCCTCTTTGAAGGCCCCTGACTCGGTCCACCCTCCTCAAATCGTCTCGGCCAGTACCTCTGCTGTCTCTCCTGCTCAATGTCCTCGCCTCGGAGAGCTGCACTGACAAACTCATCAAAGTTGTTCCGCGGCATCGTAGTCAAGGTCGCCTTGATGTTCAGATTCAATCCCAGCTCAAACCTACGACACTTGGCTTCCTCTGTAGCCACCATATCCCGCGCAAAACGAGACAAACGAGTAAACCGATCCCGATACTCAAGTACAGACAAACTGCCCTGCCTCAAGTTCGTAAACTCCTCGTACTTGCGCTGCTGGGTAGCCTGATTAAAATACCTCCACATAAACAGATCACGGAACAATGTCCACGGTGTATCAGCCGGAACCCTGTCGGTGCTGACCCACCAAAAGTATGCATCACCCTCAAGTAAACCAACTGCGGCTACTGTCATCTGCTCAGGAGTAAACTGCAGACGCTCACAAACACGTTCAATCTGAACCAACCATGCCTCGCATATCTCTGGATCAACTGAACCTGAAAACACAGTAGCACCAGCTGTGCGAGCCTTGACCACAGGGTCAAAACGCTCTTCCAAACGCAGCACTCGCATAAGCAAGTCGCGCGTTCGGCGATCCTCATCAGGATCATCATCCCGATCAACACGGGGACCACGTCGAGGAGGCATCCTACTGATACAAGACAAGCATTAGGTACAAGCAGAAATAACGTAATCATGAAACCGCAGATATTTGAGGACATACAACACCCGAAGTATTGATGAGTACCGCTGGCCAGTCGGGTCATCACTCCAGTCATGCTGTATCAACTCAAATACCCTAAGCGTCACAACTACAAGAGTCTACAGAATCTGACAACCTAATGCTTTGATACCAAGCTGAAAGGACCCAATCCCGATTCAGTTACCTAGACCGGAATCAAACCCTTTCGAAAGTATGAACCAACAAAAAAATTTCAAAATTTCGGCAGAGTTTCGTTACTAGCGTGGAATTACCATAACCTGCACCCAGAAATAACACTTCATCATATGCCACAAAAGCCAAACCGTGGGCACCAATCCCATCCGGATTTCTCAACATTAATATAATCAATAACAGTAAACGAACTGTACTATGTATATATGTATATCCGAGAAAATCCGTATAACAAGTATCAAAATGTATCAGAGCGACCTCTAAAGTAAAACATATACAATATACACATCAGTAGGTGAAACAAGAACCTACTGGAAAGCACAGGTAACTCTGATCACTAGCCTCCAAACCGCGACATGAAAACACCAAAACCTGAACTGCAACTGGGCACGGAAACCGAAAAGCCCAGGGGAAAGACAATAAACACGTTAGAGTGAGTGGACGAAAATAAATGTCTTTCACCATTTAATATATATGTTTAAAACAACATATGCGAGTCCAGGTAAATAAAATAACAAGTACACGAGGTAAAACTCACACTCCTCCAGTGTACTGAGCATGCAAGTAAAAATCTCACGGGGTCACTCATGGACACACACCGTGCTAATACAGTCCGAATCATGGGATCCCAGACCCACACGTGATTCTAGCCAGAAAGGCCTCAGGTCAGAGGTCTGCCTCCCCCCGGTAAAGGCCTCGGGTCAGGAGTCACAGCCTCCCCCGGTACACATCCTCGGGGATCAGCCGGGATACGAGTGTATCGATACAACAACATATAACGACTGTACTCTGTGTAAAATAAATCACAAACATTTCGATGCAAATGCATGAAACAACATATAAGTGTATGTATACTCGTATACGTATATTCATATAAGTATAATCGTATAATCGTAAAAACACATGCTCATATAACTCGTAATCTCGTACGCATGCTCAAGTTCGATAATCGTATAAAAGACTCGCAAACAATCCGTGAAAAGAAATTGTCCACTCACAGGTGAGCAAAAAGCACACTCGCTCTAATCTCGAGGACCGGCGGAAGATCCCTCGCCAGAAGCTCAATCACGATCCCGAAATCCCCCACTCGAAACTTCGACTGAAAATCGGCTAACAAAATCAACCCGAAAACCTCTAGACGATAACCAGGGCGCGATTTCGAGAAAAACGACACTAATTACATCGAAATCTGAAAAAGTCAACTTTCCGGCCATTGACCGCCGCTGCCGGCGGCGACGCGCCGTCAACGGTGGAATTTCACGGCCAAAATTTCCAGATCACACCGCCTCGATCACACGAACCACTTCCTTAACTAACACGAAGACCAATTCAGCCTCTAACCCGACCAAAACTCAACAAACCCGAACGGAAATTCAAACCGGATTCCAAATCGGGTTCCTCCCCAAACACCTCCTCGTTCAAAACCAAGCCACTAGGAAGCATCACCGAGGTGTGGGGAGCAAAACCCCCAACATCTCGACCCTCAACACTCGCCGGAACCACCTCCACCGTCACCGGCGAACCTCCCATTTCGGCCTACTTCGAACTTACCCAAAACGAAATCAAATCCATCCAAACCAAAGCTAAACCCACTCAAAATCAAACAAGGATGCTAACCATACCTGTCCCGTGGCCGGAGGTGGCCGGAAAATAGGTCGTCGGACGGTGACTCCCAAATGGGAAACTTTCCCTTTCGGTCTGCAAGTCAACTTTCCCAAAATAGAAAGTCAATGATGGTCAACCCTCAAACAGCAATTTTTACGACAATTCTCGACTATTCCGATATTTATACTCGATCCTCGGGTCCAAAACGAATATACGAAATGATTCGGATAAACACGAAACAATCGGATAAACTCGTCGAAAACCGAAACTTCAAATAATCATAAAATATTTCTCGTTTATCGGAAAAATCTTCCGGAACCGCCCACAAGCTCGAAATCACGTACTCTACAATTTCCGTGAAGGCACTCAACCCAAATTCTTGACTGAAAATATAGTCGCGAATCGAATCGGCAAACCACAATTACGACAATAAACTGCGACTAAACTCAATCTCGAGAATCGTGCCGAATATGCATCAGATTCTGGTTCGGGTCGTCACAATTTACAAAGATATATATGGCCTTATATATGAACTCTCTTGGTTCATTTGTCAATGCTTTTACAAACTCTCTTTGTTGAAATCGATAGTGAACTCTCTTTGTTCACGATGGACTCTCTTTGTCCATTAAGGAACAATGTTCCGTATTTTCTTAAAGATGAAAAAGGATGAAGGAATTTCCAAATCCCCCAGGTAAAAAAAGGAGTTGCAAAAAGAGTAGGTAATTAAATCTAAAAGTTTAAAGCAGGAACTTTTATAAAATTCTTACTTACGGTAACGGCTTGCTTGTGGATCGATAGTAGCTAGATGAGGAGGTTGGTGAATGCTGCAACTTGTTGATCAACAACTATTATAGAGAGAAGCTGCAAACTAGCTCTACGGTGACATTCGTGTATGATAATATGTTTAAGAAAATAGTAAACTAGAGCAAATAGGTGGAAGCAAATCTATGTTATATTGCAAAGTTTCACATCCCTTTTATAGGTGGATGTGATGAATTTATAATGATTGCAGAAATGATAGTAGATGACTGTTACATTGGTTACAAAGTAATACATAATAGAAAATGATAACGGGAGTTACAACCATCACGTTAGTCGTGCACTAAGCATAAATTATACCACTAATTGTACCACAACTAGGTACATTTGAATTTCCTTCAATTAATCTATAAACTATAAAACTATAGTAATTGATAGTAGAAAACATATCTATAGTACTATATACTCACTATTTTGTTTTGTCTAAACAAGTAATACAACAACGAGTAGTTAGTCTGACACTTAGATTGCAAGACAAGGAAAACTAAGAACATGAAGTTTTATAACCGTCAAAGTTAAAGCACTTAAAGTATGGCAACTTAATGAACTAGGTTACGATGAAAAAGTATGTTAAGGAACTAATAATAACCAATGTTTTGTCAAAGAAGACCTTGTTTTGTAATTTTTTTATTATTTACTATACAAAATATGACAATGTATAAACACTAATTCAAATGAGTAGTGTTATAGTTATGATGAACTACTGTGATAAACTACGTACTGTACTTTGCAAAAGATTTTCAAAGTTCTTCTAACTATAACTAACTAAAAAAACCAGATTTTACATTTAAAAGCCTTCCACATTTCTCTCCCTCAAAATTGCTCTGGTTTGGTAAGAGTCGACACCGAAAGTCGGCGGTGCCAAAATTATCTCTAAACCCTCTCAACGTCGCAGTACCACTGTCAAGCCACTACGGAGCTCAAGGCTGGGCATAAATAACACAGTAGGAGGAGGGCATTAAGATCCCCCAACCCTCGTCGTCTCAAATCTTGTCGATTCTCTCTCCTCAACACCTCCATTTCAAATCCAATCTCAGAAACACAACAAGGAGAAAAATGGCTTCGTTTTCATACATAGAACTTTGTGAACGGTGGTTGGGCGGCGAAGCTTCCGACGGGTTGAGTCGTTTAGGTCGTAGCGTGGGTCTTATGAGCAAAACGATTCAACGAGCCAAAATGAAATGGGTTAGGGTTTTCTAATTTGAGTTATTTATACCCTAAGCATCTCTCTTAATCCAACGGCTTAGATTTGATCTCAAAAAGATCAACGGTTGAGATCAAACTATCTATAGTTACATATATTTTAATTTAATTCTTAAAACGACATCAAAAATTATGAATAACTCTCTAGAAATTCCTACGAGCTTGAAATAAAAAAACACTATGATTCCCGAGAAAAAGGATAAGTCTAACTCTATACGGAAGAAAAAGTTGTTTATACACTCGTTGTTACAACTAATTTGTGATAACCCTAATTACTGCCAATTAGTAGGTTGTTTTGGTTCGGATCATAATAACCTCGGCCAAAAAATAAGGACAAGGAGGAAAGCCTTTGGAGTCAACGAAGACTACTTTTGGATAGGTGTATCAACTTGTTTATAGTCAAGCATATCAGTCTCTGCCAACATATGGATCTTGAACATACTTCCTTTGACTCAATATAATACAGTTATTGTTTCGGGCAACCTCAATACCTAATAAATACATCAAGTTTCCAAGGTCCTTCATCTCAAATTCAAAAGACAATTAAACTTGTAACTTCTTGATCTCATCAAAATCATCACATGTCACAATCATGCATCCACATAAATGATCAAAGCAGTCACCTTAGCCTGCCGGTATTTCAGAAGTAGAGTATGATCTAATTGCTTTGTCAATACCCAATGTTTTTCATGAAAGCTATGAATCTTCCAAACCAAGCTCTTGGGGATTGCTTCAATCCATACAAAGACTTTTTCAATTCGCACATCACCTTCTCACCTATAGAAGTATCATATCCTGGGGGCATATCCATGTAGATTTCTTTATTCAAATCTCCATGAAGAAATGCATTCTTTACATCAAATGTTGTAATGGCTAATCCAGGTTAGCTGCTAGAGACGTGAGATCCCGAATGGTATTGATCTTCGCCACTGGTGCAAAAGTCTCATCATAATCTACTCCATTTTTCTGAGTATACCATTTTGCAACCAACCTCGCCTTATGCCTGTCAACTAAACCATTTGCATTATGCTTAACTATATAGACTCATCTACACCAAATTGTCTTCTTTCCATGTGAAAAAAGTACCAAGTCCCAAGTACCATTTTTGTTGAGAGCATCCATTTCAACTTTCATCACTTTGGCCCACTTCTCCTCCTTCATTACATCTTGCACTTTACTAGAAAGACATACAATAGACAACTGATTCACAAAGGCTACATAAGGTTTAGAAAATCTATAGGTTGACACATAATTAGGTATATGGTACTTGACTTTAGCTGACAATGTAAGCACATACTTCTTTGAAGACCACAAGTTAACCTATCAGGTAAAACTTTTCTAAACTCATTCATAGAAACAATAAGATTGGAAAGAGGATGATGACGACTAGAGAAAGGAAGACTATGATTAGATGACAAATGGGGACTAAAATCACTACTTACCTCTGACAATGATGAGAAAGAGGAGACAACTAATGGAGAGGGAGAAACTGGAGTTGCATGTACATTCTCTGAACTCACAACTTCTGGAACTTCACAATTTTTTGTCCGACTAATCGAAGGAGTAGTCAAAAACCTATTCGTGTAGTCAAAGAGTTATCTCGACTAGTTGAAGGTGCTTCTGTCTCCTCCGATGGTTCTGTATGACTAGTCGAAGGACTATGCTAGTCGAAAATCCTATTCAATTAGTCAAAGGATTGTCCCGACTAGTTGAATGTGCTTCTGTCTCCTCTGATAGATCTATTCGACTAGCTAAAAGATTATCCCAATTAGTTGAATGTGCTTCTGTCTCCTTCGATGGTTCTATTCGACTAGTCGAATGGTTGTCGCGAATAGACAAAAATGTTTGTCTCTAAAACTGTAAGTTGTTGTCTTTCAAATTAATCTAAAAAAACACATGTTTCTCCTCCTCATTTTGAGTTTCCATAGGAGAGAAATAACACAAGTTTTCATTGAAGGTGACTTCCATAGTGACATAAAACCATTGAGATGGAGGATGGTACCACTTGTATTCTTTTAGATGGGAGCCATAACCAACAAACATACACTTGAGAGCATGAGCATCTAACTTCGATCTCTGATTCTAGTGAAGATAATCATATGCCACGTAACCAAAAACACGAGCATAATGTTTGTTAAGAGATGGAATGACAACATGCTAAGACAATACCTCAAATGGAACACTATTCTGAAGAGAATAAGATGGAGGCAGTTGATGTGATGAAAGGCACAGAGTAGAGCTTCTACCCAAAGTTTGGTATGTTGGCACTTAGTAAGAGAGCTCTTCCCATGTCCAAGAGATGGAGGTTCTTTCTTTCAAATACTCTATTGTGCTCTGGTGTCTGAGGACAAGTAATCTAATGAACAATTCCATGTTGTTAAAAATAGTCTTGAAACGAGTGATTGATAAACTCACCTCCATTATCAGATCAAAATTCTTTCACACAAGCATCATATATGGTTCAAATAAGGCTATAAAACTCAGTAAATGTAGAGAATATCGCATCCTTGTTTTTCATCAACACAATCCATGTCAATCTTGTAAAGTCATCAATAAAAAAAATATCTCATTCCTATCAAGGTAGGATTTTTCGAAGGCCCCTATACATCAGAATAAATCAACTCAAATGGTGCTGAACTAGAATGAGAACGAGGAGAACAGCTGGACTTATGACTTATAGAAAAAACAAAGGTTTCAAAATGGAGACTAGATTCTTTTATTCCGAAAAACAAAGATGGCATAGACTTCTTCATAACACCAAATGATGAATGACCTAATTGGCGATGTTATAACAAAATTTCTCTCATTCGATTAGAACTCAATGGGCAACAGGTCTTGGTGGCGTTTGTATCTCCCCGTTGTACGTGTAATCCAAGTGAAATAGTCTTCCCCTCTGATCTCCCTTGCCTATTATTGCATGGGTACAGAGATCTTGAAATACCACATAGATGAGATAAAACGTGACAGAGCATTTATTTTGGGAATTCAAATACCGACAACAGATAATGAGACAGAGAGAGAACATAAAGAACATTATATAACACAATAGATAGACTAAGTTGGATTAACCTAATACTTAAAACTGGAAAAGACATATCATTTGCATTAGATACTTCAGCTATAAGGGATGTAGACAGACTCAAAAACTGAAATATATCAAAGGTCATATAATCAGACATACTAGAATTAAATATCCATGTATCACCAGTAAAGTCAGAAACTTTCAAAGTGATACCAATTTTACCTTGATGTTTCTTAGTTAGAGAAATATACCTTCTATGTGGTTTTAACTTTCCATACCATACAAAATAGGTTCTTCAAATAACGAAATATCCAAAGCCATAACAAATTCATCAAGAGTGAACAAGATAAGAAACAACGTGCAGATCAAGGAACCAGTTGAACAAAACAGATTTTGACGGGACGAGAGAGTTTTTTTGACACGTCGAATAGGAGAGGACAAAATGATTCTGACAAGGAACAAGAACAAATTTGTATTGGAAACAAAGTCAAGTCTTCAAAATTTTCAGGCTCAAACCTAGGCTCTGATGCCAAGTCAAAGAAAACACAAGACTGGAGAATTTTCTGATATATTGATCACTTCCGAATTAGGACATATATACAAGACTAATTATAGTCCTACAAGAAAACTAATCATACCTATTTAATTACAAAATATACACTTCCTAATATTCTTCGGATAATGACTCACTCCAGCACCCTAGTCTCCTCTTCATATGTCAAATACTAGTATATATGAGTACTCACCACTTTACCATGGTTTTCTAATATTTCTATTAAGAGAGTTTTATTGAGACTCCATAATTGCTCGGTTGACCTCTTAACAATTTTTATTTCTTAATATTCTCTCTTCACCCTTGATTAGAGATATAATAAAAGAACAAAAATAATTAAAAAGTTGATCCAACACATCACAACTCATTGACAGACCTACATTCATCCCCTCACCTTCCAAAGAAGATTGGAGATGAGCAAAGAGGAAGAAAGAAACAAGAGAAATAATGGAAGCTAGCTCTATGAGAAACCTACAGAGAGGAGAGAAGATCGGAGTACCAAAGCCTTGCTGCCAGAAGACACAACACAAAACCGTCTCTACCTTGAATGAGAGAGACAAAGAGAGACGATGATGCTGAAGACCCAGGCGCGACGGAGACGTTGATCTCTACTACTGCAATTTTGGTCGAGTAGAGAGAGGGGGGAGAGAGACAAGGAGAGAGAAATTAAAATGAGTTCTTTTTCAGTGTTTCAAAATTTTATATGAAGATAAAATTGTCATTGCATCTGATTTGATGGGTTGGGTTACTGATACTACATTTTGGGCTTCAAACCCAGTCCTTAGTTGTCTAAATAGTACGGTGGTTGGTTTATTCGTATTATTGATACTATCTTTGTCCTTGACTTTTTCTTCCTTATCTTCTAATTAATTTAGCTCATCTTGCTTTGATACTCCTCCAAGGATCTTCCGGAAGCTTCCTATTCCTAGTCAACATGAGAAAGGTTTTCCTAGTGAGCCTAGGACTTCTTTTTCTTCCCTATTTTCTTCTGGCCGATTCTCTCCTTCTCCATTATTACCGTGTCTTGCAAGCTTGTAGGTTTCTTTACTCCGTCTCTTTTGAGTTAGAACCTAAAAATACTAAGTTTATACATAGTTCAATGTAAAGGGAAATACGTTAATTATTAGGCATAAAAAGCATAGATCAAATTCTCCCACGCTTAGACTTTGCAAGTCTATTTATCAAACATTAAAATAAACTAAGACTCTCTTAGAAATAAAAGCTACGAAATCAAAGAAAAAGAACACACCAAAAAATAAATTAAGTTAGATTAGAGAAATCACACCTTATCATCAAATAGAAACTCTTCTCAAAGGCATGGAACTATGAAAACTCTAAGACTCAAAAATTTCCAACGCATAACACTTAAGAAATTTTCATTTATCACAATTGACATGTTGAAACCAAAAATAGCTACTAAGCCCTTAACCAAGATGTCTCAGAATTTTCATAAGTATTATGGCAATAAGATCACTACATTCAACATTATGCACATGGAATTCAAGAGTTAATGAAGACATTCTCATACATGGATAAGTAAGACTTAGATGAAAATAATTGTGTGATTTAAAAGCTAGGTGTGTGTTAGAAAAGTCAAAATCACCTCACATAGATGCACTCATCATCTTTTCACTCATGAAGAAAGGGTTTTCACTCAAAACATATGTGAGAGAACAAATAGTAACGCAAGAAATAGCTCACAAATTTCCAAAATAAAAGCACTTTGTGAAATCAATGAAATACCTCATGAACGGAATTAAATACTTGCACAAATGAACATAAATCATATGCTTACTCATGTGATTAACTCCACAGATCCAAAAGTTACTCACATAGTAGCTCAAAGAAAGGAAAGGCTCAATGTTGAATTAAGATCTATCTTAGGGATCATAAAGGACTTAAAAGGATTGTAATGGGACTAGGGCTAGGGCATTCAAATTTTTGGGAATGTGGTAATTAAGAATGTTTCAAAAACTTAGTCTATGCTCCATAAACTTCTCAAATTCATGCATACCCTACACCAACACATCACCAGTGTCAAATTTCAAATACAGGGGCCAGATTTCATCATGTTGGGCCCGAACTTCAATCTAAACTTTTTTTGAGTTTTGCAAACAAGATAAAGGCCATATCTCTTTACTGTTTGGCCTTCAATTTGTAGTAACCTCTAAATTTATAAATATGGGAGACATTAATTCAAACTTTAGCACTTAGAACACGGCGTCGGAGAGCATCTTATATTTTCAATCTTTTCTTCTTGCTCTCAAAATTTTCTTTCTTCTCTTTTTTTTCAAACTTGTTTGGACAAGTCTATCCCCTTACACATATCTTCCTTTGAAAATCTTCATCAAACCGTCATCTTCATGTGCTAGGTTCGAAAATTCTCACCAAGTCTTCAAAACAAGGATAAGAATATTCTATACTACGCTATGTGTTTAGATATATATGATGATGAAAGAAATGCTAAACGTGGGCTCAAAAGATCTATATAGGGGGTCGCAACTCGTGCGCACATATAAGGACACACAGTTATTTGGCAAAGTGGTGGTAATCTTAAGTGTCATTAATCATATCTCCATACACATATCTTCCTTCAAAAATCTTCATCAAACCGTCATCTTCATGTGCTAGCTTCAAAAATTCTCACCAAATTTTCACAACAAGGATAAGAATATTCTATACTAGGCTACGTGTTTAGATATATATGGTGATGAAAGAAATGCTAAACGTAGGATCAAAAGATCTATATAGGTGGTCGCAACTCGTGCGCACATATAAGGACACATGGCTATTTGGCAAAGTGGTGGTAATCTTAAGTGTCATTAATCATATCCAAAATCATAGTATTTATTGACTATATAAGCTTTGTAAATTGACATGAGTAAGTTCTAGCATTCTCTAGTTCATTAAAAACTATGGCAAGCAATCATATGAGGCATCTAAAACCTATAAGCTATGAAAAATATGATAAATATCACTCAAGAATTAGAGCACGGATAGCTCAAAAGCTCACATAAGTTTATATGATTCAAACTTATCCTAGCATGCAAATTTTGTACCAAGTTTTACTATCTATATCTACTAAATGTCAAAGCATTCAATACATCTCAATTAACAAAATAATTTCATTAATTAGTGATCTAAATGCCATATATATTCTTTGTTTCAGACCATGTTCATCATAGACTAGTTAAGGGCATCCTAATACTCTGTAAAACACTAAATTAGACTCAAAAGACTCCCAAAACATTCAAGAAACTAATACCCATGAAAATTAAACAATTTTTTCTAGGGCATCATCCTCTAGTTTGTCTCTTGTTCGCCCAAGTTTTTACAATTTATGACTCAATAAATTTTAAACCACTTTCACCACACTTAAATTCTACATTGTCCTTAATGTAAACAAGAATAAGCATAGAAACATATAATCAAGCAAAGAAATATATGGTTTACTTATTAAATCCTACAAAAAAAAGATAAGAGAGTGAAGGGATAGAGAAACCAAATCTGCATTTGGTGACTCCTTCATCTTTAAAACGAATTGGATTGCCTCCCAATAAGTGCTTAATCTTTATCATATTTTTACCAAGACATGATGCTTCATTTATGTTCTAGGAACTGTCTGATTTTGAAGGTGAATCCCCTCCATTTCTTCTTTTCAATTTTCATGTAATGACCTCAATAGCTTGAAATTGTAATTCCAGAAGTTGTAGAACTCGGGATTTTACGATCTTTATATGGATGGAAGCTAGACATCCGGAGCGTTTCAAAAATATAAATAACTCTTGCTAACTCCAACCGAGCTAAAAATTATGGCCCTTCAAAATTGACTATTCTGTTTTGAACAGAAGTTGGGAATTATGAAAACACTCGAAGCATGTTCCTCCGGTGTATCCTTCAAAACTCAATCAAATCCAAAAGAAATGCATGAAATGTAATAATGACAATGATGCATGATGATGCAATTATGCAATGCATAAAGTGATAGGCAGACATGTGTAAGTATTCTAAACATTTACATTATAAAAATCGAGCAACCTGAGCATGACTACTTGCATAATTTATATAGAATTAATTACACGTTGGAACTAGCTGAAATTTAACGAGCATGAACTAGACACATATACAAAAACTTTATAAAATTTTCAGAATTCTCCAAGATATGTAATTATGTCAAATAAATCACACAAAGTAGTTTATTGCCCAGCTCCGATTTGACTCTCTAAAACCTAAAAAAAAAAATAACATATATATTGTATAACACATGAGATGGATTATAGTGTGGTTAGTTTTCTTTACAAGTTACAAGTATGATATGAACATGAAACCACTCAAGATCAACAAATTAGTATGCACACAAGGTTCCAAATTGATTTTGCCAAAGATTTATAAGGATTACATTGTTCTAAGCTCTTAGTAAATTTCTCTGAACGTGCGACCCACGCGAAAATGTAGACTTCCGAAATGATACAAATTCAATAGTAATTCCGATACAAATTTAATAGCAGATTGACTAAACTTGAAAATACAGTAAAACTTTAAAACTGATTCAATAGCAACTTAACTAAACTCCAGTAGCACTTTAAGAACAATCTAGTAGCAGCTCAACTAAGCTTCAGTAGCACTTTTCAAGAACGATTCAATGGCAGCTTCAAAATATTACAGTAGCAATTTAGATTAACGCAATCATTTTTTTTTTAGAAATTCAATAGCAGTTTCAAAAAAAGCAATAACACTCGAATAAAACATATCAATGGTAGTAGTTTTTGAAAATACATTAACACTCTTGAAAAACAATAACAGTGGCAATTTTGATAAATGCAATAGTATTTTCGAGAAAACGTTGTAGCGCTAGCAAAACACACATCATGGCATCTCCAAAAAATGTATTATCACTCAAAAAACATAGTAGCAATAATAATTTTGGTAAACACAATAGCAGTCGTAAAAACATAATAATAGGAAGCTTCAAACAAGGCACCAATACTCAAAAAAACATATATATTAGCAGCAGTAGTGATTTCACAAACAGAATCACAACTTTGAAAAAAAATGCAATAACACCCTAAAAACAAATTAGCAAGAATGTTGTTAATGCACTTTTTTGATATACTACTGTATTTTCTTTTCAGTAACAAACAAAATTGTGCATTATAATATCCACTGGTAGGTCTGAATCACGTTCTATGACTTGTGCACCCTTTTTCTCCGCTACAAGAAATTTTTGGTAGGTACTTCTTCTGGAGACTATCATTTCCTTGTCTACAGTTGACTGTTTACAATAATGATCGTCTCAGGGAAAGAAATGAGACTGTTGGATGAAGCATCTCTAATACCACTAGGAAGCATGGGAATGGCATCAGAAAGGAATTCCTACAAAACCTTTGTTTCTGTGTCATCTTTAGCATCATCATCAGAGAAAAACAAGTCATAGAACTTCCCCTCATTAACGTGCAGCACTTCGGTAGGGAAGGTTAATGTGGCAAGGCCATAAGGCCAGCCAATGAGAAGCCACCATTTTAAAATCCTATACCCATAATGCCCCTGTAAGTTGGGCATTCAATTTTGAAACTAACTCTTTGCCCCCCTACAATTGACTGGCCGTAAATGAACAGTATAGGGCGGGCATGCCCAAATACTACTCCTCACCAATGGCATCCCAATCTAAATCAATGCTGAGTCGATTCATATCCTGCAACATCATCTTCTGACATGTATATACTTGACAGGTGTTATCTTCCTCAAGAAGATGCCAATCCAAGTAAATCCTATCTGATGCAGATGACCGTTGTAATTTTACGTCAGCAAGAGTTTCCTCAATATATAACAACATATGTTGAACTTATCTTTTCATGATCAGATAGAAAAGGTACAGGTAATGCTTTGAATGTATCATCAACCAGGGCTAGCTCATGGCTAACAAAGAAAAGAGAAAACAAAAAAAAGCAATCAAATTATTAAACCAAAAAATTAGTTTGTCTGCCACTGTTTGGGAGCTACAACCAGCTATTATAGTACTACTAACTAAAATATGCAACAACATGAAAGCAACTTATATTATTATAGTTCAAATAGGTACCCAATAATCATAATTAAACATGACTAAGTGTAGAATAAATAGCTAAAAGTTACACCTAAAGAAATCGGTGGACCCACACTTTATCTAGATATGCACACCAAACTATAGTAATGTCAACTGACGCTCTTCCGCTTGTATCTTAGCGAGTATCACCGGGTCTATAGCCACCTTCTTCTGAAGGGACTCCAGGTTATGTGCCCCATCTATCCCTCCACTCCCCATCGTAGCTACTAGTGGAGGAGTTGCTTCATGAGCTGACTGCTTCAACGAAGCTGCCTATCCACGTGGGTCTTTGTTGAGCATCTGCGCTCCGACCTAACAGAAGAAACTAGAGCCTATAAGGTCACTAACAAACCTGCAAAGGTATCCAAAGCGACCCCAACTGGTCGTGAGATGGTACCACTAGGTGAACCTGTAACCTGTATAGAACCAAACAAAGTCAGTGGACCCCCCTTAAATAAAGGGTTGTTCTACATGTAAGGCACGTGCCCCTATATATCTCCCAAAGGATTTTTCCTGTTGAACACATGGTCAACATGCATGGCCTCAGGTTCCACAACCACCATTGGAATCACCATCTCAGTAGCCACCATCTCTGCTACCACCACTAGAGAGTTCTGGTTACCCTCAAACCCTACCGGCACCGTCAGTGTCAAACCATTAGGCCGCCACCACCGTCATGGCCATTAGTTTGGCCTTCCTCATGCATAAACAGGCCACAACGCTCACAAAATCCTCTCACATAAGGGTACTCAAAACTCACCATCTCTACACACGGAGTAAAACGGGAGTGTTTCCTTACCGCCACTCCTTGTGGGAGATCCATGTCCACTAGAAGATTCATCGTGCCGGCCTTAAGAAGAGGGACATCATACTTCCGAAAGCAGCCGATGGCGTTCCCGATCTTGTGAGCCCAACCTCGATCCATGTCGGTATGCGAAACCTGCTTCACAAACACGTCCATGGTAACCTGTGTTGCCGGCACCGCCTTAATGGATGAGAAACCACTGCTCCACCACCACCATGTACTCACAAAAGTACAACGAACTCCGCTGCACCACCCTCTTTAACGCTCCTGGATCCTTGAACTTGACAAAGAACCAATCGGGACTGCGCCGGGTAAGAGAGATTCGCGCTGGTCCCAAGGCGCCATGCCAAAGCCTCACCTTATTCGACTTGAAAAACTGCTTAAGGTCCTCCGACAAAGTCATCAAACTGAACATCCTTACCACTACATATTGGCATGCATCCTCATTATCACCACCATCTGCCCCAGGAGTAAGATCGACAATCTCGATCTCATCAAGATCGATCCGCGTCGAAACCCATAGTCGCAAGTCAATTAGCAACATCCTCGGTATCCTCCGCCATGGAGCGGTTGCACCGAGTGAGAAGAAGAAGAATAATAAGAAGAAGAGAGTGAGCCAAACAGGAAGGAAAGAAGAGAAGGAGAAGTGAAGAGGCCGAGTCGATAAATGGAGAAGAGATCGATTCAAGCAATGAATAAGAGATCGGGTTTGGAAATTTTTTGAAAGTGCAGCTGCTACTCTAGGGTTGCTTCTCAACTCTCAAAAACGTCTCAAAAATCTTAGACCGAGATCATATGAGACTCTTCTTCAAATAAGGAAAAAAAAACTATAATGCAAAATGCTGTAACAAACTTCTCAAACACTACTGCATTGAGATTTCATTTGATAATCGAGGAACGGGCGGAATCAAGAACACAAAAAAATCATTACTAAGTATGAGATATCACAACCAAAAAATCACACTTAGACAACGAAACTATTAAGGTTTCGTCGTCTAAGTGGCTCTTAGATCACGAAAAAAAATTCGTCGGCCAAGTGACAATGTCGTCGTCTAGTCTGACTTTAGACAACGAAATGTATTTTCGTCGCCTAGGAAATGTCTTAGACGACAAAACATTTGTTTTCTTCGTGTAAGTACAATATCTTAGACGATGAAAATGTCTTCGTCGTCTTAGAAGACAAACTTAGACGATGAAAACAGAATTCATCGTTTAAGTTTGCACTTACACGACGAATATTTTCATTTCATCGTCTAAGAACATATCCTAAACCTAAACCCTAAGCCTTAAACCCTTTCTCTTAATTCGGGAAAATCTTAGGCGACGAAACCCATTTTCCGTCGTCTAAGTACTACTTAGACTTAGACGACGAAATTCAACCACTTTCGTTGTCTAAGTAGAGTTTCATAATCTAAGCTGTAAGAGCACAATCATATATACCATCTTAAAATACATTTTTTTTTCGTCGAGGACATAGAGTAAACAATTCTTGGATTGTGAGTGTCGACGGTTCAAAAACTGAAGTTATGAAGATTCGTATATCAACATTTCAGTTTCGTTGAAATTTCGAATTTATGGTTGACTTCGCCGATCAAACCCTTAACGAATTTGATTTTGAATGAAAATTAATTCACAGACATATTATGTTATGATGAATATATCCAACGGTTGTTTTTGTCCAAATTCAATTTCGTTAATGTTGATGTGAAGTGAATATAGACATACGATGAAAGGACCCAACCCCGATTTAGTTTCCTAAACCGGAATCAAACCCCTTCTGAAAACACGAACCAACAAAAATCATCAAAATTTTGGCAGAGTTTTGCTACTAGCGCTGAATTGCCATCTACCTACACCCGGAAAACACACTTCATCCTATGCCACAAAAGCCAGACCGTGGGCACCAATCCCATCCGGATTTCTCAATATCATAACAATAAAGTAAAGCAGTAAACAAAACTGTACTTTACAGAAAATCCGGGAAAATCATACGAAGATATATCAGTAGCGGATCAGAGTGACCTCTAGTATATATATATATACAAAAATATACAATAGTAGGCAAAACAAGAACCTACTGGAAAAGAAAGGTAGCTCGAACGCTAAGCCTCCAACAGCGACGTGAGACACCAAAATCTGAACTGCAAATTAGGCACGAAAACCGAAAAACTCAGGGGAAAGGCAATAAAATCGTTAGAGTTAGTGGACGAAAAATAAACATATGCCTTTCACTATTTACATATACATAAAACAATGCAAAGAGAGTTCGGAAAATATATGGAGGTGCCAGGCAAATCTCTCAAACCCGACGGTCAGGCGAATCTCTCAAACCTGACAGTGATAAGCTATGTGAATCTCTCAAGCCCAGCGGCATAACAGGGGAATCTCTCAAGCCTGCCCACAGGAATCTCTCAACTCTGGGTCTAACTACCGGTGATGAGCCGAGTAGCCAAAGCATCGATGCAAGTAATGCCATCACCATATAAAATATAAAATAATACCTCCAAAAGCAATAAATAATCTCAACATCGTATATAAATAAATACGGAAATCACGAACTTGCAACAACAATGAAAATAGAAAAGTCCACTCACATGGCTAATCATGAGATCCGGCAGAAGATCCCTCGCCCAAAGCACGATCTCGATCCCCTGAATAATCAAAAAATATAACTAATCAAAATCATAATTCAATACACTGTACCACACCTCAGAAACCAACCGTTCCCGGAAACATATAACGCGGTACAAAATAATCGACGAAATTCCCGAAATCTCAACTCAAACCCTCGACTAAAAATCCAGTCCCCAAATCAACTCGAAAACCTCAAGGCGATGATCGGGGCACAAATACGAGCGAAACAACATATAACTCGACAAATTTCAAAAAGTCAACGGGTCGCCAGAGCTCCGTCGTTGACCGCCGCCGCCGCCAGCGCGCCGTCAACCTGAGAAATTTTCCGGCGGCCAAGCTCCCAAATTTTTCTCCTCCTCGAGCCCAACATCTTTCCCAACTGAGGCTACCTCCAATTCAGGCCCAAATTGCCGAAAATCAGCTCGAAAGCCACGGAATCAACCACCGCCGGCAGCCCCTGATCTCCACCGATCTCCGTCCACGGCGCACGGCGGCCCTCGAGACCACTCCCAAAGGCCCCGCCGTGACCCCACGGTCAAAACTCGCCAAACCCCGGCCACCACCGTGGCCGGAGCGCCACCGTCCAAACATCCCAAAATCGGCCGGAAAAACCTCGAATTCAAACCGTTCGTTCTACCTCAAATCAACTTCAAATCAAGGAATTCCAAGTGCTAAATAGTAGCAAATCATGAGAGGAATCGAAATATACCAAAGTCCAAGCCGGAGGTGGTCGGAAAATGAAGGTCGCCGGCGAGTCAAGCGGCAGTGAAGTTTTTCCTCCTCGGTCAACGCATCAGAAATGGTCAACGCCGGTCAAACTTCCAAACAGTGTTTTTCGATAATTTTTCGACTATTTCCGATATTTATACTCGCGACTCGGGATGATCGACGGTCCAAAATGGATCACAATCACGATTCGGATAACTCAATACAAACGGATAAACTCGACGAAATTCTGTAATTTTAAATATTCATATTATATTCCTCGGTCGTCAAAATAATTATCCGGAACCACCCACGAACTCGAAATCACGTGTACAACAACTCTCGAGAAGAGACTCAATTCAAATTCTCGACCGATAATTAAGTCGTGATCAAAACCGACAATCAATCAATTTACGGAAAACTGCGATTACGCGTAAACTCGTGGATTAAGTCGATTACTATACTGATTCTGTTCCGGGTCGTAACAAATCTACCCCCCTTAAAAAAATTGACCTCGAAATTTACGTACCTATCAGGTGAACAGATGAGGATACTGCTCCCGCATACGCTACTCAGTCTCCCAGGTGGCCTCCTCAACCGAGTGATTCTGCCACAAGACCTTCACCAGCGGTATAACACAATCACAAACTTGTCCAAAAATTGTCTGAACACCCGGTTCACCAAGTCCATAAAAGCTGCGGGGGCATTGGTCAACCCAAACGGCATAACCAAGAACTCGTAATGCCCGTATCGTGATCTAAAATCTGTCCTGGCCACATCTGACTCTCTGATCCTCAACTGATGATATCCGGACATAAGATCAATCTTCAAAATGACTGAAGCTCCCTTGAGCTGATCAAACAAGTTGTCAATCCGCAGCAACGGATACTTGTTCTTCACAGTGACCTGATTCAGCTTCCGGTAATCAATGCACAACCGCATGGAACCATCCTTCTTCAACACAAACAGTATAGGAGCACCCCACGGCGATACACTGGGTCGTATGAAACCCTTCTCCAGCAACTCCTGAAGTTGAATATGCAGCTCCTTCAACTCCGCTGGCGTCATACGATAAGGTGCCTGAGATATGGGTCCAGTGCCCGGCAATAGCTCAATGGTGAAATCGATCTCCCGAACTTGAGGTATACCCGGTAACTCCTCCGGAAACACATCTGGAAACTCGGAAACAACCTCAATGTCACCAATGTCAGGCACAGCAGCCGTAATATCCACAAAATGAGCTAAGTAGGCAACACAACCTTCTCCATCATCCGATCAGCCTTTATCTCTGAAATCACACATGGCAATGAAGTATTCTTCTCACCACAAAACAAAATCTCGAGGAAGCCTGGTCGTCGAAACACAACTTCCTTCTTGTGGCAATCGAACATACCCCAATGTGTCTCCAAGAAGTCCATACCCAAGATCACATCAAAGTCGACGATATCCAGCAATAACAAATCCGCGGCTAAACCATGACCTCCAATAAAAATCTCACAGTCTCTGAATACCCAACCAATACTCACAACCTCACCGGACGGATACAACACTTTCCACAACCCCAGAAGTGGAGACGCAGGTACAGTAGCTAAAGATGATAGTCTATATGACATAAATGAATGCGTAGCACCTGAATCTAGCAATGTAAGTATTGGATAACCATAGACATGCAATGTACAGATAACAACCTCTGGTGAAGCTCTGCCCTCACGCAATGTCATGGCATGAACCCTGGCCTGTCTGGCTGGTCGTCCATGCTGAGGGTGTCCCTACTGTCCGCTCTGGCCAGAAAACTGTACTGGTCAAGCCTCAGAAGTGGTACCTCACTCTCCTCCAGAACTCTGGGCCACCTGTCCACCAGCACCATCAAGCTGGAAACACTTTCTCGCATAGTGACCCTCTTGGCCACAACGATAACAAAGGACAGGACCTCGCTGACATGGACCAACATGATGCCTGCTGCAGAGACTGCACAATGGGTACTCCCTCGGTACGCCGAGGATAACTGGAACCGCTAGAACCCCCACTAGACTGTGGTCCCTGCGGTCGATCTCTCCTCCATCTCTGCCTCTGTCTCTGTACACTAGTTGGTGGTCTATATACACTGCCCGAGGATGATGATGATCCGGAAGTATCATAACTCAGCTTCTTGGAAGGTCCCTGACTCGGTCCACCCTCCTAAAACCGTCGAGACTGGTATCTCATCTACCTTTCCTTCTCGATATCCTCACCTCAGAGTGCTGCACTGACAAACTCATCAAAGTTATTCCGAGGCATCGTAGTCAGAGTCCCCTTGATGTTCAAGTTCAGACCCAGCTCAAATCTGTGGCACTTGGCTTCCTCAGTAGTCACCATGTCACGAGCAAACCGAGATAAGCGGGTAAATCTGTCCCGGTACTCAAGCACAGACAAACTGCCCTGCCTCAAGTTCGTGAACTCCTCATACTTCCGCTGTTGTGTAGCCTGGTTGAAGTATCTCCGCATAAACAAATCTCGAAACAAAGTCCACGGAGTATCAACCGGAACTCTATCGGTGCTAACCCACCAGAAGTATGCATCTGACTCAAGTAATCCAACTACTCCCACTGTCATCTGCTTAGGGGTAAAACGCAGACGCTCATAAACGCGTTCAACCTGAACCAACCATGCCTCACAAATCTCTAGATCAGCTGAACCCGAAAAGACAGTCGCACCAGCAGTACGAGCTTTGACCACAGGGTCAAAACGCTCCTCCAAACGCAACACTTGCATCAACAAGTCGTGCGCCTAGCGATCCTCATCAGGATCCACTTCCTGATCAACACGGGGACCACGTCGAGGAGGAATCCTACTGATACAAGACAAGCATTAGGTACAAGCACAAGGAATGTAATCATGAGACCTCAGATATTTGAGAATACATAACACCCAAAGCATTGATAAGTACCGCTGGCCAGTCATGTCATCGCTCCAGACATGTTGTACATACTCAAATACCCTAAGTATCACAACTACAAGAGTCTACAGAATCTGACACCTAATGCTCAGATACCAAGCTGAAAGGACCCAACCCCGATTTAGTTTCCTAAACCAGAATCAAACCCCTTTTGAAAACACGAACCAACAAAAACCATCAAAATTTCGGCAGAGTTTCGTTAATAGCGCGGAATTGCCATTTACCTGCACCCGGAAAACACAATTCATCCTATGCCACAAAAGCCAAACCGTGGGCACCAATCCCATCCGGATTTCTCAATATCATAACAATAAAGTAAAGCAGTAAACAAAACTGTACTTTACAGAAAATCCGGGAAAATCATACGAAAACATATCAATAGCGTATCAGAGCGACCTCTAGTATATATATACAAAAATATA
The DNA here is from genome assembly GCA_946800695.1 of Geum urbanum. NCBI lineage: Eukaryota > Viridiplantae > Streptophyta > Magnoliopsida > Rosales > Rosaceae > Geum > Geum urbanum. The sequence goes on along the minus strand of OX327013.1, from coordinate 6,843,947 downwards.
CAACAGTAGGCAAAACAAGAACCTACTGGAAAAGAAAGGTAGCTCGAACGCTAAGACTCCAACCGCGACGTGAGACATTAGAATCCGAACTGCAAACTGGGCACAGAAACCAAAAAGTCCAGGGGAAATGCAATAAAATCGTTAGAGAGAGTGCACAAAAATAAACATATGCATTTCACCATTTACATATACATAAAACAATGCAAAGCGAGTTCGGAAAATATATGGAGGTGCCAGGCGAATCTCTCAAACCCGACTGTCAGGCGAATCACTCAAACCAACGGTGATAGGCTAGGTGAATCTCTCAAGCCCAGCGGCATAACAGGGGATCTCTCAACTCTGCCCAGAGGAATCTCTCAACTCTGGATCTGACTACCGGTGATGAGCCGAGTAGCCAAAGCATCGATGCAAGTAATGCCATCACCATATAAAATATAAAACAATACCTCCAAAAGCAATAAATAATCTCAACATCATATATAAATAAATACGGAAATCACGAACTTGCAACAACAGTGAAAATAGAAAAGTCTACTCACAGGTGAGCAAAGCGCGCACTCGCGCTAATAACGAGATCCGGCGGAAAATCCCTCGCCCAAAGCACGATCTCGATCCCCTGAATAATCAAAACATATAACTGATCAAAATCATAGTTCAACACACTGTACCACACCTCGGAAACATATAACGCGGTACAAAATAATTGATGAAATTCCCGAAATCTCAACTCAAACCCTTGACTAAAAATCCGGTACCCAAATCAACTCGAAAACCTCAAGGCGATGATCGGGGCGCGAATACGAGTGAAACGACATATAACTCGAAAAATTTCAAAAAGTCAACGGGTCGCCAAAGCTCCGCCGTTGACCGCCGCCACCAGCGGCGGAGCGCCGTCAACCGGAGAGATTTTCCGGCGGCCAAGCTCCCAAACTGTTCTCCTCCTCAAGCCCAACATCTTTCCCAACTGAGGCTACCTCCAATTCCGGCCCAAATTGCCGAAAATCAGCTCGAAAGCCACGGAATCAACCATCGCCGGCAGCCCCTGATCTCCACCGATCTCCGTCCACGGCGCAGGGCGGCCCTCGAGACCACTCCCAAAGGCCCCGCTGTGGCGCCACGGTCAAAACCCCCCAAACCCCGGCCACCACCGTGGCCGGAGCGCCACCGTCCAAACATCCCAAAACCAGCCGGAAAAACCTCGAATTCAAATTGTTCGTTCTACCTCAAATCAACTTCAAATCAAGAAATTCCAAGTGCTAAACAGTAGCAAATCATGAGAGGAATCGAAATACACCAAAGTCCAAGCCAGAGGTGGACGAAAAATGAAGGTCGCCGGCGAGTCAAGCGGCGGTGAAGTTTTTCCTCCTCGGTCAACGCGGGTCAACGCACCAGAAATGGTCAACGCCAGTCAAACTTCCAAACAGTGCTTTTCAACAATTTTTCGATTATTTCTGATATTTATACTCACGACTCGGGACGATCAACAGTCCAAAACGGAGCACAATCATGATTCGGATAACTCAATACGAACGGATAAACTCGACGAAATTCTGCAATTTCAAATATTCATATTATATTTCTCGATCGTCGAAATAATTATCTGGAACCACCCACAAACTCGAAATCACGCGTACAACAACTCTCGAGAAGAGACTCAACTCAAATTCTTGACCGATAATTAAGTCGTGATCAAAACCAGCAATCAATCAATTTACGGAAAACTGCGATTACGCGTAAACTCGTGGATTAAGTCGATTACTATACTGATTCTGTTCCGGGTCGTCACATATTAACACTTAAGTTATACAACATTAGTAGATATATAACAAGTTTTTTTATAATCGATCACTTAGGCGACGAAACAAACATGTTTTCTCTCTCTCTCTCTCTCTCTCTCTCTCTCTCTCTCTCTCTCTCTCTCTCTCTCTCTCTCTCTCTCTCTCTCTCTCTCTCTCTCTCTCGATCGATCGATCGATCGAACAATACACGCCGCCACCGCCGCCACCATTTAATTATTTAATTACGATTTAATTAATTTTTATTTTTTTCAATAAAAATACTTAGACGATGAAATCAATAGTTTCGTCATCTAAGTTGCTTGTTTAATTTTTTATTTATTAAAATTTATCATTTAGACAATGAAAAACCTTCGTCGTCTAAGTGGATTATTTATTTTAAAATTCAAAAATTAGGCGAAAAAAATACTAAAATTTCGTTGTCTAAGTGTTACCACATAGACGACGAATTGTGAGTTTCGTCGTCTAAGTTCTCACTAAAACGACAAAAAAATTCGTCCTTTTTTTATCGTCCAAAAACCTAGACAACAAAGTTTATTTCGTCATCTAAGTAGTTACTTAGACGACGAAAAACAAAAAAAATTCATCTAAATACTTAGGCTACGATTATTATGCAACAAAAAAAGTTATTTAGACGACAAAAATGCTTCGTTGCCTAAGTATTTTTTTTCTGGTAGTGTATAATTAAACGAATACTAAAGAAAAGCACACCTATGAGTATGACAAAATTTAAGAATTGTTTTTTACAGTATTTTTGGAGACATTTATTTTATAATAATATTTTCTTTCTATAAAAAAATTATAAAAAAACTACTTACGAGGAGTTACGGTAGTTTTTCTTTAAGAAAACTACTTATAGAAGTTATGGCAGTTTTTTTTTTTGTAATCAGCTAGTTTTAAAGTTTTTTTTTCGTTTTTTTTATTCTACAATTATACTAACAATCTCAGTTAAAAAATTTCACTACAAAGAAAGATATTTTGAAATGTTTTGCAAAAATATCAAAAATATGGAACAACTTGTGTTCCTCTAATAATATAGTGATTATAACACGTCTTTTATAAAAGTGCTATGCAGCAGTTACCAACCACAATAAGAAAAGTTTTCTCCTCTGTTTCCTTGTCTCGTCCGGCGACTCTCCGCTCGACGTGGGTCTCTGGCCTCGTCAACATGAGGAAGGTTCAGCTGGACAAGTCCTCAATTAGTTGTAGTTTTGGTTGCTCCAAAGTGGGCAGTTGTAGAAATAAGTCGAACGAGTGTGAATGGATGCTATTATCGGTGGGTATGGTGGTTGTAGCAGGTGGCGGGTGGTGAGGGTTGGTCAGCATGGAAGGGAAAGGCTCCAATGACGGTTTGGAATGGTGCTTGTTTTAATCTTGGTTGGATTTTTTTTTGCAGGCTGCAGATCGTCAATTACAGTTAGTCGTTTCAGTATGTTGCAATGGGAAAAGAGTGTAATGGCGGTGGTGATAGGCCAATGCACGATGATGGTGGCAACATGTCTAATGTGGTGGATTTGGTATGGGATCCCTGATGCTTTTCAGTTTGTTGACAATAGGGTTGGGGGAGTTAACATCGACTCATCTTATGATATGTTTGTGTTCTTGTTACGTGTAATGTTGATTATGTTGATAATAATTTGTTACCTTTTAGTGGTAAGATTAGTCGGGCGATATGTCTATGTGGGTACCATATGTGCCTTGTTTACTTTAGTGAGGATGTGTGTTATAGTCCAATAGATGCATCCTTTTAGGAGTATGATGAAACGAATTGTCGTCGGCTTAATTGTCGTTCGGAAGCATAGTAGGAAAGTCATTCGACTAGTAATGATGCGTTGTTTTTGCGTTATCTTTCTGGTGCTTTGTCGCTACTAATGTTAAGCAGGTAGAGTTACTTGTATTGTACTCTCTGCTAATTAGTGCGTATTTGAATGCAAAAGTGTTAGGAATAGTTTTGTTATTATTTGAAATACTCTTGTTGTCCTTATTGTCTTACGAAGTTTAGGTTTCATGCCTCCTCAAGTATGTATTCAACCGTTTTATTAATGAAAGCTTAGAGGTGATCGCACCGCTTATTTAAAAAATATATATATATAGTGTTCATTAGGATAGTTTAACAATGAATCTCCATAAACGGATAAACCTCACCCCATTCCTTTGATAGTTTGATTAATGACCCCAGCTCGATCACATCACAAGGTACGGACACCCATCTCTGTCACAATTAATATTAATAAACGAAAAAGAAGCACCTCTCACTCTGGGGTCTTTCTGGCGTGAGTCCGGTCCTGACCAAATCAGAACCAAATCAACATGGAGAAGACAATTGGGTGGGTCCCTTCTTATTGAGGTCAGTACAATCGTCTTAGCAGAGTGCAAAGGGAGTGTAGAGCCCCTGAGGAGGCGTGTAGGTCGGCAGAAGGCACACAACACCCACGAATGCGCGGACCTGTGGGGAGATGTAGGGTGGGGACTCGGGCTCGGCACATCGGTAGGAGGTAGGCGCTCAGTCAGTTGTCAGTATTTGCGGGCCACACTAATGACCCTGACCCTGACCCTGACCCTGACCCTGTATTCCAGCTGCATATCACCATTATCACGTCGTCGTCGTCCGCCTGTGACTGTGAGCCTGTCTGTCGTCCTCGTCTCAGTGACCCTTTCTCTCAGACGCAACTCAATATAATTCTTCCGTTTTTCTTCTGCTGCCCAAATTTAATGTTGTCATTTTTACGGTGTTATTCCGTTTTTTAAATTGACATACGGCTAAAAATTTATTTTGTTTGGTTAACAAACGAGTAATGAATTTTTAAAAAATACTCGATAATTAAACCGGCGGATATGGGTATACCTACGAGTACCCACGGGTATTTTTTTTTTCTCTCTCTTTCCTCCCGACTCTCTCTTTCCACACAACTCTCTCTTCCTCCCCGGAGCTTTGGTGAGAGAGCTCATCGTCCGGCCACCAAAATCTTTGACTAAGGTATCAAAATGATTATCCCGACGCCCTCTTCTATTCTCCATTAACTCTCAACTCCATTTTGTACCATAAAGAGCTCAAACTTTGAAGAAACCGAATGAAAATCTCTAGAACTCTAGAAATTTGGGATTTTTTTTATTTCGAGAACAAATTGGCTAAAGAGACCCTTTGGGTTTTGTCGCCCTTGTCACCACGAAGCTAACCATACCTTGTTCGTTTCCTAATTCAATCGGAGTCGGTCGAATTGAAGAATTGAAGAAATTGAGAATTTTGTGTTCAAAGTAAAATTCGTTGAGTTTTGTTTAGAATTTGATATTGTTTCTTTGAATAGAATTGTTGTTGGGTTGATTTGAAACAAGTTGAGCTTTTGTTAGCCTGAATCGGAGGTATTTCCGCCTCCACCGACGCCGCCAGTTGTGGTTCTCCGACTGGACAGAAAAAAAACAAAAAAAAATTGAACTGGTATCCGTGCCAAAAGTTTGAACGGGCGGGTATGGGTATTACCGGTTCATTATTTTGCGGATAACGAGTATTAACGGGTTTTACCCGTTCAGTATTGGGTATTCCATTCAACGGGCGAGTACCCGTCCATTTACCCATATTGCCAACACTACCCAAATTGTTAAGGTCCGAAATTCTAGATCGATTGTTTATTATACAAATACAATAATTTACAAGTAATTTTACGGAACACAAATGTAGAGAGATTAATTTAAGGTCAAATTTCTCTCATAATTGTATGACAAGTATCATACACACTATATATGATATATTTGTCACAGTTTTATTGGTGTTGGGTTTATATAAATAACACATGTAAATAAATATAAATAAATAAATCTTAGATTATTTTCTTGCACATTTATATTCTGCTCTTCTGCTCTTCGTAAAAAATCTTATAACTTACTAAATGGTATATCTATTTTTTTTTGAAAAAATTATTTTAAAACCCAAAAACATAAAAGATTTTAAAAAAATCAACTTATGACACCAAGCTAAAAAATGCCCAACTTATGACTCTTTTTTTTTTCAAAAAAACTCAGTTGGCATCATTTTCTCCCAAAAGTGCCCAAAAATTATAAACCCATTTTTTTCTACCGATTTTTCCCCTGAAACCAATTACTTGTCATCGTCGACCAAATCTCATTTCCTACTTCGCACTCCCTCAACCTCCTTACTCTTCATAGACAAGGTCAGTCCCCCTCACTTCTTCCCCATTCTCTCTGTTTGCATCTCAATATCTCAACGTCGTCACATTCCTATTCACGAAAAGAGAATCTCTCTCTCTCTCTCTCTCTCTCGCGATTGCTGTATATAAATTGATGATTTCATATGTTAAGTTTTGTTGTAAATCCAATTTCAATCTATTTTTGTATAGGATAGATGATTTGAATTGATGTTGCATGAAATTGTTTTCGTTCGTAATTGTATTATTCGATTTCATGATAGTATTGATTACTTAATTAGGTCTAGATCAGGTTTTAGTTATGAAGATTTGTTTCCATATTTGTTAATGTATTTGTCTGACTCTCTGCTAGAGTATTTGTTTGAGTATCTGTTTATCTATGTCCCGTCTGCAGTATATTCAATGGCAACAGCACCATCTCCAATCATTGTGAAATATATTTACGGACGAGACGGTGTGATGGATATTTTAAATGTTGATATCACATTTACTGACATAGTGGATATTGTCCATCAATGGTTCAAATCACTCAACAACTTAATCTTGACATATAAATATTGTATCCCACCAGAGGATGAACACATTTTCCAGGAAACTGATCGTGACGTAATTTTGATGATGCTTTCTCTACAAAAATTCAATTCAAAATATTTTGAGATCAGAATCACTGACCTGAATGAGGTAGAACATCCAAAAACTCATTTGAATATCTCTTTGTGTATCTGTTTTCATATTATGTCACACTAAACATGTATACGTTTCCTCTTTTCAGCAAACAACAAAAATCAGTTCCAACCAATCGGCGGTTTGTAGCACGCAGAATGAAAACTCAGGGCTAGATGTGCAGATGGATGGTTACATGGAAATAAGTAATGCTGCTGACATTGATTTTGGATGCTTTCAAGAAGAGGAGACAAAAGATTACTTGACAAAACTATGGGCTAAACTGATATAATAAAAAAGGCAAAAATTCTTAGATGGTGTGACTGAATTCATGCTGAAACTCAGAAAGTACTCAATTGAAAGTGGATTCAAGTTTACATATGAGAAGAATGATTCCACATGCGTAAGTGTACATTGTAGATACAAAGGACGTGATAAATGCAAATGGTTTGTGAAGGTAAGACTATACTAAGCGAATGGATCATTTTACATCACTGAAATTAACAATAAACATACATGCAAAGAAAATGTCTAGAAACAAACCAATGAGATCTTCTATTGTCAAGTATGAGACCTTTTTCTAACAACACTAACTGTTGAAATATCTGTCTAAAGAGTTCTTCATTGCTTTTGTGTCATTTGTTTTCTATACTTGAAACTTATCATTTATTCAATACTCAGCTCAATCGTTAAAGACAAACTGCGCGCTAATCCTAATATGGGAGCCAAGGCCTTACAGACAGAAATCAAAGAGAGTTTTGGTTTGAATGTCATTTACAAGATGGTATGTGACAAGGAATTAGCAATGAGTTCACTGCATGGAAACGAAGCCAAAAAATACACAAACCTTCTCTGGTTCCGAGATAAATTTATGAAAACAAATTCTAGCTCCAGAGTTGTTGTCGATATTGATCAGGAAACACAAAGGTTCCAGCGCCTTGTCGTGTCATTTGGTGCTTGCATGCAAGGATTCCAATACTGCAAACCCATAATTTTTGTTGATGCAAGTTTCCTCAAAAATAAATACAAAGGACAGATCATGAGGGCCTCTGCAAAAGATGCAGATCAAGGTAATGTTGACATATGAAATATATGACTATATGAGTAGCTGTCTGGGTAGCTGACTGTATATCTTTTTTTTGTTTATAAACTGCACTTTAATACTTACTATACAACTAGGAACCTCATCTTTTTGGTTCTTTTTCAGGACTATATCCAATTGCAATTGCGATAGTTGATGCCGAAAATGACAGCAACTAGAGGTGGTTCTTGAAGAACCTAAGAGCTGAGATAGATAGACACAACATAAACCAGAAAACTAATACTCAGAGGAAAATAAAATTCCTCTCAGATCGTGGTAATGGAATTATGAGTTCTCTTCCAGAGGTGTTCCCTAATGATGAACATGGCTATTATTTTCGGCACTTGGTTGATAACCTCAAAGACAACTACAGAGGACACTTGGATGATAGAATTTCTGAACTCTTCATGCAATGTGCATATGCAAGAAGTAAAAGGCAATATGGGTTCCTTTTTAACCAGGTGAAGCTAGAAGGTGGATATGTAGAGATAACCAAATTCTTCAAGGATCTCCCAAAGGAAAAATGGTGTGTTGCATTCTTCGGAAGAGATAGGTATGGTAAAATGATAAACAACATCTCAGACTACTTCAACAGTTGGATAATACATCTTCATACACTACCTGTCTTCGATCTTGCTGATGAAATCAGGTCATCCATTACAACCTTATTCATTCTATTATTTCATGGATAGCTGTCTGGATATTTGTTTGGGTAGCTAACTGAGTAGCTATCTGGATATCTATTTTTTGTTACATTACAACCATTACAACCAGATTCATTCTCTTATTTCTAGAATATCTATAAATTGCACTGTTTCATTCCTTTTTTTTTAGGAGAAAGGTGGTGGAAAGGATTGCAAGCAAAAAAGAAAAATCTGAAAAATGGCACACTATAATATGACCGATGATGGAAGGAAAACTAATTGAAACACTTAATATAGGAAGGCATTGAAGAGTAATGAACTCCAATGGTGTTTCCTATGAAGTTCATGCTGACAAATAAAGTAATGCAGTCAACATGGAGACATGGATCTGCTCATGTGGACAGTGGCAGTTGCTGAGGTTTCCCTGCTCCCATGCAGTTTTTGTCATTCAAGATATAGAAAAAGAACTTTACGATTATGTGGACAACTTGTACAAAGTTCCAAGTTAAAGACAAACCTACTCATTCACACTCAATCCTGTGGCAAACATTGAGAAATTGCTTCAGGACATGTCATAATACGGACTGGACGTCAAGCCTCCATTAATAAAGAAATAACCGGGAAGACCAAAGAAAAAGAGAATTAGAAAGAAAAACGAAAAATAAACAATGCCGACGGAGTGCTCAAGATGTCAATAAACTGGTCACAACAGAAGAACCTGCAATAACCTTATCGATTGTTTATACAAGTCTATGTGGATTATTAAAGATGTTGTCAGAATAATTTTTTAAAAGTTTGAATATCTGTCTGGATATTTGTTTAAGTATCTGTCTAGATATCTATCTGGATATTTATATACGAATTTCAGATCCGCAACTTGTTACTTGTAAAATACAAACACAAATTTGAGGTTGTTTTTGGGTCTCTTATTTTTGTGTTTTATACTGCATCATAAATAAGGGGAAAAAAACATTATATTTCATAGGTTAATGCATTGATTCAATAAAATTCAAGGATAACTGTCTGAGTAGTTGTCTGTGTAGCTGTTTGTGTATCTGACTGGACCAGGCCAATGATGTTGTATCATTTAATGGCTTAATATATTCATTCATAAACTTCATTTCAAAACATAAAACTGAATAACAAAAGATATAGAAATAGTATTACATAGGTTAATGAATTGATTCACAAAAATTCATGGATTGCTGTCTGTGTAGCTGTTTGTGTATCTGACTGGACCTAGCTGATGATGATGTATCATTCAATTACTTCATACACGCATTCATTCATCAAATCCATTGTCAAACACATAAAATGAAGAACAAAAGATACAGAAACATAAACATCAACTTCATTAATAATATTGATTCAATTACAAACAACAAAAAACAACAACTAATAACAAACACAAAATTCAAACTAAAAATAAAGAAAATCATATAATTCACATTCAGCCTTCTTGCTTCTTCCCCCTCCAAAACCTGGTGGAAGACGAGATATGATGCCTATAAGCAAATCAAGCATCTGGTCCTGTTCAGTAAGGACCAAGTCTATTTCCTCCTTCATCGTATCCATATGACGCTTCATACGACCTATCTTTCTTTGCATTGGTTGAAGTGGGTCATCAAGAACAAGACCTACAGGAGGTCGAGCAGTAGGAGGAGGAGAGCCAGAAACAGACACTGAGGAGGAGGAGGAGGAGGATGAAGACAATTTCGACTTTGATGGATCAAAATCATCGTCTGTTGAATGGCCAGATGCGTCTGAGTTATATGAGTTCTTCTTCCGTGGAGCCATAGTTTTTTCTGTTGATAACACTTAGAGAGAAGAAGAATACTTAAGCATAAGGAGTTGATAATGAAACACAAACACATTATGGAGAATATGGGAAGCTAGTCCTATTTATAGAGAACGAACCATTATGTCTTTTCTGGCTCAAACGGTTTATTCTCGCGTCTTTTCATCTTTCATTCACTTTTTACGATAGATAGACGTTTCCACTCTCTCTCTCTCTATGACAAAACTCCTCGTCTATCTTTATTTCTCCCAACAAGCGTGCATAATCGCATTGAACAACATTAATACGCAAAAACTCTTCAACCAAGAAGGAAAAGATTCAACCACTCACTCATCACAATCTTTCAATCTCTATAAATAAAAACGCACTGAACATAACTCTTTCATATAACAAAAATATTTCTCTACACCCTCTCCTTTGTTAGTGTTCAAAATTATAAAATGACCAACACCTCCAGGAACCACAAGTCCAAAAAATCAAAGAAGAAACCTGAGAACTCTGTTGAAGAGATGGTCGAAGAAATGGTCCGGAAAGGCAAAGAAAACAAACGCCCCCGTCATCACAGTCAAGAAGAAACTTCTCCATCTCCAACTATGCAGCAACAGTTATCCACTAGGATGATTAAGCTTGAGGATGGCCTCAAGGATCTCAATGCAAAGCAGAAACTCATCAAGGAGAATAATGAGACAATCCTTCGCCTTCTTCACTAAATCTTTGAGATGCTGCCTCCCCCACCACCAGGATTTGATAGAGCAAGCAATAGCAAGAAGAGGAAGCTTTGAAGAGGAAGCATTGTAGTTTTTTTTTTTATCTATTTTTATAATTTCTACTATTGTATTTTTTTTCAATATTATCAATGAATCTATTTTAGTTTAAAGAATGAATGGTGCTGTTACATTTTTGTCAATTAACTTTGTCATTTTTAAAGTCTATATGCTCAAGTATTTGTTCATGTATCTGCTCAAGTATCTATTCATGTATCTGTCATTCAAAATGAACAGACGCGACAAAAAACGACAAGTCGTTTCTGAACCATCGTGGGTAGCTGTGTAAGTAGCTGCCTAAGTAGCTGCCTTTTGGTTCATGAACTACGTTTCACTACCAACTATACACCCGAATCTGAGTTCGTTTTGTGTTGTAAATGCATCACAGAGTGCAAAAACAAATATTTTATTTCATAGGCTTTGTACATTGATTCACTCATTCAACATTCCAAACAGTGTTAGAGACAGATACTCATATGATTACATTCATAGTATTCTGGGTAATACATTCAAACAGATAGTCATATGATTACAATGTTCACAGAATGATCACTACAATAAAAATATACACATTAGTTTGTCCTGCACTTGTTCATGAGCTCATTCATTCCTTATGCCACGATACCCATGATAGATCATGGTCCATAAACGATTCCAACAATCTGGTCTTGAACCTAGCCACATCCTCATGACTCAGATTTTTCTTTATTTCCTTGCCCAGAGCTATGTGATACATCATGTAGCAAACAATAGTTCCACAGTCAATGCCAGAAGGTTATTGAGGACTGTTGCTGATTGACTGCACAAGAATTTTGTCAAAGTCTACCTTTTTATCTTTGACCCACCAAATGCTTGTGCATTCGTTCTCTAATATAGGGATTTCCCTCATCATCAGTTCCTTGTCAGTGCTCTGAGAGTCATCTACCAACATTTTAAATTTCAGTGATAACATATCTTCACTCATATCCCTCACAGAATCTATCCACATGGACACCAAACGAACTTGCATCAATACAATAAATCATTGGTCAACCTTTTTGTAAACAGTAAATACTAAACATCCGGAAAAGAAAAGGAGAAAGTAAGAATAAACATTACCGTTTTTAGTGCCTCCTAAAATGTGAGTTGTTTATCGACTTTGCATTCTTTCTCAGTGAGTCATAATAAGATCAGCAAGGCACACTTTTGTCAAAGATTAGAAGGTGAAAATTTCCATGGGAAAGCATTGGGAACAATAGCTTGCTACTGTTGCTCAAAACCTTGAGCAACCTCTTAAAAAGACGTTCATGCATTATCTTTACTTTGAGCTCTGACCCAGAAACCTGTCAACAACAACACATAAAAGTTAAAGATACACATAGGCTAATAAAAATACACTGTAGAAACACATAAAAATTAAACACATATAGGCTAAAAAAATAAAAAAAGAAGGACTATATGAGCCAATGTGAGAAAAACATAGCAACTTTCAACTCCCATATCATCTATTTCTTCACTAAGAATAGTAGAATAGCAATCCAAAACAGAGTTCGAGATCTCTTTGACATCAGTAATAAACTCCACATCTTCCTGGTCGAAGAACTCAAAAGAAGCAATACCATTCCAAAATAAATCTCTGTCCAAAACAACAGTAGAGTACAATTAAAACTGAAACATTACTATAAAAAAACAGATACCAGATAGATACACTAACAGATACTAACCCAATTTTGTCAGTTTTCATCCAATACCTCACCAACTCACTCTGGTAGCGCTCTCCCATGTACTGGAAAAAATCACGTTCAACAAACGGTACAACCTGCTTCTCCTCATCAGTCAGACTCGCACAGATTCTTTTTGGCTTGCCCCTATTCTTGTTGAGCGATTTTACTACCAAAAGTGAAGATACTTCGACAATTGCAAACATTTTACTTGGCACTACCTCCGCTACGTCATTTTTGTTCCCTCTTCTAGTCCGGCACTTTTCCTTGACATCATTATCGGCCGGATACAAGTAGACCTCGTCCCTCTTCAAGGCTTTCCTGGACTTATCCTTTAACCTCTTAACATACGAATATAGATAAATATTTTCTCTGTTGAGTCTCTCACCAGGCTCAGGAAATGACTTGCGAATCAAATCTGTGCGGACTAACGGATGAGATGAACCACCAACAAGAGAAGAATGGGTCAACAGGCTTTCCACTACCTCTGGAGACACAATCGTAGGAACAGGCAATGCCACTTGACTAGAAGTAAGGGTAAATAGATTGAAAGATGGTGCAAACTCTTCTCGTTGGGAACTCTTCTTCGTTTCCGACAAATTCCCTAACAGAGATACAAAAAAAGTAATCAAAAGTTACAGAAGACAGATACACTACATGTTTAGAGCAAAAACACAAATATTCAAAAAAGATACACAGAGAGATACGTACCCAGACATACATAGATACAAACACAGATACTTAGACAGATAGATAAACATTACAATTTTCTGCAAAGGAAAATCACCTCATAAAAAAGTAGGGGCTTGTGTTTTGTTCCTTAAAATTAGGTGAATTATACAAAATGAAATTACTGAGATATATTCTTTTCAAATGTCAGAATCGGTACCAGCTAGTTCATTTGTAACTGAAGCAACATTCTTCATCTTCTCATTGTCTTAAAAAGCTGCTGATTGGTGAGCTCAAGTTTCTGCTCTGCATCTTCAAAATCTTTCTTTTGCTTCTCGAGGTCCTCATTTTCATGTTGCAAAACATCTAATCTCCTCTGAAGCTCCTCATTTGTTACTTGAGACAATTTAACTGCTTTAGCAATTTGTATCTTCTCTTGAGCTTCCTTGAGTTGCAATTGTGTTTTCTTGAGTTTCTTCTTCAACATCATATTTTCTCCAGAAGCAACTGCAGCAGCATCCTTCATCTTTCTTAATCTGGTCTCAAGCACAGATTTTTCTTGGACAGTTGCAGCAAGTTGACCCTTCGCATCCAGAAGTTTGTTCTCAGCAGCCATATTCTCTGCCCTCAATACTGCCATCACATCCGTAAAAATTCGGAGATACTTTTATATAAAGAGAAGATTGAATTAGTAAAGATATTATAACTTTGTTTTCTTATCTTATTGCAATTGTTTTTATATACATAAGTATATATTATAATCTATATATTAAATTTATGAAATTAAATACATGAGGTTTTCGAGCCGAGTCAGATTAGACGAGCTTCTTACTGATCGGGCGAGGTTTGAGACACTAAACCCAAACCCGACCCATAGCTCGATGAGTCGGACTTATCACGAATTTTTTTTGAATCGGATCGAGCTTGTACTTCTCGAGTCTTACAAACCTCGATGCCCGCGGGCCAAATTATGACGACCAGACCTACTTAGATTTCCACTCGACCAGATATTTTAGATAAAAAAGGATTTAATGTTTATTATAAACTACTGAGGAAATAAAGTATTTTGCTTTTGTTTTGTTTTTTTAGAGAGAGAGAGAGAGAGAGAGAGAGAGAGCGCTAGTGTATTTGCAGTTGGGTGTCCCAACCTTTACCTTGGGTCTGTATAGAGGAGAGAAAAGGGGAAGAGAGATCCTCGGCTCAACCTATTTGTAGCATTCCTTCAACACTCTCTCTCACTTGTTCTCTCTCTCTGCTCTACTCTACGCGCGTTATGGAACCCTAAAAGGCTAAAATACTCATCATTGTCATCAACACCACTCCCAGATTCGTCCTACAGGTCCGTTACTCCCCCCATAAATCTCACCCTTTATCTTTCTATTTCTTATTTTGTTTCTATTTGTATTTATTTCTGGGTTCCCAGGATTGCCTTCATTTCGATACTGATAGCTTACACCTCAATCCGTGTTATGATCCATGTAATTTGTGATTTGAGTACTTGAAATTGAAAATTGATTCGGCTTTACTCATGAGCCAAATGGAATTGATGGACTTTTAATATTCTCTTTATGGAATTTTTTGTACATATGATTTTGTTGACTTCAAACTGTTCTCTGCAACCAAAAGTGTGAGTCTTTCATAGGGTTTGAATTTTATTTAATTTTTGAGTCCTTGACTGCTTTTATCTAAATGTTCATCTTGGGAAAGCTAGCTTTAAAGTTCACTTTTGTGTTTTAATTTTTCTTTTCTCGTAAGATTTTAAATCCATTAGCTCTTAAATTCTTTAGAAATTAATTGGATTTTATTAGCATTGCGGAAGTAGGTAGTGTGTATAATGTTAAATGATCCTTGGTTGCTGGATTAGATGTATATATAGAGAAGTTGACCATAACGTTTTCGGCTTTTCGGATAATTTTCAGTTGAAATGAAACGTATTCGTTGCACAGGGAGGTAACCAGTTTGTGATGACTTTGATTCTTCAGGGAATCCCACTGGATATCTGGGCTGTAAAGAACCGAAATTTCTCTGGAGTTGTACAGTGCACATAATGTACAGTAATCCTGTTTCTGATTGACCTGCTAGCGTGTTTTGAGTTCGAGGGGCTGCATATGCTGTTGCAAATGCGTCGTTGAACTTCTAAGTGTACGGTGTGCCGCTTCTCATTATTTGTGCGTTAGAAAAATCATCAGTCGACTGCCTTATTCTTTAAGGGAGTAAAATGGAAGACAATGTTGGGCACATTTGCTCTCCCGAAAGGCAAAGTGATTTAGTGAAGGCAGAGAGCACCTCAGATTGTGTTGGGAAATCAAGTGACATGAATGTTGAATTCGAGAAGAAAGACTGCATATCTGGCAATGAAGTTGATGAATGCAAAGTGGAAAATTTGCCAGAAAGGGAGGGGATTGGTTATTTGTCATCCACTGGTTGTTCCAAAGATGATGTAGATAGTTTGAGGCGACTATCTTCTGTGGCTTCTAGAGTGAAAAATTCAGTACTTGAGGGTGAGACTTGTTCCAGAGTAATACCATGTCGTAATGGTCTTGATGATATTGAGAAGAGTGAACTCCTTGCCCCTTTTCCGGCAGGTCACACTTCTGAAAAGAACAGTTCTGTGAAAAGTGATGTTTGCTCAGACAGTGGACCCAGTCATACAACAGGTAATGAGTTTTTAGATGTGAAATTGGATGGATATCAACCAAGTGTGGGTGAAAATGAAGTCAAGTTTCCAGTGCAGACTATCTTTGAAGATAAGCAATGTAAATCTGAGTCTTCTTCGTCCAACTCGGCACAAGTCACTCTTCCAGTTTCTTCAATCGATAGCTGTCAGGAGATGTCAGTTCATAAAAGTACATATAAGAATATCACACCCAGTGCCAGAGACACTTCAACATGTATGAAGTTCAGGCTTGAACAGCCTGCATTTGATAGTTTAGTATCACATATGGCCATCAATGTGACAAAGTATCAGTCAGATGCTTCCATGGTTTCATCTGAGGAACAATGCAATGAGAAGAAAGCTTCAGAGCCTACTGACAATATCAGAACAAGGGGCAGTGGTAAGGTATTCGGTTCAACTTCTGATAATAAATGTGTGAGTGAAAAGAATACAAATCATTTCAAGTCTGGTCTCTCTAAGAACAAAATTGCAGAGTGTTACATTAAATATAGATCAGAGACATGCTATGACCTGGGAGATGATGATGCACTTGAAGTGGCTTTGAGAGTTGCAAAAGAAGTAGAGCAGGAGGTTGAGGCTTCAAGAAGCTCCTCTTCTAGATCGGGGAGAAGTAACGAGGTGTTTCATCACCACTTTGTTGATTCAGCAGATTCTCAAAGAGAAGGTTGCTTAACAGAAACTGGTTCCACACTCCAGCAAGTTATGTCCGATAGTTTATGTTCCACTAAAGAACCTATAAATTTAAAGGTGACAAAGGAAGAATCATCTTTGGAGGTGAAAGAGCTGGTGCAAGGCATAGTCCCTGGAACTAGTAATGACTGTCAGAGGCAGAAATCATCCAATCTTACTAGTAAAGGTGAAGATGTAGCTGCCGGTAACCAGAATCCTCATGTTTTTAGTATTGATCTTAATGTGGATATCCTGGAAAATGAAGAAGAATACCCTCAGAGATCCTCGGAGGAAAGTGTATCACTCCTTGAAAATGTGTCAAAGCCGACACCTGTACTGGCTAAATCTGGAATTCCATTGTGCTTGCCTATACCAAAAATTTGGAGTGAAGGAGACCTAGGTGGTTGGAGGGGTGCAGCTGCTACCAGTGCTTTCAGACCAACTTCTTTTTCTGAGAGTTGTAATAGAAATACTCTGTCGACTAATGATACACTTTGCAGCTCGAATTATTCACATGTTAGAGGGATTGACCTTAATATTGCAGTTGCTGGTGCTGAAACTGACATTGAATTGCTCTCCAAAAATCCCATCCCAGCATTGTCCAGTAATTATTCAAAAGAGTCATCTGTTGAAGTGAACTCAAGACGAGCAAGAATGCTTGACATTGATCTCAACTCTGTGAGTGAGAATGACGGCAGCTCCCGGCATTTGTCTCCACCAGCTTCTGTTAGGGATTTTGATTTGAATGACAATTTAACTTCTGAAAATCCATGCATTGGTACATACCAGACATGTGAAGGATCTCAAGGCATGAGGTATGGGAATTCAGATGATCCAGCAGTCTCTTCTCGGGAATTTTCAAGACAATCATACTGTAGAACTTTCACATCGTCCTGTTCTTGGGACTTGAGTACAATGGAGGGCTTTAGTCGTAATCAGGCCCGACCCTCTCTGGTTGCTGCACCCAATATACTTACCCAAAACGAACAACTACAGAGGATGGCTGCCTTACAACACAAGTTTGCATTTTCACCACAACCACCTCATGCCTTTTTCTATAATAGTGGATTCTGCGTTGACCCAAACAGCAGCTTATCCCCAACCGTTTACCCTCCTTCCGTGCTTCCATATATGACAGATCCCCATGCTACTCCCGTCATCCCACAATATTTTGGTTCTGGTGCTGTTCCAGTGTTTCATATGGCCCCACATCTTACGGAGGCTCCTCGAAGATCAGGCCCTAATGACATTTCTTTCATCAGGCCAGCTTTTGACCTAAACATGGGAGAAAATTCTTTAGAGAACGGAAGCAGAGGAATGAATGCTAGACAACTATGTGTCCCAATAAGTAATACAACAGTGGAAGAACAAATGCAATCTTTCCAACAAGTTGGTTTGAATTCTACAGCAATGAAGAGGAGGGAACCAGATGGGGGATGGGACTCCCATCAGCATTTATTTAGAAATGCAACTTCCTGGCTTTAAGTTGTTTTACAGAGAGCTCCCTTCAGGTAATTCAAGTTGGCCTAGAAATCGATCCAAAGTATACTTCTTATTCTTTTCTATAGTTCAATGATTTAACCTGATTACGGTAGTCTGTGGAGTTGGGCTAATTTGGTTCGGGCATTCAGCAGATAAAAGTTCTTTGTTATATCTATTCTCTATGCATGCTTACATCTACTTTCTGTGGATTCTTTGGTCGGTGCGTACATCTACTTTCTGTGGATTATTTGGTCGGTAACTAATGTATGTAAATAACTCTTACCTAGTTGGTTAACAAGTATGCTGATTTAACATTACTATAGTCAGCCAGTTAATGAATCTCTTATTAGAAAAAATTCACTTGTCTGAACTCTTTTAGTAAAGTCAAAAAGGTGTCAAATTTTAAAAAGTATTAAAATGATGTCTAAACTCTTAAAACACTATAAGTGTGATGTCTTTTATGTTTTTTTTGTTATGGTTCCGTTTTTTGTGTCAATTTTTTTATAAAAAAATATAGGAAATTACTTCAGTGCTTTAACACAATTTACAATAAAAAATGTTTATAAAATAACCATAAAATAGTAAACTAATTTATTTCTTTAAGGTCGTAATACAAAGTTTAGTTTCTCATTAGGAATAGTACCAAACTTAAATAAGTAATTTTTTATTTAAAATTTACAATTTAATCTTGACCATTCATTTTTTTATTTTTTATTTTGATCTAGCACAACCGTAAAATAAAAAGTTACTTACTTAAGTTTGGTATTGTTTCTTACGAGAAAACTAAATATTACAACCTTAAAAAAGTAAATTAGTTTACCATTTCATGGTTATTTTATAAACATGTGTTTTATTGTAAATCGTGTTAATACAATATTTATGTCCTTGATTTTTTTATTACATTTTACCACGTGTCATAATTTCATTGGCCTTTATTTACAAACTTGACTGAGCTCATAGTAAGCTCAGTACACAGGATCATAACACCTACTCATTGGGTTCTCACCGACCGCTACCGAGTTCGGCATCCCTTTGTCGCTCGCTCCCCCTGATCGATCACTTTGCTTCAAGAGCTTCTCTCAGCTATGCGCGAACCAAGGCAAGCCCAGGCCAAGGAAAGGCGCGACGAGTGTGAACTAAGGCCGATGCGACGAATGTTTATGGAGGTTGCGAGCAAGGCTTGGAGATCGCGAATGGTGACGGTGATGTAGAGCGAGGAGGCAGAGCCCAAAACTGAGGCACGGTTGGAGGCGATGGTGCTCGAGCGGTGGAGAGTTATGCCCGGGCGAAACAGATCTCGAGGCAGAAAAGCGGAGTAGGCCAAGCAGAGTTTGTGCGTCGGCGAGTAACGTCACAACCTAACTACACCAGCAGTAGCATCCCAATACCTCTCCTTCTCCAAATCCCAAGCCTAGGGCCCAACAATTCTAGGGGCCCATATTTTTTTTTCTACCATCTGCTATATATGAAGAAAAAAAAACAATTGAAGAGTCTGCGAGTCGCAGAAGGCTGAGAAGAACGATGCATCTTATCTTCAATGCATCTTCTCTTCACGCACAAGTTGCAAAACTTGTGATTCATCTTCTCTTCTCAATTCCCGAGTCTCATTATTAATTATACCCATTTATACTCTATAAATTGGATTAGCATTTATAGCAATTTCCTCAAATTTTTCATCATCGGCAATACTCAAGACTTTTTCTCAATCTCTATCTCTCTCCCTCAATTGTGTTCAATTTGGTTGTTCATTGGGGTTGGGGTTGACTCCAATTCAAGAGACCAAGAGTTCCTTCGGTGAATCGAGAGACACCATATAACTCCTGAAATTTAGCATTTTAGTTCGTTGAATTGCCGAAATCGGCAACCAATTATGCAATTGATTGTTGACCGGTTAAGCAGTGCATAAATATTCAGTGACCACTAAATTCTCATCCTTGATAGCTTTTTCCTTTTGAATTTGTTTTCGGCTATCCTTACTCCTTATTTTCTTTTTCTTTTTGTTCGGTAAACTAATTCAGTGATTTTTGAGCGTGCTATTTGGCAGAAGATCATTTATATACGAAAGCATCACTAAGTATCTTTTTGCAAAATGGTATGAAGTGATGATTTAATGATTCATTCAGTAAACATGAGCATCCTCTCCTTCTCTAAAGCCTCCTTATTAAACACAACATCACAACCTAACTACACGTACTGACAAAAATCCAAAGCCTCTCCGAAAATTCGATTCTGCTCAGCAATCACAACAATTGGGCCTCAGATATGCCCTAAAAGGACCGAGGACGATAAGCCAGACAATGTGGACCAATAGCAGGGCTTGAGGTGCAAAAACGTCGGTGCTGACCTCGCAAAACTCAAACTTGGAGACCGCGCTGGGTCCTCAGACAGCCTTACCAGTATGTCACGCCAGTGACGCCACATATCGGGTCGGGTCGAAAAAAATTTACTATGACACACGGCGGCCGGGGAACGAGGCCCGCAGACGTCGTCGGAGATGATGGGTTCGAAGTCGGTGGGCATTCAGATGATGTTGGATCGGACGATAGGGATTGAGTAGACGAAGATGACGAGGAAGGTGGAGAGGAGCACATAATTCAGATCCATGATTTGAACTCAATCAGCGAGGTTGTGGGGTGGCGCCGAAAGTTTGAGTTACTGCAAATGTCTCGTCCCAGCAGAGAGAGAGAGAGAGAGAGAGAAAGAGAGAGAGAGGGGAAATCGACAAAAATAAAAATTACAAAGACATGTCTTTTGACTTTTTTTTTTTTTTTAAATTGTGCGGAAAATGGAATCGTGACAGGAAAAATAGGGAGGCATCACACTTATAGCGTTTTAAGAGTCTGTGCATCATTTTGATAGTTTTTAGAGTTCATGCATCCTTTTGATCCAACCTAAAGAGTTCAGGTATCATGAATAAATTTTTTCCTATCTTATTTAAACTTTATGCAGATGTTATATAGACTAGAAAAATTTCTACCCGTACAGATGTGGTGTGCATTGGGAGAAAAATTTACAATATAACTCTATTTTTATCTTTTTTTTTGTAATTTAGTTATTATTATAAAGTATATTTTTGTCAACTTCAAATATGGTGGAACCTTTCTGCTTGGCTTTATAATTGAAGAGATGAAGTACCTAACTATAAATGCATTCTACATACGGTGTTATACATATGGATTTACATTTGTTCTGGCCAATTTATGATCTTATGGGTTGTCAGGTATTGAAGGCGTACTCTTCATGTATTCTGTTTTTCTTGCAACTGAAGATTAGCAGTGCTACCACCACTATCACCATAGCACCTTCTTTCTGACCTTCCCAATTTGTGTGTCAACTTCAAATGTTAACTATAAGGAGGCCAATAGGAAAGTCAGTAGTAAAGGTCCTCTTCAGATTCTTATTGTCATCTACTAAAACATTTTTTCTTCTCTTTTTTGAGAAAGATGCCAATCCAGATAATTGGTATCCGCCTCTAGATTACCATGCCCCTTGACACATGCTTGACATAAGGAACATGTGTTTTGAAACACGATTTCTCCAATCTCTTCGACTAGAATGTCCTCGCTCCTCAGCACCATAACGAGGATCAAACATGTCACTGGTGACTTAACTTCCGAGCAACTCTATTCTACAAGAAGAGGGAAAACATAACCCCCTTGGCATGAACAAAACAATCAATTGAGTCACTTGGCACATAAATGCCAAAAGAAATTAGGCACACGACAATGCACGTACTGCCTATGTGTCATTTCCTTATCAACTCAAAGTTTTCTTGAAAGTTAATAGTGTTAGGCCAAAAATATTGAAGTTCCTATTTTGCCCCAATTTTTGTTCTTCACATCTATCATGTCGCCGGCAACACCAGAAATACTTCGGGCACCGACCATTCCGTCAAACTGGATCTCGTCGCCGCACCCCTACCTCTGTTGTACACCCTATCTCTCACTACCTAAACACAAAACCCTTGCAAATCTAGCCTTGCGCCACCCCTCCATCAAGCACTGCGCACCCTTCGATTTGCTAGGCAGATCACGTGCTCGAAGTCGAGTTGGTCCATGGCGGTATTGGACTTGTTCAGCTTTCTGAAGCTGACGACGGTGGTTGGAGTCTTTGTCGTCATATTCGAAACTTGGATCTTCCTTCTGCTTCTCTTCCTTTGATCAAACAATGTCGTAGTAAATTTCGAGGACGATATCGATCCATTTTCGACGGAGCAACCTTGAGGGCGATGTAGATGGAAGCGACCTATAGGTGTCCGAAGATGGAGACTGCAATTATGGGTCAGAAAGAGTGGATGGGAGGGAAGGGGAAAAACAGGAACATCACCGGTTGACACATAGGTAGAGCACTTGCACTGCTGTGCATGAATAATTTTTGGATAAATGTTGCTGCATCTTATAGATATCGGCATATATCACAAGAGGGAGGACTCTGTACGACAACTCAGAGTCCCAGACAAACATGTGATTACCGCTTAAGATTTGTAATGTTTTTTTTTTAAAAAAATTTTATTCATAGACAATGACTTATTAACCCAGTCTAATGGATATGTTAAATGACACTAAGATAGCAAACAGGTAATATTTGGATGAAAAATATAGCATGCTGGTGTTTCTAATGAATTTGTCAAATACACATGGATGACACATTTGGGAACTAACATGTCAAATTTGACACACTGAACTATAATGCCAACTCTCTCTCTCTCTCTCTCTCTCTCTCTCTCTCTCTCTCTCTCTCCAACCAAAGTTAGTTTAACATATCCATTGGATTTGAATTTGATCAAAATAACATATCGATCGCCAACTCAACCTTCAAATTAAAATTTGATGATGTGTTTAACATTACCGCTCTTATAGATATTCCAATGACACAAATAACAATCCAATAAGGACTAGTAAAATTTTCTATTGTTATGCAAGGAAACAAAATTTTCAATGGTCTGAGGTAGACATCTAAGCACTTCGATGGAGATTTAGGACCTGAAATTAGTACGGTAAGGAAATTAAATTCCTTGTTCATGCACATCCACGGAGGCAAGTTGTACGGCATCAGAATAACTGGCCAAGTGCTGACGGCAGAGCTATTACTTCCCCAAGGATTGAATCCGTCTGTAGATAGGCCGAGTCTAACATTTCTAACCTCTGAAGCAAAGTCTCCAAATTCTCTGTCGAAATGTTTGAAACCCTCCCCATCCGCGGTGTGTCGCAGGACATCGTCATCTATTCGCTTTTCTGCGTACCATCGCATCGCCTCTGCTGTGTGTAGAGACATGTACAGGCGCTGCAATCTGGGAATCAAGGGAAAATATCGAACAACTTTCACAGGAATTCTCTTTTTCGAACTCTTCCTATTCAACTGGAATCTGCACTGGCCACATACGGGACAATAGTCCAAATCTTTATACTCTTTGTAAAATAGCACACAATCATTCGGACATGCGTCAATTATCCTGTACTTTAGGCCGAGGCTGCTCAAGATATTTCTAACCTTATAATGAGATTTAGGAAGATTGTGATCATCAGGAAGCAACTTACATATTTGCTCCTGAATTTCGTCAAAAGCACTCACTGACATTTTGTGCTTCACTTTTATCTTCATTTGCTCCATCACATATTGCAACACATTCTCTCGACATCCAGGGAACACCGGGGTCTGCGCTTCAAGTAGCATCCGGTTGTACTTTTCCATCTCACTGGTGTCAGTGGCCAAGCTAGCTGCGGGGAATGTGCCATCATGCTCATTAGTGCTACTGTAACCTCCGTCTTGGTGTTGGTGTCCACCATGACTACATCCCGGAAACGCATCATGGACTAAATCTGTAGTTGGGTTGCAAGCTGGGGGTCCGGCACCACTGCCGCTAGATGAGGCACCATGGTAACTGTACCCTGAGCTGAAGTCTGCTGCGCTGAACTCTACTGCTTCACCATGCTCGCTCCATGTAGTGTAACTCCACATCATACCATTTTCGTACAGGTGTTGCACCATAACATTAACCTCCGCATACTGACAATTAAGACATTTCTGACACGGACACCTGAAACGTTTCTTTCCCTGACCATGTTCTATCGCAAAATTCACAAATTCGCTAATTCCATCCATATACCGGACATCACATCTATTCTTCAACTTCATCCAACTCTTGTCCATACTGCTACAAAATATTATAATTAATTAATTATATATTACATATATATATATATTAGTCCATTAATTTACGCTTAATTATACGTACTCGATCTACATCAATCCATCAATTACGTACGTACGTAATTTAATCTGTATATATAGCTAACATCCATGCATGTATGTACGTACGTTTTCACTAAATATATATATATATATATATATATATTAATTAGGCAAATTTTAACTGCGTGCGTACCTGCTGGCTTTCTCGATATCTGTTAATTAAGCTAGCTAGCTAGTCAGCAGAGATCCCTTATCCTGATCATTCCCTCGGCCTTCTCCCTTCTCCTTCTCCTTCAATTCTCCTTCTCCTTCTCCCTTCTCCTTCAATTCTTCTTCGAATGGAATGAAGAGATCGAGGATCGGATGGAATGAATCGAAGAGAGTTTGGCATCGGGCTTATATAATGCTTCACTTAGACGACGGAGGTGTCGGTACGTCGTCTAAGTGGAAGTTAATTACTCGGACCACGGCGTGTCGGTCCGTTGTCCAGGTGATCACCTGGATGACGGAGAATACCATCTCCGTCTTCCAGGTGATCACCTGGAGGACGGAGAAGACTCCGAGGTCCAGGTGATAACTTGGACGACGGAGAATACCGTCTCCGTCGTCCAGGTGATCACCTGGACAACGGAGACGGTATTATCTGTCGTCCATGTGGTACTTGGACGACGGAGACTTCTACGTCGTCCAAGTGTCACCTAGACCACGGAACAATTACGTTTCCGTGGTCTAAGTGCTGTTTTCTTGTAGTGAGAGCGCCATTCCCCAATTAAAATCCTAAACTTCTTATTAGTCGTCCCTCCCTTGTTTCTTTTTCTTTTTTCGATCTACTCCTTACTTCAACTATAAACTTAGATCCAAATTCGTTTTCTCTTCCTTCTCTTCATTCTCTATTCAAACAATTTATTGCATGGTTGATTCAGCCGAGGTTGTTGCTCGTCGATTTGCGACAATGATGAAGTTTTCTGAGCAAGATTGGACGAGTTCGATTTGACCGATTCCGATAAGGAGGTGTAATCTCCCTCTTGATTTTATGGAGCGGTGCATATTTTTGGGCTTGAGCCATTGTCGCTGGGGCGAGAAGGAGGACTACGAGCCCTAATGGCCCGACTATGGGAAACACCGAGCAAGCCGACCAAGGTCTCCTATTTGTGTAGGGCCTCATGTCATTTCTTTTGCACTTTTAAGGAAGCGGAGTCCTTGCGGCGGGGGCTTCACAGTAGGCTGTGGTATTTCCATGACTCCACCGTGATGTTGGAGAGCTTTGATGGCTTCTCTGGTTTCTTTGCGGTGGCGGCCTCTAAAGTCCAAGTTTGGGTGAATGTGCTCAATGTTCTAGATGGGGGGCTTAATGAAAGTTGGGCTTGTAAGATTGGGCAATTTCTTGGTGCTTACAAGGAGAACGATATACCAAAGCTCCATAACTTTTAGGAATTGTGAGTTCGGCTGGAGGTAAATCTATGTCAGCCGTTGGTTTTGCGGCCGCATGTTTGGTTTGCTCCCAAATATTTTGGTAATCATTTCCTTTGAGTATGTTGGTGTCGAAGGTTTTTGTGGTTTGTGTGACTATTTTCAAGTCTCAACATTTGGCATTTGGGTCTCGAGCCTCATCGAATCCCGCCCAACCTTTAGGGCCGAAGTCTAGCCTAACCCTAAGTTAGGGGGGGCCAGCCCAGCCTCTTTGTATTTAGGGTAGGGCTTAGGCCATTATGGAAGCCCAGACCGACCTCTTCACCCAACTGATTTCGGCCATAACAGCCCAGACTCAGCCCGACCTATTTTAGCCTAGCCCACCCATTAAATTTAATTTACTTTTTAATAGCAAGTACCTTAATATATAGGTCTCTGAGACTTTTTATAGGGTCTATCCAGTAGCCCATAAGATATTGCTATTTTATAGCTATTTGTTTATAATCCTAGTCTTATAATTATACATGATTGTTTTAAGTGTTCTACCAAAGTAACAACTGCCATTGATAAAGAGTCTAGGAAGTTTCTTTGGGGAAATAATCTACTTAAAAGAGTTCCCCAGTAGCATGGAAAAGTGTTTGTTCTCCCAAATCCTATGGGGGCTTAGGCATTAGGGTTGCAGAAGTTTTCAAAAAGGCAGCCCTGGCTAAATTAGGATGGAAAATCTTGACTCAACCAAACAACTGGTGGGTGGATTAAAAAGTACTCCTTCTTCCAAGCTATAAAGAATAGTAATACCTATCTAGCTTGGAAGGGTATTTTAGAAAACAAGCATTTGATTATGCAGGGAATGAGATGGATTATTGGGAGTGGTAATACTATTAATTTTTGGCATTATAACCGGGTCTTTCATTTCCTTTGCTTAAAATAGTATCAGGGAAATGCAAATGTTATTGACCACAATCCTATGGTAAGTGATTTCATTGATAATGGAAGTTGAGATATTCAAAAACTAATGAACTATCTAGATGCATATACTCTTAATCATATCAAAGGTATTCATATACTATCTCTGATCAGTAAGATGAGTTTGTTTGGATCCCTGAAAAATGGTGTCTTCTCAATCAAATCAACCTCATGGCTATAAAATATTGAAGACAACCCTAGCCAACCGAAGCTCCTCAAGAAGGTTTGGAAATGTAATATGCCTCCCAAGGTAAAACTTTTTGCTTGGTTATTGATAAAAAAATAGATTAAAAACTAGAGACATATCGAAGAAACACAAAATTAATAACACAGATGTGTGTCCAGCTTGTAACTCTGAAGAAGAAAACATCTCCCACCTCTTCTTCCACTGCCCTGTGGCTAGAGAGGTGTGAAGAATGTTGTAGATAAACTTATGGCAACATAATGATGATCTCCTGAAAATTCTTAATAATTTTATCTCCATGGACATGAATATACCTCATAGTTTTACCTTTGAAAAAAATTCTTATTGGCTGTTGGCAGAGCTAGAAAAGCAGGAACAACCTAATCTTTTGAGATATTCAGATGTGCCCCGCAACCATTGTTACCATTACTGCAAACACTTTCAGGAAGTACCAGGACCAGAACCCCCTTAATCTGAAGACTCCAACCCCTCCCAGATGTATCAGATGGGATCCTCCTCCCCCAACAAGTGTCAAGATCAACTTTGACGGTTCAGTCCATAACAGTGGTGATGAGAGAGCTGCTGGATGCTTTATAATTAGAGACAACATTGGCTCCCCAATACTTGCAGGCGCGAGATATTAAGGAATGACCAAAGTTCTGATTGCTAAAGCAAGTGCTCTAAGAGATAGCTTGCAACAAGCACTGCGACTACACTTAGAGGACATCCAAGTAGAAGGTGACTCGCTCCTTCTGATCTACTGAATCAATGGAAGATGTGAAACCTCTTAGAGGCTCAAGAAAATTATTCAAGATATCTGAAACATGGCCATGGGGTTCAACTCCATCAACTTCAAGCATATCTATAAAGAGGCAAATTTTGCAGCAGATAAACTTGCCAATCATGGCTATCGAAGAGATGGCCTCTTCCTTTGGGTGCAGACAATTCTGAGCTCTTTTTAGACCATTCTGACCTATGATATAGGTGGACAAGGATGTATAAGAGGATGTAGTTTATAGTTCTTGCTCTTTTGTTTGTATCAAAAAGGAAAAAAATTATACATGATTGTTGCATTGCAGCCATCCAAACTAGCCAATAAGAATGTATAACAAAAAAACTAAGTGATCATCATGGTGTAGTGACTATAGTCGTCTTCCATCAATATCAACTTCCAAAGTTCAGAATGGTTTGACATCCTCTCATATGCTATCACTAAATGAAATTCTCTTTGTTTGGCTTCTGCAATCTTCAATCTCTCTTCGCCAAAACAAATGTCCATCTTTGATCTGAATCTCTCAGTTTAAGCCCTAATCTTGGTAATGTAGATCTGTATCTTTTTCTTTCTATGTTCCTTTATTGTTGTCCAATTCAGTAAGGTATCATTATATCTAGTTCATACTTGTCATTTCCATCTACTGTGCTCATCTGCTATCATCATCATCACTGAAATCAATATATACCCAAGTCGATCTCCATCGAGCATGAAACCAGATACACAAAGACTTTTCTGCTCTTCAAATGATTCTTATTTTCTCATTTTTGAAAGAGGTGAGGATTAGGGAGAGGGTAAATAGATGAATTCGATGTTGGGAAGTAGCAGGAAAAGCTATTCTTTTTTTTCAGATATATATACAGTTTTCGTCAAGTGCAAAACTTCGCACTGAAACTTCTGTGTGAAGTTGTATTTTACACAAAATCAATAACATAATTTGAGCATTAAAGTCAATCATATTTTAGATACCCATGCAAGGATCAGACATGCAAAATTTTAGCTCAATCAGAGATGTTTTAACCATTTGATCGTGACATTATTTAACAATGCACAAAGATCGTCCGATTTAGCTCAAAACTTGAATGTGATGATCAAATGGCTAAACGATCTATGATTGAGCTGAAATTTTGCATATCCGGTATTTGCATGAGTATCTAAAATATGATTGACTTCAATGATCAAATTACATTTTGTGATTTTGTGTAAAATATAACTTCACACCGAAATTTCAGTGCGAAGTTTCGGTGTGAAGTTATATTTTACACAAAATCAAAAATGTAATTCAATCATTGAAGATCATCTTTTAGATAACCATGCAATGATTGAATATGCAAAATTTTAGATCAGTTGGAGATCGTTTAGCCATATGATCACTACATTCAAGTTTTAAACTAAATCGGACAATCTATGTGCATTGTTAAACAATGCCAACTGGTTAAAATATCTCTGATTGAGCTGAAATTTTGTATGCCCGATCCTCGCATGAGTATCTAAAAGATGAATAACTTTAATGATAGAATTACATTTTGAATTTTGTATAATATGCAACTTCACACCGAAATTTCTGTACGAAGCGTCGCTGTTGATGAAAACTGTATATATAAGGCCTATTTCGGCCTGGCCCAGCCTTTTTAGCCCATGCGGCCCGACCTCAATGGGCAGGCTAGGGCTTTGAAATTGTATCCTCGACCCAGTCTGGCCTGGCCTCTACTAGTTTGACTTTTGGTCAAGCTCAACTTGGCCCATCCCTAAGCCTTAAAATTTGAGCATGACGACACCTATCTATTTTGAGCATGGGATTGATAGATGTGAGGTGCTTATGGCTCGGGCGGTGGTGAACACAACTGGAGCTGAGCCTTGGCCTCAAATGCCTCTAGGTTCTAATACGGGTTGTAGCATATCCATGGTGGATTTGTTGCAGGTAATGCAAGCCAAGGCGATGGTGCTGGTAGAGGGCCCTAGTATGGAAGAAGGGGCTAGGCATGATGTCCCTGTGGAAGACATACATGGTGCTTCAGGACTGGTAACGGACCCAGTGGAGGCTTTGCAGCCTATTGTGGAGGATGTTGTGATGTCTCAGGTTTTTAGGTAGGAACATGGTTTGCTTTCAAGTTTGATAGGATCATAAATGCATGTCGCCTAATATGTGGGACCTACATCACAAGTTGTGGTAGCTCATCTTATGCCAAATCGGCGATTAGGCAGTCACTCTCTATCAGGAAGTAAAGTGACCGTAGGTCCCAAAAAGAGGATGACATGGGAAGTAAATCCTGAAACATCTGAGGATAAAAATCAGGTCCAGAATGAGGAGCTTCGAGGAGTTTCGACACATGAGTCTCAAACGAAGAAGGTTACCATGGATATGATGGCATTGGCTAGGGATGAGGCAGAAGAGCGACGACTCACTCTATTGTAGCTTGGGGTACATAGTTAGATATGGTGTCGGACATTAAAATTTATTGTTTGCCTTACATCTAGTTGGTCTAGCTATGTTAGGTACTTTGTTAAACTGTTCTAGTATATTTTACTTTAAGGAATTCGTTTCTATCTGGTCAGGACACTGGTGGATTCCTTGTATGCTACCACTTTTATCCATGTACTATTGCTTACCTAAAAAAAATAGAGGAAAAGGAACGACAAACAAGAACATCAAGTAGTTGATGATTATATGATTTAAATCTATACGACCCAAATCGGAGCATGTTCGATAATTTTGGTATGCAGGGTGATCCTAATTGAACACATGTACTATCTAACATTCTAACCTAAGTTCCACATTCCTATTCATGCAAAAAAAAAAATACGTGAACAGTAGTTCTCAAATGCAAACAAATACTTTTATTTTCGTTTCAGGAAAGAAATGACAAGATTGATAACTAAGGTAGTAAGGTTTGATTAAAACGACATTTTGATAACCTATGTTTCTAAACTCTCATTTTAATAACTAAAAATATATATATCGTCATTTGGATAATTTTAGAATGCACCCGAATACTAAGTACCCCAAGTCTAATTTTCAAATGTGCCACATGTCGAGTTCTGATAGGTTTAAAAATTCAACATTTTTTGAAGCTCAGTGCATCTGATTTCGACTTTGCCCAGAGAGAACATTCGCATGAAAACCCATCTCCACCGCTGAAAAATCGTGACTCCTCATTTTCCGATGCCACCCTCCTATCTCTCTCTTTCCCACCGCATACACTACCACAGTTAGGTTATTCCCAACCTCGCCTTCTAGAAAAGGGATCACCGTGCCTCCTCTTCCCACCGACGTTGCTCGTTGTCTTCCATTTTTCCTGCGCATCGCGCCACCACCTCAAGCCTCTCATCAGTTTCAGTGGTGGGCAAAGACTATGATCGTGACTATAGCAACCGAGCTAGAGCAAGCCGACCTCAAGCTGAAGTCGACCAAATGCACCAGGTGGATCCATCGACCTCCAACTTCGGTCGCCCTCGCCTTATCGATCAGAACAAAATGACACCGTTTCAATGGCCCAAAATCAACGACCTAGAATTATTTATTTTAAAAAAGAAAACAATTTGGACGGCTCAGATCCACCAAGAAAAAAAATGTTAAATAAATTTTATTTTATTTTATTCCTTTTAAAAATGATAAAAATTTGGTTTAAGTTTCCGAAAAATTATATGAAATTTTTTCGCGGAACTGTTTTGATGTCGAAGTTATTCTATAATTATCGAACACGAAAAAAAATTCATGACCAAATGCGTCATTCGATTATCGTTCATTAATTATAATAGAGTATAGTTGTTTGAAAAATCTACTAATAATTAAAAATATATATAAAAAATGGACGTATGATTAGACTATGGATTATTTTGTACATTCATAAAAAATTTGAATAAATTCGGTGACCGTATTGAGCTCGATCGACATGATAAACTTCCTTTTAGAATAAAATTGTCGATTTAAAAATCCCAATAATAAAAACAAATAAATCAGTCGCTAAAAATATCCAAAAAATACCTGCGATTATTTGTGGTGTCTATTTTCACTTTGAATGTCTAATATTACAAAATCCATAAATTTGGTCCACGGAATGAATGAATTAATGATGTATCCACTAGTGGTGTATAACTTGTTAAATGTTTTGAAAAAATATGATCATTTGAAAATAAAAAATTGGATACAAGTCGAATATGAAAAAATGAACTATAGGATGGGGGCATATAACTATTATATACGTAGTGTAAAAATTTGAGCCGGTTTGGTCATCATTTAGTCCTCGATCCACATATTCAACCTCAATGGTCGTTTATGCCTCTATCATCAATATATATGTCACAAAGATAACGCTATCGTACATCCATTTGGGAAAGTAAAACGTGATACTTGCATACAGATGTACCCCTTATCATGTCTTGGACGCGAGGAGAAAAAAATTGAATTATCAAAGTCGTCGATAAGGAAAAGTTAGCGGAATTAGAAATTAGGGACATATACGAATGTCGTGTTTAACCAAATGGATCAAGATCGAGTGCACAATGAAACCGGCTGAAATTTTAACTACATCTGTATAAGAATACAATGACCACATCACAAAGTCAATTTATTCAATATATATTTTTCAAAATTGATCAGTGTAGGCAACTTGGTTGTTTATGCCAATATTCTATATTTGTATGAGTGCCAACAAAAAAGCAATATCGCGACACCATTTTGGATAGTATATTTTTCTACGTGCATAAAGAGACTCCTCGTAAGATGTCGTGGTCATGATGAGATAGAAAATTGAATAGTCAAAGTGCTTAATTAGTCAAAATTAGCAAAACATAAGAACATAAACCACCGTCGAGTTTGACTTGAAAGATGGAGATCTAAACCATGATGAAATTAGCTGAGCTTTTTATCATATGTATATAATAGTTTGCATATCGCATCATACAGTCAATTCATTTCATTTTAATTTCATCAACTTGAATCCATGAAGTCAAACTCGACGATCGTTTATGTGCTTATTTTTTGTTTTTGCTAATTTTGACTAATCATGCACTTCGACAATTCAATTTTTGAGCTCCTCATGATCACGATATCTTACGGAGAGCCTCTTTATGAACGTAGGCCAATTTACTTTCCAAATTATGCCGCGGTAGCCTTTCTTGTTATCTCTCATACAAATTAAAAATAAGGGCATAAATGACGCTTGGGTTTACTACATTAATCATGAATGAAAAAAAAAGTATTTGAATAAAACGACCGTACAATGAGATCATCAAACTATTATATAAACGTGGTTAAAAATTTTAGTCGGTTTTGATATAGTTTCAATCTCAATTCGTCAAGTCAAACTCATTGGTCATTTATCCCCCTATTGTTTATTTCAACTAATTTTACCTTTTAGCGCACTTTGACAATTTTATATATGGTCTATTGCAACCACGACATCCTACGAGCTACCTCAGTATGCCCATATGAAAATTTACTTTCCTAAATGGCACCGTGGTAGCGCACTCCTTTGTGACTTTTACAAATAGAATAAGGGGGCGTAAATGACTGTCGAGGTTGATTGAGTGGATCAAGGTTGAAACGATGACAGAAGGGGCTCAAAATTTTACTTCACGTACAAAATAGTTCTATGTCCGCATCCTATGGTCGATTTCTACATTTTTTTTTCTTTTAACCTTTTCACTTTCTAAGTTTACATTTGTGTTCATAAACATTAAACAAGTCATACAACACTAGTTAACATATTGTCAATTTATGCAGCCTATCAATACGAAAATCTCAAAAGGCGTGTTCGACTTTGCGAATGTCTTTAATGCATAACTATATGCATTTTGTGAAAAAATTGGGCTCGTTGATCAAATTTTTGATATCAGTCAACAATTAGGCTAATACAATTAGATATCGAAAATTGTATAAAGGTGAGCCAAATTAGTAAATTGCATAATATAATGTAATTTTAGTGAAGTTCGCACCATGAAAATACTGTGCAAATTTTTCTATAATTATTCAAACAACGGAGCTATTTGTTTTTATTATTGGGTGTTTCAAATAGTCAATTTTATCTAAAATAACCACAAAATATATATTGACCAAGTCGATCAAGGTTTAAAAGGTTACCAAAATCGTTGAAAATTTTAAAGTGGTTCAAAATAAATGAGCGATCTAATCGTATTATCGGTTTTCTTGATTTTATTTTTTAAGTACTAGTTTATTTTCCAAACATTTTTATTTCATAACATACATATAATAAATCTTTTGAACACACATTTAATTTCAGAAATTTTGTGTTTGACAATTTAAAGTAATTGACTACGAACAATTTTAAAGTGATTGACTCCGTACAATTTTAAAGTAATTGACTCCGTACCCGGAGCGTAAGTCAATCTTCGAGAATATTTGAGCGCCTCATAGCTAATCGAACAAATCATTAATTCGAGGTAATATGTACTTGTTCTTAATTGGTACCTTGTCCAACTGCCCGTAGTTGATGCACAGTCGGAGAGACCCATATTTCTTCTTCACGAATAAAACAGGTGCTCCCAACTAAAAGAACTTAGGCGGATGAATTCAAGATTGAGTAACTCCGTAATTTTTACTTGCAACTCCTTCTACTCTTTTGGTGTCATTTAATTTGGTGTAACCGAAATTGGCTTGGCTTCAGGTATTAAATTGATACTGAACTCAACATCACATTTTGGGAGGTAAACGAGTTATCTCTTGGAAAACGTCTTTGAAAGAATTGACCACAGATATTTGGTCAATTAATGTCTTGAATTTTTCTATCTTGAGATGGGCAAGAAACTTGGAAGGTAGAGATTCACGATGCAAATCACCCTGAATTTTTTGAATAGGTTGGCCAAGAATTGAGAAAGTGATTATTTTCTCAAAGCAATCTAAAAGGGCATGATATTTTTAACTAACCAATCAAATCCTAAGATTATGTCAAAATATCCCGTGTGTAAACTATTAAATTTGCAGAAAAATCTGCATCTAACACATTTATGGGACATGATTTGCAAACTTTGGTTACAATGGCTGATTTTTCTAATGGTGTAGTGACCATGAAAAGTTTATCTAGTTTGGATGGTATCAAACCCAAACTAGCAACAAATATGGAACATATGAAAGAATATCAGATACACCAGTATCAAACAGTATGTAAGCACGAGTACTGTATACTATAAGTATACCTTCCATGATGGGTTTCTCAAAGACTATTGCATTAAGTTGGACATGGTGAGATGGTGGATTATTGGCTTATTTTGGAGCATCACATTTGTTTGCAAAATACCCCATCTTGCTATAATTGTAATAAGACTCTGGAAGGCGACGGTGCTTTGGACATGCATTAGACATGTGTCTAGTTTCTCCAAAATTGTAGCATCAGATTGAATGTGTTGCCAACTCCTTTCCTTTACCAGTAGTTATCATTAATTCCTCGAATGCACCTTTTTCCTTCTGTTGCTTCCATGGTTGATCATTTTTCTGGTTGGACATTAAATGACTTCTCTTCCAATGTCCAATCTCTCATTCTTTCTCCTTACAGTACTTCTGATTCTCCTCCTCTTGAGCTAGCGCTTTGTCCACAACTTCGTCGTAAGTTATCCCACGTTGAGTGACCAATCTCCTTATGTTGAAGTTGAGCCCTCCGATGAAACATCTCGCCTTCTTATCATCGGTATCTACTATGTGTATGAAAAAACGAGAAAATTTAGTGAACTTGGTTTCATACTCAAGGACAGTCATTTTCCCTTGAGTAAGTTGTATTAACTCAAACTCATTCTTGTGTTTTTCCACTTGCGGAAAATACTTTTCCATAAATTTTTCTTTGAAGGTACCCCACTCCATGAGTTCCATGGTTTCGGGTGGTATTACACGTTTGATTGTAACCTACCAATAATGAGCGCCCTCTTCTAAAAGACAACTAGCCACATTCTATAACTCTACTTGTGTGCATTCTAACATTTTAAAATGGATTTCCAGAATGTAAATCCATTCCTCAGCATCGTGAGGTTTGCCTCCAACGAACCTTTTTGCTCCTACGTTCCTTATGTGTGACACTAATCGTTATAGTCTTCCACCAACTTGATTTTCCACCATCCTTCTT
Organism: Geum urbanum; assembly: GCA_946800695.1. Classification (NCBI taxonomy): domain Eukaryota; kingdom Viridiplantae; phylum Streptophyta; class Magnoliopsida; order Rosales; family Rosaceae; genus Geum; species Geum urbanum. The sequence continues at coordinate 6,808,248 of OX327013.1, read as the reverse complement.
GTGAAGGCTTTGACCAAATCCTTAGCATCGATAAGTGAGTTTCTCATATTAGTCATAGTCCTATTTTAAGAGACAGATCTAAATAGTCATAATTTTTCAAAGTCCGTGTTTGGCGCACTTGCCATAAATGAAGAAATTACAGGTCACAAGCCTTGCTCAGACCCCAGCATTTCTCCCTCACTCTTCCGACAGAACAGAATGCAAATCAGAACGGGAAATGAAAGCAGTCCTGAAACACCATAGCTAACAAATTTCCTCACCGCAGATTCACGAACTCTGCATGCATCCTCCTCATCCGCCTTACTGGAAAGCGACACTCTAAAAATCGTTGATCTTGGCCCACAAAGTTACAACGTACTTCCTGCCTCTTAGTGCTCATCCACCAACGATAGGCATGGTCCTACAATAGGCCGACAACTAACTTTATCCTCTACCCAGGTATTAACTGAGGACGCATATGGTCGCAAACTCGACCGATCACGATAAACTAGTTCTCACACACCACCAGGTCATGAGAACCAGGGAAAGGCATAGCACCTGTCTTATTGATCTGATTAAAAAAATCATCACAGTCCTCCTGTGGCGCTGGCATCATGCGTGCGAATAGCTCACGCATCTGCTGGGCCAATAACTGTGCCTTATCCAGAAGAGCTGGTTGTCGAGGTATAATAATTTACGAGTCCACCACTACTAATTAGGCCACAAAACCAGACCAAGAAAGATGGCTTAATTAGAATACTTTGAACACTTAACAATGCACGACACTTGGAGGTGATGGGGATCTGCCGACCGGTCGAGCCACCCCTCCTGGGAGTGTTAAACACTATCAAATGTCCGAACTGATATGACAATGGAAGTATACATAATCTGTAACCTAATGCTCTGATACCAACTAAAAGGACCCAACCCTAGATTAACTACTAATCTAGGATCACGTTCTAACGACAAGACCTAAACTACGGATTTCTGTAAAAAATTTGATGTAATTTCCTCTACGAAGTGGACTACCAAAAACCAGCAAGAAAATCACACTTCGGATTTCCCACAAACAATACCGTGGACCACTGATGTTCATCCGGATTCCTCAATAAAGTGCAAAAAGTAAATTAATTAAATTGCTTGAATAGTAATAGGGAACTGAAAACTCATAATCCATCAATACTAACAATTCACTACTAATACTGAAAAATATTTACAACACTAGTGTTCAAAGTGACTTCTAAGGGCAGAATAAAATATATGAAAATACACTACTAGTGGCCGAAACCTACATGAATGTATGATAACCCGATGGACTCAAAGCCTCAGGGGATCCAAAATCCACCTCAGAAGAAGCATAGCAATCTGGGCACGGAAAACCAAAAGGTCCAGGCAAAGGCAGATAAAAACATAAAAATTTTAGCGGGAGTGGACAAAACTCATAATTAGTGTAAAATACTAAAATATTTTATCTTTGCATTTCCGCTGTTTTTTGAGAAATACGGTGAGTTCAAAGAAAACTGTAAACAATTGAGGCGCTCGCCCAGGCCACCTAACCTGAGTCGGATAGCCGCAAGAAAATAAAGAAAATAAATATGACGGGATCGTTCCCAAGCCACCTACTCTGAGTCGGTCTGGGTCAGACTGGGCCAGCTAACCTCCCTTGACTAAACTATCCGGTGATCAGCCGAATAGCTAAAACATCGATGCAATAAAATAAACCATCACAATAAACCTCCAAATTTCAAAGCTCTAAAATAAAATGGTAGAGAATGCTATATAAAATAATAACTCGCTACAACCATGAAAATAAAGGTCCACTCACTGTACAATGCTGGGATATTCATAAAGCCGTAACTTGCTAATCAGTGAAATAATCATCTGACACGACCCGCTAATTTGTAATTCTGAAACCATGATTATAATTAATATCTACTCGTCGATATTGAATAGCTAAGCTCATAATCCTACGAGTAACAATGTTGAGAATTACGCATTCTCAAAAATATGCATTTTCTGACTAAGAACGTACTTAACCAAATTCTGAATTCAGTTCCTTGCATTTCTTCACTATAATTAAACTTTAGAGTTGCAACATAAATCTCAAATATCAAGCAACTTGAATTAAATCGATAGTCAGATCGTATGTTAAAAATTATTGTGAAATCAATTAATTATTACTCGATTAAAGACACGTCAAAATTATTCAAATTCAGATCCAAAAAAGAACCTCACAATTGCATTCGTCACAAAATTACGAGCGGAAAGACATAAATTTTGTCGAAAATTGCACCTCGCCGGAGCTCTGCCACACACGGAGGCGTGTGGGGCCACGCACCACCACTGACGGAGGCCGGATTTCCAATCGGCACCAGAACAAGATACAGGCATACCAAAATATTCATCACAACAAGCCAAAATATTCATCACAACAACATTCAAGAAGAACACTATGCCAAATTCTAACCAGAAAGGCACAAAATTGCTGAATAATCAAAAACGCTATTGGAATTTCATCTCCTCCGTTCGCCGGATTTCAGCCATGGCAAGGGACGAGATGTGTCGTGTTCGACTCGTCTCGCCCAGGAATTTAAAAACCCCCTAACATCGCTGTCAAATGCCGCCATAAGCGCCACCACCGTTGCCAAGAAATTCAATCCGAAACCGGCCAACTTTGCCACCTCGATTCGTCGTCCTCCGGCCACCATCGTCCAAGATGTTGTAACCAATAGGTAAAGGGGCCCAAGCCCAACAGAACCCGACCAATTTTACGGCCAAAGGTGGCTGGAAACCACTGCACTGTCGCCATCGCCCATGATGGCGAAAACTGGGTCGGATCATCACTCCAGTCATGCTGTATCAACTCAAATACCTTAAGCATCACAACTACAAGAGTCTACAGAGTCTGACAACCTAATGCTCTGATACCAAGCTGAAAGGACTCAATCCCGATTCAGTTACCTAAACCGGAATCAAACCCTTCGAAAATACGAACCAACAAAAACTTTTCGAAATTTGGGCAGAGTTTCGTTACTAGCGTAGAATTACCATAACTTGCACCCAGAAATTAACACTTCGTCCTATGTCACAAAAAGCAAACCGTGGGCACCAATCCCATCCGGATTTCTCAACATCAATATATGAATCATAAACAGTAAATAGTACTGTATCATATATAATATATCCGTGAAAATCCGCATAACAAGTATCAGAACGTATCAGAGCGACCTCTAAAGTAAAACATATACAATATATACATCAGTAGGCGAAAGAAGAACCTACTGGAAAACACAGATAGCTCTGATCACTAGCCTCCAAACCGCGACGTGAAACAGTGGAATCCGAACTGCAAACTGGGCACGGAAACCGAAAAGCCCAGGGGAAAGGCAAATAAAAACGTTAGAGTCAGTGGACGAAAATAATCATATGCCTTTCACCAGTTATACAATTCTCATATAAAACAGTGCAAGTTCGGAAGATACATAACACATATAAATATATATACACGGAGGTTGTCGGGCGACCTCTCAAACCCGACGTCAGGTGAATCGCTCAAACCTGACGGTGATAGGCCAGGGGACCACTCAACCCTGGCGGCACGCAGGGGACCACTCAACCCCGCCCAGAGGAATCTCTCAACTCTGGTACATCGATGTATTAAATGCCATCACAAATAAACACATATAACAATACCTCCGGAAATAACATATATCACAACATCGTATAATTAAATACGGAAATCATAAAATCCACGAACACGCAAATCAACAGTGAAAACATAAACTTGTCCACTCACAGATCAGCTAGCGCGAACTCGCGCTAAGTTCGTGGTCCGGCGGAAGTTCCCTCGCCTGAAGCACGATCACGATCCAGATCTCGATCTCTATCTCCTGAATATATATAAACATAACTGATCAATATCGTAATCCACAACACTGTACTGATGCACGGAAACTAACCGTTCCCGGAAATGTGAAATGCAGTACAAAATAAATTACGGAAATCCCGAAATCCCCACTCGAAATCTCGACTGACAAACGGCTAATCAAATCGACCCAAAAACCTCTGTACGATAACCAGGACGCGATTACGAGAAAAATGACACTAATTACATCGAAATCTGAAAAAGTCAACTTTCCGGCCGTTGACCGCCGTTGACCGCCGCCGCCCGCGGCGGCGCGCCGTCAACGGTGGAATTTCAAGGCCAAAGTTTCCAGATTTCAAGGTCTTGATGAGTTGAATCAATTCCTCTTCTACCACTTAAGCCAATTCACAAGGGAACTACCTCAAATCCACCAAACCCGATCGAAAATCTCAAACCGAACCCCCATTCGGGTTCACCCCAAAACCTCCTCTCATCCAAATCCAAACACCCAGTGAGCTTCACCAAGGTGTGGGGAGCAAAACCCCCAACAACCTCACCCCCAACACACGCCGGAACCACCTCCACCGTCGCCGGCGAACTTTGCCAACTCGGCCCTAATCGGGTTCCATCAAAACGGAACTAATTCCACTCAAACCAAAGCCATACATACTCGAAATCACGAGAGGGATCGAACCATACCTGTCCTGTGGCGGATGGTGGCCGGAATCCGGTCGCCGGACGGTGACTTCCCAAAATGGCAACTTTCCCTTTCGGTCCGATGGCTCATTTTCCAAATATGGAAAGTCAACGAAATTCTAGGTTGGTCAACGCCCAAAATGAAGTTTTCCGACTAATTCTCGGCTATTTTCGATATTTATACTCGAGCCTCGGGTCGATCGACGGTCCGAAATGAAAATACGAAATGATTCGGATAAACATGAAACAATCGAATAAACTCGTCGAAACTCGAAACTTCAAATAACCATAAAATATTCCTCGGTTATCGGAAAAATCTTCCGGAACCGACCACAAGCTTGAAATCACGTACTCTACCATTTCCGTGAAGACACTCAACCCAAATTCTCGACCGTAAACAAAGTCACAAATCGAATCGGCAAACTACATAATATCGCAAAACTGCAACTATACTCAAATCTCGAGAATCGTGCCAAACGCACCTCTGATTCTGGTTCGGGTCGTCACAAATATTTCCGTAAAATTTCCGCTGACCATAAATTCTTCGTCATAACTCCGATTTCAACACTTGACGTTGCCACGAACTCGTATCGACATACTCTACAACCTTATGGAAAGAAATTTCTTGAAAAACATAATCGATGAATTCTCGATAAATCGCCAGCGAAAGTTACTAACGGTAAAAACTAATTACCCTCAACGTTTAATGTAATTAATTAGCGACTAACCGCATAAGTTTCAATTATTGCGTAATATTGTTCCGGGTTGTAACAGTTCAACCAATATTTCAAGATTTTTACGAACCCTGTAGGAAAAATTCTGCTTTTTGGAAAAGAAGTAACCTTGAATGGTCTTTAAAAGCCTTTACCGTCTACCGTTTGAGACAGACTAACCAATCATTTACTTTAAAATTGGTCAGTTGAGGCTAGTCTTTTAAAACACAGCAAGAATTTTTTAACAACCTTCTTAATAGACTCCATCAGTTATTCAGGTTCTTTTTCTGGCCCCCTGCTCCTAGGATTCTGACATTCGTTATTTTTTTCGCTCCTTAGAAACATCGCCAATTCTCTTGTTAAAGCGTCTGGGAGATAGTTCTTGTTTCCTGCAATTAATTCTACATCATAATCATATTTGTTAAGAAATAATTGCCAATTTTCTAATCATCCACTATCAGTAGCTATATCAAGCTTGAAATTATTGAATTTTTTTCTTCAAGCACGATTTGTTCTCACAATGAATGGTTTCCCCAAAAAGGTGGGAGAATTTGCAATTATTTTTTTAATTGCCAGAATTTCTTTTCTCATGTGGAATAGTCCTGCTCTGCAAAGTTGAACTTCCCCGTGGAAGCGTTTTAATTTTTTTTTTCTGTATTAGTATATGGTGCTCTTACTTGCACTACACCTGCCCAAAAACTGTCATTAGCATGTGTCTGAAGACTGATATGATCATTTTCTTCAAGTTGATGGAGAGGAGGAAATTTTTTGCAAAGCTCTTTGATTTTCATAACAATCTTTTCCTCATCCTCTGTAAAATTCCATGCTCTTTGAGCTTGTTTTTGGGGATAATATTGCTATTAATTCAGCAATTTTGGGAAGGAAGTCTCTTCAATAGTTAATTACTCCTAAAAATCTCTGTAGACTTTTAGCGTTAGATATTCTGTCTAGAAATTTCCAGACCTTTTCTAAGATATGAGGTTGAAGCTTGATCACCCAATTTCTTATGTTAATCCCTAGGAAGCCAATTTAATCTAGGACGAGAAAGACTTTCTTTTCTGGTAGAATGATTCCATGTTGAACTATGAGCTTGACTACCTCATAGAGATGATTCATGTGTTCATTTTTGATTTTTGAGAAGACTAATATATCATCGATGTAGACGACACAAAAGTCTGCAACTTGTTTGAATATGTTGTTCATTTTTCTTTGAAAAATGGATGGAGCTTGTTTTAGCCCAAAAGATATTACTAGCCATTTGTAGTGTTTCCTTGTGGAGTTTTAAAGGCAGTAAAGAGAATGCTATCAGAATGTATTTTGACTTACCAGAATTCTGATTTTGCATCAAATTTTGAGAACATCTTGGCTCCTCTGAGCCTGTAGATTAACACTCTTGCCTGTGCTATTTGATAACCGTCTTTAGCAATTTTCTTATTAACATCTTTATAGTCTATCACCATTCTTATTTTTTTTGGAACTTCTTCTGCATGAATTTTGACATAGAATACTAGAGCGTGATGAGGACTATTTGATGATCTTATCAATCCCTTATTCAAAAGATCAGCTATGTCTTTTCTGATCTTCTTCCTTATACTGCGGGATTGCTTTTACATGACAGATAGAATTCATGTCATGTAGCTTGAGATGATAGACCACTAGGTCTTTTTACTAGATTTTTTGAGGATTGATGTCAATATTTTGTTTCAATATCTCCTCATCTCTCCAAGGGTATGCATCTTCTGTTTCTCTAGCTTAGCCTTGATGTGCTTGAGATTGTGCTCTTGTAGGAAGGATGCTTCAGCTGCTTCTTCATCTTCTTGTTTTTGATGATGCCTCTATAAGCAACTCTTCTTGTTGCTTGTATTGCAATATCGTTTTGTATATTAGTGTACATAAACTACTATTTTGCTGTGATCTTTGATATTTCTTTGTAAATCCTGGACCGACAACACTTTTTGCTTGTTTCAGAAACTGCCACCAACATATCATATAAAACAAAGTATTAAAACTTCAGTATCCAAACCATAGAAAAGAAGCATCAGCATATATGTAACTAATTCAAGTTCTTAGTCAATACCTGCCAGAATGCTAGCTAAGCGTATGCAGCCTCTCCGTCTAATCCTCGCATATGTCGTAATTTAATAATATCAAATTATCAAGTGTTCTATATAAGAATGACGATACTAACCTGCACTACCAGACTCCGATCCTTGGTCTTCGACAAAGCTCCAAGCTTCTTGTTATCCAACTACAAAGAACCATGTCTGAATTTACCATCATAAACAACCATGTCTGAAACTGATAAAAGAACAAGACGAGACACAAGTCTATAAAATTAAAAGAGAGTTAAGCATAATGAGAAGTGAAAAGGAATCCTGCAGCTGGTTTCTAGTGTTGTATGTCTCTCTTCCTACATTGCTATCATTGCGACTTAAACTTGCATTGTACTACTAATCAGATTAAGCACCTTCCTAAGTATTACAAACACAAGGAACTAAAACAACACCAAACAAGAAGACTATCATGTAGGGAAGAATTAAGTGCAATACAAATGCAAAATTCACATACATTATTTGCAAGTTTGAATCCCCAGAAGTTGATAACTTGACCCTTATAGACTCATGGAACTGATTGAAAGAGTCAGTGCTTTATAACCCAAAAATGAAGATGGACAACGATGGGATAGCATATGATGTTTCCACAATTTACATTAACAATAAAGTAGCCACTACATTTGTACTTAGTCTCATATATCAAGTAGCCAACCAATAAGAATGCACATTTGAAAGTTCGAAATTGAGAGGAGAGTAATAATGTGGGGGGATTAATAACTGACGAGCAAGACAATTGATTGGATCTGGATGCCACTATCGCCGGCCGGCTTCCCACTGCAAACTTGAACCTACAAACTTGAGGATTATACAATTAAGTCAAATCTGAGTCACTATTCTGTGCACAATTTCATGCTCATATAAGATCAATCCAAAGCTCAAATTAATAGAACATAACCCTGAGTCACTCACTACTCTCTGCCACTTATCAAATTAAGCCAAATCTTGAACTTAAATTTAAAATTTAAACTTAGATAAAAACTTTCAACACTAACTACACAACTGCACAAAAAGGTCCCCAAAATTTATTCATAAACTTACGCACTCAACAAGCTTTATCAATTTGGAAATGGTACCAACTTCTTATTGGCTTTCCAAACTCTTGGGTATCTGGGTCATGGTTCTTTCAATCCACATGCCTTAGATAAAAGAAAAGGAAGCCAAATTTAACAACAAATCCAGTCTTTCAGCAAATTATAGAACTGGGTAACCCATGTTTGAGTTGAAGCTTACCTCTACGATGGATCTACTATGAGAGATTCTGGTAAATTCCAGACGCCCAGTAAAGAGCGGTGGTCAACGAGGCTTGCGAGCGGTGATGGTAGTGTGCGCAGCGTGGATAGGTTGTACTGAAGAGAGTCAGCTAAAAGAAATCGACGAAGGGCGTATAACTTGGAGGCCACAAGCGCGTGAAGCAGAGCTTCTAGAGAGACAAGCCAACGGGGTCGATGTAGTGGCCGACGATGGGGGAGGACGGAGTCGGAGCAAGCCGAGAAGAGGCGTTACTACTGTATTTTTTGGTTTTGAGAGAGAGAGAGAGAGAGAGAGAGAGAGAGAGAGAGAGAGAGAGAGAGAGAGAGAGAGAGAGAGAGAGAGAGAGACGATCTGGTTGAGGATGGGTTGTGCGAACAAGAGAGGAGAGGGGTTAGATTTTTTTATGGGAAGAGAGACAGAGACTGAGAGGGTTAGGTGATCGAGAGAGAGAGAAGGGGGGTAGATTAAGCCAACCTCACACATGCCGCACGCTTGAGATTTAATAGTCCAAAATTTGGCCAAGTGTTGCGAGGAAAATTAAATTTTTGCTGAAGTGTGGGGAGGAAAACCTTCCGCTAAGACAATTGACCTAAACCACATTATTGCCTACTTACAATTTAGAAACTAGACAAATTAAACAAATTATTGTCTAAAATAACACAATGGAAAAATAACTATTGTCTTAAAGAGATTCATTCAACAAATATAAACTATTGTATAACAATATATCATACAACATCAAAAATAATGAGTGTTGTCTAAAGCTGGTGGCACAGACAATAGAAAAAAATGGGTGTTGTTAGAACATATTACCATCTACAGCTGATTAAAATTTATTGTCTCATTGACACTTCTGGGCACATTCAGACAATGGTTTTTTTTGGTGTTGACTGCATTTTTTCAGACAATGAACAAACTACTGGTTGTTGTCTATTAGGTGCTGTCTGAAGCAGTTATTGGCGTAGCGCAGTGAGTACGTGTGCATAAGTAACCCATGAAGGCTGAGGCCTATATGTGAATTCATGACTTGACGAAGGCTAGTTTTATTTTATTTTTGGGAGTATTTTTCTTTCCTTTAGTATTTATTAGTATACTAAGGGCATATTGGGTAAAACATAAATCAATAAATCATATATGTACCATATGGAGACATATGTTATAAGTTTAGGTATCATCTGGGTATTTTTCAAAGCGTAGGTATCAAAATGTGCAATAGGTTATAGTCTCGATACCAAATGGAGATTTTTCTCTTAGAATATATACATAGAGGTATATATAATATATGTTCTTACACAAGTGCATGTCTACTCACAAACATGCCAATACTTCAGAAGTGAATACTTTTGGATTAACTGGTAATTAAAATAAATCATGTGCATAAGTAACCCACGAAGACTGAGGCCTATATGTGAATTCATGACTTGACAAAGGCTAGTTTTGTTTTATTTTTGGGGATATTTTTCTTTCCTTCAATATTTATTAGTATACTAAGGGCATATTGGGTAAAACATAAATTAATAAATCACATATGTTCTATATGGAGACATATGTTATAAGTTTAGGTATCATCTGGGTATTTTTCAAAGCCTAGGTATCAAAATGTGCAAAAGGCTATAGTCTAGGTACCAAATGGAGATTTTTCTCTTAGAATATATACCTATATGTATATATAATATACGTTCTTACACAAGGGCACATCTACTCACAAACACACTTTTGGATTAACTGGTAATTAAAATAAATCATGTGCTTAGTCTCACAATATCAACACACATGTAAAGCCATATCGTACTAAGACCACCCGCCAAAGCATGTATACTCCCAGTTTAACACAATTCATTCCTAAGAGTATAATAGTGCACTATCTGTAAGGGACTAGGGTCCTTGGCTAACTCCCACAATAACAAAATAATTTACCAGCAATTCACTTTAGCACGGGGTAATCCATACTTTACGCCCATCTTCACACATCAACCATAACAACCACAAACAAGTCTTTAGTTAAGACTAAGTATGTATAGATCATAGAGTATATATTTATATCATAAGCTTGTAATAATATTTACGTTATAAAATTCGAAAAGGAAGAATGATCAAACTTAAACGTATTTAAATAATTAGAAATTTTGGTCCACAAGCTTTATTCAGTGGTAGTCCGCCTTATACCCTCAATTTATCCCAAATTATACTTTAAAGTAAGCAGATAGAGCGATCAACTAAATAAACTTGAAATGAAAGTGCGAGAAATTAGTCAACATCGGTCCAAAAGTTTCATTCGGTGGTAGTCCATCTGAAATCCTCCATTAGTCATAAATCAAACTTAAGAACTAAATAATGTGAGTAAGTAAATGGAATTAAAGTACAAATGCAAAAAATAAAATTATTAATTTTTTGGACCAAAAGTATCATTTGGCTGTAGTCCACCCGAAATCCTCCATTTGGTTCATTTTATAAGTAATCTGAGTTATCTCCGAAATGGAGAAGTGAGTACACCATCCTGAAGGGTTTTTTGACAGGAATGCAACGATAATAGTCTCAACATCTAGCTTGAAGTCCTCAAGTCCAAAAACGAAGATACTAAAAAACTGCCCAAAAATTGTTATGCTTGGTATTAAACTCATTTGCAGAGATTAATTAGTTACTAAGTCTTAACCAATACTGTTGAAAATTTCCAGATTGATAGTTGAATTCCTAAGCTTTGTATTTATATAAAGAACACTAAATTTGGTTCAGAAATGAGTGAGATATGAATATTTCAAGTTAAGAGCATCTTAAGAGTTTTTGAACAAGATTAAGGGAAAGATTAGCAAAACTTGTTTTAGCCATAACTTTCTCATTACTTAACCTTTTTAAGTGATTCAAAACCCAAGGCTGAATAAATTTTGTGTAAAATCTAATTATGTAAAAACATTTGAGTAAACAAAATTTTACTAGAAACAAAACTTTAAGATTGAACTAACGCTCATTATTTCCCTTTTATGCTTAGCTATGCACTTTGATGTAATTCTAAAGATAAAGCAGTATATGAATGTACGTACTCATATGCTTACTCAAAAACTTCAGTAGGTGATGGAGGTATATGATTAACTCAAGTGACCCTCTTCAAGCCAAGGAAAGAGCTACTAAAATGCTTGGAAGAAAGATTATTTGGTGCAGGATTTTAGGAGAGTTGCATTGCAACTTTGGGAGGACTTCAAATCTATACATTAGAACAAGATTGAAGTGGTGCAAAATCAGAATGCATTCAAAGGTGGTTTATATAGGCATGGGAGAAGACATGAGAAATAAATTTATACCTATTTTTATTGACTTTGCTAGACAAGTTGATGAGAAACTATAGCCTAAATTTAGGGTAATGTCTCATTTGTACAAGAATAGTAATATGAATGGAAAATCTGATTGGTTTTGGCCACCTGGTAATATATTCAAAAATATATAATTACATGTAGGTAAAAGTAAAATAATGAGTAAAGAAAATAATTTAGTTTTACCGATGACTTACAAGTAAGCAAATTAAAACATGTAATCTAAGAACAATTAGCATTAACTTGATATGACATATAAGCATGTCTATGTAAATATTAATGGTACGCTCAAACACAAAAGTCTATTTCGAAGAACATATACGAACAAGGTAATTTGGTCATTTTTGTTATAATTCCAATTTCAAAAAAATAAAAAATAAATAAAAACCGGCTATTTGGAATTAGAGTTTGTTATCATTTCTAGCACTAGTAAAAATATTTCTAGTAAAAATAGAAATATTTTTACTATCCTACGGTATGGAATGTTTCGCGAATCTAACATTGTTATCTCGATTCCAAGACAAGGGAGTGCTTGGCTTGAATTTGAGTATCCACTAGACCATTTGCTTCACTCTGTTCATGTTTTTCTAAACCTCGTTTTTATATTTCTCTTTATTCGACAATTTCTTATCAAATTTCTAAAGACTGTAAAGTTAAACTAAATTATAGTAATTTCTATATTTAATGAGTCTTACTTATGTACTAATTTTTGGGGTATTAAATTACAGTACATCAACTACAGATGATACTACATGTGATGTAGATCACAAAATGACTCCCCCTGATTGTCGAATCAATCTTGGAGTTTAAATAAGCATCATATATGAATGCATTTCACATGTTCTACAAATGTAGATTTTAGAAGTGACTTGGTGAAAAAGTCCACAACATTATCTGTAGGACCAATCTGTCACCCTTAATGTAACCCAAACCTATTTGCTCAATGCAAGCTGCATTATCCTAAAAAATGCATGTTGGTGCAGTCATAGTAAGTGATAATCCACTAGACCCTCGAATATGGTGTATTACTGACCTACGCTAGAAACTCGCTTTAACAACTTCATGTAGAGCTATGATTTTATAATGATTCTAGGAAGTAGCAACAAGGGTTCGCTTTGTAGATCTCCAAGAAATTGCTGTGTTCCCAATGGTGAAAACATAACCAGTTTGAGGACGTCCTCTATGCGGGTTAGAGAGATACCTAACATAAGTAAATCATACCAACACATCATTCGGTGTCCCAAAATAAGGGACTACACTGTAAGAAGGAGCAATGTTAGCAACTGTGTCATCCTTTAACGGGCTGAGAGGCATAAGTTGATTCATCCAGTGAGTTGGTTTCGACGATCGAGACCAATGTTTGACGGGTCAAAATTTCCAAAATCAAAAAGCTGCGTTTCTGGCATTCCTTTCACCGAAGTTTCATGTTTCTCTCTTATTTCTTTGTAAGGAAAGAATAAGCCCAAGTCAATGAATCCCTTCAATTACCTGAAGATATATTTTACTCTATTCTAATGATGTTGCGTAGGCTCATAGCTAAATCTAGCTAACAAATTCAATGAGAAGGCAATGTCTGGATGTGTACACTGAGCTAAATACAACAAAGCTCCAATGACACTGATTAGATATGAAACCTTAGCTCCCAAAATTTTTTCATCACCATCTTTCAGACAAAACAGGTCATTTTTGGGTTGCAGACTATGAACAACCATTTGTGTGTTAAGAGGGTGTGCTTTGTCTGTGTTAAATCACCTAAGCATCTTTTGGACATAAGCAGACTGATAAATAAGAATTTTACAAACTCGATGTTTCCGCTCTAAACCGAGGCAAAATTGAATCCTATCAAGGTCTTTTATCTGAAATTCAGATTTCAAGTAGCCAACTATCTCAGTAATCTCATCAAGAGACCGGATGATGTTCATATCATCTACATAGACTGCTACAATGGAAAATTGTGAACTTGTTCATTTAATGAACATGCATAGGCAAAACTCATCATTCTTATATCATTTCCCAATCAAGTAGTCACTAGACGTGTATACCCATCCGACCGTATTTCTTCAATCCATACAGTGAACGTCTCAATCTTATCACATGAGCACTTTGTGGTTTAGAGTATCTTGATTTGGGTAAAACTATGCTATTTAGCACTCTCATGTATATCTCTGAATCAAGATCCCTATAAAGATGTTCATGACCAAAGAATACGTCTCCTGATAATCAATTCTTGGGCGTTGAGAAAATTCTTGCACCACTAGTCAATCTTTATACCGTAAGGCTTCGTTCTTCTCTTTGTGCTTTCAAACAAAGACCCATTTATGTCTAACCGGATTGACATTTGGTGGGCATAGCACTACCGGACCAAAAAATTATCTTTTTGTAAGAGTGTTTAGTTCAGCTGGATTGCATATTTCCATTTGGGTGAATATGCTCTACGTTGACAATCTGTAACAGAGTGAGGTTCCACTTCATTGTCACTAATGATTTCTTGAGCGACGAAATAAGAAAATGCATCATCAACTAACATGGAAGATCTATCCATAATAACACGTGCACTTGTGTTACTTAGTGAGATTACTTGGTTCTCTGACATCACAATTGACTCTGAAGCATTTCCCAAAGATGTTAATTGTGAATCTAGGACATAAATGTATCATTTGAAGGATTCACAGTGTTAATGACAAATGGATCATTTTGTACTTGGATGGCCTGCCTTTTAACTGGTGACTCATCTGTATATTTTCTTGGTCTCCCCCTCTTCTTGGTGGGAGCCGAGGCTGATGCCACACCTGGGAGTGGTATTCACTTGCCCAATTCTAGGGACTTCCAACCTTACAGGACGTTTGCAGCAAGTGTATCAGATCTTGTCACTTTCGCGATACCAATAAAGGAGTCAGGCATCAAATCTGTTACTTTATGAAGATCGAGAATACGTCGCACTTCTATCTCACTTTGAGTTGTGCGGGGATCATGATGAGACATAGAGGGGTTTTACCACGTTAATTCCTAACGTTCAACTGAAATAGGACCATTCCTCTCTCCCTCTAATTGCAGGAAGTATGTCTCATCAAAGTGACAATCTGCAAATCTAGCAATAAAGAGATCTCATATCAAAGGTTCTAAATAAAGAACAATTTTTTGAGCTTTATAACCAATATTAATACCTAATCGTCTCCGACGACCCATTTTTGTATGCAGTGGATGCACAATCAAGCTCATATAAAGTTATCAACTGATACATTCTAAATGATTGACGGGCTATGGATCTGAAATGAATAAGCATGTATAGTTGCATGTAAAATTGCATAGCCCTATGCAGAGACAGGTAAATTGGTGTGCTAATACCAAAGCCCGAGTCACAAGTTGTAACCGTTTGATATGTGCTTTTGCAAGACCGTTCTATGAATGGACATGGGGAATGAGATGTTCAAAATCAATCCCAATAAACTCACATTAATCATCAAAAGACTTTAATGTAAACTCTTCTGCATTATCCAATCAAATTGACTTAATTGGGTGATCCGGGTAGTGAGCATTCCTTGTGGATAGTAAAGTGACGTGTGACAAACGCGTCGATGTATCTACCAAAATAATAAAGTATTTAAATCATCCGCATTTAGGTTTGATGGGTCCACAAATATTTTCTTGGATTTTTTGTAAGAATAGAATGTTCTCAGTTGTGTCTATAATATAAGAAGGTCACACCTGTAGCTTTGTTAATAAACAAGCACTACAAAATGAGCGGTATGCATATGAGATTCCTATGAAGAAATCTGGTGGGATAACGCACTACGCCTTAGCACTAGTTGGCCAGGATTGTGTTGCACTCATCTTAGAGATCGAGCCTAGACCAAGAGGAGTAATCTCAACTCCTCCATCTAAAGAGGTGGTAGTATGTATTCCCACATGTTTCTTTGCTCTAAAGAATGGATGACCATATGAATTATTCAATATCTTGATCATTACATCTCAACCTGGGTGACTCGAACCATAATGTCAAAGCTTATATGAGGCAGAGTCACACACAATAGTGTGACTGACTGCATTGGATTCAATTATCAAAACTGTAGTAAGACATAAACCACTATGAATGCTCATAAACTTTGCCAAAATGCTCTTTCTGTCACATTCTATGGAGGTTATACATTATTATTTTTTCCATTCTCACAACATGTTTTCAAGTGAAAACCATTGGCGCGAATGGGCCTTAAAATTTAGCAAGGTTCAGTTAGCCTTTGGCACGTATAAGGCATCAGTGACATAAATTCTAATACTTGTGGCAACATGAATTGTGTAGAACTACGCCCTTGTATAACTTGCGCTAAACCAATCATTGTTGTCACTGAGGAACTATATGGCATAAGATCCATAAATAATTGCCTATTCCACAAAATAGTGTGGGTAGTAACACTATCTGCTAAACACTTAATCTCGCCTTTAAACATTTGCAAAAGAATGTAACTTAATCAGTCATTGAACTCAAGACATGGCAAACACTTTAAGTAAATACTTAAATATTTCAAGGGATTGTGATCCTTATATAGTGCCCGACATGGAAAAACAAAAATGATGTACAAAAAACACTATTTTTGTCTACGAACCTCGACGGGTCGAATCTCGGAGGAACTCAAATCTTCCTCTCTTTTATTTGTTTGTTCTATTTTTTTGATGTGATAGTGCCATAGATTATTGTATGTTGCAAACCATTCATGCATTATGAAGTAAAATAACATTCTCAATACTTTCATAGAACCGAAAGTTTAGAAATTATATTACTTGCCAACTCAATTACATCAAAATATTTTATTCCAAAATGACTAAAAACAAAGTTTCAAAAACATGACTACACAAGTAAAAAAAAACTAAACTTGAAAAATCACATAGCAGAGATAACAACCCAATACATAGAATTAGTCAAAATCTAGAGTCTCAAGAGTCTTCTTCTTGTTGTCTGTACATTGAGATTGACATCACAGTCTTCTTCCAACTTATAGTTTCCTCCAGCAAAGTTAACCTCTTTTGTCAAGTATTGCTTGTGCCTCTTGTAGATATATATAAATTTTCTTTCTTGCAAGGCATTGATTGTGCATATGCTTAGTAGAGCCACATTTAAAACATGGATATTTCCAAACGGAGCAGAGTGTGAAGAACTTCTTTCATTATTGGAACCAGATTCATTCTTGTTGGAGTTGGTGTCCTGATTTATGTGTCAAGTTAGGTTTTCGCTTTGGCCTCAATCATTGCCATGCTCTCTTCTCCCACCACGTGGAGCATACCCTCTACATATGGTTACAAGGCTCAGAACGATTGTGCTTCTTATCCTTATGAGTCTTCCCTCCAGTGTCGTAATTCTTAGGTGTTTTCTTAATCTCGGCGGGCCTTGAGTTGTTGTTGAGAATTATCTCATAATGTCTCTTCTTTTTGGCTAGGATATTTGTTTCTACCAGAATTATATGCGGATTCAGCCAGAAGTGCAGTGGATGTTATAGCGGGATTGCTTTCTAGCGCTCAGATGGTTATCTTTTGCGCTTCTGCTTAAGTTGCAAAACACAACACATGTGTTAGGAAGTTAAGAGAAGGTTTGCCTTCAATGCTCTGATGCCTAAGTCATTGTATTAAGCAAATAGTGAAATAAAAAAGGGATTATTTCATTACCTTTGATTTGTAATAAATACCTTTCTTATATGGGTAGTTGAAAATGCCACTTCCTTCTCATTCTAAATATATGACTGTTGTCAATATCCCTTTTAGATGTGAAGAGGGGAAGATGGGTCTTTTAGCGGGTCGCCATCCATTTGCTTAGTAGACGCGCGATGCGTGTTATGTTGTTGAACATATGTGGGGCAATCCCGAGCGGAATATTCTATTTTTGTTCCTTTTTGTTTCCACAGTTTTTTTGGGTGCTAAGTATGACACATTTTTTGAGTTCAGACATGGTGTACTAAAAAGTCCCCCAAGTCCCTGTGTCAAGAAGAGCGGCCTTGATTGGGGAGTTGAAAAATTAAAGCCCCATAAAGTGTTCATACTTATCACCGCTAGGTTGGAGTAGCGCACTACTCCCAAGAATCCCCTCAACTCCGCAACTAAGGGCGGTCTCCCTCACAGACTAAGTTTTAGCAAGAAAGCTATATCATGTGTGTTTGGACCATGGAACGCCTTGCCTTTGATGTCGGGCGTTAGGGTCAGTTTAGGCTGTCCAAAGGGAAATTATGACGTTAGGGCCTTTTTGGGCTCGAGGGAGAACGCAAATTCCCTGGTGGCCAATGCCACTAAGGCCAATACCGCACGGGAGGCATCAGACGATGTTCATCAAGGCATGAGTCATTTTGGGGGTATCGATGTTGTGCGTTATCAAGGCGGATTCCAAGTACCAAGCGGTGTACGCTGGGCATCTACCTCTAAGGCTGTATTGAGGCTGTCTATCAAGTGAAGCAACGCTAGGGATTTTTTGGGCCCGATGGGAGTTTTAGTCCCCAGGTGGTCAATGCCACTACGTCGGAGACCGCATTAGGAGATGTCGTGCATGGGAGAAGCGAGCATTTTTGCAAAGAACAATGTGCACGATGCAGCATACGCTTAGATCGTTAGAGGCCATTTATCGGGTGACAACGGTGCCAAGGATTTTTTGGGCTCGAGAGGATATAAATCCTCAGGTAGCCAATGCTGCTAGGTCGGAGACCGCACTAGGGGACATCCCGACTAGGGTGATCAGTCGCTAGGAGAGTCCATATTTGGGTGATGGGTTTTTGGCGCCAGCCAACTTTGGCTTGTGCTAGAGGAAAAATTAGTCGGGAACATGTGGGATATAGTTCCAAGACTCGTTATAGTCCTTAGATTGTTAATCTGTTAGATGAGAGCGAGCACTTACTAATGGCGTAGGGGGCAAGGTATTCAAGCGCTTAACCGAGGTATAAAATGTGTTTGCAAGCCTCGCTCGTCATCTATGTGGGCTTGGCGGGGTTGGTAGCGCAAGAGTGTCTCGTCATGAAGTTTTCTCGTGGAGCTGTGTATCTTGCACCATCGGGGTGTTGTGCCAATCGATTCCACAATTATTATAGTTTGGGCAAGTGGAAGGAGTTCGCAGTTGCATGCTTGATACGTGGTGGGTCGCGTTGCTCTCGAAGGGTTGAGAGCGATCCGTTGTGCACGTGCATTAGTGATGTCATTACTGTGGTTCATGAAAAGACATTGTTTGGTTTTTAAATTCAAACATTGTGGGACTCGTGGTAATCATCGACGGTGTCTGTTAGAGGTGCGTGGACGGCTGAGGAGTGTGTAGGGTTTCTATAGCATGGTATATAAAGGTTCTCACCCTTGCCGTTTTTCCATTTCACACTTTAGGGGAATTTTCTACATTGTTGAGCTAGAGAGGATTCACAACACCAGACGAGATCCACCCTGTGCGAGCCCATAACATCTTTGTCAATCTCTTTACTTTGAAAAGGTGAGTTTCTATTCTCCTACTGTATTTCGTTGCTACTATTCCTTGGTTTGTTGTTGAATGGGTTAGGATTTGGATGTTTTAATTGTGAGCAATAGAAAAATGCATGTAAGTAGTGGGTGTTTTCTTTTTGGGTATGTCTAGGTTATAGTTAGATGTGATTGTAAGCTTCTGGGTTGCAAAATGTATGTGGTGTTATGTATGCGGATGGGTATGCGTTTTTGAACTTCGGTAAATAGGATACGATCTTTAGTGAAGTGTTTAGGATGATTTTGGTACCTGTTTTCTGTTTTGGGTTTTTGGGTTTGGGTGCCGAATGAGGATGAATGCAAATTAGTGTTTATGCTGGCCAATATTGGCTTGGTTGTGATCAAAATCTATGGGTGGGTAGTTAGGCAGCTCTGTTTGTTGTATGGGACCATGGTTCTAGCGCATTCTGTCCATGATGAATGTCTTTTGTATGATAGGCCAGTGGCGCTAGCATGATGGATCTGTCAGTACCTGTTGAATTATCGAGCGATGAGTCATATAGGATTGTAGATGGAAGAAGGCGACGAAAGAAAAGGTATGTGTCGATGAGGGAACAAAGCAAACATATGGGGATAATCCTGGATTCCTTTAGTGTTAACCAGACATTGTCATCATCAGGGTCTAGCATAAAGTCTAGCCACTAACCTCTAGGTGTTTATACCCTTACTGGAGCTCAAACACACTTTTTGATAGCAGCTCCAGATATGGTGACGAAGCACAATAAGGGGGGTTGGATCGTCATCAAGTGATGGGAAGGAGAAAGCAGCAAGATGGGCGAGTGGGGTGTCAGTATTCATTGCACTTGATGCGGCTGAGGGAGCACTACCGATATACAAAGGCGGGCCTGTGCTGAGGCATTTTGATGACAGGGAAGCGGTGAAGGATCCTTTCGCGTTCTTTAGCGCCAAGGAGTGTGAAGAGTTCTACCAGAAGTACAATGTTCCTCGCTCCGTGCGCTTGCGACCGCTAGGCCTTAGAGAGACATTTACTAACCTGCCTAAGGGGCATGTGTGCGTTCATGAGTGACATTTTTGCAATGGCATCCACTTGCCGATACACCCTTCTCTCCAGTATGTGCTGTCACATTCCAAGACAGTACAGACCGATAATGACGAGGGTATTGATAACACTGCAATCTGGGCACAGAAAACCAAAAGGCCCAGGGAAAGGCATATAAAAAAATAAAAATGTTAGCGTGAGTGGACAAAAATACATAATTAGTGTAAAACAATAAAATATACTATCAGTGCCTTTCTGCTGCTATTACATAAAAACCTGCGAGTTCCATAATCATAAACGGTATGAACATGGAGGTGGCCAGACGAGGGGTTTGACCTGTCCTCCCCTAGGAAATCAGGTGAGGTGTTTGTAGTCTAAAACGGAGGACAGGTCAAACCCCTTGTCTGGACAGGTTATGGGCTAGACGAGGTGTTTATTCTAACCTCCCCTAGCAAACCAATTGAGGTGTTTGTCCTAACCTCCCCTGATCAAGACTATCCGGTGATTAGCCAGATAGCAAGTGCATTGATGCTACTACTATACCATCACAAATAAAAACCACCAAATAAAAGCTAAGAGAAATATACCGTAAGCCGTAAAGTATAAAAATGAACTCGAAATCAACTGTGAAAATAAATGTCCACTCACCGTACAATGTCGGGATATTCATAAAGTCGTAACCTGTTAATCAGGGAAATAATCATCTGACACAGTCCCGCCAAGTCTTAATTCTAAAAATATGATTATAATTAATATCTATTCGTCGATATTGAATAGTTAAGCTCGTAATCCTACACGCAAAAATGTTGAGAATAACGCATTCTCGAACTACGTATTTTTCGACTAAAAACATACTTAACCAAATTCTGAATTCAGTTCCTTGCATTCCTTCACCATAACTAAATTTTTTGAGTCGCAACATAAATCTCAAATATCGAGCGACTCAAATTAAATCGATAATCGGACCGTCCTTTAATAATATTGTGAAATCAATTAATTATTACCCGATTAAATCCACATTTAAATTAATCAAATTTAGATCCATTCAAGAACCTCACCATTGCATTCGTCATAAAATTACGAGCGGAACGACATAAAATTTTATCGAAAATTTCACCTCGCTAGAGCTCCATCGCGCACGGTCATGCATGGGGCCACGCACCACCGCCGGTGGCGGCCAGAATCCCACCGGCTTCAAATCGAGCAACCTACACATCAAAACTTTTATCTCAACAATCCCAACAACATTGTAGTACAACACAACATCAAAATAAAACCAAAAATTAACGAAATCTACTGTTGAAATTACAAACCCTAGCCAAAATTCATTTCCTTCGTTTGCCGGCTTGCGGCCACGGTAAGGGCGGAGACCCATCGCGTTCAACTCGTCTCTTCCTAGGCTTCCAAACCCCTATAATCACAACCTTCATCGCCGCCATGTGCACCACCACCGTTGCCGTCGAAAACAACCCAAAATCCTTGAAGTTCTCCGCCTCGAATCTCCCTCCTCCAGCCAACAACGTTGAAGATGTTGCCACCAAAAGGTAGAGGAGCCTAAGCCCAACAAAACCCAACCAATTTCACAGCCAAAGGTGGCTGGAAACAGTTGCGCCGTCGCCGTCGCCCACGGTGGCAAAACTAGGTCGGTAAGCCCGGTCAACACGGGTCAACCGGCTTACCAAAAATGGAAACTTTTTACTTTCCCAAAATGGAAACTTGTATTTATACCCGCAATTTTGCGATAATACGTTTTTTCAAATATTTCTGTAAAATTTCTGCTGACCATAACTTCTTCGTCATAACTCCGATTACAACACTTAACGTGGCCACGAACTTGTATCAACAAACTCTACAACTTTATCCAAAGAAATTTCTCGAAAAACAGTCGATAAAATCTCGACGAAACGCCAATGAAAGTTACCGACGGTAGAAACTAATTTCTATCGATGATTAATGTAATTAATTAGCGACTAACCACATAAGCTCCTACTATCGTATAATGATATTTTGGGTCGTAACAATCTACCCCCCTTACAAAAATTTCACCATCGAAATTTACACATAAACGTACAACGGAAGAATTTCCAAATTATTGTTCCAGCCAACGACTTCAAGCTCATAAGAATAATCGCAACTAAATGAACGATTCACAAACTTGTTACTAAACCAACATCTCATCAACATGTCACGCTCATTAAATTTGAAGTAACAATAACCACTTCAAATAAAACTACTACCAGGAGCGACAAAATTTTCAAATCAATAATGTGCATACTTAAAAGCTTTTGATATCCATGCCAAAACTAATGGCCAAATTTACCAACATACTCTAACTCTATCGGCCAGACTTACCCAAAAATACACAGACCAGGGTCCCATAAAGACAACTACATAGATAGTGGTGCGGTTCGAACACAAATGTGGCACACAAATCACCATCAGAACCGAGCTCCGCAAACTAACTGAGATGTCCAATCATGGACACTCAACCAGAAGGTGGATATTAAAACCACCAAAACCACAAACATGAGACCCAACAAACCCATTTAGAATCGCATCCAACATGGGTAATTGGCCGATCCGCAACGAACTCGAAATCATATGCAGTTCTCGAAATTACTTATGAAAAATTGGGCATAATCTCTAAAACTTAAGAAACCCAAAATCTTTATAATGAAAGTATTCTAATAATCTCAACTCAAGAATATAAACTGTGGGTCCCGTATTCCATTTGGATTACTTACAAATCAACAGAGGTATACATAAACATAAATCATGACTACTAGACTAAATTCACGAATTATAATGATTACACAAACCATGAATCTCCATAATTCATCACTCCCAAAAGTATATTACCTTAATAAACATCCACATAACTATAAAGAGGCTCAAAAGAAAATATTCGTAGTAAGCCTCAAATAAACCCAAACCATGGGCAAGAACGAGGAAGTCAAACTGACATCGTAATTTACTATAAATTGGAGATGTAAACTCGACATTCCATGTGAAGTTCCTAAATAGTCACCACTATTAAGTCATTAATATCTAATATTTTTTCAATCTGAACAAATATCAAAGTGTAACATAAACCTCAGCATACACTTGATCATTCTCGGAGCTCAAATACTCAAAATCGAAAACTAAGCATCTATAAAATTGCACCTCAACGATTCACCCATATGGCTCACACAAGAACATAACTACTGTTGACACGAGCCAACAGACTCTAAGAAATTTGACATAGGCCACCAATACATATACATGTATGGCGACACAATCAGTCCATTGAAAATAAAATAATATTGGGACGTAAATTCCATACCAAAGTATCATCTTGATTAAATAATCGAATTGCTGAAACCTTCCATGTTGTGCCATCATAGATATTATAATTCCTCTGACACAGGATCACAACCTAATTAATCAGAAGGTTAGAATACTACGAATCTAAGAAATGCGACAGTTCTCGATAACATGCAGCATTAGAAATTCAAATTTTATAAAGCTGGAAGAAATAAATTAAATCATCGTCGCCAAGCATAACCCTGGTCAGAATTTGTGATCGTGGATAAAATTCTCATATACTTTTATACGTGATAAACGTTGAGTTATCAATAGGATGCTCCAAATAACATTTAGGAGAAATCCGGAAATCATACAACATACAAATTTCAAAACATACCCATTTGCTACTAATTTCCACGTACACTTAAAACGCTCGTAAACTCATACTTGACATTGAGCTGAAACAATTTAATCTATGTGGCATAACATGCACGCCTCCGGTCCAATGTTAATACAATATATTTTCTCCACGAATTGATGTGATTGATAACTGGAACAAATATATTTCCAAGCTGGTGGCACGAAGTGAAAAATATCCTTTCACGAGGGAATATGTTCACGACATAAAATGAACACAGACAATATAAGAAACCACAAAAGTGAAGAAATTTTAGGTTAACAAAACTGAATTATTGGAATTCTTCAAAGAATGAATGAGTTTCAAAGAAGGAAGATCAAGATTAAATAAAACATTGACCCCTAGTAATGGACATTTGTTCTTTTCCAAAACTTGGTTCAGTTTCCAATAAGTGATGCGTAACCTCGTTGAACCATCCTTCACATTCACAAAAAATATTGGGGCCCCCTATGATGAAATACTAGAATGGATAAAATAGTCATCGATCAATTCTTGATCTTGAGTCTGCCACTCTTAGAACTCAGCTGGAGCTATACGATAAGATACTTAAGTTATAGAATTGGTACCCGATAATAACTCAACAATAAAATCTCTCCTGAACCGTAGGTAAACTTGGTAACTTCTTACAAAATACATCCGGATACACACTAACTTCTTTAATAGAATTAGTATAGAAAGTACAGATACAAAGTGTCACCACATGTGCCAAGTATGCAGTACATCCTTCCCCAAGAATATCACAGCCATCACGGTCAGGCACAAAATAACATATTTATATCACCACAAAGAAAAATCTTAGACAAACCGGACTCCAAAACACCACTTCTCAGTAACCGTCTACCAACGCCTGATGATGGCTCAAGAAGTCCGTGCCTAAGATCCACACAAATTCTATTATATCCAGAAGTGTTAGATCCGTAGACAAACCAAAACCTCCAAACATTACACTTCAACTCCGTAAAATAATTTAACTAACATCCCCTCACCAGAGGGATAAATTTATTCACCACTATTCCAGAAAAGATGTGGTAGGTACGTTGACCATAAATGCTAGCCTTACCGCTATAACGAACGCGTCACCTACCAGGTCCAACAAAGTATAAACAACATAGTCGAAAACATTCAACATTCAAATAATGATCTCCAAAGATGCTTAGGGCTCCCACACATAGAGTGATCTGGTGAAGGCGAGTCTGACCTGACAGTCCCGTTGGCCGCCCTTTCTAACCTCGGTCCTGGTATACTGGCTGCCCAAATAGCGACATAAGTTTGGCTCCCGAGGTAACTCCTTGGTCGCCACCAGAACTTAGAGCTAGAATTTCACCAGAGGTGTCCCTCAATGGACATTCCCTCATAAAATGGTCCACCTGACCACAACGGTAACTTATTAAAATCCCCAACCAGCACTGCCCAAAACAACATTTATGGCAAATGTTACAAAAAAGAGGATCTCTGATGCTGGAGATACAAATCTAGATCCACCGGAGCTCATTTAAAACTCCTGACTCTGGCATCGACTCCTCCCCCATCAAAGAAAATAAATCAAACAATGGGCACTAGGAGCTGAGGTATGAAATCACTTGCCACAAAATGATGTGGAACCAAAAGTATTATAACCTCCACCCAAACAATATCCCTGACGAGGTCCACCTTACACAAATCGTCGAACAACACCCTACAAAATTTGAGGTCAAATATCACATTAAATCGCAACACAGACACATTCATCAAAGTCCGTGTATGGTGCACTCGCCAAAAATGAAGAAATTATAGGTCACAAGCCTTGCTTAGACCCCCCAAATTTCTCCCTCATTGTTCCAATAGAACAAAATACAAATCGGAACAGGCAATAAAAGAAGTCCTGATACACCATAGCTGACAAATTTCCTCGCCGTAAATTCACGAACTCTGCATGCTTCCTTTTCTCATCCGCCTTACTGGAAAGTGACACCTCTAAAAATTGTTGATCTTGTCCCACAAGGTTGCAACGTACTTCATGCCTCTCGGTGCTCATCCACCAATGATAGTCATGATCCTGCAATAGGCTGACAACTAACTTTGTCCTCTACTCAAGTATTATCTGAGGACACATACAGTCGCAAACTTAACCTATCTCGATAAACCGGTTCTCACACACTACCAGGTCGTGAGAACCAGGGAAAGACACAACACCTGCCTTGTTGGCCCAAGTAACAAGATCGTCACGGTCCTCCCGTCGTGCTGATATCATGCGTGCAAATAGTTCACGCATCAGTAGGGCCAATAACTACGCCTCATTCTGAAGAGCTAGTTGTCGAGGCATAATGATCTATGAGTCCACCACTACCAATTAGCCCACTAAACCAAACCAAGAAAATTGGCTCAACTAGAAGACTCTGAACACTTAACAATGCACAACACTTGGAGGTGATGGGGATCTGTCGGCCAGTCGGGCCACCCCTCCCGAGAATGTTGTACACAATCAAAATCTATAACCTAATGCTCTGATACCAACTGAAAGGACTCAACCCTAGATTAACTAGTAATCTAGGATCACAACCTAACGACAAGACCTAAACTATGGATTTCTGTAAAACAATTTGACATAATTTCCGCTACTAAGTGGACTACCAGAAACCTGCAAGAAAATTACATTTCGAATTTCCCACAAACAATACTGTGGTCCAGCGATGTCCATCCAAATTTCTCGGTAAAGTGTAGAAAGTAAATTAATTAAATTGCTAGAATAATAATACAGAATTGAAAACTCATAATCCAGTAATACCAAAAATTCACTACCAATATTAAAAAAATATTTACAACACTAGTGTTCAGAGCGACTTCTTGGAGCAGAATAAAACATATGAAAATATACTGCTAGTGGCCAAAACCTACAGTAAGGTATGATAACCCGGTGGACTCAAAGCCTCAAAAGATCAAAATCCAGTTACAGAGAAGCACTGCAATTTGGGCATGAAAAACTAAAAGACCTAGAGAAAGGCAGATAAAAATATATAAACGTTAGTGTGAGTGGACAAAAACTCATAATCAGTATAAAATAATAAAATATACTATCAGTGCCTTTCTGCTGCTATTACATAAAAAACTGCGAGTTCCATAATCATAAACGGTATGAACATGGAGGTGACCAGACAGGGGGGGGGGGGTGTTTAACCTGTCCTCCCCTTGAAAATGAATATAAAAACCCAGTGATCAGCCGGATAGATGAGGTGTTTGTCCTAACCTCCCCTAATCAAGACTATCCGGTGATCAGCCGGATAGCAAGTGCATCGATTCTACTACTATACCATCACAACTAAAAACCTCCAAATAAACGCTAAGAAAAATATACCGTAAACCGTAAAGCATAAAAATGAACTCGAAATCAACTGTGAAAAATAAAGGTAACCTGCTAATCAGTTAAATAATCATCCAACACCACCTGCTAAGTCATAATTCTGAAAGTACGATTATAATTAATATTTACTCGTCGATATTGAATAGCTAAGCTCGTGATCATACACACAAAAATGTTGAGAATCACGCATTCTCGAATTACGTATTTTCTGACTAAAAACATACTTAACCAAATTCTTAATTCAGTTCCTTACATTCCTTCACTATAACTAATTTTTTAGAGTTGCAACATAAATCTCAAATATCGAGCGACTCGAATTAAATCGATAGTCGGATCGTCCGTTAATAATATCGTGAAATCAATTCATTATTACCCAATTAAATCCACGTTTAAATTAATCAAACTCAGATCCATTCAAGAACATCACCATTGCATTCGTCATAAAATTTTGAGAGGAACGACATAAAATTTTTGTCAAAAATTCCACCTCGCCGGAGCTTCGCAGCACACGACCATGCATGAGGCCACGCACCACCGCCAGCGGTGGTCGGAACCCCACTCGCTCCAAATTGAGCAATCTACACAACAAAAAATTCATCTCAACAAGCCCAACAACATTGTAGTACAAAACAACATCAAAATCAAACCGAAAATTAATGAAATCCACCGTTGAAATTACAAACCCTCGTCGGAATTCATTTCCTCTGTCCACCGGCTTCCGGCCACGGAAAGGGCTAAGACCCGTCGGGTTCAACTCGTCTCTTCCTGGGCTTCAAAACCCCCATAATCACAACCTCCATCGTCTCCATGTGCACCACCACGGTCGCCATCAAAAATAACTCAAAATACGTGAAGTTCTCCGCCTAGAATCTCCCTCCTCCGGCCAACAACGTCGAAGATGTTGCCACCAAAAGGTAGAAGAACCCAAACCCAACTAAACCTACCAATTTCATGGCCAAAGGTGGTCAGAAACAGTCGCGTCGTCGCCTACAGTGGCGAAATTGGGTCAGTAAGCCCAGTCAAGGCGTGTCAACCTGCTTACCAAAAATGAAAACTTTTTACTTTCCAAAAATGGAAACCCGTATTTATATCCACAATTTTGTGATAAAATATTTTTCCGATATTTTCATAAAATTTTTCGTTGACCATAACTTCTTCATCGTAACTTTGATTTCAACACTTGACGTGGCCACGAACTCGTATCGACAAACTCTACAACTTTATCCAAAGAAATTCTCAAAAAACATAGTCGATAAAATATTGACGAAACGCCAGCAAAAGTTACCGACGATAGAAATTAATTACCATCGACGATTAACGTAAATAATTAGCGACTAGTCACATAAATTTTGATTATCGTATAATAATGTTCCGGGTCGTTACAAAATAATCCTAATATCGTTGAAAAAATGAGGATATTTCATAAGCTTGGTGTATGTATGCCCTGGTGGTTGTATTTGTTTCCTTTTAGGTGTTTCTCACGAGGTCTGATCAGTATGTGTTGCTCTCATTTTCTCATAGCTAAGAGCACCGCCGTTAGTATAGAAAAGAGCATGGACATGGTGAAAGTAGTTGGGATGCTTGACCCGTTGATGTCGTAAGCAACTAACACCAAACGGTTGGTGCCCAACGCGGACGAGACTTGGCTGCAAAGAACCGTTGGGCGTGACAGTGGTATGTCAGTGGTGCAGAGATAAATGAGGCGGAGTTCATACAGCCTAGAGAAAGGTGGGGGACGACCTCACAGAATTCGCGTTCCTTATCGCACCATCAAGGAGAGGAAAGGGTTAGCAGTGACGAGGAGGATGAGAAAGAGGACGACCTGGGGCTTGGAGTATGCATTCGGGGGAGAGTGAACATTCCACAACTGCCCAAGTCTTGGATGAAATCGAGGAGACCTGTGCCTCTAAGCACAATAAGAACAAGAAGCGTACTACTTGGAAGCACCCAGAGTACAAGAGAAAGAAGAGTAAGACCTCTGATCCTGGTGCTGGGTCTTCTGCCAGTGGAGAGGTGGACACTGTTCAAGAGACGGTGACCCGCTCATCGAATGTCGACGAGGCGGACGTTGTCGAAGAAGAAGAGGAGATAGATGATTAGAAGCAGACGCAGCTTAACTCACCTGGGCACTCGTCAATCCTGACGCCCATTAGATCTCTAATCTGATTGCCGCCTTGTGTGAACGAGGGGCCGATCGTGGGGAGGCAGGTGAATGCTCTGAAGTGCTAAAGATGTTGGAGGAGGAATCGAAGAACCTATTTGAGAGATATGTCAAATTCTCTCGTCGTTTGGTTCCTTTAGATCTGGTTACTCGGTAGAGGAAACAAGCACTGACTCTGGAGAAGCACACTAACCGCCAGCGCTTGTACATGGATGTGCCGCGGTAGGTGCATGACCTCTACCAGATGCTTCTCTTAGATGAGT
Organism: Geum urbanum; assembly: GCA_946800695.1. Classification (NCBI taxonomy): domain Eukaryota; kingdom Viridiplantae; phylum Streptophyta; class Magnoliopsida; order Rosales; family Rosaceae; genus Geum; species Geum urbanum. The sequence goes on along the minus strand of OX327013.1, from coordinate 6,778,388 downwards.
CAGAGGGGCGTTCAGAGGAATTAACAGTTATCAAAGAGACAGCTTGAACGCTGGAGAAGGATCTAAAGGCCAAAGAGTCGATGCTATTGACGACCAATGCAAAGATGATGTGAAAGTACCCAACCCTAGATTAACTAGTGATCTAGGATCATACCCCAATGACAAGACTTAAACTAAAGATTTCTGTGTAAAAAAAATTGACATAGTTTCCTCTACGAAGTGGACTACCAGAAACTTGCAAGAAAATCACCCTTCAGATTTCCTACAAACAATACCGTGGACCACTGATGTCCATCTGAATTTCTCAATAAAGTGCGGAAAGTAAATTAATTAAAATGTCGGAATAATAATACAGCAACTGAAAATTCATAAACCAGCAATACTATCATTTCATAATCAGCACAAAAAAAAAATATTTATAACACTAGTGTTCAGAGCGACTTCTAGGAGCAGAATAAAACATATGAAAATACACTACTAGTGGGCCAAAACCTACAGAAATGTATGATAACCCGGTGCGCTCAAAAGCCTCAGAGGATCAAAATCCAGCTCAGGAGAACCACTGCAATCTGAGCACGGAAAACTGAAAAGTCTAGGGAAAGGCTTTTAAAATATAAAACATTAGAGTGAGTGGACAAAAGTAATGTAAACTACGTAAAACAACACATTTGTAATAACATGCTTTTCCGCCAATTTCTGAGAAATAATGCAAGTTCAAAATAAATAAACTGAAATGCAATGGAGGTGGTCATTCAGGGGTCCTGACTCGGTACGACTATAAACAAAAAATACAGGTGATGGGAGCATCTAGTGTGTTGTCTGACCCGAGACGAATCAGGGTCGGGCAGGGATTCTGATCTGGACCGACCGGCTATTCGGGGATCAGCCGAATAGTTAGAGCATCGATACAACTAAATAAACCATCACAAACACACCTCCAAATAAACGCTCAGAAAAACGTACCGTAAAGCGTAAAGCTTAAAAACCATTAACTCGCTATCAACCGTGAAAATAAATAAAAGTCCACTCACCGTACAATGCCGGGATAATCGTAAAGCCGTAACCTGGTAATCGACGCAATAATCATCCGACACGGCCCGCTAACTCGTAATCCAGAAACCACGATTATAATTAATATCTACTCGTTGATATTCATAATAAATAGCTAGGCTCGTAATCCGACAAGCAATAATATTGAGAATCTCACATTCTCGAATAACGTATTTTTCGACAAATTTCGAATTCAATTCCTCATATTCCTTCACTTAAATCAATTTTTAGAGTCGCAATATAAATCTCAAACCTCAAGCAACTCGAATTTGAATCGATAAGCAGATCGTCTGTGAATATTATCGTAAAATTAATTAATTAGTATCCGAATAAACACACGTCTAAATTAAACAAGTCTAGATCTAGTCAAGAATCTCACCATTGCGCTCTTCATGAAATTACGAGTGGAACGACATAAAATTTTGCCAAAAATTCAACCTCGCCGGAGTTCTGCCACGCACGGAGGCTCGTGGGGCCACGCACCACCATCGTCGGCGACCAAAATCCCATCGACACCAAATCGAGCAACCTGCACATCAAAATTTTCATCTCAAGAAGCCCAACAACATTCACGAAGAACACAACATCAAAATCAAACCGGAAAACCTCCAAATCGCCCAAAAACTGAAACCCCACCGAAAAATTCATCTCCTCCATCCGCCAACTTCTGGCCACGGCAAGGACCGAGACATGTCGAGTTGAACTCGTCTCTTCCTGGGCTTCAAAACCCCCTTAACCTCGACATCTAAATCCGTCGCAAACGCCGCCACCGTCGCAGTGAAAATCAACACGAAAACCGCCACACTCTCGGCCTCGATTCTCCCTCATCTGGCCACCAACGTCGAAGATATTGCCACCAAACAGTAGAGGGGCCCAAGCCCAACAAAACCCGACCAACTTTACGGCCAAAGGTGGCTGGCCAAAGGCTCACTGCGGCCAACGGGTTGGGAAAAGGTGGTCAACCCATTCTTCCCAAAAAGGAAACTTCTTCCCTTCCCGTTTTAGAAACTTATATTTATACTTGTGATTTTTCGATAAAAAGTTTTCCAATATTTTCGTAAAATTTCCGATGACCCTAACTTCCTCATTGTAACTTCGATTTCAACACTTGACATGGTCACGAACTCGTATCAACAAACTCTACAACTTTATCCTAAGAAATTTCTTGAAAAAAAAAATCGATAAAATCTTGATCAAACACCAGTGAAATTTACCTACAATAAAAACTAATTACTATCGACGATTAACGTAATTAATTAGCGACTAACCACATAAGTTTCGATTATCGTATAATAATTTTTCAGGTCGTAACATGATGAAGTACATCTGGCTGGAGGGCAAGCTTTGTGAAGAGCTTTCCATCTTTAGACAGGGCCCTGAGGACTCCCTTATGGCCAAGCGAGAGCTGCAGGTGAAGTATGACAAACTCTTGGCTGAGCGTAACCTTCTACAAGCAGAGAAACGATCGCTTGAAAATGTGCAGAATCAAAATCTAGGTGTTGGATGACACCTCCAAGTGCTAGTTAGAGGTAGACGTTGTGGCTGCCTTCAAGGCCTCTACCTAAACCATAAGATAGTACACTGGAAGTGTGTGAAGTTCAACTATCTAGATATTGAAGAATTTATAAATGTTGTTTATCATTTCCTCGTATCAATGTCCTTCAAATAGCTTAACAGACCATTTCTCATTTGGTAGATCTTTCAAGAAACTAGTATTTTTATCATCCCCGCGTTCAGCCTTTAATTTAGCAAGTATGAACTAATATTGGGTTTCTCTTTAAGCACATTTCATGAAGAGATCACATATCCTAGACTTCATGAAAGCACCCGTATACAAGCCTTTGATGCTTGCCAATAAGTACTAAAACATAATCCGTGCGCAACATTCGGGAAAACCTCAGGAAAGGAACTCATTATTGTCGTGTGGCAACCGGAAAGGAATGTGATTTTTCTATGAGCATTAGTCTCAGGATTAATATAATGCTTATCTATCTCTTCTCTCAACCTTTTCAGAAACCACTTCTAATCACTATCATTTTCACAATCCACAATACCAATTGACAATGGATAAAACCCTGGAAGACAGAAAAATGCAAGGTCAGACAGCTAACCATAGTGAGTTACAACGAAGATACAGTTAAACCAAAACTTTTGTTACCTTGATTCACATATTTTCCAGAAGCACTGATAATAGTCTATTTGTATCTGTTTTTCAAGAATCTGGCATCAAGAAAAAATCATCGACCTACAAAATTGGAAGTCTTTCATACAAGCGCCAAAGTACAAAAAAAGGCGTTGAAACTTATGTGTTTTAGGATCGCTATCTACGAAAACTCTTGATTCTAGATTTGTCTTCGCAAAATTATCGGCAAACGACATAAGATTTAGGATTCATCTTCATTTCCATGAATTGCAGCCATGACCTTCTCCTTTCCGTACCACACAATCTTGTAAGGCACTTTCAAATCATAAGACTCCTTTATTTTTTATTGCAGCAACTTTGCTTGCAACTTGGCTTTGACAATAGAGCTGACAAAAGTAAAAGTTTCATATTTAGTTAACTAAAAGTCATTAACATTAACCACAGCTAATCACATTGAACCACAACCCTAGAACACAACATCACAAGAATCACAGACAATATCACAAGAATCACAGAGGTTTAGTAACCACAGGTAACCACAATGAACCACAATGAACAACAAATATACAAGACAACGTCCATAAGATAACCATAGCAATCCACAAATAACAACATTACACCTAAAAGCTTGCAGGGTTCACTGTGTGTATCACTTTGTTGTGTTTGTTGATTTTCATGTTAGGGTTAACTGTGGGTAGTAGTTTGGTTAATTGTGGGTAGCAGCTTTGTTGTTGTTTAGGCTAACTGAGGATTAACTGTGGTTCACTGTGGGTCAATGTAATTTTAACTGTTTGTATCTTTTTAAAGTCTTCGTTATATGTGAGTTAAGTAGTATTATTTATCTGTGTGTTACTTGCAGGGTTCAATTCCACACAAAAAATGTACCAGACTATAGAGGCTCTCATCATCTCGCTCTTGTTGACACGGATAATCTCTTTACACGTGTGTTATTTCTGAAATTTCGTGATATATAACCAATCATTGGTACGGTATAAGTGCACATGTACTTTCCATTCACATAAATCTTCCCCTTTTTGTTTGCAATATGCATTGACGCATGTCGGCTTGTTCTTTTTGAATAAGTATTTGAAATTAGTCTATATTGCATAAACCCTGAGTTTGTCTCTGAATTCTTTCACGCCACCCACAAAATACTGTCTCTTATCTAGTAGAGCATTCGACCATGATCTTGTAATATATTCCTGTGGCTCCTCTTGACAGAAACAACCAAAAGCAATATCAACAACGTTGCCGATTCCATCATAATCATCCATCTCATTATGACTTTCACTAATCAAACAAGATCCAACACAATTAATATTCACAGTGACCTATTTAGAGCAAACAAAACAAGAAAATTTAAGTGAGAAGAATAACTACAGCTAGCAACAGTGAAGTACATTTATGCGATAGCTACCAACAGTGAAGCTATGTACTTACATCAGCCTGAACACTCAATTGAATCTCAACATAATTTGACTTGAGAATTTGCAAATAAACCATCATCATCAACACATCTTCATTACTTTCGAGAACAACATAATCTTCCTGTGGTGAAATAAGGTACCTCAATGAGAAAAATGAATCTTTAATGGACTTTATGCGTTTACGGACTGTATTACATATGTCAACAAGGGTCGAATCACGATTTAAAGGTGTCATCACTGCCTCCTCATTGTAAACATATTTCACTAACATGTCAAAAAAACTTGCCACCATATCACTGCAAAAACACATCAACAGCTAAACGACAGAGAGGTGCAATATCTGAAGCATCAATAATGACAATATCATTTTGATTAGGTGATGGTAGGAAGGGAATACAAATACCTACAACTAACAACTTCAAACCATCAGTGAAGTACAGCTAACCGTTAGTGAACTTTGTTTTGCATTACAACATATACCAATAGCTAACAATGATAGTGAACTACAACATCATACTAATAAATAAAAAATAAATACCAAACATGAATTACACATACCAATAGCTAACGACAATGAATTACCACATTCTAAGCAGAAACAGTTACCATAGATTCATCAAATATGTTCACATAAACTCAAAACATGGGATTCGCCAAGCAGAGACGAAGAAAGGCTAAGAAGTTAACCTTATATTGAAAACAAAAGCAACACGTACAACCTCAAATTGAATCCCGAATCAAACTCGAACTCCAACAGGAACAACCTTCGTTCTCACAGCGAAGGGGGAGCTATGGATAAGGTTTTATCGACGCGAGGTTGGCAGCCTTGTCGTCCTCATTCCCATTGGAAGAGATCTCACACCGAAGATGGAGGCAAAGAGATTGATATATATATATATATATATATATATATATATAGAGAGAGAGAGAGAGAGAGAGAGAGAGAGAGAGAGAGAAGGCAACTGTAACACATATATTGAGAAAACATATTTTTGAATTTCAAAATGAAAGAAATGAAGGGCTCTCAGGGGCAAATAAGAAGAAAAAACTGAGTTTTGGGAAAGACTGAGTTTTTTTAGAATTGGTTTTAGTTTTTGGGTTTTCTAAAAAAAAGACTATAAATATTGTGCTTTTATAGACAAGTAAAAACTTATTGAATTTTTTAGGAAAGAGAAAATAAATTTGTATTTTTAAATAATTTTTCCTATAATATAATTAAGTAGTCTTGATTATAAAACTAAGAATATATTTTGATAAATTATAGTCTGTTTAAGGAGATTTATTCTCCGTAATTTTTGGTATGTGTCTTGCTCTAATTAGATACAGATTAGTATAGATATAGATACAGAGAATCCTTGTTTTATAAGGACAGTTATTCTAACATATTGTATCAGCGTATATTTAAGGCATTCTATCAATGAAAGAGTTACAGTTTCCAGTCCATCATATTTTCTCCTGTAACACGCTATTAGCACGAGATTCTAACCTGAAGCTTTGTCCCAATACCAAAACACTTTTCCCATCACAAAATTCGAGATTGACCACTTCAATCTCATAAGCTTGTGCCCATCCACCAACTTCGACAGAGGATTTCGAGAAACTCAAGCCAAACCAGATAGAGATCTTCATATGCACGGAAAGCCCCAGATGTCTAGTTTCTATAATATCTGGAAAATCGCAATTCGAATGTGTCTAGAGAATGTTATGGCTGACTGAGTACATGAAGGTCAGTCTGCCTGAAAATAAGAAAAGAAGAAGGAATCCTCCTCCTGCTAGAAGTTTTGTGGGCATGTTTTCTTTCAAACTTTTTTCACAGCAAAGTTTTCATACCGAGCCTAACACCCTCAAAGTAAATTTTCTAAACCATCAATCTATAAATCTAGGATTAAAACTTACTTCAAGTAAAACCCTAGATCTAAGTTGATGATAATTGCGATATGAGTTGTTTCTATTGCATGTTTTCCCTAGTTCCTATGGACTTATATCCATAGAGTATAAGTGATGGTCTTGGGGGAGTCACGGTTTAGAAAAGAAAATAAATGAAAATCGATACTATGTGACGGTTTTGTCACGGTTGATGGGTGTGGTTTTGAACCACCGTTTATAAATCAATTTTTGTGACCATACATCATGGATCATGTTCTTATTCCTTACACTTGATATTAGTGGTCATGGTTTTTCGATCGTTAAACTAATTATATCTTGTGTCTCGCTTGTGGATGACATCAATTGAGCCGAAACGACCTGAATTGGATATCATTGATCCTCAAGGAGAAGAATATTATTGTTGGGTGTCAGACGTTGAGAATACGCTTCTCAGTATGAATATGACGGATATTATCCAACCACCACCACCACCTGGTACTGAGCTACCAACTCTAGCTCGTAAAGATCAAGTCCTTATGTTTTTGAGGCGGGATATACATCCAGTTTTAAAGAAAAGTATTTGCTAAATAAAGACCCCGGGGTTTTTTGGGTGACTTTACAAGACATATTCAATAATGTGTATAATGCACAACTTCATGAAGTGAGAGAATGATGTGATTTCATCCAGTTATTGGATTATCCAAGTATAAATGCTTTTAATCAAGCTAAGTTAGAGTTTCAATCAAAGTTGAGTATATGTGGCATTATAAAGACTGGTCAGGCTATGATCGAGAAGTCTTTAAGCACTTTTTCGTCCTCCATGGACACCATTGCGCACCAATATTGCATGAATTTTACGCAAGAACGACTTAAATCATTCAGTTATCTCATGAATGTGGTGATCAAGAAATGGCGGGGTATCGTGAGATTATTCTTATCGATATTAAAAAGACCTATGAGTCGTACAATACTGGAGGGAATGTATGTAAGGATAGAACGAACAGTCGTTCTGAGCCTTACAATAACCATGGTGGAAAATGAGGATGTTGTCGTGGTCGTGGTAGAGGAGAAAATAGTCGTGATTTCACTTGGAATCGCTATGACAACAACCATAATAACTCCAATAAGGATTACTCCAATTCCGGTTCTAGGAATGGTAAATTCTTTCAATTCTGCTTCTGATTCTTGCTTATTATCTTGTTGTAAATGTGGTTGTACCAGGCACATGCACAAACAATGTTGTGCACCCAACTATATTCAACATGCCTACAAGAAGTGCGTAAAATAATTGGCACATGAGACTTAACTTCACTGAAGTTTATGAGATAGAAGATTGCGGTGAAGCAAATCTTATAATAGCAAACAATACAAAAGAAAGTCTAGTGACTGCTATTTTTGCATAGTCTATTTATTAGGATCATGTCTTTGCTATGTAATCAAGTTTTATTTTAACTTGGTTTAGTCATGTTTTGTGACTTTTTTTCAGTTGGTTTTGGAATAAGACATCTATGATGTAACTTTTAATTGTTGGCGAGTAATGAAATCTCTCAAACTTTCGGTATATGAAAGTGTTGATAATTTTCTATTTTCAAACAATTCTTATGTATGGTTTGATGTTTACAATTGTATATGGTATAATGGCACAATGATACAGTAAGAACGAGACACGAAAAAAGCGGTTATTTTGATCTGAAGACATTTTCGACCCGTCGAGATTTTCCTCGACTCGTCGAATGTTCCACTCTGGATCGGTCTTTAACATTTTTCAACCCGTCGAGTTTTTCCTTGACCCGTTGAATGTTTGCTTCTGTCTCGGACTATCTTCAATTTCAACCCGTCAAAAATTGATCTCGACCTGTCAAAAAAAGATATCGAAAAATCGATATCGATTTTGGTTTTTTTTTTACCCGTCGAAATTTTGATCGACTTGTCGAATGTATGCCCCTGGACACTATTTCAACCCGTTGAAAATATCACTCGACCCATTGAAAATCTGTATCAGAAAATCAACTTTTATTTTGAGTTTTCTTCAACCCGTCGAAGATGTTACGTAGATATGGTGTTTTTAGATGTGTTTATACATCTGTTTTATTGGAAAATGTGTTTAAATCGACCGACCTGGATTTCAGCACCAGTTGTGGTTTTACATTAGTTTATGTCATGCCTTGGAACTTAGAATACAACGGTCTTTTTGAACGGTTAGATATTGTTATACATCAGTTGTATTCAGGTATTATCATACCATATTAGTACTCAACATCGGTTACACCCGTTGAAATCTTTAAGTACTCACTTAAAGTGTTCGCCACGTCTTTGATTCAAAGACGGTTTGATTAACATTGTTTTGTTAATATATGATGGCAAGATTGAGTGTTACCCTTCGAACCTTACTCAAATTTGAACACATTTGTGCCAACATTTGTCACTTAACATTGTGAGAATGGAAAAAAGTTTTTGTGTCAAATCTCCGTAGAATGCTAGCAATGGCGTAATCTAGAGAAGTTTATGAGAATTTGTAGTGGTTTGTATCTTACTACGGTTTGGATCATTGAATCCAATGTAATCACTTATATTACTATGCGTGACTTAGCCTCATATGAGCTTTTGCATTATGATGATCAAACTATTGAGAAACTATCATGGTCATCTGTTCTTAAGAGAAAAGAAGCATGTGAGAATATCTAAAACCATCAGTTTCGATGGGGGAACTGAGATTACTCCACTCGGTTCAGGCTCGGTCTCTAAGAAGAATGCAGCATCATCCCGGCAACATACCACTGTAGCGTTGTGCGTTATCCCACCAGATTCATATGTTGCAATTTCTTATGCACATTGCTCGTTTTGCAAAGATGTTTATCTATATAATGTTGTTTACAGGCATGCTGGTCTTTCATTGTAGACACTGCTTCTATTCCTCCACAAATTCTAAAAATCTATTTGTGGATCAATCAAAACGATATGCGGACTGTTTATATATGGTTTTGATTTCTGCATCGACGCATAGGTCACATGTCTTTGCAATCCACATGTTACGCTGCATTTCAAAACTCCTAGCACATATTATTAAGCTTCGGGCTCACATGTCTTCTGTAATTGTGATTAAAAGATGATCATGTTATTTAAGTTTCTTTGGTTAATTTAGATATATGGTGCATATGCGAATGTGTAGTGGATGTAGAAACGAGTTAACATGGTACAGATTTTTGGCATGCTTAAACTTTGTTGAGATTCATTTAACCTGTGAGCGATTGAGCCTATATGTGAATACACATTCTTTCTTTATTCAGTGACAATTGCTTGTCACAGATTAAGTTAATGGACTCTAGATATTACTAGAACTTGCTCTTGTGCTTTCCAAAGCTTATTGTCAATACATGTTTTGATTGGGGAAGTGATAAAGGCATTTAGGGGACACAATCATTGCCATATGAAACCTGTGACCCGATTTTGTGTACACAAGATGTGAACCCCTTAGTTAACCACTTTGAGCCTACATGTTTAAACTTTTTGTCATCACCCACATATCTCCGACCTTAAACTTTAGAATAGTTATATCTTTACCTTTGTTCTAGGACTTGGTAGAGCTATACATGAGATAGGTATGTGAAAACGGCGACAATGCCAAAATGTGATGCAAAAAAATAAGTGTGGGGTATCAAGCTAGTGTGTAAAAACAATGGAATGAAAAGAAAAGAAAATGTGCGATGTCTAGCTTGATACCCAGGTTAACTGTTGATGAAAATAATGATGTGAAGGCCCAACAAGATGAAATTTGGCCACAAAAGTGAGAAAGTTCATGGTTGTAAAGTTTGAAGAAGTCTCTTATTTGATGCTCTACTGGGTTCTAGAATTATATTTGTATTCCGTATCCATTTGTTCTTTAACCTATGAGCCAAGCCCCATTACAATCCATGAAAGTCTTTTTTGATCCTCAAGATGGCAGCCTTTAATCTGTGGAGATTAGTCACACGAGTAAGCATATGGTGTGGTCCATTTGGCAAGTAATTGAGTTGAGTGAATACCTTAGACATATTTTGAGAGAAACACTTTTGAGAGCATATATCTAATTGAGGTTGAATCTTGACTTGTTTTTCGCATGCTACAGCTTTACATTCACCATGATTATGTCTTCGTCCTACATATTACATGTGTATCATACATTGAATTTAACTTTCGAAACTTTACGGAATATAAATTTGGAGTCGTACTGTCTTGGTGTTACAATTGTGGAAGATTGTTGAGACAATTTGTTGAGGGTGTTAGAGTCATGTAGTTAGTCTTTGAGTCTTTTCAGAGTCTTAATTTAGTGTATTGCTCGAGGACTAGCAATGTCTAAGTGTGGGGCATTTTGATAGTCGCATATTTATGCATCTATTCGGTATTTAATTTGTTCCTTATATTTAGTTTTTTTGTTATTAATTGAGTGAATTAATTATGTTTATTTGTTTTTAGGTATTTTGGAGAGTAATGAAGAAAAGGAGATTAAATAATATATTTTGAGAGTCATTGTGGAAGAGGAAGACTTACGAGGTGAAGGAATCCTAATTTGAGAAGAATACAAAGTGCAGCAGTTTGACGAGCACGTGATGAAAGAGTGCATGTGGGTTTTGCTAGTTTAATTAAACTAGCTAAATGAAGATATTTATATGTTTGGCGAGCTGCTTGAATTTTGGAGTGGAGACATAAATAATGAAGTCTTTGGCGAGGAGATGCTTGGCACGTGAGCAGCAATTATCATTATTACCCTAGCTTTTGCTATATATATATATGTATATATAGCTTAATTGAAGAAGGGGTGTTTGACTTGGAGTGGGAAACTAGAGCACGTGGGCTGCTAGGTTTCCTAGCTATGTTTCATATATATATATAGCTAGCTAAAAGAAGAGGACGGTTGGCTGGCAAGAGAGAGAATAAGAGAGAAGAGTAGGAGAAGAAGTTCTGTGCATGAAGAAAAGCCCGACCACGTCGTCGCCAAGAATTCTTCTTTCTCTTTCTTTTGTTTATATTTTATGAACTCTTTGATGTTATTATTTATGACTTTTAGTAGCTAAACTCATTGTTGAGGGGTTGTTTGAAGCCCCGTACATGAAGTCTTTCTAATTCATACACTTTAATCTAGTTTTGCATATTCAATTTGAATGATGTTTCTTTTTCTATGTGACTCACCGTATGAATTTTTGTATGTTTACTTTGGTGCGCAACTTAGTATGCATGCTAGGATTCTAATTTCATGAGATACGGGCGACTGAAGATAATTTCTTCCACCGGATCCTCTACAGTGATATGCCGATTTTACCGTCGGGTGATTGAAACCCTCAGTCTAGTAGGACACGCCTATAGTGTACCTGTGAACCCTTGTAGCTTCTTAAACCTTTTATAGAGTTTAATGCTTTCTTCTTTGTAAACATTGGGGTCCATGACTATGGGTTCATAGAGGGATAGATGTTTGGGAGGTCCATGACAAACCTGCATAAGCATAATGATTAGGTAATAGGATGTGGTTGTAACGATCAACTCTTCCTGGGAACTTTCATTCATTGGATATGTGCATTAGGTTAAGTATGTGTTAGATATATGGAATGGCGGTGGTGGATTGCATTCCTCTTAACTCATTAATCATATAGTTAAACTCATTTGCATTCATTGGCATATTTACTTTCTGCAATTTATTGATTTCTGCATTAGCTGTAGCTTAGCCGATTCAGTTCGGTAACCAAATCAACTCAGAAAATCCTCAAATTTTGTGTGGTAGTCCGTCATTGTGTCTAGTTCATTGTATCAAAATTTCGTAGCATTTGAGTCTGTCTAGCTTAGGTTCGCGTTGTCATTAGTATACTGTAGTGGAGTCTGTCAGCATAGTAGTCTAGTGTTAGGATTTAGTTTCACCAATTCTTTGTGTTCGATAACCCCTATTTATTTTACTACATTGATATATTCAGATTTTGAATAGGGTATCTTTGAGAGGTGTTTACCTGCATTGTCAAATTTTGGCGCCGTTGCCAGGGTATTGCTTAATTCTAAGTCCTAATAGAGTTTTTAATTTTCAGTTTTGTTTTGTTTTCTTTTTCTTTTGAGTCTTAATATCTCTTCTGTGTGCAAGAGCATTGTGTATGCGTACTAGGCACACAAGAAGTACTGAGCCATTATTACTTGATCCAGAGATTGAACGCTCAGCAAGGCAATACAGAAAGAAGCAGGGACAACGGTCCATGAACGTGATCAGTGGTGGTCAGCCTGAGCAAGAAATACATTCTGATACAAGATCTGAATTTGAGGAAGAACAGAGTATTCCAACACCACCACCATCACCAAAAAGAATGGCAAATGCAACTAAGTTGAGAGAGTCCTTTATACCGGGCACAGGTGCAGCAGATTCACCGATCGTACTACCAAAGAATCTGGGGGCTTATTCTATTCCTCCATCACTTATATCAAATCTGCCACACTTCATAGGAACACCTTCTGAAGATCCTCAGGACCATCTCAATGAGTTTATAGCATTGTGTAGAATCCAGAGATCGACTAATGTGGAAGAGGATACAATGAAACTCCTCTTGTTTTCGTTCTCTTTGAAGGGGCAAGCAAAAGCATGGTATAATTCTTTAGCTCCTTTATCTATGGACACATGGGAGAAGATGTGCTCTGCATTTATGAAAGAGTTCTACTCTGCTTCTCGCACCAAGAACTTGAAGAAGCAAATTAGCACATTCAGGCAGAAAGACAGTGATGAATTACATGAAGCCTGGAGCCAGTTTAAGAGTCTTCTTCGACAATGCCCTCACTATAAGTTTGACATCAACACTCAAATGGAGTTCTTCTATGAAGGACTTGATTCTTTTAACAGGTCAAAGCTTGATTCAGCTTGTGGAGGAAATTGGTGGAATATGACTGGAACAGAAGTCAAGGAAATTGTTGAGAACCAAGCAGAAAATTCAAGGCGATTTCAGTCAAGGGATAGATCCATAGGAGCAAGTAGAAGATCTCTCAATGCAGTTGCAATCGATGGAGCCATGGAAAAAAGATTAAACTCTATGGAGAATGATATTGCTCTGATTACGAGTAATCTGAAAGTAGGCAAGAAGACAACAGCTGTTGTAGCTCAGGTTGTGTGCACTTTATGTTCAGCTACAAACCATCTAGCAGAAGATTGTCCTAAGTTCAGAGCAGATGAAGAGGTTGATCAAGAGGAAGAAGAAAATTACTTCCAAAGACAACCCAACACATATGGTAGAAATAGAGACCTGTTGAGCTATAGGAGCAACAATGTGCTCAATCCTCCTATTGTTCCACCTGGATTTCAGCAGAGACAGCCTACAAGAGATGGGCAGCAATTTGGCCAAAGGCGTATGCCTCAGCAACAACAAGCTCAAGCTCAAACATCATCAGAAAATTCTACCTTGAAAGCCATGATGCAACAAATGATGTTTGACAACAAGAAGGAACGAGAGGAGAATAATACCTTTTGCCAAGATATCAAGGCCACAGCTCAAGAACTCCAGGCTACAACTCTGCAACAAGGAAAGGCAATTGACTTGCTTGAGAGACAAATGAGCCAAATGCAGCAAAATATGGCTCAAGTCAAGGAAGGAAGTCTTCCTAATAACACTATTCCCAATCCCAACACAAAATATGAAGCTCATGCCATGACCCTGAGGAGTGGGAAGGTGTTGGAAGAACTGCCCAAGTCAACAAAGAGAAAGTGGGAGGAGCCCGTGCTTGAACAACTTTTTCCTTACAAGCCATTGGACAAACTGTCAGAAGATTCTGCACCTGAAACAGAAGAACTGACAAATCAAAAATCAGGTCAGGTATCCTCTACTCCTTCTCCTTCTACTATTCATAATTTACCTTTTCCTAGCAGGTTGAAGAAGCAGGTGAAGGTTGACAAAGAGAATGAGATCTTGAATGTGTTTAGAAAGGTAGGAGTAAACATCCCCTTGTTGGATGTGACCAAGCAGATACCACAGTATGCAAAGTTCCTGAAAGATTTGTGCATAACAAAGAGAAAATTCTATGGAACTGAGACTGTGGCTTTGGGAGAGAGAGTATCTGCCGTGCTTCAAAGAAAGCTTCCACCTAAGTTCGGTGATCCAGGATGTTTTACGATCCCATGTACCATTGGTGATCACAGGATTGCAGGTGCTCTACTTGATTTAGGTGCTTCCATTAATTTAATGTCATACACTGCTTATAACAGGTTGAAAATGGGAGAACTTATTCCCACAGGTGTCACCATTAAACTTGCTGATCGATCTAACTGTTACCCTCAAGGTATTATTGAGGATGTTTTGGTGCAGGTGGGAGATTTGATTTTCCTAGCAGGTTTCTTTGTGCTGGAGATGGAGAATGAGCCAATGCCATCAGAAATACCATTAATTCTTGGGAGACCGTTCTTGAGAACAGCGCGTACAAAGATAGATTGTTTTGATGGATCATTGAGTATGGAAGTAGCTGAGGAGAAAATCCACTTCAAAATTTCTGAAATTTTGAGGGAATATTTTTACATGTGTTTATTTTGCACTCTTAAAAATTCAGCTCATTCCAATGTGCGATTAATTCGATCTGTAAAATTCTTGCGAGTGGGATGAGTCTCTGGCGAGCTTCGTTTTTCGATACTGTGCAGTTTGATGTTTTGTGTGATTTAGTTGCCATATCTAGAGGTCTCATAAATTTCTAAAATTTTGAGAGAATGTTTTTACATGTGTCTAGTTTTTGCTCTTAAAATTTCAGCTCATTCCACTTGATTATTAATTCTCTAAAAATCTGGCGAGTGGGTTGCGCAAGCGAGCCTGAGGGAGTCTTTTCCGACAACTAGTTTGTCGTGGAAGGGTTTCCTCGCCAGAATTTGGTATTTTTGAGTTTTTCCTTTGTTTTTATTGTGTGTTTTAGTGTCTTATTTGAAAGACCAAATACAAAAATAAAAAGTGTCAAGAAAAGCAACATAAAAAGAGTCTCTTGTTTTGAGTCTTAGGTGCCCTTAACTAGTCTATGATGTGATTATATCTTCTGTAATTGAGACTAAAAGATGATCATGTTATTTAAGTTTATTTGGTTAATCTTGATATATGGTGCATATGCGAATGTGTAGTGGATGTAGAAACGAGTTAACATGGTACAGATTTTTTGCATGCTTAAACTTTGTTGAGATTCATTTAACCTGTGAGCGATTGAGCCTATATGTGAATACACATGCTTTCTTTATTGAGTGTCAATTGCTTGCCAATGATTAACTTAATGGACTCTAGATATTACTAGAACTTTCTCTTGTGCTTTTCAAAGCTTATTGTCAATACATGTTTTGATTGGGGAAGTGATAAAGGCATTTAGGGGACACAACCATTGCCATATGAAGCCTGTGTCCCAATTTTGTGTACACAAGATGTGCACCCCTTAGTTAACCACTTTGAGACTACATGTTTAAACTTTTTGTCATCACCCACATATCTCCGACCTTAAACTTTAGAATAGTTATATCTTTACCTTTGTTCTAGGACTTGGTAGAGTTATACATGAGACAGGTATGTGAAGATGGCGACAATGTCGAAAGGTGATGCAAAGAAATAAGTGTGAGGTATCAAGCTAGTGTGTAAAAAAAGGAATGGAATGAAAAGAAAAGAAAAGGTGCGATGTCTAGCTTGATACCCAGGTTAACTGTTGATGAAAATAATGATGTGAAGTCCCAACAAGATGAAATTTGGCCACAAAAGTGAGAAAGTTCATGGTTGTAAAGTTTGAAGAAGTCTCTTATTTGGTGCTCTACTGGGTTCTAGAATTATACTTGAATTCTGTATCTATTTGTTCTTTAACCTATGAACCAAGCCCCATTACAATCCATGAATGTCCTTTTTGATCCTCAAGATGGCAGCCTTTAATCTGTGGAGATTAGTCACACGAGTAAGCATATGGTATGGTCCATTTGGCAAATAATTGAGTTGAGTGAATACCTTAAACATATTTTGAGATAAACACTTTTGAGAGCATATATCTAATTGAGGTTGAATCTTGACTTGTTTTTCGCATGCTACAGCTTTACATTCACCATGATTATGTTTTCGTCCTACATATTACATGTGTATCATACATTGAATTTAACTTTCGAAACTTTACGGAATATAAATTTGGAGTCGTACTGTCTTGGTGTTACAATTGTGGAAGATTGTTGAGACAATTTGTTGAGGGTGTTAGAGTCATGTAGTTAGTCTTTGAGTCTTTTCAGAGTCTTACTTTAGTGTATTGCTCGAGGACTAGCAATGTCTAAGTGTGGGGTATTTTGATAGTCGCATATTTATGCGTCTATTCCGTATTTAATTTGTTACTTATATTTAGTTTTTTTGTTATTAATTAAGTGAATTAATTATGTTTATTTTTTTAGGTAATTTGGAGACTAATAAAGAAAAAGAGATTAAATAATATATTTTGAGAGTTATTGTGGAATATGAAGACTTACGAGGTGAAGGCATCCTAATTTGAGAAGAATACAAAGTGCAGCAGTTTGGCGAGCACGTGATAAAAGTGTGCATGTGGCTTTTGCTAGCTAAATGGAGATATTTATATATTTGGCGAGCTGCTTGGATTTTGGAAGTGGAGACATAAATAATGAAGTCTTTGGCGAGGAGATGCTTGGCACGTGAGCAGCAATTATCATTATTAGCCTAGGTTTTGCTATATATATGTATATATATATATATAGCTTAATTGAAGAAAGGGTGTTTGACTTAGAGTGGGAAACTGGAGCACATGGGCTGCTAGGTTTCCTAGCTATGTTTCATATATATATTTATATATATATATATATATAGCTAAAAGGAGAGGACGACTGGCTGGCAAGAGAGAGAATAAGAGAGAAGAGTAGGAGAAGAAGTTCTGTGCATGAAGAAAAGCCCGACCACGTCGTCGCCAAGAATTCTTCTTTCTCTTTCTTTTGTTTATATTTTATGAACTCTTTGATGTTATTATTTATGACTTTTAGTAGCTAAACTCATTGTTGAGGGGTTGTTTGAAGCCCCGTACATGAAGTCTTTCTAATTCATACACTTTAATCTAGTTTTTCATATACAATTTGAATGAGGTTTCTTTTTCTATGTGACTCACCGTATGAATTCTTGTATGTTTACTTTGATGCGCAACTTAGTATGCATGCTAGGATTCTAGTTACATAAGATACGGGCAACTGAAGATAATTTCTTCCACCGAATTCTCTACAATGATACGCTGATTTTACCGTCGGGTGATTGAAACCCTAAGTCTAGCAAGACACACCTATAGTGTACCTGTGAACCCTTGTACCTTCTCAAACCTTTTCTAGAGTTTAATGCTTTCTTCTTTGTAAACATTGGGGTCCATGACTATGGGTTCATAGAGGGATAGATGTGGGGGAGGTCCATGACAAACCTGCATAGGCATAATGATTAGGTAATAGGATGTGGTTGTAACGATCAACTCTTCCTGGGAACTTTCATTCATTGGATATGTGCATTAGGTTAAGTATGTGTTAGATATATGGAATGGCGGTGGTGGATTGCATTCCTCTTAACTCATTAATCATATAGTTAAACTCATTTGCATTCATTGGCATATTTACTTTCTGCAATTTATTGATTTCTACATTAGCTGTAGCTTAGCCGATCTAGTTCGGTAACCAAATCAACTCAGAAAACCCTCAAATTTTGTGTGGTAGTCCGTCATTGTGTCTAGTTCATTATGTCCAAATTTCGTAGTATTTGAGTCTGTCTAGCTTAGGTGTGCATTGTCATTAGTGTACTGTAGTCGAGTCTGTCAGCATAGTAGTCTAGTGTTAGGATTTAGTTTCACCAATTCCTTGTGTTCGATAACCCCTATTTATTTTACTACATTGATATATCCAGGTTGTAAATAGGGTATCTTTGAGAGGTGTTTACCTGCCTTGTCAAAATACAGGGGAGTTTACATTGAATTATTTTGTTGATTATTGCATATTGATTAGGATTGTTGAGAGGCACAAATAAAGCGGTTAAAGCTTGTGGCCAGAACTATGGTAATGTATATTAATTTACCGGTATCTACTTGGGCATATGCATTGTTCCATGCAGTTATGCTTATTCACTTGATACCGATATACAGTCAACCATTGAGTGCGTACCAGTTGGTAATTGGATATGAGCTTGATATCTCACATCTACACATCTCTGGTTGCATGGTACATGTGTCTACTACGATTTCACTGCGTACAAATATGGGTCATCAATGATGATTAAGCATCTATGTTGGTTCTCCAATGATTGTCCGTTATTCATAACATTTGACAGGAGATCTCTTTACTGCTAGTTTTGAAAATAGTCACTATGATGAGACATACTTCCTGCCGTTAGGGGGAGATAAGAATGGTTTCATTCTAGTTTAACGTCGAAAATTGATGTGGTTTGTCTCCACTATGTCTCATCATGATCCCTGCACATCTCAGTATGAGATTGAAGTGCATTTCTTGATCTTTAGAAAGTAGCAAATTGACTGTCTGACTTCTTTACTAATATCATGAGAGTGACGAGATAATTTAATCATGCTGCAAATTCTGCAAGGTTGAAAGTCCTTGATATTGGACAAGTTAAACGGAACACCTGGGAAATGTAGTGTTTTCTCCTACCCATAGTAGGGGTGTAATATCAGTCAAAATCCAATAATGAGTTGCTGGTGAAAAAGGCAAACCATCAAGGCACAACCGTTCATCATTAACACATGAGATTGTTTCTGACTGCAATTATGTCTAAAAGTCGACATTGACAAATACTGGGGGATGCCTCAGAGTCGACGATGTCAGTAAACAAAGAAAATCTCACCAAGTAAAACAAATGCTAGCATTATCATGAATAGTTCTTCCATGTTCGTTGATGATGTGTTTATATATTTCGTCGCTCAGAAATTGACGACGATGAAGTGGAACATTGCTCTGTTGCGGATTGTCAACAGTAAATGTAGAGCAAATTGATCAATATGGAAAGTTGCAATCTAGGCTA
Organism: Geum urbanum; assembly: GCA_946800695.1. Classification (NCBI taxonomy): domain Eukaryota; kingdom Viridiplantae; phylum Streptophyta; class Magnoliopsida; order Rosales; family Rosaceae; genus Geum; species Geum urbanum. The sequence goes on along the minus strand of OX327013.1, from coordinate 6,758,913 downwards.
AACTAGAATCTTAGAAAATGGAAAGTTTTCAATATGGTAGGGACATAACCATGATATGCCGGTTAGACACAAATGAGTCTTGTTTTGGAGCACAATGAGAAGAACTTGTGGCGCAAGGATTCTCTCAATGCCCTAGTATTGATTATGAGAAGATGTATTCTCTGGTCAAGGACATCATTATTTTCTACTACCTTATCAGTTTGGTATTGTCCAAAATACTTAGTATGCAGCTTATAGATGTGGTTACAGTATATCTCTATGGGGATCTTAATTCAGAGATATACATGACAGTGTCGAATGGCATAGTTCTGCCCAAATCAAGTAACTCTAAACCACGGAGTGCTCATGTGATTAGAATGAGACGTTCACTATATGGATTGGAATAATCCGGTTGGATGTGATATACACATCTTAGTGACTACTTGACTGTGATATGCACGTTCAGTAGATGAACAAATTGTTTGAGATGATAGACTTTGATAGGACTCAATTATGTCTTAGTTTAGAGATGGTACATTGAGTTGGCTGAATTCTTATTCACCAGTTTACTTTTGTCTAATCAGGTTATGGACAAAGCAGACCCTAATAGTACACCAATGGTTGTTTGCAATCTGGAACCCGAAAGGATCCATTTCATCTGAAAAGATTATGGTAAGGAACTTTTGGAACTAAGATTCTATATCTTAGTACGCTTAGAGCTTGGTTGAATTTAGCTCAGTACATACATCCAGACATTGCCTTCTCAGTATGCGCCTACGCAAAGTCATTGGAATGAAGTAAAACAAATCTTCAGGTACTTGAAGTGATCCATTGACTTGGGCCTATTCTTCTCTTACAAAGAATACAGAGAGAAACATGAAAATCCTGGTCAAGGGATAGTTGAATCACAGCATTCAAGTTCTGGGTATTTTGACCTGTCAAGCATATCTCTCGACCCGTCGAACACAATGAACTGTGATAACCCGAAGGGGTCCTTCCACTCGTCGAAAAAATGGCTTCGACTCGTCGAAGCCGATGTCCTGGATCGGACAGAACCATTTTTCTACCCGTCGAATTCCTCTTCTTCTGCGAGCAGTTTTACTACAATCTCCTTATACTGAAACACCGGCTGATGTGTTGGGCGGATTTGTTGATGCTGGGTACCTCTCTGACCCACATAAAGGATGTTCCCATACATGTTATTCATCATGGGAAACATGGCGATTTCTTGGAGAACAACAAAGTAAACCCTTATTTCTACTTCCTCGAACTATTCTAAAGATTAAAGCTTTCTATGAAGTTGTTGATAGGTGTGTCTGGTTTAGGACAATGATACACCACATTCGAGGGTCTAGTGGATTATTATCTACTATGATAGCACCAACTTATCTCTTTGAGGATAATACAGTTTGTATTGACCTAATGAAATTGGGTTACATTAAGGGTGTCATACTTAACTCATTTCACTAACATACTCCTACAATCAGCAATAGCAGCAGTAATTGAATATCCAAGTGAACCAGGTTGGTTCGGTTGATAATGTCGCGGACTTGTTTACCAAGTCATTACCTAAAAATCTACATTTGTGAAACATGTGAGACGTGTTAATATGCGCAAGTTATCTGGACTCCATGATTAAGTTTACAGTCGAAGGGAGTTACATTTCTGTAGACATCAGGGAGAATCTACGTCACATGTAGTAGTTTTTATAGTTGATGCATTGTACTCTTTTTTGCTTAGACCAAACTTTTGTTTTACCCATGAAATTTTTATTTGCTTGGCAAGGTTTTTAGTGAGGCAACAAGTTATGCATCATTCCTTATGCCATCGACACAAAAGTGAGTGTTTAAGGAGATTTATTCTCCGTAACTTTCGATGTGTGTATTGTTCTAATTAGATACAGATTAGTATATATATAGATACATAGAATGCATGTTTTATATGGACAGTTATTGTAACAGATTGTATCAACAAATATTTAAAATCTTTTATCAATGAAAGAGTTACAATTTTCAGTCTATCATATTTTTTACTGCAACATAATCAAATATAAGTTTTTTAGTTATTTTTGTTCGACAGAGTGATTTTCCCTTGAAGATTAAGAAATTGCACCGGATTGGAATTCTCCGCCCCAAAAAAATCGTTTCACTTACGTCGGCGTTACTTCCCTTTGTAGCTAAAAAGGAGATGCTTCTAGTAGAAGAAGTTGCACCTCCTGATCATTTTGCTTCGGTACAGAGATATCCCAACGGAGCAAAGCCACCGACGGAGTCTAATAAGATAGACACACCCTTTCATGGCCCCCAATGGCCGAGCCACGAATGACGTCTCACATAAGAGCTGTAGACCTTGCTAGCGAATATCATTCAAATTGGTCTCAAGTTTTAAACAATGTTGACACGCACTGCTCGACATGCCCACGCAGGTAAACATCTGTCCAAGCTTCCTCAAAGACACCACACACGTGCGTCCATGTCGCAACACGTAGCAAACAAACTACACTACAGTATACTAGACAAAGTACGACGTCTAAAATGGAAAGCTCAGAATTAGACCACCACAGAATCACATTACACCTAGATTTCCACTAGAGAAACAAGAAGAGGGAATCGAAAATATTTCGAGAGAGAGAGATGATGAACTTTGTTGCTATGTTCCTCGTTGTGACTTCCCTAGTCAGCGCAGGAGTGTGGTCTCCGAGCCAGGATCAACAGAACCAGAAGAAGCAACTAGAGGAGGTCATAGTGAAAAACGGCCACCGTGTGGTGGTTGTCGAGTATGAAGACCAGCAAGGCCACAATCCCAACACAAAGGTATCTATCTCCCCGGAACAAGACGGACGTCGAAGAGCTAGTGCCGGTTTCTCCAGCAACGAAGTTTCGGCACCTACCAGGGTGACGAGGGCCTTGGATAATGCCATGGAAAACATCAAAGAAGCCGCCGCGTCGATTGGGATGAGCCATGGCCAGGGCCAAGGTCAAGGGCTCTCCCAATCGGATGAGCAACGTCATCACCATAGTAGCGCCAAAGAGCTCATATGTGATGCATATGGGAAATTCAAGCACAAGATTGCGAGTGCCTTGGAGACGAAGAAAGAGACTGCACACGAAGCCAAAGAGACGGCGCACATGGTCATAGACATGAAGAAAGATATCATCAAGGGGACTGTGCATGAAGTCAAGGAGACAGCTCACAAGGTCAGGGAGGCAGTGGAAGATGCATACGATGCGGTTTCGGATAAAGCTCATGAGGTTGGGGAGCGTGCCAAGGAGACAGTAGGAGATGTGTATGGAAGAGCCAAAGATACGGTAGAAGATGTCTATGAGAGAGCAAAAGAGACGATATCAGATACAACGCATGAGGTAGGAGAACGAGCCAAAGAGTCTGTGGATAAAGCAGAGGAGACGGCCAAGTTGGCCAAGGAAATGGGAAAGACATTGAGTGGAAATGTGCAAAGAAATGAGTCCAAGTTGAAAACTGCACCGGAACAGGTGAAGGAGAAGGCCAGAGAGGCCGTGGAAGACCATGCAGCTGATGCAGTTCATAGGGCTAAAGACACAGCTGAAAGAGTAGCTCATAAGGTGAAGGCCGTGGCCAAGGACGCAAAGGATGTGAGTGATAAGGGGTTGCGTCGAATTCTCAACATAGGAAAAAGTATGTTGTATAATATGTTGAGGGCTATGGGGTCAGTTTTTGGGTTGCTTGAGCCTTCGTTGTTAACCGGGCTGAGTTTGCTGGGGGTTGCCACAGCTTATGGCATGTCTATGTCGATAACTTTCGGTTCAAACTATGTGCTATCTCGTGTGCTTTCGCCGCACCAGTTTGGGATGGTGCAGAGCAAGATTTACAAGGTCTATTTCCAGGCCATGGCGAGTACCGTTGGTTTGGCATTGTTGGGTCATCTATTGAACCATAGGAAGGTGTTGACAGGGATGAATGCCGATGCCATACAGAACTTCAATCTTATGCTTGCCGAGTTGATGGTTCTGTTCAATATGTTGTACTTAGAGCCAAGAGCTACCAAGGTGAGTGAACCAACTTTATTATTGACGTCACAATTGTTTGATCGTAATTCGTAATCGTTTCGTTCTTGTTTTTTTTTTTTTTTGCGTGGCGCCAAAGCCTCCAATATGAATGAGATGGCATCTGTCAGATATTTTGGTTTCATCTCCTGCTACCATGTGTTGTGTAAATTTATGTATAAATTCTTCATGCTCTTGGTTTGCCTAAGGATACGGCCAGTTTGGCACAGCAGTGTGGTGAGAATAGTAGCTGTGAAATTAAGTTATTGACTGTTTGATAACTAAATGTTTAAAAATGTGGTGACTTGAATAAGTAGCATCAAGATGTTTGGTAAAACTAACTGTGAAGGTGGTGTCACTAGGTTAAATGCCTTTATATCTAAAATTATTTTAATTTTATTTTCATAAACATTATATATATATATTAATTATTACAGCACCATATAAAATAATTTATTAATAATAAAGCGTGTGAATTTTATTTATTATTATTTTATTTCGATGAACATTAATTTTTTTATTTACTAACTTATAATTAGCAATAAAATAGAAATTTTAGCATAATAAGTAAAATAAAATAAAACTCCTTTAGAGATTTGACAATCTCAGAGAGCCACAGATTCGACCGTCTTCTTCCAAATTTCTTCACATGTCATATATATTCAACAAATTTAATTTGATAGCAATAACAGAGAAAAATTAACCTTCTTCAACGACATCGTTCAAATTTAATTGTTTAACAGTTCATCGATCTTCTTCGACTGGAACTTTCAAAATTCAGAACCCTGAAAACATTCTCTAACTTGATCTCATATGCTTAAGAATAAGGGTCAATTTTGAAATTTCAAAACGGTAGCTTCTACTCATAGCTGATTTCAAAAGCTTCAAATTGGAGCTTCCATAATCTGCATTGGAAATTGTGGAGTTGTCAAAATAAGCCACTTAACTTCATTTTATCAAACACTTGGACCAGCTTAATTTGATAATTAAGCTGCATAATCTATGTGAACCACGGGGCCAAACTGGGTCGTAGGGTTTGCATCCCCCACTCTTTAGATTAGAGGTCCATCAAGGTTTTTTCAGATGTGTGAAACTAATCTGTGTGAACCATGGGGCCTAACTGGGTCGTAGGGTTTGCATCCCCCGTTCTTTAGATTAGAGGTCCATCAAGATTTTTTCTGATGTGTGAAAGCTTATATTTGTTACAGCTGGAGTAGGGATTTGATCATTCGAAGTTGTTTAAACAGTTCCTCTTCCAGCTGGTTACAGATCACCCTAGTTAATTCCTGCTTTGAAAGAACTACAAAGTAATCTGTTGTGCATCTACTTTAATATGGAAGGCAGAGGAAAAGATGAAATGTAGTGATTGCTCTGTTTGCTAGACGGCAGAGTTTTAATTTTTCAAGGTAGTAAAACAGTTGGCATGTTAAATTCTGTATTAAATGAAAGCTGAAAACCTCTGTGCAATATGGGCTAGTTCAGGTTTGTTGAGGTTGCTTTTGGTTTAGAATGTCGTAATAGTCTACCCAGTGGTAGTTATTTTCTTTCATTCTTGATGTCTTTATGGAAAAAAGAAAGAATGAAAGCAAACGTATCTGCATGCAGGCAATGTTTGAGAGACTGAAGTTGGAGAAGGAAGAAGGAAGAGGAAGAGAGCATGTTAGTGCTGAAACCAGTACCGAGGCTCAGCCGCTGCGAGTTCTTGCTGAACCATCAACTGCAGCTCCCGCAGAAGTCCCAGAAAGGAGGGAACCACAGGCACTTCGGCCACAGGTGGATAGGCTTAACGACACGCATCAGAGACTCAAAAAGCTGAATTCCTACTCTGCTATCCTCAACATCTTGTCACTGATGGTTCTTTCTTGGCATCTCGTATATCTTGCCAAGCGGCTGGACAGATCATGCTCTTGACTGAGGCGGGTGTGGCTGCTGGTGTGTTTCGAGTGCTGATGATGCTAATATTTCGTTTTCATCCCTAGTTTTTATGATGTTTGTAAACATAGTACTTTTGGAACTTTGACACATTTACACAGGGACTTGGATTCATGTAAGTTAGTTGCAATGCTAGTGCTTCGAGGTACCATGTTCTTCTGTGTTTTGTATCTGGCACTGTATCTGAAGATTCTGATGTTCGACTGATGTGGAAAATTGTGGAAAATTGGATAGTTCATCCAAATTATCAACTCATGCAAATGCTTGTCGAGTAACTTGACCTGGATATTTAGAGGAATCGCCATGATTCCAAATCATGTCTGAATTAACTATGCACGGAGTAATGGCCATGGAAGATGTAAAAACAGCTCCGATGTGCGATTTCATTTCGAGAAAAGATGGAAGCCTACAGTCCGTAAACAACGGCTTCTCAGTGTCTGCTCAGAAGTTCTTTTGCCATCGAAGAAATGAACCCATGTCCAATCTACTCTACCTAAGAAATCATGGACTGGACTGGTAGCTACAGGAAATACCAGCAGATTCATCCCTATGCCTTCGCCTCTGCGTCTTAAACATTCGGTCTTAATAGTTTTTTTGTCTAATGCTGCCAACTGTGGCACGTGACGAATGCTTTTCTTGGGCAATCAAGGTGACAATACCAAGTCACATTGCAAAATTCTAGGCTCTCTACCTGAGATTCTCCAAATATATGTTTCTAGGAAAATTAAGTGATATTAAATTAAATATAATAAATAAAATATTAATTAAATAATTAATAAATTACACGAAGAACTAATTTTGGTTAAGAATATGAACTAAATTGAGTCACGTGTATTGTACGTTTTCCTCAAGAACTTTTACGCCGCCCACAGGCTTGTATGGCGTTCTCTCAGGATAAAACAACTTGAAGTTTTGTTCCGCAGCACAAGAACTTCTCTTTGAACTGAAGAATACTTTTCTCTATCACCGGATTTTGCTCTGAGTTGAGAGAGAGAGAGAGAGAGAGAGAGAGAGAGAGAGAGAGAGAGAGAGAGAGAGAGAGAAGTGATCAGAAGAGGAGATTGCTTCTGATGGGATGAAGAATGAGGGAGGATGGAGCCTCTATTTATACATGGGGGAGATGGAGAATGAGATAATAGCCGGCCACCAAAAGATTGTGAATTATCACTCATTAACCCATCAACATAAATCCGGCCAATTATGGTGAGAAAACCGGCCAATAATGGTGAGAAAACCCACCATAAATCGGCCAATAGCCATCATAACCGACGAAGTTGAAAGGTCTCGAAGAATGCAAAAAGTCTTTCCCGAGTGCAAAAGGAAACTCATGCGGCTCGGCTCAAATCGGAACGACATTCGTGTTCGCAGGACGCGGGCGCACACAAGTCCATATCGCTTACTCATTTCATCCAAGATTTGCACCCCCCCTGCGCACGTGAGAGAGAGCCTCTCTACTCACTTACTCAAGGGATACTAGGATGCAATCATATATAAAGACTTCCACATTTTTAATTTCTCCCATGTTGGATCACATTCCTTTCTTTTGTTTCAAGTATCCATCTTTGGGTGACAATTTCTCATTCACCCCTTAACCAATTTAAACAAATGAATACATAATCTTTATGTACTCCTGTAGAAGAATACAAATCCATGTTTCCCTCACATCAAAATTAAGTGCAACACACTTAATTATTTTGTTTAAATTTTCACTTTAAAATTGTGGAAAACCACCATTTTCCAACAATTCTCCACATGAATGAACATTGGCAACCGAAGACTCGATAGACTTGGTGATAGATTTTGCGGTTGAAAACCTGCATAGGATAGGTAGGGGTCAACCCTTTGAACCTTCTATTGTGAAAATATGCTTACTTTACTAATTAAACAGTAGACGCGATGTCTTTGAACTGTTTGCCATTTGTGTAAACAATGGCATACTTCACACAGATATCTTCTTGATATTTTCAGTTCTCACTGTTGTGTCCGTTTTGGCCCTAGACACGCGCCTGGTTCTGTAAGAGCTTAACAAGAATTGCGCCTTAAACAATTCTCTTAGAAGCGGCCCCACTTCCCTCTTACATAGGTGATTTCTTAATTAAGAGTAACCCGCATTACTCTGCTCGGATTTCCGACGAATAAGAATCATTAAAAATTTTGAGTTTAACCTCATTCCTTACGAGCATCACTGTTTTCATCATAGGAATGGACTTGGGGAAAATCCCCACAGTGATCCAGCACGGTCTCTACAATTTAGTTGTCCCTTTTGAACCTGGATCTTGGGATCTCCAGTCAACTAGGTTAGGTGTCCATTGTAAAGACTTTAACTCATGGGCTTTAGTCTCATTCCCTTCGATGATTTATCAACCAACTCTCTGTTTAACCCTTTGGTTAACGGAACCGCTATGTTATCTTTTGACTTTACATAGTCAATAGAGATGACACCAGTAGAGAGTAGTTGTTTGATGGTATTGTGTCTTCGATGAATATGTCTAGACTTACCATTGTACATACTGCTTTGTGCCCTGCCAATTGCAATATTGACTATCACAATGTATGCAAATTGCATGCATGGGCTTCGTCCATTTTGGAATATCCTCTATGAATTGGCGTAGCCATTCTGCCTCTTCCCCATATTTGTCTAGGGCAACAAACTCAGATTCCATCATGGATCTGGTTATAACAGTTTGTTTTGAGGATTTTCAGGATACCGCTGCACCCCCTAGTGTGAATACATATCCACTAGTGAATTTAGAATCTTTCATATCAGAAATCCAATTTGCATCGCTGTACCCTTCTAAGACAGCTGGGCTGAGTATACTTTAAATACTTGAGTATTCTTGCAATTGCTTGCCAATGCATTCCACCAGAATTACTCGTGTACCTGCTTAGCTTGTTCACAGCATAAGCCAAGTCTGGCGTTGTACAACTTGTTAAGTACCTTAGGCTTCCAATGACTCTAGAGTATTCTAATTGAGAAACACTATCTCCTTTATTCTTCGAAAGATGAAGAGTCATGTCAATCAGAGTTCTGGCAACTCCAGAATTTTCCTTGTCAAATTTTCCAAGGATATTATCTACATAGTGGGTCTGATTTAGTATCAGCCCTTCCGATGTCTTTGTGATTTTTATCCCTAAGATCACATCAACAAGACCCATGTCTTTCATGTCAAATCTAGAATTTAACATGTCCTTAGTGGATTTGATCATCTTGTCATCAATGAGCATGCCATCAACATAAAGACATACAATGACATATCCACTATCCTTTTCTTTGGCATACACACACTTGTTACATTCATTGATTTTAAAACCATTAGTGATCATAGTGTTGTCAAACTTTGCATGCCACTGCTTTAGTGCTTGTTTCAAGTCATACAGTGACTTCACCAGTTTACATACTTTCCCCTTTTGATCAGGAGCTGAAAAACTCTCGGGTTGCTCCATGTAGATCTCTTCATCTATATCTCCATTTAAGAAAGTAGTTTTTACATCCATTTGATGTACCTCAAGATTCTGTAAGGCAGCAATGACAAGTATCATTCTAATGGAAGTTATTCTCGTCACTGGAGAGTAAGTGTCAAAATAATCCAGGCCTTCTTTTTGTCTATAGCCTTTAATCACAAGCCTTGTCTTGTATTTATCTATTGACTCATCTGTCTTTATTTTCCTCTTGAAAATCCACTTGGAACCCAAAGGTTTACAACTTGGTGGAAGATCAACCAGTTCTCAAGTGTGATTCTGCAGAATGGAATCAATTTCATTTTTGATAGCTTCTTTCCACATAGGACGATCTGTAGAATTCACAACCTCCTTAAAGGTTTTAGGTTCACATTCAAGCATGTACGTCATAAAATATGGACCAAAAGACTTTTCAGTCCTTACTCTCTTACTTCGTCTAGGTTCTGTCTCAGACTCAGTTGCTTGGTCCTGGCTATCTTCCGTAGTGGCCTCATATGTCCGTTTAGAAGAACTAACGTCTCTTACGGACTTGCATGGAAATATTGTTTCAAAGAAACATGCATTCCTTGATTCCATTGTTGTATTTTCATGTATATCCGGGATTTTTGATTTATGCACTTGGAACCGATAAGCGGAACTATTCTCTGCATACCCAATGAAAATACAATCAACCGTTTTTGGCCCATTTTTAACCTTTTTAGGTTTAGGTACTTGTACCTTGGCCAAACATCCACATACTCGCAAGTATATGATGGTTTTCTTCCTTTCCATAATTCATATGGAGTTTTCTCTTCTTTCTTTTTGGGTATCTTATTTAAAAGATAATTAGCTGATAAGATGGCGTCTCCCCACATGCTTGGTGGCAAACCAGAACTTAACAGCATTGCATTCATCATATCTTTTAAGGTACGATTTTTCCGTTCAGCCACACTATTTGATTGTGGAAAATATGGTGCTGTTGTTTCAAGTATAATCCCATGCTGAGCACAGAAGTCAGCAAATGGTGATTCATACTCACCTCCCCGGTCACTTCTTATGACCTTTATGGTTTTATTGAGTTGATTCTCAACCTCATTCTTATAGAGAACAAATTTCTCTACAACTTCATCTTTGCTTTTCATAAGGTACACATAGCAATATTTCGTGCTATCATCAATAAAAGTGATAAAATACTTATTGCCACTTTTAGTTTGAGTTGCATTTAAATCACATATGTCACTATGGATTAAATCAAGGGGTTCAGTATTTCTTTCTATACTCTTGAAAGATGTTTTTATTAGTTTTGCCTCTACACAAGTTTCACACTTATGTTTATGATCAATTTGGAATGTTGGTAAGTGCTCCATGTTAATTAGTCTTTGCAAAGTATCATAATTAACATGTCCTAGTCTACCATGCCATAAATTGGAAGACTTAAGCATATAAGTGGAAGAGCTAGCTTCATTCATTTTCTTGACTATAGTCATTACATTCAATTTGAACATACCACCACTCATATAGCCCTTACCCACATACATTCCACTCTTAGAAAAAATAACCTTGTCAGACTCAAACACTAGGCGAAACCCATGAGTGTTCATTAGAGAGCCAGACACCAGATTCTTGGGGATCTCAGGAACATACAAAACATTGTTCAGAGTAAGCTCCTTTCTAGAGGTCATCTTTAGCAAGACATTTCCTTCACCCTTGATCTCAGAAGTAGCAGAGTTCCCCATGTACATCATCTCACCATCCTCATATGCCTTGAAAGTAGAGAACATCTTCTTGTCAGCACAGACACGGCGAGTGGCACCAGTGTCGATCCACCACTCCTTTGGGTTTGAGCCCACCATGTTTACCTCAGATACCACAGCACAGAGATTGATATCAGACACATCCTTAGTGACTTCTTCAAGCAAGTTGGCTTCCTTATTCTTCTTTTTCTTGGCCAGCTTACACTCGAAGGATTTGTGACCAGTCTTGTCACAATTGTAGCACTTACCTTCAAACTTAGGCTTCTTGCTAATGCTTCCCTTTGGTCTCAATCTTGACCCTTGATTCTTATTCTTCTTGGTCTTTGAGCTTTGACTATACTCCACCACATTAGTCTTGGCGGAGTAACTGTTGTTGACCCAGCTCTTCTTTTCAGATCCTCGATTATCTTCTTCAATGCGAAGCCTAACAATCAGATCATTCATGCTCATTTCCTTTCGCTTGTGTTTCAGGTAGTTCTTGTAGTCCCTCCATGCAGGTGGCAATTTTTCAATGACACATGCAACTTGGAAGTTTTCTCCTAGAAGCATTCCTTCAGCGTGAATCTCATGCAAGATCAATTGAATCTCTTGGACTTGGTTGACCACAGTCTTGTTGTCCACCATCTTATAGTCAAGGAAGCGGCCCACAATGAATTTCTTGGCACCGGCATCCTCAGTCTTATACTTCTTTTCCAAAGACTCTCATAGCTCCTTGGTGGTCCCCATGTTAAGATAAACATTGTATAGGGCATCCGACAAGCCATTCATGATGTAGCCCTTGCATAGATAGTCAGAGCTATTCCATGCATTCACAGCCGCAACTGTTTGCTCATCATCATTCTCCTCGAACAAAGGAGCATCTTCAGTTAAGAACCTTGCAAGATTCAGTGTGGTCGGTAGAACAGCATCTTCTGTTGCCACCTCTTGAAATTTTGCCCATTGAACTTCTCAGATTTTTCTCCATGAGAAACTAAGACAGGTACACTTGGAGCATGCACAACAGGCATCGGGTTCGAATTCTTGGGTCCATCCACAGATTGAGCCAACATTTTCTACAAAGTAACAAAATGTTTAGGCAACGGATTAATTCAATATCACAAAATAAAAGTTCTTAAGATTGTAGGAAAAGTAAGTGATATTAAATTAAATATAATAAACAAAATACTAATTAAATAATTAGTAAATTACATACATATGAACGAATAACTAATTCTGGTTAAGAATATGAACTAAGTTGAGTCACGTGTATCACACGCTTTCCTTAAGAACTTTTACGCCGCCCACAGGCTTGTATGGCGTTGTTCTCCCAGGATAAAACAACTTCAAATTATGTACTGCAGCACAAGAACTTCTCTTCGAACTGAAGAATACTTTTCTCTATCACCGGATTTTGCTCTGAGTTGAGAGAGGGAGAGAAGTTATCAGAAGAGGAGATTGCTTCTAATGGGATGAAGAATGAGGGAGGATGGAGCCTCTATTTATACATGGAGGAGATGGAGAATGCCGTAATGGCTGGCTACCAAAAGGTTGTGAGTTATCACTCATTAACCCATCAACATAAATCCGGCCAATTATGGTGAGAAAACCTACCATAAATCGGCTAATAGCCACCATAACCGGCGAAGTTGAAAGATCTCGAAGAATGCAAAAAGTCTTTCCCGAGTGCAAAAGGAAACTAATTATGCTCTTTACTAATGATACTCAAATTCCAGATGATGCTCTTTACTAATGATGCTCTTTACCTCAAAATCCACAAATATATGTTTTCCAGAAACATCTAGGAAAATAAAACAAAATAATCTAATCCAATACTGCAACAGTTGAACTTATATTACAAATACTGGCAACCAAGTAAGGAAATAGAAGCTATAGAACCCTCAAACTCCAAACCATGAACACGAGTCTTCCAGATTTTATGTTTTGGTTACATGTCTATTCTAGTATTACCATTCATGGAGACAATGCCCATAACAGTGTGGTGTAGGACAATTAATACACACTCAGATAGACAAGTAACATAAGGTCCGAAACAATTGAGCTAACACACACATCACCACCAGGGATCCAGCTCCTCTACAGTTTTAAACTGTGAAGTTTGGTGAAGTTCCTAACGTCCCAATCAACAGATAAATCCAATGCTTATGATCATGTCAAGTTAATTAAACATATTCATCACTATCTGCTGTTATAACAGCCGTTAACTTTTCATCGCCAGTCTCGAAGAGAAGTTCCAAGTCCAATGATAAGAGTTCAGTCGAGATGATACAACCTTGTTGGAGAAACCTTCTTATTTCATAAACTCGTTCTTCGATTCCAATTCCCTCACATCTATCAACATTTATCAATTCTAATATCTATGGGTCTTTGGATTTCTCATTCCAAAATGTTTCCCAAAAATTTAAATGGGCCGAGGAAGAGCATCATGCAATAGCCGAGAAGGAGACGCGGGAGCAGATGCAAATGCAGGACAAAATCAAGATAATCATGTGTAATGGAGAAGAAAGATAACGACAGTTTGATAAGGCACCGTGTGTATTTTCTGCTCGAATGATGTGGCGCGATTATAACCATTAAAATTGTTGGGTGGTTCAGATTTTATAAACTTCACAGTTTAAAACTGTAAAGGTGCCGAATCCTTTACACAGGGATAGTGTTAACCTCTTTTTTCTTTTCTTTTTTAAGTAAGGGCTTACGGCTACCCTTAAGCCTTGATTAATGACATGGTAGAATACAAAGGGGGACATGAAGCCTAGACCCTATAAGAAGAGAACAACCCGAAATAATATCATGAGACTCAACTAAAACATTGTATCCTAAATTGCACCAATTAGCAAAGAGTGCATCTATGGCTACTCTATTTGCTTTACAAATTTGGCGTCACAGTAACGGGAAGAAAACGCTATTACAACGACGCATCATTTCACTTTTTACAGCTTCTCAACTATGCTGACGAACGAAAATATCGTCGACACTACATCTCATCCTGCCACTAGGAGGGTGCGGCTACTTGACAACCAAACCCAACCTAGAACAGCCAAGGCACCAAAGGTGCACAAAACAAGACTGAGCCCACTTCTATCAAACTCACTTGAATTGGTTTATTCTAAGCAAAAAAAACTAAAAACACATAAAACATATAACTAAATTTAAAGTATTAAACTGAAAATAAAAATAACCTAGGGTTTTAACCCAGGCTCAATATCAGAGTCCAACCAGCAGCAAAGAAATAGCCCAGCCCACCTTCACTCCAAGATCTGTCGGCAGCCCTCCTCTTCCTTCCCGCACAACACCATTGGAGCAGCCTCTCATCGCCGACAAAGAACCACCAACAAATTCAACTCAGGATAGCACGCCATGCTTATCCACCACCTATCCTCGATCCCCAAATCTATGTGTGCCATTGTTTAAACAAAGCCGAATTGTCAAACCCAAGATTTGACGAACTCCAAGCCCTGAAAGAACCCTCCTTGCCGACACCGGCACTAGACCGAAGGAGGCAAACTGATCAAGCTGGAAGCCTAAACTCTCCCACACGCTCCAACCCCTCCTACTTTCCTCCTCACTGCCACCGCAAACAAGTCGTGAACGCAGCCTCAACTAGGACCCGCTGCTAGTCAAAACTCTACCTCCACCGTCGCCCAACACCAGGCCAAAAGACAGAACCCGTCCGGCTACACCCATGACTAAACGCCGATAAGACCATAGGTCACCATCAACAAGGCTAGGGTCGCCAGACGAGTGGAATAAAGTTTTGAATTTTTTGGTTATCGCGCGGCGCTCTAGTTAGGGTTTTTTCTTCTAATGTTAACCTCTTAGCACAATTGGATGAGCAATGTAATACATTAACCAACTCCCCAGCTTTCCCAAGATTATCGAAGAACCTATATTCTACCAAGCTCCCTAATTTGCGGGGCTCTGCCCATTGCCTACTAGCAAAAACCACAATCAGTGTAAACCGAGCTAAGAATGCAACAATCTGAACTTGGGATTTCTTGCTATGTATTGCTAGCATGAAAATGATCACTATTAGAAGTGTAGGGTGTGGATTGATAAAACCTACCAGTCTAATATTTAGTACTTATAATATGCCGGTGCATAATGGGAACATATTCTATATTCGTAACTAATCAACCATATAAAGCTCCTATCTCTCACTCGAAATCCTACTCTATGGCCACAACATAGACATAACAAACTGAAAATTAATGAACTTCATTATGCTATACAGCTACCGCATTATCTGAAAATTTCACGAAAGTTTTCATTAATATAAAGCTAACTATCGAGCAGAAACTTGTCAATCTTAGTATCAGCAAGCAATTGATAGTAGATTTTTCATGTTTTCTTTTCAATAAGAAAAAGAGACTTAAAAGATACTAATTTATACACAACGTGGAAAAAAAGAAATGGGCAATATGATTGAACGCATGCTACAAAAATTCAAGAAGTAACACTATTTTACAACTACAACAATACTCGGTTCCTTTTTAGCGGAACAACTCATACTGATCGAACTTCAAAAGGATGCAGCTAAGTCCGTATCATTGACTCTAGGTATGACACTCTTACTCTATATATCAGAGAAGAATGCCACTTAAAATAGATCGTATGATTTGTATCTCAAAAATACAAGGTGATTCTAATCAACATACCACCCACCATGAAGTACCTTTTGGCTGAAATTCAATACATCTAATTAATAATTACACTAAGCAGTAGGTAGCATTTTTACGGTACCCTCTTATTATTCTTTACTCTTTAGCCATGCATTTGCACCTGCGCTGGTGCCCAGAAAGTTCCTACAATTTTGAAAATATTTCAATGCACCTATAACTTTCTTTCTATTGGTCCCAAGAAACAAATCAAATATGACATTTCAATTAAGAACAGAGTTCCTTCCAACTATGTATGCACCTTTTATGAGAAAAATGGAGAAGGAAAGGTGCACACATGAATATGATGGGAAAATAGCTAAAAATGTCACTCAAGTATGACCCGTTCTAAACTTTGCTCACTCATGTATGACAAATATCATTTTACTCACTATCAAATTACACTTTTACTCGTTTTGCTCACTCTAAATTTTGCAAAATTTGGGGTTTTGAATTCGAGTTATAATCGGTCAAGGAAATATATTGGGCATTGTAGCTCTCTTCCTTGTGAGTCTTTTCATATCAAGGTCGAGCCTCAATTCATTCTGGAGAGAGAGAATTAAAGATTTGAAACTTTTGGTGTTTTCGACTTCAAATGTTAATTCGACCACTTCCATGATGAATTGGATTTAAGTGTAGTTGAGAAAATTGTTGTTGAGTTAATTTCGCACACATTGAGCTCCAGTTCGCCGAAAATTAGAGTGACACCGCCAATTTCTCCAGTTTGGAATGATCAAAATGAGTAAAAGTGTAATTCGATAATGAGCAAAGTGATATTTGTCATACATGAGTGAGCAAAGTTTAGAACGAGTCATACTTGAGTGACATTCAACTATTTTCCCTGAATATGATAATGATTATTGGAATGAAAAAGAATTTTCACTTTTAGGAGAAACTTCACACATTAAGTACAGTGCTCACTTTCAATTTCTTGGGTAACATATTGAAAATTTTCAAAAATAAGGTCAATGTATAATTGTATATTTTACCTGAATTTGCTTCTGAAGAAACTTCACATACTCCACTGCGTCGTTTAACATGTCGGCAGTATTAGTTTGCTGCAACAGACAACAATTGCATCACTATACCGAATCAATGTAAGCTGTTCTCTCCTCAATCAGACACAATGTAGAAGATAAACCATGTTTATATTAACTTATTCCAATAGTCTACTAGTTTCTCCTTTTACAAATTTCAGGATAATTTACATATTTCACAAGAACTTTCAAGAGATAAGAAGTTCATAATCACATTTGTTGTCGGTGCCTTTGTTACTAAGATATAAAGAACAACGTTTTTAAAAGAATCCTTAAGGACTTTGATATACACATATTGATTGCATAACTGTTGATTAATTTACAATGTACTAATAAACCACCCACATGTATATCAAAGAATCCTTAAGGACTTTGATATACACATATTGATTGCATAACTGTTGATTAATTTACAATGTACTAATAAACCACCCACATATATATGTTGTGGCCAATGGACATACAACTGATACAAGAGATCTTTATTATCTCTTGTTCAATGCAAAGTAGGATATTCCAAGCATAATATTAGTTTGATCACATAGCAGATCCACATACATCAATTTGTACAGTCAAATAAATGGTCATTTTATAATTTAATACCTCCGACAACCTATTATATCACGTTAACTCTAGAATTTATAGATTTGGAGAAGAATAAGTTCCAGCAGAATCTTAAAGCAAGATTTTCGAATAAGAAGTGGAAATAATATGTTAAATGAATCTATTTATCCAGCATGTTGTATGCCCACCAATTACTTTTGTTAAACAGACTTAACTTAGTATCCCAACGTTCTTAATTGCCCAGTCATATGATTCATATAAAGTCAACTCGAAGCACAACAGGGAACTTTATCAGTAAAACTTGCTAACCTTATCCATGTTTGGTACAAGCTCTTGAAGCTTCCGTATCCTGTCACTGATTCGAGTCCTCCTGACCTACAGTTAACCCAAGAACTTACAAGAAAAACACCAACTCCATCTAACCAATTCATTTATGATCAAAAACTGGAAACATCTCACTAATCACTGTTTCTTATAGTAATTAATACAATGTGTACAAATAAGAAGGCATAAGCTATGAAACCAACCACACACCCTTTCAGCAATACTCCTAGGATGAGTAGCACATCCACGCTTTGCCCGAACCCTTAGCATCGCCGACTCCTCCAATGCTCCTTCCTCCACTTTCTACCATGGCAAATTAATCCACCACTATACATTAAAAAAATTAACAAACAAACAAAAACCCTTTTAAACATAAAAAAGATTCAAAATTTACTCACCACCTCCCTAACCCGCTTATTAGCCGAAGAAGAAGACGGAGAGAGACTACCGAAACTGGGGCTCCCCACATAGTCAAGGCTGGCCGGAATCCCGAACCCGGAAAAGTACCCTTCCGACCCATCACTCGAATTTCCGACAAAGTTTGCCGGCGAGCTGTTATGTCTCAGAAAAGCACCCGCACCCTCACCGTACGACCCACCGGGATCCCCCGCACCGGAACCAAACCCCGCCGCCGAAGCTGCTCTGGAAACAGAACTGGCGGTGGGCCCCCCAGCGGCGAGAAGGTCGGTGAGACACTGTGTGGGCTTGAGTGGGTCCTCCTCCTCTTCTTCGAGCAGCGCCTCCAGCCATGCCGCCGGTGCCGAGCAGAACCTGCCGAGGGCCCCACCTCTTCGTCCTCCTCCGCGACTGACCTCTCCACTTCCGCCAGGTGCCGGTTGCATCTGCCTCTCTCTCTCTCTTCTCCACTGCCACGTGCCCCTCAACACTGGAGAGACGCTTTCGTCGCGGAGAAGAACTGAAGAAGAAGAACAACAACCGAACTGAGCTTAGCTGTGGAGACTGGAGAGACTGAACAGTGTTGAGCTTCGAGAGGGGAGCAATCATACACGGTTTGATTTTATTACTTCTGATTTTTTGCCTGTTGTCATTGTCCGAGCTATGTTGCGCCAAAATGAAAAGTAGGTCCCTGATTTGATCCTGTGCTTTCCCGACGCGTCTGTGTCTTCCCGTCTGCGCCGTCCGATAGGTGGAGAGGTGACGTGGACGGTCATTAAGACGTGCACGTTACTATCTGGACGGGGTGTAGGCACTTGTGCGTGTAAGGCTGGGAGGGTCACCAACGTCATCTATAAACGGTGTCTTCAATGCGAAGGATTCGCGCGGGGGAAAGCCCGACACGAGGAGTGGCGCGTGGGGTGTTACGCGTGGATGGGAGAGAAGGGTCGAGGGTGGTGGATTGGCGTGTGGGGGTTTGTGTGTTTGTTGGTGGAAATTTTGTGGAGATATTCTTTTGCTTTCATTTTGGGGGTGTCATAATTTCTGTTGGGGATTTGCTTTTTGTGGCAAATTTAAGGAGGGGCAAACGGTGATGATGGCATTCCAAAAATTGCATGGTGAAAGGGGCCGAACACATATTTTCTTTGGAACGTAGATGGCAAAACAATCCGAATTTTTCGTATCCGATCGGGTCGAGTTTAAAAAGTAAATAGTCGAGCGGAGCGTAATTTGAACTTGAACATGACTATATAGTGATGGGTATATAGAGGATATGCATCTCCTGCGCCTGAAATTGAAATTGATTCTTAAAATTAACTCAAGCAATGTAAATTAAAAAAAAAATTATTTTGTTTAAATATATAATCGAAACCTATTTTAGTTATGTACTTTTAAAAATTTGCTCCAATAATGTTACTTATAATTTAGTTATATTTAAACGTATAGTTAATTTTGATTGGCTGATGAAAAATAGATAAACAATTTACTTGGTTATTAATTAGTTTTGTAACCTATAAGAAAATGATTTAATGATAATTATGATTTTTACATTACCAATAATTCATGTTTTTGATATAGAAATAGGGAATAAAAACGTGAAATATAGGGATTCCCTATTATACCTAATGAGATAGAGAATCTGTTGGAGTTGATTTTAAAGAAAAAATCTCATATTTCTACTAAAAATGAATTATAGAGCATCTACTGGAGTTGCTCTAATGTGACCCAACTATTTTTAAAAGAAATAAGTTATATTTGTTGTAGGATATTTGATGTTCTTAGTTATGGTGGAGATCACAGGATATGCTAGTGTATCTTATCCAAAGATGTAATATGATTACTTTCCTGTTTGTATCTCTTGTACTCTCCTATATAAAGAAGTTGATTCTTCATTAATAAAGTTACACACGATTGCTTCAAACTACTTATATTCTCTCTACAATTATAATTCCTAAAACACATTATCAAGCACAAAGCCCTAAATCGAGCACCGCCGTCGACTCCACCGCCGCCGTGATCCCAAAGAGAAAAGCGGAAGAAAAAGAATTGCTTTGTAATCAAACAACAAGTAAGTTTTTATAAACTCAACTTTGTCTTTTTCAAAATAACCTACTCTTTTGGAAAATTTAGATTTTTTCGTAGGAATTTCGGGATAACATATCATCCCTCCTTTCTACACCGCACATTTCTTGAAGGTAGACATTTTTGGAACTAAGAGCATTCATAAGTGAACTAAGAGCGTTCACAAAATCGATTTGAACTAATAGCGTTCATAAAGAAAAACATCAATTAAGACGAACAAATATTGTTCGCGAGACCATATACTTCAAAGTGAAGTACTAATCCAAAGACGATTGGAAAACTAATTAGTTGTCGAGGAAGTCTTTTACGACTGCGAAACTAATATATCTTTTGTTTATTTTCAGGATGTCTGAAACAAAACTCGATTTTGCCAAATTGGACCAAAGAGGCATCGAGTATCATCGTTGGTGTGGAGATGTCAAGAATGCATTGACAGTAAAGTCTATACTCCCCACGATTGAGCC
The DNA here is from genome assembly GCA_946800695.1 of Geum urbanum. Classification (NCBI taxonomy): domain Eukaryota; kingdom Viridiplantae; phylum Streptophyta; class Magnoliopsida; order Rosales; family Rosaceae; genus Geum; species Geum urbanum. The sequence goes on along the minus strand of OX327013.1, from coordinate 6,738,269 downwards.
ACATAATCCAGATCTCGTGTTTCCACCAACATTAGCTGCGAAGACGCAGACTATCATAATTATGAAACGCCATCTAGAGACACCACTTTTATGGAAATACTTGAACGTAAATGACTCTAAAGCATTGTGGGTAGCACTCGCTGAGAGATTTGGAAATATTGCATACACCCTACTCCCGGATCTGAAAGACAAATGGACCCATATTAGATTTCAAGACTTTAAGAGCATAGCAGATTTTGATGCTGAAATGCTCAAGCTTCGATCCATGCTTCAATACTGCAATAGGAAGTGGCTGAAGCAGATATTCTCGAGAAAACCCTCTCTACATTCCCGGTCGCTGCAAGGATATTGTAAACTAATACCGTAATGAGATACGGACCAGGAATATCACAATGTATAATTAGCTTATACATATTCTGTTTGTTGCAGAGAAGCAGGATACTGTACTTGTGAACAATAGTTCAAGGCCTTTGGGGACACAGAGAGTTCCTGAAGCGAACTATGGAAGCGCAAAGAGCGAAACCCTAGAAGAAAGGGAAAACATGAGGGACGCCAAGGTCCCTACAACTGCCCAGAGACAGACCATGGATCACGTGGAAAACGTGAGAGATGAGCCACCAAGAGAGGTCGTAGAGGCCATGGTGGCCAAGGCAGCCAAGGAGGAGCTGCCGTTGTTGACAAAGGCAAGGCCAAAGTCCAGCAATCTCGAGAGAATGGAGAAAAACGCGGTGATGGCGTTTGCCACAAGTGTGGAGCAAGCGACCACTGGTTCAGGAACTGTAGAGAAAGAAAGGGACTTGCAGATCACTACAAAGCCTACCGCGAAAAGCTTGCATTAGAATTTCATCACAACGAAACAGAAGATAGAGATAGAGCAGAGGCTAATCTCGTTAAGGCAAACTTCAAAATTGGCAGAGACTCAATTACTGAGACACCGAATTTTGATTAGAGTTTTATGTTTTCCATTAATAAAAGCATGTGTGCCTAAGTTTTATTATTGACATTGTAATTCGTCAATTTTCTGGATTAGTAAACTTTGATGTAATTCGTTGACATTATTAACAAAAGCATTGTTTTGGCTTATTAATAATAGACTTGTCTACATTTTTCTGTATGATATACATGATTTGGGGTTGCTACAAATATATAGTTTACTAGGGCTGACCTTAGTAACTTATGATATCTAGAACAAGAGATTTTCGATAAAGGTATTGAGCGAACTTTATGTCCTACCTATATTAATCTCTCTTCACCTTATCATAAGTGAAAAGAGCTACCCAAACGATTTTAAATGTCCTAGAAAACTTGAAAATTCATCCATGTATCAATTGGGATAGCTGAGTGTGCTTAATTCCCCGAAAACGCAGAAAACTGAATCTGCCGCACTAACAGTCAGCTTCAACAACAAACTGGGAATTTTTCAGAAATAATCAGCATATAAGTAGTATATGGCTAAAAAGATACGGATGTCTAGTTTTCAGAACTACCTCTAGATTATCAATAGCTAATTTCTAGAAAAAGTTATACCCATTTTACTGGACAAAGGTCAGAAACAGGGCATAACGAAATCTGCTTTGCAGATCAGTCGACTTCGAGGACAAACTGGGATTTACCCAGAATAAACCAACATATGGATGGCATATAGTTGAAAATATACGGACCTCTAGTTTTCATAACTATGTTCGGCTCGTCGATATCTATTTTCTAGAAAAGGTTATGCTCGTTTCACTAGACAGAGGTCAAAAACCGACATAACACAATTGGTTAGGCAGATTTCTTAGCTTTGACATGAATCTGGGATTAATTCAGAACGATTCAGTATATGAGTGAAATATTATTAGAAAGCTACGGATGTCTAGTTTCTAGAACTTCATCCAGAATGTCAAAAGCTATTTTCTAGACAAAGTTATGCCTGTTTAAGTACACAGAGGTTAGCTTGACCCGAGGAAGGCCAAAACCTGCGGAAAACCCGAGGAGGACCTTCGATGGATCGAAGGTGTACCTCGATAGATCAAAAATTCAACCCGAGGAAGCCCTTCGATGGATCGAAGGTGTATCTTGATGGATCGAGGAATCAACCCGAGGGGGCGCTTTGATGGATCAAAGGCATATCCCTATAAAACCAAACTTTTGAGTTAATTTTTCGATCTTTCCTCATACAATAATTGTTTTATTGTAGGTATGTTTCCAGGAGAGCTTGAATGTCTTATTGATAGCAGAAATATACATACCATTCTTCGTCACAGACAACTCTTCATCGACTTTATGCCTTGTCAAACATCTTTAACCACAATGATGGGTGGATCTTCGGATTTGATCCAAGGGCGAGGAAAAGCCCAACTTTTGTTGCCAAATGAAACAAAACTCATCATTGATGATGCTCTCTATGCTCCTAGGGCTCTAAGGACCCTATTGAGTAGTCGAGACATCCGAGCCAACGGATTTCATATAAATACTCATTGTGAGAATGGAATTGAATATATATGCATTACCTCTAGTGATTCTGGTAGAAATCAAATACTAGAGAAGCTAACGTGTCGGCCAAATGGGCTATGTATTACAACTATGAGAGTTATAGAATCACACCATGTCATAAAAAATGATCTATGGGACTCAGACACATATATGTTTTGGCACGACAAACTGGGATACTCAAGTCGTGATATAATGATCCGAATTTTGAAGAATTTTAACGGACATCTATTCTTTCGAGTGAAAGAAAGCAAGAACCAAACAGCGGTTTATACAAACATGGAGGTGGGCACCAAAAAGGGTAGCGCCACCATCCATGGTCAGCCTCATACCGACACCTCCACCCCCAAGAGGAGACGACTTGACACCAATAGTGGTACTCTCGTCCCCTATGATACTTCCCCGGTCCATGGAGACCTTGAGCCATTGCCAGCATCATCACTAGTGATGTCTAATGCTCATCGCTCATTCTACAAAGCATGCTCTTTAGCCAAGGTAGGAGCGAGACCCTCCTACGCTAAAGACACCAAAGAAAATATTTCATTCTTACAACGTATCCAATGTGATATTTATGGGCCCATTCACCCATCATGTGGACCATTTAGATACTTTATGGTATTGGTGGATGCTTCGACACGCTGGTCACATATCGCATTATTGTCCACAAGGAATGCTGCATATGCTAAACTCCTTACTCAGATTATTCGTTTGAGGGCTCACCACCCAGATCATTCTATAAAGTCGATCGACAATGCTGAGGAATTTACATCGCAAACATTTGATGATTATTGCATGTCCATCGAGATTGATGTCGAGCATTCAACTCCCCATGTATACACCCAAAATGGTCTCGTAGAAGCCACCATTAAAAGACCTCAAATGGTTGGACGAGCATTGGTCATACGCACCAACCTACCCACTTCTGCTTAGGCTTATGCAATATTACATGCAGCAATGCTTATTCGTTTTAGACCTGCTGCTAGACAACCCGTTTCTGCGTACCAGCTGGTTACTGGATATGAGCCAAATGGTTTGCATCTACGCATATTTAGTTGTGCACTTTATATGCCAATCGTGCCACCTTTACGCGATAAAATAGGTCCTCAAAAACGAATAGGCATTTATGTTGGATTTATTTCTCCAACTATAATTCGCTACTTAGAACCCTTGACAGGTGATCTCTTTACCGCAAGGTTTGCATATTGTCACTTTGATGAGACCACCTTCCTGTCGTTAGGGGGAGGAAGGACAAATGAACGACAGGAATTTTCATGGTCAGTCCCTAACATGTCTCATCTTGATCCCCGCTCCGCACTAGTAGATAGTAAAGTAAGGAGAATTATAGAGCTTGGAAATGTAGCAAATTCGATGCCTGATACGTTTGCTGACCTTGCTAAAGTGACAAGATCACACATACCTGCTGCAAATATGTCTACAAGGATTGACATTCCACAGGGAGGATGTCACGCCGCCACCTCTGCAATGGGAGAGAGCGGCTCCACCACACATGGTGGACGTGTGGTGGCTAAGCCCACGGCTCCCCAAAGGAAGAGGGGGAGACCCGTAGGTTCGATGGATACTCACCATAAGAATAGGGGGAAATTGGCACAACAAGATTCATTGTTCATCGACTCTCAAAATCCATCTCATGAAATTATTCTTGACTACAGTTATGTCCTTAAGATAACTAATTTGGAGGGAGTTCCAATTATTGATCCTAGTTCAGAGAATAATTAAATTTCGATGAATTATGCTAGCATACATGAGATTTTGGAGAGAAAATCTATGATCATTGACGATGCATTTGCATTCTCAGTTGCACATAAACTCATAAAATACGATGACATCGAACCTTGATATGTTGAAGAGTGTCAACAGAGATCAGATTGGCCCAAATGGAAAGATGCAATTCAGGCTGAAATAGATTCATTAACAAAGAGACAGGTATTTGGCCCGGTAGTGCTAACTCTGCTAAGTGTAAAACCTGTAGGACATAAATGGGTTTTTGTTAGAAAGCGTAATGAGAATAATGAGGTAGTAAGATACAAAGCTCGCCTTGTGGCACAAAGTTTCTCACAACGCCCTGGTATTGACTACGATGAGACGTATTCTCCCGTAATGGACGTCATAACATTCTGTTACCTTGTCAGTTTGGTAGTTTCTTTAAAAATTTGACACGCAGCTCATGGATGTAGTTACTGCATATCTCTATGGGGATCTAGATTCAGAGATATACATGAGAGTCCCTGATGGATTCGAATTACCCAAGTCAAGTAGCTTTAAACTACAGAGCGCATCCTCTATAAGATTGAGAAGGTCACTGTATGGATTGAAGCAATCGTGGTGTATGTGATACAACTGCCTAAGTGAATACTTGATTGGGAAGGGATATGTGAATAACGAGCTATGCCCTTGCGTGTTCATTAAAAGAACAAGTTCCGAATTTACAATAGTAGCAGTCTATGTCGATGACATGAATCTCATCGGAACTCTTGATGAGTTAAAGGATACTGCAAAGTACTTGAAATCTGAGTTTAAGATGAAGAACCTTGAGAAGACACGGTTTTGTCTAGGCCTTGAGCTAGAACACCGTAGTAGTGGAATACTAGTCCACTAGGCAGCTTATATCCACAAGATGTTGAGAAGGTTCAACATGGATAAAGTACATCCTGTTAACACCCCTATGGTAGTCCACAGCCTAGATCCGGATAAGGATCTGTTCTGTCCAAGGGATGAGGATAAGGAACTCTTAGGGGCTGAAGTGTCTTACCTAAGTGCGGTAGGTGCATTACTGTACTTAGTTCAATGCACAAGGCCGGACATCTAATTTGTTGTGAACTTGTTAGCTAGATTTAGCTCAGTTCCTACGCAACGTCATTGGACAGCCATTAAGAATATCTTCAGGTACTTGAAGGGTACGATAGATATGGGCTTGTTTTATCCCTACAGAGAGGCAAGACGGAAAGCCACCGTCTCAAAGGAACGTGCCATTGAAGATGGTGACACCATTCCCTTTACCCCCTATACTAATAATCCCTGTGATGTGTTGACGAGTTTCACTGATGCTGGATTTCTCTCTGATCCACATAAAGGTCATTCCCAGACAAGATATGTCTTTACTATGGGAAACACCGTGATATCTTGGAGGTCTATAAAGCAGACCCTAGTCGCTACATCCATGAATCATTCTGAGATTATTGCTCTTCATGAGGCAATTAAGGAGTGTATATGGCTGAGGTCCATCATTACACATATTTGTGAAACTTATGGAGTGGAATTCAATACTGATGAACCTACATGCATTTATGAGGATAATGTTGCTTGCATCGAGCAGATGAAGCAATATTACATCAAGGGCGACAACACCAAGCATATATCGCCCAAGTACTTTTACAATCAGCAACAACAAGAGTTTCTCAAGATCCAGATTAACCAGATTCGATCTGAGAGCAATATGGCAGATTTATTTACCAATTCATTGCCCAAATCCACATTCCAGAAGCATGTGAAAAGCATAGGATTGCTCAACTTGTCTAAGCTGCCTTGATTGTTAGTATCAAGGGGAGATATAGACTTCAGGGGGAGTCTGCCATGCACATGAGCGTTTCTGGATATGAAGGACACGGTGTACTCTTTTTCATTGACTAATGTTGTTTTTATCTCACTGGATTTTTATTACTTAGCAAGGTTTTAATGAGGCAACATGGTTATGTGTCATATCATCGTCTACGACGATGTGCACTCTTTTTACTTGGCTAGACCGACTTTCTCCTGAAAATATTTTTGGCTCGGCAAGGTTTTTGGATGAGGCATCAATGAAGCAAATGAAGAAGCGTTATCACCATACACCGGCACAAGGGGGAGTGTTGTAGGATATTTGATGTTTCTAGTTATGGTGGAGATCACAGGATATGGCAATGTATTTTATCCAGAGATGTAATAGAATTAATTTCCTGTTTGTACATTTTGTACTCTCCTATATAAAAGGGTTTCTTCTTTATTAATAAAGTTACACATTATTGCTTCAAACTACTTCTACTCTCTCTACAATTATAACTCTTAAAACAATATTTTATTTTTAGGCTAATTTCGTTTTACCTACTCATAATTTCAGTCTTAACATCAATTCACTGCCTAATATTTCATCTTCATCATTTTACTACTTATACTAAATGTTAGTATTGTATCGTTAGCTGTACGATTAACATACTTATCCACTTAAGCAGATTAGCAACACCTACTACACCACACGCAAGATCACCAAGGAGGCTCCAACTTCACTCACCAGACCCACCCCGTCCGAGCGCGCACGCGCCCAGAGGAGGCACGCCCGAACATACGAATCACACACCAGCAAGTACACCAAGTCCCACATCGAAGAACACCACCAGGTCCCAAACTCAACCACCTACATATATCAGGTATTTATTACAGGTAAGATCATCTCATTCGTTCCATCTTAACGAATCCAACTCATTCACATTCCAACATACTCATTCACGGACTCATTCACAGACATCTCAACATATCTGCTCGCACGTTCGCTTGACTGTTATATTCAATACATTTTCTGACTTAGGCATCGGAGCGTTGAAGGCGGGCCACCCCATCTTGACCCCTGACCGCCTACTTCATTGTTGTATTCTTGTAACAGCTGCACCCGAACGCCCGAGAGGAGAGGAGGAAGCACCCGCAAGGAGAGCCCGCACGCACGAAGAGAGGGTGCACCTGCCCATCCGAACAGCCCCACCGATCGGACGCACCAGGAGGAAGAGGAAGGAGTTCGTGGAAGCTTATTCGTGTTGCTTCCGCCCCTTTACGCCCCCGCGCGTAAATCGGTGGAAACATCTGGCGCCGTCTGTGGGAACCTTACAAATTGCAAACCTCGTATAAACACCACCGAAACCAAAGGTCCACATACTCAACCCGGTGACTATCGGCAGCAACACACCCGACGGGGAGACCCCGCCGGACTCGCAGGAGCGGAATGTACAGGCGACCGACGAGAACGACAACAACAGGCGCATCAGCAGCATGGTCCAGGAATTGCGGGAGGCAGCGCTCGAGAGAGCAGAGGAGCGCCAAATCCGCCGGAGGATGGAGGAACGACTGGAAGAGCTCATTAACCAGCAGATGGAGCAGCATGAGGAAACCCAGGAGACCGCCAGCGAGAAGCGACACCTAATCGGCAGGACCAACACCCGAGCGCCCTCACCTGAGGAGGAGTTGGCACCCCCGACGAACAACGATCTAATCCTGCAGAGGATGGAGAAGCTGGCGGAAGAAGTCTCGCGCTTGCGCAAGGACAAGCTGGCCGGTCAGGGCGGGACGTTCGCCCCCCTGGTCAGCCCGTTCTCGGCGCACATACTGGAGAAGGGAAGGGATCCCCACGCCAAGATAACGAAGATTGCTCGGTTCGACGGGAGCGGGGATCCACGAGCGCACGTGGACGAGTTTCGGTCCACCACGGACGGGACCCGATATTCGGACCCAACCTTGTGTTTCCTGTTCCAGGAAACACTGGCGGAGGAGGCACGATGCTGGTTCTACGAGATCCCGCCAGGATCCATCCACTCGTTCCTCGAGCTGGCGGAGAGTTTCCAGAGGCGCTATCGGCTCCAGGGGAAGTACAACACCACGAGCATCCTCCTCATGGTCCGCCAGGGGATGGACGAGAGCCTGTCGAGCTACATCAACCGATGGAGGACGCTCGCAAGCACATGCAGGGACTTTGACAAGCGAGTGGCCAAGGTCGCCCTGATGGACAACCTGCTCGCCACTCCATTGGTAGAGAAACTTGTGGGGAAGGAGCATCTCGACTACGACGAGATTATGGATCTGGTTGTGCAGAAGGCGTTGGTGGAGACACGGGTGTACGGAGCCGCCTCCGAACCTAGCTCCACCAGACCTAAGACAATAGGCGCTCAGCCGCGACAGCTGGCGGACGACGAAAGGCCAACCGGGGGCTTCAAGAGGAACCGGGACACATACAGGCAGAACTACCAGAGGCCTTTCTTCCGTGGACATCAGGGCAACTACAACCAGGCGCGAGGGCAAGCACCACGTTACCGGCCGGCGGTGCAGGAAGTCTTCACGATCGACGGGCAGTCACCCGAGCACCTGCTTCGCCTGCATCGACACCGAATACCGCCACCAAACAACATGACGAAAGCGGGGGTTCCAACTGGCCAGCTCCCGGACGTATGGTCCGAATTCCACAACGCCGCCACCCACCATACCAACAGCTGCATTATGCTGAAGAAGGCCCTCGAAGACATGAAGGACGAAAGGACAACCCCTCCCAGGGCGGGAGGACAACAACGCCAGGCGGGCGCCAGGACCCGTGGGACTATCAACACGATATCCGGGGGCAAGCGCAAGGAAAGAGCACCATCGCTCGACCGCGCGGGCAGGGAAATGTTGACGATCGGGGCATGGAGAGCGCCCAAGGCAGGAAGGAAGGAAGCGCCCACCATCAGCTTCACAGCAAAGGACGAGGAAGAGAACCCAAAGGGCAGCACCCTACCGTTCGTAATCGACGCAATCATCGACCAATTCCTTGTGAGGAGGGTGTTGGTCGACGGCGGGGCGTCCGTGAGCATAATCTACTTCGACGCATACACGGCGCTCGGACGACCCGCCAGCAGGATGACGCAGGATCATGAATGCATCGCCAGCTTCACGGGCGAGACGTCGTACCCCATCGGGAGCGACAATCTTCGGGTCGAGATTGGCGTGCTCGACTCCCCGCACAGCGAGATCCGGACGGACTTCATCGTCATGGACACCCCCTCCCCCTACAACGCCATACTCGGGAGGCCAGGGATCTGCAAACTAAAGTTGATCATCGCGGGGCACCTGCTCTTGGGAAGATTCCCAACCGAGCATGGGATCAGGCACGTTCGGGGATACAATCACGAGGAAGCCACGGAGACTCGGGGCAGGCAGGAGGTTCTCACCTTGGGACCCACGGATCGACGGGCCCGATCCACACACTGGTGGCGCAGGACCACACCAGCACATTCAAATCCCAAACTATCCAACTGGGGGGATTGGGAAACAATCTAACGGAAGGGGACACCCCGCCCATGGAGCGTCCAACATTTGGGGAAGTACTTGTTACTTATTATATTGATTATATTGTACTCTTATCAAACTCTCTCCGTTAGTTCACGTTTGTACGCTCGTTTGCCCTTGACCCGCCCATACACTCGGGGGACTGGGGATGGGCTACTCGCGTAAATGTAACACTTGGTTGAAACCCACAGCCATTCAAAGCAGGGGAATGGACGCGCGCACGTTGGCACGAGCTATTCAAAAAAAAAATTCAATCAAGGCACACAAACGGAAGAAAGGGAAGTTTCATTCAATTGTCCAAAATTACAAGACCTACTCTATTACAACAAGGAAAAGCTACTCTACTCCGTCCCCGTATCTACATCCAGCTCCTCCCCCTCACCCGATGACGCCGCCACCTCAGCTTTCGCCTGCTCGCCCGCTTCACCCGCATGACCACCGGGTCCAGCTCTGCCTCGGCACGTTCCCTGGAAAACCCCGCCACCCTCTCGTATGCAGGAACCTCGGCGCCCATCAGCCTCTCAACTTCAGACTCTAGGAACGCCTCCCGGGCGGCTGCTTCAGCACGCACGCGCTTTAGCTCACCGCGCAGACACTCCGCCTCGGCCACGGCCTTGTCCCTGTCAATCTTGGCCAGAGTTTCACAGGCAGTAGCCTCTTCCGCCCGGAGGTTTGCCTCGTCCACACGAGCGACGTACCGACGCGCCAGGTCATTAGCCTTATCCGCCCTGGCCACCAACCCCTCCACAACCCTCCGGTGCTCCAGCGCGCCAGCCCTGAGGCGTGCCAGTTCCGCAATCTCCCGCTAGCGGTAGCGGAAGACCTGCTGCATCAGACGAGCGCAGGAACCAAAGACCCCATCCAGCCCATCAGCAGGGGCCTCCTCCACCGGAGGCAGCGCGGCCGCAAGCGCGGCAGCATCATCCGCCAGCGATCGGCGCACCTCATCCACAACATCGTCACCCGACCCAGGAGCAGGACCGGGAGAAGAGTCTTCCGTCCGCGCCCTCTTTCGCGCACGTTCCCCACTTTTCCCGTGCGGGGGAGACTTTGGCGCACCCAAGCCCAGAGGAGGAGGATCTGGAAAGCAAGAGTATTGTTGGGGACTTGGAGGTCGACTTGAAACAATCGCCCGACTTGGAGACGGCACCACAGCAAGCACACGCCTCGACGGCGAAAGCGCAAGAACAACCTCCCGCTTGTCCGCACCACCTTCCCGCACGACCAGCTGTTGCTCACGTTCTGCCTGAACCTGCGTCTCGGCTCCAGCAACATCGCGTGCCGGCAGGAGAGGAACATCCGCTTGTGGCACTTGGACAGGTAGAAGAGGGGCACCCACATCGCCCACTGGCGGCGCACGTTGGGCCTCATCCCCTACAGCAGGTGGCCCACCACCATCATCCGCCATACCGAGAGCCTTCTTCCCAACACTCCGTAGTCTGAGCATTCGACGCCTGGCCTTTTCATCCATCTTCTTCGCTGCAAACGCACGCGCAGAAAGGTTAGCGAACAGATACAACACTTCAAACAATTCTTCTATTCCTACTTGTTAGACACTACACTACTGGCACGCTCACACCCACTGGGCACTCGCCCGTGCCAAGCGCGCACGGCCTGGGGGACTTTCGCCCGTATACACTCACGAATGAAGAACGCAACACTTTGCAGCAGCCAGAAACACCAGAAACCCACCACACACCACCCAACACAGATCAAACCCACCCCACCTCAAAAACAAGCCCTGTTCTTACGGAAAACAAACAAAAACCCAGAAAAACCCAAACAGCCCAGAAACACAGAACACCAAGCAGGGGAAGAAACGCAGTCACACCAAGGCCGAGGGCCTTACCAGGGTGAAAGGGCACACCGGGATACAAGCACCAAGCACGGTTTTCGGCAACGGAGGATACAAATACAGCAAAACTTGAGGAAGCAGATCACAAGTGATTTCGACAGAGTTTTTTGTAAATCATGGAAGTACTGGAACAGGCAAACCACACCCTTATTTATACCAATCGACCGACATCAGCCAGCCATCGCCAGCCGTCCATCCTATCACACCCACCGTCGGATTGGGACGCGTGGCACAACCCGGTCCACTTACCCCTCTCAGTAAACGTACCAACCCATCATCTTCCCGCCTTAAATCAACCCTAGCACAGCCTCCAACGGTTCGACACGTGGCACCCATGCACCACTCCCACGCGCCCACGCGCGCGACGTCTGCCCTCCCAGGAAATCATCACAACATCAGCATTTGATGCCTGGCCCACGCTGGCATTAAACATGACGGCTAGCATTTATTTCACCAACAAACCCAAGGCAAGTCACACCTCCCGCGCACGACCAAACGAGGTAAAACACCATCGTGCACCCATCGGTAAGAACGGGCAACACGGTTTACGCGGCAACAGGCCTGGCGCGTAAAAATTCGATGAGCGCCACTGGCGTTGGGTTCTCCCCGTACACACTAGCTCGGCCCTGGTAGGTTGCAGGCGCTGAGACTAACGGGCGACGGGTGTGGGGTACGTCCCCTCCATACGCAAAGATACAGGTTGCCTATACGAAAAGGCAAGGGGCCCGTCCTCCCCTTGCAGTCCCTGGAACTAACGGGCGACGGGTGTGGGGTACGTCCCCTCCATTCGCACAAATGCAGGTCGGATCAAGCGCCAAAGGCATGAGGTTCACCCTCTCTCTGGATGTCCCAAACAAATGATGGGCGGCAACAGGCATGGGGTCCGTCCCCTCTCTTGCGCGCGCCAAGGGTGACACGGGCGTGGGGTTCTTCCCCTCCGTTCACCAGCTCATCCCAAAACCACAGGCATGAGGTTCACCCTCTCTCTGGATATCCCAAACAATCGATGGGCGGCAACAGGCATGGGGTCCGTCCCCTCTCTTGCGCGCGCCATAGGCGGCACGGGCGTGGGGTTCTTCCCCTCCGTACGCCGCCATATTCCAACGCAGAGGCATGGGGTTCGTCCCCTCTCTGGCGGTTCCACAGCTCGATGGGCGCCACGGGTGTGGGGTTCTTCCCCTCCGTGCGACGGCTCATTCCTAGCAGAGGCATGGGATACGTCCCCTCTCCTGACAAAACAACATCGGTTTACGCGACAACAGGCATGGGGTCCGTCCCCTCTTTGCGTGCTAAACACGATAGGCGACCACGGGCGTGGGGTTCTTCCCCTCCGTACGCCTACCTAAGCCCTAGTAGGGACGTGAGGTTCGCCCCCCCTATAGGCCAAGGACACGACGCGGGTGTGGGGTGCGCCCCTCCTCGACGATCGCAAAATACAAGCCGAATTAGCGGGGCTAAGCTCGATGGGCGGCACGGGTGTGGGGTTCTTCCCCTCCGTGGGCGTAACGTTAACGATCGATTCTCTGACTCGGGTTCCGGCTGGGGGGTGTGGGGTCCGTCCTGTCCTCCTAAGGGCCCGAGACCGATTAGCGTAGACCGGGTGTGAGGTCCGCCCTCTCCGGGCGCTAAATTTTCCCGCGTTAGGCGGCAGAGGCCTCTGCGCGCGCTAAGGCCGATGGGCGGCACGAGTACGTGATCGTGGGAGCCGCAACACTTGTAGGTCGCGGTTCTGATCGACCCGTTGACGCTACAGCGTGCGCGACGGCATCCCCGTTGACGTACGGCGTGCGCAGTGTATCCCATAACTGGCGTACGGACAGCATTTTTTGCATACACACACCTCATGCCATACATTCACGCATCATACCATGCATATACATCTATATACCTATTTATCTATATATCTATATATTTACTTACCTATTTACCTAGTTGCCCGTGTGTTTGTATATCTGTTACACCATGAATGTCTCCAAAAACCCACACCATCCGGGCGCGCGGCTCCCAAGCATATATAAGTCGTGCTTGGAGGCCGAGCCCATAGGTACACCAACGTACAAACCTACCACCCTCCGGGCGCGCGGGTCCTCACTAGCAAGACCAGTTTTAGACGCTGGGCCCAGGACACGAACAGGTACACCACCGACCGAACAGGTACACGCTCGGACACCCAGGTCCCGCTCCGTCATACGAGCCCCTTTCTTGACCGGAGAGTTGGGGGACTTGGGGGGTCACAGGATCATGACCACTGCTCAACCGGATAAGTATTCTTGTTAATCGCACACCCTTTTTCAACTCCCCAGTCAAGAAAGTACTCTTTGACTTGGGGACTTGTTAGTATTGTATCGTTAGCTGTACGATTAACATACTTATCCACTTAAGCAGATTAGCAACACCTACTACACCACACGCAAGATCACCAAGGAGGCTCCAACTTCACTCACCAGACCCACCCCGTCCGAGCGCGCACGCGCCCAGAGGAGGCGCGCCCGAACATACGAATCACACACCAGCAAGTACACCAAGTCCCACATCGAAGAACACCACCAGGTCCCAAACTCAACCACCTACATATATCAGGTATTTATTACAGGTAAGATCATCACATTCGTTCCATCTGAACGAATCCAACTCATTCACATTCCAACATACTCATTCATGGACTCATTCACAGACATCTCAACATATCTGCTCGCACGTTCGCTTGACTGTTATATTCAATACATTTTCTGACTTAGGCATCGGAGCGTTGAAGGCGGGCCACCCCGTATTGACCCCTGACCGCCTGCTTCATTGTTGTATTCTTCTAACAGCTGCACCCGAACGCCCGAGAGGAGAGGAGGAAGCACCCGCAAGGAGAGCCCGCACGCACGAAGAGAGGGTGCAGCCGCCCATCCGAACAGCCCCACCGTTCGGACGCACCAGGAGGAAGAGGAAGGAGTTCGTGGAAGCTTATTCGTGTTGCTTCCGCCCCTTTACGCCCCGCGCGTAAATCGGTGGAAACACTAAACAAAATTCATCACTAAGTAATTATAGATAAACTAAAACGCTGTTGGTGTTACTGTAGCTTATGAACAATGATGTTCCATTTTTGTCCAACTTTTTTGACATTATTACGCTATATACCACTGTCTGTTTTTAATCACCTCGATGCCTTCATTCAGATGCTAGAATAATAGCATTGATAATCAACATGCCATCACCACCACACTCTTTTTGTTTTCCGATTTAGGGTGAGTTAAGGTTAGGTGAAGTTCTGGTGGTTAATTAGGTGAAGTTCGATTTTGAGGCTTTATGGACCGGAAGAATCAAACAAATTCGGTATGAATAGAGGTTTCATAACTTTAGATTAGTTTCTCTTACCATTTGTTTCTATGAGATTGTATTGCTTCGGCTATGGGTGATAATGAATTGGATTGGATTGAAAGTATGTAACTGGTTAAACCGTTAAACTACATTCACTACTATTGGGTTGATGGGAAATAGCTAGCTAATATTTTGTTAGCGTCATTTCAAAGATGTAAATACTTCCTTGCGAATGTCAAACATGATCAAAATAGATATTTTTACAATTAATTTTCTATTCATGCAAATACAAATTCAAACTCAACTTGTAATAATCTATTGAAAAAGCAAAAAACTCGACCTGCAGCAAGGCGCAGTTAGGATTGCTAGTTTTTCATCTACTCGATCACGGTGGGATACCCAATTTTCCCTTCCCTCTTCAACAGAAACCAAACCACCCTCCTTATCTCTACAAAGCATCACGTCATCTTGACCAACCCTCCTCATCTTCATTACCCGGATTACCCACATTTTGGTCAAATTCCAAATCTCGGATTTTATCTCCTAAGAGCATATGCACCGATGAAAGTGGAGAGGAAGTCCTATTTTTAGAAATTCCTCACCCATTTGAGGAATTCCTCAAAATAGGAAGTCATATTCATGTTTTTCGTGCAGCGGTGTCTAAAATAGGACTTCCTATTACTATTCATTATTATTTAAAATATTTTTCATTTAAATCCGAATAATACTTTCACCCAATAACTAGTCGACACGTGTCATTCTGTATCATATAATTGGTAACGGATTTTCGATAAGATTTTCGACCAGTAATTTTGAGACACGTGTCATGTCTACGTGGCGGTGTAGGCAAAATTATTGATTGAAGATATTCGGTAAGATTACAAACCAATGAGAATAGGACACGTGTAATGTCTACGTGTCGGTATCGGCAAAATTATTGATGAAGATATCCAGTAAGATTTTCGGTAATATTTTCAACCAATCGACAGTCGACACATGTCGTTATCTTAAAAAATCTGGTAATTCAAAATGGCTATAAAAGAAAGAGCTATGGGAGAGGTAGACTCACACCAACTACACATCACTTGTAGTTCTACGCGTATCTTCGCCACCATAAACACTTCTTCACATTTTGGTTTCATCAAGATCAATCCCACGCGTTTCGGTACTTTTTTCATTAGAAGGAGGTGACAACAACGCCGACGAAATGCAGAAATTGCCAATCAATTCGTTATCGATGCGGTGGCGGTCGATGCAGATTTTGATGATGAACCACCACCACGTCGCCGTGGAAATCAACCAAGGATGAGGGAGTCCAGGAGCCAAAATCTTATGGAAGATTACTTCATCGAACGCTCAGTCTTCGCCGACCATGACTTTCGTCCGCGGTTCCGAATGAGCCAAAATATATTCAACCGTATAATGACGGACCTCTGCAACAACGACCCATTTTGGCATCAAAGAGCCGACGCCACTGGAATGGTCGGACTACTTCCCCAACAAAAGATGACAGATGCTCTTCGGATGTTGGCCTACGGCTCAGCTGCTGATCAGTGTGCCGAAATCACAAGGATGAGGGAATCAACAACTCTGGAGTGCATGAAGAAGTGGTGCACCCAAGTTGTAGAGCTTTATGGTACCCGTTACCTCCGTGCTCCAGATCAGACAGACATCACTCGACTTCTAAGAAGGGCTAGACATCGAGGATTTCCTGGTATGATCGGAAGCATTGATTGCATGCATTGGGAGTGGAAGAACTGCCCAACTGCTTGGTCCAGGGCATACTCAGGGAGGAAGGGTCGTCCAACTATCACCTTAGAGGCAGTGGCCTCATATGACACGTGGATCTGACATAGTTTCTTCTGGGTACCAGGATCTCAAAATGATATTAACGTGCTCTACCAATCAGATGTCTTTGATGCAGTGCTTGCTGGAAGAAGTCTGGTTGCGACTTATAAAGTGAACGGTATGACATACCGTAACACTTATTACCTTGCTGACGGGATATATCCGAGGTACTCTTCGTTTGTCAAAATGATTTATAATCCTCAAGAGCTTCCACAAAAGCTTTTTTTGAAGAAGCAAGAGTCGTACCACAAGGATGTGGAGAGGTGCTTTGGCATCTTACAAGCTCGTTGAGGGATAATTCTTCATGCAGCTCGGTGTCACCGTCTTTCGACGTTAAAAAGTATCATGTTGGCGTACATCATAATGCACAACATGACTGTTGAGGAGGAATTCATGGAGGATGAGTTTGAGGAGAATGAAGAAGAAGATCTCCAAAACCCATCTACCGCATTCACAGCTTATGATGGGCCATTGGATGAAGGGGGGGACCGGATTCATTTCGAGCCGGTTGGAAGAGATGGACAAAATGAACAACGATTTAATGATCGTCTTGTAGATCTCCAATCTGCTTACATCCATGGAGAGCTTCAGAAGGACTTAGTTAAGCACAACTGGTTTCTTGAGACCGGTGAACAACTATAAATATGTTATTTTAATTGTTTGTTTGCATTGTTGTTTGTTTGAATTATGTATTTCTATTATGTGTGTTTCAATTTTTGTAATATGTGGGAACTTGATGGAAATAAAGAAAGTGCAATTTTATTTCTGTAAAAGGGAAACTACATAGTACATAATTTAAATGCTTGAAAATTTAAATTACATAAACAATAATTTAAGTGCTTGGCAAAAATAAAGGGGGTAATTTAAGTGCTTGGAAAAAGGAGGCGATAACAATTGGAATAGCATTCTTCGCTAGCTTCTTCTTCAACCCCATCCAATTGAGAAATGATTTTTGCTTTCCTCTTTGTGAAATACCTCTTGGATTTAGGAGTCATGCTCTCGGTATCCATTGACATAATCCGAGTTTCCTCCGCCAAAGCCCTCAATTGGATGTCTTTCTTTTGAAGGGTGATTTGTTCTCGCATAAGGGAAACCTCAATTGCATCACTATCTTTTTGATTGCGACCATAAGATTCTTGATTTGCCAAGATCCTATTCAAAGCCTCGGCTCTTTCATTCGTAAGCGTCATGCCTTTTTTTCCTTTTTTTCGCTTCCTTGGCCGCTTTCACTCCCATAGGACGCTCTGGAGAAGAGGGAGCTTGGTTGGTCATTGGTGTGGCAAATGCATCATCCTCCTCCAAGTTGACGGTGGGAGGCATTGAGCTTGCGGGATGTGATGATGAGTAAGACGGAGTAGATGATAAGTAAGGCGGAGGTGTACTAGCCTCGACATGGATGAAGTAAGGATGATTCTTCACCACTTCCCAACAAGCAAAGTCTTTAAACTCTTTCTTCTTTTTTGCCACATAAAATGATTGAGCACATCTCATCTAAATAATAATAATAATAATAACAATAACAACAACAACAACAACAACAACAATAATAATAATAATAATAATAATAATAATAATAATAATAATAATAAGAAGATGGAATAAATAGCTTGTAATTCATAAAGAACATGCCCTAAAGAAAATTAAATAAAATGGACATAGCTTATATTAAATAAAAGAAAATAAATAACTTGTAATTCATAAATATCATGAAATAAATAACATGTATTTCATAAAATTTAGACAACATAAGTTGAAACAATATGGTAAAAACTTTAAAAAAAAATTGGAGATCAAAAACATTACCTCATCGTGTATGTTGGAGGCGGAAGATGCATTCCTTCGTGCGAAAGAAATAGCACTTCCCCAAACTTTCAAATTCGGCTTCAACTTTACGAAACGAGAGGATAATGTGTTTTGCGTCCTAGCTTCCGGCATCAATTCACCATGACCTACCTCCCAATTCTCCTTGAAATCGCCATAAACCTTTTTCCCACAATTTTTCTATCTTTTGTCGATTTCCGGTGATGGAATCAACGCTAAAACGACAATAAGAGATGCTTAATTGTACATCTTCCGAAAAAAGCCAATTTGTTGCCATTTTTTCCCACAAAAAAAGAAGGATTTAGAGGAGAGATGGAGAGAGGGAGAGACTGAATTTGTTGTGCACAACTTGGTGAGAGAAATTAATGAAATGAAGGTGGTATTTATAGAAAAAATGTAGGGGGTCATTTGCAATTTTTTGGGATTTTTTTACAATTTTTTTGGGTTTTTTTTTGTAATTTTTTCATTTCTAGATTTCATGGTCGTTGCATTTAAATATGGGCTGTTGGATGGCTCATATTCGTTTGAAATGGACGGCCCAGATCAACTTAGCCGTTTATTTGTCCGTTGCTTAGGGCATGCCACGTGTCGCGTGGCTATTGGTGCGTTATTTTATTTTATTTTACTTTTTTACCGACACGTGTAATACACGCGCCGGGTAGAAAAAAAAAGCATCATCTCTGGCGTCACCCACATGCAGTGGGGACCACGAGAGGACGTCCGGCCTCTCTTCCTCTGCAGAGGACGCCGGGGAGGACGTTTGAGATGTCAACGTCCTGTCGCCTCTTCCGTCCCTCACCACTGCACGCCATTTTGCCGGAGAACGTCCTCAAATAGCGGGCCCCACCGGAGAACATCCTCGTCGTCCCTCAACGCTGCATATGCTCTAAGGCAACCTTCGATTCCTGAATGATCAAATATAAAAAGTGAAGTAGTAAAATAATGTTTGACTCAAATCTCAAGTAGTGAAAGGATAAAAAAAATTGAAAAATCAAGTAGTGAACTGAAGTTTTTGCAAATCAAAGGTAAGTAAATTGAAATTTACCCATTTATTTTCGATTGAGTTCTTATTACTAATGGACTAAATTTTCAAATAGAAATACTCATCATACAACTTTGTGGATTATCTACAACTTGATGCATGACATATGTTAATTCATCATAATCTTCCCCATTTTATATAAGATTATCATAAACATTTTTAATCCTATCTTATATATGTATTATATATTTTTGGTTTAGGGGACAAATCGGGTTCTGGTCGCGTAAAAACCCAAACCTAAATTTTCAAGTGCGAGTTTGGTCGGACAGGGTCAAGATGGCATATGAAAAATCTTGCCCCGACTTGACCCAACCATTGCCATTCCAATATATCATGGTCTAGACACCAATCAAAATTTAAACAGACTAAAGTGAGGCGTTAGCTAGGAAGCAAGGAAACTTCAAACTAAATGCGTTTTACGCTTCAAAAGTATAGAAGCTTTGTAGAAGTGCGTCAAAAGTGCTCAAAAGGTCTAGAAATGCAAGTTTTGTTTCTAGAAGTGCAATTATGAAAATATTCATTTTAGAAGCGTGAAATTGAAATTTATTAGAAATTTTGATAGAAATTAATTAAACCCTTTTTTTAAGTGAGAGTTTACGGTTACCCTTAAATGTTGAAATGGTAGAATATAAGAGGAGAAATTAAGGGACATAAAACTTAAATCTCATAATTAAAGATACACGCGAGATACATTGGGGTAAAACTAGTGTCGAATTACTCTACTATAGAGTCAATTTTTAAATTAATTTATACTAATTAAATTGGCAACATAGTTGTTCTCTTGTGTGTAAAATTGTTCAAAAATTTGTAAGCCTATTAAGTACAACATATAAGTTGAAAAAAAAAAAATTTATGACCAAACTTTTCATGAATGAGGTGACTTCTTTTTTGATGAAAATTTTACTTGCATTAGAAACTTGATAGATATATTGAAAAATACCTAATTTAACCCTCTCTAATTTAAAGAGAGGCAAACCTAGACTAAGCAAGTAGACTAATTTTGGTGAAATCTAGGTTGGCAGGTATGCCTAACCATATAATGTCTTGTGTAAATGTCTAAAAGAGGTTTGCAAGGAGATACATAGGGAATCAAGACAATACATTTTTTTGGGGAAAGAATTCCAAATCAAATCCAATATCTTGGAAAATAGTTTGTACTCCTAAAAGAGTAGGGGGTCTAGCGTTAAGAGCTACTGAGAATTTTAACAAGGCAGCTCTTGCCAAACTAGGCTAAAAAATTATGAATGACAGTAACAATTGGTTAGCTAACTTGATGAGAGGAAAGTACTTGGGGAACACATGCTTCTTTGAAGCAAAGCATAAAGCTTCTGCCTCTGCTGCTTGGAGAGGTATTCTAGAAAGCAAAGATCTTTTAAAACAGGGTCTTAGATGGATTGTGGGGAATGGGGAGTCCATTAAATTTTGGACCTTCAACTAGATCTTCCCTCACCCTTTATTTGATCTCGTTGACCCGAGTAAAACCCATTTCATCAATTAAGATGAACTAGTAAGTGATTATATCAGCAACAATCAGTGGAATATAAATAAATTGAGTATATTCTTCGATAATGATGTTATTAGTCAAATTACAAGTATCCCAATTTCTTGGACTGACCAGGAAGACTCTTGTGTATAGGGACCCTCCCCTAAGGGCTTGTTTACAATTAAATTTGCTTCCATCTTGCAGGAAAATCACTCTCAGAAACATAGGAATTAGGTTCTCATGGACAAGATTTGGAAAGCTAATATCCGCCCAAAAATAATTTTTTTTGGGTGAATCTTGTTTTATGAGAGATTAAGAACCCGAGATGGATTGATGAAAATAAAAATGATTAGTTCAAATGTTTGTCCTATATGTAATGCTGAAGAGGAAAATATTAACCACATTTTCTGTGATTGTAGCTATGCAAAGGAAGTTTCGAACTTATTGCACCTATTTAGTTCTTGTGTGGGAAAATCACTCATAGATCAACTAAAGGATATATGTAGTACACATGTGACTAATCAGAACATGGCCAACCACTTTGATTGGATTGTTGTTATTTGTTGGCAGATTTATAAGGCCAGGAACATGCTGGTCTTCAGAAATGAAAGGATTCATCCTTCTGGAGTAGTGGTAGCCTTCTTCTCTATCATGAACCAATATTTTGAGGCTAACACTACTGCTGTGAAGTCACCCCAATCTATACCAAAAATTAGGTGGAGTCCTCATACTACAGGCTTCTTCAAACTCAACTTTGATGGCTCCGTGGTTGATGGAGGTAATGGAAAAGCAGTTGTCGGCTTCATTATCAGGGATTCTACTGGAGCCCCTCTCCTCTCTGGCTCTAGAGCTTTTCGTAAGACCTTTGTCCCTCTGGCCAAAGCTCTGGCCCTTAAAGATGGAGTTACTCAAGCAAGAAGAAAGGGCATCTCTAACTTGGAAGTGGAAATAGACTTCTCTCTTATTATCAATTGTCTCGCCGAAAAAATCCAGTAGCTTTGGAGAATCAAGTATGTCATCCTCGATATTGCCCACATTGCTAACTCCTTCCAAAATATCACTTTTAAGCATATCTATCGAGAGGTGAATTTTGTTGCAGACTGTCTGGCCAATCTTTGTCACAAGTATAAAAACCTTCATATTTGGGAGAGTTCAGCTCTTCGTTGTGTTGTAAATTTGCTATATCAAGACCTGATGGGACATAGTGTTCCTCTTTGTAATGTAATTTACTTTTTTCATAAAAAAAAACACTAGACTAAGTAGTGATGAATCATGAGAACAACTGAAGCAACTAAAAAAAAGGGTTAATTTCTGTTTACCTACCTGTGGTTTGGGCCAAATATCAGTTCACTACAAATTTCATCATTTCACTACCTATGGTTTGAGTCAAATATCATTTTACTACTTCACTTGTTGAAATTTATCATTTTACTGCCTAAACTTGTTAAAATTGATCATTTCACACCTGAACTTGCCAAAATTGATCATTGTACTACCAAACTTTTCAATTTTAAATAAAACACATAAACTAAAGGGAGTTTAAAAGTGATGAAAAATATTGATTTGAAGAAGTAAAATGATTACAATCGAAAAGCTAAGGTAGTACAATGTTTAAAAACGAAAAGTCAGGTGGTAGTAAACTGAAATTGATGGCAAACCACAGGTAGTGACATGATCAAATTTAAAAAGTCAGGTAGTGAAATGATGTTGATGGCAAAGCATAAGTAGGTAAACATAAATTTTCCCTAAAAAATCCTAAACTAGACTCAGAACAAAGTCTCCTGGAAACCAAACCCAAAAAACAAAGTCTATTAGAGAAAAACAAAACATTTTGGACCTAGGAAACCCTAGCCCATTATAGTAATGACAAAATAGAGCTAGCCCAGTATATTAGACTAACCAGCCCAAACTCCTTCTGCTACCAACCATCCACTGTCACACCACCTCCGTTGTACATTATCCCGCTCTGCCATGAAGACGTCGCGCAACATCGCCATGTACCCCATCCTGCCATCGTAGCCACAATCCTAGGTTGTCTAAGGAAAATAAACCGTTAATGTAAAGTAACTCAGACTGAGACTCAGGCCAGGGCAACAATAATAGCAATGCATGAACCACCTCACAACCACGCCACACCTCTCCCATCACCGAAACTCCTCTTCCCTCTTCCCCCTTTTGCTATAACCGCAATCCATCAGAAGAGAAGAATTTGAATCCGTTAAGCACAAAACTGAGAAATTCATGTTATGCAGCTACAATACTGCCCAATAGTACTGAACAAAGAATGGTGCCAGCACTCTACCCACACCCATCCAGAAAGGACCCACATCTATCAAGGCAAGCCACCAACGTCGGAGCAAGCCATCGTTGGATGAGCATTTCTAGCGCCAATGTTATCCTCTAGCAAACTTTTGTAGTTGTGTTGCAAAAAATTTTAATACTATAAGGGAAAATTTTTACTAAATAAAAAATATTACAATATTTACATTATTTAGTACATCATATAGTTTATAGGTTTGATCATGAATGGTACCTCACAAATGGGTCATCCATCACCTCAATACCTCACTTCTAAAAACTATAACTTCTATACCTTACATTCAATTGTCTACCAAAGATCAGTATCTGTGACAACCCGAATCGGAAATGGTAGTTAATTGGCTTAATTCGCGAGTTTCACGTATAATCGTAGTTTGTCATAATTAATCGATTTGGCGGTCTTGTTTGCGACTAAAATATCGGGTGAGAATTTGATACGAGTTCCTTCACGAGAGTTGTAGAGTTTATGCTTTTGAGTTCGTAGGAGTTTTCCGAGGATTTTTCCGATGTCCGATGAATATGTTATGAATATTTCCGACTGTTGGATTTAATCGTGTTTATCCGTTTAAATTCGATCAGTTTTCAACCGTTGATCATTTTTGTCGCGAGTATAAATATTGAAATAGTCGTAAAATGGTCGAAAAATCACATTTGGGCCGAGTTGACCAAAATTGGACCGTTGACCAAGTTTGACCAGCGTTGACCGAAGGATTTTGGCACCGCCGTTGACCACCGATAGACTTTTTGATTCTGGCCAATTCAGACCTCAAGCTTGGTATGGTTAGCTTCCTCTCGTGATTTCCTTTTGTTTTGAACTTGGTTTGAGTTGATTTTGTTAAGTTTTGAGGGAGAACCGACTTGTTAAAGTTTCAAATTTTTGCCGGAATCGGGTGGGCTTTTCAGGCCACTTTTGGGGTCGATGGGGTTGGGGGTTTTGCTCCCCTCAACCTATAGATTCTTTTGGGTGAAAGAATTTTGGAATTAGAGGCCGTTTGAAGCTCGCCGGAATCAATGGAGTTTGGAATTTTCAGGCTTGATTCCGGCTGGTGGGTTTCGAATTGAAGGTTGGTGTAGAAGAAAACGTTGTTGGGCTTGAGGAGTAGATGTGATTTTGGAAATTTTCACCAGAATTGGCCACCATTGACACCGCGCAACGATTGAGTTCCGCGAAGAGTTAACTTTTTGGAATTTTGGGAAGTTTTATACCGTGTACTCGTAATCGCGCCCCGATCGTAGTCTTGAGGTTATTGAGTTGATTTGGGTGGTGGATTTTGTGTCGAGGGATAAGTAAAGTATTTATGGGATTTTTGACGATTTCGTTCATATTCGAGTTATATGTCTCCGAAAATTGTTGGTTTCCAAGGTGTGGTTTAGAGTTTTGAATTGTGATTTTGATCAGTGGTATTTAAGATTATTCAGGAGATCGAGATCGTACTCTTGGCGAGGGATCTTCCGCCGGATCACGGGATTAGCGCGTTTTCGCGTTTTGCTTGTCTGTGAGTGGAAATTTCTTTTCACTGTTGGTTGCGAGTCTTTTATATATGTTTTATGAGCATAAGCATGTAGTTATGATTTATACGAGCATGTGTTTTATGATTATGCATTTGCGAAAATGCTTTTATAATTATGCATTACGAGTATTCTTTTACATTATGCTTTATGCATTTGCATGGAAACCTTTATGATTTGGTTTACACAGAGTACAATCTCAGTAGTAGTTGTATCGATACACTTAGCATCTCGGCTGATCCCCGAGGATGTTTACCGGGTGGGGGGGGGGGGGGACTGTTACCCTGACCCGAGGTCTTTACCGGGGAGAGCAGATACCCTGACCTGATGCCTTTCTTGCTG
Organism: Geum urbanum; assembly: GCA_946800695.1. Lineage (NCBI taxonomy): Eukaryota > Viridiplantae > Streptophyta > Magnoliopsida > Rosales > Rosaceae > Geum > Geum urbanum. Next base: position 6,713,195 of record OX327013.1, on the reverse strand, counting down.
GAATCACTTGAGGATCAGGGATCCTATGATTCAGACTGTACTAGCACGGATGTGTCCGTGTGTGACCCCGAGGGATTTTCGATGCATGCTCTGTACCCGTGAGAAGTTAAAGTCTCCCTCGTGTACCATTTAATTTTTATGCATCTAGACTCGCATATGTTTTATAAACATATATATTTATTTGGCGAAAGACATTTATTTTCGTCCACTCACTCTAACAGTTTATATGTTTTTCTCTGGGCTCTTTGTTTTCAATGCCCAGTTTGCAGTTTGGATTCAAGTATCGCACGTCGAGGTTGGAGGCTTAGTGTTCGAGCCACTTTTCCCTCTCAGTAGGTTTCTAGTTTGGCCTACTGCTGTGTATACATGTATATATAGAGGTCGCTCTGAATACTATTATGTTTATATTTTCACGTGATTTTCCCGGATTTCTGTAAAGCTACAGTTTTGTATATTGCTTTACGTTGTGATATGTTTTTGAGAAATCCGGATGGGATTGGTGCCCACTGTTTGACTATTGTGGCATAGGATGAAGTGTACTTTCCACTGCAGGTTAATGGTAACTACGCGATATAGAGTTACTCTGCCGAAATTTTTATGATTTTTTGAAAGTTCATGTTTTCAGAAGGGGTCTGGTTCTGGTTTAGGAAACTAAATCGGGGTCGGGTCCTTTCAGTACCAGGCATTAGTAACCATGTCATCTTATTGAAAAATTATTGAAAAAATGTCAATTTTTAAGGAGAAGAGAAAAGAAAAAAGAAACTACAAAAAATTCAGAAAACAAAAACTAGAAAGAAAACAATAGGAATTAAAAATTTACCTCTTAAAAATTGACATTTTTTCAAAAGAAAATTAAATTTGTCGACGATGTTATTAACGACAGATACTGATCCTTGATAGGAATTTAAATGTGAGATACCGAAGTGATAGTTTTGAAAAGTGACGTACCGAAATGATGAATGACCTATTTGTGAAGTGCCATTGGTGATAATTCCACTATAGTTTATCAAATTAACCACACATTTGTAGTCATATTGTGAGAGCAGAGCTTGCGCCTTTTTGGTTTGAACAATCAGCTTCCACCATCGTTTTGAAGCATGAGACCTCATTCCTTCAGATTGTTATTGTCGTAGATCTTCGAAAAGTTGCTTTCCTTGAGATGTCCCTGAGCATTCCATCTAAAAGCCTACAAAACAAAGTTAGTGCACGGTGTGGTATTGCACAAGAATCCTCCGACGATTAAATCAGTAATAATATTAATATTCGAATAATAATGTATCTGGCTTGAATGCATTCTTACCTTTGTCCTTGAATGTCTCCCCAAACTTTCTTTAAGTAGAGAATGGATGAAGATATTTCTTTGCTTTCTTGAATAAGGAGATCGAGGTAGATCATGAATATGATTTTTTCCTTATTCAGGACTAATTGGGTTTTCTCAATTACCACAAGCCTTTTCACCAGTACCTCGGGCAAATTTGCGACTATATCCAGATAGGATTTTGGGATCCTCAAGGTCCGAGGATTCCTCCTCCCTAGAGGATCGATATGGTGTCATGCTGTTATGGACCTCGAGGGAATGCCCTGCTGCCACAGAGACTGAGGGATTTTGCTGCAGAGAACCCCACATCAGTGGATTCACTCGAAATAATCTAGCTTTCAAGGATGGCCAAATCTGGTGCCCACAATTATGTACAATAGATATTAATGTTGTAATAAAGTCATAGGGTAATAATTACCATAAGCATAACACAATGAGCATTTCTTACTTCTTTTGTTGTGGTTTAAATATTAGTCAAGGAATTTGTAAGTTTTATATAATAAAAATACATTTACAAAAGAAAAAAACATCCGAGCATACACAATTTATTTGGTCTAAATTAATGATTTACCACATTGATATTATGTTTGTTGTCATTTGAGTAAAAGGGGGTGAAGTTGGCACTTGTTTTTTACAAAGCACGTCCTCTTGTTTGTTTTTGTGTATATTTTCTTTACACTTTTACATGAAACAATGAAGAAGTGGGTATTATTCATATAAGGGTGTCACCTTCACCTCCTTTTGTAAGATTGTCTATACAATTTAAATTCATAATATGTGTAGTAATTTTTTTTGAGGGAAAATCATATCTTTCATTATGAAACTTGCCCGAGCAGCACATACATAACAGAGATATGTCCGTGTAAATTAAGTCATACACAAACACACCTACAAAAATAAATGTCACTCTTTGAATTTAATGAGATCAATATCCGTCAAGCTCATTTTTCTAACAAAACTAAATAAATCCCCTGAATTTTACCGGTCATATTATTTATTATACATGAACTTTAAAATGTATTATTGTGGTACCTGAACTTTAAAAATAATATCTTTGACATACATGAAACACATTTTTCATCTACATCATGACAAATGAGATTCGAGGGCAAAATGCTAATTATTTATTCTTCTATCACCATTTTTTTTTCCAGGTTTGGTTGGGTCTAACTTCATTCTAACTCTAACTCGACCCGATAGGTAGCTCTGAAACGTCGGATGTCATGACATCACGTCGGACGTCGGTGTTCTCCTCCTCCACTAGTGTTGCTTGATCTAGTCCCCCATGACATTGTAAAAGACCCCGACAGAGGTGTAGTTGCTGGTCCCACTGACTCAATCTAGCTTCGTCCATCCTGGATATCTGATTAGTCTACAAGCTCGTGAAGTTGGATCGGTCACTGACTGTGTCGAGAAAGTCGGGGGGTGGTCATAAACTCCACCATTAATTTGATTTCATTGAATAGTATTATCAAACAAAATTAGACTGATAAATATATGCATGTAGGTTATATTAACAAGATGTTTTTGTTGTTTAGTGGCAGAGGATTTGGTATAAATCCTCGAGGCCTCACACCTCGAAGAACGCCGAAATAACATCTAACTTTTGAAAATGCCAAGCTAATAAATGATGACTTATAAATTCAAGCAGAAAAATAATTATAGTCAATATATGCATAAGTAAAAATTGTGGTATGATGGATGATAATTTCGTTTGCACCAACGAGGTCTGAGGCTCGAACTTCATTTAATACTTGAAATTATTTATTTATTATTAGATTTAAAAAATTTGTCTGCCACATTATATAAAGTGACAGAGATCGAAAAATGTGTTGAAGGTATTCTGATTATACTATTTTTAGAAGTTAGGTATCAGAATGATACGTTTTAAAGTTTTAGTATCATCATAATAATAGAGCCGGCCACGCCATATAAAGTGACGGAGAAATCAAAAATGTGTTGTAGCTATTACGATGATATTGTTTTTAGAGTTTATGTATAAGAATGATACGTTTTAAAGTTTTAGTATCATCATAATAATAGAGCCGACTAGGATTCGATTATAGTTATGGTTGTGGAAATTTTCGGAAAAAAAAAAACTTTAAAAAAAGAGAAAAATAAATAATGAAATAGCGAAGTCAGAAGTTACAAAAATGAAACCTTTGGAATCATCTACAACTAGTCAGGAGCGTCGCGAGGTAAAAAACCCTTCATATCTTTCACTTGTCCAGCAACCCCAGACCTCGTCAATGGGGTCTCTGGCCTCGTCGGTGCTCTGGGGTGTTGCCGGACGAGTTTTGTTCACAGCCAGGTGATGCGCGTTGTGGGTAATGAGAGTTCAATAGGGGGCCGAGTTTAGGTTCACGAGGATTTTGTCAAAGCAGTGGGGAAGATCAATGGCAGGTTGGTGGCGAGTTTGAGAGGATGGACTACCATCGGGCGGATCGGAGATCCTCCTCAAGTCAAGTGTCGGCGACAATGAAGTGCTATGCTCTAGGTGTTAGAGTAAATCGAACTGGATTTTCGATCTCCTATCCTTGGGTGCACTATAATCAAAATGGGTTGTGTAGCCGAGGATTGGAGGTGGATTGGCTTGATGTGCGATCCCGGTCTGATCTGAGTGGAGATGCTTTTCCGGCGAGTGGTGGTGACATGATTGGTGGTCGGTAGAAAGAAATTGCAAGGATGGTGACAATGTTCGAAGTGCGGTTGGGCTGAACTATGGCTGCTTGTTGGAGCTCAAGTATAGGGTTTGGGATAAAACCTTGAGCTTCTTTTTGATTATTTTACTAATTTTAAGTCTAGTATTTCATATTTTTCAGGTTTTAAATTTATTGTTAGAAATAATCTATCCTGATAAGGTAGACAAAGGTGAGCTTTGTCCCGGGCTGTGCACTTTTGGTGCTTGTCTGCTTTAGGTCAGGATGTCTGTTAGTTCGTTGCATGGGCGCACCATCCTAGTGCCGACAGTAATATAATTGGGAAGTTGTTTAGAGTGAATTAATGCGTCGCCTTAGTCACGTTATCTTTCTGTTACTATGTCGCATTATTTGTAAAACTAATTTAGTAACCGATGGTACACTCTTTGTTAAATAGTGTATTTTATGATATAATTTTTTAGTCAAATTTTTTTAATATTATTTTAAATTTTTTTTTGATGAAATTTAGACTTTATATCCCTTTTTATATCGTTCAATTTCAATGGAGACTTAAGATTTGCGGCGAACCCTGCTTTAAAAGAATGAAGTTTGAAGAAAAATCATAAGTGGTCACATGGAGTCACATGGTATAAGAAAACACTCCATCTCATGTGATCTCCACTCCCTCGTTTGAAACCCCAAAGAAACCCCAAAGAAACTCCCAGAGGTCAGACCAGCAGCAGCATCCCCCAAAATCCAATATCATACTAGCAATGCAGTCGATCTCGATCTCGATCTCTTCCTCCACCGGCGCCCAACGGTCACGATCTCCCCTCCTCCTTCTATGCTAGCCGCCGCATCCACATCGTCCACGTGGCTCCGCGCCCGCCGGAGCCGCTACCTTTTCCTCCTCCTCTGCTCTCCGATCATAATCCCTCTACTCTGCGCCACCCTCCCCCTCCTCTGCGCCGCCGAACTATTCCTCAGCCTCTTCCGCCGTCGCAGCAGTGCGAAATCGGGGCCGGAGGTGGCGGAGGACAAGCGGCTGCGGCGATGCGAAGAAGGACGGAGCTGCGCCGTACAAGAAGAAGAAGAAGAAGTAAAGAGAGAAGAGATGGGGCTGCTGCAGAGGTACTTGGAAGATCAGCTGCTGCTGGTCGGATCTGTGATATATGATTGCGGAGACGACGGCGACGGAGATTTGTATCAAGAGATTCCCGACTTCCACCACGATTCCAACACTCCACTTTTGGCTTGACCTTTGACTTTTCTGTTTTTGTTTTTTTGTTAATTCTTGTATATCACACCATTTTCAGTTTGGGTATATGCAGACGATACATTATGCGGGTTGTCAAGTTCGCTTGTTTTTGGGTATAGTGAATATGAATTTTGCAGATTGTGTTCCACTTTTCTTCGATTCAACGAGACTTGGTTTGTACAGTCAATGAGACTACGGAGACATCAGACATCTGGTAAACAGCCTGCTTTGTGTCGATTGTGTGCATTGCAAAAGAACAAAGAATGCATAGCATATTTTGCAAACTTAGAATTTTGGGCCGTCATGGAATGGACTTTTTCTCTCGTTCTGCTATAGACACCTCTTTATACTACGTTGGGCCGTAACAAACTCTGAAATTTGGGCCGTCAACTCTTCCTTAGCAGGTTGTCAAAAGAGTTCTTAAAGAATGCTCTGTTCTGAGATGGCGGTTGGTTGAAGGATGGCGGCGCAGGACGTGGTGTGTGAGATAGAGAGTCGATGTCGGAGATTGTTGTGGGCTGTACTGCCACAAGACTACGTATTGGGCTCCAACAATGGGCTTGGGTAAAAATCTTAGGTTTAATTTATGTGAATTTTATTATTTAAAATTTAGTTATTTTCATGTGTTGTCTTTATTTGTTTTGTTGAAAATAAGCTATCCGTATGAGATTCGCAGAAGTGGGCTCTGTCCCGAATTGTGGACATTTGGTGCCTTGTTTGTCCTAGATAGGTTTTGGTTTGTCGAGTAGGCACACACTCTTAGTGGCAGGATGAGATGTAGTGTCGATGAAAGTTTCATTCAAAAGCATAGTTGGTGAGCTGTTCAGAGTGAATTGATATGTCATCAGAATTGTGTTATCTTCTCGGTATTATGTCGCCTCAAATGTAAAGCAAATGGAGTAGCCAATGATGCACTTTTTGCTAAATGGTGCAGTCTATGATATGATGTATTAGTTGAGCTGCTTGATAGTATTTTAAGTGTTTCTCTTTTTATAGGGTACATACTTTATGTTCCCCCCCCCCTTGTATTCTACTGTTTCATCAATCAAGACTTAAGGGTATACGTAGCCACAAACCCTTCAACAAAAAAATGTCATTTTTTTATTCCTTTTTGTTTCGTTGAGGAAAATGATATTCTGGAAGAGTCTGGAGGTAATGTTATTAAATTATATGACGAGATCTTAAACTATGACATTCAGAACAGATTCTGCATCAGAGGTAACGAATTCATGATGAATGTTACAATCATGTGCTACACTATTACAATTATTAACATTATACTTGAAATTTATAAAACTTGAAAAATGTAAGCGTATTGCTTCGCATTGGAATCCCGAGAATCAAAGATGAATAGAGATAACAATGCCCTTAAGCACGCACATAAGCACACAATTGTAGTAGGTATGTCAACTCTTATGAGTCTCACAATCTACATGAGATGCCAATAAGCCATAACCACTTAAACCAATAATATTACTGAGTTACCACATGCAATGTGCCAAGAGAACAATCCACCTGGAACCGAAGCCTTAACCTGAAACGATCCAAAAAATAGCCTAAGGCCCATCAAAGTCCCAGGGAATCCAACCCAACCAAGAACACATGCTTCTAAGACTAGGTTCGAGACCAGGCTCTAAGAGGTTGGGGGAGCCAGAGCTCAACCTAGCCCAAGGGCAACAACCTTAAACTCATCATCGTCATATTGGTTGCAGCTTTACACTATTGCCGTTTGAACCTTGCACCATTATCGATCGCGACGTGTAACCACAAGAAGTAGCGAAATTCCATTCACAAGAAAGCTAGAACCCAACCTTCCTACTTTAGATTTGGTTTGAAACTCTTGACACGTGCAGAAACATAGCGTGTGTCACAGGGGTCAAGTTTCTCCCTAAACTTTTCGCTTTTTGATGACGCCTGGAAAGTTTGCTTACTAGACCACCCACATCCTCTCAATCACTTGTTGTTGCATAGCAGAATCCTATAAAGTAAATAGACACAACGAATGCAAGCTATCACACAAAAGAAGCGAACAAGTGTTTAACGGGCACTTGTTTTACAAGGAGGCCTGCCTCCCCAACCTTACTTAAAAGGAATACTCCTTTGAAGTATTGACTTACAACTTTAGCGCACCGACATTCTCTATTCCTAACACTAGTTTTTCCAACCCGATGTTGTGTGCTTTATAACTCAGCGACACATTCTTATATAGGCATCCCAATGCCTCAGAAGTTGACACCCACAACTGCCAATGAGTTATGTGGCAGCATACATGCTTGCCAAGCCTTACAACAACTAGGACACATGTTGGCAACGCCTACATTTTCTGGGTAGTAGACAACCCCCACTACTTAGGTTCTTATCCATACATAACCACCAGATCTTATCCTCTCCAACAAACCAACAAGTAGCTTCCATGTCCACTAAGTCTTCTAGAACTTCTTTGTAACTGCCTATAATATCACAAAACTATCCACTAACTTGTTTGGTAACCGTATACTCTTATAGACAATAATTTCTTGCCATGTCTGCCATCTCGAGGGACACGTGGGCTATTTTCAGCCCCTTCTTTGTAGAGCCTTCGCACTTTGTCGATAATTTCCATCCACGTCAGCACCCCTCTGGGCATGCAGGGCGTACTCCAATGCACCCATGAGCATTTCTCTGCCCTATTGAGCACTTTTCTGGGTCTAAGGTGCACTCTAGCTCACCGATGCATATTTCTATGCACCCAGGGACGCTCTATGGGCACTTAGAGGCCTCTAGATGCACTCTGACGCATCTCTTCGGTCCAGCGTGTTGCAGTCAAGTGTTAGTGAGGTTCATAGGGCTCACTGTCTTACTTGGTTTGATGTTGTTGCTCTCTTTCTTCCTAGTACTCCGCCTAGCGCCATACCACCAGACATGCTCTGAAGCCAACCCTTGCCTTGTATTTTCACTCGACATGTGCCTGCAGGCTCCGTATACCGTCTTTGCCCTATGCGTAAAGGCGCACTCTGCTTGGTCTCTGCCATGTATCAAGGGGCTAAGAGCATGACTCCGATCGGGCAAATCGACCATTAGCAGAGGCGAAGCCTTTCTCCCATTGCATGACTCGAATCCTCGAGACACACATAGCCAGGAACCTTTTACACTCAAAACCAAAAACTCGTCAAGAAAAGGGTTAGGCAACATGGAAAAATGACGTCCTAGAGACGACATTAGGAGAACCAAACATATAGGAAGTCCACAGCAATGCCGAAGGCAGTGACGGAGCCAAAAAAAATATTCAGGAGGGGCAAATTATTTTTACTCTTCCTTGATAACCTTTGACAATTGCGAAGACATAAACCACGTAATAATACTCATAACATACATTCTAAGAGAGACAACATGGAGTGCAAGTCACTACGCCAAAAAAGGATTCACGCAATGGTTTTTGTCTATTGTCTGATATAGGTCTGAGCTGTTGTCTATTGAGCTGAGGAGAGAAACAATATTAGACAATGGTCCAAAAACAATTGTCTGAAGAGGACCCAGACAATAGATTTACATACGTAAAAATATTGTCTGACTATTTTATATTCCACAGTCATTTAAACATTATCATTGCATTTATTCTATTAAGACGACAGTTGCTATACTCTTTTCTATTGTCTGAATTGTATGTAAAGCCTTTTATGTCCATGTAGTTGTGAGGAAATCTATCACGCAACTGATTTTGAGTTTATTATGTAGTAATGTCAGATTCTTGATCTGTAGAAATATAGCATGAGGAGATTGATTCACCTACATTACTGCTGATAGCATTTCGCTTGATCTTAATCTTCCATTTTCTTCTTCTTTGCTGCTTAATGGTCAATTTACAATGAGTCTTACCCAATCGCTGGAATACTGAAATGCGTGGTTAGGCTTCAACTATCAAATGACGAAGTACAGAAACACAAGGAATTTTCTTTGCATAGAGTCGTTGAAGTGCTGATATTCGAGCTGGTACGTATGGCGTCTCTTCATCTTGAAACAAAGCCTTTTCATATGGGGTAAGACCTTCGAATTCTTTGGAGACTTTTTCTTTGAGCATTCCATCCACGTGTTGAACCATCACACAGAGTGGATTGAGTTACGTGCTAGCTTTGCTCTTCGAAGACTTGATCTTGAGTAGAGCTAATGGTGTGTTTTTGAAAGACACTATCCGCTTATTCTGACCTCGATTCACATCGTACGTTGTAGATATTATGACATTATCTTCAGGAATAGACTGATCGTTCTTCCTAAGAAGCCTTATGTAGCTTGTCATAAGTCTTTCCAATGCCGCTTGACCTGATGTTGTTGCGCTTTTTTCATTTCCTCGCTTTCCTATCTTCACATATTTGAATGTGAACTTTGGTTTTGACGTTTCCAGACTTGAATGCCGCACATCTTTAAAAGCTGAGGGATTGATTACCATGACTCAGACTTGTTTAGCTGCCCCTTGAACCTCTGACTTTTCCATCCACAGGTTTTGTTTCGTCATCTTTAGTAGGTAGCAAAACAACGACGTTAGGCGACTTACAAAATTTAGCATCCGAGTAATTGACCTTTTCGCCAATGAAAGGATTTGTGTCGGAAGTAGCCTTCTTGACTTCTCCATTCTCTAGCCATTTAAAATATTAATGCCATGTTGATGCCACAACTTCGTAGGTATGAAGCCATGGACTCCCCAGTAACACTTTGTAAGATGTTATAGAATCGATGACATGGAACAGTGCTTTTGAAGACATTTCTCCGATCTGTAATTGCAATTTGACAATATCCATAGCCTTTTCTCGGGATTGATTGAAACCGTGGATGGTAAGAATTGATGGAGAAAGATGTTTGGAACCCATTCCTATCATCTTAAATGTTTTTATAGGGAGAATATTTATGCTCGAACCATAATCTAGCAAGATTTTGTTCATCCATAATTCCCTTGATGTATAGTGGTCTGTTGTGGCGTTCTTTTCCTAACATCAAGTCTTCGTCGCTAAAAGTAATGCAACATTTGCAGTTTGCACATGTTTTAGGTGAAGTTAAGGCAACCTCTGCAATGTCTTCCTTATACAAATCTAGGCAAAGAAAAATCTTGATAAGAGCCTCCCTTAATTCTCTTGACATGTGTAGAATATTGTGAACACTGAACAAGGATGGGAGCTGTTGCAAGGAAGCCAATGTGCTCTGCTTTTGTGGAAGCTCTTTTGTTTTCTTTACTTGCTCAAGTGAGTCTTTGGATGACCTAGCAACTGATTTCTTCTCTGCTACCTTCTTCAACTCATTTTTTGCCTTGGACCTTTTATGGTATGATAACGCTCTGTTATCGACGTTAGAGACGATGTGCAACTCAGCTTGGTTGACCTCAGGTTTTGACTTGTTCCAAACTTCATCATCTGCTTCCGGTTCTGAAGTCGAGATATTGTTAATAGAGATCATGCAACAATCTTTAGTTTCTTCCCCCACATTCTCCTCCGACTTGTCGTCGAATATTTCTTTAGGTAGGAAATGTGCGAGTGTAATTGAAGCTCTTGAAGTTTGTTTATATTCTTCCCTTCTAGCGATTTGAGCTTTCTTTGATGCATGTTGACCTTTGCTTTTATTTCTTGAAGAATTTCTTCCACAATTTTCGTGGACTGGCATGTTCGATGGTCTCACTTTAGAAAGGCAAGTAAAAGGCCGACTTTTCACCTTCTTAACACACGTTTTCCATTCTTCATTGGATTTTTCTGACTCATAGTCATCCCAAAGATCAAAGCTTGGCTCCTTCATGAGCTCGTGTAAGCTCGGGATATTAGGGTTCCTAGAAGATAACATTTTTGGGTATTCATGTGTGATGGTGACCCCATTATCGACTTCTGGTTGCAGAATTTTTGGTGCAAAGGTCTCACATCCATCTGATTCATAATCATCCCAAACATAAAGGTCTGGCGCCGTCATCAATTCATATAGACTCGGAATATTGGGATTGCCAGTATGGCGTATATCTGAATGTGCTTGGACGACTGTGACTTGACCATCAACTTCGAAGGCTACAGATATAACATTAGCCTCAAATGCTTTTTTGGTGAAAGACTCTACCACTATCGCTTCTGGTTTCTATACTTCACACATCATGTCTAGCTATTTAAGCCAACAGGGGATTCTTCACCAAACTAGTTGTGTTGGAACTCCACAACAAAATGGAGTCTCAGAACGAAAAAAATCGAGACCTACTTGAGAAGACAAGAGCCCTAATGATACAGGGAAAAGTTCCTAAGCGCTTGTGGTCATTTGCCATCCAGACTGCAGCTTACCTAATAAATCGCCTTCCAAGTAGGGTGCTTCAACTCAGGTCACCTCTTCAGGTTCTCAAGGATAGGAAAGTTGATATCAGTCACCTTAGACTGTTTGGTTGTGTCTGTTACACACATATCCCATCCAAACAACGAGACAAATTTGATGCAAGGGCAACTCGATGTGTGTTTGTGGGCTACTTATCATCCCAGAAAGGCTACAAATGCTTCAATCCTAAATCTCGAAAAGTAATTGTAACTCGAGATGTTAGGTTTGATGAAACCAAGTACTACTTTGAGGAAGAACCACAAGATGAGACTCAGGGAGAACAATATCAAGACCTATTCCTAGGTCACATGTTCATCATGAACAATGTTGACAATGGTCCAAAAGATGACAGCGTTCCCGAAATCCCTCCATCACTTGAAGAAAGTAGTCCAGTTACTCATGAGTCAACTGACACCACTACTGACTGCGAAGATGAAATCCTTGAAGCCCCCAATCTTATTCAAAATCAAGCTCCACCATCATTCAATATGAGATATCCTACTCGGACTAGGAAAATTTCTACCAGACTGGAAGGGTTCGATGCTTATACTCCTAGACATCCAACTTCACAACTAACATACCTCAATAAGGTATCTCTCCCTCACTCTGCCTTCATAACTGAACTTTCAAAAGTTGTGGATCCTCAATCCTTTGCAGAGGCAAATCAATCATCTGTGTGGAGAAAGGCTATGAGAGAAGAACTGGAAGCTCTTCATGAAAATCAAACGTGGAGCATTGTTCAACTTCCCAAAGGTAAAAAGGTTGTTGGTGCTAGGTGGATCTACAAAACTAAATTTCATTCGGATGGCAGCATTGAACATCACAAAGCACGATTGGTTGCGCGTGGCTTCTCTCAAACATTTGGTGTAGACTACAAAGAATCCTTTGCTCCAGTAGCCAAAATGAACACTGTTCGTGTTCTCCTATCTGTTGCAATCAACTCTGAGTGGTCCTTATGTCAAATGGACGTGAAAAACGCATTCCTACTTGGAGATCTTGAGGAAGAAGTTTACATGCGCATTCCTCTAGGACATGAACAAGAAAATGAACCAGGTGTTGTTTGTAAATTACACAAGGCAATTTATGGACTCAAACAATCTCCTCGAGCATGGTACTCTAAACTAAGTTCAGTTCTGATGGATGTTGGATTTCAAAGGAGTATTGGAGATTCCTCAATGTTTGTTCGATGTGGAAGAAGTGGTAGATTGGTTGTCCTGGTTTATGTTGATGATTTAATCATAACAGGTGACAATGTGGAGGAGATCAATACTCTTAAACAATCTTTGCATTCCAAATTTTCCATTAAAGATCTTGGACCCCTCAGGTATTTCCTTGGAATAGAAATGGATCAATCTCATCATGGCTTGTTTCTCAACCAACACAAATACATCCTGGATCTCCTAGCAGAATCAGATATGTCCGACTGCAAACCAGCCAGAACTCCCCTTCCTAGCAATTTCAAAGAACAGGAAGCAAGCTCTCCTCTTCCTGAAGCTTCAACTTATCAACACATGGTCGGGAAGCTCATATATCTAACCATCACCAGACCAGACATCACTTATGTGGTGAGCTTTGTCGCGCAATTCATGCATTCCCCTCTTCTTCATCACCTTCAACTTGTCAAAAGGATTATGCGATACCTCAAAAATACAAGTACTCTGGGGATCTACATGGGAAAGAATGGTCATTACAAACTTGAAGGCTATACGGATTCTGACTGGGTATGATGCACCATTGATAGGAAGTCTACCACTGGCTTATGCTCCTTCGTTGGTGGAAACCTTGTAACATGGAAAAGTAAGAAACAATCTGTTGTAGCAAGATCTAGCGCCGAGGCAGAATATCGAGCCATGGCATCCACTGCATGTGAGTTAATTTGGCTCAAAACCTTACTGTGTGATCTACAGATCCATATCTCATCTCCCATCACCCAATATTGTGACAATCAAGCTGCCATGAGCATTGCAGCCAATCCTGTCTTCCATGAACGTACCAAACATATCGAAGTCGACTGTCACTTTGTACGTAATCAAGTTCAAGCTAAAGTGATTCAAAAGTGCTATGTGCGCTCTTCTGACTAGTTGGCTGACGTGTTCACAAAACTACTTCCCAGTGTCCAGTTTGATCGTCTGTTATTCAAGCTTGGATCTAGGAGCTCCCTCGATCCAGCTTGAGGGGGAGTGTTGAAAGCAATGCTGTGTTATCTTGATTACTCCATCAACAACAAGTCAACGGCTAACTAGCTCGTCTGCTTTCTGCTCTTTTTGCCGCCATGTTTTCTGCTGCTATTGCTGCTGCTTTCATCCTCTGTAACTCGTGCCTGCTTATCCTTCCTAGATAACTTTATGTTTCTTTTCTGGTTATTAACTAGAGGTTCCTTCTAGTATCTGTGTAATGAGTTGTATCTTACTTTCAGCCTTCTCCTATGTAATCTCTGTAATATTCTGATCAAATTAAGCAAGACAAGAAAAAAACTCTTCTTCTTCTTCCTACATTAGTCTAAGAATTTCTTCAATCCTCAGTCTCCTCATCACTATCCTCAATATAAGTAACCATCATTATCACTGTTTCACTACTAGGCAGGTAAAATAGAATTGTGCAAACAAATATATGAGTGGCGATTGGGGGTCTGACGACTGATGGAGTGAAATAGAGTTTCTTATCCAAGGTAGCATCCTCTTGGATAGTAGCTTACTGAGCGATCTCTACCAAATTAGCTTCAATCGTCTTGGTATTGTCATCTCTTTTCCTTTAGGCCCTAGCAACCCTTTTTTTGATTCCTCAAAGCATTCTTTGAAAATGTCTTCCTAATGCAACTCTTCAAAGCTTTCATCTTGGGCTCCTCGAGTTTCTCTCCGATTTTGGTTCTCGTTTTGACTTGGGCAACTGGAGAGTGTCCCACCACGAAAGAATCTCGGTGCCACGTCGTCTAAGATTTTGGCCACTGGATGAGAGCTTGTGGAAGTACATTGTGACTTAAGGTGCCATTGAATTGATTTCTGAGAAGGAAATACACAAAACATTAGCGTCTTTATAAAAGGAGATGAAAAGGAAAATGGTTCCCACCATGGTCGCCAACAATTATGTTGTATTTGGTAATAGATTATTTTAATTTTGGGTTTTATACATAACCAATTTTAAAATTGAAGATAAAAAAATGGAAGAACACGGAACGGAGTTGAATTTGATTCAATTTTGAATTCTAGAGATTTTTTACTGACGCGCTACAGCAATTGCGCCTATCAAAGTAACTAAAAGAATTATTGAAATGAATTCAAATGGAAGAAAAAAATCTGTTGATAAATGAATTCCAATTTGTTGACTATTATTTATCAAATCTTGCTCGGGTAAAAATTGTAAAATAATATACTCAACATAATTTCACCCTATTTGAAAAAATAGAGTTTTAGTACTTACAGTTCGAGTCATTCAAGATTAATATAGATCTCTTAATTACAACCCTTCGGATAAAGGGAAAACCCTTTGATTCCAAATATAAAGACAAAAAACACAGGGATGTTTGTGTTTGTAATTTTTTGTAGCCGAGCCCAATTTATTTATTAGGTTGCTTACGTATCCCAGAAAGGGATCAAGCCACTCATAGTTCAATATTAAGTGAGTTGGTGAATTTGGTTTCGAGATAACCAGTTCAAATATTTTTTGTGGTTACATCTAGATTTCATGTCAGATTGCCTATATACTTTGTGAAGGGATAAAACTGTTTGTAGTTCTTCCATTTCATTCAATATTTTTTTTAGTTTTATGCTAATATATTATTTATTTAACGATTCTGATCATTTATTAGAAACCGTGGTCCTTATTTTCGACGAAGAGACACCGAAAAGCTTAAGCGATTCTGGGGTATGTATGAGCCCAAGTGGAGGCCCATTGTCATGAAGCCCATTTCTGTTGTTGAAGTCCAGCCCACTTCTCTTTATTTCATTTTATTATATTTTTTTTGGTTTTCTCCTCTTTTTCTCCTCTCTGCCTGGGTGCACACCACCTGCCATTCTTTTCATCCTTTCCTCTCTTCATACGATGCAAACACAGCAGCTTAGCATTTTTGCTCAATATTCTGGACCAGTAGCCAAACTTCTTCTTTTATTCACGCACAGCAGCCTCCGACTTGCTTGGATTTCAATTTCTCTTGCCTCTTTATTTGTTTAATCGAAGCCTCTCCGACGTAGAATTTTTTTATTAGAATCCATTTGGGAATTGGTTTGCTTCTGCGCAAGTTATATATGGATTCTAATTGCACTGGACACACTCCACAAGTTGGGTTTTCTCTTCTGGAATCCCTTTGTGAAATTAATCAAACTCCTTTGTCTCCTTTTGGTGCTGCTGACTCGAAGAAGAAGATTCTTACAATTGAAATTAGCCGAAGACTTGTGGTTTCGTCTCCGCCGGTATATTTCGTTATTAGATTTGAGCATCGTCTTTCAAATTGGGAGTAGCTGTGATCACGGGTTGATTGACTTTTCTTGTGTTGACAGGGACTTTATTGTGCTCGTTGGTCTTCATCAGCTTCGTTGTTGCCTTTGGTCTCCAGTAACACTTTAGTGCCGGGCCCGTCCGTCTCGACCCCCCGAAATAATTTCGGTGACCATCGAAGGGTGAGGCTTCGCTGTAAAAGAGGATTGAATTATTCTTCGGATTTGTTTTGTTACCATGAACTTGTTTGTTGCTGTGTGGGCATAGAGTAGGCTTTGCTGTGTCTTGTGCTTTTTTTTTAGGAACATGGACATCACAGAGGCCAAACGGTTGAACAGGGGGTTGCTGGAGATTAGCTGGCGAAGCATCAAACATGGCATGTTCTCTGGTTTTTGATTAGAAAGGTGTAGCTGGCTGATTCGGTCACCTACGTTATCGCCAGAAACCTGCATAAAGAGAGCATCAAGGTTCAGGAAGAGTCCCCACCTTTGATGCAAGTGTCAACGCAAACTTCTTCTTTCAGCAGGGCTTCACCTCTTCTCCTTTGCGTCTTCTGCTCTTGCTTTTGTTGTGGTTGTTATCCTCCATCTCCGTCTCCGTCTCGTCTCCGTCTCTCTGTGTTGTTTGTGATGTGTATGGCCACATATATAGGAGTTTCCTCCTCTAGTGATTGACTCTCACTCTGCTTTGGAGTCGTAGTGTTTTGATAGAAAACCAACTGCTTACTCGCTTCAAACTTGGTTGTTAATATCTGTTGTTGTCGTGCACCGTACGTTACGTACATATTATGGATTTTATTGTCATAACCAGTACAAGCCTACATGCATTTCCATTCTTACTCAAGAAGACCCACCGAAACATTGTCGATATATATTTTTTTATTTTAACATATATGAACATTCATTAAATAAGCAACAATTGTTGCCCTTTTTTTTTATGTAGTTGAAGAATTGTGTAAATTTGTAAGTACCAAATATGGGAATTCCCCAAGTGTGACTATACATTATGTTTTTCCAAGATGATTATACATCTCTCCTGCAACTTCAGCCTCAGTTGCCTTAATAAGGAATTGTGTCTGTTTGGGCCTAAAATAAAGTATTTTATTTTGGACTTGGATGGTCGAGGTCTTCGCGAGCGGCCCACTATATTATAGACGCTTGGCAAAGCGTCAAGTAAGAACAACGCCTGGCGAGCGTTCGCCAGGAGCAGGCTTTGAGTTCTGTTAAGAACTGTGTCTTATTAATTAGCCGGTTCCACGCGGCTTGGATTCTATCATAGTTTGTTCTATTTTAAATAGACTTCTTAGAGGAGTTATGATAGTATTAGAAGATCTACGAGGATTACAACACGTATGCTGGTGTTAGATTCAGACTGTGATTACGAGAGCAGAAAGAGTTTGAAACAGAGTGAATGACTGTTGTTTAAGCGAGTATATAAGGAGAGTAAGAGCTTTGTGGAAAAGGTCCCCGATCAAACATACAACATTTGCTATACGCAAGTAAACCTAGACAGACATCTCGTCTTCGAGATTCTATCTTCTTTGCAACTAGAAGGTCGAAGAGCTTGTCACATAAGGGTGGGAGTTTGGGCACACGAAGGAAGCAGTGTTCTCAACACTCTGTCAGCGGGATTGCTCTGCTTTGCACAGAAAATGGCGTGTGAAGTATCGATTTCAAAGACTAAGCTAGAGATTCACATATCAAGTCCTAGGACACTAGGCAGCAAGGATCTATTCGAGTGGAGTTGGTGCTCTCCCCATTCTAATCGCTTATATAAGAAGTCAGGCGGCTGTAAACAGTCTATATTCCGTTAAAAGACGGTGGCACGCCAGCATACGAAGTACAAGCAGGATAAACCAGCTCACGCGGTTAAAACATCCGAAATCATAAAAGAGACTGCTTCGCGAGAAGGACCTCTCCGCGAGAGATATTTTTGCATCGAACATTTTGGCACGCCCAGTGGGACCATATCTCTTAGTGTCTCTAAGCGACAATTGGAGATCCTTATCGAAGGATCTACCCTCAGTGTCGCAAACATCCACAACCTGCTTACCGTGAACATACATCTAGTCAGTGTCGTTCATTGAGCAATCAAGCGGTTGAAGTTATTTTCGCTAACAATTTCGACACCATGACGTTCAAATCTTTGAATGCAGCGGAAATAGCAGAACTTACGTTCGAACAATACTTGGCTTACGCGGCTAGGCGCGATAGCCACCAGGCTAATTACCATTTGGCCCTCGAGGAGAGGATCGAGCAATAGGCAGCTCTTCTCACCACCCAGAGCAATTTAATAGATGCAGCGGCAGCTGGAATCCAATCGATGCGGGTGGACTTAAATCAGGATCGAGAGGAAAGAGAGGCCATAAGAGCCCAGGTAGCTAGTTTGGTGGAAGGTCAGGATATGCTACGGATAGATATCCTTCACCAATTGGAAAAAGGTTTGGAGGAATACCGTTGGTATGCGGCGACTCTGTCACAAAGGGTAGACAGAGACATAGCGTCTCTAACCAAATTCGTATCGGACTTGGCTAGGAAAACTAGACAAGCGGAGTCCTTTCCTCTTGCTTGGGAGAAACGGTTAAATAGGTTCCTAGACGATTGTAACATACACTTATCTAAGATGCATGAAACCTACGAGACACCGTTTCCTCCAATGGTGAAAGACGATCCTAATGCGTGGTGGTGGCCAAAATTCTACAAGCACCAGACATTTCAAACTTTCTCTGGCGACGACGATGCAAACACAGCAACACACCTGGCCTACTTTACTCTACAATTAGGGCAATTTGCTGAAGATGAGGGGCTCAAGTTAAGAGTCTTCGGATCATCGTTGTTAGGATCATCCCTTGTATGGTATACATGAATAGAGAAGGGCTCGGTCAGTGAATGGAAGGATATGGAGGCTTTATTCATAGATCACTTCGGAACAGCAAGACCAGAAACCAGCGTAGGAAAGCTGGCTTCCTTGAGCCAATCGGCGACAGAAAGTCCGGTTACCTTCTTGCACCGTTTCCGGTCAGAATATAATCTATGCAAGACCCCTCTGAGTAAGGAGGAGGTGGTCGAGATGGCTAAGAATGGTTTGGAGGACACGTTCCACCCGCTATTCTTAAACACCAAGTATTTCTCCTTGAATGAGTTCATCACAGCTGTAACTAAGGCTCATAGTAACATGCAGGAAATAGACAACAGAAGGAATGCATCCAAGGGGACGTACAATAATAGAACCTATGATAGGTTAAAGCCAAAGACAGTGGCTTATATTAAAGGTGTAGACGATCAAGAGTCGGACTCTGATTGCGAGCAAGTGGGTGCCGTTGATTTGTCAACAAACAAAGTTCTAAAGCCCCGCAAGCTTCAAATGATTAAGGGCCCAATCAAGCTCTCAACAATGGCTTTTACTAAGCCAGAGTTTGAAACATACACCTATGACGCCAATATGGCCCATGAAATTTTGGACGAGCTGTATAGTCTGCGTGTCGTCAAAGCAGACTTTAGACCACTTCCTACAGCTGAGCAGTTAAAAGGTAAAAAATACTGCAAGTTCCATGGAGCATGGAACCACACCACAAAGGACTGCATCAAGCTTAAAGGCCAGATCCAGAGATGGATCAATGAAGGAAGATTAGAGCTGGAAGGATCATCCAAAACAGCTGCATTAGTGGATTCCGAGCCCTTCCCTACCGCACAGGTGAATATGGTTGAGGTGGATTGGACATCACCTAATAGGCATCTCGAAGGTGCGGAGGCCTGGAATCGACCATCCTTTTCAGCCTACTCATTCAGACTCGATATGATTGAAGAATTCTTCGATAGGCTAAAGGACATGGGGCTGATCTTCTTTTACCCAGTTAATAAACTCAGACAATTACGGTACAAAGAGCCAACCCAGCACTTCTACAGGTTTCATAATCACTTTGGTCATCGAACAGCAATGTGTTCAACCTTGAGAGATGAAATCCAAGGATTGATCAATTGGGAAGTGATTGAAATCAACGACAGGGGCGAGGTAGATTTCCACCCACAGTATCCTCACAGGGCATCACCTCTTCCAGTTGCAACTTCTCCTACCGTCGGCACTTCTTTAGGGGGTAACCAAATTGAGCCAACATATGCGAAGAAGAGGTCAAGACGGAGGTCTAGACAACATATAGCATTTGTTCGACCTAAGCGGACTCAAATCACATACGATGCGTCTAGGCGAGAGGAGATATTCAACGAGCTGTGCCAAGTAGGAATAGCTGTGGTTCCTGACAATTGGGGAACACCCGACCCACATCCTCAGGATGTCAGGGGTTTGCTTTATTGTCGGTACCACCATAAATGGGGACGCCACAACACAAGTGCTTGTCAAGATTTGAAGTTCAAGATACAGCAATGGATTGACGAGGGACTAATAATGATAGAACAAAAACCCTCGCAGGGCCTGGCGACCTCCATATCGATGATAGTTGGAATGTTAGAGCTAACGCATGACAAGTCAAACAAAAGAAAACAATCCAACGATCATCCAACTACTGGCGAAAGTCCACCATACACACCAAGAACTAAAGGAAAAGAAAAGTTGGACCCCAAGGCGGAATCACCAGTAGCCCTTTGCGCGCATTGCAAACTGAGAAATGGGTTGAAGATCTCTTATGAAGAACTGGCTGAAGCAGCCAAGTTTTTCCCAGAGTTATTTTCGAATGCAAATCATCAGCCCCAACAAACAAAACAAAGGGATACTCCAACTCCCAAGCGCTCGCGAGCAACAGACAAAGCCAGTTTAGCTAGAACAACTGAGTCCAAGGTTGCAAGTACGCTCGCGAGACCATATATACCTCCAGCTTCAAGAAATATTACAAAGGAGGATGTCTGGTATGTAAGGGAAAAAGGAAAAACCATCGAGGTGACTCTAAGCAGGAGAAGAAATCTTCAACGACACTTTGGAAGAGCCAAGAGAGCACTAGAGGCTTATGAAGCTGGCTTGATCAAAGAAGAAGAGCTGGAGTGTTCTCCAGAAGCGTTGCAGAGGCGAATGAACGCCCTTGTAGCGAACCCACTGGTGGTTTTTGGGAAAAAGTCTCGCAAGCCCAAAGTGAGAACCCAACAACCAGGAGTCTTTGACCGAAACCCAGAATTAGGACCCAAAGGCAAAGAGCCCGAATCTACTCCCGAGATTCGTCATGAACCTACACAACGAAAGCTAGTGAGGAGACGCCTCACTTTTGCAGAAGATACGATGCAAACAGTAGAGCTACAGATATCCCCTAAGGGAAAGAAGGACATTCAGAAACAGAACGTTCCAAGCAAGCCCCCAGTCTTGCGATGGAAACCTAAGTCGTTAATTGTGGAAGAACAAAAGAAGACCCGACAACTGTTTCCTGATCCCAAGGGGCAAAATCCACCATTACTACTGCCAGCAGCCATTGATCCTATTCCTGAGGGTCAGTTACAACAGGTAGCTCATCTCGAGGTTACTACAACTTCGAACGAGGACGGACACCAGGCTGAAGCTGACAACTACAAAGAGGAAGAGCAGTTGGTGGATCACGGTGAAGACGAAGATGAAGAAGCAGAAGTTTGCATTGAAGAAGACGATTTCACCATTAACATGGTGTTTGTCTTATCCTCCAAATACGCTTTATCTCCGTCAGCCTCGACAGTTGAATCCATTACAAGCAAAAGCGTCAACAACTTAGTATTACCAGAAGAAGAACCGGATTTAAAAAGTGGTCCGACATTAACCGAAATACCAGAGCTGGATTCAGCACACACGAAAGGACAGATGATGTTCTTCAAACCCATTATAGATATGGCCATGCACATGCGACCGTTATACGTCACAGGAAAAGTCCAAGGGATTCAGCTAACCAAACTCCTAGTGGACTCAGGGGCAGCGGTGAACATCATCACAGTCAAGGCAATGGCCTTATTAGGCATCCCCAAGTCTGCTATCTGAGAAACCTCGTTGAGCGTCAAAAATTTTTAGGGTAGCATAACCAAGACTTTGGGCATTGTTTTCTTACAGGTACACATCGGTCTAGCCTCAGGCACTTACACATTCTTTGTAGCAGAGTGTACATCTCCATACAGTGCAATTCTGGGACGTGACTGGATTCATCGGAGCTATTGCGTACCTTCTTCCCTCCATCAGCAGATGTTACTCTAGAATATGGAGTCAGGTGAAGCAGAACTTATCGATGCTGACCCTCGACCATATTCCGTTTCTGCTAATGCGTTAGAAGCCATATATTACCACAGTGACCTTAGGCCATTGGAGGTATGTGGCGCCGATAATAAAGGCCGCTCAGTTGGTGTTACAGCCTCTGAACTAGCTTAGTGGGGTATAATTCAAGCAAATCAAGATAGCAAAAGACCCTACACCATTGAGCTACCATCCAAACGTTCCCAATGACTGGGTCTCTATCAAGTAAAGAGGTCGAGGCTTGTCACTCTCTACACGAACGCTTTCATAATTTTCTGCTAGAGAGCCAAGCCTTTGAGAAAATTCCGATGGTTGCAGCCTTGGAATACGTGGATGAAGATGTTTTGCAAGACTTCGAGGATGAGGACGAGATTAAATTAGCTCCAGCAGCTTTAGATGATTTACCTCCTAAAGTCAATGATCCCATTGAATACATCAATCTTGGGACAGATAAAGAGCCAATCTCTGTGGCCATCAGTACCTTTCTGGAGCCTGAGGAAAGACTCAAGCTTATTGAGTTACTACAAGAATATGCAGATTGTTTTGCAGAAAAATACGACGACATGCCCGGACTGTCACCAGATTTGGTTTGTCACAACTTGCCCATCATAGAAGGGAAGAAGCCTGTGAAACAAGAGATGCGTCGCATGAATACAGAGACGGCAATTCTAGTCAAGGAAGAGGTCGAAAAGATGCTCAAGTCAGGGATCATACGTGTAGCCAAATATAATGAGTGGCTTTCTAATGTAGTGCCGGTCAAGAAAAAGAATGGAAAGATGCGAGTATGCGTTGATTACAGAGACTTGAACAATGCAACCCCAAAGGATGCATACCCCATGCCAGTAGCAGATTTGCTGATAGACTCAGTTGCCCGCCATGAAATGTTGACGTTTATGGATGGCACTGCTGGATACCATCAAATTCCAGTGGCTGAAGCAGATCGACATAAAACATCGTTTCGGTGCCCAGGATTTGCAGGTGTTTTTGAGTACGTGGATATGCCATTTGGACTTAAGAATGCAGGGGCAACTTACCAACGAGCAATGAATTTGATCTTCCATGATCTTATTGGTAAAGTCATGGAAGTATATATTGATGATGTGGTAGTCAAATCGAAGCGCAGAAGTAACCATTTTGAAGACTTACGGCAGGTGTTTCTCAGAATGAGGCAACATCAACTAAAGATGAATCCAGCCAAGTGTGTGTTTGGCGTCTAGGCAGGAGATTTCCTAGGTTTTTTGGTTCATTAGCGTGGGATTGAGATACCGGACGACAAGAAACAAGCGGTTCTTACTGCAGTCTAGCCACAAAGTAAGAAAGAACTACAACGTTTATTGGGGAAAATCAATATCTTACGACGGTTTATTGCTAATGCTGCTGGGAAGACACAACCATTCTCAACTCTGCTCAAGCTTCAAAATCAAAAGGACTTTACATGGGAGCCTATACATCAAGAGGCCTTTGATACCATTAAAGCCTACTTAATGAACCCACCCGTCTTGGTGCCCCCAAGACCCGGGGTTCCTCTCAAGCTGTATATATCAGCTACAACACTCTCCATTGGAAGTCTACTAGCTCAGGACGACACGTCAGGAGTTGAACATGTTATTTTCTATCTAAGTTGTACCTTGAATGATTGTGAAACAAGATACTCTCCAATGGAAAGACTCTGCCTAGCCTTATACTTTTCAGGGTGTAAATTGAGGCACTATATGCTTTCCTTCACTACATGTGTCATTGCACAAACAGATTTAGTGAAGTACATGCTGTCCAAACCGATTCTCCGGGGACACATTGAGAAGTGGATTCTGGCTTTGCTAGAATTTTCTTTGCAATATGTTCCCCAGAAGGCGGTAAAAGGCCAAGCCGTGGCTGATTTTTTGGCTCATCATCCAATAGAAGAGGTTGTTGAAGGGCCAGAACTAGACCTTGCTCGTATTGATTTGGCTCCTTGGTGCCTGTACTTTGATGGGTCCAGTACGAGTACTATGGCTGGGGCGGGAGTAGCTTTAACTTCCCCACGCGGCCAAACTTTTTCTTATTCTTTCAGGTTGGACTTCAGATGCACAAATAATCAAGCAAAATATGAAGCTTTAATCATTGGATTAGAACTTTTGTTGGATATGGAAATCACCGATGTGCATATTTATGGAGATTCCCAACTGGTGATCAGGCAACTTGAAATGAAGTATAAAGCAGGCCCAATCTTAGAACATTATGCTAAAAGGGCGCGAGACCTGCTCAGGTTGTTTACAGAAGTGGAGTTGAGTCATGTTCCTCGCGAAAAGAACTATGCAGCCAATGAGCTGGCTCAACTAGCAACAGGTGTAAGTTTACAAGATGGAGTACGCAAACGAATATTAAAGGTTGAAAGAAGAACCCTTCCATCTTTCTTTGCACGACAAGAAGATAAAAACGAATGGTACGTTGCTACACTTGATCACATTGACGTGGATTGGAGACAGGAAATCATCTCTTATCTCCAGAATCCCAATAATCCGGTAGACAAGTGGATTCGATTTTTAGCCCCTAATTATGTGCTCTAGGATGTTGAGTTATATCGAATGGGAGAAGAAGGCATACTGTTGCGGTGTGTCTTTGGACGTGACGCTAAGCGGTTAATGAGAGAGGTCCACCTTGGGATAGCAGGGGCACATCAGGCTGGTCCCAAGATGAGATGGTTAATAAGAAGACATGGCTTTTATTGCCCAGGAATGCTCAGAGATTGCATCACGTTCGCAAGAGGTTGTGAAGAATGCCAGAAACATGGTCCGGTCAACCATATGCCCAGAATACCATTACAGCCAATAATCAAGCCTTGGCCAGCTCGATGATGGGCTTTGGACTTAATAGGAATGATTCATCCTCATTCATCTGAAGGGCACAAGTTTATCATAGTGGCTACTAATTTCTTCACAAAATGGGTTGAAGCTCGACCTCTCAGGGTATCGTCAGCAAATGCCATCCGCCAGTTCCTATTTGAAGATATTATTTGTCGGTTTGGCATTCCTGAGAGTTTTGTTTCAGACCGAGGGGCAGCGTTTATGTTTGGAGAAGTGGACACACTTATGCAGGATCTTGGGATTCACTTTCTTCATTCTTCTCCATATTATGCCCAATCCAATGGTTAAGCTGAAGAAAGTAATAAAATCATTATTCACATTCTTAAACGGATGCTTACGAGCAATGCCAGACTGTGGCATGAAGAACTATTTAACACCTTGTGGTCTTATAGGACTAGTAAGAGGACACCCACAGGTACGACTCCTTATGCACTAATGTTTGGGCACGATGCGGTTTTGCCTTTAGAAATCAATGTTCAGTCTTTACGAGTAATGGAGCAACACAACTTGATCAGTGAAGACTATGTACAAGCAATGTGGCAAGAACATGAAGACTTAGATGAGAAACGTATACAAGCTTACGATAGTCTACGTGCTGAGAAACAGAAGGTGGCTCGTGCCTATGACCAACGTACCAGGGGCATGAGTTTTGCAGAAGGAGAACTCGTCTGGCGAGTCATTTTGCCTGTTGGCGAGAAGACTGAAGGACGAGGAAAATGGTCAGAGAAATGGGAATGACCATACATTATCGATCGATTGTTGGGCAAAGGATCTGTTCGTTTGCGAGATCGAGATGGTTCAATACACGTTAATCCAATAAATGGTCGTTTCCTCAAGAAATTTATACAACCAGTTTGGGAGTATGAAGATCCTCCAACTACAGCTTAAATCTAGTTTATTCATGCTTTCGCATGAGTAAACTACAGGGGCAACACATACTGAGGATCATGTACATCATAACAGCCTATTCATGGGGCTAAATAGTTAGAGCCTGTATCCGAGGCCAATTTTTTTTAAAAAAATTTATGTATTTTTTCCAAGTCAAAAAGTTCATGTTAGCCAGTTACTGTGGCCTGAGTTTTGAACAAACTACATCTGAGTTTATCAATATAAGGAACTTTTGTGCTTCAAATAAAATATTACATTCAACATACTAGAAGAATACAAAGGCTTTGCGGCCTCAAGCTCTGATACCATACGGAAAAACAAACTATGAATCAGCAACAGAACAGAAAGATAAAATAGTTTGTTTCTCGCAAGTCCTCTTAGTTGATAGCCATCCCCTGGGGTCGATGTATCAAATATGTACACATGGAGATCGACCTCGGCGAGGGGATGGAGAGAATTTGAAACGCCAAGGAAGCTAGTTCATTTGATCAAAAGATTCTTTATACTAGACTTGGCGTTTGTTGCCCTTTTTTCCCTGGATGACGCCCCCATCTTTCCTCATCTTTACATGCCATATTCAAGAGGCCTACCACCTCCAATGCATATCGAAACCGAGCAGGTGCACTGGAGGAGGACGAGGACGTCTCTACCTCGGGATTGTGGCTTCTCCCTTCTTCCACTGATTCAAGTTGGGATAGCCAAGGCAACGCCTGGACGTAGATATTGCTATCTAGTCCAGGTTTGGATGTGGATATTGCTATCTAAGGAACACAACATGGAAGGATTTATCTGGAGGTTTCTTTGGATAGGAAGACCAAAGCAAATAAACAGAAGGGTAATTCATTCTTGCGAAAGAGTTGATTCATAACACAAGGAAAGGGAAACCTTTTATAGCCAGGAGTCACAACGGTATGGCTTCGCGAGAGTAATTACACCCAAGAATAGAGAACACGCGTCCAAATAAAAGTGGACCACGAAGACGGTTTATCTACCCGCAAGAAGTGCATGATAAATAAGGAGATTTTGATTGTTTGACACGATACGGATTCCAAGCTTGGAATTAAAATTCCATTTATTGTTGAACAGTCAGAGTGGTTAAAACAGTTACAGCTTAAATATGAGGCTGGACCTAAGGTGAAAAAAGGCTTATTAGAGAGGCCCAATGTGGTCTTTGGACCCAATTCATGCTTTGTTGTCAGAATCAATTTGAATACATAAATAGTTGAATAGTTTTGGACAAATGAATAGGACCTACATCTGAGGCCCAAAAGATTTACAATAGGAGGAAAAAGTTCTTTACTGAGATTTTGGCAATCTCTGAGGCCACCCAGGCTTGTTGAGCTGCTTGGCGAGCATTGTTGGCTTCTTCGCGTGCCTCTTGCAGGAGTTGAGCTTAGCTCTCGCCTTCTATCATAACTTGGTGCATTATGTCTTGACGCTTTGGGGTGTTAGCTTCCAGTGCACTTACTTCAGCTTCAAGGGAGGCGAGTTCAGCTTTAATAGCAGTTATTCTAGCCCGCTTGGCTGCTAAAGTTTCTTGCTGGGTAGAATCATCCTCCAATATCTTCTGAATTCTCTCCTTCTCTCTTCGAGTTTGTCGCTCTAAAGTCTCTGCTGCTTCGTTCTTACGTTCGACCTCGAGCTTTAGACGATGATAGGCTTCATTTTGACTCAGGAATAGAGAGAGTCTCTCCTCAAGGTCATCTAGACGAGGGATGAAGTTTGCTGGGGCAGTGATCTTCATGATTTTCACTTGCTCATAAATAGCTTGAATGTCTGGTGGAGAATCCAAGGGCCCAGAGAGAATTTTTCGAAGCATAACTTCAATGTCAGAAGGAGTGCTCAGCGTACCCAGTTTACCTACAAGCTCTTGTAACTTTGTGGTGGTTTCTTGCACACTGAGTAACTGAGGGTTGCTTTCATGCGATGAAGTTGGTATAAGATTTTCTTTGATTTGAGTTACAGGACCTTCATCGTTGACACTTGAAGGATTGCTAGGCTGATCCTCGGCGGCCACTATAGGAGATTGGCCTGATGAGCTTTTCTGATTCTTGGGACTGTTGAAGGTTATCTCGCGAATAGCCGGGTCCACAGGAATTTGTTTGGACTACAGTATGAATAACAGAGTGTCAGGACCAATTAAGAAATCATTAATCCAGAGGTGAGTATAAAAGTTCTTACTTGTTGGGGAGACAATAAGTGTGTTCCTTCAGTTGTTTGAACTTCGGGCTCTGGCGAGGAAGGACTCCGTTCCTCGCGTTCTGGATTACTCTCAACCAAAATTGGTGGTTGTGTGACTAAGTGCTCTGGCGAGGAGAAGATTTGGCTCTCAGGCTCTGAAATGACTTGCTCATTTTGAGTGTTGGTGCCTTTGCCAGAGGAGGAAGGAATGAAGCAAGATTGGACTTCAATTTGCAAACGCCGAAACAAAACGGCGAAGTCAACAAGCTTTGTTTTCTCTTTTTCCTCAAGTTCTGTTCGATGGATTCCAGCCAGAAATTGGGCTATAAAATTTTTACAGCATTCTTTAGTGCTGTTAATGATTTCAGGGCCTGTATCATGATCCTCATTGTCAAGTATGATGCTGGAATCATCAAACTTCAAAATGAAAGCTTTACAGCATCCTTCAGTTAGCCTTTCTCCCAGTGAGTCTATTATGTAATATGCTCCGTCTTCAGCTTTGAGGACGAAGAAATGGTCGTTCCAACTCACTATGAATACTCGGGGCTTGTGGCCGTTCCGAATTTGCTCCCATAAAGCATCGAAGGAAGGGAGGCCATTCAGAGCTGTAAACTGTTCTAGGTCAAAATACCTAATGAAGGAGTCATCAGACGAGAACTTTAGTGGTCTGATGTTAGTCTTCAAAATTACGTCCAGATCAAAGTGCTGATCTGGGTAATTGCTTGCGAAGGCCTCGTCCTTGCATAGTTCTTGCCACTCCTTTGAACCTTGAATCAGGAGGTCATCAAATTGGGAAAGCGTGGGCATGTTGTTCGGGTTTGCACATAACTAGTGTGTAATGGTGAAAGCTACGGCTGAGCAGGCACTGGCCCCCAAGGCTTTCTCACTCCTCTGATCAAATGAAGCAAGGAAGACTCGAGCTTGGAGCTTCGCTTGTTTATCTCTGCTGGTGACTTTTGTATCTGGCCAAGTTCCACTTTGAGGTCCTTTGGGCTTCAGTATAATCTTTCTGCGTTTTGGAGACTGTCAAAGGATTGGGGTTAGTTACAGGGTCAGTGGTAAAATTAGATTGTTCTGGAAAAAGCAGGTTCAAATACTTACGGAGGACCCAGAGGGGTTCGATCTTTTCTTCTTGAGAGACTGAATGACCACAATCACGTCTGACTCAAGGGTGTGCTGTGCAAGGAAGATTGAAGAAAAGGGTGGTCAGTTACGATACGAAGAATTGCTAATGCATGTGGCAAATTTTTAGAGTGAAGGGGCATACCTGTGGCCATAGAGTAGACTTTATGTTCTTGAATGATCCATTTATTGCAGCCAAGTCTTCTTCATTCAAAAATCTCTGGCCGAGGTCATAGAAGATGGCGGCAAAACACGAGAGCGGTCCCTGGTGTCGTTTTTCTTCCCAAAGCTGGGAGCACCATGCGAGGTACGACTGGGTGACCGATTGAGAAATCACTAGTGGCTTTGATATGGGTGGAAGCATTATTGCTGGAAAGCCAAAGTGTTCATCTCGCACTTCTACTGCAAGAGGGTGGCCGTTTCCTCGCCAAAGAGTATATTTGTTAACAGAGCAGGCGAGGGGCATGGGGGCATCCTGGCTGAGCCCAAACTGTCTGGAGAAGTGATTTGGGGCATAGAGCTCATACCCGGAGTTGGCTGAGTCTGGAACTGGCAGGTCTTGGCAAGTGTTGAATCAAATGAAAAGGTTCCTCGCAAGAGTGCTTTGTTCTGGCGAAGGCATAAATCCACTCGCAAGGAGGCCAGGGTGGCGACGATTCAGAATTATCTCAACTGCTGTAGTTGGGAAGTCCTTGTGCAGACAGAGGTGCTTGAAGCAGTGGAGGTAGGACCATTGTCTGATCCTGGGTGGTGCAGAGACCATTGTCTGGCCCAGCAGTTTGTGTTCTTCGTGGGCAGGAGGTGTTGAGGGACGGAAGAAAGGAAAGTAGATCTGCAACCAGAGCTCTACCATCCAAAGTGGTCCTGGTTGGTTCAGGTTGAGCTTTGATAGTGTGACTCGCCTTAAGCCATAATAGATGTAGGCGAGGACGGACTCAACCAAGCTTAGTTGTTCACCATTGAAGAGGCGTTCAGCAAGGTTGGTCCAGCATTTGGTGATCTTGGCGGAGGTTGAGCAGAAGAGGTACTTTGCTAGCCAGTACTCCAGAAAGGCTATTCCTCCTTGAGCCGTGTCTTTTTCCTCGCGAGCAAAATGTTTCATCCAGGAGGAGTAGGAAGAAGGGCGTACAGAGGAGGCTTGGATTGGTGTTTTGTGGTGTTGTTGAAGAGACCAGATATCTTCAAAAGCAGGAACTCCAAATATGGTATATAGGTCGAGTATTGTGATGCTCACATCACCACATGGAAGACGGAAGCAGTTAGCCGAACAGTCCCAAAAGCACATGACTGTGGCGAAAGGGGCTCTGTTGCCTCCGGCTGGAAGAGAAAAGCATAAGTCAATGAGTTGGGCTATTCCAGCTGTCTCCCACTGGTTGATATCTTGCCCACGGCGGTGCCGGTACCAAGCGAGATCTTCTGCGCTTGAGTGTGGCCATTTTCCGATAAGACAGAGAGTGTCTTTGTGGGTCCATTCCTTTGGGTCTGCCTTGGGGTTGTCTTGGATTATGAGGGATGAGCTACAGATGGGTTGACGGAGGATATTAAAAAGCTCTGGATTGAGTGGAGTGTCCAGAAAAGGACCGAGAAGGCCTGTATTTTCAACAGGGGCTATAGAAAGGGTGCAAACAGCTTCTGGGTTGTGTCGTCTGGCGATGGCTTTGAGTTGTTTGGAAAACTTCTTAACGTCATGGGATTCATAAAGGTTGGGAATGTCTTTGCGAGGAGGCATTTTTTCTGGAGTGTAAGAATTGACGGCGGTGAGAAGGAAATGTTTGAACTTTTTGACTGAGAGGGTTAGAAAGTGTAGGATCAGAGCAGGTGAATGGGTTTCGTTGAAAAATGAGATTTGTGGATATGGACTGGTGCTTTTATAATGTGTCATTCGAGTGTCACATTTTTTTTGAAAGGTTGTGTGACGTGGCGTTTGAGTGATGGGATACCGTTTTAAAGTCTTAGCACGTCAGTCAAGTTATATTCAAGTCTTTTCGCTTGTTTAGGAAGTTCCAAGTTCAAGACCTGAGGGGCAATGTTTGGGCCTAAAATAAAGTATTTCATTTTGGGCTTGGATGGCCGAGGTCTTCGCGAGCGGCCCACTATATTATAGACGCTTGGCGAAGGGTCAAGTAAGAACAACGCCTGGCGAGCGTTCGCCAGGAGCAGGCTTTGAGTTCTGTTAAGAACTGTGTCTTATTAATTAGCCGGTTCCACGCGGCTTGGATTCTATCATAGTTTGTTCTATTTTAGATAGACTTCTTAGAGGAGTTATGATAGTATTAGAAGATCTACGAGGATTACAACACGTATGCTGGTGTTAGATTCAGACTGTGATTACGAGAGCAGAAAGAGTTTGAAACAGAGTGAATGACTGTTGTTTAAGCGAGTATATAAGGAGAGTAAGAGATTTGTGGAAAAGGTCCCCGATCAAACATACAACATTTGCTATACGCAAGTAAACCTAGACAGACATCTCGTCTTCGATATTCTATCTTCTTTGCAACCAGAAGGTCAAAGAGCTTGTCACATAAGGGTGAGAGTTCGGGCACACGAAGGAAGCAGTGTTCTCAACACTCTGTCAGCGGGATTGCTCTACTTTGCACGGATAAGGGCGTGTGGAGTATCGATTTCAAAGACTAAGCTAGAGATTCACATATCAAGTTCTAGGACACTAGGCAGCAAGGACCTATTCGAGTGGGGTTGGTGTTCTCCTCATTCTAATCGCTTATATAAGAAGTCAGGCGGCTGTAAACAATCTATATTCCGTTAAAAGACGGTGGCACGCCAGCATACGAAGCACAAGCAGGATAAACCGGCTCACGCGGTTAAAACATCCGAAATCATAAAAGAGACTGCTTCGCAAGAAGAACCTCTCCGCGAGAGATATTTTTGCATCGAACAGTGTCCTATGTACTTTGAAGACCCAATCGCTATATCTCGGGGCGCTAAAAGTCATTGGACTTCATGTTTTCCAACTGCTTCTTCTTGTAGTGTTTGATCGAGTCATTTTATCACAGATAAATGCACTGCATGTCAAGCTGGTAAAGTCAGGTATTGAATTATTAATGAATTGCCTTGTTTGGTATTGTCAATAGTTAGCGCAGTTCATTACAAATTTTTGGGAAACTAAAACTTGGATATGTCTACTACAACTCTTGCTTTTCTAGGTATAGCCACTTAATTGTAGTCCAGTTCAAAGAGGAGGGTTCCGGAGTTCTAACCGTAGGGAACTAAACCTAGACACAGTTCTACTACATGCCTAGTCCATTTCGAAGAGTAGGAGTAACCCTAGAGAACTAACCCTAGACGCTTACTGTAATGCACTAGCTGGATTTTGTATTGATGTGATATTTTTCTTTTTTTTTAAAAGAAAATAACTTTAGTACGTACAGGCACGCGCGCGAATGTCATACATGATCTCTTAGACAGTGTCAATTCGGCGAGCAAGGTTCTGAATTTCCCGGTCCATGTGGCGCACCTGGTTGACCAGATGATGAAGGGGGCAGATTCCTAGAGGTGGAGTAATGGAGCGTGGACGAGAAGACACAACAGGACAGGGACCTCGATTGGGTGGACCTGAAGGAAATCGAAGAGCACTCTAGTGCAAAGCACCGTCTGAACCACCCTGGAACGAATCAGAGCTTGTGTGAGAAATCTTGGGACCATCTCCAGAAACCATCTGTGCAAGTGCTTGTTGGTGAAGAAAATTTTGAGCGTCGGTGGATGCTCTGACAGTGGTAATGAGGCGACGAACCATGCTTTTATTTGCACACTGAGAATAAACCGTGAAATCTGTGGGAGAGGATGAAAGGAGGAGCGGTTTTTTAATGTGAAGAAGGGTCAATAAGACAACATGCTTTTAAGTATCTCAAACTCAATCAGATTGAGGATCTTTGGAAAAACTATTTTGGGAACAGCCATAATGCATAAATCAAGACTCAACTTATCTTAACATAGGAGACTAATGATGAGCCTGGATTTACGAAGATTGTGGCCCCAAAAAAGAATTAAGGCCGAATGCAGTTAATATATATGGAAGAACCATCAGAGCAAAAATACTTATTTTAGTGACTTTGGGGAATGGCCGGTTGCCTCTCGTCCATTTCTTTATTTTGGAGAATGAGATGGAAAAATTATGGGAGTGAAAAATAGTCGATATTCTTCAAAATCCCATTTTTCGCTAGAATAGGGAGGGTGTTAGAGTTGCTCTAAGTTAAGACTTGCCGAAACAAGTGCCTTACAAACTGAACTCTCCATATATGTTTGTAAGAAGTCACTCATTCTAATGAGACCAATAACTTACCATATGCTTGCAGATCAATCTATTCTGATGTAGTAAAAAGATGTACACATGTAATCACAAGGACTTGGCAAGGGATGTAATGAAGGTGTAAAAAGAGGGAATGGCCAAATGGTGGTGAGGAAATGAAATCAGATTGGCCAGAAACAAACATAGAACATGGCACAATTCCGGTCTTCACTTTACATACCAATGGCTTGGAAGAATCCTCTGAGATGACAAAGGCAACCATGTAATCAGGAACAACAACAGTACAACAGTACAATCAGCAAACCACTCAAATCACTTTGTTAGCTATATTTGAGGATTTAGCCATGTCACTTGATACTGCTGATCCTAAGGGCATCTCTAATGGTGAAGTCTAATCTTATATGAAGTCCTAAACCTATTTTTAGGACTTCATTTTGACACTATTCATTTAAGACTTCAATCCCTATCTCAAAGTTCTAATTTTATATATTTAAATAATCTTATTTTATGTTATTTTTAATAATAATTTAAACTTTGTAAAATATAATTGTACATGATAAATAATAATTATATTAATTTAAAATTAAAATTAAAATTTTGAATGACTTATGCATTATTCACAAATCGGATATACTTTCGTTTCACATGTGTCGGTCGTTTCACAATTGCATTGTATAGATATCCGAGTTGGCGAGATTATGATATCTGCCACGTGTAAAGTATCAAAATATTGGACAAGATTACGTTATCTGCCACATAACTTATCAAAATATCGAACTAGCTTTCGTGCAACTCGTGTCAACATCCACTACCACATATTTAACCATTGTCGGCGATTTTTAAATCGCCGGCAATGTTCCGCCGGTAATTAAAAAAAAAGACATTGTCGGCGACTTACATTTAAGTCGCCGGTAATGTTTTTTTTTTTTTTAACATTACCGGCTACTTAAATGTAAGTCGCCGGCAATGTCTTTTTTTTTTAATTACCGGCGGAACATTGCCGGCGATTTGCCCGAAAAATCGCCGGCAATGTTAAAAAAAAAGAAGACATTACCGGCGATTTTTGGGGAAAAAATCGCCGGTAATGTTAAAAAACATTGCCGACGATTTAAAAATCGCCGGCAATGGTTAAATATGTGGTAGTGATCTAATTAGTTGACGATATTATGTTATCTGCCGCGTGTAAATTCTTATCTTCAAAGATCATGTTGATCTTCTATAAATGTGGAACATTCACTCCTTCATCTCTCACCAATTCACAAACACTCCTCACCCCACAAACAAATTATGGTTTCTTAGTAATTGTTTCATACCTTTAGTTTTGTTTTCCTTCATGAATAGGTTGTGGAAACTACTGAAAAAAGAGGAAGCTGAAGATGTTCCGAGAAGGCAACATTAAGCCTTCTTGATGTCTGCGGCAGCCCACCAAGTGGAGATGATGGAAGAAGATGAAGCCTCACAATGGGGTGATTCTTCAGAAAGGCGGAAATACATATTAAGGGAGCATGAGATGATGGATAAGCGCTTAAAATCTCTATACTTCACTGAACCATGTAGGTTTGACAGCGACACCTTTCGAAGGCGCTTCCGCATGTCACCTCTTCTCTTTGAAAAAATGATATGTAGCGTGGCCAACCACGACCCGTACTTTGTACAGAAGATGGATGCCACCGGCAGACTTAGCCTTTCCACCGAACAGAAGCTAATATGCGCTATGAGGATGCTCGCATACGGTCTACCAGCTGACTTGACCGATGAGTTCCTTGATATTGCTAAATCCACTGCTCTTGAAGTGTTGAATCATTTCACAAGAGTGATATGGGTTGTGTACCGCAAAGACTATCTTCGCACACCAACAAAGGCAGATATGCAGAGATTGACGAACAAAGCTGCAGAACATGGATCTCCAGGTATGTTGGGTAGTCTTGATTGTATGCATTGGCAGTGGAAAAATTGCCCTGCTGCTTATGTCGGGCAGTTCCAAGGTCACAAAGGAAAACCTACAATTATCTTAGAGGCGGTGGCTTCGTATGATACTTGGATTTGGCATGCATATTTTGGACTTCCAAATTCTCTCAACAATCTCAACGTCTTGGGAATGTCACTGTTGTTCGACGAGGTATGCAGAGGTGAAGCTCCTCAAGTGACTTTCAAAGCGGCTAACAACACATACCATCAAAGTTATTATTTGGTGGATGACATCTACCCTAATTGGGCAAGTCTTTTGAAAGCAATAAAAATCCTATCACTTCGGAGACAAGACACTTTACAAGGATGCAAGAGGCGTTTAGAAAAGACGTAGAGAAAGCATTTGGTATCCTTCAAGCGCATTTTGCAATTGTCAGGGGTCCAACTCATTTGTGGAGTAGGGAGAGGCTCCAATATTATGACGACCCGAACCAAAATCAATAGAGTAATCAGCGTAATCCACGAGTTAGCACGTAATCACAGTTTTTCGTTAATTGTGTGGTTTGCCGGTTTTGTTTACGACTTAATTATTGGCTGAGAATTTGAGTTGAGTCTCTTCTCGAGAGTTGTGGTACATGTGATTTCGAGTTCGTGGGCGGTTCCGGATGACTTTTTCGATGACCGAGAAATATAATATGATTATTTGAAGTTTCAGAATATCGACGAGTTTATCCGTTCGTATCGAGTTTATCCGAATCGTAATGGTTATCCGTTTTGAATCGTCGATCGTCCCGAGACGCGAGTATAAATATAGGAAATAGTCGAAAACACTGTTTGAGGCGTTGACCAAAATTTGAACCCGTTGACCGTTGACCCGAGGGGACTATTCACCTGGTTACTGTTCATCTTCGGAACTTCTGTTCCCGGCCGATTTAGGCCACGACCTTGGCAGGTAAATCGTTCTCCTCGTGATTCTAAGCAGTTTAGAACTTGGAATTTCTTGATTTGGTTGAGAATTAAGGGAGAACGAGCTCGGTGAAGTTCTTTGATTTTGCCGGATTCGGGTGGCCTTCTCCGGCGACTTTTGGGGTCGGGGCTTTGGGCGGAAAAGTTCCCCTCAACCTATAGATGCTTTTGGTAGAAGGAATTTGGGTTTGGTTGCCGTTTGAACCTCGCCGGAATCTCAACGGAATCCATGGATTCCGTCAGTTTCGAGCTCAATTCCGGCCGGTGGGCTTGGAATTGGGTCTTGGTGTAGAAGAGAAAAATGTTGGGCTTGAGGAGTATTTTATATCTGGAAAGTTTGGCCAGAATCTGTCACCGTTGACGCCGCGCCGCCGGCGGCGGCGACGATCAACGGCGGCGCTCCGGCGGAGGTTTGACTTTTTTGGAAATCTGTCGAGTTATATGTCATTTTTCTCGTATTCGCGCCCCGATCGTCGCCTTGAGGTTTTTGAGTGGATTTGGGTATCGGATTTTCAGTCGAGGGTTTTAAGTGGAGATTTCGGGAATTTCGTCGATTATTTTGCACCGTGTTATATATTTCCGGGAACGGTTGGTTTCCGAGGTGTGGTACAGTGTTTTAAGCTATAATTTTGATCAATTATATTTTATGATTATTCAGGGGACCCCGTGATTAGCGCGAGTGCGCGCTTTGCTCGTCTGTGAGTGGACATTTCTTTTCACGAATTGACTGCGAGTCTTTTATATACGTTTTACGAGCATGAGCATGCAGTTATGATCATAATTTATATGAGCATGTGTTTTACGATTATGCATTTACAAATATGCGTCTACGAATATACATACATTTACATTATGTTTTATGCATGTGCATGGAAAGTATTTGTGATTTGGTTTACACATAGTACAGTCTCAGTAGACAGGGTTGTATTAATACACATAGCTTCTTGGCTGATCCCCGAGTACGCTCCGGGGGGGGGGGGGGGGGGGGGGACAGATATCCTGACCCGAGGCCTTTCTGGGTTGGAATCACGTGATTCAGACTGTACGAGCGCGATGGAGTCCATGAGTGACCCCGCGGTATTTATGATACATGCTCTGTACGCGTGAGGAGTTAGAGTCTCCCTCGTGTACCATTTGATTTTTATGTCTACTATTGTATATTTTGTATATATACACTAGAGATCACTCTGATATGATACTGATACATGTTTTATATGGTTTTTCCCGAATTTTCTATATTATACAGTTATGTTTACTGTCTATTTCTATTGTTATGATATTGAGAAATCCGGATGGGATTGGTGCCCACGGTTTGGCTTTTGTGGCATAGGATGAAGTGTTATTTTCCGGGTGCAGGTAAAGGCAATTCCGCGTTAGTAGCGTTACTCTGCCGAAATTTTAATGGTTTTTGTTGGTTCGTGTTTTCAGAAAGGGTTTGATTCCGGTTTAGGAAACTAAATCGGGGTTGGGTCCTTTCAGCTTGGTATCAGAGCATTAGGTTGTCAGATTCTGTAGACTCTTGTAGTTGTGACGCTTGGGGTATTTGAGTTTGTACAGCATGACTGGAGTGATGACCCGACTGGCCAGCGGTACTCATCAATGCTTTCGGGTGTTGTGTGTTCTCAAATATCTGAGGTCTCATGATTATGTTCCTTCTGCTTGTACCTAATGCTTGTCTTGTATCAGTAGGATGCCTCCTTGACGTGGTCCCCGTGTGAATCGGGAAGTGGATCCTGATGAGGATCGCCAGACGCACGACTTGCTTATGTGAGTGTTACGTTTGGAAGAGCGTTTTGACCCTGTGGTCAAAGCTCGTACTGCTGGTGCGACTGTCATTTCGGGTTTAGCTGATCCAGAGATGTGTGAGGCATGGTTGGTTCAGGTTGAACGAGTTTGTGAGCGTCTACGTTTTACCCCTGAGAAGATGACAGTGGCAGCAGTTGGATTACTTGAGTTAGATGCATACTTCTGGTAGGTTAGCACCGATAGAGTTCCAGTTGATACTCCGTGGACTTTGTTCCGAGATTTGTTTATGCGGAGATACTTCAACCAGCCTACCCAGCAGCGGAAGTATGAGGAGTTCACGAACTTGAGACAGGGTAGTTTGTCTGTGCTTGAGTACTGGGACAGGTTTACCCTCTTATCTCGTTTTGCGCGTGACATGGTGGCTACTGAGGAAGCCAAGTGCCGCAGATTTGAGCTGGGTTTGAACTTGAACATCAAGGGAACTCTGACTACGATGCCTCGGAAC
Organism: Geum urbanum; assembly: GCA_946800695.1. Classification (NCBI taxonomy): domain Eukaryota; kingdom Viridiplantae; phylum Streptophyta; class Magnoliopsida; order Rosales; family Rosaceae; genus Geum; species Geum urbanum. The sequence goes on along the minus strand of OX327013.1, from coordinate 6,674,631 downwards.
AACTTCGATAAGTTTGTCAGTGCAGCACTCCGAGGTGAGGATATCGAGAAGGAAAGGCAGATGAGATACCAGCCTAGACGGTTTGAGGAGGGTGGACCGAGTCAGGGGCCTTCCAAGAGGCAGAGTTCTGATACTTCCGGTTCGGCTTCATCCTCGGGCAGTGGACCATATCGACCACCAGCTAGTGCACCGAGACAGAGGCAGAGATGGAGGAGTGATCGACCACAGCGATCACAGTCTAGTGGGGGTTCTAGCGGTTCCAGTTACCCTCGACGACCTTTTGGCACTTTTTCTACACCGAGGGAGTAACCATTGTGCAATTTGTGCAATAGGTATCATCTTGGTTCATGTCAGCGAGGTACCCTCAATTGTTATCAATGTGGCCAGGTTGGTCACTATGCAAGGGAGTGTCCTCAGTTGGTTGGTGTTGGTGGACAGGCGGCCCAGAGTTCCGGAGGAGAGTGAGGTGCCACTTCGGGAGCTCGACCAGTACAGTTTGCGAGCCAGGGTAGACAGCAGGGACAGCCTCAGCGTGGACAACCAGCCGGGCAGGCCAGGGTTCATGTCATGACTTTCCGTGAGGGCAGAGCTTCACCAGAGGTTGTTATCGGTACGTTGCATGTCTTTGGTTATCCAGTACTTACATTGTTAGATCCAGGTGCTACGCATTCATTTATATCGTATAGACTATCATCTTTAGCTACTGTACCTACGTCTCCACTTCCGGGGTTGTGTAGAGTGTTGTATCCATCCGGTGAGATTGTGAGTATTGGCTGGGTGTACCGAGACTGTGAGATTTTTATTGGAGGCCATGGTTTAGCCGCGGATTTGTTGTTGCTTGATATCATCAATTTTGATTTGATTTTGGGTATGGACTTCTTGGAGACACATTGGGCTATGTTTAATTGTCACAAGAAGGAAGTTGCATTTCGACGACCAGGCTTTCCCGAGATATTATTTCGCGGCGAGAAGAACACTTCATTGCCATGTGTGATTTCAGCGATGAAGGCGGATCAGATGATGAAGAAGGGTTGTGTTGCTTATTTAGCTCATGTTGTGGACACCACAACTACTGTTCCAGATATTTGTGATATCGAGGTAGTTTCCGAGTTTCCGGATGTGTTTCCAGAGGAGTTACCAGGTATACCTCCAGTTTGGGAGATTGATTTCACTATTGAGCTATTACAGGGTACAGGACCCATTTCTCAGGCACCATATCGTATGGCGCCAGCGGAGTTGAAAGAGTTACAGGTTCAACTTCAGGTGTTGCTGGAGAAGGGTTTTATTCGACCCAGTGTTTCCCCATGGGGTGCCCCGGTTTTGTTAGTGTGGAAGAAGGATAGATCCATGCGGTTGTGCATCGATTATCGGAAGCTGAATCAGGTCACTGTGAAGAACAAGTATCCGTTGCCGCGGATTGACGATTTGTTTAATCAGCTCAAGGGAGCTTCAGTCTTTTCGAAGATTGATCTCAGGTCCGGATATCATCAGTTGAGGATCCGAGAGTCTGATGTGGCCAGGACAGCTTTCAGATCGCGGTATGGGCACTACGAGTTCCTGGTTATGCCGTTTGGGTTGACCAACGCCCCCGCAGCCTTTATGGACTTGATGAACCGGGTGTTCAGACGGTTTCTGGACAAGTTCGTGATTGTGTTCATCGATGATATTTTGATCTGTTCCAGGAGTGTGGGTCAGCATAAGAAGCATTTGCGAGCAGTGTTGCGGACTTTGCGGGACAATCAGTTGTTTGCAAAGTTCAGCAAGTGCGAGTTTTGGCTGGACAGTGTGAAGTTTCTGGGCCACGTGATATCGGCTGAGGGAGTCAGTGTTGATCCTGACAAGATTGAGGCCGTGCTGAATTGGAGTAGACCTACCACTGTATCGGAGATCCAGAGTTTCTTGAGTTTGGCAGGCTATTACCGGCAATTTGTACAAGATTTTTCTCGGATTGCTACTCCACTGACCAGACTGACGAAGAAGGGCGTCAAGTTTGAGTGGTTCGATGCATGTGAAGAGAGTTACTTACTCCTAAAGGAAAAGTTGACTACTGCACCGGTTTTGACCCTACCTGACGATAGTGGTGAGTTCGTGGTTTATAGTGATGCGTCGAAGTTGGGACTTGGTTATGTGCTGATGCAGCATGGCAGAGTTGTAGCTTACGGTTCCAGGCAGTTGAAACCACGAAGTCAACTATCCGACCCATGATTTGGAGTTGGCCGCTATTGTGTTAGCGTTGAAGAGTTGGAGACATTACTTGTACGGAGCCCAGTGTAAGATTTACACCGATCACAAGAGTCTCACTTATTTACGGTGTCATCTCAATACTAGCCTGATAGCTGTTGTTGTAGGCGAACTCAATAAAATGCAGTTGCTTGTCCCAATTCCCTCGAAATTGCAAAACGCAAGACCGCAACATATCCTCAAGAGTCTATATAGTCCGCTCAGACTGCCCGTCAGTCTGAGGATGAAAAGCTGTACTGAAACGCAATCTCATGCTCATGGCTCGCTACAATGCCTGCCAGAACTCGGAAGTAAACTGACTGTCTCGGTCAGAAACAATAGATACATGCACCCCGTGCAGTCGAACGATCTCCGACTAATACAGCTTAGCCAATCTGCCCACTGAAATCTTCCCCAGAAGTGCGAGAAAATAAGCGGATTTCGTCAGTCGATCCACGATAACCCAAATACCAGTGTTACCAACCGAGGTACGCGGCAACTGATACACGAAATCCATGGTAATGTGCTCCCACTTCCAAACCGGAATCTCCAGGGGCTACAACTTTCCCGCAGGTTTCTGCCTCTCCGCTTTAACCTGCTGACAAATCAAACATCGGCTCATATATGCGGCAATCTCCCGCTTCATATTGCGCCACCAGTAATACGCTCGAAGTGTACGAAAAATTTTCGTACCACCGGGATGCATCGCATACGCTGAACAATGAGCCTCGTCTAAAATTTCCTTCTTCAGGCTCTCGTCTCTGGGCACACACAATCTGCCTCTGAATAACAACGTACCGTCGTCACTCAACCGAAACTCTGTTGGCACACCATTCCATATCATGGTCTTCTTGTCCAACAAGTAGGAATCTGAATCCTGAGCTTCCCGAACCTGATCAACCAACATGGGTCGAACCTGGAAACTGGCCAACAAAGCTCCATTGTTATCCCACTCGAACTCGGCTCCCGTAGCCCGAAGCTCGGCTAACATAGAAACTCTGGCCACACACACATGAAACAACGAAGCTCCAGATTTCCGACTGAGTGCATCGGTAACAATATTGGCCTTCCCTGGATGGTACTCGAAAGTGCAATCGTAGTCGTTGATCAACTCCATCCACCTGCGCTGCCTCATGTTCAAGTCTGGCTGCGTCCGCAAGTAAGTGAGACTCTTGTAATCGGTGTAGATCTTGCACTGAGCTCCATACAAGTAGTGTCTCCAACTTTTCAACACTAACACAATAGCGGCCAACTCCAAATCATGGGTCGGATAGTTGACTTCGTGTGGTTTCAGCTGCCTGCAACTGTAGGCCACAACTCTGCCATGCTGCATCAGCACACAACCGAGTCCCAACTTCGACGCATCACTATAGACCACAAACTCATCGATGTCGTCTGGTAAAGTCAAAACTGGTGCAGTAGTCAACTTTTCCTTCAGGAGTAAGTAACTCTCCTCACATGCATCGGACCACTCAAACTTAACGCCTTTCTTCGTCAACCTGATCAGTGGAGTAGCAATCCGAGAAAAATTCTGTACAAAATGCCGATAGTAGCCTGCCAAACCCAAGAAACTCCTGATCTCTGGTACAGTGGTAAGTCTACTCCAATTCAGCACGACCTCGATCTTGTCAGGATCAACACTGACTCCCTCAACTGATATCATGAGGCCCAGAAACTTCACACTGTCCAACCAAAACTCGCACTTGCTGAACTTCGCAAATCATTGATTGTCCCACAAAGTCCGCAACACCGCTCGCAAATGCTTCTTGTGCTGGCCCACACTCCTGGAATAGATCAGGATGTCGTCGATGAACACGATCACAAACTTGTTCAGAAACCGTCTGAATACCCGGTTCATCAAGTCCATAAAAGCTGCGGGGGCATTGGTCAACCCAAACGGCATAACCAAGAACTCGTAGTATCCATACCGCGATCTAAAAGATGTTCTGGCCACATCAGACTCTCGGATCCTTAACTAATGATATCCGAACCTGAGGTTAATCTTCGAAAAGACTGAAGCTCCCTTCAGCTGATCAAACAAGTCGTCAATCCGCGACAACGAATACTTGTTCTTCACAGTGACCTGATTTAACTTCCCATAATCGATGCACAACCGCATGGATCCATCATTCTTCCGCACAAACAAAACCGGGGCACCCCACGGCGAAACACTAGGTCGAATGAAATCCTTCTCCAGCAACTCCTAAAGTTGAATATGTAGCTCTTTCAACTCTGTTGGCGCCATACGATACGGTGCCTGAGATATGGGTCCAGTGCCCGGTAATAGCTCAATAGTGAAATCAATCTCCCGAACTGGAGGTATACCCGGTAACTCCTCCGGAAACACATCCGGAAACTCATAAACGACCTCGATATCACCAATGTCCGGCACAGCAGCCGTGGTGTCCACAACATGAGCTAAGTAAACAACACAGCCCTTCTTCATCATCCGATCCGCCTTCATCGCGGAAATCACACATGGCAATGAAGTGTTCTTTTCGCCGCGAAACAATATCTCCGGAAAGCCCGGTCGTCGAAACGCAACCTCCTTCTTGTGACAGTCAAACATGGCCCAATGTGTCTCCAAGAAGTCCATACCCAAGATCAAATCAAAATTGACGATATCCAACAACAACAGATCCGCGGCTAAACCATGGTCTCCAATAAAAATCTCACAGTCTCTGTACACCCAGCCAATACTCACAACCTCACCGGAAGGATACAACACTCTCCACAACCCCGGAAGTGGAGACACAGGTACAGTAGCTAAAGATGATAGTCTATACGACATAAATGAATGCGTAGCACCTGGATCTAACAATGTAAGTACTGGATAACCGAAAACATGCAACATACCGATAACAACCTCCGGTGAAGCTCTGCCCTCACGCAAAGTCATGGCATGAACCCTGGCCTGCCCGGCTTGTCGTCCATGCTGAGGCTGTCCCTGCTATCCGCCCTGGCCCACGAACTGTACTGGTCGAGCCCCCGAAGTGGCACCTCGCTCTCCTCCGAAACTCTGGGCCGCCTGTCCACCAGCACCATCAAGTTGGAAACACTCCCTCGCATAATGACCCACCTGGCCACAACGAAAACAAGTGATAGGGCCTCGCTGACACGGACCAACATGGTGCCTGTTGCAGAGACTACACAACGGGTACTCCCTCGGTACGGCAAAAGAGCCACCCGTACGCCGAGGATAACTGGAACCACTAGAACCCCCACTAGACTGTGGTCGCTGTGGTCGATCTCTCCTCCATCTCTGTCTCTGTCTCGGTGCATCAGCTGGTGGTCGATTTGGTCCACTACCCGAGGATGAAGCCAAACCGGAAGTATCAGAACTCAGCCTCTTGGAAGGCCCCTGACTCGGTCCGCCCTCCTCAAACTGTCTAGGCTGGTATCTCATCTGCCTTTCCTTCTCGGTATCCTCACCTCGGAGTGCTGCACTGACGAACTTATCGAAGTTGTTCCGAGGCATCGTAGTCAGAGTCCCCTTGATGTTCAAGTTCAAACCCAGCTCAAATCTGTGGCACTTGGCTTCCTCAGTAGCCACCATGTCACGCGCAAACCGAGATAAGCGGGTAAACCTGTCCCGGTACTCAAGCACAGACAAACTGTCCTTCCTCAAGTTCGTGAACTCCTCATACTTTCGCTGCTGGGTAGGCTGGTTGAAGTATCTCCACATAAACAAATCTCGAAACAAAGTCCACAGAGTATCAACTGGTACCCTATCGGTGCTAACCCACCAGAAGTATGCATCTGAGTCAAGTAATCTGACTGCTGCCACTGTCATCTACTCAGGGGTAAAACGCAGACGCTCACAAACTCGTTCAACCTGAACCAACCATGCCTCGCAAATCTCTGGATCAGCTGAATCTGAAAAGACAGTCGCACCAGCAGTACGAGCTTTGACCACAGGGTCAAAACGCTCCTCCAAATGCAACACTCGCATCAGCAAGTCGTGCATCTGGCGATCCTCATCAGGATCCACTTCCCGATCAACACGGGGACCACGTCGAGGAGGCATCCTACTGATACAAGACAAGCATTAAGTACAAGCAGAAGGAACGTAATCATGAGACCTCAGATATTTGAGAACACACACAACACCCGAAGCATTGATGAGTACCACTGGCCAGTCGGGTCATCGCTCCAGATATGTTGTATGTACTCAAATACCCTAAGTGTCACAACTACAAGAGTCTACAGAATCTGACAACCTAATGCTCTGATACCAAGCTGAAAGGACCCAACCCCGATTTAGTTTCCTAAACCGGAATCAAACCCCTTCTGAAAACACGAACCAACAAAAACCATTAAAATTTTGGCAGAGTAACGCTACTAACACGGAATTGCCTTTACCTGCACCCGAAAAATAACACTTCATCCTATGCCACAAAAGCCAAACCGTTGGCACCAATCCCATCCGGATTTCTCAATATCATATCAATAACAATAAATAATAAACATATTGTATTATATAGAAAATCTGGGAAAAACCATATAAAACATGTATCAGTAACGTATCAGAGCGACCTCTAGTGTATATATATATACAAAATATACAACAGTAAGCAAAACAAGGAACCTACTGGAAAAGAAAGGTAGCTCGAACGACTAGCCTCCGACCTCGACGTGAGACACCAGAATCCGAACTGCAAACTGGGCACAGAAACCGAAAAACCCAGGGGAAAGGCAATAAAAACGTTAGAGTGAGTGGACGAAAATAAACATATGCCTTTCACCAATTTCATATACAATAAACAAGTATAGCGAGTTTGGAAAATATATATGGAGGTGCCAGGCGAATCTCTCAAGCCCGACAGTCAGGCGAATCTCTGAAGCCTGATGGTGATAGGCCAGGGGAATCTCTCAACCCCAGTGACATAACAGGGGAATCTCTCAACCCTGCCCAGAGGAATCTCTCAACTCTGGTCCAGAGGAATCTCTCAACTCTGATCAGACTACCGGTGATCAGCCGAGTAGCCGAAGCATAGATGCAAGTATGCCATCACCATAAAATATAAAATAATACCTCCGAAAATAATAAATAATCTCAACATCGTATATAAATAAATACAGAAAAATCACGAACTCGCAACGACTGTGAAAATATAAAAGTGTCCACTCACAGGTGAGCAAAGCGCGAACTCGCGCTAATCACGTGGTTCAACGGAAGATCATTCGCCCGAAGCAAGATCTCGATCCCCTGAATAATCATAAAATATAACTGATTAAAATCATAGCTCACAACACTGTACCACACCTCGGAAACCAACCGTTCCCGGAAACATATAACTGATTCAAAAATAATCAACGAAATTCCTGAAATCTCCACTCAAAACCCTCGACTGAAAATCAGAAACCCAAATCAACTCGAAAACCTCAAGGCGACAATCGGGGCGCGAATACGAGTAAAACGACATATAACTCGACACATTTCCAAAAAAGTCAACGGTCGCCGGAGCTCCTTCGTTGATCGCCGCCGGCACGCCGTCAACCGGAGAGATTTTCCGGTGGCCAAGTTCACCAAAGCTTCATCTCAACGAGCCCAACACATCTCTCAACTGTGGCATCAACCAATTCCGGCCCAAATCGCCGGAAAATAGCTCGAAACCCACGGGGTTCCACCGCCGCCGGCGACCTCCGATCTCCGTCCACGGTGCACGGTGGCCTTCGAGACCACTCCCAAAGGCACCACCGTGGCCGCACGGTCCAAACCCCCCTAACCCCCGGCCACCCCTGCGGCCGGAGCACCACCGTCCACAAAATCCGATTCCGGCAAGAATTTCTCCTTTTTCAATTCAACATTTCTCCCTCAATTCAAAACCAAATCAAGAAATTCCAAGTGCTAAACTGCTTAGAATCACAAGGAGAACATTTTACCTTCCAAAGTCGTGGCCTGAAAATGGCCGGAATCGGCCAGTCCACCGGAGGAATCCAAATGGTCCAATTTTCTCCACGGGTCAACGGTGGTCAATGTCTCTAACTCGGTCAACGCCGGTCAAACTTCCCTAACAGTATTTTCGACTATTTCCGATATTTATACTCGCGTCTCGGGATGATCGACAGTCCAAAACGGATAACCATTATGATTCGGATAAACTCGACGATATTCTGAAACTTCAAATATTCATATTATATTCCTCGGTCGTCGAAATAATCATCCGGAACCGCCCACGAACTCGAAATCATGTGTACAACAACTCTCAAGAAGAGACTCAACTCAAATTCTCGGCCGATAATTAAGTCGTGATTAAAACCGGCAAATCAATCAATTTACGTAAAACTGCGATTACGCAATAACTCGTGAATTAAGCCGATTATACTACTGATTCTGTTCCGGGTCGTCACACCAAGTACAGGTATAGGTCCACCACCAGCATAGGCTTGCTCATGATGGGCGGAGAGACAAGGTAGTGCTTGAGAGATGAAACGTTTTCTCACATTCCTCCATCCACAGTTCTCCTTTGGTTTTCATGAGGGTTTCAAAGAACAGTTTGCACTTGTTTGTTGACCTGGATATGAATCTGCTAAAGGCTGCTAGCTTCCTGTTCAAGCTTTGAATCTCCTTAACTGTAGACGGGGACTTCATCTTGACGATCGTTACTACCTAGTCAGGGTTTAATTTTATCCCACGCTGAGTCCCCAAGTACCCTAAAAAAATTCCAGACCCAACACCGAAAGTGCACTTTTCAGGGTTCAGCTTCATCCCATATTTTCATAGGAGATCAAAGCATCCCCTTAGTTTAGACATATGATCATGACTCCTCTTGCTCTTGACTACCATATCGTCCACGTGCACTTCCATAGTATTCCCAATCAGGGACTTGACCACCTTGTATACCAACCTTTGGTATACTGCTCCTGCATTTTTTAGGCCAAAGGGCATCACTTCATAGGCATAGACCCCATTTTTTGTCACAAACATTGTCTTTGCTCGATTGTCCTCAACCATCTTGATCTAGTTATAGCCACTATAACCAACATGAAGCTGAAGAGCCTGTGCCCTGTAGTAGAGTCTACCCGCTAGTCTATCCTAGGCAAAGGGGAACCATCCTTGGGGCACGCGTTGTTGAGATTCGTAAAGTCAACACAAACTCTATGTTTCCCATTCTTATTCTTGACAATGACCACATTACAGAGCCAATCTGAGTGTGGGACTTCCTTGATGAATCTTGCTGCAAATAATTTTTCCACCTCCTGCTTGATTATCTTGTTACGTTCTGCTGCAAATGTCCTTTTCTTTTGCACTACGTGTGGAAGCTGAATTCGGCCACATCAAGCTGGAGGGATTCTTGTCCCCCAAGTCCGCAAGTAGAAGAGGTCTGATAATTGGAGTATTGGGCTTAGGCCAGTACGAGTAAGGTTCCAAGTATGAATCGATTGATCTAGAGGTTTCTGGAAGTATCTAGAATGATTTAGAGGCCTTTAGAATGATCGTAAGATGGTGTGACAATCCCAAAGTAGGATTGGACCTCAAGGGGCAGCCTGATCAGACCTTGAGGGATTACATGATTGGACCTCGAGGAACAGTACGATCGGACCTCGAGGGATTGACAGAGTCGGACATCGAGGGATTAGCAAAAATCCTAGGGTATAAGAGTAATATTTGTACGAATCCTAAGGGGATACCAGCAAAGCGGTTGTGGTAATCTAGAAACATGATTAACCCTGGATAAGGAGATCTATTCCTTAATAGACTCCTCCTATTCGAAAGTAAGTAGTCTGATTCCTATATGGACTATGCTTAGACCTTGAACGATCACTATATATATGATGCCATAACTTGGCCAAGGTAAGAAGGAACTCGTTCAATCCTAGTACATGCTTATGCTTGGTTTTATACTAACTTAAGCATCGAAGGGTCTAAGCACGGTATCATACCGTGCTTGGACTTATTTTGTAGGCTTTCAAGGAAAAATGCTCAGGGAAAGCAGGATAGAAAGGTCCCACAACATCAACAGATCTTAAAAGGAAGGTGTTCACCTTCAACGATCATAGGCAGCCCCTATGATCTGGTGCTTTCATTAACCAAGGGAGCCTAAGCTCAGGGGCGTCACAAATCTACTCTCACAAATTGGTGCTCTCGTTAAGAGAACTCCTGCTATGATCATTCAATGATCCTTCCGTAAATGAGCTCTCCAAGAATTCAGATCTATCGGGTTGTCACCAAAACCCTACAAAATACAATGAAGAACGACGTTTCAGGAACCCAGAAAAATAGAGCATATGTTCGTCAATATTCTTGTAATGCTAAAAGAAACATTAGACAACAAATCATACACCATTACAAATCTACCGAAGTCTGATTTCCAACGAAATAAATTTCATCCCAATCGGAGTTTGGAGCAGAAAGATATGGCCAAAATACCGACCGGAGGTCAAGTCTGACTAAAACAGCACTGCAGCTTCTAGTATGTTTTATGGGCTACTTTCGGAGATCAATATCCGAGAACAAAGAGGGATGTGACCTATGGTCGGAAAAAATCGTTGAGGTCTACTTTACAATGCCATATTAATCGCATCAATCAGACGTCCCTAAAGAAAGATATAACAAAAGTTCTACAACGTGTCAGAACATAAAAGCTGGCCAGAAAACCTTTTTTAAATGGGATACCAAGTACGACAATAACAACGATGAGAAGGTTACCAGAGCGAATTGGATAGTTTAGCAGGGGGTTACAACACCCATGGATGATCTTACAACCTCATGGAGTCCAAGAAACCCTGTGGATTTCAAGAATATCGATCTCCCCAACGAGTTCTCCAAAAAACCAAGCCTTGGGAGAGACGTAGTTCTCTACGAATGCATTAGGTTTGAACGATAATGACCAGCTACTAACAAAGCAACTTATTCGATCTAAGAAACAGTAACTTGAGCACGGAAGCAACAGCCTCCTTATGAGAAGAAGACGTTCCTCTCTCCAAGTTGGGAAAAGCGATGATTTTTCACGAAGAAGAGATAGCTCCTCCAGCTCAATATCCACAAAATCCACAAAGTTGCAGTCAACCTCGAGGGTCTGGTCCAATTCATGAGTACGATTGAGTTATGAATAAGGTTCTACAATATGATGACATGACGAAGATTTGAAGATCACAAAGCCAACATCTCCAAGAAACCTTCGAAGCTCAAGATCGATTAGAAAGCTCTGGTCTAGGGGGAAAGACTTATGCAGCCAATGACCCATATCTTGCTAACTCGTGCATGAATAATCTTTAGGCTTCAAAAGGATATCCAACGGCTGGGAGTTTGGAAGATTTATCCGAACACCAGATGAACTTTGGAATGAATAAGAAGAAAAGAATAAGAAGAAAGGTTCCAAGCCTAAACTTGAAAATCTGCCCATGCAGATCAGTAGACTTTAAAAGCAAACTAAGGATAGATTAGAACGAACCAGATTACGATTTTCATATACATGGAAATCCCTATGTGTCTAATTTCCAAAACATCTTCCAGACTGTGATTATCATATCTCACGAGTTAGTTATGATCGATTTAGTACGAAGAGGCTAGTTTGCTCGAGAATCTAACTTTTCACCTTATCTTGAGGAGGAGCTTGAGGACGATCTTTGGGGAGCAGCGTGACAAGGAGTGATGACCAAAGTCAGAAGATGAAGGGCTACTCTCTCTAGCAAGATCAAGCAGCTTGATGAGGCTAACCAATATCTCTATTTCAACAACACTTCACCATACCAAAGACGAGTCGCAGTTGAAGAGACCTCTCCACCAACCGGATCAATCCGAGACCTCTTCACCATGAGATGAACGATCACGATACGATAGATTGTGGAGCTCTCAAATAAACACTTTATTGAGTTGGTCGACCAGAGATATTGCAGGGAGTACTTAACCGATGAATACATACGAAAGCTCGAAGATTCAGTGAGGCCTCAAGGTAATGCCAAGCATCCCAAGAATGACTGGACCTTGCTGCCACCAACTAAAGGCCAAGAGAAGAAGTACTTAGTGCTACACTGTATCATCAAAACTCCCAAATACTCTGGAGTAATGATTTTTCTATGCGACAATTGTGTAATGGCGGAAGTAGTGGAACTGGGGGCATTCTCCAGCCCGGGATGCTCAAGGACGTGTCAAGAAAGCTCAAGGCACGCTGGTGCTTGAGGAAAGATGAGCAAAGATCAAGAAGGAAGGCAAGAATCACCGAACAAGGAGCCCATTCCCCGTCCTCTACCAATGAATGATGCCATGTTGTACACCATTCAACTAGTGTTAGAATCCTCAAGGGCTGAAAAGCTTTTTGAGCCACGACTAGAGAGTTCGAGGTGTGTTTAAGTCAACTAGCAACCTCAAGGGTAATAGGTCAGGAGAAGACCTAAGTGAAGGTCTCAGGAGAGACCTCGAGGAACATCAGTTTGGTGTAATAGACAACAAAATAAGGCTAGAAACAAGGCGTGTAAGGGAATCCCCTTTTCCAAGAGATGAACCCTCAAGGTTTCCACGAGAAGCAACTTCAGAGCTTGTGGAGAGCTAGAGGAAAAATTCCGAAGACCTTGTATGATCTTATAACTAGTGGAAGAAAATACATTCTCCTCACTTAGTAGTAATATGATCACAATCGAGCTTAAGAAAAAACACACGACCTCAAGCTTGACGTCGGAGTTGGGATGACTTTCTAGAAAGCTCTGGATCAAATCTGGGGGCATTGTTCCCCTTAGCTAAAAAATTGTTGGGGGTAAGGTTACCACAACTACACGCTCGAAGCATTTTGGAAGTCGCCAGGAAGCTGCTAAATTAAGAAGGAGACCACGACGGTGCACACCCGAAATCCTGAAAGCTTGAGCGATCATGCACACTCAGAATCTAGAGAACGATGGACCGCTTCAATCTTAGAAGCTTGTTGGATGATTATTGGAACAAGGATCGAAAGCACAGGGGGTCGTGCACGAAGAGAATCCAGGCTAAGGGCATTGAGTATTCTCCAAGACTCGAACAGTCTAGCAGAATACTAGGGGCAAGGAGTATCCAGCCAAATATCGCTCTCTTCAACGCCAAAGTTCAGAGATAATGTACCTAGACAGGGGCTTGCTGCAAAGGAACTTGATTTTCTGATTTTCTTATGCCCGGTAAGGGCAAGGAGGAAGCAATGATAGTGATGGATGAACTAATGGATCGACGAACTAATGGATTATAGTGAGGTAGGAATTCTTTCAAAGGGGTGTATAAAAACCAGGAACGTTATTCGAAAAGCAGTACGATACAAATTTAGAGACGATAAGTTGTACCGACAACTCTTAAAGCGGGTCAGACCTGCTGACCATACATCCCCATAGTTAGGACGATAAAGGAGGAACTGCACTATGAGATGTGTGGCATGCACATCGGAGTCACAAACCTTCCTGGTGAAAGGGCAGCTGAGCTGAGGGTTATTTATTTACTCGGAGATAACCAATGTTCAAAGATCAAGATGGGGGTTGAGCATCAGCACGTGGGCCAAACTGGGGGTTGATCATCAACCTGTGAATTGAGTTGAAGGGTTAAACATCAGCCTGTGTACCAAAGACCCACAAAGGTGAATGGACGATCACAGACTTCGAGGGCCGAGAGCTTTTGAATACCCCAAGTTTAGGGGACAATTTCTAGCCTGAAATGGACGATTTCTAACCTGAAGGGTTAGAGGCTTTTGGAGCTTGAGAGGTCAAGCAAGAGGCTCGAGGTCAGACATTGTTGGAGCTTAAGAAGCTGAGCATAAGAATTATGGTTATCACAACCCTCTACAATAAACCATGTCCAAAGCAGATAATGCCATCAAACATGGCCAAGGTTAGTATTACCTTTCGAACCACGATTCGTTATGAGGATTATTGAATTAAACATGAGGATTATGTGGAGATCGATGGAGCATTTTTGCTCAGAACTATAGCAAGATCATGAAGTATGATGGTTTAGGTGAAGTACAATGAGGAACAATGATGTGTTCAATATGTTCATGTGTACGATTTATATGAAGCCCCTGTGGTCGACCTTGACTACAAGAAATGGGAAAAAACTTCATACTTAGCATCAGTGTGGAAACATCGAGGTTTCTCACAAACCCTGAGGGTTTTCAAGAAAGATTGTCAAACTCCATCGCAAGCTCGAGGAAACCCAGAAAATCGAAGGAAAGGTTAAGAGTTCTATTTTGCAAGCTCTCGTGTCACGTAGAGAAGATGATACTAGTTGAGGGGATGCTTTCCCACGGGTCTATAAAGTCCTCGATCATAGAACGTGTTATTGTTGGGGATGATGATGATGGGCTTGGTTAACCTTGAAATCTAGAGTATTTCGAGTGAATCCATTGATATGGCCCTCGAAGTTTTTTCGATTTTAAAACATTTCCTCGAGGTCCATGATAGTTGGGCATTCCCTTCAGGTTCGTGACAGCATGTCAGAATACCCCCTGGGGGGAAGAATCTCTTAGACAAGCTCCATGAAAAATCTCAAAATCATGCTCATCCCTAAAAATGATGGTTTCCATGATTTATTCAATGGATCGATTGTGTACGATTAGCTCGAATGTTTTGCAAGTGTACGATCTGTTCGATGTGTTATTTGATTAAGGGGAGCTTAAAGCCCAGGAAAGGCAACGAGCTCGAGCGGGGCAAATGACGTTTGTTCCCAGGGAAGGATCTTCACTCTGCGAGCTAATCAATCCTCCCAAAGGTAAAGCATCCCGAGGGGAGAAAGATTAGATCGTTGAGAAGGACGCCCATGGATAAACCAAAATATTCAGAGTAAAAGCCCACAAGAGCTCACAGTAATCTTGTGTCAGTAAAGTCCTCGAGGTTAGATTTGATGGAGTCAGATCATACGTGGTAAGATTAACAAACACCCCAATGGTGGTTTGGCCATATTCTGGCAAATTGGACATTCTAAGTCCCAAGTGTACACACCTGACGACGCCCTGGGGATAAGTCAAAGTCGATGAGAAGAGTTTTGGCAGACCCCATCTTGACACTGCAGACAAGCCCCCTTGGTAAGATATAAGATCGAAGGGGAACCTTGATGTGGTCTTTGTAATAGCATCAGGTGTCCTTGTGAAGCTAAAATCTCCTAAGACGAAGGGACTTGATCGTGGGAAGGGTCTGGAGTATAGTGGTCTTTATACAGACCAGGGTAGGGATGCATACCCTCCATTAGGAAGACAGTCTCAAAACTGCGAGCACCTCCCATGAGACCTTAAGGTTATCAAGACAATCTCCTTAAGCCTCTTCCGAGAGCATTTAGTACGAATGGGGGTTCGAGAGTCGCTCTGAGGCCACAAGCACTCAGAGGCAGATCCCCTAAGCCCCAAAAGTAAGATTGATGGGCATGGAATAAAAGTAGTAAACAGAAAGGTACGAAACAGCTAAGCATGATGAACTAAGAACGATAAAGCAAAGCACGATGAACTAAATACGATATTTACACTTGGCATAAGAGTTTTCTAAGCTAAGGGTCCAGGCCAAAATTAGCAAAAACTATGTAAGATAAGAAAGAAAAGAATGATGTGTTAGATGTAAAAGAAATGATTGAGTAGACGGCGCGAAAAGATGTCAGGTGTACGAAAAAGCTACTCAGAGGCGACCCTGGTTATGTTGAAAAAATTGAACGATTTGCTTGAGAAAGGTTTGTTAATAAGAAAGATGCGTTTGATGAAAGTTTGAACTGTACTATTCATAAATAATTCAATGCTCGAGGGAGAAAGATATACTACCCGAAAGCTCGAGGAAAATCGATAAGGAAGTTATTTTCCAGAAACGTTACAGTTTTCCATAAATCCCCGAGCTTTCCATGAAAACTGGGGGTGATTGCTCGAAAACTTGAGGAAAGCTGGAGGAAGGTTCCAGAAAGCTGGAGGAAAGTGTCACAGAGTTGGGGAGGATTTCCACCATGCATCGTGAACTATCTATTCGGGAACGTGAGGTTGAAAAGTCAAGAAAGAAAGAACTATTTTCTCATGCATGTTTGATCGAGCACGAGGAAAGATGTCAACTTTGATTTTCTAAGCAAAAGTACATGCCTAAGATGATCCTACGAACCAAGGTGAAAGATGATCATGTTCGAAGGTAAGCGTTCATTTTCCCTAAGGTTTTTAAGTAAGCAATATGCAGAAACCAGGGGGGCTTTCCTGACTTCAAGGGTTTTTCAGAAACCTTGAGAAATTTTCCAAAAATTTCAGCAACGACTTTTTGTTGAGCATTCTCTATGGAGCCTAGATTATAATGATTTATTTGGCGTTCCAAGCTAAGGAAAGACTCCAAGGAAAGATATTAGTGGATTTTCAAGCAATCCTGAGCTCGTTATGGCAGAAAGCTAAAGGGTTTGAGTTAAGCAAGTGGCAAAGCTCGTTATTATCTTCATGAACGATTCGCCTATAGGAATATTGAGGTATCCCATGGAAGACATGTGGGAACAAGAGAACTCATGTGAAGAATGTGAAATATCTCAAAGGAGCTCGCTTCCAAGGAATGATCATGGCTCATGTATGTGTTTCTTTTCAAGTTTGATATAGTACATTGAATATTTTTTTTCTTTGATGTCTTTGTAGGCCAAATTAGTTAGAGTTTGAAGCCACACCAATTAACAAAGTCTGCTTGGTGTGCCTTGGGGTAACAATCCCAAAGTACGATTGGACCTCAAGAGGGACAACCCAATCAGACCTTGAGGGATTGCATGATCGTACCTCGTGGAATAGTACGATTGGACCTCGAGGGATTGACAGAGTCGGACCTCGAGGGATTGGTAGAAATCCTAGGGGATAAGAGTAAGATTTGTACGAATCCTAAGGAAATTACACCAAAGGACTTGTGGTAATCTAGAAACATGATTAACCCTGGATAAGGAGATCTATTCCTTAATGGACTTCTCATATCCGAAAATAAGTAGTCTAATTCCTATATGGACTATGCTTAGAACTTGAATGATAACTATATATATGAGGCCATAACTTGGCAAAGGTAAGAAGGAACTCATTCAACCCTAATACACGCTTATGATTGGTTCTATACTAATTTAAGCATCGGAGGGTTTAAGCACGGTACCACACCGTGCTTGGACTTGTTTTGTAGGCTTTCAGGGAATAATGCTCAGGAAAAGCGGTATGACAAGGTATCACATCATCAACAGATCTCAAAAGAAAGGTGTTCACCTTCAATGATCATAGGCAACCCCTATGATCTAGTGCTTTCATTAACCAAGGGAGCCTAAGCTCGGGGGTGTCAGAAATCTGCGTTCACACTACGGGCTTAGCCGTAGGATCTATGTGGAGCTGGTGCTCGATAACCGTTCTATATATCCCTGGCATGTCCCTAGATGACAATGCAAACACGTTCTTATACTCCCTCAGCAAGTCCATTAGACTTTTACGTCCGGTTCTAGTCAGCCCAGAGCCAATCCTTGCATATCATTAAGGTTTTTCATGATTGAATGGCTCGAGGATCACATCTTCCTCTGTCTTTTCCTTCAAAGGAAGCTCCTGGGGGTCAATCTCAATGTCTAGTTCATCTATCATATTCTCTCGACCCACGTCCTATGATTGCTATGATGGAGGGCTAGGGCAACCGTGCCCTCAGCTTCTTCAGCCGTTTCCTTTTTCGTGCCTTTGAATTCAGTATAGATGGTTTCTAAGATACAAATTCAGTTCGGAAACCATAATTCAAAAAATAGGAGATCGAAGAAGAAAGACTCAAAGTCAAAGAAAATGTTATTGATGAGTAGTAGTCTAAACAGAAAGAGAGTTGATCTTCATCTCATTAGATCAATCATCATTGATCCCCGACGAATTCCGAGAAAAAACTATCAATGATAATATCATGTTGATTATGTGAAATTATATTGAAAATGAAAACAATTACAATTATGTCACATGGTATATACCTAAACCCTCACAACTTTTGTTCCTCATCTTCCGCCGGTTGATATAGTGCACAAGTTCATCTCTATCATTTGGGTTTATCATAGTAAGACTAAATTTCGTGTTTCAATTTGTCTTATTGATCTATTTCTTTCTCAACTTTTTGGTCCATAGTTTAGATTTGCAAGCATAATTGTATAAAATATATAAACAAAAGGCGAAAAATCACAAATGGTTACTGAAGTTTGACAATTTCTAAACTTTAATCATTAAAGTTAAGCAAATATAGCTTTGGTACTGAAATTTGACACCAACTTTTACATTAGTCCCTGAAGTTTTGCATATATAGCTTTAGTCGCTGAACTTTGACACCAACTTTCACATTATTGGAATGAATATACTTATTGTAATTAGAATTAACTTTTGTAGATATGATAGGATTGTGTAAATATCTTTTCCTTTTGGGAAACCACTTGTAAACCTATATTAACCCCAAAATTAGGATGAATGAAATCATTGAATTCTCCCTGAAATACTTTTCTACTACCAATCAGAGCCGAATTCCTAAAATTTGAAAAAACTATAAATTACCACCACTAAATTTTTCCTTCCACTGCATCTAAAATCCCAAACCTTGAAACCCCTAAAATTGAACTTGAATCCATGAATTTTGAAAAACCCATAATCCCAGAGTATACCCTTATTATCCTGAACCTTGAAATCCTTACTACTCAAAGTATGAAGATGTCGCTTGGATCATCAATTGTCTCCACTAATATTGTTAAATTAGCTGTGAGAAGTACAGCATCATCTCTCTCTGCATTATTTGTAAGTCCTACTTGGATCATTAATACTGGTGCAACTGATCATATGACGAATACCCCCAGTCTCGAACAAACAATTCATACATCCCCTCAACATGTTGTGTCCACGACTGAGAGCTCTCCGTCTCCTATTATTAGTGAAGGTTCTATTAAGATCTTTGATAATCTGTCAATTAATTCTATTCTTAGTGTTCCCTCTCTTACTTATAACATTTTATCTGTTAGTCAGATAACTGCAGCGCTTTCATGTTCTGTCACTTTCTAGCCTGACTTTTGTATCTGTCTAGACATTGTGACTAGAAAAGTTCTGAGTTATGGTGTTCGAAGGAGGAAATTCTACTATCTTGATTTGACAAGAAATGGAGCACACAAATTAAAATTATCAGGACAGGCGAATAATATCACCAGTTTGGATAAAGTTAAGGAAGATGTGTGATTATGGCACCGTTGTCTTGTGCACTTAAGCTTTAACCTCAATTATTTTCTCATGTACAGGCTTCAAAATTTCAGTGTGATGCATGTGAATTTTCCAAGAGCCATCATAGTACTTATTTGCCAAGTTTGAATAAATATTTTGTCCCTTTTATGAAAATACACTGATGTTTGGGGTCCTGCACAAGTTTCTACCCGCTGGCTTTCGTTATTTTGTAACTTTCATTGATGAATGTACTAGGATGACTTGGGTCTCCTTGATGAAGCACAAGAATGAAGTATATTCCAGATTTACTGAGTTTCATTTGATGGTGACAACTCAATATCAACAGCAAATCTGATTACTTCAATCCAACAATGCTAGCGAATATGTGAATGGTGAGATGTCTTCATTCTTGAGCTCTCGTGGAATCCGACACTAGACTTTAATTGCATATACTCCTCAACAAATAGATTAGCTGAAAGGAGAAATAGACAGATAATGGAAATTTTTTGGGTCTCTCTCTTTGGTATGAATGTGAAATGAAACTTGTGGGGAGAAGCTGTTCGTTTTGCTGCATACTTGATCAATCGTACTCTTTCCTATGTGATTGAGTTTCAAAATCCTTATCAGAAGTTACATCAGCTGTTGAATATGCCATCTTTGCCAAATTTGGAGCCAAGAGTTTTTTGGTGTACTTTGTATGTTCACATCAACAAACAACTGAGAGGAAAACTTAATCCATGTGCTATGAAGTGTATCTTTCTTGGATATGTTAACTTCCAAAAAGGTTACCGCTATTATGATCAAGTTTGGGGGGGGTTAGAGTCTTCCCTTTAGGGGGAGAGAAGTATATGTGAAGGAAATCCTCTGAATTTAGAAGAATTAGAAGAATTAGAAAGCTTGGAGAGGAGACTTGAAGCTGTAAATCGGACAGAATCTGCAAAAGCCCAATTCTACTGATCGAATTATCTCCTCGATCCGTTGAACCAAAATCGGAAAGAAGGTGTCCTTCGACCCGTCGAGCAACATCCTCAACCCGTTGAAGGATGGCAACAAAACTGGATAGAATGTGTCTTTCAACCGGTCAAACAATATCCTCGACCCGTCAAAGAGTGGAACCAAAATGGGGTGGAATTCTACTTTCAACCCGTCAAGCAACAATCTTGATTTGTCGAATACTGAATATGAAATGGCACAAAATGAAGTCCAATCTCATAAAGACCCTCCTTCTACTCGATCAACCGAAGAGCCTTCCCAAAATGTCACACCTAAGCTATGTACTGATAACATTGAATCAAGCACTGTAGAAGTCATTCATAAGATATCTCAACGAGAACCAGGGGGTTCCAAAGAAGCAATATGAGCCTACTATAGAAGCTAAAGCCAAATATCCTATTTTTAGCTTTGTATCCCACCATAGATTATCTGGATCACATGCACTTGCTGTTAGTCAATTATCTACAGTGTTTATTCCTAGTAATGTACACGATGACTTAGTGGATCCAAAGTGGAAATAGGCTATAAATGAAGAACTGGAAGCTTTGCAAAAGAATTGAACATGGGAGACTGTTCCTGCACCACCTGGAAAGAAGACTGTTGGATGTAGATGGGTATTTACAGTGAAACTAAAGGTAGATGGAAGCATTGATCGATATAAAACTCATCTGGTTGCTAAACATTATACTCAATGATATAGAGTTGACTATCAGGATGCTTTAGCATATCCAAAGTGGAAACAGACTATGAATAAAGAACTTGAAGCTTTGCAAAAGAATGGAACATGGGAGACTGTTCCTGCACCACCTGGAAAGAAGACTGTTGGATATAGATGGGTATTTACAGTAAAACTGAAGGTAGATGGAAGGATTGATTGATATAAAGCTCATCTAGTTGCTAAAGGTTATACTCAGCGATATAGAGTTAACTATAAGGAGACATTTTCTCATGTAGCAAAGATCAGTACTATATGCATTCTCATTGCTTTAACCGGTCGACATGATTGGCCATTACAACAATTTGATGTGAAAAATGCTTTCTTGAATGGAGATTTAGAAGAAGAAGTGTACATGGATATTCCCCCCAGGTGTCAACTATAGGCCGTGCGATGTTGGAAAGGTTTGTAGGTTGAAGAAGTTTTTGTATAGATTGAAGCAATCTCCAAAAGCTTGGTTTGGAAGATTTTCTAATGCTATGAAGAAATTTGGGTATCGGTAGAGCAACTCTTATCACACCTTATTCATTAAACACAAGGATGGTAAGATTACTGCTCTAATTGTGTATGTAGATGATATGGTTGTCACAGGTAATAATCCGGTTGAGATGGAAGATTTGAAAAAGCGTTTGTCCCAAGAGTTTGAGATGAAGGACTTGGGTCTGTTGAAGTGATTCTTGGGAATTGAAGTTGTAAGATCCAAATTGGGAATCATCTTATCACAACAAAAGTATGTGCTTGATATTCTTGCTGAAACACGAATGCTGGATTGTAAACCTGCTAATACTCTTATTGAGATGAATCATAAGTTAAAGTTGTGTTCTAGTCAAGTTCCAACAAATAAAGGCAGGTATCAGAGGTTAGTAGAAAGATTGATCTATTTATCACATACTACACCTGATATTTTATATGTTGTAAGTATTGACAGTCAGTTCATGCATGATCTGAGTCAAGAGCATATGGATGTTGTAATGCGCATCCTCAGGTATTTGAAGTCTACACCTGGTAAAGGCTTACTATTTTCAAAGAATGGTGAGTTTAGAGTTACAGAATATTATGATGCAGATTGGGCAGGTGATATGACTAATAAGGCATCTACTTATGGGTACTTCACCTTTATTGGTGGAATTTTAGTATCTTGGCTCATTAAGAAGGAGAATGTGATTGCTCGTTCTAGTGCTGAAGCTGAATACCAAGGAATGGAGTATGTGAACTGTTGTAGATTTGAAATGTATTGAATGAGCTAGGTTTCAAGCTCCATAAAACCATGGATTTGTATTGTGACAATACTGCTGCAATTGAGATTGCTAATAATCATGTACAACATGATAGAACTAAGCATGTGGAGATTGATCGACATTTCATCAGGGATCACCTAGATAAGAAGGTTATACGGTTTCCCTTTGTAGCTTCTGAAGAGAAATTAGCGGATGTACTCACTAAGGAGTTGTCACACTAAGCATTTGCAGGATGGATTGACAAGTTGGGCATGATTGACATCTATGCACAAACTTGAGGGGGAGTGTTGGAATGAATATAACTATTGTAATTAGAATTATCTTCTGTAGATATGATAGGATTGTGTAAATATCTTTTCCTTTTGGGAAACCACTTGTAAAGCTATATTAACCCCAAAATTGGGATAAATGAAATTATTGAATTCTCCCTGAAATACTTTTCTACTCACATTGGTCACTGAACTTTGACATCACCTTTCAAATTGGTCACTGGGTCTATTTTCAGATGTTAAAGGTATTGTGGGAAAACTTGCTATTTAGCTCAAAATAATCTACCACAAAATACAATCAGAATACCACCACAAAATACAACAAAATATGGAGAGAGCTTGTAATGAAAATGGAGCAAATTTGGAGGGAAATGATCCAAAAATTGGAGGATTTTTTTTTTTTTTTTTGCGAATCGAGACAAAAGTGCTAAATAGCTTATTTGACCACAATACCCTTAATAGTTAAGTGTTAACTTTATTTAACATCTGAAAATAGACCTAGTGACTAATTTGAAAAGTGATGTCAAAGTTCAGTGACCAATGTGAAAGTTAGTGTCAAAGTTTAATGACCAAAGCTATATTTGCGAAACTTCAGTGACTAAAGCTTAGAAACAGCCAAACTTCAGTGACCATTTGTGATTTTTTGCCAAAACAAAATAAAAATGGGCAATATTGGTATTTTATTATATATCATGTGACAAGTAAGATGACATGAATGCGATATGGCATGCCATATTGGATTAAAGCCGTAAATCTTAGGCTTTACCGGAGGCCTCATAGCACTGCTCTTTGTCTTTATATATTTAAGTTTTGTTCAAGTCATACTTTGTAAGCTGAGCTATTAGAACTTATGGACATATACTTGTATCATAAGGCATATAAGAAAGAACCACGATTAGAAATCACCAAGCATGACGAAGCACAAGAGACGCCCATCGCACCGAGAGTTGCTAGCACCGTACCAGTAAGCTAAAGGATAGGGGACTTTTGAGTTCTGACCCTTCAACATACTATATATGCTGAGGACCTCAAACAAGTTCTATAATCATTTTCTTTATCCAACTATACATGCCACTTTTGTTACTCGAAAAACATAATTTTACAAGAGTTGAAGGAGTTGAGAGATACAAATGATGAATTAGAATTGTAATATGAGATTTAGTTGTGATAAGTTTAGGAAACAAAAAAATAAAACGACATCCATGTTTTTCCTCTCTCTCCTGACTTCCCCTCTCTCTTTTCCCTCAATCCTACTGATGCCGTTGTCTATAGCTTCTACCTCACCGTCCTAAACTCTAAATAAACACCACCATTCTGTTCCTCTCTCTCTACCCTTTCTGAATCACCTACTGCATGTCCAAAACCCTCTCCATCTTCACCCTCGCACCAAAATAGCAACCTCACCACTACCGCTCCGTTCCTTACCGATTTCTCCTTGATCGGCATTCATCACCGTATCTCTCCTCCCTCCTTCAATCTGAGTATCCTTCTGCATGTCGAATCCAGAGGAAATCGAGGGTTTCGGCCCAAACCCTGCCCTCCCTTCCCTCTTCATCATGTTCAACCTTCATTGGTGCAACCGGCTGCGCCTGAGGTGTCTGTTTTACAGCTCTTAGCGGTGGCTCTTGGCGAGATCAACCTTGTCGCGGTGGAGGATGACGACGAAGATTAGGAATGGTTCTTCGCTATAGCCTGTATCTTTTCTTCGGATCCTATTACGGATGATCGGGTCCAGACTTTTAAGATGTGGATGATTTCTCTTTGGTACCATGCAATCGAATCGGGCATCATTGGTTTCACTCAAATTGTTACCGATCCGTTTATCTGCAAATTTCATTTTCTGGCGAATTGTCGGCCCGCTATTTCGAGTGGACCATAGTATTATTTTTCACATACTGTGGTTGTCCAGGCTGTGGGGGAGTTTGATGACCCTTTTGAGATTCCGGTAACTCGAGGTCGTGTGGACTGTGGTTCGGCCCAAGCATGGTCATTTTGCGGCGAGAGTGCTGCAGGAGAAATGGTGCATGGGGATTGGAAATGTCATCAGCCAGTACTTGGAGTTCAACTGGCATGCAACGTTTCACGGCTCAGAGATGAAGCTTAGAGTAGGGGTGGACTTTGGCAGGCCTTTTGTGGTAAGCACCCGTGTTCATTTTTCTGAACCGTATGCCATGGATGTTGAGTTTCTGTATGAAAATGTCTGTGGATATTATGGAGCCTTAGTGCATGGTGCAGAAGGTTGTTTGTTAACTTCGGATGCAGGTTTTACAGAGGATGGTATGGCCATTCAGCTAACTCCCGATCGAGTCTCTCCTCACAGAGGACAAGAGTCCTCTATGGAGGGAGCGGGTCGAAGTTGGTCGTCTGGACCAGTTTTAGGTGCTGCCAGAACAGGCACCGGAGTCAGTAGGTTGATGGGCAATCCCTTTCAGTTGCCTCCTGGTTATACGGCCTCCATGCAGGGCCTTCTGCAATCTGTCTAGCAGGGAGTCTTGCCTCTACCAGCTAGTTTTGAGTATGGTGGATTGTCTTCTAGTGCGAACATTAGCATGGACCCGCCGACCGGAAGGCTGCAGAGTTTATGTCGGACAATCCCCTCTTTGGTGAAAGTTCTACTAAACAAGTTGTTTTCTTGCAGATGGAGCCCTCAGGGAAGATTTCAGTTTCACTATCCTCAGACCGAGTTGCTAAGTCAGGGGCTCCTCTGGAGGGTGATCAGGACATATCAGGACATTCCAAGTTCTACTATGATATCGAGGGTAAATAAGCTCATTGTGTCTACCGCTCCACATATTTGGTCTGTGTCTAATCCGGCGGCGGTTGAACCTAATCCGGAGGAGGTTTTGGATCAGAATATAGACTAGCACTACCAACATAAACACTTTAGGCAACGAATTTTAAAACAACGCGCAACGAGCTGGTAAATTCGTTGCCTATAGTTCACAATAGGCAACGACAAGGGTTTTCGTTGCCTATTGTGAACTATAGGCAACGAGTTCGTTGCCTGTTGAAGTCAAATCGTTGCCTAATGTCTGGTTTATAGGCAACGAAAAAAATCGTTGCCTATTCAAATCGTTGCCTAAAGTATGGTTATAGGCAACGAAAAAATCGTTGCCTATAGTTTAATAGGCAACGAAAAACAATATAGGCAACGAAATAGTAATTCGTTGCCTATAATTATTATTATATCAGATCTAGCCAGCAGCTCCTCCATTCAAATCAAAATCGGTGGAAAAATCTGAAACGTTCTGGAATCGCCAGTGCATTTCAGGATGGACAAGAGTTGGATGAGGCTGGATAGAACTGATGCAAGATATGGGCAGGGAATTAGGAGATTTCTGGAATTTGTGGCGGCTAATTGTGGAGAGTTGCCAGTGCATTATTGTCCATGTAAACAATGTCGGTGTCGCGGCAATCGTTGTCCCATTGCTACAGTTGAGCGACACCTTCATAGAAACGGATTTTGGAATAAGTACACCCGTTGGATTTATCACGGTGAAGCATCAGCAGCCGATCCGCATGATCATGGACAATTTGCTGATACTGCGAGTTCATCCAATTATGATCCCACCAGGAGGTTCATCGACGATATGTTTCCTCATGAGAGCGGTGTATTTCATGATTCTCAAGCACCCGTATATGTTCCTCCAGAAGTTGAGAATTTCCCTCACATTGAGCCAGTCCAGCCATTACCTAGAGTTTATGTCAACACAAGTGGTATGGACAAGTATCACAACCTGATTCAGATGCATCAAACTCCGTTGTACCACGGATGTCCTAAGACAGTCCTTGAAAGTGTGATGGCAGTGATGCAGCTAAAAGTGGAGACCAAGAGCATCGTGGCAGCGGTCGATAGGTGGCTTCAGTTGACTGGTGATCTGCTGCCCCCCGGTCATCGTCTTCCCCCCACTCATCGTAAGATACGACATGTCCTCAAAGATCTTGGACTTTCCTACACCAAGATTCACGCATGCATGTATGATTGCGTTCTCTTTTGGGGTGTAGACGATGACGGGAATGATCTATCAAAGCTTGATTACTGTCCGGTGTGTGGTACGGAAAGGTGGAATTACACTCCTGCAGGAAACAAGAAAGCAGTGAAGATACTTCGGTATTTCCCACTTATTGATAGGCTGGAAAGGTTGTTCATGTGTGCATTCACGGCGAAAGCTATGAGATGGTGGGCTGAGAGGACTTCGCCTGACAATGATATCCTTAGACACCCTGCTGATGGTCAGGCTTGGAAGCACCTGGTGAATGTGTTTTCTGATTTTGCAGCTGAAGTCCGAAATGTTTGGCTGGGGCTATCGACTGACGGATTCAACCCCTTCGGCAACATGAGTCAGAAGTACAGCATATGGCCCGTTATATTGGTACCGTACAACCTTCCTCCGTGGATGTGCATGAAGAAAGAATATAATATGCTGACTCTGTTGATTCCAGGGCCGGGTTATCCAGGAAAGTGTCTGGATGTGTACATGAGGCCATTGATTATGGAGCTTCAGCACTTGAGTACAGTTGGTCATCCCACTTACGACAGGTTTAAAAATGAGATGTTCCGAATGCGTGCTATGCTTGTGGGCACAATCAGTGATTTTCCAGGTCGAGGGATGTTGTCGGGAAACCCAACCAAGGGGTACAGGACCTGTCCAGAGTGCATGACTGCCATGTTTGGACAAGCTCATTGCTCGAAGATTGTCCATATGCGTCACCGATGTTGGCTTCCACGACATCACCCATTTCGCCAGGACGCCCAGGCTTTTGACGGCACTGTAGAAGAAGGTCTGCAACCCATGGGATGGACTGGAGATGAAATCTTAGAAGTCCTAAATGAGTATAATTTTGGGCCATTGAGCAATCATCCTGAGGTTGTTGCGACTATACCGAAGATACCCGACAGGTATAAGTTCTGGACACACAAGAGCATCTTCTGGGAACTCCCGTACTGGCGGATGTTGCCTATCAGGAACTATCTAGATGTCATGCACATAGAGAAGAATGTGTGTGAAAGTGTGGTGGGCACCGTTCTAAATTGGCAAGGTAAAACCAAAGATGGCCCTAAAGCTCGCATTGATTTGGAAAAAATGAAACTGCGGGAACATCTGTGGTTGAAAAAGAAGGGGAGAAAGATGCCCCAAGCTCCTTACACGGTCACGCGTGACGAGAAGCATGAAATTTTTGTGTGGATGGCTAACGTCCAGTATCCTTATGGGTTTGCTAGAAATATAAGTCGGTGTGTTAACTACAGGGACAATAAGATTTATGGATTAAAGAGTCATGACTGCCATGTACTACTTCAACGCCTCTTCCCTATTATGATTCGAGGGTACTTTGATGATGTGGTGGTAGAGCCGTTAGTGGCGCTGTCAAGGTTCTTTCAAAAGTTATGCACCAGAGAAGTGAGAATGTCAGACCTCGAAGAAATGCGCAAGGACATCATTTATATCATGTGCAAGTTGGAGAGGATTTTCCCCCCAAATTTCTTCGACATCATGCCTCACTTGATGATGCATCTTCCCGAGCAATTGATGCTCACCGGTCCCGTTCACTACACTTGGATGTATCCAATGGAGAGGTATATACCTTGAATTTGTATGATGTTTACTAATTAAGTCTTTATATATTAATTTATTCTTGTTCTGCAACAATAATAACAAGTTGTTTTCATCTTTGTAGACAACTGGGAGACTACAAAGGGTATGTACATAATACATCTGCACCTGAAGGGTGTATCGCCGAAGCATATCTTGCGCACGAGTGCGTAACATACGTCAAACTGTATTTGGGAGCGCTTGAGGACCCACATTCGAATATGTCGGTAGATGAACCCCAGTTCAACCTTTCTGTAGTCTGTAATGATGTTTACCCACAGAGTAGGTTGCACGGGGAGTGGGAGTTGACACCATATGAGTTAGACATTGCACACTGGTGTGTACTCATTAATTGTCAAGAAGTTAAATATTGGAAAGACACACACCTTGGAAGTCCACAGGTTCGCGGGGATGTTGCGTACCACAACCGGACCTTTGCAAATTTTTTTGGCACATGGGTGAGTATATATTCATTTAGTCATAATATATATGACGTGTAAAAACAAATTGTGACGGTTATTTATATGAAATGTCGTATCTAATGTTGACGGTTATTTGTTTCAGATGAACTATGTAGAAGATGATGGTTACCCACAATGGTCACACGCATTGAGGCTCTTGGCTATGAAACCTATATCATCAAAAGTTTACGCGATGTGTAGGGTCAATGACGTGAAATTTATGTGTCAAGAAAGAGACAACAGGGTGAAGACACAGAATTGTGGGGTAATGGTGCATGGTGGGGATAACGACCCTGACTACTACGGTGTACTCCATTCAGTGGTTGAACTCATGTATGGTGAGCGCATGAAAGTTTACTTGTTTAAGTGCAGATGGTTTGACACTCGTCCGGAGAACGTTCGCATCGATCAGTATGGATACATTTCCGTGAATACTGCCACAAGCTGGTATGAGGAGGATCCTTTCGTTCTTGCCACATCGGTCAAACAAGTGTTTTATCTTGACGATCTTATGAACAGACCCCCGTGGAAAGTAGTAAACCATGTGCAAGCTAGGAATGTGTACAGTGCTGCCACACTTGGTGAGAATGAAGATGACGAAGAAGTTGCAGCATACCAAGAGGGAAATGGAATTGACATTCCGGAATCCGATACAATTCGCCTTAATAATGTTCGACCTGGTATTGTGGTTCAAAATTCTGGAGCAGCACTTCTAAATGTTAATCCAAATGACTTTGATGAAGACTCGAGTGACGAGGACGAGGAGCGACACCTATTACCAGACTTCAACTATCAAACCGCGTCAGAATCTAGCGATGATTCAGATTCTGATTATCAGCCTTAGTTAGAGATGTAATTGAGTATAGTCTTCGAGCTTGTATTGAGTTGATTAACTCCTAAATGTATATATGTGTTGATCGAATTGAAATTTACTTGTGTAATTTTCTGGATTAGTTTAACGGTTATTTTCATGTATGTTGTGGAAAACATGTGAATTTCGTTGCTTATAAATTGAAGTTCGTTGCCTATAATAATGATTTCGTTGCCTATAGTATAGGCAACGACAATTTCGTTGCCTTTAATATTGATTTCGTTGCCTATAGTATAGGCAACGACAATTTCGTTGCCTTTAATATTGATTTCGTTGCCTATAGTATAGGCAACGACACAAATCGTTGCCTAAAAGATACCTCTCGTTGCCTAAAGTTAAGGCAACGATAGACTCGTTGCCTATAAGTCCTCCTCGTTGCCTAAAGTATAGGCAACGATTCTGCCATTCGTTGCCTATAATAGGTGGAATAAATCCCCCAGTCGCAACCAGCGCCGCCGCAATAGCAGTACGGTTCGCATTCTCTCCGCAACAGCGCCGCCGCAACCTCGCCGGATTTCTGCCCTCGCCCGAATAGTACGGTTCGCATTCTCTCCCTCTCTCCTTACTTGAATATATAAACAACGTGATTTAGATTGATTTTAGTTGGATTTGTGTTGGATTTGTGTTGTGATTTAGGTTAGGTTGTGTTGGATTTCTGTTGGGTTGTTTGTTAGGTTGATTTTAGTTGGATTTGTGTTGTGATTTAGTTTGTATTGTTGAATTTAGGTTTTATTTAGGTTGGATTTTGGTAAGGTTATGTTATGTTGGATTGTTGATTTAATTAGGTTGGGATTATATTGTGGATTAGAGGATTTAGTTTGGTTATTTAGTTTATGTAATTAGAATTGGGAATAAGTGTGATTTTAGTTTGGGTTGTTCATTTTAGTTAGACAAAATTTAAATTTAGGTTAGTGTTGCCTCAATTGTAAGCTATTCATTATGTTATTTTGTTGCAGACATTAATAAAAATGTCCGTGTTCAAAAGATTGATTCCCGGGAAAAGTGGAAAACAGAAAGGAGCTTTCTCCTCGTCACCTCAAGGAGCAACACCTCAAATGTCCTCCGGGTTGAACCCTCAAGGACCCAGGAGTGGGTCTAGGTCCGTTGGTCAGAGTTCTGGAAGCACCGTACCGGACAGTCTTGAGACCGTCTATGTACATTCCAATCGTCACCTCCAACTATATACAGCATCCCAGGATCCCCAAGGTCCACGTCACTCGGTGTCTCATGAACGACCCTCCCGCAACAGCAGCCGAAACTCCACCACGGAATCCGGTCGTCACTCAGTCAGCAGCGAACGCCCAAATAATACGAGGGTACTATGGCCAAACCAGCAGGACCCACCGCGTATGCCACCTCTTCCCCCCAATCCGGCGACGCCACAACCTAATTCTGGATCATCTGGGCCATCCGGCAGTGCATCCCGCACGGATTTTGTGCACTTATGCCCGCCCAGGGACTTGTTCTTCCCTACGGTTATTCCGAAGATACCTCAGCTCGACCCTAACAACGTGGCCATATATGATGAGGACCCGTTCACGACGCCTGAGGAAGCATACACATATGAGCCATTCTCTCAACCTCTGTTGAGTGTGAGGGTTAAGGGCCAGCTCACTTACGAGAATGGTAAGTTTATGTTCTTTTAGTAGATACAGTACATTAAATTAGGTTCTATTTCTTAATTTCCTTCTTTTGTACCGTGTCTTAGGCACCGTCGTCAACCCTAAAGCTAAAGCGAGCAGAGGTACCACAACCGGGAAGGATATTGAAGATCGAGTTGGTGACAATCGGGCTCATATTGATTATGAGGACGATGGCTCGGCTATCGAGTATTCTGACAAAGGGATGTATGCTAGCCAAGCAGGATTTGTCATACGTGATTTCGTCCCGATGTTGTGGGACTCGTGGGGTTCAGTTGATGCTCAAGTGAAGGCCCGAGTGCATAATGCACTGTCGGTGAGTTAAATTTACATTAATTTGTCATAAAAATAGACGTTCTTATTATTATAAGCCACCAAACATACATATTTATGAGGCTAATTATGTCTACGTGTATTGCAGCAATGGTTTATTATTGACGATCGGCTGAAGCAGCCCGGGGGGTGGTGTGAACGAAAGCTCGCGTCTAGGTGATGTGATTTTGGATTTATATAAGGCTAAGTATCCTGAATACGTTAGATTTGTGAATATAAAGTGTTGGTTATATGATATTTTTGTTGCATCAATATAGGTATCGACAGTGGAAGTCCCACTTGAAGACGTTCTGGCAGCAGAACATAGATAAAGGCCGAAATGGCACTCCAAGTGAGTTCAGATACCGGGAGTACGAGTGGAACTGGCTTATAGCCCACTGGAAGCATCCCAAGTTTGTGGTATGCACATGAATTGATTTGCGTACCTAAATCTAAACTAATATTATTATTATTAATTTACCTACATTTTATGATATATTATTTTATATACGCAAGAGGTAGTAGGTAAATCTCTATCTATGTTATTAATTTAATATGTAGGTAAATCTCTAATATATTGTGTAGGTAAATTAAATTATACAACTTACATTGTTTATACGAAGTAAAGATAGTGAACTGTATTAGTGATTGAGAGGCTAGAAATTAAAACCAAAAATAACAAAGATTAAATTATTTCCCTGCAGAATAACATGAAAAAACCTAGAAATTAAAGGAAACAATTCTAGGTCAGAGGACTAAATATGTGAAAAATAAATGGGTTGGATTTTAATCAAAAAAATTAATGTTGCGAGGATATTCTCTAATTTATGCTATATATATAATTGGCTAATAATTGTGCACATTTTCTTATTCTACAAGCACATTTCGAAAGAAAATGCTAAAAACCGAGCGCAGAACGTGAACCCACATCATTGCGGTTCCCGAACGTATGAGAAATGGACTCGACGTGGGGCAAGGTTGAAACCACAGACCGATCCTCTCGTGTATTCCATCCGACATGGGTATCCGAACAACCCTGAATATGTTGTAAGTATCTAATAAATATTTGTCCATATTTGATACATCTCATGTTTAATTAATTCTTGTATTTTACTCAATTATTAATGCGTCACCGATTTTGCATTGTCTATTAGGAGAGATTGGTTGAGTCGATCCCGAAGGTGCGTGCTAAAGTAGCTCGAGAGCTGCATCAGGGGTGCACGGAGGAGGAGGTGACCCAGTATGCATCTCAGGTTGACCACATGACGCCCATTAATGCGGCGAGGTGCGTGTCAGATGCGATTCCCGTTGGAAAGAACAAGTTTTGGGCCAAGGGGATGGGTTACAGAGGAAATGGAGTCTTGAAGATGACTCCAGAATTCTCCAGCTGGTCCAGCAGTTCTAGGTCGTCCGGCCTACAAGAGCAGATTCGGAGGCAGGAGGAGCAGATTCGGAGGCAGCAGGAGGAGTTGGAGGAGATGAGGCGTGCCAGGGAAGCCATGGAGCAGGAAAGAGCCCGTGAGAAGGAGCAGCACGACCAAATGTGGGCATTCTATCAATCTCAGCAACCTCGGGGGGCTTCGCAGCCGCACCCACAGACTCAGCCAAATATGTTCACGCCTACAACACAGCCGCAGTATTTTGGGGGTCACCAGCAGCCGCCGTTATATGGGGACCACCAGCAGCCGCCGCAGCAGCATCAGTTTTTTGGGGGTGCCGAGCAGCCGCCGCCGCAGCATCAGTTTTACGGGGGTGACGAGCAGCCGCAGCTTCATCAGTTTTACGGGGGTGATGACCAGCAGCACCAGGAGGGTTCACACGAGGAGTTCCTCAATTGTGTTAACTTTGATCAGTAGCACGTAGCTAGTTTTTGATTTAGGTTGGAATGTGTACGCTGTTGTGGTTTGAACTCATGTAAATGTTGCAGATTCTGGAATTGGGCCCAATCCAGAATCAAGTATTTTTTTAAAAAATTACACAAACTATAGGCAACGAAATGGACCAATTTCGTTGCCTATAGTTTGCCAGAAATACAACAATTCAAACTATAGGCAACGAAATTCTTAATTATAGGCAACGAAATTCTTCAGTATAGGCAACGAGGTCATCGTTGCCTATAGTTTGAAAGGTGGTCAAAGTTGACCTGTCGGTGGGTTTTAGGCAACGAAGAAATCGTTGCCTATAGTGAAACTATAGGCAACGATTTACCCTAGTCGTTGCGTATAGTTGAAAACCCTAACCCATAAACCCTGAACTATAGGCAACGATGGGTTTGGTTTTTCGTTGCCTATAGCATAGTCAACGATGAAAAGGCAACGACGGTATAGGCAACGAATTTTCGTTGCCTATACTTATAGGCAACGATTTTATAACTTTAGGCAACGATTTGAGATCGTTGCCTAAAGCAGTTATTCTGGTAGTGTAGGCAACAAGTCAGCAGCAACCAGTTTTTATGGAAATTATTGATGAAGGGTTGCCAACAGATGAAGAGATGCCTCCTAGTTCGTTAGGGGGTCTAGGAGGCACCTCGCCGACCAGAGGAGAAGAAGAAGGAGAAAGCGAAGTCCAAACTTGGCTCAATTTCTACTTTTATTGAGAAGGTTTCGCCACAGAAGAAGGCGGTGTTTCTCCCTGCGGGGATGACTGTCGAGAACCTTCGACAGTTAGCTTCCCTATAGATATTGGTGTTTGGATAACTAAGGAGTGGTATCTTAAAAAAACTGTAGTCTCTTACTACTCTAGTTTGTTATTTCGAGATATTATAGACTCTAACGATGTAATATTATAGTGTTTAGGGGTTTCAATTTGACGAGCCGGGAATCCGATGGAACTCTGTATTACA
This sequence comes from Geum urbanum, assembly GCA_946800695.1. NCBI lineage: Eukaryota > Viridiplantae > Streptophyta > Magnoliopsida > Rosales > Rosaceae > Geum > Geum urbanum. The sequence continues at coordinate 6,640,401 of OX327013.1, read as the reverse complement.
ATCATTGATTATAAATTTTGACAGTATAAAAAAAAAGTTTAGAAAATAAAATCGTTATTCCATGGACTTTGATGTGAATGAATGGGCTGCTAGTTTTCTAAATTAATTATTTATTTATTTTCAGAAAGAGAGCACGACTAAAGTGTTCAAATTCACGCCTTCACGGTAAACTAGTCACAAATTCATCGTCTCAAAATTTTTGCCTTCATTGATGATCAATCACCACAGTTAATTTCAAAAGTTTGCCCTTTCTTCATTCAAAATCAATCTAGCACCGAGAGAACTATTCTTAAGCAAGCACTTGGTCGTAAACGTTCCACCCTAATCTGTTTCATAATTTCATTTGACTACTTCCATATGTGAATGTTATATGAGTATGACAGTCCCTAGTTGCCCACCATTAGAATACGACCTTCCTCCGAATTAGGTGACTTAGGTCAAGTGTTTAGGTGACCTAAAGTAAGGTGTAAAAATCCCCCGCCGTTTATTAAAGTCCACACTTCCGGATCTGTCCGGTGTAGCAAGTCAAAAGCCAAGCCGAAGCCAAAACTCCCAAACTCCCAAAGGGGTAACGCCTTTTCAAAGTTCATGACATAAATAAGCCTCATGTGGGCTGTAGTAGCCTTTGCCCAACAACCAACCCTAGCCGTGACTCCAATGCTCTCTTAATCTTTGACTATTTCCTATTTGGTAAAACTTTCTCATTTCTCACACATAAATTGTATATTGGGTGGAGCCAATTGTCAAGCCAGTTCATCGAGACCTCTGCCTCAAAATACTCTACTCCAACAACTCCACAAACCAGTTAAATCTCATCAGACACTAATATTATCGACAAAATATGATGAAATTGCTACAAATCTTACTATCATGAACAAAAGTACTGCAGAAACGTAGTAAATTCTTTTTTTTCTTTTTCTTCTGTTCCAAAAACAATGTGTAATAAGACCAAAATTTTGGTGGAGTAACATTAGCTGGAGCAATGAATATAAATAAATATAGAGAGCAATAATAATAAGAATCACGTCAAACAGAGAAGAGAATAAACTCATTCTCAGCACCACCGGCTTTGGGTCCCAAGAAATGATGATGCATCTGGGCCATCGCCGCCGCGTCACCACCGCTTGAGGTTGTTGCGCCACCGAAGGTGTTGTTGTTGTTCTTATTTTTGTTGTTGTTGTGTTGTTGGTGTGGTGGTGAGGGAGGATGATAGTACTTGCGACCTGTCTGTGGGCAATTCGAGTATGTCCTCGCAGCCACCCTAACACCTTGATCTAACAGTTCAACCAACTTCATACCCATATCTTCTACAGACGACACAAAACTCCTCAACCCAAAAACAAAAAAACTAGAACAGAACAGAAAAGAATGAAAGATTAGAAGAACAGAACAAAGAAATAGGTTCTGAGAGACTGAGACAAAATGGGGTTTATATTAGAAAACGTCCCAGAGATAAGAGAAACAGAAACAGTCCATGAAAAATTTGAGACGGACAGAAAACAGATAGAGGTGAGATGTGTTATGGTGTTTGCGGCAAGGGCTTGCGTTGTTTATATAGCTGTCCTTGCTTCACGTTTTCCCTAATGCCCCCATTTAATATTTTATTTTATTTTTTAATTTTGGGTTGCTTCTTTGGTCTTGCTTTTCACACTTTTACCTATTCAAAAAAGGTATTTGCAACCATACCCTTCACGTTATGTGTATTTGACTTTACTTCATAAGTATCCAATGTTTTTTAGGTTAATCTGTTTATTGATGGAAGGCAAGACATCCTGTTTGCTCGATGGAGTTGGGCTATGTTGTATTTCCCATTGAATATTAGGGGTTTAACCGCAAGCAAATTGAGTATTGGTCCGGCTTTGGCATTGTGGTGCATCTGCTCTCGGAGTTAGGGGCAACTCTAACTATGGAAGAGTTATTCGGGGGAGTTTGAGTCATTTTCGCTTCTTTTTATTACTATTCATTTCGTTTCAACTCCCAATCTCCAACAATGATTCTATTTAAGGGACTTGAAATACAATTTTATTCAATTACAAATAACTCACACAAATTTTTATTTCAATTAAACTAATTATTTGTCGCGTGACCCACAAATGAACAGCTTACTTTTCGATGAAGCCCATAAGAACTCGAGTTTCTGAGTCCAGCTCTGAATCCTAGCTCCCAATTTCCACCGTTGGAAATCACAAAAGCTGAAATATGTATCAAATTCAACTCAAACCCCTTTTTTGGAGTTGCCCTAATGAGAAATGAATGTATGTTTACAAAGTACAATGATAGCGAGACTTAATTTACTACATTGTACCAATATTGTCTTGACTTGATCACTTTTAAGATGTTAGGCTTTATTTCAAAATGTTTCGTTACAATTAAGAATAATTCACCAACTTTAAATTTATATATTACAATGTTTTATTTTATTGTGAGTTCATCCAATCAAACGTATTATATTTCTTATATTTGATAGGTGAAACTAAGACAATATCTAACCTTTCAAGATCAATAGAGACATAATTTAAACACTCTAGCCTTAGGCATAAAACTTCATTATCTGGACTATAAAATGTTCTACACAATTTGTACTGATCGATTGTGACTAATACCTGGAATGATAAACAAAGTCTAATGGTTTACTTTACCCAAACGATAGGATTTGGGCAAATACATTGATGGAGAACAAAATCATAATTTAACTAACTTTTTAATTAAAAAACGAAGCCTACAATTTAAAAGGGGCAAATGTAAAATTAAAGAAAGTAGTGAGACTTAGTACAAGGAAGCAAGATTGTGTCTAAGTTTCTTTTGGTCTGGATATCCGATTTTTGTGGGACAACTTACTCATTCTCGTCAAGATGATAAGCTGATAATGCTAGATCTTGTGGAAAGTTTTAATACTAATTCAGGATGTCATGCACTTGGCTAGTTATTTATACATTATTATTTTTGAGTACGTATTTTGTGATTTGTAAGCAGATAACGTTGTTAATTCTTCGCAAATATTAAAACAAAATTATCCACAAAATTGTATTTTGTTAAATCATTGCCCTCTTGATGCATATTAATTGCTCGACTACTGATCTTACAAAATTTTATTTTTAGGCATCAACAAGATAATGATAATCGTACAGCTCATATATAACAAATGAGATTTACGTAATGATAATAGATTAAGAGTGTCTAAAATGCCAGTTGGTGTTGTTGGTTCCATTTCACATTCGTAAAGATTAGTATTGAAATAGCAATTAATTTGTTATTTTATTTTAATAATAAAAGTAATATGAATTCTTTCCTGATTATAAGGAACAAAGGACGATGATTTGAAAGATGCCAACACATTATGTATCTATTTTCTATATAAATCATTTGTAACTAACTAGGCAAAACACACACTATGTGTGTGCATATTTTCCTGCCATTCTTTTAAAGTTATTTTTTTTTCTTTTCTGAAAGGCTTTTTAGAGTATTTTGATCAAAAAATAATATAATTAAATTTATTAATTAAATAAAATTAAAGAATAATATTGATAAAGAGTGATAGTTATCGGAGAAAAAGATGGTCCGGCAGTTTTCTTCTCGGTGGATACGTGATGAGGCGTGGGGCAGTTCTTCAAGCCCAAAAATTCTTCTTATTTTCTTTTTGTTTTTGTTTTTGATTTACGTGTTTATCATTAACTGTTAAATTGTTTATAAGATTTTTTAATATTTAAAGGATATAAAGGTAAATAATAATAATTTTGGTTGACAATAGCTGTTTCTTTAAATATAGTATAGATTCAAACTTTTTAAATAATTTAACAGTTATAAAATCTTCTATTTTACCCTCTTTCTGTTTTTCTTCTATAGATCTTTTACACTCTTCTTTATTTTTATTTTTATTTTTTTTAAATTCACTCTTCTTGTTTAATTACGAGGGTGGTGTTTTGCTACAGTTTTATTTCACATTTCACAAAAAGGAGAAAGGAGAAGGGTAGAAATGCAACCATGAAAACTGGAAACGTGTTGGGACGCGCTAGGCTTTTTACCGTTCTAAAAATTCGTAACATGTTCGCCGCGTTTTCGCCCACTTTAAAATGGGAACTGTAGCACTTGGTTGCAAGTAAGATTTACATAATTGTCAAAAGAGAAAGAAAGTCTTGACTGGTGTAGTCTCTATTTGACTTAGTCTGCGTTTGGTAAAGTTTTCCTTATAAGAGAATGAGCTTTTCCATTAACTTTTAGAATAAGTAGTACGTGTTTAGCAAACTGAATTTTTTTCGAAAGAACTTTTAAAAAAAAAAGGGTTTCTTAACTATTTCGAAAAGCACTTTCAAATGATCGAAGCTTTTAATTTATTGGCTTTTCAAAAAACATGCGTAAACAATAATTTTAATGAAATTTTACACATTTTCTGAAAATGCCCTTACACGATTGACAATTGACATGGTATCTCCTATCATATTCGTGTCTCGTCTCTTCCTCCTCTATTTCAGTCGAGAGAACACAATAATGTGGTTCCTCTTCTCTCTTTTCAGAAAAAAAGAAGTAAGAGATCTGCAGCTAATCCTCACACGCTGAATTCCTCCATGGAAACAAGTCTCTAGAATCGGAAGAGATCAATAAGCTCCATAATCTCATACCCAACCAATTTCAATTTTAGGGTTTTGCTCTTTCAAGTTTGGGGTTATGTTGAAATCTGTTCAAATTATTGGCATGTTACTTGAACTTGTGTATTCGGTTTGAATTGATTTTCTGATAATGAGTTGCTTTGAATTGCAATGGTTCTTTTGTTGTGCTCGTAGAAGCACTGACATTTCTTCTATACTCGTAGAATTGAATTGGTAATGAGGGAGCAAAGCAATTGAGAGAGACACTTGCACAGATTTGAGCTTGTTTCAGATTAGAAGGGCTTTTACTGAAGAAGAATCTTCTAAATAATGGGGATTCTTCAGAGATCTATGCTCAAAAAGTATGTCTTTGTGGTTACTTATTTGAAAGCATAGCTTTAAAATCTGATAACTATGTTCTCTCTCGGGACATCTATGTTGCTTATTTCAAATGTATCAATTGTTTATTGTTAAATTTGTTGTAGGGTAGGTTACTCTTGAGGTGAAAGGAGAGACCCAGGTTTTGAACTTGGCTGAGAAGCTCAAAGTGGGTGGCATTGAGCACAAGTTGTGGATTGAGCAACCTGAGAACTTCCCGACTTGTCTAGCGACAAAACCTTACCCCGAATCTGTGGTGTCTTCGTATTTTAAGAAGTTAAAACTTTGTAAGTGATATGTGATACTAAATTACTCATCTTCGTCGTCTTTGATTCACTTGGTTCTTTAGTTGATTGACTATGGCAATTGGATTCTGAACTTCTCAGTTTTGCTCAATCATTATGTTTAGACCTCAGAGATAGGATTTAGTTGAGTAATAACATCAGGCTACATGTGAATGGTGAAGAGTGTAGCATTTGGTTCCTTAACTCCTTGAGAGTCACACTTAGATCAAATCATTATTTTTTGGTGATTATGGTTGCTGGGAGGGAAGTGACTCATAAGCTGGACCAGAAAAATAGATGGAGTTGTCATGTTACCTCAATAGAGAAGAGAAAAGGTGGAAGGTTCATTTAATCAAGCTGTTCCTATGTCATTGTTCTATTATATTTTTAGATCTTTTGAAATAGTTTGTTTTCTATCATTCGTACCTCAAATATTATACAAATGACTTGTGTGGTTGCCAACTTTGTTATATAGAGTTGTTAACGAAAGGATAATATTCTGTCCATCAAGAACTTACTCTAAATTTCTTAGATTTTGTCATATAGGTTATCTTCGTTGCATATGTATTGGTCTAATTGTGTCATTGTGTACCTACAGAATGTGATGGCTGTTTGTGACTTTGATATGCAATTTATATTTGCATGTGCGGGATGGGAATGATCCGCTCATGATACTAGAGTTTTCCTATCGGTATTACGAGACAACGCCATGAATTTTCCAAAACCTCCACAAGGTAATAGTTCTTACTCACTTTTGTTTGTTAATTTGACCAACATATAATATGCCCCATACTGTTTTTATCTGATTTATTGTGATTATCAACATTATATAGGTAAATACTATCTTGTAGAACAACATAGCGGAAAGTCTAATGAGTAGCTGAAATGTTTGATTATGGCCTAATCAAACATTTTCGGTAGATTTATATGTGTCGAGTTATATATGTAGTCAGGGCCTAATCTTAGTTTAACATTTAAATCGGGAATGAGTCTTTTTCATTTGGTATCAGTCATTTAAAATATCGAGCATGACATCAAGAACGTATGTAAGATGATTGGTATTTTTACAATCTTTATCATTTTTATTATTGTAGGTAATATTTAATTAAAATAAAATAAAAATTAAAAAATAAATGAAAAATAAATGTACTCCTTTCTAGAAGAAAAAAAAAACATGTAAATTTACATAGGAAACCTCCATCTATATTTACTGATATAAAATATATCGAAATCCAATATTGAATATTAATCAAGTGATTACGGCAATGTGTCACCCCGCTCACCAGTCAAGTTCAAAACCCCTAAATTCGAATTTGTCTGTAGGAACTTGATCATGATACTTTGCAATTCGATGATTATGATCATGATTCTCTGTAATTCGATGATTATGATCATGATATTTTGCAATTCGATGATTATGCTCAATAAGTGTATCAGCCGGTGGACCGGGCCGGATTTTAGCGTAACTTTTCTAAAATTCAGGCTGGGCCAGTTTTTTTTTTGTATTAAATAAAAAACTTATAAATTAATTGTATTTACCTGTCAAATATATTAATAACTACATACACTAACTAATATATGCTTAAACAAATTGATAATTAGTATATGAATGAATAATATTAAGGTAAATTAGAGAGTTTAGAGGTAAAATGATCTATAATATATACAATTGATGGGTTAAACGAGTTTGGTCTTACGGGCCGGGCCTAGATTTTTTGGGCCCATGGACTTTTGAACCTTGTCCCGAACCCGATCTTATGCCCATAGGGTTGGACTTTTTCGAGCCTAAATTTAAGTCGAGCTGAACTTAGACTTTTTGAGCCTCGGGCCGCCCAAAGACTTTTTGAACCTATGAGCCAAATGATAACCCCTAAATCGAAGTACTCGAGCCTAATGAACAGGAGAAGACAACTCTCCCATCTTTCCATGCACTACCGGATTAAGACACATTACCGGCGACTTTCCGTCGCCGGCCTTGTTTTTTTTTTCGCCGGAATTGTCATTACCGGCGACAAGTCGCCTGCAATGACGTCGCCGGAAATAGCCCGCTGGTATTAACATTGCCGGTGACGGCGTTTCACGTCGCCGGTAATGTCTTGACAGCGCCGCCGTGGCCGGAATGTGAGACATTGCCGGTGACTTAGGTCCATGTCGCCGGCAATGTCTGGAAAAATTTTGAAAAAAAAAACGCGGTTCTGGATTGGGCCAAATTCCAGAACCTGCATTGAAAGACATAAACCATACAATCATACAAGTTCAACAGTACACATAAATGTCCAACGTACAGTACAAATAGCAACGACGATACGAAAATTAACTACAACTACACGTCAGGGTCGAGGAACTTGCGGGTTAGGGTCGAAGTAATCCATGTACTCATTTGAACTCCGGTGGCTACCCTGGTCTTGCTGTGGCGGTGACTGGTGCGGTGGTGGTGGTGGATAACTGGGGAACATAGAGACCGAGGGAGGTGTGGGGAACGGTTATCCGGTAGTCTGAGCCTCGTACATGGTCTGCATCCATGTGTACATCTGTGTCTGCTGCTGGACCATGTGTGTCCAAAACTTATACCTTTCGGGCTTGTCTGGAATTGAATCCACTATGTCAGGATGATTGCTCAGCTGGCCAAAATCATATTCATTCAACACTTCCAAAATTTCTTCCCCTGTCCATTGCCTGGGTGCCACACCTGTTTCCACAGTCCCATCAAACGCGTCTGGATCCTGCCTAAATGGGTGATCATATGGAAGCCAACAACGGTGACGCATCTGAACAATTTTATTGCAATGAGGACTGCAACAATCAACCGTCATGCACTCTGAACAAGCCCTGTAACCCCTGGTAACGTTGCCCGACAACATACCGCGGGCAGGAAAATCACTGATTGTGCCAACAAGCATGGCATGCATCTGGAACATCTTATTTTTGAACCTATCGTAAGTGGGGTGGCCACACTCACTCAGGTACTTAAGCTCCTCAATCAAAGGCCTCAAATACACATCGAGACACTTTCCTGGATAACCCGGGCCCGGAATTAACAGAGTCAGCATATTGTATTCCTTCTTCATGCACATCCATGGTGGAAGGTTGTACGGTACCAAAATAACTGGCCATATACTGTATTGAAGACTCATGTTGCCAAAAGGGTTGAATCCGTCAGATGAGAGCCCTAGCCAAACATTTCGGACCTCTGCTGCAAAATGATCAAACTCCCTGACCATGTGCTTCCAACCCTTTCCGTCGGAAGGGTGTATAAGGGTGTCATCGTCAGGTAAATTCCTCTCAGCCCACCATCTCATTGCTTCGGCCGTGAAAGCACACATGAACAACCGCTCCAGCCTATCCATAAGCGGGAAATATAGAAGTATCTTCACAGCTTTCTTGTTGCCTGCAGGAGTCAACTTATACCTTTCTGTAAAACATACCGGGCAGGCTTCAAGGTCTTCAAGATCTTTTCCCCAGAAGAGAATACAATCATATTTGCATGCATGGATTTTGATGTAGGAAAGCCCAAGATCTTTCAGGATATGTCGCACCTTATGATGAATGGTAGGAAGACGATGACCGGGTGGCAGTAGCGAAGCAGTCCACTTCAACCAAGAATCAACAGCTTTGACAGACATTTTGTTCTCCATTTTGAGCTGCATCACTCCCATGACACTTTCAAGAACAGTCTTACTACAACCGTCGTACAACGGAGTCTGTTGCAATGCAATCAGGTTGTTGTACTTGTCCATACCGCTTGTGTTGACCTGAGCTCCAGGTAATGGCTCGACTGGCTCAATATGGGGGAAACCCTCAACGATGGGAGGGACATTTGGTGCTTCATCAGCAAATACACCGCTCTCATGAGGAAACATATCATTGATTAACATCGATGTTGGATCATAGGATGAACTGCCCCTCTCAGCAAAATCTCCATGATCATAGCGTGGACTGGCCCTCTCACCAAATTGTCCATGATCATGCGGACCCGCTAACGATGTTTCACCGTGATAAATCCAACAAGTGTACTTATCCCAAAACCCGTATTTACTCAGGTGCTTCTGGACTTTATCAATGGGAAAACGAAATCGATCACTGAAACACTTACATTCTTTACACGGGCAATAATGAAGTGTAGTATCTCCACAATTAGCCTTCACAAAATTCACAAAACTCCTAATTCCCTGGTGATATCTGACATCCCATCTTTCGAGGCTCATCCAACTCTTGTCCATCCTGAAAATTCTAACAATTTTACGTATTATATATATACACATTCACTACTAATAATCGACGCGATATCTCAATTCAACTCTAATTAAATCAACACATGCATGTATATATATATATATATATATCGATCTAATCTCTGAATTCGATTCAGTACTCGATGATGGTATTCTTCTTTTTTCAGTTCAAAATGTATTTGACTAGCTAGATAGGAGGCTCTCTTAAGCCTGGCTCCGATAGCACTACGATAATACCAGTCGTTGATTCAGACACAAGATAAGATTAACTACAAGTAGTTTTCTCGTTTCGGTGACATCAACAACATTTCATATCTCACGAATTGGATTTGATCAACACACACATATATATATATACATACACATATACGTATATATACACGTACCTATATATATAGCTTCCCGAGTGATCGAGTTTTCGACGCGCGCCTTAATTTTGACAATACCGAAGGATCGATTTCAGAGCGTTTTCCTTCTTTCGATTTCACCGGATTTTTTTCGATCCAAATGAATGACTTGCTGCGATCGGCATCTAATATAAGAGGCATTGCCGACGATTCATTAAATCGCCGGAAATGGAGACATTACCGGCAAAATTCCGACGACATTACCGGCGACGGAGTAAGTCGCCGGTAATGATGAACATTACCGGCGACTTTTCCGGTCGCCGGCCTTGTCGCCGGTAATCTCGCCTGTAATGTTGCTTATTCCGGTAGTGATGGAGTCACTAGGTGTGATTAAGGTCAACCAACTTATCTACTGCTTTTTCCAAGAGGGCAAGTCTTTGATGAGACCACTATAAATAATGAGAACTTCATCAATACCATCTTAATCTTATAAGACATAATTTTTAACAACATTTTCAAATTTCCAGTTGGATTAGGACGTGCTCCCACGGGCATGTCTATAGACTATGAGCCAAACTATATATTGGACGTTTCGGGAATTCGGGTTGGGCAAAACTTTTAATAACATCACTAATTAAACCTAGTATATATTTTATTAAATTAAAATTTAAGATATACATAAATAATATTGAGTTAACTAGAGTTTCAGAGGTAAAACTTAGTATAAACAATTACTAATTAAATAATTAATAAATGGCTTTTATAGCCAATCCGGTCGAAAGCCGATTATGGGCTTTGACATCAAAATAAGATTGGGCTCATCGGACCTCCGAAGTCACATTTGGCACATGGATTAATGGTCCCTAACTCAAACCCTATTTTTTCCAAAAAAGAAGAAAGAAAAGAAATCAGAGTTGGGCTTGGGTCCAAGTCTGATGTGGTGGACCAAATCCATCCATATGCTGATATGCATTTGGATTCTTCTCACCTTCTTCGACATCCTCAACCTCACTCTCACACTTGCAATTGAGCTCCGCTTCCTTTACTCCTCAACCTCCTTAACTTCCATCACCTACTACTACTCCTCTACTTCGATAAAGGCCCATACCCAGAATCCAATTCATTGTCTTCGTCTGCCGAAACGGAGCTCCGGCCCGCCTCGCCGGCAGGACCCGAAGAAGGAGCTTTCCCGAATTCTGAGAAGGGATGCTGCTGTTAAAAGCATTGAAAGGAAAGCCAATTCCAACAAGTACAACAATCTCTGGCCTAAGGCTCTTCTAGAAGCTTTGAATTAAGCTGTTGCTAACAACCTCTGGGAATCTGCTCTTAAGGTTTACAAAAGCTCTCTCATCTTTTGCTACTTTCTTTTTGTGGGTTACTTTGTGTTATTGGTTTACATGTCAAGACTCTGTTTGGAAATGTAAAGATGTTAACTTTTTATTAGGAGATTAGGATTTATGATGTTTTTTCGTGAAAAGTTATGCTCTTTAGTTTTGTGGAGTTTATTGTTTGTTAATTAAGAATTTAAGGCTTCATTCTGGGTCTGTTAGATGTTCAAGTGGAGACTCTGTTTCGAAACGAAAAAAGATGTCAACTTTAATTCAGGGGTTTGGGATCATGAAGCTTTCTCGTGTAAAGTAATGCTCTTTAGTTTAGTGGAGGTTATTGTTTGTGAAATAAGGCTTCTGAGTCTGTTAGATGTTTAGTTCGTTGGTTCTTGATGAATTATTGTTCTTACAATCCTGGTATTGTTGCTCAACCGCACTGTCTTAAAAAGGTTATGTAGTCACAAGAGAACGGGTGGGTTTTCTGCTTCAGAAAGTGTCACTGCTAATGTAGTAGTTTTTTGTTTGATATCTTTGTCTTCAAACTGTGAAGTATTTTCTGCCTTTTGTTTTGGATTCGCATTGTTTCTGATAATAAGACAAATGGTCCCTCTCTGTAGATATTTGGACTACTGCCTAAGCAGAAGTGGTATGAGCCGAGATGTCAAAATTATGCGAAATTGCTCATGGTGCTTGGAAAGTGCAAGCAACCTGAGCAGGCTGGCTTGCTTTTCGAGCTCATGTTAACTGATGGGCTCAAACCAACTGTTGATGTCTACACAGCTCTTGTCAGTGTATATGGGAAAAGTGGCCTCTTTGACAAGGCACTCTCTACAATCAACGGTATGAAGTCAGCTTCCGACTGCAAACCAGATGTATATACATATTCATTCTTATAAATTGCTGCACCAAGTTCCGTCGTTATGATCTGATTGAACAAGTTCTAGCTGAGATGTCGTATCTGGGGATTGGTTGTAACACAGTCATATATAATACTCTTATCGATGGATATGGTAAAGCTGAAATGTTTGAGCTCATGGAGGACTCATTAACAGATATGATCGAAAGTGGCAGCTGCCATCCCGATGTTTTCACATTCAATTTTTTCTCGGTGCTTATGGAAATAGCGGGCGGATAGACATGATGGAGAAATGGTATGATGAATTTCAGCTTATGGGAATTAAGCCAGACCTCAAGACATTTAATGTCCTGATTAAATTATATGGGAAAGCAGGAATGTATGAAAAGATGGGATCTGTTATGGAGTTTATGGAAAAAAGGTTTTTTATCCCAACCATTGTTATTTATAACAATGTAATTGAGGTATTTGGGAAAGCTGGAAATTTGGTGAAGATGGAGAAATACTTCAGAAAAATGAAGCACCAAGGAATGAAGCCTAACTGTAGTACACATTGTTCCCTTGTTAGCACATACAGAAAAGTGGGGAATATAGTTAAAGTTCTGTTTTGAGGCAAGTAGAGAATTCTGATGTTATACTAGATACAGCTTTTTTCAACTGTATTATTAGTGCTTATGGTCGGGCGGGTGATATAAATAAGATGGGCCAATTGTTTCTGGCCATTGAAGAGAGAAAAATGTAAGCCTGATCATATCACCTTTGTTACTATGATCCAAGCCTGTGGTGCATTAGGCATGGCTGCGGCTGCTGAAGATTTAAAGAACAGGATGATTGCCAACGAGAATTCAGGTATCTGAAAATGCATTTTTTTCTTTGACTTCAGTCAATTGCTATGCTCTGTGGAATTCTCCTGTAGTTGGTTATCTTTATGCAATTAAGTTAGGTTTTCTCTAGTCAATACTCAAATGAGGTGGATGAAAACAATGTTACATACTAATCGGAGGGAGTTCAAATGTTAAGTTGTTAAAATTAATTTGAGTGTTGGCGACTCAGATACTGTTGGTTTATTAGGTACTCTATTACATGTATATATGTAAATATTAATGGTGTGGGATGTTCGTAATTAGCAGCTATTATTGTTCAGTAACACTTGAGCTATAAGTTATATACGAAAGTGCTATTTTATGTTTGTTCTACTAGAGGCTGCCTTTTGAGTATGACCTGTCTATTGATAAACAAATTAGTCCTCTATTCTTGTTCTATTTTAATTTTTTGTATAACCGCAAGACTTTCAGTACTCTAGTCTGTGTCTTCAACTCTTAAAAAAGTGCAGTTATTCCTAGTGTCTTAGTTTTCATTAAATAATTATGTATCAAATGCTCCTTCTTGAACCATTTTGTTTTCAGGCACACGGTTGATTGAATGCTAGTATGTTCAGAACTAAGGAATATCAAACTTCCACAATGGTCAAATGTATAGCTTGTCGACCTTTATAGCAGGTAATCATAAGAATTCATCTTCTTTTTTCTAGTTACATTTTGATGTTAGTAAATCTCTGCTACATGTGATTGGAAAAATAATGAAATATTATCTTTAATGATTAATGGAGTTATGCATATCTAATATTTATAGTTTTTCTGTTTGAAATACACCTTCATGTCCACTTTGGTATTTTGAAAACCAGATTAGAGGGATGGTTCTATGCTAGGGAATCTAATACTATGGTTGGTCTGAGACACAAATCACAGTCCATACCCTCTTGAATGATTTATCATAAGTTATTGATTCTTTCTGTATTTACTTTTGCTTTTCTGTGGGTAATGGTTTACGAGACTAAAATGTAGGTTTCAGAAAGGAGTGTGGATAGAATAGTCCTACGGCGTCTGCAATTTTGTAACAGCTTGTACACGTTTTGGCTCTCATAGTGAAACAGTAACCGGGGACTCAGTGAGTGGTTGCAGGGAATAGTGACGGTCATGTTGTACTCCCATGTGGTCTGGGCTTCAGACCCCCAATATGTCTTATTAAAAACTTGAGCTCTTTGATAAATTTGTATAAAAGCATCAGTCTTTTCACTACTTTGGGTTGTTTCTGTGTATGGTGGCAATGTAATGAATGTGCACAGAATAAAACAGGTGGTTGCCTGCCATCAAAGAAAAGAACAAAAAAAACAGGTGGTTGCCTTTTCGGTTGCCAAATTACATAGAATTTGTATCCTGGATGTTTTTAATGTACTTCCACATTAATTTGATTCTTCCAAGTGACTTTGTTAACTTAACATCATATATTTCTATTGGTAAATACAGTTTGGCATGGCCTGCAGTTCTTGTTGGCCGGTTTATTCAGAGTGCAAGGTAACATATCTATACTCGGACATTTTATGCTGCACACATATCTAACCAGTTGAAAAAATTATGCAAACTAAACGAAAGCCCTAATTGCTGAACTGCAGATTCGTGTTCGACTATTTAGGCACAATGAATATGAAAGATTTATACCAGCAGCTTATCCTTATTATGGAGCATCACTTACTATGGTAACTCCTGATCTTTGGAATTCATTGATATTGTTTATAATTTGCATTTCTTAACATGGAATTGGTTTGTTGGAATGTCATTTCAATCTGCTGACTCTTTGGTATATATTGTTGTCTGTTTCTCTCTTTTCATGGTTCAAAAATTGTCTCAGTCAAGTCACTAGGTATTGGCGTTATTCCAAATTACATTTCAGTCAGATTGATTGGTTCTGTCAGATGTTGGAAGCCTGTGTAAATTACCGTTGGAGCTCTTACTGTCATATTGCAGTCAACTGATTGATACTTTGTAAATAGATTTCTAGGTCCTTTGGTTATAAGCATACATTAAAGCTTAAGGGTTTATATATGAGAGCTTAACCTGGGAGCACATTCAGCTATTAATTAATAAAGTTTCTCATTTAAAATTTGTTGCTTATTGTGATGTTGAAATGTTGTAGTTTACTCCATAATTTCTTTGTCCTTACTTCAACCGTGCTTTGTTCTCGCTTGATGAAAAAGAAGAAGATAAACTGTGCTTTGCTCTATCAGAGAACTCTCAAAATGCTTTTACGGAATGTTATGATAACTTTGCTCGTCTGTAACTGAAAGACATGTATGACCAAGATCTTGAATAAGCAAATATACCAAACAGTTTTATCGTCATTTTTTTTTGGGAATAAATTTGATAATCGTTTTCCCATCCAAGTTGGAGATGATATGGTAATCCATTTAAACCAAACAATCAGCAGGATGCTAACCCTTTACCATACCGATTTGTCTTTGATAAAATTGGTAATTGAACCATTTCTGATGATTGTTCCGTTTCTGGTAGTACAACGCATGATAAATGCCAATGAAGAGAATTTGGATGGTATTAATTTGAATGAATAACGAGTATTGGTCTTTTTTTATATTTTTTTTTATAAGGAAGACGATAGATGTTTTATTCCAAAAGAGGATTAAGTACAAAATTCAAGGGTTACACCTTGGATTTGCTCCAGTAGTAAACCGAACCATACAAAGATAATTTCGAAAGCAAAGAGAACTTCATTAATCGATGTGCAGCAATATTAACTTCCCAGAACATATGAGTGATTTTCACACAGGGAATTTGTGACATTAGGAACTTGATATCCTCCACCACTTGGGTTGTTGGAGAGTCATCTTCTTCTTCAGACTCTATCGCTCTTACCAGCCCCACACTGTCTACTTCTATTACCAATTGATGATAACCATTTGAAATTGCATGCTGACATGCACTACGTGCGGCCTCAGCTTCCACCAGCTCTGGAGAAGAACCAACTTCCATAAACTTGCCGAGTCCCGATGTAACCTCACCAAGATGATCCCTGAAAATCACCCCTGCTGCACCATGTTTTGTATTATAATCATAGGCACCATCACAGTTAGCCTTAATCCATCCCAAATCCGGTTTACTCCAAACTTGTGGAACTCTCCCTCTTTTACTAACTTTAATCGGTTGCACCTGTAGGTACTGTGAATAAGCGGTCATTGCAACAAAACTAACTCTAGAGGCAGTCATAAACTCATCACTCCAGCGTTGACGGTTTCTTTCTTTCCATACGGCCTATATTAGATAAGCCATAGTAGCACATTCAAAAGTACATAGCAGCGGTAAAACATCATACCACCATTGTACAATATTGCCTACCTCGACCATAACCAGTCGGTGTAGTAATCCCGGAATCACACCTAAAACCTCTTTCACAAAACTGCAATCCCTAGTTATATGTTCAATAGTCTCAACCTCTTCTTCACCACATAAAGAGCATTCTAAGGGTACACTAACTCTCTTCGTTAGTAACGTAGAAGCAATGGGAAGAATAATAGAATGACATACCTTCAAGTAATGAATCTTGATCTTTTGCTGCAAAGGTAGGTTCCACAATTTTCGCCATGACATAGAAGGGCCACTGAAGCTACTCAGTTGCTCAAAGCCATCCAACAACTCCTTAGCTTTCACCTTGTATGCAAAAGCTGTTGTAAACCTCCTTGAAGGTGTAAAATACCAAACTAACTTATCCATTCTTGCTCGACAACTCAGTGGGATTTGTTGGATGATTTTGGCATCCTCCCCAACAAAGTTTCTTTCAATCAGATCGACCGCAGCGACCACAGGCTAGTGGAGATTCTAGCGGTTCTAGTCAACCTCGACAACTTTTTCGCACACCTGCTACACCGAGGGAGGCTCCGTTGTGCAACTTGTGCAATAGGTATCATATTGGTTCGTGTCAGCGAGGCACCCTCAACTGTTATCATTGTGGCCAGGTGGGTCACTATGCGAGGGCGTGTCCTCAGTTGTATGGTGCTGGTGATCAGGCAGCTCAGAGTTCCGGAGTTGAGCGAGGTGCCACTACGGGAGCTCGACCAGCACAGTTTGCAGGCCAGGGCCGACAGCAGGGACAGCCCCAGCGATGACGACCAGCCGGACATGCGAGAGTTCATGCTATGACTATGCGTGAGGGCAAAGCATCACCGGAGGTCGTTATCGGTACGTTACATGTTTTCGGTATTCCAGTAGTTGCATTGTTAGATCCAGGTGCCACACATTCATTCATATCATTTAGACTGTCATCATTGGCTACGGTACCTGCATCTCCACTTCCGGGGTTGTGGAGAGTGTTGTATCCGTCAGGTGAGGTTGTGAGCATCAGCTGGGTTTACCGAGATTGTGAGGTGTTTGTTGATGGCCATGGTTTAGCCGCTGATCTGTTGTTGCTTGATATTGTGGATTTTGATTTGATATTGGGTATAGACTTTTTGGAGTCGCACTGGGCCATGTTTGATTGCCACAGGAAGGAGGTCGCGTTTCGACGACCCGGGGTACCTGAGATATTGTTTCGTGGCGAGAAGAACACTTCACTACCGTGTTTGATTTCCGCGATGAGGGCGGATCGGTTGATGAAGAAGGGTTGTGTTGCGTATTTAGCCCATGTTGTGGATACTACAGCTGCAGTGCCAGATCTTGGTAGTATTGAGGTTGTGTCTGAGTTTTCGGATGTATTTCCAGCAGAGTTACCTGGTATACCCCCTGTGCGGGAGATTGATTTTACCATTGAGTTGTTGCCGGGTACTGGACCGATTTCCCAGACACCGTACCGGATGGCGCCTGCAGAGTTGAGGGAGTTGCAGATTCAACTTCAGGAGTTGTTAGAGAAGGGATTCATTCGACCGAGTGTTTCTCCGTGGGGTGCTCCAGTGTTGTTTGTGCGGAAGAAGGACGGGTCCATGCGTTTGTGCATCGACTATCGGAAGCTGAATCAGATTACAGTAAGGAACAAGTATCCGTTGCCACGGATTGACGACTTGTTCGATCAGCTCAAGGGAGCAGCAATCTTTTCGAAGATTGACCTTCGATCCGGATATCACCAGTTGAGGATCCGGGATTCAGATGTGGCCAGGACAGCTTTCAGGACGCGGTATGGGCACTATGAGTTTCTGGTTATGCCGTTTGGGTTGACCAACGCCCCCGCAGCTTTCATGGACTTGATGAATCGGGTGTTTCGACGATTCCTTGACAAGTTCGTGATTGTATTCATTGATGATATTTTGATATACTCGAGGAGTGTGAGCTAGCACAGGAAGCACTTGCGAGCGGTGTTGCGGACTTTACGGGACCATCAGCTGTTCGCGAAGTTTAGCAAGTGTGAGTTCTGGTTGGATAGTGTGAAGTTTCTGGGCCACGTGATTTCGGCCGAGGGAGTTAGTGTTGATCCTGACAAGATCGAGGCCGTGCTGAATTGGAGTCGACCCACTACTGTGCCGGAGATCCGGAGTTTCTTGGGATTAGCAGGCTATTATCGACGGTTTGTACAGGATTTCTCCCGGATTGCTACACCACTGACCAGATTGACGAAGAAGGGCGTCAAGTTTGAGTGGTCTGATGCGTGCGAGGAGAGTTATTTGCTCCTGAAGGAGAGGTTGACTACCGCACCAGTTCTGACATTGCCAGATGACAGTGGTGAGTTTGTTGTATACAACGATGCGTCGAAGTTGGGCCTTGGCTGTGTGCTGATGCAGCATGGTAGAGTCGTGGCATATGGTTCTAGACAGCTGAAACCGCACGAGGTCAACTATCCGACGCATGACTTGGAGTTAGCCGCTATTGTGTTAGCGTTGAAGAGTTGGAGACATTATCTGTATGGTGCTCAGTGTAAGATTTTCACTGACCACAAGAGTCTCACTTACTTGCGGACGCAGCCGGATCTGAACATGAGGCAGCGTTGATGGATGGAGTTGATCAATGATTATGATTGCACGTTTGAGTACCATCCAGGGAAGGCCAATGTTGTGGCAGATGCACTTAGCCGGAAATCTGGAGCCTCATTGTTTCACATGTGTGTGGCCAGAGTATCGATGTTAGCCGAGCTTCGAGCTACAGGTGCTGTGTTTGAGTATGATGATGATGGCGCTTTGTTGGCCAGTTTTCAGGTTCGACCAGTGTTGGTTGATCAGGTACGGGAGACACAGGATTCAGATCCTTACTTGTTGGGCAAGAAGGCCATGATTCGGAATGGTGTGCCTACAGAGTTCCGATTGAGCGACGACGGTACGTTGTTGTTCAGGGGCAGATTATGTGTACCCAGAGACGAGGATTTGAAGAAGGAGATTCTGGACGAGGCCCACAGTTCAGCGTATGCGATGCATCCCGGAGGTACGAAGATGTTTCGTACACTTCGAGCGTACTATTGGTGGCGCAACATGAAGCGGGAGATTGCCGCGTACGTGAGTCGGTGTTTGATTTGTCAGCAGGTGAAGGCGGAGAGACAGAAACCTGCAGGGAAACTACAGCCACTTGAGATTCCAGTTTGGAAGTGGGAGCATATCACGATGGATTTCGTCTATCAATTGCCGCGTACTTCGGCGGGCAACACTGGCATTTGGGTTATTGTCGACCGATTGACGAAATCCGCACACTTTCTTGCACTTCCAGGGAAGGTTTCAGTGGGCAGATTGGCCAAGTTGTACTTATCAGAGATTGTTCGCTTGCATGGGGTGCCTGTATCCATTGTTTCTGACCGTGATAGTCAGTTCACTTCTGAGTTTTGGCAGGCTTTACAGCGAGCTTTAGGCACGAAGTTGCGATTTAGTACAGCTTTTCATCCTCAGACTGACGGGCAGTCCGAGCGGACCATTCAGACTCTTGAGGATATGCTGAGATCGTGTGTATTGCAGTTTCGTGGAAACTGGGATCAGCAGTTGCACTTGATCGAGTTCGCCTACAACAACAGCTATCAGGCCAGTATTGAGATGGCACCGTACGAGGCCCTGTACGGGAAGCAGTGTCGCACTCCATTGTGTTGGAGTGAGGTAGGCGAGCGTTGGCTCATTGGCCCGGATTTAGTGAAAACCACGATGGAGGACATTCAGGTTATTCGGGATCGACTGAAGGTCGCCCAGGATCGGCAGAAGAGTTACGCGGATGTGAGGAGGAAGAGCTTAGAGTTTGAGGTTGGTGATTGGGTCTTCCTGAAACTATCTCCGTGGAGAGGAGTTGTGCGTTTCGGGAAGCGTGGCAAGCTTCGACCGCGGTACATTGGTCCGTATGAGATTACAGAGAGGGTTGGAGCTGTTGCTTACAGACTTGAGTTACCGACAGAGATGGCTCGTGTACATGATGTCTTCCATGTTTCGATGTTGCGGAAGTACATCTCAGATCCTTCACATGTGATAGCCCCACAGCAGTTGCCGATCAGGGAGGACTTATCGTATGTTGAGGAGCCAGTGCAGATCCTCGATCGTCGTGAGCAGGAGTTGAGGCACCGTGTGATTCCGCTGGTGAAGGTCTTGTGGCAGAACCATTCAGTTGAGGAGGCCACCTGGGAGACTGAGCAGCGTATGCGGGAGCAGTATCCTCATCTGTTCACATGACAGGTACGTAAATTTCGGGGTCGAAATTTCTTTAAGGGGGGTAGATTTGTGACGACCCGAACCAGAATCAGATGTGTGTTTGGCACGATTCTCGAGATTTGGTTATAGTCGCAGTTTTACGATATTCTGTGGTTTGTCGATTTGATTCGCGACTATGTTTTCAGTCGAGAATTTGAGTTGGGTGTCTTCACGGAAATTGTAGAGTACGTGATTACGAGCTCGTGGGCGGTTCCGGAAGATTTTTCCGATAACCGAGGAATATTTTATGATTATTTGAAGTTTCGAGTTCCGACGAGTTTATCCGATTGTTTCGAGTTTATCCGAATCACATCGTATATTCATTCCGGACCGTTGATTGACCCGAGGGACGAGTATAAATATCGAAAAGTCGAAAAATAGTCGAGAAATAGTCGTAAAAACACGAATTTGCATTGACTTGCGTTGACTTTCCCGTTTTGGAAAGTTTGACTGGTTGACCGTGGAGGAGAGTTTCCGTTTTGGTCTTGCACTTCCGGCGACCGGATTCCGGCCACCATCGACCACGGGACAGGTACAGATCGTTTCTCCTTGTGATTTCGAGCATGATGGTAATTGGTTTGAGTAGAATTGGTTTCGTTTTGTGGGAACCCGATTAGGGCCGATTTGGTGTTGGTCGCCGGTGATGGGAGGAAGGTTTCCGGCGAGATTTTTGAGGGGATTTGTTGGGGGTTTTGCTCCCCACACCTAGGAGAAGCTCTCGGGGTAGCTAGTTTTGGAAAAGGTGAGGTTTCGGGGTGAACCCGATTTGAGATCCGGTTTGGGAATTCCGATTTGGTTTCGAGGAATTGAGGTGTTTCCGGTAGGATTTGAGCTACGTGATAGAAGGAAAAGATGTTCGCATGGTTGAGATGAGCTGATCTGGAGCTTTCCGCCGTGGGATTTCATTGTTGACGGCGTGCCGGCGGCGGCGGCGGCGGTCAACGGCGGTCAACGGTGGGGGAAAAAGTCAACTTTTCAGATTTCGACGATTTTAATGTCGTTTTTCTTGTAATTGCGCTCTGGTTATCGTACGGAGGTTTTCGGGTTGATTTGAGTAGCCGATTTTCAGTCGAGGTTTCGAGTCGGGATTTCGGGATTTCCGTAATTCATTTTGTACCGCATTGCATATTTTCGGGAACGGTTGGTTTCCGTGCATCCGTACAGTGTTGTGGATTACGATATTGATCAGTTATGTTTTTCGAATATATTCAGGAGATCGAGATCGTGATCTGGATCGTGATCGTGCTTCAGGCGAGGGATCTTCCGCCGGACCACGAGTGTAGCGTGTGTGCGCGTTTCGAGAGTCTGTGAGTGGACACTTTGTTTTCATGGATTGATTGCGAGTCTTTATTTATGATTTACGAACTTGAGCATGCAGATTGATTATGATTTTACGAGCATGTGTTTTACGATTATGTTTATACGAATATACGTATACGAATATATACATATACGTACATATTATGTTTTAAGCATGTGCATAGAAAGATTTATGATTTGGTTTACACAGAGTACAGTCTCAGTATATGTTGTGGTATCGATACACATTGGCTTCTCGGCTGATCCCCGAGTACGCTCCGGGAAGGACAGATATCCTGACCCGAGGCCTTTCTGGCTAGGAATCACGTGTGGGTCTGGGATCCCGTGGTTCAGACTGTGCTATCGCGTGGTAGTCCATGAGTGATTCCGCGATATGTTTACGTTGCATGCTCTGTGCGTGAGTGGTAGCTGGAGTCTCCTCACGTTTCAATTGATTTTCGTTTATTTGACTCGCATATGATTTTATATGTATATATACCTGGTGAAAGACATTTATTTTCGTCCACTCACTCTAACGTGTTTATAGTCTTTCCCCTGGGCTTTTCGGTTTCCGTGCCCAGTTTGCAGTTCAGGTTTGGTGTTTCACGTCGCGGTTTGGAGGCTAGTGATCAGAGTCACCTGTGTTTTTTCAGTAGGTTCTTGTTTCGCCTACTGATGTACATATTGTATATGTTTTACTTTAGAGGTCGCTCTGATACATTCTGATACATGTTGTGCGGATTTTCACGGATATACATATATACATAGTACAGTTTATTTACTGTTGTTGATTATATTGATGTTGAGAAATCCGGATGGGATTGGTGCCCACAGTTTGCTTTTTGTGGCATAGGACGAAGTGTTAATTTTCGCGTGCAGGTTATGGTAATTCCACGCTAGTAACGAAACTCTGCCGAAATTTTGAAAATTTTTTGTTGGTTCGTATTTTCGAAAGGGTTTGATTCCGGTTTAGGTAACTGAATCGGGATTGGGTCCTTTCAATATTATTTATGCTAGCTAGCGAAAGATTATCGAGGGCTGTATACATACCATGTTTCATTTTACATGTCGACAAATTATATTATTGGCCAAATTAAAAGAGGCAATTCCAATTCTCAGCGAAACGTGATGAAATTCTTTGACCTTATTAATCCTTGAGATTACGAAAAGAAATTGATTAAAGTGTTTGATATCACTATGACACAATCTCTTTGGTAGAGATATGAGATTATCAATGTTATTCCCTTAAGTGACATCTTTTGTATAAGTACAGTGTCGATATTGACAAGAGACTTATGCCATATTGTGAGGGTATATTGTGCAATTATAGGCCACATAAAAAAGTCTCAAACATCGTGTCATCATAAGCAATAACTAATTTAAAATCCTCAGAGAATTCAAATTGCCCGAATGGCAACTCCATGATTAAACGAGTTTATAACTCAATCATGGAATAAGAATCTAGATCTTATATGTACTCATTTACATATAGTCAATGTGACTAAATCAAATTTGCCTCAATGAGTAGTATGATTAAACTATGAAATTGATTTCAAATTATGACCATAATGTTGCAACATATTCTAACTCTTTGCAAAGTTATGAATTCATTAGAGCTCTTGAAGAGCATATACGAATCCATCAATATGTATAGATATTGATACTTATGGCTATACGTGCTATATTAAACTTTAACATTACATATTTCTTATTCTTTTACGTTTCCTGCATTTAACTAATGTTTTAAAGGTTTTATTTTACCACAACACTTATTGTAAGTTGTTGATGAAAAATATTTGTAGTTTATTTGTACTATTAAATTGTTTATCTTGCAGGATTCAAAGTCAACGATGAGTCCTCTATGCAAGGTATCCAAAGCTTGCATGATTAGGGGAGCATCCTGAAGCATGCTACCTAGGACATAAGCGCGTTGTACTATTTTTCTTCGACCAGGGTTATTTTTCTTCCACTACGTTTTTGTTACCTGACAAGGTTTTTAACGAGGCAACACTAGATGCATCCAACACAATATTATTTATTGGTAGACATCTAAGGGGGAGTGTTGTAAATATTATATTTATATAGATATTTATGTAAATACTCAATAGTTGTGTACTTACTATGTAAATCTTACCTCTATATATAAAGGTCTATTGAGATGAATGATACAACACTCTACACTTCCTCCTCTTTCATCTATGTGTTTTCTGTATTATCTCTATGTCTTCTCTCCCCAGTTTATAACATAATTTTGTATGTAAATGATTAATATTAAGGTAAGTTATAGATTTTAAAGGTTTATAATGATAAAATAATCTATATTATTTATATTTGATGGGCTTACGGACGGGTCTCAATAGGTCAGACTTTTTCGGGCCCATGAACTTTGGAACCTCATCCTAAACCCGGCCTTATGCCCATAACATCAGACTTTTTCGGGTCTAAATTCAAGTTAAGTCAGACTTGAGTTCAATGAAACTCGGACCACGCACAGACTTTTTAGGTCCGTGGCCCAAATGGTAACCCTGCTATCTATGATTGTCTCGTCCATTTTTAACATCAAATTCTGCCACGCACATATAGGTTGCGTCTGACACTCTGATAGTCTGATCTCTAGTGTTATTTTTTATTTTCGATGATAGTTCTCTAATGTCATTTTTTTTATATATTAGTCCTCTACTTTTTTTTCAATTACAAATCTTTAGTGTCATTGAAGACGTCTTTTGAGAACATACCGTTTCGTAGAGTTGTAATTGGGCCGGGCTGATCTTTTCCTTTTCTTTTGTTTGCGCCTATTTTTATTTTAATTTTTTTTGAAAGGAGTTTGGGCCTATTTTTAGGCTTCTTTGAAAGAAACGTTGCTGATTCAGACCGACTCTCTCGCACCTATCAGAGTTGTAATGGTCTGAGCATTTAGTTTCGCGCCAAAATCCCCAGCGAAACCGATTGTTGCCGGAGACGTATTTCGTAGAATTGAGAAATGGGTCCGAAGCGCAGGAGGCCCAGGAAGCTCTGAAACCCCGCAATTGAAGAAACCCCATCCTATCAAAAAAAAAAACCCCATCTCCGAATCGCCTTCCCCAACTCACCTTCCAAACCCTAATACCTGCAATTCAAGAACCACAGGTACTAATCTTACTCAATTTCTCTTCATATTACAGTCTTTAGGTATAATTTGGAGGCCAAACTTGCAAAGAGTTAGTTTTTTTTTTTACTGTAAAATTAGTGAACTCTTGTTGTTGTTTTTATATGGGGTTAATTTGAGGGTGTAAAGCTGCCGCTTTTGAAACGATTATATGCACTAGCAGTTCCACTGTCTTCGATGGAACCAATAGATTGGTCTAACATTGAAACTAGAAGATTTACAGCGTCTCATCCATTGTTTGTTCAAAGAGCTTGAAATGAGGTTTGATATCATGTTCTCTGCTTTGTCTCATACGTGTGCGAATAGAGCTCATGAGCAGTCACTTGGTCAAGGATGAGCCAGTTGCAGTTGATGAACTAACCTTGCTGTTAAGATGCTGTATGAGCTTGACTATGGTGGACCCAAGTTTAGTGATTGAGAGAACACAATTTCTGCATAGCGTTCTTGGCAAATTGTTTAATTTGGCTACAAGTGGATGCCGTGAAAAGTTTGTTTCTTGCAAGGGAACTTATGTTTCCAAAGATTCTGTTGCTTCCTTATTTTTCCTAGATGCTTTTAATCTTTGGCGCCTGGTTATGTTCAATGCTCGAGGTAGCAGTCACACTATCTCATCTCTTACTTTATGCTTTCAAGTTTTATGTTTTGTTCGAAGATGCGTCAGAGCTGTGTTTAACATATTAATCATTTACTTCTTGTACAGTCAGAATCTTCTACATGCTCATTTTGTATTTGTGTGTCGTTATATGACTATGGGTCACAGTTCCTAACTGCATACATGGTAGTATATCTCAATATGCTCAATTATTTTTTATTAGACTTTTCATGCTTATATTTATGTGGCTGTTGGGCTTTGGCTAGAATTGAAATGATACCTTAAGGATATAATGGACAAGACTTTTATGCAACAATCACTTTCTCTCCATATTTGAATTGGAAAGTGGCTCTTTTTTGTATGGCTGATTTAATATTGCATCAGAGGTTTCTTTCTCTAAATCATTTTCCTTTTTTTATGGTATAAGGTTGGTGATGTGTTGCTTTTATCTGATCACTTTGTCATGGTGTCATATTTCCTCTGTATTTTCAGTTCAGTAGTCCACTATGGCCATAATATAGTCCTTTGCTTCTTTTCCATCAATGTATTTGTGTGGCACATTTGTTATTATAATTTGTAGTTCTCAAGTTCTGAATATTTTCATCCTAGATATTTTGTTTACTCCTTGATACATATATATATATATATGTATATTTTTTTCTTCCAGTTTCTTACATGTATATATCCAGAACTGCAAGTTTGATGAAAGGTCTCTAGATATTTGCAGATGAACTTGTAATCCGGAGACAATTAAGAAAGTACTTTGTGGCTGTTGATTCTGCTTCTTGCAAAGATGAAAGGTTGTTTAACAACTTTGTCAAAAGTGATATTGAAAGTGTTCTGGAGATGATATTTTTCAGTTTATGATGAGCCAGCATTTGAGAGCTTCTTAAAAAGATTACACTTGCAATGCAGCAAGCATTTTCAAGGTCCTGAACTGAGTCTGACTGCAGCCTTGCCACTGCTCCTTGACCCCATCATGCCTTCCATGCCAAAAATGTTAGACTCATTTGATATTATTAGTTTCTGAAGCATTAGGTATATACTATTCTTTGCAGCATGCTAGACCAGATCCTAGACTTATGAACTACTACCTAACATCATTTGAAAGGTCCGTTGTCTTGTACGCCAGCCACATGTCTAGCTCACTTAATGATCACCATCCTTTGGGTATCAACTGTTCTCATCACAGATCATGTATGCAAAGGAGTTATCGTCCCTCTTTTGAATCTTGTATTCAGCAAGACACTAGAGATAAAGTTTATGATAAAGTTACCCATTTAGAATCTTTGAGGCCATTGACAAAATCTGATTTGATGGATGCTTCTACTGCATACATAAACGATAACCAACATATTTTGGATGAATCATGTAAAGATGATATCTTGTCAGTTTTACATAGCATAATTTGTGGTGGTTTGTCCTCAGATGTCAACAATAAGGTGTTTCTTAGAAAAGAGGATACAAGCTCACAAGATGTTTGTCTTATTGCTTCTATGTTGAAGTTAATGAGTAATTCTTTGTTGAAAGCTATTTGGTGCCTGAGCAATGGTGGGAGTTCGGGTTATCTGCAAACCATAAAAGATGACTCTTCACTTAAGATATATGACTTCGTGGTGGATACCATTGGCTGCTTTATTGAATTCAATGTTTCTCTACCTAATCAGAAGCTCTTATCAGACATGATGAAAACCCGGCCTATGATGCATAAGAATTCCAAGTGGATGCTTCTTCATTTTTCGGGCTTGCTGTCCTTGAGTTTTGCCAGTGGGATTGATTTCTTGGTTAAGGGCTGCATATCGATAATCATGGCAATATTAAATATATGTGCTTTTGAAGAGGGTGGCATAGGTGCACTGAGGTCACTGTTTGATTCTGGTACACGATCTGCTTCATGTGAACCTGATATGGTTTAAAAGGTGAGCTTTGTTTCTTTCCAATATGTCTTTCTCTTAGTTCAGTTCACTTTTTTTTACATTTCACTTATCAAATTTATGAAGAAAAAAAATATGTTGCAGACTCTGAAGAAGAGAAATGTCGCAGGCTATGGAGAAAAACAATTCCATCATAAAAGTTGCATCAAAGTTTCTGAACATTCAAAATGTTTACCTGAGGTACAAAATAATTAAATTTTTACCACATAAGTTATCACTACTAGAAATGCCCACGTGCTATGCATGTGAATTACCAGTTTTTTTTTAACAAGTTTTCTTTAGTTTTTCTTTTTTTACAATAAAATACTTTTACCAGGGGAGAATTCTTCTCCCATTACACTGATGACAGTTATGCGAGACAAAAAAAGGGAGAGGGATATATTTTAAGGGAATTTTTATTTTTAAATTTATCTGTTAATTATCAATAAACCCTTGAATAATTATATATTTTTCATGAAAAGGGTTTTTTTGGAAGAAATGGGAAAAGTGGGGAAACAACCCCTCTTCCCTTAATAAATAGTATATTCATGTATTAATTGAATCATATATTCAACCTTATTTTGTCTTAGATTGTTAGTCAATTAAAACATTTTTGGTTTTTGGTTTCAAGGAGGCCGAAAGGGCATAAACCAGCTATACTGTTCTGCTTTCCATTTTTTTCTCTTTTGTGTAATCTTATTTATCTAACTCTATATAACTTGCATGTATTTTCTCACTAGAATCTGAGAGAATATTTGTCTCAACAAAACTTGAGAGATTTTCTTGTTTTTTAGGCCAAAAGAGTAGCTTGTTATATTTATATATCTAATTGTGGAGGTACATCTGAGTTTGGAAATATGCTTATTTCTTCTCGAGTCCAATTTACTGTGTATAAAGAGATTGTGATATAGCTGTTATCATTACATGAAAGTATAGATTGTTTTCTGTATAATTAGCTGTTACAAATCACTCCTGTGTAAATTTCATAGCATAGCTCTCCAGCAAAAGTAGAATGGCTGCATTTAATCATCTAATTCTTTGTCTTAGCACATAGTTGTATTGACTATTTAGGATGACTTGAATAAAGGTAGGTAGAGTAGTCTATCATTTCTGTTTGATTTAGTTATATGATGTCTTCTCTAAAGTGTTGGTGGTAATTGGGTCTTTTGGTGATGAAGTCTTTTAAGATAGTGTACTTCTGATCTTAAAACAATTAGCACCGAGCACAGTTTTATGTAGTTCCAGCCATCAATCTGTTGTTAAGACTGAAGCCATCTTCTACAGTTATTATTTTTGCAGCAAACCTGCTGTCACAAGAGGCCATAAGAAAGCACAGGGTGAAGTGGGAAAATCTGCAGAAAATGCATGGACGAGAATTTACTGATGATATGCAGGACGAATCAGAAGAAACCTGCAATGGGGTAGTCTATCTCAAAAGCAACCTAGGAGGCTCCCAGAAATCTGACATTGATGATTTAGCAGATTTCATTGTGTGCAAACCAGGGAAGGAGTACTCTAGCTGGATGAAGGATATAGAGAAGTTTCTATCCTTTAAAGGTAAGAAAAAAATGCAGTTTTAAGGTGGGAGAAAAAGATGATGACTTATCGGAAATTGAGGAATCAGAGAAACAGTAGATGAGGTGGTAGTGCTTGTCATTACTCTCTGTAGCTTGTTCCGCCACTGGTAGTTTGGTGAAAACCTAACCGATGTTTCCTATCATATACTCAAAGGCAGCCGGACTTGGGGATATCGATAGGGACTCCGAGGGTTTGTCCAAAGGAGTTTTGTACATGAGTAACTGTTAATAGTACGCAACTGGCTGGGTTGAGATCTATATCAGGTATATTTATAGACTACTGGCCTAGACCTCCTTGTTGTACTTGTCCAAGAGAGACATGAGTTAGCTTTTAAGTTGCATGATTGAAAACCAGAAAATGTTCAAATAACATGGCTCAAGGCTAATGTTCCTGATCAGTAAGATACAAGCACTTTTATTGAGTCTCGACAACTGAATCGTTGCGATGAAATTTATCAATCATTGACAAACCCTAAGTGGAGAAGCAAACTAGATGATTTGAAAGGGAAGAAAGATTCCCACTTAATTTGAAAGATTATGTTGAGAAGCTGTTGATAAGTGTTGCTTCATTTGTTGTGTGGAGACTTCTGTAATGATGATGTCATTTGACCAACAAGCAGAGAGACCTCGCTAATCTGGTTTACTACATATTTGCGAAATGCTGGTTGGATTGAATCACATCTGTCTGAGGTTGAAACGGTGGTTTACAAGCTTACAGAAAGAGAGAGACAACCTTCTATACAGGAAGAGAAGTATCATTGTAGATCAGTAAGTAGTATCAAGGCGGCCATCTGTCTGGTTAAGATCCAATTCAGAGAACGGCCAACTGTGCATATGAACAGAAGAGATACAGAACAATTAGCCAGCACCTAACCTAGCCTTCTTGCAACTGTTAAGAACTCTGTGCAGGTGGAAAGCTTCACCTTGATCCCCACTTGAGGATCTCCGCTCCAAACTGCAAGCCGTGAGCTGCCTGAGTAACCTCTCCAGATAAGAATGCAAGAAACCATTTGAATCTTTCAGGTTGGGATTTGTAGACAAGATCATTGCATTAACCGTGTCTGCCACGACTTCACGCTGTGATTCTTCGAGCAGATATCCAACCGAGGACTCCTGTGGGCGTTCGTATGCCAGCAAAGCAACACAATCCTACAGAAAAGATGTTATGTAATGTTACAAACTTTAACCGTAACTGATACACATCAATAATTAAGATTCAAAATGAAAAATTGAAAAGATATAATGCGTAAGGCATCAAAAGCATCACATAAGATGTAGAAACTCAAATTGATATATACTAGTGCCCTGCAAATCACTATTGAAGTAAATTCACCATTTTTAAACTCTCAGGCCCTTACACACTTAAATTCGTATTCCAATAATTTGTGTTTCATATGTCATACCAAGTTAAAGAAATATGAATTAACTAAATATTTCACATTCTAGCATATGTCCTATTTTACCTGAACTATGTCCTCAAACAACGGCAGGCCAAAAAACATTGCCAGTTCAATCCTTCCATATTTGACTGCTTCCTCCAATGCTCCAATCTGCAACACAAGTTTAAGTATGTATCCATTGATATTCACGTAGTATCATCAAAAGCATGAAAATTGAAATCCTTCTCTTTACTTATAACTAAACAAAAACTTGCATGCCAGGCATAAAAGCCAAGGCCATAGCTACTAGTTTGAATTGTGGCACTTTGGGCAACACTAGAGAGCAGTGACAACCAGGAATGCTTGAACAGCATGGTAGCATATATGCAAGAATTCCCTTCTTTGTTCCAATTTTATGTAAAATCAGTAACTGATGTACTTGTCATGACTATCAACAGTAATTGATGATAAATGCAAACAAATAGGGGAATGACATACCCGAACCAATTCAATAAACTTCTGACAGTGAAGCAGAAAACAAGTAGCTGATTTATCATCCTGCACATACCATAACTGATGTCATGACCTTAAAACTGTACACATTGATCCTAAATCAAATACTAGAAAAGGAAACAGAAACAAAAAAAGTAATAAATAAGTAAAGATTTCGGTCTTTTTATCCCATTTATATTTATCTCTATAATATGCAGTGAAATGAGTGTTAAAAATATAGCAAATCCTCACCAGGCCCTCAGTTATAAGTATTATCTATCTGGGTAACCAATTTTGGAAAAGCACAAAAGCAGAAGCAGAAAATCTCTACAGCTAGAATGTGAACCACAAATAAACTTCATAATTACAATCTTCTCCAGACTTTTCCCTCCCAAGCAAAAGTCAATTTACTCCAAAACACCAGATGATACAATATCTATCAATTATAGTAATTAGCTTATTAACTGGAAACTGTAATTTTTATTCTACTAATTTTGCGAGCCTGACAGGGGATCAACTAAAAAGATGGAAAAACATTTTGGAAGTACCCACTACCCGGTAACTTTGTACCGTTTGCAGTCAATGCATAACTAGTTACTTAAATTTGATAAAGATGTCACTCTAAAATATTGACGGTGGACACAAGGAAGAATGATTTTAGATATAACATACGGGATGGAGATATAGAGGGGGATTAGGAGGGAACTCGAATGAAGCGAGATTACTAGGAAACATTTGAGTTATTTTCAGCCACACTATACAAAATACAGCATGATTCCAAGAAATTTGTGTCAAAATTATATAAGTACAAGGATATAGTTCGAAAAGAACAATCATTTTGAAACCTGAGACAGTCCACCTGAACAATTTGGGGATACCATTCACGGAGTTTTACAAAGGCAGAGTCTATCTCCCCATTCCTGACAAGCTTAATCAGCAAAAGAAATTGCTCAGTAAGTTTGGTAAGAAAATTCATTAATTGACTAAATAATAACAAATAAAAACACAAGCTTCAAGTACTTCAACAAGAGCTTGTGCAAGCACCAAAAAATATAATACTGGAGGAAGTAGGACAATAGGCATCTCCATTCTGATTAGAACTCGTCCCTTTTGTTGTATATATGTAACAAACCAAATGATAACCCACCAATTTACTTCCTGGCTCTAGCCGCCGTTACTCAAATCTGATTCTAAGAAAACATAGCTATCTAAATGGAGTAGTCTGTAACTATCCATGAGTGAACATTTGTATCAGGTACTTTAATATAGATACTAAGAGCTACAGATTTTTGTGTTTTTAAAACATAAATCAAGCCTACAGTAACCAAAAAAAAAAAAAAGAGGAAAAGAATGAGACCCCTTCATATCAGAGAATCTTTACATGATTGTAAAATTTATAGATGCTGGTATAATTTGACCCATGGGAGATTTCCAATGTGAAGGTTCAATATAAATGAAATCCAAAGGCCAACACTCATTCCAGACTTGGTGAGAAAATGATTGAAAGCAGTATACTGGTCAACAACTGAGCCATAAAGATGATATTGTAATTAAAGTAATAAATACCTGTCTAAGAATGTTTCTTTGATTCAGTGCATAACCAATATCCTGCTCATCAAAGCCATTTTCTTGAGCTACATATACAGGGGGAATAGTACTTTTACTAGCCATGTCAAATGAATCGAGTGTTTCTTCATAGCCATAATGTAGTAAGTAGGAGCGCACAATTCTGGGAACAAAATACATATGAATCAAATAATTGAATGTATTGACGACGAACAAGATTAAAAAATGACGTACCGTAATGTTATGACATTTTCCACTCCAAGGTAAACTTATATGTTCTAGATATATGAAGAATACAACCCAATTCACTGGCACCCATGATAGGTTTCAACCCTACATTTACTTATATAACCATCTGGGTAGTATTATTTAACAGTTCCCGCCATCCATAGGAAACCAAATACTAATGTCGCCATCCATTGGCTCAGTTCTGTAACTTTTTATATAAAGAGAAGTCCATAGATACATTAGAATCCAAATCAGAAGAAGATAATACATAATAATTAAACTTGTCAGTCAACCCTACAGCTAATGTTAAGTTTTTTAAAACTACTTATTTGTAGTACTCCAAGAGCCTCTTGTTAATTTGTATTTTATATGTCCAAGAAAGATGTACATGAAGGCTATATATTAAATATCTCTTGTACACCAAATAAAAAAGGAATGTAAAAACTGTGAATAATCTTGTAGCTCTAACAAATCCCAAAGCTTATATTTCATGGAGGAAAAAAAAAGTTTGTTGGCTTACCCATGACTGACATTAGTTGGCAACGAAATCTTTTCAATCATCAATTGCTGCTTCATCCTCTCTTGTGCTTCAAATTCCTAGCCAAATGTCATTAAGTGAGTGGCGTTTGGACAAGAAACGTAAGTGACTTAACAAAGGCAACAGAATGAATAGTTGAAACAGCGATCAGAATGAATAGTTGAAACAACGATCAGAATGAATAGTTGAAACAACGATCAGAATGAATAGTTGAAACAACGATTGGAGTCTACATACTACTGTTTAGGCACAGAACCATATCATTGACCCTCTACTGACTCAAACAGTGAATCAAAATTTAACATGTCTCCAAGTGGGGAGAAAAAAAAACAGAAAACAAAGTTTGAAGTCAAAATAAATTTGTACAACCTTCGTTTCCATGTCTATATCCTAGACACAGAATGGCTTTTGAAAATCCTACACACATTCCATAAAATGAAAATAAAAGCTATGGGTAGTGCATCAGTTTACTTCAAAAATGTGGGAATCTAAATCAACTAAGTGTTTTATTCCTATTCCCTTAACTTGTGTCCATATACTCAAGTCAAAAGTTGGTTTACGTAATTGTATTGAAGACAAATTAGCAATTTTGTTTTAGAGACAGTTGATAGTTTTACAAAACGATCAGAGTTCTCCAGAGTCGAAACATTTGAGACAAGAAACCCATGCTTTTTCTTGCATTCGAACTTGAGAAAATGAGCTATTCATAGCGATCCATTCCGTAAACAAATACACCCCAACAATAACATAGGTTATGACGACAGCTACAGCGCAGAGATAAGCAAAATGGTTTTTGTCCTCCACACACAAAACAATATAGAAAATTAACATTACACTAATTTAACACCTAAAAGAGGTGCAAGTACATAACACATCAATAGGATCAGAATATGAACTAAGACACCACACAAAATAAACATGTCATTTTTATTGAAAT
Organism: Geum urbanum; assembly: GCA_946800695.1. Taxonomy (NCBI): domain Eukaryota; kingdom Viridiplantae; phylum Streptophyta; class Magnoliopsida; order Rosales; family Rosaceae; genus Geum; species Geum urbanum. Next base: position 6,606,302 of record OX327013.1, on the reverse strand, counting down.
GGAAGCAAAAGGAGGATATGTATATCTTGCCTCAAGATCAAAAGCAAAAGGTTGTTGCCCAAAGTTGACTTGAACCCTGCAAGAGGAAAATCAAATCCATATATAACAGCTTGAAACCAGAATCTGTAGAATCTCAACATGATATTTAAATGCAAAAGCAATAATTTAATCACAATAGATGAACAGAAAGTTTCGTATTCACATAAGATTTCACATACTCTTCATTTAAGCTGTGTACAGCAATTGTAGGATATAAGGGACCCTTCATGTCCTTGGGCACGGCTCCGACTACAGTTCCATTTTTACTGAGACACCAAACACGAAGAGCAAACTATGTAAAAATGAAGAATCAAGTCAAACTTCATGCATCTAAAATCAAAATGTCAAACACCAGCTATCTTAAATAACAAACAATTGAAACAAAGTAAACCATTTTCGTACGTGAAAAAGAAATCTTGTGATGCATAGTTGATACCAGCTCCCACTTTATCATCAGTAGTGTAGGTTGGACCGAAGGCCTCACCCTTTCCTTGTCCGTGATACAGCAGTCCGTCGTCCCCGTGATAGCCACAGCTATTTACCTCCCACCTGCCTCATGGACAAAAATACGTCAAAACAGCCCAAACAGCAAAATAAAACTAGACTCTCATTCGAAAAACAGCAGGTATATAAGGCTCATCTTAACATTTTTCACTATTATAATACTAACTAAGAACAGTACATTTCAGGCAATCAAATTAACAGTGGCCAAAACTACATAGTTTTAACACAAATTGAGAGAGGAGAGGTGTATCTCACCCAGGCTGCCTCCGCATCTTGAAATTCTCAGTAGTGTATCCAATGGAAATCTGGCCTTTGACGCCAGCATCCTTGACATAAATCTCGAAGTAGTAGACGAGCCGCTTCACTGGAGCCGGCTTGTTCGCCTGAACGACGCCGACGTCATGGCCGTGGAGGTTGACGTTGGTGTACTTGGCGGAGAGCTTGTCGGGGGACACAACGAGGAAGCCGCCGGAGCTGTTAATGGTGTTGAGTTCCGTCGGCGGCGAGTTGTCCTCACCGTCGTTGTCAGTGTCCATGTCCATGTCGGCGGGGCCGCGATTAACCGAGCTGAGGCGCGATTGCTCCAGGAACCAGAGGCCGAGATCTCGCCGGGTGGCGGTGGTGTTGTTCGTGCTGGTACTCATGGCTTTGACTCTGACACCCTAAATTCGATGATGATCATTTGGTGTTGGAGATGAGACCTTGGATTGGCACAGAGAGAAAAATGAACTTGTATCCTGGAGTGAAAACACAATCAAAGAATTAAGCCAATCCCTGGGGATACTGTTATTATTCTTCAAAACAGAATAATAACATGCCCAAACCAAATATATCAAAAAGGCCAGGCCACAAGGCCCATTTATCAAGTATGCAAAACAGTATGGATCTATTGATCTGTGGCTTAAATCGGTACAGCACAAATTAATAATTATGTGGACTAAAACCCAAACTGTATTGCGTTAGTCGCTTAATTAACCTGGTCCTGCTAGGTCATGGAGTCATGCTCACGGCATGAGTTGGTTTGTTCATATATATACTTCTTGTTCGACAACAATGGAAGAGGCGGAGAAGAATTGCCATCACTGTAGAAATTTGTGAGAGCAAAACATCTTGTATAATTGCAGTCTTGAGATTCTCTTCTAGAGTTTGTTTCATCTCTTTAGTGTGATTATACTTTGTATTAGTTGTTTAGTTTTTCTTCGTCTTTCTCTCATTTGGAGTAACAACATATTCGTTCATTAATTATATATTGTAGGCTCTTTGATCAGTGCGTATATTTGGGTGTAATTGAGTTTGAATGTGAAACACTTTGTATTCTCCTTCCGATATTAGTGGAATCTCCTCACCGTCTCTACTTATGGATGTAACCCGATTTGGGTGAACCACGTAAATTCGTGTATTATAGATTTTTTATTATCTTTTATATTTGTTGATACTTCGTATTGTTTGGAGCTTTCGCACAACAAATGGTATCAGACCTCAAACTACGTCTGGGTTGTGATTTTGTCTACAATTATGAAGTCTGATACATCGGCAAAATATGAGATCGATAAATTCACGGGGATGGATGATATCAACCTTTGGCATGTAAAGATGCAAGCCCTTTTAGTTCAGCAAGGGTTACTTAAAGCGTTGAAGGGGAGTAAAGCCTTGCCAACTACTTTGTCAAATGAGGATAAAGAAGACATATTAGAGAAGGCACGTAGTGCAATTTTGTTATGTCTATCTGATGGGGTTCTGCGTGAAGTTGCTGATGAATAAACTGCACCTGGTTTGTCGCTAAAGCTTGAGAGATTATATATGACCAAATCCCTTACGGGTTGGTTGTATTTGAAGCAGCGATTATACACTCTTCGTATGTCTGAAGGTACACTTGTTCAAACTCATATTGATGAGTTTAATAAACTCCATATCTGATTTGCGAAACATGGATGTGAAAATTGATGATGAAGATCAAGCTTTGATTTTGATGTGTTCTTTGCCTAATTCGTTTGAGCATTTTATCGACACTATGTTGTAGGGAAGAGAAGCTATCTCTTTGGAAGATGTTAAAGAAGCTGAGTTCGAGAGAACTAAAGAAGAAGGTGTCTAAGAACTTAAGTGAGACTCAAGATCATGGCTTAATAGTTCGAGGCAGAGATTCAGGAAGCAGCAGAAAAAGTAATTCGAGATCCAAGTCTCGAATGAAGAGAGATACATGCAACTATTCTCACAGGATAGGGCATTGGATGAATGAATGTCCTAAACTCAAGGATAAATGCAAGTCTTATGAGAAGTTATCTGGTGATGATGCAAATTTTGTGGATAAAGAATCTACTTTTGATTTTGCATCATTTTTTAGCAATTCTTCTGTTGATACTTGGTGGTTTGATTCGGGTTGGTCACACCATATGTGCTTCAATAGAGACTGGTTTGACATATATCAGTCTATTAATGGATGCTTTATATTTATGGGAGATAACACTCATAATAAATTTATGGGTGCTTGATGAAATTATCAAGAGCTTGAAAAATGTTAGGCATGTCCCTGATTTGAAGAAGAATTTGGTATCTTTAGGTATTTTTGACTCACAAGGTTACAAGTATTCGTCTAAAGGTGGAGTTTTGAGAGTTTGCAATGATGGTCTTGTGGTGATGAGAGGAAAGTTGATTCGAAATAACCTCTACATGCTTCAGGGTAGCACAGTTGTGGTTGCTTCATCTAATCCATTATCAGATTCTGTGATGGGTGTATTTGTTGAGGGCCAATTTGATCAGTTATGTGAAGATGTGATAGTGAGACACCGCATTATTTTGAAGACACCACGTACAACTTTTACAGAACATATTAGTTTTCTTGTGGAGAAAGCAGTCTGCATACTTTCTAATGTGATTAAGTCTACATATTTCGGTGTTAAATTTGGTAATTCCTGCTACATTGTGAATTGGTCTCTATCGTCTGCATTTTATGTAAAGACTCTATTTGAGGTATGATTTGATACTCATGCTGATTATTCAGATATTTGTTGTTCTTTTGGTGCTCATGTGAGTGATGGTAAACATGAGTTGAGAACAAAATTTAGTTTTCATGGATTTATTTGTGGGGTAAATTTTTATGACATGTGGTGTATCCAGTTTATGTCGCCCAAATTTGTAATTAGTGAAGTTATGCACTTTGAGAAGTATGTCATGCTATGTGTAGAAGAGTTTTATGATGTAGGTTCATACCACAATATTAGTAAGTATGTGGAGCTTGTTCAAGCTTTTATTCAGTCTTGTCAGGATGTGCTTGATTTGTTGGTGATATTGAAGAGAAGCAACTTCAGTTCTACATTGTTGCTTTGTTTGAAAAAAAATACAATTTCTTCTTCGGAGTCATCATATTGTGATAAAGTCAGTACCTGTTTGCAAGTTCAAGCGTTGCTTGGACTTGATTGCTACTCGTAATTAGTAGCTTTGGTGGAGAAGACTCTTTAGAGAAAATTCAACTTTAGAGATTTTTGATAATTTAAGCCAAGGTGGAGATTATTGATTTGTGGCTTAAATTGGTATAGAACAAATTAATAATTATGTGGACTAAAACCCAAATTGTATTGCGTTGGTCTCAAGCTTAATTAACCTAGTCCTACTAGGTCATGGAGTCATGCTCACAGCATGAGTTGGTTTGTTCCTATATATATATTTGTTGTATGATGGAAGAGGCTGAGAAGAATTGCCATCATCGTAGAAATTTGTGAGAGCAAAACAGCTGGTATAATTGAAGCCCTGAGATTCTCTTCTAGAGTTTGTTTCATCTCTTTAGTGGATTATATTTTGTATTATTTGTTTAGTTCTCCTTCGTCCTTCTCTCCTTTGGAGTAACAACATATTTGTATCATTGTATATTGTAGGCTCTTTGATTAGTGAGTGTATTTGGGTGCAATTGGATTTTGGGTTTCAGTATGAAACTTTTTGTACTCTCCTTTAGATATTAGTGGAATCTTCTCACTATGTCCACCCGTGGATGAAACCCGATTTGGGTTAACCACTTAAATCTGTGTGTTATAGAATTTTTATTATCTTTCATATTCGTTGATACAAAGTATTGTTTAGAGATTCCGCACAACACATGATAAGACTATACACTAATATTGACTTACATGATAAGACTATACACTAATATTGACTTTCAACTCATCAAAATTTTCAGCTACTTCCTCTCTCTCTATATATTTTTTATCAAGTGTGAAACTTTGCACTGAAATTTGGGTATGAAATTGGATTTTACACAAAATCAAAAGTGTAATTCGATCATTGAAGTCAATCTTCTTTTAGATACAGCAAGGATCGACCATACAAAATTTTAGCTCAATCAGAGATGTTTTAACCATTTGATAGTGACATTGTTTAATAACGCACATAGATTGCCCGATTTACCTCAAAACTTGAATGTGGTGATCAAATGGCTAAATGAACTCTAATTGGGTTGAAATTTACCATGCTCAATTCTTGCATATGTATCTAAAAGATGATTGATTTCAATGATCGAATTACATTTTTAATTTTGTGTAAAATGTAACTTCACACCGAAATTTCAGTGTGAAACTTCATAGTTGATGATAACTATATATATCCCTGTCAAAGATATTCATGATATAAAACTGTAGACTTATTGTAAGTTCTTTGAACATTAGATCAAAGTGCGTGCATGACTTTACTCATTATTGGTTTGGATAATGATCAATATTGGCATATTCATATTCACACTATTTGAACATATTGGTTTGGATCGAGTATAAACTTCTTTTCGAATTTCATTGTCTATAGATAGGTGTGTCTTCTCAGCCTCATCAATCACTCCAAGCAAAACAAAACATGGCCAAGAACAAGAGTATTGTTGGAAAATATTAGTGATACTGAATAGATCTAAAAGTATTAATTAAATAATTAGTAAATATATAACAAATTGTAAAGAACAAAATTAAAAATTCATTACTGATTGGTTAAAGGTTGAAGATGAATAAGTAAGTTGAGTTACGTGTATCACACGTTCTCTTTAAGAACTTTCACGCCGCCCACAGGCTTGTATGACGTTGTTCTCCCAGAATAAAACAACTCTAAATTTTGGTACAATAGCATAAGAACTTCTCGTCGAACTGAAGAATACCTTTGTCTATCACCGAATTTGAGAGAGGGAGAGAAGAGATCAAAAGAGGAGATACTTTCTTTCTGATGAGATGTCGAAATGAGAAGAAGATGGTTGCTTTATATAGGTTTCATTAGGGAACAAGACACTTATAGTCGAGTTAATACCAAAATTATTTCTGGTCATTATACTTGTCATCAATTGACAGTTACAAGCTACTTTATTTGTCGTCACTGATGTTTACGATCGGTTACAAACAATCTATTTAGCAGACTTCAATTGTATATTGTAATTAATGTTTATGAGCGGTTACAAAACCATTACAAACCATTTAGTTCGTCGTTCATTTGCATGTCATTACTAAGGTTTATTAGTTGTTATAAACAATTTAATTGGCAATTCAAAAGCCTTTAGCTTGTTTTGGGTGATAATTTCTTATTCGCACATTTAACTATTTAAACAATTAAATATCTGAATTTAATTGCCTGAAAATAGTTAATTAAAATAGTGTTAAATACGTATTTTTCTAACAATTTCCCATATGAATGAAATTAGACAACCAAAGACTGGATTGACTTGGTGATAGACTCTATGGTTGAAAACCTGCATAGGATAAGTATGGGTTAACCCTTTGAATATTTCTTTGTGAAAATATGCTTACTTTACTAACTATGCAGTAAACGCGATGTCTTTGAACTGTTTGTCATTTATGTAAACGATAGCATAGCTCACACATGTATCTCCTTGATACTTTTGTTCTCACTATTGTGTCCGTTTTGGCTCTAGACATGTACGTGCCTGGTTCTATAAAAGCTTAACAAAAATTGCGCCCTTAACAATTCTCTTAGAAGCGGCTCAACTTCAGTCTTACATATGTGATTTCTTAATTAAGAGTAACCTGCATTACTCTGCTCAAACTTTCGACGCATAAGAATCATTAAAAGCTTTTAACTTAACCTCATTCCTTACGGGTATCACTGTTTTCATTATAAGAATGGATATAGGGAAGATCCCCATAGTGATGCGGCACATTCTCTACAATTTAGTTGTCCCTTTTGAACTTAGATCTTGGGATCTCTAGTCAGCTAGGTTGGGTATCAACTGTAAAGACTTTAACTCATAGGCTTTTGTCACATTCCCTCGAAGATTTGTCAATTAACTCTTTGTTTAACCTTTTAGTTAACGGATCCACTATGTTATCTTTTGACTTCATATCGTTAATGGAGATAATTCTAGTAGAGAGTTGTTGTCTAATGGTATTATGTCTTCGACTAATGTGTCTAGACTTACCATTTTACATATTTCTTTGTGTCTTCCCAGTTGCATTGTAGTATACGCAAATTGCAATCACATGCTTTGTTCATTTAGGAATATCGTCTATGAATTGGCGTGACCATTTTGCCTCCTCCCCATATTTGTCTAGGGCAACAAACTCAAATTCCATCAGAGATCCGGTTATAAAAGTTTGTTTTTGAGGATTTTCAAGACATTGTTGCACCCCTAGTGTATCTACTGGTAAACATTGAGTCTTTCATATCAGATTTCCAGTTTGTGTTTTATATCCTTCTAAGACACCTGGATATCTCATATAGTGTAGCCCATAGCTATGAGTATACCTTAAATACTCTTGAAATTTCTTACCAGTGTATTCCTCTAGGATTACTCGTGTTCCTGCTTAGCTTGTTCACGGCATAAGCTAAATCTTGCCTTTTACAATTTGTAGGCTTCTGATGACTCTAGAGAGTATTCTAACTGAGAAACACTTTCTCATTTATTCTTTGGAAGATAAAGAGTCATGTCTATCGAAATTTTGGCAACTCCAGAATTTTCCTTGTCACATTTCTTAAGGATATTCTCCATGTAATGTTTTTGATTTATATCAGCCCTTTTAACATTCTTGTGACATTTTCTAAGGATTTAAACGCTTTTACAATCCCAAATAGTTCATGAACAACTTTGCTTGTAAGTATTACATCTATAATCGTTTGGGTATCTTTTTCACTCATAACCAGGGTAGGAGAAATCAATGTAGGTGGGGCGAGGCCCGCTCATGTACACTATTATCGAAAGTCTCATTTTCTAGATATTATAAGCTACTAAGGTGAGTCAAATTAGAGAATAAAGTTATAAGTACTACAAATGAAGTACTTTACAACATTGTCTTATTTGACCATCTTACCATCTTATCATTTCTTCCAACGATAAGCATGTCATCTACGTAGAGACATACAGAGAAATATCCAATCTCCGTGTATTTAACATATACAAACTTATCACCTTCATTGGTTTTGAAACCATTGGTGATCATGTTTGTCAAATTTTCCATGTCACTGCATTGAGTTATTTTAAGCCATATAATGCCTTCAGCAATTTACTTAACTTTTCCTTTTTGACCAGGAGCCAAGCAACGCTCAGGTTCTTCTATATATAGATTTCATTTCTATATCTCCATCTAGAAAAGCTATTTTCATATATATTTAATGTACTTCAAAATTGCCAAACATGACAATAGCAAGTACTATTTTGATGAAAGTAATTTTCGTCACTAGAGAGTAAGTGTCAAAATAATCTAGACATTCTTTTTGTCTATAGACTTTAATTACAAGTTTTGTCTTGTATTTTGTCTATCGTCACATTTGCCTTCATTTTCCTCTTGAAAACCCACTTAGAACATTAAAATTTCATAACTAGGTCGGAGATCCACCAGTTCCCAAGTATGATTTCACAAAGTTGGAATCATATTTATGTTTAGTGACTTCTTCCTAACAAAGAAAGTAAACAAGGTAACTTCCCCTTAAAGATTCAAGTTTTACTCTTAATCATACATGTTAAGAGTCAGAACTTAAGGATTTTCCAATCCTCATAATTTACACATTTTAGACGTATTAATTAATATATTTTTCTCTACATTTGACTATGTTAATTGCTTAGTATTATTAGTTTTGACTTATTTTGTTATTTTTAAGTGTAGAATAAAAGAGACGGAGTAAAGAGGACTACAAGCATGCAAGGCGTAGCAAAATTAAAGAAAAAGAGGATATGAAGAAATTCGGCCAAAATTCCAAAGGAAGATGAGAAGAAAATGTGAAGAAAAAGAAACCGTAGGTGGACTAGGAAAGAATTTTCTATGTTAACTAGGAAAAGAAGCTTCTAGAAGAACCTTGGAAGAAGAACAAATACAAGGTTGGTCAAATTAATTAGAAGACCATTTGAGAAGCTCAAGATTGAAGACCAACTCAACAAATTTCGTGGAGCACAAGATTTGGCAAGAAAATGATTCTCAAGTTGAAAAGAAGAAGGAAATCATGCAAAAGAAGGAAAGAAGAATCTGCCTGTACAGAGCAGCCAACTTCAAAGGACGACTGGGAACAGCTCAGGAGGAGTTAGACAATGATCAACCTATGATTAATAATCTATTTGAGTCTTCTTCCCAATGAGATAAAAATAATAACTTTCAGAGGTCTACAACTCCAAAAAAGTGTGATTCTTTGCAGACTGCTAGATCTACCCAAGTAGAGTAGGAAAACGTTGTTTCTTGAGGAGAACTCTTTTGTAACTGCCTATATAAGCACACCTCGACTTCCTCATTAGGTACCACTTATTTTATAGCCAAATCTCTGCCAAGAAATGTTCTCCCTTTCCTTAAAAGCAATCCCTCTCCTACAAAGTCGAGTTACATCACCTTCCACCAACCTAGCCTTCTTTTCCAACATATAGGGTATCCCGAGTGTTGTTCTTGAAGAAGGTGATCATCCATAGAGTATAGGGTATCCCGAGCTCTTTACCAAAGGCGTCACACTTCTATCCATAGGGTATCCCGAAGAGAAAAAGTGTAACAATGATCTCTTTACTCCGTAACTCTTATTTGTATTTGTACATTTATTTTGTGAATTGGTTTGAAGTCTTTTGGTTTTATTAATTATATGTTTTTCAATAAATCTTTCATGTGTTTTATTACTCTTATTCGAAAGATGCATATGTATTTGGTTCTTAATGCTTTGATTTTAAATATAAGATATCCCTAGTCTATGTCAAAAGGTGTATAGGGTATCCCAAGCACGAGTGATGATAATATGCATGTATTTTGAGAATTTAAGTGATAAATTTCATAAGTTTTAGAGATATATATATGCCATGATCGAGTGAATGTGATGAATAAGTTGATCACATGTAAATAATAATCAGGTTTATTTTTGTCTTAAGCATGATTTATAGTTGTTAGGTGTCTTTTATGTGTTGCTTATCTATGAGTTTATGCATACTATAGTCCTAGGTTCTTTGCTTTGTATTTATGACATTTTAGATAGAAAAATTAGGTAAATATTAATCAAATTTTTGACACCCCTATTTTTACACAATTATTGCATGCACCCTTCAATCCCTGATTTAGATCGATACCCAACTTATCAATGCTACATCTACACAAAAAGGGTTTAAATTGAATTCATCAGATTAGGTATTAAGTTATTAATTTGATGCTTAGTTTAGTGTTATCAATTTTTGCGCCGTTGCCAGGGATTGAGAATTGTTTGTGATTTTTGTGTGTATATATATAAACTACTTGTTCATATTTTACCTTATACTTGTAATTATTACTAACAATTTTTGCAGGGAATTTTCTTGCCAATTTCGTTGCTTATATATATTAATATTACATAGAAATTTCAATACTTGTCGATATGTGCCATAATTTTCGTTGCTTACATATGAATATGTGTTAGTTAGATTTTAATTTTTGTAAATATTAACCAGTGTTTATATATATATATATCTAATATTTGTTAGGCATGTTAAAGGAAAGTCTTAGATTTACATTGAGTACATATGTTTGGTTGATTAAGTCTCACTCTTCTGGAATAAATGACGCCTCTTTCTTTCTTTTTTTATCTTCCTAACCCAATATAATGTGTGGATTTCATCAATGCACACCATAACCTAAATGAAGTTGTGGACATGAGGTTGAGGGCAGAGTTTACAAAGGACTTGAAAGAGTGTGTTTTCTTGAGATTTTGGCTAAATATCGGACATAGTGTCTAGATGGGTTATGGCTGGCGACAAGTTTTGAATCTAAGAAAAAGAAACATCAATAGAGTATATACCATTGGCCCAATTAGCCTTAAGGTGTTTCTTGAAATTAGTCATACCTCTCGTGTTATCTCTATCCCCACTGGCCATATTACGATTGAACCAAGGCAAATTGATTGAGAAAACATACTTTATCGCAGGGGTCACACGTCCATTGAAAGACCTAAAAACTAAGTTATGTACTCTCTTTAAATCTTTGGCGAACTCAAACTGGGACATGTTTGCTCTTAAATGGTCTTTTTTTTAACTTGTAAGAAGATAATCACGTTGCATACTAGCTGCATAACTCCCCTACAGTTTTGTGATGATCGAATTTCACCACCGGGTACCCTAACCTAAATGAAGTTAGGGGCATGAGACCAAAGGAAGAGCCATTCTATTCATACTATTCATGTAACTTGGGTGTTTTCTGCAGGTTCTAACCAATTTTCTCTTATACGTTCACACCATATTATCATTTAGGTTGATCTTGTTTGATGCATTTAGCCAAATTTTGATCAAGTAAATGTGTGATCCATGATGAATCGAAGTGTGATATTGTATGAAAAGTGCCTCAACATGTTCTAATTCTTGAATTTCCAACGTGTGAAACAATATAGCATGTATATACTTTCCACTTTCGTAAGCTTTTATGCCTCACTTGCATTTACATTTTGTTATATATCATCTTGCATTCACTTTTAAGTGTGTTTCTGCATTTGATGTGTTTAATTAATTAATACGTTTTTCATGTACATTGTACACTTTTGTATTTCTTGTCTTTTAATGATATTAACACTTGATCTGTTGATAAACCAGGCAACTAATGAATGTCTGAGTCTGTGGTGCATCAACATAAACTTAGAAACCGAACAGTGCCTATTCAGAATACAGACCAGTTCAACGCAGAAGAGGTTGAACAAGATCCGCTTGTTTTTGAAGAAAGTTCACCTACATTGCCAGCATCAGTACACATTTCAGACGCATAATTAGAAATGGCGGGTAGAGATGGCGCAAAACAGTCCATCAGATAGCAGACTTGCTTGAATTTGGGTAACTTTGGCCTAACTTCCATTGTTTACCCTCTGCCAGTAGTAGGCTAGACTGCTCTAGAACTAAAGAGTGACGTCATACACCATCTTCCACGCTTTCATGACAATTCAACTGAAGATGCGAACACACACTAGACTATATTTTTGTTTATGTGTGACTCCATGTGTGCATCTAGAACTTCAAAAGAAGTCTTCAGACTTCGAGCATTTTCGTTTTCACTGGAAGAAAAGGCCAAACGTTGGTTGTTCAGTCTACCTGCTGGATCAATCATAACGTGGGACATATGTGTAAAAGAGTTTCTCACCAAGTACTTTCCGACGTCAAAGATCACTAACTTAAGAAAGAAGATAACTGGCATCATGTAAGATCATGATGAGTCTTTCTCAACTTACTTTGAGAGATTCAAGGAGTTGTGTGAATCTTGTCCATCACATGGAATATTAAAAAACAATCTCTTGACATACTTCTATGGCAGACTCAAACCATTGGAGCGAGAGCTCTTAGACGCAGCAGCTGGAGAATCGTTCTTGGAGAACTCTGCAACTGTAGGCCGTGCTTTATTGAACCAAGATGCTTTCAACATACAACAATATGAGGGTATGGTGTTGCAATTGAGCAGAAAAGTCCATGAAGTGTCTTCCTAAGCACCAACACCGAACTTACCAAGCTCACTTCATTGATCACCAAGATTTTGGAGACTAAATCACCACAACCAATGCCACATGCCACACCTATCTGTGGAATTTGCCTACTTGATGGACATCACAATGATCAGTGTCCTCAAAATGTACCAGCTCTAGTAGAAGAAGCCAACACCATTGGTGGTTTTCAGAATAATCAAGGCGCCCCTCAGTTCAACAATTATGGAAACTACTATCAAGGGTTCAGACATGATCATCCTGGTTTTTAGTAGATGAACAATGATAGCTGCCTTAACCCTCATGCACCTCAGCAATAATATTTGAATCAGCAAAGAGTTTCGAATGCCAACAATGGTCCAACTCAGCATATTCTCACTAATCTGGATTATGACAAGATGTTGTCATAGCTTTCATCATCAACATAGGTTTTGCTGAACACACAAGCTCAATAGGGGAATGACATTGCCGAATTAAAGAAGCAGATGAGCCAGGTTGTTAAATTCATAGGCCAGATTAAGGAAGGAACTGGAAAATTGCCAACTCAGTCTGTTCCAAATCTAGGAGGTGATTTCAGAACAACAAACGTAGTAGCTACTCGTAGTGGAAAGCAGTTCAATGAGTATCAGAAGAAGAAGCCAATGACATATAACATTCATCTTGATGACGTTGAGCATGATCCGGCCACCCTTGAGGCCGAGAGAAGCAAGGTGATGCCTTCTTATGTCACGTTGGCACCTTCATCTTCACAAGTTGACCCGAAGACACATAGAAATAGCTCAATTCCTTCAAGTTGGACTCTTTCTAATTTCCCGTTTGTCACAACACCATTTCTAAGTCGTTTAGTGAGCAATAAGAAGCAAGAAACGGATGAAGAGATATTGGAAATCTTCAAAAAAGTGCAAGTAAATATACCCCTCATCGAGTGCCTCAAGCAAGTGCCAAAATATGCTAAGTTTCTTAAAGAATTGTGCACCACGAGGAGACAAATAAGAGAGAAGAATATTGTGAAGGTGAATGAGACTATTTCACCGGTCATTCAACGACGGCTACCCAAAAACTTGAAGGATCCAGGGAGTTTCTCTGTTCCCTGCGTTATTGGTGCCAGATCTTTCCACAATGTGATGCTGGATTTAGGAGCTTCCATCAACATTATGCCTTACACTTTGTATCAAGCTTTTGTGGTCTTCTTGCACTGAAGAAAGATGATGTGATCGTCCAGTTAGCCGATCGTTCTGAGACTTATCTCAGAGGATATGTAGAAGATTTTCTTATACAGGTTAATCAACTTATCTTCCCAGCTGATTTATATGTTATAGATATTGAAGATAGTGACGTCAATACCACGCCTATGTTACTAGGACGTCCTTTCATGCTGACTGCAAGAATGAAGATTGATGTGTTTAGTGGTAAATTCAACATAAAATTCGATGGAGAGGTCATTGAGTTTTATATTTTTGATGCTATGAGATACCTTTCAGCTAGTGTTAATTCATGCTTTTCTATGGATATTTTTGACTCTTTGACATAAGCACACTTAGACACAAGGAAGGAGGACACATTGGACTTAGTACTTCAAGGAGGAGCGGGGCAGACTCGACTTGGGGATGATGCCCATTTTGATGAACTTTGGCTCAAAATGGAGCCTATAGCTCCTGAGGTTTTGGCCCTATTAGACAAACCTCAGCTTGATCTCAAACATTCTCCTCCTTTGCCGACTAGTTTTAGAGAAAACAAGATGCTGCCTTCAATTGTGCAAGCACCGGAATTAGAGTTGAAAGTCTTACCTGAACATTTGATGTATGCTTATTTAGGGGAATAGGAAACATTGCCAGTCATTATCTCTGCAACGTTGGAAGCTGCTCAGGAACAAAGACTTTTAGAGGTTTTGAAGAAGCACAGGACAACTATAGGTTGGACACTTGCTGATATCGAAGGAATCAATTCGGCAACCTATGTTCACCAGATTTTACTTGAAAATGGCGCCAAGCCTAGTAAAGAGGCTCAACGCAGGCTTCATCCTCCTATGATGGAAGTTGTTAAAAAAGAGGTAATCAAACTAGGATTGTGGCATGATTTACCCTATCTCAAACAGTTGTTGGGTGTCTCCTGTACAAGTTGTTCCAAAGAAGTCTGGAATTACAATTGTGAAGAATGAAGACAACGAGTTAGTGCCTAATAGAACTGTCACTAGACATCGAGTATGCATCGACTACAAGAAGTTAAATGCCACCACAAGAAAGGATCACTTTCCTTTGCCATTCATTGCTTAAATGCTTGAACGGTTAGCTGGCCATGCTTATTATTGCTTCCTTAATGGTTATTCCAGATACAATCAGATCAATATAGACAAAGAAGACCAAGAGAAGACCACGTTTACATGTCCATTTGGTACTTTTGCTTACAGAAGAATGCCCTCCGGATCATGCAACATACCAGGCACCTTTCAGAGATGTATGTTGGCCATCTTTTCAGATTACATAGAAAAGATCATTAAGGTTTCAGGATGACTTCAACATCTTTGGAGATAGTTTTGACGCATGCCTTAGTAACCTGGAGCTGATTTTACAACAATGCGTGGAAACTAAGTTGGTGCTGAATTGGGAGAAGAGCCACTTCATGGTAACGCAAGGCATTGTTCTAGAACATATCATATCTGCTAGAGGGATCGAAGTTAACAAAGCTAAAGTGGATCTCGTTCGACATTTACCATGTCCAACAAGTGTGAGAGAGGTTCGTTCTTTTCTTGGACACGCAGGATTCTACAGACGCTTCATCAAAGACTTTTCTCACATTGCAAGACCTTTGTGCTACTTACTACAAAAGGAAACACCATTATCCTTTGATGATGAATGTCAATGTGCCTTTGAGAAATTGAAGGGACTTCTGATGACAACTTCCATTCTTTCTGCCCCGGATTGGTCCTTGCCCTTTGAGCTTATGTGTGATGCTTTAGATTATACCGTTGGAGCTATTTTAGGGAAACGCATGGACAAGAAGCCATACACCATATACTATGCCTCTCGAACTTTGGATGAAGCTCAAATTAACTATATAACAACCGAGAAGGAGTTACTTACTGTGGTATTTGCCTTAGACAAATTTTGATCATACCTTCTTCAGACTAAGGTAATTATTTACACGGATCATGCAACATTGAAGTATTTGATGACGAAGAAAGATGCAAAACCAAGGCTTATTCGATGGTAACTACTTCTCCAAGAGTTTAATATTGAGGTTCGAGACAAGAAATGAGTACAGAACGTTGTGGCAGACCACCTTGTATGTGATCAGAGGGAGCTTGTTGACATCAAAGAGAATTTCCCAGACGAACAACTTTTCAGAATTCAAACATGTTCACAAGAATTACTTTGGTATGCTGACATTGTCAATTATCTTGTTATAAGGAAGTTTCTGGCCGACATGCCTAAAGCAAAACGTGATCATTTAAAGTATGTGGCACTACAATATGTGTGGGACAAGTCTTACTGGTGAAAACATTATGCTGATGCATTAATTAAAAGGTATGTTCTAGATAGCGAGCATAGATCGATTCTTGAGTTCTGTCATAATGAAGCTTGTAGAGGTCACTTTGGTTAGAAAAAGACAGCTTTAAAGGTGCTGAAATTAGGGTTCTTTTGCCCAAAATTGTTTAGGGATGCTACAAAACTTTATTCTTCATATGATAGATGCCAACACAGTGGAAAGTTGGGACCAAGAGATCAGATGCCGATGAACTATGTACTTCATGTCGAAATCTTTGATGTTTGGGGGATTGACTTCATGGGACCCTTCCCTACTTCCAATGGTTTCATCTACATCTTGCTTGTAGTGGATTATGTCTCAAAATGGGTTGAAGCTAAAGCTACACGCACCAATGATTCAAAGGTTGTTGCAAATTTCCTTCGTTCTAACATCTTTTCCAGGTTTGGCATGCCTCGTGTACTAATTAGTGATTGAGGGAGTCACTTTTGCAACAAGACAGTGAATGCATTGATGAAGAAGTATGGGGTCACTCATAAGGTTTCAATGCCATATCATCCCCAAACCAATGTGTTAGCTGAAGTTTCCAACCGAGAGATCAAGAAGATTCTGGAAAGAATTGTGGCGCCTAACCGAAAAGAGTGGAGTCACCTTATAGACTAGTTTGTGGGCCTACAAAATTGCTTACAAAGACACCTATCAGAATGTCACCTTATAGACTAATTTATGGAAAAATATGTCATCTTCCGGTTGAGCTGGAGCATAGGGCATATTGGGCAATAAAGAAGTTCAACATACGTCACCTATGATGAGGCAGATCTCCATCAAAAATTGTAGTTGGATGAACTTAAAAAAATCACGAACAAAGCTTATGAGAGTTCTTGGATCTACAAATAAAAGACTAAGGCATTCCATGACAAGATAATTAAGAACAAATCGTTTGAAGTCGGACACGAAGTACTACTTTTCCATTCTCGACTTAAGCTTTTTCCTGGCAAACTACGATCGAGATGGATCGGCCCATTCATTGTAACGCGGATATTTACTCTTAGAGCCGTCCAGATTCGGGCATTGGACACAGGGAAAGAATTCAAAGTGAACGGTCACAGATTGAAGCCATACTATGATGCTTCCAAGGACCCCAACATGGAGGAAACAGGCCTTCAAGTTCTTGTCATTCCAAGTACTTAAGAAGGGCATCATGTCTAGGCTGTAAGACATTAAAAAACAAGCGCTCGTTAGGAGGCAACCCAATGGAGGATTGACTATCAAATTTACTTTCTTTTCCCTTTTCTCTCATTAATTAGTTAGTTAGTGTGTTAATTAGCGAGTTCTTTTTCGTAAATCCATATCTCCATATTTGATTCTAGGCTTTTACTTGAGTACATTGAGGACAATGTAGGATTTAAGTATGGGGGAAGGGTTTACACTTTATTTGAGTCATAAATTATAAAATTGGGCAGACAATAGAAATTTTTGGCAGATGATGTCCTATATATATTTAAAAATAATAATTCGATTATAGTTAGTGTAGTAAATAAATAATTGTCTTTAAGTAAGAATATCCTATGTGATTTGGCGTCTAGAATGGGGCGATTTCTAAGACCAGTTTTTGATGTGAGAAAAGATAAGTTCGAAAATCACTCCTACCTTTCTTGGTCTCTCTCGCCAACTGGCCATTTCAGTAAGGTTGTCCAAAGACAACAAGGACTAAATATACATTTTTTTGAGTCTTTTGAGTCTTAGGATGCCCTTAACTTGTCTATGATAAATTTTTTTCTGAGACAAATAGAGTTCATGGCTTTCATATCACTAATTATTGGAATTCTTTTGTTCATAAAGATGTTTTGATTACATTGACATGTACTAGATACAGATAGTAAAACTTGGTACAAAATTCGCATGCTAGAATAAGTTTGAATCATATGAACTTATGTGAGTTTTTGAGCTATCTGTGCTTTATTTCTTGAGCAACTTTTCATCCATATTTTGTAGCCTATAGGTTTTATATGCCTCATATTATTACTTGCCATATTTTTTTAATAAACTAGAGAACGCTAGAACTTACTCATGCTGATTTAATTTCAAAGATTTTAAATTGATATATGCTCTGATTTTGGATATAAATAAAGGGATTTAGGTTTTCCACCACTTGATCAAATATTTATTTGTCGCTTTTTATGTGCACGAGTTGCGACACCCTTAGATAACCCATTTGAGCTTACATTGAATCGTTTCTGTCATTGCCATTTATATATCTAAACACTCAGCTTAGTATAGCGTTTCCTACCCTTGTTCTAAAGACTTTGTGAAGAATTTCGAGGCTAGCACATGAAGATGGAGTGAAGATGATGAAACAATGCAAATATAGGGAAGACTTGTTCAAAAGCTTAAAAAAATATGATTGCTAAAAAAAAAAGAGAAAAAAGAAGAGAGCATAAAAAAATGTATGCTCTCCGGTAATATGTTCTAAAGTGTGAAAGTTTGAATCAAGTGAAGTTTAGAATGAAGTTAGGGCCCAAAAAAATAGAATTTGGCCCTTGTTTTTAAAGTTTGACACATGAGAAAGGATGAAGCTCGAATTGACTAAGTCTTTGGAACGTTGTACCACCACATATCTAAATTTTGAATGCCTTAGCGTCAACCCCATTACAACATTTTTAAAGTCCTTTATGATCCTTAAGATGAGTAGCATTCAATTGGTTGAGTAAGTTGCATGAGTAAGCATATGGTTTAGGTTCATTTGTGCAAATACTTAGTTTCATTCCTGAGGTTTTATTAATTCTTCTATATATCTTGAGTGAAAACCATTATGAGTGAAAAGATGACGAGTGCATCCATGTGAGGTGAATTTTAAATTTTCTAACGCATGCATAGCTTTTAAGTCACTATTGTTTTTATCTAAGTCTTACTTGCTCATACATGAGAATGTCTTTATTAACTCTTGAATTCCTTGTGCTTAAACTTTGTGATTGCCATGATACTTAAAGAATTTCTGAGGCATTTTAGTTAAAAGACTTGGTATTACTTTTGTTTCCAACATATACTTGTGAAAACATGGAAATTTTTGAAACTGATATATGTTGGAAAATTTTGAGTCTTAGTGTAATTTAGTATTTGCTAAGAGACTAGCAAAGTCTAAGTGTGGGAGAATTTAATCTACGTAGTTTAGGTGTATTAATTAATATATTTTTCTCTACATTTGACTATGTTAATTGCTTAGTATTATTATGTTCGACTTATTTTGTTATTTTTAGGTGTAGAATAAAAGAGACGGAGTAAAGAGGGCTACAAGCATGCAAGACGTGGCAAAAATAATGAAAAAGTGGAGATGAAGAAATTCGGCCAAAATTCCAAAGGAAGATGAGAAGAAAATATGAAGAAAAAGAAACCCTAGGTTGACTAGGAAAGATTTTTCTATGTTAACTAAGAAAGAAGCTTCTGAAAGAACCTTGGAAGAAGAACAAATACAAGATCGCTCAAATTAATTAGAAGAATATTTGAGAAACCCAAGATTGAAGACCAACTCAACCAATTTCGTGGAGCATAAGATTTGGAAAGAAAAGGATTCCCATGTTGAAAAGAAGAAGGAAATCATGCAAAATAAGAAAAGAATAATCTGCTTGTACAGGTCAGCCAACTTCAAATGACGACTGAGAACAGCTCAGGAGAATTTAAACGATGAACAACCTATGGTTGGAAAGCTATTTGAGTCTTCTTTCAAACGAGAAAAAAATAATAATTTTTGGAGGTCTACAACTCTGAGGAAGTGCAATTCTTTGCAGACTGCCAGATCTACCCGAGTAGAGTAGGAAAATCGAGTTTCTAGAGGAGAACTCTTTTGTAAGTGCCTATATAAGCACACCTCGACTTCCTCATTAGATATAACTTATTCTATAGCCAAAGCTCTACCAAGAAAAGTTATCCCTCTCCTCAAAATCAATCTCTTTGCTAGAAAGCCGAGTTACACCACCTTCCACCAACCTAACCTTCTTTTCCAACATATAGGGTATCCCAAGTGTTGTTCTTGACGAAAGTGATCATCCATAGAGTATAGGGTATTCCGATCTCTCCACCAAAGGCATCGCACTTCTATCCATAGGGTATCCCGAAGAGAAAACGTGTAACAATGACCTCTTTACTCCGTAACTCTTATTTGTATTTGTACATTGATTTTGTGAACTAGTTTGGAGTCTTTTGGTTTTAAGAATAGTATGTTTTTCAATAAATCTTCCATGTGTTTTATTACTCTTATTCGAAATATACATGTGTATTTGGTTCTTAATGCTTTGATTTTAGATATAAGGTATCTCGAGTCTACGTCAAAAGGTGTATAAGGTGTTCCGAGCACGAGTCACTACGCCAAAAATGGCTTCAAATAATAGTTTTTGACCATTGTCTAATATAGGGCTGGGGTGTTGTCTATTGAGCTGAGAAGAGAAGTCGTATCAAAAAATGGTCTATAGACCATTGTACAAATTAGAATCAGTCAACATATTATTGGAGAAAAAAACCATTGTCTAAGTACAATGAGACAATACTTTAATGTTGATAAAAACCATTGTCTGAGTTGAGATGAGCCAATACTTTGAGTTCAAAGATATGTTGTAGATCATTGTTTTAGTCAATAAGCACTTAACTTATAACATTATTTCAAGTTCTATCACACAATTATGTTTTGAACCATTTTGGTTATTGTATTGTATTCAGACAATACATTTTATTCAAAATTGTGTTCCAAAATTATTGATTTGTTGAACTATTTTGTGTGTCATAAACTCATAATGCATCTTATGAATGTCATCCTACGACATTTATATGCCAAAGTTCACACTATTTATAAGCATTCAAATAAATTAAATATCCATTTGTCATTCATAATCGATATCTACAAATATTCATAGACGTACATGGTTCAAGATATACAAAATATCAATTTATGATATCAAAACTACAGCTAATCAACACACTAGCTTCTTAAGTTCACTATGAGTTCATTATCTATGAGTCTTCACTATAAGTCTTATTATTTAACACTGCTTCATACAATTTTCTTAAATCCAAAAAATGCCTTTTTGCCACACGCGGCTACATAACATGTAGTGAACCAGAAGTCATAAGGAAATTCAATGCCATAAACCAAGAATATATGATAAGAAATAAAGGGACGTGTCAACTCACAGCTTCCTCAAGTCGCACAATTTTAAACATGGGCTTATATTTTAGGTTAAAAATTTGATCCCAAAACAATGGAATTGACCCCCTAACCTGTACGGTAAGCATGCCTGATCAGAAACACTCAAAGAAGATGGTGTCATATCTTTGCTGACCAAGACAATGTAATGTCCTTGCAGGAGGTCAATTGCATCCTGGAAGAATTCTAGCAAAAGACAATATTGTTTAGCTGATTTATGTCACGATCTACATTCTCAATCTATACTGAAAATCTAAGAGGGACCATTGCATTTGGATTTGAGAATGAAGTGTTATGCTTTGGGTGAACCTAGAAATTTGATTTATTGTAGTAAAACCAATTCTGATTTAGTGTAGTAACCACATTACATATGAGACCTGGTTTGCAGAATCTAAACAGAAAAGCTAACCTGGTTTCCCAGACTCCAACTTCTCCTTTCCATGACTCCATCCAAAATTGTACCTAACAAATTAACAAATCAATGTTACGGAGAACCCAAGTCTCTCACTAGTTCTGATTCATAGCAAATTGACGAATATGAAAGTGCATTACCTATTATCAGGATCTTCGAGTTCCTTCTTCACCTCTTCAGGAAGATTGTCCAATCTAATCAAACACAACAAAAATCCCCAAAAATAAGTTGCCAATATCAAATTATCTTACAAAATTCACACATATAACTTGAATGCAACATGAAAACTATTATCGGAAAGCTATATACCTAGGTGGCAAATGTAAAAGATTTCAGCGCAAAGTTGAAAACACAATGTCACGCGCTGCTACAGTTTCAATAATTTTCAACCTCTCCTCTAGAAACGGCAGCACTATAGCACAATGACCTTTCAGATCATGCATCTCATATTTCTCCTGTATATTCAAAACCACAGCAAAACTTCAGATACTTCACTTTATATTTCTGAATCAACACAACTTTAAAATGCTACAAAATAAATTAAAAGAGGCATGTATTTAGACTTCTCATGAAATAGTGACCATTATCAATGTTCAAGCGACATTTAAAATGTAGTCAAGAAAATGGTTGCCGCTAATGTATTTGCAAAGCTCTTGTATAATTTGATGGAAGAAGCCTATATATACATGGAAAGCATGTGTTCACACATGACATATATCACTTGTGAATTGGTACTCATAGTTATGAATGAGTATTTCTTCTTGTAATTTTAGTCCGCATATATATACACAGATATACTAAGATTGACAGTGATATCAAATACTATATTTCTTATCTACTTTTAGTGTTACTAAGAATATCAAAATATCAGTAAATGTTAACACCCATTGTTGACATATTATGTATCTTGAACAGTCATTTGAAAAGAAAGAAGAAACTACAAGAATTAGGTTCTGATCAACACATATTTAATCGATAATAACAAAGTTATTTATAGTTATTATTATATAAATCCCTTAAATCTTGCTTGAAACTGTATCAAATGCTTTATTGCTTCAGTTTGAAATGGTTAAAATAGAGATGCTCTATCGTGTGAGTAGTTCATGGGATATATTTAAAATAAATAAACATAATAGCCTCGTAAGAGACAACCATACAGTTCAAATCATACATTTTGGATATGATTGCGTACAACCCTGAGATAAGTACTCGACCCTTTTTCACATGAAATCAAAATCAAAATGTTTGATAAAAACCTTAACCTTCTGCTAAAAGTTTAGAAATCAGCTAAAATAGTAGTGTTAGAAGCTTCACAAAGTCCATCCGCATAATCATTATCTTATGTTGCTCTATATATATATATATCAGAAATTAGTTAGATGATGAATTCTATGATGTTATCTTGTACTTTGATGAATAAAAAAGACAAGTGTTTGTTAAGATGGAGCTACTCACTAAAGTACAAGGTCAGCCATAGATAAAGGAAAACGAAGAAATAAAATGGCGTGACAAGTTTGAGCTGCATATTTTACTGTCAAATACAAACTGGTCTAAATTGAACGATGAATCCCTATAATAGTACAAGGAAATGGAAGCATATATAACAAAATACAGCAACATAAATGAAAATCAACACTCCAATTAATAAAGATAGGAGCACATATGAACTAGAGATTAAGCTAACTAAATCTAAAAATTTGGTTAACCCAGACAAACCTGATCAAGTGTAGACGCAAACAGGTCTAAAACATGACCCTGGCTAACTAATACCATTTGAAACTGCCACCAACATATCACATAAAACAAAGTATTAAAACTTCAGTATCCAAACAATAGCGAAGCATCATCAGCATATATGTAACTAAATCAAGTTCTTAGCCAATATCTGCAAGAATGCTAGCTAGGCGTATGCAGCCTCTCCGTTTACTCCTCGCATATGTCGCAATTCAATAATATCAAATTATCAAGTGTTCTATATAAGAATGATGGTACTAACCTGCACTACCGGACTCCAATCCTTGGTCTTCGACAAAGCTCCAAGCTTCTTGTTATCTAACTACAAAGAACCATGTTTGAATTTACCATCATAAACAACCATGTCTGGAACTGATAAAAGAACAAGATGAGACACAAGTCTATAAAATTAAAAGAGAGTTAAGCATAAGGAGAAGTGAAAAAGAATCCTGCAGCTGGTTTCTAGTGTTGTATGTCTCTCCTCCTATGTTGCTATCATTGCGACTTGAACTTGCATTGTACTGCTAATCAGTTTAAGCACCTTCCTAAATATTGCAAACACAAGGAACTAAAACAACACCAAACAACAAGACTATCATGTAGGGAAGAATTAAGTGCAATACAAATGCAAAATTCACATACATTATTTACAAATTAAATTAGAATCCCCAAAAGCAAATGGCTTGTAGATAACTTGAACCTTATAGACTCATGAAACTGATTGAAAGAGTCAGTGCTTCATAACCTAAAAATGAAGATGGACAATGATGAGATAGCATATGAAGTTTCCACAATTTACATTAACAATAAAGTAGCTACTACATTTGTACTTAGTCTCATATATTAGACGGCCAACTAATAAGAATGCACATTTGAAAGATCAAAACTGAGAGGAGAGTAATAATGTGGGGGGATTAATAACTGACCAGCAAGACAATTGACTGGATCTGGATGCCACTATTGCCGACGGCTTCCCACTGCAAACTTGAACCTGCAAAATTGAGGACCATACAATTAAGTCAAACCTGAGTCACTATTCTTTGCACATTTTCATGCTCATATAAGATCAATCCAAAGCTCAAATTTATAGAACATATACCTGAGTCTGCCACTTATCAAATTAAACCAAATCTTAAACTTAAATTTAAAATTTAAACTTAGATACAAACTTTTAACACTAACTATACAACTACGCAAAAGGGTCCCCAAAATTTATTCATAAACTTACACACTCAAAAAGCTTTATCGATTTGGAAATGGTACAAACTTCTTATTGGCTTTCCAAAATCTTGGGTATCTGGATCTTGGTTCTTTCAACCTACATACCTGAGATGAAAGAAAAGGAAGCAAAATTTAACAATAAATCCAGTCTTTCAGCGAATTACAGAACTGGGTAACCCATGTTTGAGTTGAAGCTTACCTCTATGGTAGTTCTACAATGAAAGCTTCAGGTGAAAGGACCCAACCCCGATTTAGCTCCCTAAACCGGAGTTTAACCCCCTCGAAAACACGAACCAACAAAAACTTTTCGAAATTTCGGCAGAGTTTCGTTACTAACGTTGAATTACCATTACCTGCACGCGGAAAATACACTTCATCCTATGCCACAAAAAGCAAACCGTGGGCACCAATCCCATCCGGATTTCTCAATATATCAACAGTAAAGTAAAACAATAAATATATATATACTTTTCTGAAATCCGGTATAAAATCGTATAACATATACCACAGAAAGCTCAGAGCGACATCTAATACATAATCGTATACGCATACCACAGTAGGTAGAACAATAAACCTACTGGATGAAACAAGATTGCTCGAGCACTATGCCTCCGACCACGACGTGCGACACCAGAGCCTGAACTGCAAACTGGGCACGAAAACCGAAAAGCCCAGGGGAAAGACAATAAACACGTTAGAGTGAGTGGACGAAAATAAATGTCTTTCACCGAACATATATATAATATAAAACAAATGCGAGTCCAAATGCATAAGTAAGAAATGGTACACGAGGGAGACTCTAACTCCTCACGCGTACGGAGCATGCAACATAAAAATCGCGGAATCACTCATGGACTACCACGCGATAGCACAGTCTGAACCACGGGATCCCAGACCCACACGTGATTCCTAGCCAGAAAGGCCTCGGGTCAGGATATCTGTCCTTCCCGGAGCGTACTCGGGGATCAGCCGAGAAGCCAAGGTGTATCGATACAACAACGTAATCAAGACTGTACTCTGTTTAAATCAAATCATAAATATTTTCTATGCACATGCTTAAAACATAATATATACACATGTATACTCGTATACGTATATTCGTATATGCATAATCGTAAAACACATGCTCGTAAAATCATAATCAATCCGCATGCTCAAGTTCATAAATCATAAATAAAAGACTCGCAATCAATCCGTGAAAATAAATTGTCCACTCACAGACTGGCGTAACGCGTATCGCGTTAACCCATGATCCGGCGGAAAGTCCCTCGCCAAACGAACGATCACGAACACCTAAATATTCACAAAATCCATATCTCAAAATCATATCTCGACAATGCAAGACAAACCACGAGAAACCACCGTTCCCGGAAACATATAACTCAAAGTCGACGAATCGTCGAAAATCCGTATATGTACACCACAATACCTCGCTTTACGTTCGGTCGCTCAATTCGAAAAACAAACCTCCCCACTATGATCGGGGCGCGATTTCGAGTCAAATGACATGAAACTTGTCGAAAATCCAAAAAGTCAAACCGTTGACCATTGACCGCCGTCCACGGCGGCGCCGCCGCTGGACGTGAAATTTCACAGCGGAGCTACACCTATTCCACTCAAAATCATGCACTAAGCAACTTTGTCAACTGCACCGAAGTCCAATTCTCACTCTAACACATCCAATTTCAAGCAAAACCGAATTAGAACACAAAATTCAAATCCAAAATTCTCCATCTACAAATCAAATTAGAACACCATGTTTATATGGTTAGAATCACATTGAAGAGGGCTACAAAACCCAGTACCTCTTGAAGTTCAATTCGGCCGAAATCGGAGTTCACCATTAAACCCAAAAATTCCAAACTTTGGATCAATGTTTCTCTCTCCACCGTGAGACTTGCCGGAAAGTGTGGCCGGGGTTGAGTAAGGGACGTCGGGGCGAGTCGAACGGCATACGGGTTAGGCCGTGAGGTGGCCGGAAAATTTCCATCGCCGGCGAAGCCGTGGAGGACGCCGTTAGCTTCCTTCCACCGAGTTGACTCAGTCAACTCATTAAATGATAATCTTTGACTTTCCTTTTTCGGCAACTTTCTATTTATAGCCCTTCCCGATTAGGAAACTTCATGTTTATCCATTTCGACGAACTTTAAACACGCATAACTTTCTCGTCGTATATCCGATTCCGATAATTCTCGCGGCCACAAACTCGTCTCGACATACTCTTCAATAATCACCTGAAGTCAAACACATCGGCCAAACAGATAAAAAGTCAACCCTTTAAAGCAACACACATTTAATTCGACTAAACAAACAACAACGGAAATATTCGCAACTAATTCTTCGTAACTCAAAATCATGCTCCGGAAGTTCCTATGAACTCAAAATTAAATTCTGAACAACTTTCGTGAAGGAGCCGAAGCCAAATTCTCGTCCGATAATTTAGTCGCGAAGTAGCTCGCCATATTAATCTGTTTCCGTCGAAACTTCAAATATTCATAACTAATTCCTTGGTCGTCCAAATAAAGATCTGAAACCTCCCACGAACTCATAATCACACGTACAACGACTCTCGAGAAGAGACCCAGCTCCAATTCTCGGCCAATCATTTAGTCGTTAAGAAGCTTCGGCGATTAAATCAACTGTCGCAACTCTGCGACTACGCACAAACTCATCGATCAAGCTGATCATACTGCTGATTCTGATCCGGGTCGTCACAATTCCACCCCCCTTAGAAAAATTTCGACCTCGAAATTTCCGAGTCTGTCAACTGAAAATAGGAGCACTGCCTCTGCATACTGCTCAACCGCCCAGTAATCACATCATTTGAACAATACTGACAACTAACTCCACAATAGGGGATAGCTCCGTGCTGAAATCTCTGTACCCTCAAATCTCGAATCTAAACTGGCTCTATACAATTGCCAAGTGTTCCTGCATAAGAAACAGATAGGGTACACAATGCGAAACAAACCTGAAACATAGTTCCGCCACACGGAACACAACACACACAAAGGCCAACACTATAGGCGATGCCGAACCATACGGCATAACACAAACTCGCCTATGGCCACATACAAGTCAAAACAACGTGTCAATTCACAACTCAGTTCACACATCAATACAACTCACATACTCATATCAGCATAGCTCAAAGATCGAGCTCGGGCAATAATCAACCCATTTCCGCTAACCTGACAGTCTGTGGTAGCACACTCCACAAAAATCAGCATTAAATATCAACTCATACTCAAACCAAACTCGCTCCAGCACAATGAAGTACAGCATCACATCTCAAATCAACATCAAACAACCTCAAAACCATAGTGGTCCACAAACTGATACTGCATGCAATCTCGAACAGTTGAAACTGCTGGTCCTAAATTCTCCGGAACTGCAATACCAAGGTCCACAACATACCCTCCTAGGCCTGAATAGTCCTCAAAGATCGCCCACCAATCCGAGGATAAGAACTGGTACTAACTCGTAATCTGGTCCCCAATGCTCACTGCAAGGCTCGTCAACACCCTGTTGTAGCTGATTACCTCAACCAGCAAACTGGGACAAAGGTACACCATGGAATGGACAATCTCCGTCAACACAGCTATGCCAGCCTGCCACTGAAATCATCTCCGAAAGTACAAGGAAACGTATTAAATTCTTCAATTGGTCCACAAAGGCCTGACAACTGGTATCACCAACCAAAGTGTACAAACACACACAATCACAGCAGCAACCGTCACGTCTAACCGGAAATCTCAAATGGCTAACACATCACGGCACATCTCTGCCTCCTAGCCATTGCCAGTCGACAAATGTGGCATCTGCACACGCAAGCTGCTATATTACTCTTCATGTTGCGTTACGAGTAGTAAACTCGAAGTATCTGATACATCTCCACGTCACTAGCGCCAAACACGCGCAAAATCACGAGCCTCAACACCATCATACTCGAACTCAGCTCTCTTAGCCCATAACTCGGCTAACACAGAAACTCGAGCCGCACACACATGAAACACTGAAGCTCCCAACTCACAACTGAATGCATCAATAACAACAACATCTCAGACGGATGGTCAATGTACAACCACTAGCCTTTCTCGAACAAACTCAAAGGTGCAGCCATAGTCGTGAGTCAACCCCATACATCTACACTGTCTCAAGCCCAAATCTGGCCGAAAATGCAAGTGGATGAAACTCAGTGATCAGGGTACCTCCTACATCACACTGCACGCCATAGTAGTAGTATCTCTAACTCTCTGGTGCTAGCACAAGGACAGCTACATCCAAATCACGCATAGGATATGCAACCACACAAAGTTCCACTGTCTGGAACCACGAGCCACCTCTCTGCTACACAGTATCAAAACACAACCAAATCTAAATCTCGATGCATTGCCGTAACCCACGAACTCGTCACAATCGTCAGGTAAGGTCAAAACCAAAGCAACGGTCAACCACCTTGCAGGAGTAAGTAACTCTCCTCGCGTGCATCGAACCACTTAACTTGACACCTTCTTCGTCAATCCGGAAAGTAGAGTGGCAATCCGGGAAAATCCTGCACAAGCTATCGGTACAGGCCTGCCAAACCCAAGAGAAACTCCGGATCTCTGGTACAATGGTAGGTCAACCCCAAATCAATACGGCTTCCATCTGGTCAGGATCCACGCCAACTCCCTCGGCTAGCATCACACAGCTCAAAATCGTCACACTAAACGGTCCAAAACTCACACTGGCTGAACTTCACAAACAACTGATCATCTCGCGAAGCCCGCAAAACCGCTCACGATTGCTTCAGGTACTGGTCCACACTCCCGGAGTACAACAAAACATTGTCAACCAAAATGACCGCAACCTCGTCCAGAATCACCTGAACATCTGGTCCATCAAGTCCACACGATCTATGGGGCATTGGTCAATCAAACAGCGTGACCAAGAACTCCTGATGTCTGCACCGTGATCCGAAAGCCAACATAGCCACATCTGACTCATCAAACCTCCACTGATGGTGTCCGGATCCGAAATCAATCTTCGAAAAGACTAAAGCTCTCGCAAGCTGATCATACCAATCGACGATCCGAAACGAAGGATACTCACTCCCTTTGAAGCAAATCAGGCTTCCGGTAGTCAATGCACCACCTCGTCCAATCATCCAACATCCGTGTAAACGATACAAGAGCACACCACGCAGATACGCGGGGTCGCATGAAATCTCCTAAAACCTCCTCCAGCAACTCCGGAGTCGAAACTATAGCTCCATCAGCTCCGCTGGCTCAGAACGACAAGATGCCGATAAAATGAGTCCAGCGCCTGGTACAAGCTCAATGGTGTAGTCCATCTCCCGAACTCGAGGAACATCTGGTAACTCCTCCGGAATACACCTGAAACTCGGAAACCACCTCAATGTCACCAATGTCGGACACAGCAACCACAGTATCCACAACATGAGCTAGGCAAATAACACAACTCGTCTCCATCATCTGCTCGACCATCACCGCGAAACAGCATCTCGGGGAAATTTGGTCGTCGAAACACAACCTCTTCCTCGAGGCACTCGAACACAACCAAATGCGTCGTCGATAAATCTGTACTCATAGTCACATCAAAACCACGATGTCGAGCTATAACAGATCCACGGCTAACACATAACCTCCAACAAAATCTCACAACCTCCGGATGGATGCAACACTCTCCAAAACCTCGGAAGTGGAGATACAAGTACAATAGCCATGGATATCAAACAACAGTAACCTCGGAGAAAAGTCTGTACTCAAACAAGGTCATGGCACGAACTCCAACATGCTCAACTAGTCGTCCACGTCAATTGCGACTTCCTGAATGGCTCGTCTAGAAATCTGGGTTGATCAAGCTCCAGAAATAGCATCATGATCTCCTCGTGAACTCTGAGCTGCTAAACCGCTAACACAGCTGGCTGAGGGCGCTCCCTCGCAATGTGACCCTCCTGGCCACCACAATGACAACTGAAAGTGCTCCACGAACACACGTCACCGCAACACCTGCTGCGTGAGAGGATCACCAATGATCGCCCATACTCATGCCACAGAAGCAAATCCGCTACACTGTGATCTCCGCCATCGTCAAATGGATCCTCTGCTTGTTCTGATGACCCTCAACCATATCGGAAAGACCACAGCCTGACGAAGCCACTGATCCCGAAGTATCATAACTCAAACTCATCACAACATCTTTACTGAATCCACTTTCCTCAAACTGTCACATCGAAAACCGTATACATCTTTCCTTCACAATAGCCATGCCACTGAGTGCAACACACTAAGCTCCTCACGGATGTCTCGAGGCACATCAATCAGACTCTCTCTTATGCTTAGGTTCAAACTCATCTCGAACCTCGTGCATAGCTCCCTCTAAAGCCACATAACACGTGCAAATAGGAACAAACATGTGAACAATGCATCTCTGCCTCAGGTGGGTAAACACTCCACATTCTAATGCTGGGTAGCCTGATAACACCATTACCGTATACACAACACTCTGAATGTAGGCCATGGAGTCGCAACCGGAACTCACACAATAACAGCCCACCAAATACAACAATCTGACTCAGGCAACATCACTGCCACAATTCTCAGCTCTAAGGCAACATATAGACGCTCATACACACACAACCAGGCAAACCGTGTCACACAATTCACTGAACTCGGAATACTCATCCAAACCCACAGTTCACTGGCAAATCGCGCGTCGATTGATCCTCAACAGGATCCACAACCGAAACGACACGGAAAGCACGTCAGGAGGCATCCTAATGAATACAATATCGTTCACAACAAGTGGAACGTAATCATGGAACTTCAAATATTTGAAAGTATACAACACCCGGAATATTGATGAGTATCCGCCGGCCGGTCGGGTCACCATTCCAGACATGCTGTACATTCTCAAATATCCTTAGTAAACACGACTACAGAAGTCTACAAAACCTATAACCTAATGCTCTGATACCAAGCTGAAAGGACCCAACCCCGATTTAGCTCCCTACACCAGAGTTTAACCCCTTCGAAAACACGAACCAACAAAAACTTTTCGAAATTTCGGCAGAGTTTCGTTACTAACGTTGAATTACCATTACCTGCACGCGGAAAATACACTTCATCCTATGCCACAAAAAGCAAACCGTGGGCACCAATCCCATCCAGATTTCTCAATATATCAACAGTAAAGTAAAACAATAAATATATATATACTTTTCTGAAATCCGGTATAAAATCGTATAACATATACCACAGAAAGCTCAGAGCGACATCTAATACATAATCGTATACGCATACCACAGTAGGTAGAACAATAAACCTACTGGATGAAACAAGATTGCTCGAGCACTATGCCTCCGACCACGACGTGCGACACCAGAGCCTGAACTGCAAACTGGGCACGAAAACCGAAAAGCCCAGGGGAAAGACAATAAACACGTTAGAGTGAGTGGACGAAAATAAATGTCTTTCACCGAACATATATATAATATAAAACAAATGCGAGTCCAAAGCATAAGTAAGAAATGGTACACGAGGGAGACTCTAACTCCTCACGCGTACGGAGCATGCAACATAAAAATCGCGGAATCACTCATGGACTACCACGCGATAGCACAGTCTGAACCACGGGATCCC
Source organism: Geum urbanum (assembly GCA_946800695.1). Taxonomy (NCBI): domain Eukaryota; kingdom Viridiplantae; phylum Streptophyta; class Magnoliopsida; order Rosales; family Rosaceae; genus Geum; species Geum urbanum. The sequence goes on along the minus strand of OX327013.1, from coordinate 6,574,210 downwards.
AGACCCACACGTGATTCCTAGCCAGAAAGGCCTCGGGTCAGGATATCTGTCCTTCCCGGAGCGTACTCGGGGATCAGCCGAGAAGCCAAGGTGTATCGATACAACAACGTAATCAAGACTGTACTCTGTTTAAATCAAATCATAAATATTTTCTATGCACATGCTTAAAACATAATATATACACATGTATACTCGTATACGTATATTCGTATATGCATAATCGTAAAACACATGCTCGTAAAATCATAATCAATCCGCATGCTCAAGTTCATAAATCATAAATAAAAGACTCGCAATCAATCCGTGAAAATAAATTGTCCACTCACAGACTGGCGTAACGCGTATCGCGTTAACCCGTGATCACGAACACCTAAATATTCACAAAATCCATATCTCAAAATCATATCTCGACAATGCAAGACAAACCACGAGAAACCACCGTTCCCGGAAACACATAACTCAAAGTCGACGAATCGTCGAAAATCCGTATATGTACACCACAATACCTCGCTTTACGTTCGGTCTCTCAATTTGAAAAACGAACCTCCCCACTACGATCGGGGCACGATTTCGAGTCAAATGACATGCAACTTGTCGAAAATCCAAAAAGTCAAATCGTTGACCGTTGACCACCGCCGGACGTGAAATTTCACGGCGAAGCTGCACCTATTCCACTCAAAATCATGCACTGAGCAACTTTGTCAACTGCACCGAAGTCCAATTCTCACTCTAACACATCCAATTTCAAGCAAAACCGAATTAGAACACAAAATTCAAACCCAAAATTCTCCATCTACAAATCAAATTAGAACACCATGTTTATATGGTTAGAATCACATTGAAGAGGGCTACAAAACCCAGTACCTCTTGAAGTTCAATTCGGCCGAAATCGGAGTTCACCATTAAACCCAAAAATCCCAAACTTTGGATCAATGTTTCTCTCTCCACCGTGAGACTTGCCGGAAAGTGTGGCCGGGGTTGAGTAAGGGACGTCGGGGCGAGTCGAACGGCATACGGGTTAGGCCGTGAGGTGGCCGGAAAATTTCCATCGCCGGCGAAGCCGTGGAGGACGCCGTGAGCTTCCTTCCACCGAGTTGACTCGGTCAACTCGGTCAACTCATTAAATGATAATCTTTGACTTTCCCTTTTCGGAAACTTAATTTCTATTTATAGCCCTTCCCGATTAGGAAACTTCATGTTTATCCATTTCGACGAACTTTAAACACGCATAACTTTCTCGTCGTATATCCGATTCTGATAATTCTCACGGCCACAAACTCGTCTCGACATACTCTTCAATAATCACCTGAAGTCAAACACATCGGCCAAACGGATAAAAAGTCAACCCTTTAAAGCAACACACATTTAATTCGACTAAACAAACAACAACGGAAATATTCGCAATTAATTATTTGTAACTCAAAATCATGCTCCGGAAGTTCCTACGAACTCAAAATTAAATTCTGAACAACTTTCGTGAAGGAGCCGAAGCCAAATTCTCGTCCGATAATTTAGTCGCGAAGTAGCTCGCCATATTAATCCGTTTCCGTCGAAACTTCAAATATTCATAACTAATTCCTCGGTCGTCCAAATAAAGATTTGAAACCGCCCACGAAATCATAATCACACGTACAACGACTCTCGAGAAGAGACCCAGCTCCAATTCTCGGCCAATCATTTAGTCGTTAAGAAGCTTCGACGATTAAATCAACTGTCGCAACTCTGCGACTACGCACAAACTCATCGATCAAGCTGATCATACTGCTGATTCTGATCCGGGTCGTCACATCAGGTAAATTCCAGACGCCCAGTGAAGAGTGGCGGTCGGCGAGGCTTGTGAGCGGTGACGGTGGTGTGCACAACATGGGTGGGTTGTGCGGAGAAGAGGCAGCTAAAAGGAATCGATGAGAGGTGCATAACTTAGAGATAACAAACGCGTGATGCAGAGCGTCCAGAGAGACAAGTCGAGAAGAGGCGCTACTACTGTGTTTTTCAGTTTTGAGTGAGTGAGAGAGAGAGAGAGTCCGAGACGATCTGGTTGAGGATGGGTTGTGCAAACAAGAGAGGAGAAGGGTTAGGCTTTTGATAAGAAGACAGAGAGAGACTAAGAGGGTTAGGTGATCGAGAGAGATGAGGGGGGGGGGGGGGGATAGGTTAAGCCAACCTCACATGCCATATGCTTGAGATTTAATAGTTCAAAATTTGGCCCAGTGTTGGGAGGCAAATTAAATTTTTGCTAAAGTGTTGGGAGGGAAACCTTCTGCCAAGACAATTGACCTAAACCACATTATTGCCTACTTACAATTCAGATAATAGACAAAACAAATTATTGTCTAAAATGAGGCAATGGAAAAAAAACTATTCTCTAAAAGAGCTTCATTCAACAAATATAAACCATTGTATAATAATATATCATACAACATCGAAAATAATGAGTGTTGTCTAAATCTGGTGGCACAGACAATAGCAAAAATGTGTGTTGTTATAACATATTACCATCTACAGCTGATTAAAATTTATTGTCTCCTTGGCATATCTGGGCACATTCAAACAATGGTTTTGTTTTTGAGTGTTGACTACATTTTTCATACAATAGACAAACTGCTGGCTGTTGTTTATTAGGTGTTGTTTGAAGCAGTTATTGTCGTAGTGAGTGATGATAATATGCATGTGTTTTGAGAATTTAAGTGATAGAATTTCGTAGGTTTTTGAGAGAAATATATGCCATGATCGAGTGAAGGTGAGGAATAAGTTGATCACATGTAAATAATAATTGGGTTTATTTTTGTGTTAAGCATGATTTAGAATTGTTAGGGGTCTTTTATGTGTTGCTTGTCTACGAGTTTATGCATGCTAGAGTCCTAAGTTCTTTGTTTTGTGTTTATTACATTTTAGATAGAAAACTTAGGTAAATATTAATCAAATTTTTGACACCCCGATTTTTACACAATTATTGCATGCACCGTTCAATCCCTGGTTTAGAACGATACCCTACTTATCAATGCTACATCTACACAAAAAATGTTTAAATTGAATGCGTTAGATTAGGTATTAAGTTGTTAATTTGATGCTTAGTTTAGTGTTATCACCTCATCTCAGTTCTTTGATTATGAAAGATCATCATTTATTATGCTTCATGGGAAAACCCAACACTAATTACCAAAAACTCATTTTTGTGATGATGACTTTTAACTCGACCATTATACGCATTCACTCAGCGGTTTATAACTCAATAAACTGCTCATGAACTAACCATTAAATGGTTGCTCCAAATGTTCTGCATTGATGACTATTTTAGCCGATTGCTATAAGCTACTAATTTAGTTGTTACACTCCATCACCAACAATAAGTTGGATAATTTACTCAAAAATACATCTTCAAAGAATGATGCAATTTTCAGATTACCTTATTGTATCTTGTGTTTATTTAATTTGCACACAAGAGATCTATAATTGTTACAATTATGTTAATTGTTTCTACATAATTTTTTCTTTTAAGTGGAGGAATCTCCACCTTGACAAGACATCCTCACATTCTCAAGTAATTATAAGATGACTTTCTTCATTTCCATAATTCGTATGGAGTTTTTTCTTCTTTCTTTTTTGGGTATTTTATTTCAAAATAATCAGCTGATAAAATGGCATCTTCCTACATGCTTGGTAATAAACCACAACTCAACAACATTGGACTCATCATATCTTTTAAGGCATGATTATTTCGTTCAGCCACACCATTTAATTGTGGTTAATAAGGAGTTGTTGTTTCACATATGATCTCATGCTGAGCACAGTCAACAAATGGTGATTCATACCCATCTCCTCGGTCACTCCTTATAACCTTAATTGTCGTGTTGAGTTGATTCTTAATCTCATTTTTTATAAAGAATAAATTTCTCTATAGCCTCATCTTTACTCTTCATGATGTACACATAGTAATACTTTGTGCTATTATCAATGAAAGTGATAAAGTACTTTTTACCACTTTTTGTTTGTATTGATTTTAAATCGCATACATCCCTATGGATAAAATCAAGGGGTTAATTGTTTCTTTTAATACTTTTGAAAGATGATTTTGTTAGTTTTGTTTCAACACAAGTTTCACACTTATGCTTGAAACACTGATAAACTTTCTAAGTTAATTAACCTCCACAGAGTATTATAATTAACATGCATTTGCTTACCATATCATACATTGGAAGACATACACCAAGGTGGAAGCACTAGCTTTATTCATATTATTAACCATGGTCATTACATTTCAATTTGAAATTTCCACCACTCAACATTTGAACCTCCTTACATTTGAACCTTAGAATACGTTGTTTAGTTCCTTAGAATACCTTAGAATACGTTGTTTAGTTCCTTAGAATACGTTGTTTAGTTCATTTCTAGAGATCAACATTTGAACCTCCTTACATGACCCTTTATTATTCATCCAACTTGGTTTGGTCATACCACCGGTTCAAGTCTTTCATCCCTCAGTCATAATCTTTGACTACTTCCATGCATTGTTCGTCACTTATGATGTCATTTTTCAGAACACAGTCCTCATAGCAAGATGAAATCCGCTTTCGGCCAACCGCTCACTATTTTGCTTTTAGGCCTCACCCTATCACGTCTTGCTATACGGAGGTGAACTCTCCATGTTTCTACCAAAATCCGTAATGGGTTCCGCTAGAAGAGCAAGAGATATTGGGGACCTTTGATGCTCTGCTTACCTGTAAGATAAAAGACTGGCGTCAGGAAGTTGAGATGGGATTGAGTCACCTTCAATGCTCCGATGCCTAAGTCAGATGATGTGATGACAGTAAGCGTTAGGTGAAAGGACCCAACCCCGATTTAGCTCCCTAAACCGGAATCGAACCCCTTCGAAAACAAGAACCAACAAAAACTTTTCGAAATTTGGGCAGAGTTTCGTTACTAGCGTGGAATTACCATTACCTGCACGCGGAAAATACAGTTCATCCTATGCCACAAAAAGCAAACCGTGGGCACCAATCCCATCCGGATTTCTCAATATATCAACAGTAAAGTAAATCAATAAATATATCTATACTTACTGAAATCCGGTGTAAAATCATATAGCATATACGATAGGACGCTCAGAGCGACTTCTAATACATAATCATATACGCATACCACAGTAGGTAGAACAATAAACCTACTGGATGAAACAAAGTAGCTCGAGCACTATGCCTCCGACCACGACGTGCGACTCCAGAGTCCGAACTGCAAACTGGGCACGAAAACCAAAAAGCCCAGGGGAAAGACAATAAATACGTTAGAGTGAGTGGACGAAAATAAATGTCTTTCACCAGTTAATATATATGTTTAAAATAACATATGCGAGTCCAGGTAAATATAAATAACAAAGTACATGAGGTAAAACCATAATCCTCCAGCGTACTGAGCATGCAAGTAAAAATCCCACGGGGTCACTCATGGACACACCCGTGCTAGTACAGTCCGAATCACGGGATCCCGGACCCACACGTGATTCTAAGCCAGAAAGGCCTCGGTTCCAGGGATACGCCCCTCGCCGGTCAGGTCGGGGTAACGCCCCGCCTGGGATGCCTACCATCGGGGATCAGCCGAGAGGCTAAGTGTATCGATACAACAACGTAACCAAGACTGTACTCTGTGTAAACCAAATCATAAACAGTTCGATGCAAATGCATGAAACAGCATATAAGTGTATGTATATTCGTATACGTATATCCATATATGTATAATCGTATATTCGTAAAACACATGCTCATGCAATTCGTAATCTCAATACGCATGCTCAAGTTCAAAAAATCATATAAAAGACTCGCAAGAATTCCGTGAAAAGAAATTGTCCACTCACAGACTGGCGTAACGCGATACGCGTTAACCCGTGATCCAGCAGAATGTCCATCGCCAAACGAACGATCACGAACACCTGAATATTCACAAAATCCATATCTCAAAATCATATCTCGACAATGCAAGACAAATCACGAGAAACCACTGTTCCCGGAAACACATAACTCAAAGCCGACGAATCATCGAAAATCCATATATAACACCTCAATACCTCGCTTTACTTTCGAATGCTCAAATCAAGAAACGAACCTCCCCACTGCGATCAGAGCGCGATTTCGAGTCAAATGACATACAACTTGCCGAAAGTCCAAAAAGTCAAACTTTGACCGTTGACCACCGTCCACGGCGGCGCCGCCGCCGGACGTGAAATTTCACGGCAGAGCCACCCCAATTCCACTCCAAATCGTCCACTGAGCAACTTTGTCAACTGCACCGAAGTCCAATTCTCACTCTAACACATCCAATTTCATGATAAACCGAATTGTACACAAATTTTCAATCTCAAAATTCTCCAAACTCAAGCAAAATTAGAGCTTCAAACTTACATGGTAGCTTCAAGAGGATGAGAGCTACAAAGCCCACTAAAAAATTCAGCTCGAATCGGTCCGAATCCAAGAACCCGAATCACAAAGTTTTCCTCCATTTTTAGACGGATTTCTCTCACTCTCCGGCGAGCCTTGCCGTGAATAGAGGCCGGAGTCACCATCACGGGACCAAGACGCATCGAATGGGACCAACCCCGTCCCACTGGGTGGCCGGAATCCATCGCCACCATGGAAGCCGTGAGCCACCGTCGTGAGCTCCTCCACCACTCGGTCAACACGAGTTGACCGGGTCAATTCCCTAAATGGCAAGGTTTGACCTGCCCAATAAGGAAACTTCCATATATAGACTTACCCGAAATAGAAACTTGTAATTATCCGTTTCGACGAACTTCAAACCCACGTAACTTTCTCGTCATGATTCCAATCCCGATAATTCTTGCGGCTACAAACTCGTCTCGACGTACTCTTCAATAATCACCCAAAGTCAAACACATCGGCCAAACGGATAAAAAGTCAACCCTTTGAACCAACACACATTTAAATCGACTAATTAATCAACAAACGGCAATATTCACAATTAAATCTTCGTAACTCAAAATCATGCTCCGGAAGTTCCCACGAACTCGAAATTAAATTCTGAACAACTTCCGTGAAGAAGCCGAAATCAAATTCTCGACCAGTAATTTAGTCGCTAAGTAGCTCGCCATATTAATCCGTTTCCGTCGAAACTTCAAATATTCATAATTAATTCCTCGGTCGTCCAAATAACGATCTGGAACCGCCCACGAACTCGTAATCACACATAGAACGACTCTCGAGAAGAGACCCAGCTCCAATTCTCGGCCAATAATTTAGTCGTTAACAATCCCTGGCAGTTCAGACCTTGTCGTCAATCTGCAGCTATGCAGTAACTCATGTATACAGCTGATCATACTGCTGATTCTGGTCCGGGTCGTCACATTAGGTGAATAGTAAAGAATTTATTTTTTTCCTTTGTCTTATTATAAATACCTTCCCTATAGAGGTAGTTGAGGGTGATAACTTCTTGTGGTCCTTGATGTGGGACTAATGAGAGCAGATTGGTCCTAAACGCATGTACTTCCCTAATGCGATCTCTGCTTTGTACCTTTATAACTTTCTTTGACAATTGAGTTTTGGTGCTAAGTATGGTATATTTTTATGGGTTAGCGCATGACATACTAACAAGCCCCCCAAGTTTTTGAGTTAAGGAGATTGACCTTGATTGAGGAGTTGGCAAACCCAAGATCCATAAAGCGTCCATACTTCACACCGCTATGTTGGGGCAGTGTAGCGACCTTTAGTCCCCTCAACTCCGTAATTAAGGACGATCTTTTATACTCATTATACCTTAGCAGGTGGCAAGGCATGTTATGTGTGAAGCGTCATGCATGAGAGCAGTGAGTGTTATGCAATTAACATCATGCATTAGGGCAGCGTGCACGAAACTTGAAACGTCATGGATAAGAACAATGAGTACTTAAGTAGGAAATGACGTGCGCTAGGGCAGTGCTTAAGCTTGAAATGTTGTGGGGGAGAATAATGAGCACTTAAGCAGGGAATGTCGTGCGCTGGGACAATGAGCGTTGAGCCTGAAACATCATGCTAGAGGACAACACGCGCTTAGCAAGTAACATCGTGCGCTGGGCAAGCAAGCGTTCAAGCCGTTTGATGCCGCCTGATGGATGACAATGATGTTAGGGATTTTTCGGTCTCGAGGGGAGTTTAAGTTCCCAGGTAGCCAATGCTGCTAGGTCATAGACCGCGTTAGGAGACACCCCTAGGAGGATCAGTTGCTAGGAGGTCTGTAATTGAGCGAGGTGTGTAATGCAGCCTGCACTCAGGCCGTTGGAAGCCGCTTGACAGTTGACAACGACGCTAGGGATTTTTTGGGTCTGAGGCCGCTAGGACTGGGACATCCTGTTCGACGAGATCAGTCCCCGGGGGAGTCCGTGTGTGAGGGTGATGTGCTTCAATCATCTATGAGTGATAAACCGCGCCTCCACCGCGTTTCGAATGCTCCCAGGCACGATTGGCCGACTTTTATGCCAATCAAAGGTCGGCTTGAAGCGCCTTGGTATCCTCCCTAACGTGCCGAGTTGACAAAGCAGATGAAGCAGAAAAATCTCTCTGTACCAAGTGTCCTAGCCCACGAACCTCCTTGCCAGTTCAGCGGCAGTAAACAACATCGGCAATAGCGATCTGACTCTGCATCGACAAGGGAGGCATTTGTTCAGGCGTCATCTCTGTGTTGGCCAGCCGGATTGCGACCAATTCCTCCTCAATCATCTATATCAACCTCTCCTGAAATTAATCAAGTAAAGAATACATAAATATAATATTAATATATAACAAAAATTTGGCATAATTTCCCCTAAAATTTTTCGAAAACCAAAAAACCTGCAGGCAAGATTACACTTCGAATAACCAATTACAACAACACAATTACACTGTGGGCACCGATTCTCATCCGGATTTCTCAAGTTGAAAATCATAATTTACATGACTAAACTAACACTACCAACATTTTCACTATAGCCGACGATATTAAAAAAAACAGGCCGACAACATTTTAAATCGTCGGCTATAGTAAACTATAGTCGACGACAACACAAAAAATCGTCTGCTATAGTACTATAGCCAACGATTTTTGCAACAAAAAGCGTTGGCTATACTTTTGCCGACTCTTTTTAGCCTACAGGACTATAGCCAACGATTTTTGGTGTTGTCGGCAAAAAAGCGTCAGCAAAAGCGTCCGATCCATGGTGTTGTGGTCGGCTATAGTCTACTATAGCCGACAATTTAAAATGTCGTCGACCTATTTTTTTTAATGTCGTTGGCTATAGTGAATATGCTGGTAGTGTAAAGCATAACCAAATTTAAGTTCAAAATCATATTCCAATAGTACAACCTAACTAAATCATGCACTAATCATAATTCAATTTCTTAAAAATACAATTAGCGTTATACTAAATCTTGATATTCTTTGAAAGTACAAGTAAATGCAATTGATTTTAGAAATATGAGTCACTAACCCCTTGTTGACTCGCTTCATTGATGATCTCGGGTTTCACATAAGCTTGGACGCTGGCATTCAAGAAGCAATGCTTCGAACCCGCATCTTTGTGCTCCTTCACGATGTAAATGAACTTTTGCGAGTCTGATCCATGGTGTTTGTCCTTCTTGTTCCGATTTGTCTTGTTGGCCTTTAACCCTATTTGTTACACAACAAAGATAATAAAATAATTGTTAAAATAAGAAAGTGTGCAATTTTCATTACATAAAGAAAATAAAGACGAACCTTATACTTGTTTGAAAGGACCCGATCCCGATTCAGTTACCTAAACCGGAATCAAACCCTTTCGGAAATACGAACCAACAAAAAAATTTCAAAATTTCGGCAGAGTTTCGTTACTAGCGTGGAATTACCATAACCTGCACGCGGAAATTAACACTTCGTCCTATGCCACAAAAAGCAAACCGTGGGCGCCAATCCCATCCGGATTTCTCAACAACAATATAATCATCAACAAAGAATAAACTGTACTATGTATATATGTATATCTGTGAAAATCCGCACAACATGTATCAGGATGTATCAGAGCGACCTCTAGAGTAAAACATATACAATATGTACATCAGTAGGCGAAACAAGAACCTACTGGAAAACACAGGTGACTCTGATCACTAGTCTCCAAACTGCGACGTGAAACACCAAACCTGAACTGCAAACTGGGCACGGAAACCGAAAAGCCCAGGGGAAAGACAATAAACACGTTAGAGTGAGTGGATGAAAATAAATGTCTTTCACCAGTTATAATATATGTTATAAAAACATGTGCGAGTCCAGGTAAATAAAAAACAACATAGTACACGAGGTAAAACTCACACTCCTCCAGTGTACAGAGCATGCAAGTAAAAATCCCACGGGGTCGCTCATGGACACACACCGTGCTAGTACAGTCCGAATCATGGGATCCCGGACCCACACGTGATTCTAAGCCAGAAAGGCCTCGGTTCCGGGGATACGCCCCTCGCCGGTCAGGTCGGGGTAACGCCCCGCCTGGGATGCCTACCATCGGGGATCAGCCGAGAGGCTAAGTGTATCGATACAACAACGTAACCAAGACTGTACTCTGTGTAAACCAAATCATAAACATTTCGATGCAAATGCATGAACAACATATAAGTATATGTATACTCGTATACGTATATCTGTATAAGTATAATCGTATAATCGTAAAACACATGCTCATGTAATCCGAAATCTCATACGCATGCTCGAGTTATAAATCATATAAAAGACTCGCAAGAATTCCGTGAAAAGAAAATGTCCACTCACAGGTGAGCAAAACGCGCACACGCGCTAATCTCGAGGACCGGCGGAAGATCCCTCGCCAGAGGCTCGATCACGATCCCGATCTCGATCCCCTGAATATATTCACAAAACATAACTGATCAATATCGTAATCCACAACACTGTACTGATGCACGGAAACCAACCGTTTCCGGAAATGCGAAAAGCAGTGCGAAATGAATTACGGAAATCCCGAAATCCCAAATCGAAACCTCGACTAAAAATCGGCTAACCAAATCAACCCGAAAACCTCCGTACGATAACCAGGGCGTGATTACGAGAAAAATGACACTAATTACATCGAAATCTGAAAAATTGACTTTTCCTCCGCCGTTGACCGCCGCCGCCGGCGGCGGCGCGCCGTCAACGGAGGAATCCCACGGCGGAAAGCTCCAGATCGGATCATCTCAACCTTGCGAACAACTTTTCCTTCTATCACTAAACTCGATTCAAAGCCGAACTACCTCAAAATCACGAAACCAAATCGGGATACCCAAATCGGATCCCAAATCGGGTCCATCCCAAATCACCAGCTCCGATCAAATTAATCACACCTTGAGGTTTAGAGAAGCAAGGGGAGTTTTTCCCCCCTAACCCCCACCTCTAAACCTCGCCGGAGCCAAGCTCCCCATCACCGGCGACGGACACGAAACCGACCCACCTCGGGTCCAACCAAAACGTGATTAAAACTCAACAATTCACACATAAATCAATTCGAAATCACTTAAGGAAGATATTCATACCCTTGTTGAAGTCGTTGGTGGCCGGAATTTGGTCGCCGGAAAGTGCAAGACCGAAACGGAAAGTTTTCCTCACGGGTCAACAGTCAAAGTTTCCCAAAACGGAAAGTCAACGTCTGGTCAACCGAAAACAATGTTTTACGACTAATTCTCGACTATTTCGCTATTTATACTCGAGCCTCGGGTCGATCGACGGTCCGAAATGAATATACGAATGATTCGGATAACCTCGAAACAATCGGATAAACTCGTCGAATACCGAAACTTTAAATAATCATAAAATATTCCTCGGTTATCGGAAAAATCTTCCGGAACCACCCACGAACTCGAAATCACATACTCTACACTTTCCGTGAAGACATTCAACTCAAATTCTCGACCGAAAACAAAGTCGCGAATCGAATCGGCAAACCACATAATATCGCAAAACTGCGACTAAAACCAAACCTCGAGAATCGTGCCAAGCACACATCTGATTCTGGTTCGGGTCGTCACATTGTTGGTCTGAAAGTGTTCGACCAACCATTGCCACTCATCTTCTCTATCATTCTCAGGCTCCACAGGCGGAGGCGAGGCACTGTGTTGCTAGTAGTACCTGTGGAGGTCGTACTTCTAGTCCTTGTAAATGCGACCAACCGTCTCCTCTTTATCCTTCATCATCTCCGCTGAGCCGGAGATTTCAAAATGATTTTAGAAATATAAATAACAAATTAAAATTAATTATAGAAATAATGCATTTATGTTTTATAATTACTTAAAAAAATAATTATAATAAATAGTATTACTGATAGTTCGCGGTAAATCCTCAACTTTTCAGATCGGGGCAGGTTGTTCCACGAAGGGGCAACCATACGGATGTTATTTCGTATGATTGAGCCGATAGAGTGCGGGGTCAAACTCTCGAGCTGCACGGTAGGAGGGCCTCAAGTGAACTCGTCGTATAAGAGGTCGTTCTTCTTCCCCGTCGACTTCATCATGCTTTCGCCTTTAGCGACCTTTCCAAGTCCCCGAGTCCTTTTCGCAGGTGCGTCGGATGCCTGCCTCCTGAGGGCACTGTAGAGAATCGATTCGTCGACTGACTCATCCAGATCGTCAGACGTCGCAGACGATCGGCCCTTGTTTGACTGTGCAGTCAATCAGGCCCCGTCCGTAAAAGCTGAGGAATCCTTATGTGAAGCATGAGGGATTTGGCCTGTCGCCAGAGCCGAAGATTGCTACGGAGAATTTGTAATGGTTTCCTCCGAATCCTACCTCCAACCAATTGCTTACGCAATGGCTTCGCATTCGGCCTCCTTTTTTCGCAGCCGTGCGCCTCTTCCATGGAGTCATAATTAAGTTAAATAAATGAAATACGTGGCATAATTCATCCAAACATAGCCAAATTTGATCAAAAATATTCAAATTTTATCAAAAAATTCAAAGTTCACAAATATATCCAATGTATCCAAATTTCACAATATTTTTCAAATTTATCCAAATACTGAAAGGACCCAACCCCGATTTAGTCTCCTAAACCGGAATCAAACCCCTTCTGAAAACACGAACTTGCAAAAACCACAAAAATTTTGGCAGAGTTTCGTTATAACGTGGAATTACCATTAACCTGCACCCGAAACACACTTCATCCAACGCCACAAAAGCCAAACCGTGGGCACCAATCCCATCCGGATTTCTCAATATCATAACAATAATGTAAAGTAACAATCAAAACTGTATTTTATGGAAATCCGGGGAAAAACATATAAAAGTATAACAACAAAGCGACCTCTAGTGTATATATACAAAAATATACAACAGTAGGCAAAACAAGAAACCTACTGGAAAAGAAAGGTAGCTCGAACACTAAGAATCCGACTGCAACGTGAGACACCAGAATCCGAACTGCAAACTGGGCACGGAAACTGAAAAGCATAGGGGAAAGGCAATAAAATCGTTAGAGTGAGTGGACGAAAATAATCATATGCCTTTCACCATTTATATATATCATAAAACAAAGCGAGTTCATAAAATGAATGAAGGTGTCAGTTGAATCTCTCAAGCCCGACGGTGATACACTAGGCGAATCTCTCAAGCCTAGTGGGCACATCAGGGGAATCTCTCAACCTGGATCTGGACTACCGGTGATCAGCCGAGTAGCCAATGCATCGATGCTAAGTAAATGTCATCACCATATAAAATATAAAACAATACCTCTAAAACCAATAAATAATCTCAGCATCGTATCGTAAATAAATACGAAAATCAAGAACTCGCTACGACAGTATAAATAAAAGGTCCACTCACAGATAACACAGTGCGCACACGCGCTAATCACGAGATCCGGCGGAAAATCTCTCGCCCAACGTACAATCTCGATCCCTTGAATAATCACAAAATATAACTTATCAAAATCAAAGTTCAATACCCTGTACCACACCTCGGAAACCAACCATTTCCGGAAACATATAACTCGATACAAAATAATCGTTGAAATTCCCAAAACTCTCCACATAAACCCTCGACTAAAAATCCGATATCCAAATCAACTCGAAAACCTCAAGGCGATGATTGGGGCGCGATTACGAGCAAAACGACATAAAACTCGTCAAATTCCAAAAAGTCAACGGGTCGCCGGAGCTCCGTCGTTGACCGCTGCCGGCGGTGGCGGCTCTCGGCGGCCAAGCTCACCGTAGTATCTCCTCCTCAAACCCAACACATCTCTCAACTGTGACAACCATCAATTCCCCCGCGATTAGCCAGAATTCAACTCGAAACATCCACGGCCGAGAATCGCCGGAAAACTTTCCCGGCCGATTCCAGCGCTGTCACGCCACCTCGTCCCTCAAAACCAAAGGGGAAATCATCCTAGATCATAACCCAATTGATTGCACCCAAAAACCTCACAGGAAAGTCACCGGAGCGCCGCCCCCATCAAACCCGATTCTGGCCGGAAAACAACGAACTTTAACTCACTCGTTCACCCTCAATCCGTGACCAATTCAAACAATTCCAAGTTCTAAACAGTTGCGAATCACGAGAGGAATCAATACCTTCCAAAATCGTGGCCGGAAACGGTCGAAAACGGCAAGTCTGACGGCGATAGTTCGCACACGCGCGGTGGAGCTCCGGTCAATTCATGGTCAAACGACGATCAAACTTCCCGAACAGTGTTTTCGACAATTTTTCGACTATTTCTAATATTTATATTCGTGGCTCGATATGATCGACGGTCCAGAATGAATCACAATCACGTTTCGGATAGCTGAAATCCAAACGGATAAACACGACGAAATTCCACGATTTCAAATATTCATAACATATTTCTCGGTCGTCAAAATAATTATCCGAAACCGCCTACGAACTCGAAATCACGCGCACTACAACTCTCGTGAAGAGACTTAACTCAAATTCTCGCCGGATAATTAAGTCGTAAACTGAACCGCCAATTCGATTAATTTACGGAAAACTGTAATTACTAGTTAACTCGTGAATTAAGCCGATTATCGAGCTAATTCTGATTCGGGTCATCACAAATCTACCCCCCTTAAAAAAAATTTCGACCTCGAAATTTACATACTTGCTAGGTGAACAGATGAGGATACTGCTCCTGCATACGTTGCTCGGTCTCCCAGGTGGCCTCCTCAATTGAATGATTCTGCCATAAGACCTTTACAAGCGGTATAACACGGTGCCTCAACTCCTGCTCACGCTGATGGAGAATCTCTATCGGCTCCTCCACATATGTCAAATCCTCCCGGATAGGAAGCTGATGTGGTGCTAACACATGTGATGGATCTGGAATATACTTCCGCAACATCGAGACATGAAAAACATCGTGTACACGAGCCATCTTCGAAGGCAACTCTAATCTGTAAGCCACGGCACCAACTCTCTCGATAATCTCATATGGACCAATGTACCGTGGTCGAAACTTGCCACGCTTCCCGAAACGCACAACTCCCCTCCAAGGAGATAGTTTCAGGAAGACCCAATCACCTACCTCGAACTCGAGACTCTTTCTTCTCACATCCGCATAACTCTTCTGGCGATCCTGGGCAATCTTCAATCTGTCCCAGATAATCTAAATGTCCTTCGATCATGGTGCTCTTCACCAGATCAGAGCCAATAAGTCATGCTCGCCCACATCACTCCAACACAATGGAGTACGACACTGCCTTCCGTATAGAGCCTCATACGGTGCCATATCAATACTGGCCTGATAGCTGTTGTTGTAAGCAAACTCGATCAAATGCAGTTGTTGGTCCCAATTTCCTCGAAACTGCAAAACACAATACCGTAACATATCCTCGAGAGTCTGAATAGTCCTCTCAGACTGCCCATCAGTCTGAGGATGAAAAACCGTACTGATATGCAATCTAGTGCCCAAGGCTCGCTGCAATGCCTGCCAGAACTCTGAAGTAAACTAACTGTCTTGATCAGACACAATAGATACAGGCACACCATGCAGACGAACGATCTCCGCCAAATATAGCTTAGCCAGTCTGCCCACCGAAATCTTCCCCAGAAGTGCCAGGAAATGAGCGAATTTCGTCAAACGATCTAATATAACCCAAATACCAGTATTACCAGCCGAAGTACGCGGTAACTGATACACGAAATCCATAGTAATGTGCTCCCACTTCCAAACCGGAATTTCCAAGGGCTGCAACTTTCCCGCATGCTTCTGCCTCTCCGCTTTAACCTGCTGACAAATCAAACATTTGCTCACATATGTGACGACCCAGAACAGAATCACCAGTATGATCAGCTATGTACGTGAGTTACTGCGTAGTCGCGGAGTTCCGACAGTATTTGAATCGCCAGACTTGATAACGACTTAATTATTGGCCGAGAATTGGAGCTGAGTCTCTTCTCGAGAGTCGTTGTACGTGTAATTTCAAGTTCGTGGGCGGTTCCGGATCGTCATTTGGACGACCGAGGAATTAATTATGAATATTTGAAGTTCGGATTTAAATGGTGGACTTCTTAGTGACTAAATTACCGGTCGAGAATTTGGTTTCGGCTTCTTCACGGAAGTTGTTGAGAATTTAATTTTGAGCTTGTAGGAACTTCCGGAGCATTATTCTGAATTACGAAGATTAAGTTTTGATTATTTCCGTTTGTTGTTTGTTTAGTCGATTAAATATGTGTTTGGGCTGATCAGTTGACTTTTTATCGGTTTTGTCGATGTGTTTGACTTCGGGTGATAATTGAAGAGCATGTCAAGTCGAGTTTGCTGCCGCGAGAATTATCGGAATCGGAGTTACGACGCGGAAGTTACGGGAGTTTAAAGTTTGTCACGAAATGTATTTATGGGGGTTTCATCTTTGGGAAAGGCTATAAATAGCAACTTGCCAAATCAGTAAAGTCAACATTTCATTAATGTACCTTGACCGGTCAACTTTGGTCAACTCGGCCTTTGGATGGGTGGTGCGACGGCGACGGGCTCGACGGCGGCGAGCCTATTCCTGCCACCTCTGAGCCTCCTCTTGGTCTCTATCGACTCGTCTTACTGCTCTCTATCTAGTACCGACCACCATCAACGGCGTAGGTCGTCGGAAGGAGGAAGAAAATCCGGCCAAAGTTGGTGAATTTTGAGCGATTTCGGGTTCCATGTTTTGGACCGATTCGAGCTGAAATTTTTAGTGGGCTTTGAAGCTCTCCTCACATACAAGCTACCATGTAAGTTTAGTGTTTCAATTCGATGTGTACATGGAGAATTTTGGATTGGAAAATTTGGTACCAATTCGGTTTATCACGAAATTGACCTAGTTAGAGTGAGAATTGGCCTTTGTTGCAGTTATGAAAGTTGCTCAGTGGATGATTTTGAGTGGAGTGAGGGTTGCTCCGCCGTGAAATTTTCCGGTCGGGTGGCGGCGCCGCCGTGGGCGGTGGTCAACGGCGGTCAACAGTTTGACTTTTTGGATTTTCTATAAGTTGCATGTCATTTTACTCGAAATCGCGCATCAATCGCAGTGGAGAGGTTCGTTTTTCGAGTTGAGCGTCCGAAAGTATAGCGAGGTATTGAGGTGTGATTTATGGACTTTCGACGATTCGTCGACATTGAATTTCGTGTTTCCGAGAACGGTGGTTTCTCGTGATTTATTTTGAATTGTCGAATTATGTTTGTGAGAATTGGATATTGTGGTTAATCAGGTGTTCGTGATCGTTTGTTTGGCAAAGGACTTTCCGCCGGATCACGGGTTAACGCGAACTGCGTTACGCTAGCGTGTGAGTGGACAAGTTTATATTTTCACAGTTGATTTGCGAGTTCGTGGATTTTATGATTTTCGTATTTACTTTATACGATATTGTGATATGTATTATTTTCGGAGGTATTGTTTTATATTTATTGGTGATGGCATTACTGCATCGATGCTTCGACTACTCGGCTGATCAACGGTAGTCTACCAGAGTTGAGAGGTCCTCTGGGCAGGGTTGAGAGGTCCCCTGTATGCCGCCAGGGTTGAGAGGTCCCCTGGCATATCACCGTCGAGTTTGAGCGATTCACCTGACGTCGGGCTTGAGAGGTCGCCCGACAACCTCCATATGTATATGTGTTCCGAACTCGCACTGTTTTTACATTGATTGTGTATATAACTGGTGAAAGGCATATGTTTATTTTCGTCCACTCACTCTAACGTTTTTATTTGCCTTTCCCCTGGGCTTTTCGGTTTCCGTGCCCAGTTTGCAGTTCAGGCTCTGGTGTCGCACGTCGTGGTCGGAGGCATAGTGCTCGAGCTACATTGTTTCTTCCAGTAGGTTTATTGTTCTACCTACTGTGGTATACTTATATGTTTATACATTAGAGGTCGCTCTGAGAAATCTGTTGTTTACGTTGTACGATTTTACACCGGATTTCAGTAAAGTATAGATATATTTATTGTTTTACTTTACTGTTGATATATTGAGAAATCCGGATGGGATTGGTGCCCACGGTTTGATTTTTGTGGCATAGGATGAAGTATATTTTCCGCGTGCAGGTAATGGTAATTCCACGTTAGTAACGAAACTCTGCCAAAATTTCTATGGTTTTTGTTGGTTCATGTTTTCGAGGGGGTTCGATTCCGTTTAGGTAACTAAATCGGGGTTGGGTCCTTTCACATATGCGGCAATCTCCCTCTTCATATTGCGCCACCAGTAATAAGCTAGAGTGTACAAAACATCTTCGTACCACCGGGATGCATTGCATACGCCGAACAATGAGCTTCGTCTAAAATCTCTTTCTTCAAACTCTCATCCCTGGGTACACATAATCTGCCTCTAAATAGCAATGTACCATCATTACTCAACCGAAACTCTGTTGGCACACCATTCCGAATCATGGTCTTCTTCTCCAACAGATAGGAGTCCACATCCTGAGCTTCCCGAACTTGATCCACCAACACTGGTCGAACCTGGAAGCTAGCCAACAAGGCTCCATCATCGTCCCACTCAAACTCAGCTCCCGTAGCCCGAAGCTCGACTAACATGGAAACTCTGGCCACACACACATGAAACAACGAAGCTTCGGATTTCCGACTGAGTGCATCAGCAACGACATTAGCCTTCCTTGGATGGTACTCGAAAGTGCAATCATAGTCGTTGATCAACTCCATCCATCTGCGCTGCCTCATGTTCAAGTCTGACTGCATGGTCAAATAAGTGAGACTTTTGTGATCGGTGTATATCTTGCACTGAGCTCCGTACAGGTAGTGTCTCTAACTCTTCAAAGCTAATACAGTAGCAGCCAACTCTAAATCGCGGGTAGGATAGTTGACTTCATGTGGTTTCAGCTGCCTGGAACCGTAAGCCACCACTCTGCCATGCTGCATCAAAACACAACCAAGTCCCAACTTCGATGTATCGTTGTAAACCACAAACTCTCCACTATCGTCAGGTAGAGTCAGAACCGGTGCAGTGGTCAACTTTTCCTTCAGGACCAAGTAACTCTCTTCACATGCATCGGACTACTCGAACTTGACACCTTTCTTCGTCAATCAGGTAAGTGGAGTGGCAATCCGTGAAAAATCCTGCACAAAACGCCGATAGTAACCTGCCAAACCCAAGAAACTCCTGATCTCTGGTACGGTGGTAGGTCTATTCCAATTCAACATGGCTTCAATCTTGTCAGGATCCACGCTGATTCCTTCAGCTGATATCACGTGACCCAAAAACTTTACGTTATCCAACTAAAACTCACACTTGTTGAACTTCGCAAACAACTGATTGTCTCGCAAAGTCCGCAAAAGAGCTCGTAAATGATTCTTGTGCTGGCCCACACTCCTGGAATAAATTAGGATGTCGTCGATGAACATGATCATAAACTTGTCCAGAAACCGCCTGAACACCTGGTTCATCAAGTCAATAAAAGCTGCGGGGGCATTGGTCAACCCAAACGGCATAACCAAGAACTCATAATGCCCATATCGCGATCTGAAAGCTGTCCTGGCCACGTCTGACTCTCTGATCCTCAACTGATGGTATCCGAACCTGAGATCAATCTTCGAAAAGACTGAAGCTCCCTTGAGCTAATCAAACAAATCGTCAATCTGCGGCAACGGATACTTGTTCTTCACAGTGACCTGATTCAGCTTCCGGTAATCAATGCACAACCACATGGAACCATCCTTCTTCCGCACAAATAGTACCGGAGCACCCCACAGCGATACACTGGGTGGTATGAAACCTTTCTCCAGCAACTCTTGAATTTGAATCTATAGCTCTTTCAACTCCGCTGGCGCCATACGATAAGGTGCCTGTGATATGGGTCAAGTGCCCGGTAATAGCTCAATGGTGAAATCGATCTCCCGAATTGGGGGAACACCCGGTAACTCCTTCGGAAACACATCTGGAAACTCGTAAACCACCTCAATATCACCTATGTCTGGTACAGTAGCCGTAGTATCCATAACATGAGCTAAGTAAGCAACACAACCCTTCTTCATCATCTGATCAGCCTTCATCGCTGAAATCACACATGGCAATGAAATATTCTTCTCACCGCGAAACAATATCTCAGGGAAACCTGGACGTCGAAACACAACCTCCTTCTTGTGACAATCGAACATAGCCCAATGCGTCTCCAAGAAGTCCATACCCAAAATCACATCAAAGTTGACGATATCCAGCAATAACAAATCCGCGGCTAAACCATGACCTCCAATAAAAATCTCACAATCCCTATACACCCAGCCAATACTCACAACCTCACCGGACGGATACAACACTCTCCACAACCCCGAAAGTGGAGATGCAGGCATAGTAGTTAAAGATGATAATCTATATGATATGAATGAATGCGTGGCACCTGGATCTAGCAATGTAAGTACTGGATAACCAAAAACATGCAACGTATCAATAACAACCTCCGGTGAAGCTTTGCCCTCACGCAATGACATAGCATGAACCCTGGGTTGCTCGGCTGGTCGTCCATGCTGAGGGTGAATCTGTTGTCCGCCCTGACCAGAAAACTATACTGGTCGAGCCCCAGAAGTGGTACCTCGCTCTCCTCGGGAACCCTGGGCCGCCTGTCCACCAACACCAGCAAGCTGGAAACATTCCCTCGCATAGTGACCCTCCTGGCCATAGCGATAACAAACGATAGGGCCTCGCTGACATGGACCAACATGATGCCTGCTACAGAGACTACACAATGGGTACTCCCTTGGTACGGCAAAAGTGCCACCGGTACGCCGAGGATAACTGGAACCGCTAGAACCCCCACTACACTGTGGCCTCTACGGTCGATCCCTCCTCCATCTCTGTCTCTGTCTCGCTGAACTACCTGGTGGTCAATATGGTCCACTGCCAGATGATGATACCGATCCAGAAGTGTCAGAACTCAGCCTCTTGGAAGGTCCCTGACTCGATCCATCCTCCTCAAACCGTCGAGACTAGAATCTCATTTATCTTTGCTTCTCGATATCCTCGCCTCGAAGTGCTGCACTCACAAACTCATCAAAGTTGTTCTGATGCATCGTAGTCAGTGTCCCCTTGAGGTTCAAGTTCAAGCCCAGCTCAAATCTACGGCACTTAGCTTCCTCTGTAGCCACCATGTCACGAGCAAACCGAGATAAGCGGGTAAATCTGTCTCGGTACTCAAGTACTGACATACTGCTATGTCTCAAATTAGTGAACTCCTCATACTTCCGCTGCTGTGTAGCCTGGTTGAAGTATCTCCGCATAAACAAATCTCGAAACAAAGTCCACGGAGTATCAACCAGAACTCTATCGGTGCTAGTCCACCAGAAGTATGCATCAGACTCAAGTAAACCAACTGCTGCCACTGTCATCTGCTCAGGAGTGAAACGCAGACGCTCACAAGCGCGTTCAACCTGAACCAACCATGCCTCACAAATCTCTGGATCAGCTGAACCTGAAAAGACAGTCGCTCTAGCAGTTGGAGCTTTGACCATAGGGTCAAAATGCTCCTCCAAACGCAACACTCGCATCAGCAAGTCATGCGTCTGGTGATCCTCATCAGGATCCACCTCCCGATTAACACGGGGACCACGTCTAGGAGGCATCCTAATGATATAGGACAAGCATTAGTCACAAGCACTAGGAAAGTAATCATGAGACTTCAGACATTTGAACATATACAACACCCGAAGCATTGATGAGTAACCACTGGCCAGTCGGGTCATCACTCCAGACATGCTGTACATACATAAATACCCTTAGTGTCACAACTACAAGAGTCTACAGAACCTGAAACCTAATGCTCTGATACCAAGCTAAAAGGACCCAACCCCGATTTAGTTTCCTAAACCGGAATCAAACTGTGACGACCCAGAACAGAATCAGCAGTGTCATCAGCTTGGTCCGTGAGATGATTGAGTAATAGCAGATTTCCGATAATAGATTTACCTGCCAGACTCGTTAACGACTAAATTATTGGCCGAGAATTGGAGCTGGGTCTCTTCTCGAGAGTCGTTGTACGTGTGATTTCGAGTTCGTGGGCGGTTCCGGATCGTTATTTGGAAGACCGAGGAATAAGTATGAATATTTGAAGTTTCGACGGAATCGGATTAAATTAGTGGATTTCTTAACGACTAAATTACCGGACGAGAATTTGGTTTCGGCTTCTTCACGGAAGTTGTTGAAAATTTAATTTCAAGCTTGTGGGAACTTCTGCAGCATTATTTTGAGTTACGGAGATTAAGTTATGGATATTTCCGATTGTTGATTGTTTAGTCGGATTATGCATGTGTTTGGGTTGAATGGTTGACTTTTTATCCAAATGGTCGATGTGTTTGACTTTGGGTTATAATTGAAGAGTTTGTCGAGACAAGTTTGTTGCCGTGAGAATTATCGGGATCGGATTTACGACGAGGAAGTTACGTGTGTTTAAAGTCGTCGAAATGGATAATTACAAAGTTTCCTAAATGGGAAAGCTATAAATAGTGAAGTTTCCATTTGTGGCAAGTCAACATTTGGCATTTATGGGAGTTGACCGAGTTGACCGAGTCAACTCGGTGGGAGAAGGAGATTCACGACGGTGCTTCACGGTGGCGACGGCGAGCTGCCGTTCGGCTGTCTCCGACCACGGGGGATGACCCAAACGGTGCGCCTTGACTTCCTCGTCCCATCCCCGGCCACCACGCACGGCGAGGCTCACCGGAGAGAGAATATTTTCCGGCCAAAGTTCAAGGGTTTTTGGTGAATTCGGGTTCTGATTTTCAGGCCGATTCGAGCTACAATTTGGAGTGGGCTTTGTAGCCCTCATCACCATGAAGCTACCATGTAAGTTTGGTGTTTCAATTCGATGTGTGCTTGGAGAATTATGGGTGTGAAATTTGTGAGACAATTCGGTTTATCATGAAATTGAGCAAGTTAGATATTGAATTGGCCTTTGTTGTAGTTGACAAAGTTGCTCAGTGGGTGATTTTGCATGGAATGGTGGTTGCTCCGCCGAGAAATTTTCAGGTTGGTGGTGGCGCCGCCGTGGGCGGTGGTTAACGGCGGTCAAAGTTTGACTTTTTGGAGTATTCGACAAGTGTCATGTCATTTCACTCGAAATCGCGCCCCGATCGCAGTGAGGAGGTTCGTTTTTCGAATTGAGCGTCCGAAATTACAGTGAGGTATTGAGGTGTGATTTCCGGATTTTCGACAGTTTGTTGTAATTGGATTTCGTGTTTCCGAGAACGGTGGTTTCTCGTGATTTGATTTGAATTGTCGAGTTATGACTTTGAGTAATGGTTATTGTGATATTCAGGGGTTCGTGATCGTTCGTTTGGCGAGAGATTTTCCGCCGGATCACGGGTTAACGCGAACTACGTTACGCTAGTCTGTGAGTGGACATTTCTTTTCACGGATTATTTGCGAGTCTTTATACACGTTTTATGAACTTGAGCATGCGTATGAGATTTCGGATTACATGAGAATGTGTTTTATGATTATACATTTACGAATATACGTATACGAACATACATACACTTATATGTTGTTTCATGCATTTGCATCGAACTGTTTATGATTTAATTTTCACAGAGTACAGTCACAGTTACGTTGTTGTGTCGATACACTTGCCTCTCGGCTGATCCCCGATGGTAGGCCGCCAGGAGGGGCGTCGTCACCCCGACCTGACCGGTGATGGGCGTATCCCCGGAACCGAGGCCTTTCTGGCTTAGAATCACGTGTGGACCAAGGACCCCGTGATTCGGACTGTACTAGCACGGAGGTGTCCATGAGTGACCCCGTGGGATTATGATTTTACCTGCTCAGCACGCTGGAGGATTATAATTTTACCTCATGTACTTTGTTATTTCTATTTACCTGGACTCGCATATGTTATTTTAAACATATGTATCAACTGGTGAAAGACATTTATTTTCCTCCACTCACTCTAACAGTTTTCATGTCTTTCCCCTGGGCTTTTCGGTTTCCGTGCCCAGTTTGCAGTTCGGACTCTGGTGTCGCACGTCGTGGTCGGAGGCATAGTGCTCGAGCTACCTTGTTTCTTCCAGTAGGTTTATTGTTCTACCTACTGTGGTATACGTATATGATTATACATTAGAGGTCGCTCTGAGTATTCTGTTGTATATACTATATGATTCTACACCGGATTTCAGTAAAGTATAGATATATTTATTGTTTTACTTTACTGTTGATATATTGAGAAATCCGGATGGGATTGGTGCCCACGGTTTGATTTTTGTGGCATAGGATGAAGTGTATTTCCGCGTGCAGGTAATGGTAATTCCACGTTAGTAACGAAACTCTGCCGAAATTTTTACGGTTTTTGTTGGTTCGTGTTTTCGAAAGGGTTTGATTCCGGTTTAGGGAGCTAAACCGGGGTTGGGTCCTTTCACAAACCCCTTCTGAAAACACGAACTTGCAAAAACCACAAAAATTTCAGCAGAGTTTCGCTATAACGTGAAATTGCCATTAACCTGCACCCGAAAACACACTTCATCCTATGCCACAAAAGCCAAACCGTGGGCACCAATCCCATCCGGATTTCACAATATCATAACAATGATGTAAAGTAACAATCAAAACTGTATTTTACGGAAATCCGGGGAAAAACATATAAAAGTATAACAACAGAGTAATCAGAGCGACCTCTAGTGTATATATACAAAAATATACAATAGTAGGTAAAACAAGAAACCTACTAGAAAAGAAAGGTAGCTTGAACACTAAGTCTCCGACTGCGACGTGAGACACCAAAATCCGAACTGCAAACTGGGCACGAAAACCGAAAAGCATAGGGGAAAGGCAAATAAAATCTTTAGAGTGAGTGGACGAAAATAATCATATGCCTTTCACCATTTATATATATATATCATAAAACAAAGCGAGTTCATAAAATAAATGGAGGTGTCAGGCGAATCTCTCAAGCCCGACGGTCGGACGAATCTCTCAAGCCTAGTGGGCACATCAGGAGAATCTCTCAACCCTGGATCTGGACTACCGGTGATCAGCCGAGTAGCCAATGCATCGATGCTAAGTAAATGCCATCACCATATAAAATATAAAACAATACCTCCAAAACCAAGAACTCGCTACAACAGTTTAAATAAAAGGTCCACTCACAGACAGTACAGCGCGCACACGCGCTAATCACGAGATCCGGCGGAAGATCCCTCGCCCAACGTACGATCTCGATCCCCTGAATAATCACAAAATATAACTGATCAAAATCACAGTTCAATACCCTGTATCACACCTCAGAAACCAACCATTTCCGGAAACATATAACTTGATACAAAATAATCGTCGAAATTCCCAAAACTCTCCACATAAACCCTCGACTAAAAATCCGATATCCAAATCAACTCGAAAACTTCAAGGTGATGATCGGAGCGCGATTACGAGCAAAACGAAATAAAACTCGTCAAATTTCAAAAAGTCAACAGGTCACCGGAGCTCCGCCGTTGACCGCTGCCGCCGCCGGCGGCGCGCCATCAACCAGAGGAATTTCTCGGCGGCCAAGCTCACCGTAGCATCTTCTCCTCAAGCCCAACACATCTCTCAACTATGACAACCATCAATTCCGCTGTGATTAGCCGGAATTCAACTCGAAACATCCACGGCCGAGAATCGCCGGAAAACTTTCCCGGCCGATTACGATGCTGTCACGCCACCTCGTCCCTCAAAACCAAAGGAGAAATCATCCTAGAGCATAAACCAATCAATTCCACCCAAAAACCTCACCGGAAAGTCACCGGAGCACCGCCCCCATCAAACCCGATTCCGGCCGGAAAAGAACGAACTTTAACTCACTCGTTCACCCTCAATCCGTGACCAATTCAAACAATTCCAAGTTCTAAACAGTTGCAAATCACGAGAGGAATCCATACCTTCCAAAATCGTGGCTGGAAACGGCAAGCCCGACGGAGACAGTTCGCACACGCGCGGTGGAGCTCCGGTCAACGAGTGTCAACGGTCAACTCATGGTCAAACGACGGTACAACTTCCCGAACAGTGTTTTCGACAATTTTTCGACTATTTCCGATATTTATACTCGCGGCTCGATACGATCGACGGTCCAAAATGAATCACAATCACGTTTCGGATAACTCAAATCCAAACGGATAAACACGACGAAATTCTGTGATTTCAAATATTCACAACATATTCCTCGGTCGTCGAAATAATTATCCGAAACCACCCAATAACTCGAAATCACGCGTACTACAACTCTCATGAAGAGAGTCAACACAAATTCTCGCCCGATAATTAAGTCGTAAACTGAACCGCCAATTCGATTAATTTACGGAAAACTGTAATTACTCGTTAACTCGTGAATTAAGCCGATTATCGAGCTAATTCTGATTCGGGTCGTCACAAATACATTACGTATATAATACACAAATTAATCAAAATATATTACGTATATCTAATTAAATTAATCTAAATACAATATACCCAAATTAATTCACACATAATATATCAAAATATACTGAAATTAATTCAAATACACATCTAACATATTAACTCACAAATTATTTTTCAAATATGATATACCAAAATTAATCCACATCTAATATGTTATCATATATAATATATTAATCCAAATCTACTATATATCAAATATATATTTATAAATATATATCAGATATATTATACCATTTTTTATATCAAATATATAATATATATAACCATGCATATATTAATCTAATTCTCATATATATATATATAAACGGGGAGAGGAGAGATTGAGGTATATTGATCGATGGGGGAGAGATTGACGGGGGAGAGTCTGGCGGCAGAGAGGAGAGGAGAGAGAGGAGAGAGAGAGTGTCCAGCGAGAGAGGAGAAGAGAGAGAGAGGAGTCCGGCGGCGAGAGAAGAGAGAGAGAGAGAAATGAGAAAATTGGATCAAAATCGATCCAATTTTTGGGTTATATCAATCGACTTAGGCGACGAAACCATTGGTTTTGTCGCCGAACTTCACTTTGGCAACAAAACAAAAAATATTTCATTTCCTTAGTAGTTTTTAAATGCCGAAAATTTTGGCGCAGAAAAATGAACCACCCAAAAAAATTGGGCTTAGGCGACGAACTGTTTAGTTTCGTCGCTTAAGGTTTTGGAGTTTAGGGTAAAGGGAGTACTGTTAGGGTTTAGGGTTAGGGTTAGGGTTCACCTAGACGACGAATACATGGTTAGTTTCATCTAGGTAGTGCTACTTAGACGAGAAAATACATGTTTTCGTCATCTAAGTGAACCTTAGACGACGAAATAATGGACTTTTGTCGGCCAAGAGTAAATTTTATTTACTTTTAATTTTTTTTCCAATTTCAAACGTAATTTTATTTGAAGCATCACCATCTAGCCTTTCCAATTCCGTTTTTGTACGTTCTTCTGATTCATAACTAGTCTATTATTTTATAAATTTTATTCATTTGATATAATTAATTAACTACTAATCCAGCCTCATACCAATCCACATCCTCATAATCATCATCATCTGAATCATCATCCTCACTATCATCTGATTGCTCATCATCATCATACTCTATATCTTCTAAATTGTATCTGACGTTATCTTTGTCCTCAGGCTTCTCGACTTCTGGTTCTGTGCTAACTCTATAATCTCCTCGGGAGTAAGATTTGTGGTGTCATCAATCGGGGATAAGCGTTCGTTATGCCAAATCAAATCTACTACGTCGGGGATGGTTGAAGTATTAGGCTCTTGATATTCATTGTCTCTATACGCTTAAATATAAGTCATCAACGTCCCATCAAGTGTAGTTGCACTCCATATTCCTCGGTGTGACATATGATTTACTATTTTCCAGCCTTCACCAGCTTTCGGATAATCCAGATAGAATACCTACCTAACTAAGGTGGCAAGAGCGAATGGCTCATCCTCATACCAACTTTAGTTTGTATCGACTTATATTAGCCCTATATCTTCCATGGTACGCTTGAACTATTTGTGGTTGAACATAAAAACATTGATATCATTCCCTTGTAGCAGCTCAACAACATGTTGAAGAACTCTGTAATAGACAGCATCGCCTTCCCATACTATGATCCCACTGTTTTTTGTGCTTCTTCCTTCATCTCAAGTGAATGAATGAAACTTTACATCGTTCAAAAAATAGCCGGAGTAAATATAGTGCTTAACCGGCTTATGGGCCAACATATGTTTTTCCCACGACCACCACCCCTCATTGTTATCGGATTTTTGTAGATCGTACATCTGCAAAAATGTGAAGAATATATATGAATGTATAATTTAATTTCTACCAAAAATTTGACTAGTTTCTCTTAAAAATAAAGGAAACTAAAAACCGGGATATACAAAACTAAGGCAAAACACTTTGCATAAACCAACACCGGCCAAATGCTATACGTATTATAAATGAGAAAATAGTTTTAAAATAATTAAAAATATGTACCCATTGTCGAAAATAATGGAGGAACTTCTTCTTAAGTATCTTTTCAACCCAAGCAGGAGTCTTGTCCGGTTTGCGCATCTGAATGTACTCCATGTAGTACTTCATGTAACAGTTAACCTCGTCACAGTCTCGTAATATTACCCAGTGCGCTTCTTCAAGTTCTTCTTTAGTTGATCTTTCCTTTAATACTCCTTTAAATGGTCGTAAAACATTTTTGACGACTGAAAGATTGTGCCGAACATTTGGATTGGCCTGGACTAGATCCTTGAGGTACCTATTGTAGTACGTAACACACTTATGCATTAGGTATGTCTCTGCTATGGAGCCATCCGGGGCAGATTTATTTTTCACAAATCCTTTATATTGTCCGAGTTGTCTGCAAAATCATATGTAAAAATGATGAACAACCGTTATAAGTAATTGTACATAACTTTCTTGAGGATACATCTAAGTGTAGTGGACCGGACCAGAAATGAGCACTTGTTCGGGTAGGTAGATCATGAGCTGAATCATGATGTCAAAGAAAGCAGGGGAAAAATCCTCTTTAATTTGCAAAGGATTTGCACTAATTCGTATTGAAGTTCAAGGACATCTGACTTCTGCAACTCTCTGGCGTAACTTCTGCCACCATCTACATAATACTACAATTGGTTCGATGACATCATGAGACAAATATGGTCGAATTTTCACTGGAATCTGACGTTGGGGCATAACGTGATAGTTATGAGTCTTTAGACCAATGAACTTGTACTGCATCTTGTCAACTTCTCCTATAATATTTGTTGCATAAGTAGATGGATAACGAACAGTCTTGAACCAATTGAATACAAAATCCCTTTGTGTCAGCTTCACCGTGTAAGCTGCATCTGACATCTTGTTGTACACTCCTCTTCTATCCCTTATCAACCACAAGTGACGGCGTAAATTCATAGATTCCAGATCTTTGCACGCTTTCGGAGTACCTTTGGTCTTCAACTTAATACCCAAAATTGTTTCCACCACGCTGTCACACACATTATTTTCAATGTGCATGACATCAAGGTTGTTATGGACTTTCAACTTGGACCAGTAGGGAAATTCAAATAAAATACTCTTGCGATGCCAATAGCTGAGATCGTGAGGAGGGTGTGGATTGAGTCTCTTCACTTCATTGTTGTTGGTCAACACACCAAAATGGAAGTTGTTCAACCTGTCTAAAATCTCTTCGCCAGACCACTGTCGAAATTTAGGATTATTCTCTACCATCCCGTCGAAATGAGCCTCATCCTGTCACCACGGGTGATCGTGAGGAAGCCATTTACGGTGACCAAGGTAATAAACCTTCTCCGCGTGCCAATTGGAGTTGACGTCGTTCAAATAGACAGGGCAACTATTGTATCCTCTGGTTGTGCAAGATGTCAACATCCCATATGCAGGAAAATCGCTGATTGTCCACATGACATCAGCTATCATTATTAACATCGTGTTAGTGAACTTGTCATAAGTTAAAACCCCATGTTCCTACAACAGTTTGAGCTCGTCGATCAATGGTCTGAGGTAGAAATCTAAACACTTTCTTGGAGATTTAGGACCTGGAATTAGCATAGTAAGAAAATTAAATTCCTTGTTCATACACATCCATGGAGGTAGGTTGTACGGCATGCGAATAACTCGCCAAGTGCTAACGGCAACGCTATTACTACCCCAAGGATTAAATCCGTCTGTAGATAGGCCGAGTCTAACATTTTTAACCTCTGCTGCAAAGTCTTCAAATTCCATGTCAAAAAGTGTAAAAGCTTCCCCATCTCCTACGTGTCAGAGCACATCGTCATCTACTCGCCGTTTTGCGTACCATCTCATCGCCTCTACTGTGTATAGAGACATATATAGACGTTGTAATCTGGAAATCAACAGAAAATAGCAAAGTACCTTCACAGGATCTTTCTTCTTCAAACTTCTACTATTCCGGTTTTGATATATTCGATGGTTGCATATGGGACAGTAGTCCAAATATTCATACTCTTTGTAAAACAGCACACAATCATTTATGCAAGTGTCAATTTTTCTGTACTTTAGGCTGAAGATGCTCAAGATCTTTCTAACCTTATAATGACTTTCCGGAAGTTTTTTGATGATCAGGTAGCAACTACAACCAAATTCACGAATTACACACAAATTAAACCTAGAGAGCGACAGCGGCGGCTGGACTTAGAAATCGAATTACACATAAATTAAACCTTAATTAACCCTAATTTTTTTAAAAAAAAACCCCCAAATAATAGGGATTACCTAAGGCGAGGCGGTGGAGAAGGGGAGACGCGGTGGAGGTATGAGAGAGAGAGAGAGAGAGAAATTTTCTTAGGCTTTTTGAGAGAGGAACGGCGGTCTAGGGATATAAACCCAATAATTATAGCCGACGATGTATAATTTCATCGGCTATAGTATAGCCGACGACAATACATCGTTATTTCTTTGTGTATACCATAACCACCAACATAATACATCGTCGGCTGTAGTTATCACTATGGCTAACGATTTTTTCAGCTAAAGCCGACGACTTCTTTTTTAATCGTCTGTTAAATATTGTCGTCGGTTATAGTACACTATAGCCAACAAAAGTTTATGTCGTCGGTCTAATTTTTAATATTTCGTCGGCTATAGTGTTTGTTCTGGTAGTGAAGGCACTTGCTCACATATATTGCTGTTTCTCTGTTTATATTATGCCATCAGTAGTAAGCTTTAAGTGTCCGAAACATTTTTTACAAATTCACACTTGCTAAACTTTGCATACAACTGAGAATCTAGCAAAGATTGCAAAACAGCACGTAGATGCTTCCGGTGTTGCTTCTCATCATTGGAATATATTAAGATGTCATCGATAAATACAATGACTCACCTATCCAAGTATCGCCTGAAGACTCGATTTATGAGGTCCATAAAAGCGGCTAGGGCATTTGTCAAGCCAAAAGGCAAAACAAGAAATTTATAATGCCCATAGCATGATCGAATGTCATTTTAGGAACATCTGGTTCTCTAATCCAAAGCTGATGGTATCCCGACCTAAGATCAATTTTTAAGAAAACTATAGCTCCTCTTAGTTGATCGAACAAATTATCAATCCGCGGTAAAGGATAGTTATTCTTCACTGTGACTGGATTCAATTTTCGATAGTCAATGCATAACCTCATTAAACCATCATTCTTCTTCACGAACAACACGGGAGCACCCCAGAGTGAAACACGGGGTCGAATAAAATCCTTATCGATCAACTCTTGCAAATGAACCTGCAACTCCTTCAACTCTACTGGAGCCATTTGATATGGTGCCTGAGAAATAGGACCCTTACCTAGAAGTAATTCAATGGTGAAATCAATCTCCCTCATCGGAGGCAAACCAGGTAAGTCCTCTGGAAATAAATCTGGATACTCACAAACCACTAGAATATCCCTAATACTCGGCATTCTGTATTGATTACATGTGCTAAGTATGCCTCACAACCTTTCTTTAACATTTTCTCTGCTTTCACCGCTGAAATCAAAGAAAGTTAAGAAGTATTTCTTTCGTCGTGAAATAAGATTTCTGGCATTCCAGAACTTCTAAAGACTACCTCCTTTTTATGACAATCAAAGACTACCAAATGAGTCTCAAAGAAGTCCATCCCCAAAATTACATCAAAATTACATTATCTAACAACATCAAATGTGCAGTTAATCCATAACCTCTTATGCAAATCTCACAGTCCATATACAACCATCTGACACTCATAACTTACCGGATGGATATAACACTCACCACATTCCTGGAATTGGAGAGGCAGGTATAATGGCCAAAGATGCCAATCTATACGACATAAAAGATCGCTTATCCCCTGGGTCTAGTAAAATAAGGATTGGATAACCAAAAGCATATAACGTATCGATAATAATCTCTGGAGCAACTCTGCCCCCTCTACGTTAATTGCGGTTCTGCTTATTTGCTTGCCCTGTGGACAACACTGGCAGAACACCAGAAGTGGTACTCTGATCTCCACTTGAACTTTGGGCTACTAAACCACCAAAAGTTTCCAACTGTGGACACTCCCTAGCAAAGTGACCCTCTTGGCCATAATGATAACAAATGGTGGTGCCCTCCTTGCACAAACCGAAATGTCGCTTGTTACAAATGTTACACAATGGAAAATCGCTCAATGCAGTAGGTGTGTTATATGGAGATCGAAGGTAACTCGATCTACTAGAACTCCCACTTGATTGTTGCCTCTCAGGTCGATTCCTTCTCCATCTCTGGCTCCTACTTTGAGAAGATGTGCAAGTAGGATATCTATAAGGTCCACGACCAAAAAAGGAGGTTGAGCCCATTGTACTTGAAGTCAATCTATTCGAAGGACCCTGGCTAGGTCCACATTCCCCAAAGCAGTGAGACTGAAACTGTAGTTGTCTCTCCCTTTCCACATCCTCGCATCTGATTGCTGCACTAAAAAACTCATCAAAATTATCCCGAGGCATAGTTGTCAATGTCCTCTTGATGTCCAGATTCAGACCCAGCTTAAACCTCCTGCATTTGGATTCCTCACTCGCCACAATATCATGAGCAAATCGAGACAAATGAGTAAATTTATCTCGATACTCAAGCACTGACATACTGCCTTGTCTCAGGTTGGTAAACTCTTCATAATTTTGTTGTTGGGTAGCCTGATTGAAATATCGGGGCATGAACAACTCTCTGAATGTAGGTCATGGGGTGTCAACAGGAATCCTCTCAGTACAAGCCCACCAGAAGTAAGCATGTGACTCAAGTAAACCAACAAATGCTACAGTCTTCTACTCTGGAGTGAAGTAACGTCTTTCACATACTCGCTCCAGCTGAATTATCTAAGCCTCACATGTTTCAGCATCTATAGAACTAGCAAAAATGGTTGCTCCAGTTGTTCTGCCTTTGTTACAGAATCAAAACGCTCACCTAGATGTAAAACTCGTATAAGCAAGTCTCGCGTTCGTTGATCCTCATCACAATCCTCAGCTTTATTAACGCGGGTTCCATGTCTAGGAGGCATCTCCTATGGATGAGAAAACACATTAGTCAACAAAACACGAAGGATAGAGTCATAAAACCTTAAACATTTAAAAACACAAAACACCATGACCATTGATAGGGATCCACCGGCCGGTCGGGCCATTGCTCCGGAAGTGTTGGCATTCTCAAATATCCTTAGTAACATAATTGTGGAAGTCTACATAACCTATAACCTAATACTTTGATACAAACTAAAAGAACTATATCCCGGTTTAGTTTCCTAAACTAGAATTAAGCCCTAATGACAACTAAAACTACAAAAAATTTGTCACAGTTTCCACTGAAATTCAAGAAACCCAAAAACCTGCAAAGAAAACACACTTCTAAAATGTCAACAAAAACAAACCATGGGCACCAATTCTCATCCGAATTTCTCAAATCAACCAAATACTGAATCTACTAGAAATATAAACTGTTTACAGAATGTGATAAGAAATCCGAAGACTGGATGAGAAAATACAACATAACGGAAGTAAACTCTATACAAATTTCAGAGTGACATCTAGTTTACATAATACACAGGATTAGCATGTTAAACTAGGAACCTACAAGATGAGTACAGTGACATGAACTTTATGCCTCTGTCGCTGACGTGCAATCTCAGGATACAAACTGCAAACTAGGCGAAGGAAACTGAAAAGTTCAGGGAAATGCATATAAAATAATAAAACTGTTAAAGTGAATAGATGAAAATAATATTTCACTTTAAACTAAAATTTATAAATAATATGCCTTTTTTCACTATAAATGTACATAAAAATGATGCGAGTTTAAAAATATACAAGCTCAGGTCAGATGTTTGTCCTAATCCTTCTGGGTACTATGTAATGTGTAGAGGCAGTAACTTGAGTTCATTTTCCTCAAAGTTACAGGAACGTCTAGGTCAGGTGTTTGTCCTAACCCTTCTCAGTACTGTGTAAATCTTCGGGTCAGGTCCCTAGCCCTCCCGGAGCATCTCGGGGATCAGCCAAGAAGCCAGTGCATCGATGCAACAACTGTGACTATGCTCTGTGTAAAAAAAATCATATATGCCTCCAAATGCAAATGCATAATCGTAAATGCATAACTGTAAACTATATAACTGAAAAATGCATAACTATAAATGCATAATCATAAACTGGCAAATCGACAGTGAAAATAAAGTGGACACTCATAGTACACAGCTAGCTTCGTGATCCAAGGGAAGTCCCCTCGCCAAAATCTTGATCACGATCTCTTGGAAATTTTAGAAATTGTTTGTGAAATTTAGAATTTTTTTTTTCTATAGATATAATTTTTTTGGTTCTTTCTCTTAGAGCATCTCCAACAACCTCTTCAAAATTTCTCTATTATAAATATGCAAAAACCAAAATCTCTAAATAAATTTGTCTCCAACTTCAACGGTTTCTTCAAATTTTTTTCTATAATTTAATATTCTCTCTATATTAATGAAAGTTAATATTAAATTAAATAAGTGATTAGGAAAGAGAAGAGTTAAAATAGAGAAATGATGAAGAAAGTGAGTGAAAGTAATAAATATACATTAAATTTTAGAGATTGTGAGTGAGGTTTAGAGTTTCTGATTTTTCTATAGATATAGAGTATTTTACTTCGGCGACATAGGAAGAAACACTTAGTTTGTCACCTTCACAACTCCTTGTATGGGACTCAAGCAAGCGTCTCATCAATGGTTCACAAATTTTTCAGATGCAATTCAATAAGCTGGTTATGTTCAATCCAAAGAAGACTACTCATTATTCACCAGATCTCAGCCTCTAATTCGGCTAGGTGGGAGAGAATCTGAGCAGTCGCCTCTTGTGTAGCAGGCTCTAGTAGAGGAGGTGGACCGAGAAAGAGCGGGTTGCGAAGCTGGGTCGCTATTTGGATGTTTGGAGGATCACAAAGAATTTAGGCGGTGTGCTGAGTTGAGCATTGCTTAGAGCGATTCCTTCGTAGAGTGTCTAAGGGGACCCCATCGTAGAGCATCTAAGGCACTCTGAAGCTCATGCATGGCCAAACGCTCCGTGTTATGCTCGTGTCGGAGTAGTTCGAGTTCTATGAGCAGACGAGCCGAGATGTCTTCTGTTGATTTTTAGGGGATTGGCAAGGATGAACTGGCTGGGATGTTGCTGTTGGAGTCTTTAGGTGTTGGGCGGATGGGATAGTGAAGTCAAGAGCAAAGGTCCACTCTATAGCTTAGGGAAGAGCAAACAGGCTATTACTGATGCAAGGGAGAAAGAACCCACAGACGGTGCCAAATGTGTCGACCAGATTCTAGGCGAAAATTAGTGAAACACCTTTGAGGATGGTAAGTTGAATACTGGGCGGACTTCCCTCTGATTGTGACCTGGCTACCAAGACACAGAGAAAGGAGCGTCAGAAGTGAAGACGGGGTAACCCACCTAACACACTTTGATGCTCAAGTAAGAACGTGTTTAAGGTAAAGAATGGAATAAGGAACGGAGTGTATTTATGACATGAATGATTGGTTACCCTAATTCAATAATAAATTATTTACCTTTGTACTTACTTCGGGGAGCACTTTCAACTATTCATTCGATGTGGGACTTGGTGCATTCAAGTTATCCCTTACTCGCGTTCTTTCTGTTTTCGGTCAAGTGTGTACGAAGTGCTATGCCCAAGCGCTTATGCTAACAGTTGGTTTGTTAGGTGCTGCTCCAATTGATACTCATATGCAATTTGGTCTAAAATTGTCTAATAAAAGTGATTTACTTAAGGATCCATCAAGATATAGAGGCTGGTTAAAAGATTAATTTATCTTACGGTCTCGTGGCCTAATAATACCTATCATGTTCATGTATTGAGTAGATTCATGCATGAACCACAGAAAAGTCACATGGAAAATGCCCTTCGTATTGTATGATATCTTAAGAATGCGCCTGGTCATGGATTGTTTTTTTCTCATATAAGTGATATAATATTGCGTGCTTATTGTGGTTCAGATTGGGCCGATTGTCCGCTTACTCGAAGATCTACTTCACAGTGAGGACGTAAAGAATATGATGAGCTATTTTATCTTGAAGATCAAGTTCTACAATAAACCCCATACTATCCCCTCTGAGTTTTCCTAGTTGCCATTGATGACTCACCTAAAGGATTGTTATCAACAGAGGTGAGATCTACAGGACATACATGAGACATAAACTGTACCAGTACAAGTCTCTGCCTATATGCTTACGAGTTACGGGACGACAACAAATTTGAAGCTATTGGGAATGCTTCTCGAACACAAAGTTCCCAGTAGTGAAGGTTGCATGTGCCTATTTCCGTTTACAGAATCCTAAGAATAACCGATGTGTGATGCACAGATCAACATAAGTAGATAAACAATAATAAACATTTAACAACAGAATTTCATTTGCAGTTAGCATGGCCAAAAGCCTAAAACTGTGTGGAATAATAAGTTCAAACAAACAAGATTCCATTTTCTTTAATGGTATCAAGAACAATCCCAAGCTTGCCTTCAATTCGTTCATCTTTTCTGGGATCGTAAGACAATGCATATACATCTGCCTCCTTGGATCGCTCGGCAATAAGCCTCCCAATCACTCTACACGCATTATGATCCGTGAGAGATGGTAAATTAGTCCGAAGATCCTTTGCATTAGTGGTAGCAACTGATATCACTTTGCTCGTACCCCGATGCATCACTTTTGCGTGGATGAACTTTTTCGAAAAGAATACATTCAGTAAGAATGGCCTCATATACATATCTGTCTTCTGTTTCCATGACTTCCTGTTTGGCCTTTTAGCAGCTTCCCCTCGAGATCTCCGCGTATATGCAGCACACTCAATCAAATTCTGCAATTTTAGGTTATACAGTGACACAGATGCACTTGATTATCTTCCATACTGTTTTTAACATTGAACTAAAAACGCATACTAAGAACATACTTGAAAATTCTTCAGCACAAAGTAGATTGGCCCAAACAGCCTATAACAATATCACTTGCTAGAACTAGGAAACAGCTAATTAAGTTCTAAATCCTAATCCCCTATGGACAACATCTTTTTTTTAAGGAATGGACATCATCTATACGCATGTACATTGGCGCTACCATTAAATGAGCTGAATCAACTTCAGTTTACGAAAGCAAGCAATTTCACTAACAACCCATCAAGCATTTGTACTCGCGATTGTAAAATATAATTGGGGAAGTGAGTGGTTTATACCTTGTTCTTGTTCTTGTTCTTGTTGTTGAGTGTGGGGCCGGGAGGGAGTGTTGTTGTAGAGCTTATGGAAATGTTTAGGAGAGGAAAAGAAGAAACCCATGAAAGCGAAACTGGTCTGAGTGGCTGAGTCGAACGAGTTGGGAGCAATTCGGAGGAGAGCAGTAGCGACCCGCTTGAGCTTGATGGAGCTGAACAAGACTTCATCATCATCATCTCTTTATCTATCTATCTGATGGGAAGCGGGGAGCAGGCTTAATGTCTGTTCGTTCGTTCGTTCGTTCGCTCAAAGATACTGGTCGTCAAGGAGCCGGGCAGAACGGACCCAACCCAGGCCCAATCAACTTGGGCCGCCTAGACTCGCGAGTCTTAGAATAGCTTTTCTTAAAATTTGACTCCCCAAGTTTTTCTGTGAACAACGGTGATGTTGATGACCCAAAAAAAAGTTACCCGGTGGACAGAGCATTGTAAAATCTCCTGTAAAATAGTATGACCAAATACCACAATATGAATTTACAAATTCATTTGCAAACAACAAATTCATATTACTACGTTGTTCTACTTTAGTAAAAAAGCACTGCATGGCTCCGTAGATTATTCAGTAGCATCTGATGACTTATTCAAGCCCTTAAGAATAAAGGCTCAACAGTTATTTTCTAGTACATATTATGCGCGGAACGATAATTATATCGTGTAGATATCCTTATTTGTGTTTCTATGACTTTTTTTAAATAAGAGTGCTGGAGTGAGTCACAGTCTTTATATATTTAGGAGGTGTATATTTTGTAATTAAATAGAATTCTGTAATTGATTAAATTTCATTCTAAAATTGTAAGTATGCTTGTATATATACTCAATTTGGGATTGATCAATTTATCAGAAAATTTGTCAAACACTTGCGTTTTATTTGACTTGGCATCAGAGCTTAAGTAGATCCTGACAATCTTGGAGATCTGACATATTTTCCGCTTTGAATCTGTCCTGAACTGATCTATTCGACCTGTTGAATCCTATCCTAATCTTCTATTGATTCTGTTATCTGATCAACCTTCTAAACTTGTTTGCAATGGATCTTACACTTTTTAAACAACCTGAAATCACCTGTGAACAAGAGCACAAGCTTTGGAGTAAAACTTGATGGCACCAATTATTAGTTATGGCGAAGATTGATGAAGATGCATCTTGGAAGTGTTGGCAAGTGGAGATATGTTGTTGGAACTTTACCACGACCTGAAGTTGCGGGCATGGAACAAGCTCTATAGGATGCTACAAATTCCAATACGATGATGCTTCTTCTAAAATCTATGACAAGACTAGTCATGCTTTTGTTCTCTGGCTATTCTTCTCCAAAGAAAATCTGGGATGCTGTTGAGAAAACATATTATGAGGGAATGATTTTGCAAGGGTACATAAGCTGACATGCCAAGCCTGCACCACTACCAAAAATGGTCAGCCTATTGTAGATTACTATGCAAACCTGAAAGTTATCTGACAAGAACTAGATGAAATGGATCCATACCCTATAACGTGTGATCTTGGTATTGCTACACACAATAGGTCCAAAGACAGGATAGGAGTCCACATCTTCGTGGAGGGATTGGATTAAAAAAATTCTACTTCCGAGAACTATTGCGACAAGCCACACCACCAACTCTAGAACAAGCATATACATATGTTCGCAAAGATGAGTCTAATCATCCTAAGGGGATCCACACCGAGGTGTCAAGCCTCACAGTACAATCTAAGTCTCAACAAGGTTGGAAGCCCAAGAACTAAGACAATCAACTTTAAATCCAGCCTGCTCGTGGACCAAATCTAAGTAAGGTGCAGTGCTTCTATTGCAAGGAGTTTGGGCACTACATGAGCTCGGGTCCTCTGAAAGCCAGTCAATGAAGCACCTATGACAAGAGTCGCAGTAGTAAGGCCACAATTTAATTGGTTTAAGAATCTGATTTCTATGCAGTAGAAGGACAAAATCTCACTACAAGTATTTGTTCTCAGAAGAAAAAAGACAAAATTGGTATTGTATTAACATTTTCTAGTTTTATTGGTGGTGATACATGAATAATTGATTATGGTGCATCTGATCATATGACCTTTGATAAGTCTTTGTTTTCAAGTCTGTCTTCATCTCCTATGCCTGAAATGTCTAACGCAATTGGTGTGTCTTTCTCGGTCTTATGTATAGGGTCAATCCAACTTACTCTAACTATTATGTTACATAATATCCTTCATGTTCCTTCTCTATCTCATAACCTCTTATCTGTCTCTGAGTTGAATTCACAAAGCAAGTGCTCTGTAACCTTTTTTCTTATGTATGTCATTTTTCAGGATCTGTCATCTCAGACGATGATAGGCAAGGAAGATTTGAGGGGGAAACTGTTCCACTTGGATTGCATGTACAGTGGGGAAGCATGAGTACAATCACCAAATGTTGCCCTAACATTGAATTATGATAAATTGAAACAATTTTGGCTATGGCATCGTCGGTTGGGTCATCCATCTTTCAGGGTCATAAAGAAGTCTATGTCGTCCTTGTTTTTTGGAATAAAGGAGTTGAGTTTCCATTGCGAAACTTTTGTTTTTGTTAAGAGTTATAAGTCCAGTTATTCTCTTAGTCTCTCTTCTAGTTCAGCACCGTTTGAGTTAATTCATTCTTATATATGAGGGCTTTTGAAAAATTCAAAATTGACATGAATGAAATATTTTGTTTTGTTTATTGATGACTTTACACTATTAACATGGGTTGTGTTGCTGAAAAAGAAGGATGATGTATTTTCTACCTTCACTGCTTTTCATAATCTCATCTGCACTCAGTATAATGCATGTGTGAAAATATTTTGATTTGACAATGGAGGAGAGTTTGTCAATCACTCTTTCCAAGATTATTTTCAACAACATGGAATTGTTCATCAAAGTACTTGTTCTTAAACACCAGAGTAGAATGTGGTTTCAGAAAGAAAGAATCATCACTTCTTAGATATGGGAAGAGCTCTCTCACTCAGTGCCAACATGCCCAAATATCTATAGGCCGGGAGAAGCTGTGTTGTGTGCCTCTCACCTCATCAATCTCCTACCAGCTGCAGCTCTTCAGGATCGGGTTCTATTTGAGATATTGTCTAAACATGTTGTCATCCCATCTCTCAACAAACTTCATGTTCATGTCTTTGGTTGTGTGGCATATGTTCATCTTCATAAGAATCAAAGGTTTAAGTTGGAATCTCGTGTTCTCAAGTGTGTATTTGTTGGATATGGTACTTACCAGAAATGATACAAGTTATACCATCCTCCATCTCAGAGGTTCTATGACACCGTAGATGTCACCTTTAGTGAAAACTTGTGCTATTTCTCTTCTACAATAGCTCATAAAGAGGAGGAGAAGTATGTGTTTTATGAGGACCAATTTGGGGAACTAAAAGTTAGTATTATAGTTGGCAGTGCCCTAGCCGGATGTGCTTTTCAATCCTTCAAGAATGAGCCCCGACCCGTCGAAAATCGTACCCAGAATCAACCCAAAGCTGAGCTTCAACATGTCGAGGAGGAGCCTCAACCCGTCAAAAACCATGTCTAGAACAAACCCGAGAGTGAGCTTCGAAACATCAAGAAGGAGTCTCGACCAGTCAAAGGAGGTAGCCTAGATCGCCCCGAAGATGTGTCTTGACCCGTCAAAGATGTCATTCGACCCGTCAAAAATACACAGGCTGACGAGTCTGTTCCATGTTCTAAAAGTGTTCAACATGTCGAACAAATGTCTGACACGTCGAAAGGAGGAGAATTAGTCAGTAATCAGCCATCAGTTTTTGAAGATGTACATGCAAGTTAAGTCTCTCCCTCTCCATCAATGATCTCTCCTAGCCTGTCATCGCCTAAGATATGTAGAAGTGTTTTTTTGTCAAGTTCTAGGATACCTGAGTTTGGTAGAGTCTTGCCTGTTAGATCATCCCGTGGTCAACCTGCAAAGAAATATGAGCCTCTCTTATCAGCTAAAGCCAATATCTTGTAGCTAACTATGTGTCAACCTATAGACTATCTAAGTATTATGTAGCATTTGTAAATTAATTATTTATTGTATCTCTTCCTAGTAAAGTGCATGATGCAATCAAGGAGGAGAAGTAGGCCAAGACAATGGAGGTTAAGATGGATGCTCTCAATAAGAATGATACTTGGGACCTCACCTGGAAAGAAGACCGTTGGGTATAGATGTGTTTATACTGTGAAGCATAATACAGATGGCTCAGTTGATAGATCCAAGAAAAAATTGGTTGCAAAAGTATACACTCAGAAATATGGTGTGGATTATGATGAGATGTTTGTACTAGTAGCAAAGATCAACTCTATTTGAGTCCTCAATGTCTTTGGCTGCTAATCTGGATTGGTCCTTGCAACATTTTGATGTAAAGAATGTCTTTCTTCATAGAGATTTGAATGAAGAAATTTACATGGATCTTTCTGTAAGATATGATACTTCTACAAGTGAGAAAGTGGTGTACAAATTAAAAAAAATCTTTGTATGGATTGAAATTGTCTCTTGGAGCTTGGTTTGGAAGGTTCACAACTTTTACGAAGAAGATTGTGTATCGGCAGAGCAATTCAAATCATACTTTGT
Organism: Geum urbanum; assembly: GCA_946800695.1. Classification (NCBI taxonomy): domain Eukaryota; kingdom Viridiplantae; phylum Streptophyta; class Magnoliopsida; order Rosales; family Rosaceae; genus Geum; species Geum urbanum. The sequence goes on along the minus strand of OX327013.1, from coordinate 6,531,564 downwards.
TCCCGAAGCACCAACATAATAAGATGATTGCTTTAATCATTTATATGGATGACATGGTTGTAACAGGTAATGACACTGAAGAAATCAAGAAGTTGCAAGTTCAATTATCTTCTTAATTTGAGATGAAGGACCGTGGGAACTTGAAATATTTCTTGAAAATTGAGGTAGCCCAAAATAAGGACTATATCATGTTAAGTCAAAAGAAATATGTTCTAGATTTGTTAGCGGAGACTGGTATGCTTGACTGTAAACTGGTTGACACACCTACAGAAAATAATTATTGAATTGCAGAGTATCCTAATCAAGTTCCTACAGACAAGTCTCGATATCAGAGATTAGTTGGAAGATTAATTAACCTGTTACACACTAAACCTGATTTAGCTTATGCTGTTAGTGTGGTAAGTCATTATATGCATAATCCTAGTGAAGATCATATGAATGTTGTGATAAGGATCGAGGTACTCGAAGTGTGCTCCTGGTAAAAACTTTGTGTTTTATAAGCATGGAGATTTGGGGACCAGTGGTTACACTAATGCAGATTGGGCAGGGAACATCAGTGATAAGCGTTCTACTTCTGGCTACTTCATATTTGTTCATGAAAATCTAGTTACTTGGAGGAGCAAGATACATTATGTGGTGGCCAGTTCTAGTGCAGAAGTTGAATATAGAGGCATGGTTCAAGGAGTTTGTGAGTTATTATGGCTGGGATATTTGTTAAGGATTTGGGTTTCAAGCAGAAACAGTCAATATCTCTTTATTGTGACAATACTGCTGCAGTTAAAATTGTACATAACCATATTCAAAGTAATTAGATGAAGCATGTAGAGATTGATAGACATTTCATCAAAGAGAAGCTAGATGCTCATATGATCTCATTCTTGTTTTTTCATTCGGATGAGCAATTAGCTGACATTCTTACCAAAGTTGCTTCGTGCAGTACCTTCAGTGACTCACTTGACAAATTGCACATTCGAGACTTATATGCTCCAATTTGAGGAGAAGTGTTGGAGTGAGTCACACTCATTGTATATTTAGGAGGTGTATATTTTGTAATTAAGTAGGATTCTATATTGATTATGTTTCCTTCTAAAACAGTAAAATACTTATATATATATATTCAATTCAAAATTAATAAATATATCAGAAAGTTTTCAAACACTTATGTTCTATTTGAAGTTATTTGTTTGTTAGTACAATTTTTATTGTGTTATTTCTCTTATATTCAGAGCATCCGCACCCATGAGCAGAGCAAGAAGCAAAGCAAGAGCGTATTTTGCTTCAAGCAAAATACATCCAAGATTTTCTCAAGCAAATCAAGTTTTGCACACACTCATTCACTATTTGCTTCAAGCAAATTAGCTTTGTCCTGTTGTGAAATATTTAAAAATTATTTACCGAATAGATTTACCACCAATAATAATGTGACACGTGTGTTTATCGGTAGTAATTATACAAGATTTCCGAAGATATTTCCAACTAATTAAAAATTGACACGTGTCACCGCCACGTGTCATTTTCGGTAAAATAATTGGACTAGATTTTCAATGAGATTTTCAACCAATGCCAATCCGACACGTGTCGCTACGAGATAACGTCATCAACAAAATAATTCAACCAAATATTCGGTAAGATTTTCGACCAATTACGATGTGACACGTGTCACTGCAAGATAGTTTCGTCGACAAAATAATTGAACCAGATTTCCGGTAAGATTTTCGACCAATTACGATGCGACACATGTGTTCATCTGTAACGATCGAATTATCTACAATTGGCTATAAAACGTTCATCTATCACTCATTCTATACTCACACCATCTACAAGAATCCGAGTAGATAACTCATCTCTCTAAACACTTAGCAACATTTCCTTGTTCATCACTCTGATGGATCCTTTCAGCTTCCCCAATTTTTTCAGGCGGAGACAACGTTAGCAAGAAGAGGATGACGATATGGAGCAATTATTCATCAATCAGGTGGTCATGGCGAAAGCACAAGACAACGATGAACCCTCACGACCAAGCGGTTCACGTCGCGGTAAAAAACCGAATCATCCACGACAGAGGCTATCTAGGGGACGCAATCTCATGGCTGATTACTTCATCGAACATCCCAACTTCGAGGCGGCAAAATTTTGCCGGCGGTATAGGATGAGCAGAAACCGATTCAACATTATCATGACGGATCTCTGCAACTACGACCAATCTTGGCATCAAATACCAGACGCGGATGGATTGCTAGCTGGCCTTCTTCCCGAACAAAAGCTGACCGGTGCTCTGCGAATGTTGGCGTACGGGGCGGCCGCGGATCAGTGTACTGAAATTACAAGGATGAGGGAATCGGCTACCCTGGAATGCATGAAGGATTTTTGCAGCCAAGTATATCAAATCTATGGTCCAAAATACCTCCGCAGTCCAACACCGGCAGACCTCACGCGACTCCTAGCTAAAGGTCAACGCCAAGGCTTTCCAGGCATGATTGGAAGTATCGACTGCATGCACTGGGAGTTGAAGAACTGCCCAACCGCCTATCAAGGGGCATACTCAGGTCGAAAGGGTCGCCCAGCTATTATTCTGGAGGCGGTGGCCTCGTATGATACATGGATATGGCACAGTTTCTTCGGGTGTCCTGGAGCCAAAAATGACATTAACGTGCTCCACCTATCGAATGTGTTTTCAGAGGTCCTTGCAGGAAGAGGCCCAACTGCCGTCTATGAAGTCCATGGAGAGAGGTATAACCACGCTTATTATTTGGCTGACAGAATATATCCAAGGTACTCTACATTCCTCAAAACAATTTCTAATCCCCAGACGCCGCAGGATAAACTCTTCGCAAAGAAACAAGAGGCATACCGGAAATATGTGGAGAAGGCCTTTGGCATCTTGCAATCTCGATGGGCAATTATTCGTCATAGTTGTACATTGCACCACAAATCGGTAATAACTACCATCATGTTAGCTTACATCATATTACATAACATGATTGTTGAGTAAGAGTACGTGGAGGATAAGAATGAGGATGAGGAAGAAGAAGACGTGCAAAATCCATCGAGGGCTTTCCGGGTTTATGATAGGCCGGTGGATGAATAAGGGAATCAAATTCCTTTTGAACCAATTAGTAGAGATGGAGCCAATATACAACGGTTTCACGACCGTGTTGCCGATCTTGAATCTGATTACATCCATAGAGAGCTTCAGAAGGACTTGGTGAAGCACAATTGGAGGTTGAAAACCGGTGAGATACTCTAAATATTCCTAAATATGTGTGTTTAATTATTAAGCTTGTGTTTAATTTTAGTTTAATTTTTGTATGTGTGTTTAATTATTAAGCTTGTGTTTTAATTTAATGTGTATTTCAATTTCATCTTAATAAATAAATTGCATCTTTATTTCTTGAAAATTTAAATTACATAAAATGACGAGCCAAGTCCAGATTTATTCTTAGTACAATACTATAACTACTATGGAAAGAGCACGCGACTTGGGTGATAACAATCCGAATATGTTTCATCAGTAGGTTGATATTGACTAGGTTCTCCTTTATTAAGGATGGTAATTTCCTCTTTGTAAAATATCTTTTTGAAATTAGGTCATTGCCTCCAAATCCATTGTCATGATCCTCGTTTCCTCCTCTTGTTTCTTCAATCGTAAATCTTCATCTGCCCTTGCTTCATTCCGCCTTTGAATTTTTATGTACTCCGCGTAATAATTAAGCTCACTTTCATTATGCGTTATCCTCCTGGATTGCCACGATGCTTGGTCACTAGAAATGGTATGCAAAACTTCAACTCGTTGCTCAATAGGAGTCTTACCTTGTTTCTTTTGTCGCCTCGCTTCCTTTGCCGCCTTCATTCCCATTGGTCTGGGCGGACTCGAGGGAACGGCCACGTGGCTTTGAGGTGTCTCATTCACTTCTTCATCATCCAAATTAATGGTTGGAGATGATTCGGCGGCGGAAGGAGTAGGTTGATAACTACTTGCATATGGAGATGAAGTACTTGGTAGCACCGAAATGAAAGATGGATGATTCTTAACCACTTTCCAACATTCAAAGTGTGTAAACACTTTCTTCTTTTCCTTATAGTAACATGATTGAGCTTGCTTGACCTAATAAAATAATTATATTAGCTATTTCACCATGCTACATATTTTATTCAAATTAAATATATAAATTATGCTACAAAAAAATAATGTATGCTACGTCAAAATAATGAATGCTACATAATTTAATTCATCATTATGCTACAATAAAATTTATATATTGCATGCTACAAAAAAATAAACTTACTTCATCCATTAGCGAACTGCCGCTAGCTATACGTTGTCGTGCCGCATACCAAACACACGTCCCATTTTTGCAAGAGTAGCTTGAACTTGTTGTAATGAGACGCAAGCGCGATTCGGGTCCTCAGCTCTTTCAGAGGATACTTACCTTGTGTTGGCTTCTAATTTTTCACATAATCCTCATGAATTGTCTCCCACAATTTCTTCCTCTTTTATTTGTTGCCGTCGTATTTATCAACGCTATGAATCACAAAAGAGATACACATTTGTAAATTTTCGGAAGGAACCCAATGTGTGCCCATTGTTTTGGAACAAATGCTAAACGAAATGAGAGACAAGATGGAAGGAGAAGTGCAATTTGTTGTGCACAAATTGGTGTGAGTTGAGCAAAAATTGAAATAGTATTTATAGGCAAATATTTGGGAGAGTTTGAGAATTTTTTTACTATTTTTTGGAGATTTTTCAGTTTATTTCCATTATGATTTTTCAGTAGCCGTTTCCTTCAAATCTGAGCCGTTGGATCAAACTTTCTGATTCAAAATGGATGGTCTAGATCAATTGGACCGTTGGGGTTTAATTTACAGTCGGTAAGCCACGTGTCAGTGTGTGATTCGTCTGTTAATTTTTTTTTACTCTTTTACTACCACTCGCCTGACATCACCCACGTGTCGTTGATCCGCCAGGCATTCGAGCAACCACTGGAGCATTATTTGCTCGTCCATTTGCCGGAGCAAATCGTCAACGACGACTGCTCGGCGTGTTACTCGCTGGTGCGTGCTCCAAAACCGAGTTGCTCGAGCAAATTCGGCCGACTCCACCTGAAGTTCGAGCAAAACCTCCCCGGATGCTCGCCGGTGCGGTTACTCTGGGAACGTGGAAACTCAAAAAATATGAAGTTCAGAAAATAACTGGAAAATGAGAGCATGCAGCATGCCCCATGATGATTGGTGTGGGTGGGACAGAGCTAGTTGCCCTTTCAAACGTCACGTCACGCACCAACCTACCAACCATTACCCATAAACAACACTCTCTCCTCTCCTCTCTTTGGATAATATATGGATCGATCTGTCTCTTACCCTTTCATCACATCCAACTCCAAAGCAAGCAAACAAACAGAGAATACTCCCACGTAGTCATCGGCCGGGTCCTGTTCATTCATTAGTCACGTGCTCGCCTCTGATGTCCCTCCCTCTATCCCCTAGAGCACCTTCTATCTAACTCGCTTCTTCAATCCAATTTAACTAGCTAGTGTTAACTCCAAGTTGGTAGCTAGGCCTTATCTTATTCTGCTTCTTATCGTTTAGATTACTGCTGCCGCTGCCGCCGCCGCCGCCCACTTCCTCTCTCTCTCTCTCATGAATCACTACGTACCTACGCTGGTCGTCTTTTTCTATCAATCTCTAACTCAAACAAAAAATGAGAATATATATTTAGGGCAGCTGGTGATTCATGTGCATAAAAAGGAAACCTGATGACCTAACTTACGTATGAAGCTCTTCCGATAATTAGATAAAAAAGAAGAAGATTGATATCCATTAACGGTTTCGTATCCAACTCTGTTTTCAAACGCTATACCTTCAAAGGTTGCAAAGTCAAGCAATATGTGAGCTAGCTAGCTATAGTTGTGTATGTGCATGGACACGAGTAGGATGGAAAAAAAGCTCGGTTAGCTTCATTACTTTGAAAAGATGGACTTATACTTTGATTATGTATCTTAAGTTATAAGCAATGCAGTAGACTTTATCTTACGTAATAAGAATTTCAGAGTTAATATTGTTTAAGTAAATAAGTGAATAATATATGGTTCGTTATTGTTAGAAGAATTCATTTATGGAACAAATATAATCTCATATTTTTAGTGAATCTACAATTAAGTGTAATAAGTATTAATTTGATATACGTAAAATATGCATAAAATATTAACACAAAGTAGACACTCAACACATAATTCACACGTATGTAATTTAAAACCCTTCTTTGTAGATGTAACATTGATAAGCAGGGATCGTTCTTAACCGGGGATTGAGGGTACTAAGCATGACAACGTTTGTAAACATAAAATAAAAGGTATGGGGGTTTGAAAGTTTGGTTATTAATCTTCGAAATATAAAGGCAAAACATGGCAGAAAACACATAGAGAAACCCAATGTTTTATCATGCTTCAACTCATAGACAAGCTAAACAAACAAGAACATAGAATTCTAAACATGCTTTCTAAACCGAAGTAAAAATCTAAGACTAACATATATACAAGTGATCATCACATGCTAACAACCTAGCATATTTATCTGATTAGTCCTAACTGTCAACGAAATCTATAGCTTCAATAAAAACAAATACACATGCTTATATTAAACAAGACAGCAACCAAATCGAGCTAACTATCTAATCCAATTTTATCTTTGTTATTAGTTCGTGAAACATACTCAAAGAAGAACCAAATCGAGTATCTACTAAAAATAGTTTCAAGCATTAAGAACAACATAAGCTAGCACATGCATTCGAATCAAAACTATAAACATATGGAAGAAACTTAGTCAAAACCAGAAATAAATAGCCTTATATCAAAACTTAGTCTTGTCATATAAAGTAGAGAAAACTACAAAAAAAATTGAAAACAAATACAAAAGGGTCATGTTACACTTTTGATTCCGTGAAATCGCACCGTAAATCTTGATGTAGTAGCTCCTTTGATGGATGGAGGACACAAATATCCAAGGCCAAATCGAGCCAAGAACACTTGTGGATGTAGGAATGTTATTTTGGAGGTGTTGCTTGGTTGTGTTTCAGATTTGGGAGGAGTTCTTCGACTTTGGTATGCAAGGAGGTGACTTGGGCAGAGCTTTGACTATTAGAATGTGTGATGATGATATTCATGGCCGAACTCCCCTTTTATAGGCAAAGAAGATGGCATTTTCCTTTTCCTTCAACGGAAGGAAACATCTTCCTCTTATCCTTCCACCTAGTTGCATAGCCTTAGTCACCTCCTTAGTCACCAAGGTAGTCCTTAGTCACCTCCTTAGTCACCAAAGGTATTTCAGCAACTTGCGTCACCAAGTTGCTTGCTTGATCATTTAGACGAAATAATTGATTTAAGGAGCACGCCCATCTCCGTTGTCCAAAAACGCAAAAATCCTCCGAAGTGCATTTTTCACGGTTATTGACATTTTCAGCTCTATTTTTCTCCTTTTGTCCATCATCCTTTATTCTTCTACCTAAAAACATAAAGTAAGTTAGAAACGTATTTACTAAGCTCATAGCATAGAAAAATGTAGAGAGAATTACATTAATAAGCAAGCATAAAATGCGTAGATCAAATTCTCCCACACTTAGACTTTGCTAGTCTCTAGGAAATACTAAACAAAACAAAAACTCAAAAATAAAAAACAAACAAAGGAAAACATACAAATTAAAAACAAACACACTTAGATATTTCAACATTTCAAAGTCACAAATCATCATGTTATTATGTTTAAAATGCTGAAAACTCTAAGTTGACAAAACACATCTAAGCCCTTGTCTCCAAAATTTTACAAAGTATATGGCGATGGAATCACAAGATTTCAACGTGAATGCTCAATGATTTCGAGAGATAATAGAGATATAATCATGTCATGAACAAGTAAGACTTGGAAGAAAAACTGGTAATGTTATAGCTATGCATGCTTCAAATAAGTTCAAATCAATCTTACAAGGATACATTCATCATCGTTTTCACTGATGAAAAGAAGGGTTCACTCAAGATATATATGAATTCAATCGAAAACCCCATGAATATAATGAATTACTTGAACAAATGAACCAAAACCATATGTTTACTCATGCAATTTACTCAACCAATCGAATGCTACTCATCTTAAGGATCATATAGGACTTTAGAAAGGTTGCAATGGGGCTAAGGCTAAGACATTCAAAACTTTGGATATGTGGTGGTCAAAAACATTTCAAAGACTTAGTTTAGCACCTAAAACTTCTCAAATTTGTGTCTCATTTTCTTCAAAACGTCACCATGGTCAGATTTCTATTTCGGGGGCCGAATTAATCATTTTGGCCCCATACTTCATTCTAAATTTTTCTTGAGCTTTAGGGACAAGACAAAAGCCATATTTCTTCACTATTGGGCCTTCAATTCGTGGTACACTCCAAATCCCCAAATATGGGGAAAATTAATCCAAACTTTGACATTTAAAACACATTGTTGGAGAGCTTCTGATTTTCTTTTCACTTTTTTTTTCCTTTTTAGCTCTCAAATATTTTCTTTCTTTTTTCTATTCTCAGGAATTTACACACATTTTCAAGTTATTTGAACAAGTCCATCACCATACAAACACCATAGAAATTAAGGAACATCATCAAAAAATTGTCATCTTCTCCTCTTGTTGACATTACTTCACACTAAGTCTGCAGAACATAGGGTAAAGAAGTCTTACACTAGGCTAAATGTTTAGATATTAAAGGTGATGAAATAAAGGCTTAATGTGGGCTCAAATTGGCTATATATGGGTGTCGCATCTCATGCGCACATAAAGGACACATGGCTGTTTGGTTTAGTGGTGGAAAACCTAAATGTCTTTAATCATATCCAAAATCATAGCATAAATTAATTTAAAAGCTTTGCAAATCTACATAAGTACATTCTAGTATTCTCTAGTTCATTGAAATCTATGGCAAGCAATTAAATTAGGCATATAAATGTAATTGAGACATATGCATGAAATTCATTCATCAAAGAAATAGTGTAGGCCCAAAAACTCACTTTAAGGTTCGTATGATCTAAAGCTTATTCTTGCATGCGAATTTCTGTACCAAAATTTTCAAACCATATTTAATACATGTTAAAACACTCAAAATATCTCAATTAGCACAAGAATTCATGTATGTGATATGCAACGCCATATATAATCTTTTCGGTCCAATTTCATCATCGACTAGTTAATGACATCCTAAAGACTCTAAAAAAATACTAAGTTAACCAAAAGACTCCAATAAGTTGTAAACCTCTCCCCTACACTTAAACTTTACATTGTCCATAACGTATTAAAGTAAAACATAGAATCAAGGATGAAGTATAGGATTTACAAAAATTTAACTAATAAAAGTAAAAGCTACGAAAATTAAAAAGAGAAAAAGGGAAGAGAAAGCAAAACTGATTTGTAGACTCTTCCATTGGGTTGCCTCCCAACAAGCACTTATTTTTTTAATGTATTATAGACTAGACATGTCGCTTTCTTTTATGCTCAATGAACAACCTGATCTTGGAGGTGCAACTCTTCCATTTTTGCCTTCCACTTTTCAGCTTCCATGTTTTTACCTCTATGCCTTTAAGCTTTAATTCCCAACAATTTAGAAATCATAATTTTGTGATCTTTATATGGCTGGAAACTACACGTCCAGAGCTATCCAACTATATAAAGAACTCCGTCTAACTCTAACCGAGCTGAAAGTTATGACTTTTCAAAATTGATTGTTCTGTATGGACAGACGCTGCGAATTTATGAAAACACTTGGAGCATGTTCCTCCATCGTATCCTTCAAAACTACACAAACATCAAATCCAATGGAAAAATTTATGAAATGCAATGATGAATATGATCCATGATGATGCAACTATGCAATGAATGAAATCATATGCAAAGATGTGTATGTATTCTAAATATTATAAAAATTGGGCAACCTGAGCATGACTCCTTGCATAATTTCTATAGAATTAATTACATGTTGGAACTAACTAAAATTTTATGACCATGAACTACACATATACAAACACGTGATAAAAGTTTCAGAATTCTTCGAGACATGGAACTATGTCAGATAAATCACACAAAACAGCCTATTACCCAGCTCCAATTTGACTCTCTAAAACTAAAAATAAAAATTAACATTGTACAAAATATGAAATGATTAGAGTATGGTTAGTCTTCTTTACAAAGTTCAATTTCGACATGTATGTACAAGTATTATCCAAATTGAATGCACCAATGATTTAAAGAGAGTACACTAGCTTAATCTTAATGTCTTTCAATGGACGTGTGTCCCGCACGATAAAGTATGAAATTTCAATCAAATGGTCTTGGTTCAATCAAAAAACATGGCCAGTTAGGGATAGAGATAACGCGAGAGGCAGGACTACTTTCGACAATACACCCCGAGGTTAACCGGCTCAATGGTATATACTCTATTGGTGTAAGTCTTTCTTAGATCCATATCCTGTCACCAGTCACAACCCATTCTAGACACCATGTCTGACATTCAGCCAAAATCTCAAAAATTCACACTCTCTCAAGTCCTTTGTTAACTCCGCCATCAACCTCATGTCCATAAATTCACTTAGGTTATGGCGTGTGGTGATGAAATCCACACATTATGAGGGGTTAAGGAAATAAACTAGGAAAAGATGGGCCATCTATTCCATTGAGTGCGACTTAATCAACCAAGCTTATGTACTCAATGTAAATCAAAGACTTCCTTTAACATGTATAAATGAAAAATAAAATAAAATTGTAAGTATAAACATGTATTGAATTATAAAAAAGTGTGTAAATTTCGAACTATAGACATGCTTTCTAATTACACAATTTCACATATTCACAAAGAACACATGCAAAATTCAGAATCGAGCAAAATTGAATATAGCTAATTGTCAAATTTTTCCAGAATTATTGGCTAGTCCGAATACAATAAAAATTTATAGGCACAAACTATACTCATAAACAAACAACTCTGAAAAATTAAGGATTTTTCAGAGATATTTAGGTATGTCAAATAAATTACACGAAACAGGACAGTGTACAGTTCCGAAAACAGAAAACAAAAATATATGCACATGTATATTATTTACACACTTTGAACATATATACACAAACAAAATCACACAATAGATTTTTCAAACTCTGGAAATGGCACAAAAATTGATATGCGTAAAACATGCATCAAATATTAACACAAAGTAGACACTCAACACATAGTTCACACGTATGCAATTTAAAACCCTTCTTTGTAGATGTAACATTGATAAGCAGGGATTGTTCTTAACCAGAGATTAAAGGTACTAAGCATGACAACGTTTGTAAATAAAATAAAAGGTATGGGGGTTTGAAAGTTTGGTTATTAATCTACGAAATATAAAGGCAAAACATGGCAGAAAACACATAGAGAAACCATATGTTCTATCATGCTTCAACTCATAGACAAGCTAAACAAACAAGAACATAGAATCCTAAACATGCTTTCTAAACCGAAGATAAAATCTAAGACTAAGATATATTACAAGTGATCATCACATGCTAACAACCTAGCATATTTATCCGATTAATCCTAACACTCAACGAAATCTATAGCTTCAATCAAAACATATACATATGCTTATATTAAACAAGACAGCAACCAAATCGAGCTAACTATCTAATCCAATTTTATCTTTGTTATTAGTTCGTGAAACATACTCAAAGAAGAACCAAATCGAGTATCTACTAAAAACAGTTTCAAGCATTAAGAACAACATAAGCTAGCACACGTATTCGAATCAAAACTATAAAGACATGGAAGAAACTTAGTAAAAACCAGAAATAAATGGGCTTATATCAAAACTTAGTCTTGTCATATAAAGTAGAGAAAACTACAAAAAAACTGAAAACAAATACAAAGGGATCATGTTACACTTTTGATTCCGTGAAATCGCACCGCAAATCTTGATGTAGTTACTCATTTGATGGATGGAGGACACAAATATCCAAGGCCAAATTGAGCCAAGAACACTTGTGGATGTAGGAAGATTATTTTGGAGGTGGTGCTTGGTTGTGTTTCAGATTTGGGAGGAGTTCTTCGACTTTGGTATGCAAGGAGGTGACTTGGGCAGAGCTTTGACTATTAGAATGTGTGATGATGATATTCATGGCCGAACTCCCCTTTTATAGGCAAAGAAGATGGCCTTTGCCTCTTCCTTTAAGGGAAGGAAACATCTTCCTCTTATCCTTCCACCTAGTTGCACAGTCTTAGTCACCTCCTTAGTCACATCCTTAGTCACCAAGCTAGTCCTTAGTCACCTCCTTAGTCACCAAAGATATTTCAGCAACTTGCATCACCAAGTTGCTTGCTTGATCATTTTGGACGAAATAATTAATTTAGAGCTTCCTTTTTGGCTGACTTGGACTTTAATAAATGGGCCCAATGAATTGCTTAATGAGCCGGCCCATCTCCGTTGTCCAAAAACGCAAAAATCTTCCGAAGTGCACTTTTCACGATTATTGACATTTTCAGCTCCATTTTTCTCTTTTTGTCCATCTTCCTTTATTTTTCTACCTAAAAACATAAAATAAGTTAGAAACGTATTCACTAAACTCATAGCATAGAAAAATATAGAGAGAATTACATTAATAATCAAGTATAAAATGCGTAGATCGGTATTCCTTTCTGGACAATGACTTATTGCGTCTCTCTCTCTCTATATATATATGAGCACTGGTCTTATTCTCCCCACGTGTAGCATTCAACACCTATTCCCATTAAGATACTTAAAGGAAAAGAAAACAGAAGACCAAAGCCACCATGGCCGTCTCATTGAACATTGCTCGTAAGTTTTTTGTTCTCTGTTATCTCACTGCGGTTAATTATCGTTCTAATGTGTTTATGTATTGATTAAATCTTTAACTATATGTTTTCTATGGAACAGAGTTTTTTCTTTCTTTCTTCGACTTCTAATAACGTACATGCATGGAGTTGCTATATATACACGGTGAGGTATAATATGAATTCACAGTTAGACAGACGACCATGTCTAACCCCTCAAATTCTCAATAACCTTGATATAATTTTTAGGTAGTTGTATTTGAATTTTCTGATATTTGTATTAATTGAGTCCAGTTTTGATGACATGCACAATAAACACATATATCAGATATTTACGAACCCAACACGCTATCACCCTATAATCATTCGATCGAGTTGAATTTCTTATTTCTTATAGGTTAAATATTGACTAACCAGACAACCAGCATAAAATAAAATATAAAATAATATAAAATAAAATAAAAAACTAATCGCCGCATTAAAAAAGAAAATACCGGCTAGCCATACATGCATGAAATCTTGGAAATTACCGAAGGAATGAAGTAGTTACAGTGTTTAACAGCCAATTGGCCGGTCTTTGCTGGAAAATTAATGTTGCAAGGCAGCCGTCCATGGCGACTTAATTTTCTTGCTTCTCCATTACAATTCTCTTTGGCGAATCCGATCACAAACGAACTGTATTCGTATTCTTCACTCATTTGCGTACAAAAGATAAAGATCGGAATTACTAGAGGGAAAAAAATAGTCAAATTAAGCTTACTTACGCAACTGTTGGTGGCATGGACAATGATGGATTAGGGCCAGATATTCAACTATCCAATTACATCAAAACCTTCTTATCTTGAAAAAGGGTTTGATAACTCATGTTTTGTTGGCATAAATCCGAATAAATTCTCATTCCAATTATATACTAATGCACGATAAACCCCCTACGTGCTACAATAACATAACATACCCCACTGTATCTGTGCACATGCACAAGTGTATAATCCTCGATCAACTTGTGAGTCATCCCCACCATGCACCACCAAATTACCAAACCCTTAACTAACCAACTGTTTTTATTTCTTATTTCTGGTGTTATATAAATAGATCGGTTACCTACCTCCAAACATGTCACATGTACAATTCAATGTTTCTCGTTTCTCTATTTCCCTCCACATGAGATGGTTGATTAAAATTCATTTCCACTCAATTATACCCTCAGTACGTTATTGTGTATAAATAAATATATCGAGTACAATCCACTTCAAATAGTGTATAGATTCATTTAATAAACTTTTATTATCCGGATAATTTAATAGGGAGAGGATCTTCTGTCCCAGAAATTTTGTGCCAATTCTGTCCCAACTCCTATAATCTTGACATCTGTTTCTAGATCAATCTCGAAGTTAACACCTATATTTTATAACATTTTACATAATTTTTATATTCATACAAATAAAATTGAATCTTCACCGAATCACGAGGTTGCATTCATCGAGTAAACCCGACCACAAATTCGAGCTTCTTCTCGAATTCTATGCCAATGTCAAAGATAAAGTTTCTAGAGTACCCAAATACTATATTTAAGAAGAAGAGCAAAAACCAAAACCCACGTTTGAATCAGATTTCAAGCTAATTAAGCAGCTAAATGTAATTTTGGATATCCAACAAAGCCTTGCTCAGTGGACTTAGGTTCAGTTTGTACTTTCTGTCTATTTCGTGACAGAGCTCTTTTTGCTCTTGCGTTGTTTTGATGGAAATCCATCTTTCTCAAGTTCTCTAAACAAAGAGAGCTTCAAGCTTGGACAAAAGCTTTTGAACTCTCGGCCATGGATTGTTGATGTCTTTTATATCTCCCATTCCACTGTTATCTGGGCACTCGCATTGAATCAATCTCAAAGATATAAAGTTCTAAGCCCAAAATTCAATTCCAGAATCGTTGATTCCATTATTTCCATTGTCTGATCTCATATTGTTCCAATTAACTCAGATCGAATTCATTACTCTGTAGTGTGGTCTCTATTCCAGTTTCATTCTTGAGTTTGATAATGATATATAAAAATATGGATACAAAATCTAGAAATAGTTTTCGGATTTGAAGAAATTTTGAGCTTGAAAGAGGCGAAGACGGCGGAGTGTAGGTCGTAGAGATAAAAGGGAAGTGAAGCGATGCAAACGAAGATGGTTTCTTTTTTCTTTTCATTATGATATTTATTTTTTTATTTATAAAGTGATATTTATTTAACAGTGTTTGTATGTTGTTTAATGGTGTAACAGGTGGCAGCACGTGAGAGCTTGGACAGAATTGACATAGGATTTCTGGGACAACAAATCCCAATGGTACCTCTTGTCACTTCTCCGTTGATTATAATGATAAATCTTAAGTAGTCTAAGTATTGTTTCTACCATCCTCAGTACTCTTTTTCTCATTCACAATCAAACTGTAATGAACAATAGGCGTCCTGAAATTGAAGTGTTTAGGGTTCAAAAGAGTTAGAGGAGTTGATTTTGGGGCAGAAGTGTTTTCGTTCGAGAGTTTAAGCCAAATAGGTTTGAATGTATATGCAACAACCTTATTACCTTTTGATTTTGAAAAGCGGACAGGACACATCTTTGACTAAACATAAAATGGATGGAGAAGTTATGGGAGGTACCTCGATGTGAACAAAATAAAAGTCTCAAACTGTTAATTTTAAAATTCTGTATATTAAATTGTTCTGACAATGAATGTCTAGATACCATTTGAATATTTTTTTCTTAGAATAAAGGACGCCTAAAAATCTAACGGAATGCTCATCAGCGTCAAGCCAGTGATTAACAGTAATTATAGGATATTGGATGGAAATTAATGGTTAAATTCAATTCAATTAAGCATTTTTTATCTAAATCCGTAATCACGCCACAGTCACGATTAACAAATTAGAAAGGATGAAGATGGGCATCCTGAGTTCAAAACAGCTCGATCAAGTGCAAACTAAAGACTACATAGGACAGATCGAGCAGTGCCACGACCTTGATAGATCGATCGGCCACACGATGAGTCGTCGATACGGCCAATTTAACAATTAATGGAGTTCATCGTCATTTTCTTGCTAAGTAAGGAACATGCATGTCTTTATCTTTACGTCGAGATATATAGAATATGGGATAGAAGGCCTGTATATCGATCCTCATAGATTGTATGCAGGGACGGAACCACGTTTGGACGAGCCACGTTATATATAAGTAGATTCTATGTATAAGAAATAGACTTTATGCAATGATAATTAATGTATTATGTAACTAATTGGTGCACAATTGGAAACTTTGAAACTTCACAGTTATTTTATTCTATATTTTCTTCAATTATATTGCCAAATTTTAAATGATATTTATATTTTCTTCTTCTATTTCTTTTACCTGTATTTTTGGTGCCTCCCCGAAGTTCATGCTGGCTCCGCCATATGTACGGGTACATGCCCCCAGCTTCATCGTCACACATTCAATCAAACAGTTTATAATTGTTTAATGAATTCATGGTGCAAGAGAGGAGATCCGCCATTCTTCCTGGCCCTGTGAAAAGATTCCAAATATACTCGTGGTTTTTATTAATTTAAGCCAATAATACGATTTAGATGGTTGGTAGGTCTACCTATTCCCATGTCATAAACTTATAACTATTCGATTGGTGGTTGTCAAAAGGTTTCTAGAACATCAAAGCTAGTAGTAATTAAAGAAGATGAAGAACAAGAAGAAGTTGAAAGAAAAAACAACGGGAAGATTAAGAAGCTTTAGAAATATCTCCTGGTCAAAGAAAAATAGGAAAATTATTTAAAAATTAAAAAATAGATAAGATTTTTTTTTAAAATTAACTTATAACACAAGGGTAAAAATGACCCAACTGATGACATTTTTTTTCATAGACAACTCAGCTGAAATCATTTTCTCCTAAAAAGACCCAATAAATTATAAAACTCATTTGTTTTTACCAATTTTAACCCTAAAGTCAATTACTTGTCATCGTCGACCAAATCTCGTTTCTTACTTCGCACTCCCTCAACCTCCTTGCTTTTCATCGACGAGATCAGCCTCCCACTCACTTCTTTCCCATTCTCTCTGTTTGCATCTCAATATCTCAACGCTGCCACATTCCGATTCATGAAAAGAGAATCATTATCTCTCTCTCTCTCTCTCTCTCTCTCTCTCTCTCTCTCTCTCTCTCTCTCTCTCTCTCGCGCGCGCGCGCGCGATCGCGCGATCATGATTTCGCCGCAATAAAATCTCTGTTCGATCTCGCTGTCATACAAATGTGACGACCCGAACCAGAATCAGCAGTACGACCAGCTATGTACGTGAGTTACCGCGTAGTCACTGGTATCCGACGGTTGTTTAGAATCGCCGAGCTTGTTAACGACTTAATTATTGGCCGAGAATTGGAGCTGGGTCTCTTCTCGAGAGTCGTTGTACGTGTGATTTCGAGTTCGTGGGCGGTTCCGGATCGTTATTTGGACGACCGAGGAATTAGTTATGAATATTTGAAGTTCAGATTTAAATGGTGGGTTACTTAACGACTAAATTACCGGACGAGAATTTGGTTTCGGCTTCTTCACGGAAGTTGTTCAGAATTTAATTTCGAGTTTGTGGGAACTTCCGGAGCATGATTTGGAGTTACGAGGAATTAGTTGCGAATTTTGCCGATTGTTGGTTGTTTGGTTGATTTAATTATATGTTGATCGGAACAGTTGACTTTTTATTCGATTGGCCGATATGTTTGACTTTGGGTGATTGAGGATTCACGTCGGCCTATATGGTGGCTCACGGTGGTGCGACGATTCCGGCCACCCCAGTGGGTGGTGCTGGTCCCGTTCAACTCGTCTCGGTGCCCTCGACCCCGTGCCGTCCTCCTCACGTGGTGGAGCTCACGGTGGAGAGAGAAAACTTGAAGAAAGTTTGTGAATTTTGGTGTTAATGGTGGTTTGTGATTCCAGCCGATTCGAGCTGCAATTCTTAGTGGGCTTTGAAGCTCTCATCCCCTTGATGCTTCTCTGTAAGTTTCGTGTTTCAATTCGATGTATACATGGAGAATTTTGGATTGGAAAATTTGTGTACAATTCGGGTTTCATTGAAATTGGATGTGTTAGAGTGATAATTGGCCTTTGTTGTAGTTGACAAAGTTGCTCAGTGGGTGATTTTGAGTGGAATAGGGGTGGCTCCGCCGTGAAATTTTCCGGTCAACAGTGGCGCCGCCGTGGATGGCGGTCAACGGCGGTCAACGGTCAACGGGTTGACTTTTTGACTTTCGGCAAGTCGCATGTCGTTTGACTCGAAATCGCGCTCCGATCGCAGTGGGGAGGTTCGTTTTTTGAGTTGAGCGTCCGAACGTAAAACGAGGTATTGAGGTGGTATATATGGATTTTCAACGATTCGTCGTATTCGAATTGTGTAGTTCCGAGAACGGTGGTTTCTCGTGGTTTGTTTCAAATTGTCGGATTGTGACTTTGAATATTGGACATTGTGAATATTCAGGGGTTCGTGATCATTTGTTTGGCGAGGGACTTTCCGCCGAATCACGGGTTAACGCGATACGCGTTACGCCAGTCTGTGAGTGGACATTTCTTTTCACGGAATTCTTGCGAGTCTTTTATTTGATTTATGAACTTGAGCATGCATATGAGATTTCGGATTGCATGAGCATGTGTTTTACGATTATACGATATACTTATACGAATATACGTATACGAGTATACATACACTTATATGCTGTTTCATGCATTTGCATCAAAATGTTTATGATTTGGTTTACACAGAGTACAGTCGTGGTTACGTTGTTGTATCGATACACTTGCCTCTCGGCTGATCCCCGATGGTAGGCCTTATTGCCAGGGGAGGCTGTGACTCCTGACCCGAGGTCTTTACCGGGGGGAGGCAGACCTTTGACCTGAGGCCATTTCTGGCTAGAATCACGTGTGGGTCTGGGATCCCGTGATTCTGACTGTACTAGCACGGTGTGTGTCCATGAGTGACCCCGTGGGATTTTTACTTGCATGCTCAGTACACTGGAGGAGTGTGAGTTTTACCTCGTGTACTATGTTGTTTTTATTTACCTAGACTCGCATATGTTATTTTAAACATATATATATGAACTGGTGAAAGACATTTATTTTCGTCCACTCACTCTAACGTGTTTATTGTCTTTCACCTGGGCTTTTCGGTTTCCGTGCCCAGTTTGCAGTTCAGGTTCTGGAGTCGCACGTCGTGGTCGGAGGCATAGTGCTCGAGCTACTTTATTTCATCCAGTAGGTTTATTGTTCTACCTACTGTGGTATGAGTATACGATTATGTATTAGATGTCGCTCTGAGCTTCCTATTGAATATGTTATACGATTTTACACTGGATTTTAGTAAAGTGTATATATATTTACTACTTTACGTTATTGTTGATATATTGAGAAATCCGGATGGGGTTGGTGCCCACGGTTTGCTTTTTGTGGCATAGGATGAAGTGTATTTTACGCGTGCAGGTAATGGTAATTCCACGCTAGTAACGAAACTCTGCCCAAATTTCGAAAAGTTTTTGTTGGTTCGTGTTTTCGAAGGGGTTTGATTCCGATTTAGGAAGCTAAATCGGGGTTGGGTCCTTTCAACAAAATTAAAAATTTCAAGCGCTGTAAGTTTCAATGTTCTCGCTCTCGCTCTCTCTCTAACTCGCGCTCTCTTGCGATTGTTGTATATAAATTGATGATTTCATATGTTAAGTTCTGTTGTACATACAATTTCACTCCGTTTTTGTATATGATAGATGATTTGAATTGATGTTGCATGAAACTGTTTATGTTCGTAGTATTATTCGATTTCATGATAGTATTGATTACTTAATTAGGTCTAGATCTAATTTTGGTTCTGAAGATATGTTTCCATATCTGTTAATGTATATGTTTGACTCTCTGCTAGAGTATCTGTCTGAATATTTGTCTAAGTATCTGTTTGAGTATCTGTGTATCTATGTCTTGTCTGCAGTATATTCAATGGCAACAGCACCATCTCCAATCATTGTGATATATATTCACGGATGAGACGATGTGATGGATATTTTAATTGCTGATATCACATTTACTGACATAGTGGATATTATTTATCAACGATTCAAATCACTCAACAACCTAATCAACATTAGACATACAAATACTGTATCCCACCAGAGGATAAACACATTTTCCTGAAAACTGATCGTGACGTGATTTTGATGATGCTTTCTCAACAAAGACTCAATTCAAAATATATTGAAATCAGAATCACTGACCTGAATGAGGTAGAACATCCAAAACTCATTTGAATATCTATTTGTGTAGATGTTTGAGTATCTGTTTCCATATTATGTCACGCTAAACATGTATACATTTTCTCTTTCCAGCAAACAACAAATATCAGTTCCAACCAATCGGGGATTTGTAGCACGCAGAATGAAAACTCGGGGATGGATGTCCAGATGGATGGCTACATGGAAACAAGTAATGTTGCTGACGTTGGTTTTGGATGTTTTCTAGGAGAGGCGACAAATGATTACTTGACAAAACCATAGGCTAAACTGATATAAGAAAAAGGGTTGAAATTCTTAGATGGTGTGACTGAATTCAGTCTGAAACTCAGAAAGTACTCAATTGAAAGTGGATTCAAGTTTACATATGAGAAGAATGATCCCACACATGTAAGTGTACATTGTAGATATAAAGGGCGCGATAAATGCAAATGGTTTGTGAAGGCAAGACTATACTGCGCCAATGGATCATTTTACATCACTGAAATCAACAATAAGCATACACGCAAAGAAAATGTCCGGAAACAAACTAGTGAGATGATGAGATCTTCTATTGTCAAGTATGAGACATTTTTCTAACAACACTAGCTGTTGAAATATCTGTCTAAAGAGTTCTTCATTTTTTTGTGTTAATTATTTTCTATACTTGAAACTACTCATTTATTCAATACTCATCTCAATCATTAAGGACAAACTGCGCACTAATCCAAATAAGGGAGTCAAAGCCTTACAGACAGAAATCAGAGAGAGTTTTGTTCTAAAAGTCTCTTACAAGATGGTGTGGTATGACAAGGAATTAGCAATGAATTCACTGCATACAAATGAAGCCGAAACATACACAAACTTTTTCTAGTTCTGAGATGAATTTATCAAAACAAATCCTGGCTCCAGAGTTTTTGTCGATATTGATCCGGAAACACAAAGGTTTCAGCGCCTTGTCGTGTCATTTGGTGCTTGCATACAAGGATTCCAATACTGCAGACCCATGATTTTCATTGATGCAAGTTTCCTAAAATATAAATACAAAATAAAGATCATAGGGGCCTCTGCAAAAGTTGTAGATCAAGGTAATGTAGACATATGAAAGATATGACTATAAGAGTAGCTGTCTAGGTAGCTGACTGAGTAGCTGTCTGCATATCTGTTTTTTGTTTATAAACTGCACTTCAGTACTTACTATACAACTAGGAACCTCACCTTTTTGGTTCTTTTTCAGGACTATATCCAATTGTATTTGCGATAGTTGATGCTGAAAATAATAGCAACTAGAGGTGGTTCTTGATGAACCTAAGAGATAAGATATATAGACACAGCACCAACCAAGAAACTAATACTTAGAGAAACATAACATTCCTCTTAGATCATGGTAATAGAATTATGAGTTCTTTTCCAGAGGTGTTCCCTAATGATGAGCATGACTCTTGTTTTTGGCACTTGGTTGCTAACCTCAAAGACAACTACAGAAGACACTTGAATGATAGAATTTCTGAACTCTTCATGCAATGTGCATATGGAAGAAGTGAAAGGCAATATGAGTTCCCTTTTAACCAGCTGAAGCTAGAAGGTGGATATGCAAAGATAACTTAATTCTTTAAGGATCTCCCAAAGAAAAAATGGCGCGTTGCATTCTTTGGAAGAGATAGGTATGGCAAAATGACAAACAACATCTCAGAGTGCTTCAACAGTTGGATAGTACATCTCCGTATACTACCTGTCTTCTATTTTGCTGATGAAATCAGGCCATCCATTACAACCTTATTCATTATATTATTTCATGGATAACTTTCTGGGTATCTGTTTAGGTAGCTAACTGAGTAGCTATCTGGATATATATTTTTTGTTACATTACAACCATTACAACTAGATTCATTCTCTTATTTCTAGAATATCTGTAAATTGCACTGTTTCATTCCTTTTTTTCCAAAAGAAAGGTGATGGAAAAGATTGCAAGCAAAACAAAAGAATCTGAAAAATGGCACACTAAAATGAGACCAAGGATGGAAGGAAAGCTAATTGAAACACTTAATATAGGAAGGTATTGGAGAGTAATGAACTCCAATGGTGTTTCCTATGAAGTTCAGGTTGACAAATACAGTACTGCAGTCAACATGGAGACATGGACCTGCTTATATGAATAGTGGCCGTTTCTGAGGTTTTCCTGCGCCCATGCCTCTTTTTTTCATTCAAGAGATAGAAAAAGAACGTTATGATTACGTGGAAAACTTGTACAAAGTTCCATCTTACGGACAAGCCTACTTATTCACACTCAATCCAGTGGCAAATATTAAGAAATCTTTTCAGGACATGTCACAATGCGGACTGGACATTAGGCCTCCATTAACAAAGAAACAACCAGGAAGACCAAAGAAAAAGAGAATGAGGAAGAAGGATGAAAAATAAACAATACTAACAAAGTGCTCAAGATGTCACCAAACTGGTCACAACAGAAGAACCTGTAACAACTTTATCGATTGAACATATAAGTCTGTGTGGATTATTAAAGATGTTGTCGGAATAATTTTCTAAATTTTTTGAATATCTGTCTGGATATTTGTTTAAGTATCTATCTAAGTATCTGTCTGGATATCTATATACGAATTTCATATTTGCAACTTGTTACTTGCAAAATACAAACACAAATTTGAGGTTATTTTTGGGTCTATTATTTTTGTGTTTTATACTGCATCATAAAGAAGGGAAAAATAAACATTATATTGCATAGGTTAATGCATTGATTCAATAAAATTCAAGGATAGCTTTCTGAGTATTTGTCTGAGTAACTGTCTGTGTAGCTGTTTGTGTATCTGACTGGACCAGGCTGATGATGCTGTATCATTCAATGGCTTCATATATTCATTTATAAACTTCATTTCAAAACATAAAACTGAATAACAAAAGATACAGAAATAGTATTGCATAGGTTAATGAATTGACTCACAAAAATTCATGGATCGCTATTTGGGTAGCTGTCTGTGTAGCTATTTATGTATCTGACTGGATCTGGCTGATGATGCTCTATCACTCAATCACTTCATACACACATTCATTCATCAAATCTATTTCCAAAAACATAAAATGAACAAAAGATACAGAAACATAAACATCAACTTCATTAATAATATTGATTCAATTAATAAAACAAAAAAAACTAACAACTAATAACAAACACAAAATTCAAACTAAAAAAAAAATCAAATACTTCACATTTGGCCTTCTTGCTGCTTCTCCTTCCAAGATCTGGTGGAAGACGAGATATGATACCCATAAGCAAATCAAGCATCTAGTTCTGTTCGGTAAGGACCAAGTCCATTTCCTCCTTTATCGTATCTATATAACACTTCATACAACCCATCTTTTTTACCATTGGTTGAAGTGGGCCATAGAAATAAGACCTACAGGAGGTCAAGCAGTAGAAGGAGGGCCAAAAACAGAGTTTTTAGAGGAGGAGGAGGAGGAGGACGATTTTGACTTTGATGGATCAAAATCATCGTCAGCTGAATGACCAGAGGTATTTGAGTTGTATAGGTTCTTCTTCCTTGGAGCCAAAGTTTTTTTATAGTTTATAACACGTAGAGAGAAGAAGAAGACTCAACCATAAGAAGTTGATAAGGAAACACAAACACGTTATGGAAAATATGAGAAGTCAGTCCTATTTATAGAAAATGAATCATTATGTCTTTTCTGACTCAAACGATTTATTCCCACATCTTTTCATTTTTCATTCTCTTTTACGATAGACAGACGCTCTCTCTCTCTCTCTCTCTCTCTCTCTCTCTCTCTCTTTACGAAAAAACTCCTTGTCTCTCTTTATTTCTCCCAACAAGTGTGTATAACCATATTGTACAATATTAATATGCAAAAACTCTTCAACCAAGAAGAAAAGACGCAACCACTCACTCACCGCAAACTTTTAGTCTCTATAAATAAAAATGCACTGAACATAACTCCTTCACAAAACAAAAATATTTCTCTTCACCCTCTCTTTTGTTGGTGTTCAAAAAGATAAAATGGCCAACACCTCCAGGAACCATAAGTCCAAAAAGTCAAAGAAGGAACCAGAGGACTCTGTTGAAGAGATGATCGAAGAAATGGTCCGAGAAGGCAAAGAAAATAAACGCCACCTTCGTTGCAGTTAAGAAGAAACTTCTCCACCTCCAACTATACTGCAACAGTTATCCACTAGGATGACTAACCTTAAGGATGGCATCAAGGATCTCAATGCAAAGCAGAAACTCATCAAGGAGAATGATGAGACAATCCTTTCACTACCACAATAAACACTATAACCGACGAGATCTGTAAAACTACAACCGCCGAGATACTATAACCGACGAGATCTGTAAAACTACAACCGCCGAGATACTATAACCGACAAGATCTGTAAAACTATAACTGACGAGATAAAAATCTCGTCGGTTATAGTGGAAAAAATATATTTTTTTAATTTTTTTTTTAAAAAAATAAAAAATCTCGTCGGTTATAGTACTATAACCAACGATAATGGCTAAAAATCTCGTCGGTTATACTATTACCGACCCTCTTTAACCAACGGACTATAACCGACGATGTTTAAGGGTCTGAACCATCATGGGTAGCTATATAAGTAGCTGCCTAAGTAGCTGTCTTTTGGTTCATGAACTGCGTTTCACTAACAACTATACACCCGGATTTGAGTTTGTTTTGTGTTGTAAATGCATCATAGAGTGCAAAAATAAACATTTCATGTCATACGATTT
Organism: Geum urbanum; assembly: GCA_946800695.1. NCBI lineage: Eukaryota > Viridiplantae > Streptophyta > Magnoliopsida > Rosales > Rosaceae > Geum > Geum urbanum. The sequence continues at coordinate 6,506,702 of OX327013.1, read as the reverse complement.
ATACATTGATTCACTCATTCAACATTCCAGACAGTGTTAGAGACAAATACTCAAATGGATACTCTAATAGATACTCAAACGGATACTTTAATAGATAGTCAAACAAATATTCATATGATTACATTTATAGTACTCTGAGTACTACATTCAAACTGATAGCCATATGAGTACACTGTTCACAGAATAATCACTACAACAAAAATATACATATTAGTTTGTCCAACACTTGTTCATGAGCTCATTCATTCCTTGTGTCGCGATACCCATGAAAGATCATGGCTTATAAAAGATTCCAACAATCTGGCCTTGAACAAAGCCACATCCTCACGACTCAGATTTTGCTTTATTTCCTTTCTCAGAGCTATATGATACATCATGTAGCAAACAATAGTCCTGCAGTCAAGGCCAGGAGGTTGTTGAGGACTGTTGTTGATTGACTGCACAAGAATTTTGTCAAAGTTTACCTTCTGATCTTTGACCCACCGAATGCTTTTGCATTCATTCTCTAATATAGGGATTTTCCTCATCGTCAGTGCTCTAAGAGTCATCTACCAATATTCTAACTTTTAGTGATAACATATTGTCACTCATGTCCCTCACAGGATCCATCCACATGGACACCAAACGAACCTGCATCAATACAGTAAACAATCTGTCAACCTTTTTGTAAACTATAAATACTAAACATCCGGAAAAAGAAAAGAAAAGAAAAGTAGAAAATAAGAATAAACATAACTGTTTTTAGTGCCTCTCGAAAATACAGGTTGTTTATCGACTTTACATTCTTTCTCAATGAATCATAATGAGACCAGCAAGGCACACTTTTGTCAAAAACTATATGGTGGAAATGTCCATGAGAAAGGATCGGGAACAACAACTTGCCACTGTTGCCCAAAACCATGAACAACCTCTCAAAATGACGTTCATGCATCATCTTTACTTTGAGCTCTGACCAAGAAACCTGCCAACAACAACACACAAAAATTAAAGACGTACATAGGATAAAAAAACATAAAACAAGGATTACATTAATCATTGTGTGGAAAGCATAGCAACTTTCAGCTCCCATATCATCCATTTCTTCACTAAGAATAGTGGAATAACTATCTGAAACAAAGTTCGAGATCTCTTTCCATCAATAATAAACTCCACATCTTTCCGGTCAAAGAATTCAAAGGAAGCAATACCATTCCAAAATAAATCTCTATCCAAAACGACAGTAGAGCACAATTAAAACTAAAACATTACTATAAAAAAAATAGATACCAGATAGATACACTAACAGATATACTAATACATACTCAGACAAATATACTAACAGATACTCACCCGATTTTGTTAATTTTCGTCCAGTCCTTCACCAACTCACTTTGGTAGCGCTCTCCCATGTACTGGAAAACATCACGTTCAACAAACGGTACAGCTTGCTTCTCCTCATTAGTTAGACTCGCACAGATTCTTCCCGGCTCGCCCCTATTCTTGTTGAGTGATTTCACTACCAAAGGTGAAGATAATTCGACAATTGCAAACACTCCACTTGGCACTACCTCCGACACGTCATTTTTGTTCCCTCTTCTAGTCTGGCGCTTTGCCTTGACATCATTATAGGCCGGATACCAGTAGATCTCATCCCTCTTCAAGGCTTTCCTAGACTTATCCTTTAACCTTTTAACATACGAGTATAGATAAATATTTTCTCTATTAAGTCTCTCACCAGGCCTAAGAAGTGGCTTGCGAATCAAATCTGTGCGGACTGACGGAAGAGATGAACTACCAACAGAAGGAGGATGAGTCAACAGGTTTTCCACTACCTTTGGAGACACAACCATAGGAACAAGCAATGTCACTGGACTAGGAGTGGGGGTAAATAGATTGAAAGATGGTGCAAACTCTCCTCGTTGGGAACTCTTCTTCGTTTCCGACAAATTCCCTAACAAAGATACAAAAAAAAGCAATTCAATGAAAGACAAAAGTTACAGAAGATAGATACACTACATGTCTAGAGCAAAAACATAGATATTCAAAAAAGATACATAGACAGATACTCAAACAGACACATATACAAAAATAGATACTTAAACAGATAGATAGAAATTTCAGTTTTCTGCAAAGGAAAATCACCCCACAAAAAGTAGGGGCTTGTGATCTGTTCCTTAAAATTAGGTGAATTATACAAAATGAAATGACTGAGATCTATTCTTTTCAAATGTCAGTATTGGTACTAGCTAGTTCCTTTGTAACTGAAGCAACATTCTTCATCTTCTCATTGTCTTCAAGAATCTGCTGATTGGTGACTCAAGTTTCTTCTTTGCATCTTCAAAATTTTTCTTTTGCTTCTCGAGGTCCTCCTTTTCATGTTGCAAAACATCCAATCTCCTCTGAAACTCCTCATTTGGTGCTTGAGACAATTTAACTACTTCAGCAATTTGTGTTTCCTAAAGTTACAATTGTGCTTCCTTGAGTTTCTTCTTCAACATCATATTTTCTCCAGAAACAACTACAGCGACATCTTTCATCTCACTTAATCTGGTCTCAAGCACAGAGTTCTCTTGGACAGTTGCAACAAGTTGAGTCTTCCCATCCAGAAGTTTGTTCTCGGCAACCATATTCTCGGCCATCAATACTGCCATCACATCTATATAATCTATAGTAGTTGATAATTGCTTCTTAAGAGACTCATTCTCCCGGTCCAGAACATCCATTCAACCTCCATTTATAGCTCAACAATTTGATGATGTTTGGAAGCAGATTGCTTTGCTTTCAAGTCCACATTTTCTTGCTTCAGAGACTTGAAATATTTTTTCAAAACACCAAGTACGTGCCCATGGACTAAATAAATTTTGCGCAATTTCTGATATTGAGAATCCTTAATTTTCATCTGCACATCTTTCTGCTTGATAATGTCTTGCAACTTCTCAACATATTCTTCACTATCCTTCAACTCATCTAACTTAGCACTCAACTCGGCTTCAAACTTTGCATAGTCATTCTGGGCCATATCATTGATACTTGCCAGCACATGAATTATATCACCATCACCATTAGTTTTCTTGGTCCTCCAATGCAAAAAATAATTGGTCTGTGAAAAAAAGATCAATAATATTAACAAATAGATATCTACACAGATATTCAGACAGCTACTTAGACAGTTATCCAAAAGACAACTATTTAAACATAACCAGATAGCTATTAACAACAGCAAAAAAATTAGATACTCACCCTCAGGATATCCAAGCTTTTGATGTTTCGAAAGTACTCCAAAATATCACCGAGGTTGTACTTGACCATGCCCACCTTTGAATCCTCTTTGCCAGCTCTTGGTTTGTAAATGTTAAGGATTGAAGCAAGATAAAACTAATACCAAAAACAATATTGAAACAATAAGGGATAGATACACAGAAAAATACTCAGATGAATACACAAACAGATAATCAAGAAAATTTACCAGAATAATAACGGTACAACCACCAATATTCTTCGCATTGCTTCTATCATACTTTTTCTCCTCATCATCATCATTCTCCTCCTTCATCTTCTCTGCACCTTCTTTGCTCCCTCGCTCTTCATGACTACTTTTGGAACAAAGTTCTTTGCCCAAATGTCTAATGCACTGAATAGGTTATCATAGACAACAGTTGCCTAAGCATAACCCTTCATTCCTTCAATGCTGGACATGCAGTTTGCAAAACTAATCACCAAACACTACAAGAAAAACTCCCTTAGACCACGAAGCTATTTCATCTTCTAGGTTAGACTTTCTGTCGTCTAAGTACTTAGACTACGGAATCTCCGTCATCTAAAGTCCATCGTTCAAGTGCCGTAGTCTAAGCACTTAGACGCCAGAAATGGTCTGTTACGTCGTCCAAGTGACGTCTTAGATGACGCAAATGACCTGTCGTCCAAGTGAGGATTAGACCACGCAAATGTTATGTGCGTCGTCGAAATACAATTTAGACTACGGAATTACTGCGTGGTCTAAGTGATGACTTAGACCACGAAACTATTTCGTAGTCTAAGTGATAACTTAGACCACGTATGTATATATGTTTTGTAGTCTAAGTCATCAATTAGACTACGAAAGCATATATGATTTTATAGTCTAAGTAACTTAGACTACAAAATCATATATGCTTTCGTAGTCTAAGTGAATATATATTTAAATATTAATTAAAATTTGAATTTAAAGTAAAATATTAATAAATTAATTAAAATATTAAATTAAATTTAAATAATTAAAAATTATACGTATATCGATATCGTTAAGAAAAAACGAAATATTAAAAACTATGTTCAAACTACTAAAATACGGCAAGAGTAGAAGTGCCGCTGAGTCCCCCGCATGCATCCATGTCGTCGTCGTCGGGGTGTGGGGTCAGAGCAGGACGACAATCTTTTTGAACCTGATTTTGCATGAGGGCGAGGAGGTTGGCTATCTGCACTTGTTGCTCATCAAGCCTCTGATGCATAGATAGCGTTTCCACCCGTGCAAGTCGAGCCTCTTCAAGGGCTGCTCGGGCCGCCGCATCCCGAGCACTTGTCTTCGTCGAGCGTGCCGTAGATGAGTCAGAAGATAAATCTCGCTGCACCTTGCTTCCCAACCCCCTAACCTCCTTGCTAGCTCGACGACTGTATACCTCATCGGCAATTGCAATTTGAGTCTCTCTCGATAGAGGAGACAGGTCTTCCAGCGGCAAATCCGGGTGTGCAAGTTGTGTGTTGGCCAATTCCTACTGCGCCAGTTCTACCAACCTCGCTAGAAAATAATAACAATAAAAATTAAATAATTATAATTTTTTATGAGAGTTTAATAAATAATAAATAATAATTACGTTATTTGAGAAGAAATATATACGGCACTTACGTCGCTTTGACTCGCTTCATTGTCGAGTTCAGGCGTCACGTAAGCGGTGACGCAAGCATCCAGATAAAGGTGTTTGAACCCCTTATCTCTATGCTCCTTGGCGATTTGTATCATCTGCTTGGATCCGGAGGTATGATGTTTGTCCTTCTTCTCCCGATTGGCCTTCTTTACGTTCGATTGCGTCTGTTCGACAACATAAATCATTAAAAAACTAATAAATTACTACAAAATAAATTATTCGATTTCGTCAATTTAAATAAAAAATACGAACCCGATACAATTCTTCTAAGAAGTGGTTGACCAACCACTCCCACTCATCTTCCATATCCCCACGCAGCTCTACGGGGGTAGGCGAGCGGATGAATTGGAGGTAATACTTGTGAAGTCTGTACTTCCAATCACGGTAGATGGTGTTGGCGGTGGTGTTGATATGCCTAAACATCTCCGGTGTGCCATCCACCGCATATTGTTCCTACAAGAAAAGAATAAAAAATTATAATCGTATATATTATGAAATTACAATTTTTATTGGTTATTAAAAAATGAATTTAAAATTGTATTACATACTGAGAGTTCTTTAAACACCTTCCCCTTCTCCAAGTCAGGCAACTTTTTCCATCTAGGCGCAACCATATGAATCTTGTTGCGAATAATTGCCCCGATGCTCTGCGATGAGAGACTAGCTAGCTGTGAGGTGGGAGGGCCATTAATGAAATCGTCGTACGACAACTAGATCTTTTACCCGGTCGCCTTGAACAACTTCTCAGATTTTTTGCCAATTTCGAGTCCTCGGGTCCTTTTCGGTTGAGGGTCTGACGGGGCCCTCCTGACCTTGCGTTGCGGGCTATAGAGAATAGACTCGGAGGCCGACTCTTGGGCACTTTCTGACATTGATGATCGGCCGGAATGGGTGTTATCGTCATCAGTCTGTATAAGTAGGGCATTCAGAATTTCCCCAGTCGCTGCAGTCGAGGGACCAGCTGAAGGGTCTGGAGGAGGCGCGACATTGTCCTCCAAGCTCTGCCAACCCACTTGCTATGTGAAGCGTTTGAGTTGGGCATCTTCCGCCTCTTTTTGTGCCTCTTTTTACTCCATGAGGCTATTTTAACCTAGGAGTTGTAAAAATCTACTATTAAACATATTTTACCACTAATTCTAACTACTTTACCATTTACTATTTTTAACAATTTTAATTATATATTTATTCTTTTTCATATTTACACAAAATTTATTGTTTTCAATATTTATCATTTTTTAATATTAACCAATTTATAATATTTACTATTTGTAATTATTATCTTTTTTAACAAACTACAATTTTTATTATTTATTATTTGGTTTTATCATGTTTCTATTTTACCATTTTTTTCATATTTAGTATTTTTAAATTTTATCATTTTTAATATTTACCTTCAATTTGTATATTTTTACTATGTTTATCAATTTATTATTTTTACCCTATTTACAATATTCATCAATTAACAATAATTACCAATTTATAACTTTTATGAATTTACAAAATTTACCAATTTATAATATTTGCTTAATTTATAATATATTTAGAAATTTATTATTTTTACTATTTTTTAATATTTACTAATTTACAATAATTACCAATTTACAATAATTACTAATTTACCATCATTAATAATTTACAATAATATTTAACAATTTATTATTTTTACTAATTTATAATTTTTACCCATTTATATTTAAACACAAATACACTGTATTATGCCTAAATACATAGTATTATACCTAAATACATACACTACAAGAAAAGAGGACTTAGACGACGGAACAGTATTAGTTCCGTCGTCTAAGTTACACTTAGACCTCGGAGATTTCTCCGTGGTCCAAGTCACACTTAGACGACGGAGATGTAATTCTCCGTCGTCTAAGTGTTACTTGGACCACGGAGAAATCTCCGAGGTCCAAGTAACACTTAGACGACGGATGTGAAATTTCTCCGTCGTCTAGGTAAGAACCTGGACCTCGGAGACTTCTCCGTGGTCCAGGTTATCACCTGGACGACGGAGAATTACATCTCCGTCGTCTAAGTGTTACTTGGACCTCGGAGATTTCTCCGTGGTCCAAGTAACACTTAGACGACGGAGAATTACATCTCCGTCGTCTAAGTGTGACTTGGACCACGGAGAAGTGATCACCTGGACAACGGACTGACACGTCGTGGTGTAAGTTCCACTTAAACGACGTACCGACACCTCCGTCGTCTAAGTGAAGCATTATATATATAGGTCATGCCAAACTCTCTTAGCTTCGATCATTCCATTATATTTTCTCCCGTGGGGAATTTTTGAGATCGAAGGAGAAGGAGAAGGCCGGATTAGGCTAGGCCGGGGCTAGAAATTAATTAAAGGATCGGATCTCCGGTGTTCGATCACTAGCTAGCTTAATTAACTGCAGATATCGAGAAGGCCAGCAGGTACGTACGTAGGCAGTTAAAATTTGCATGATTAAATATATATATATTTAGGGAAACCGTACGTGCGTACATACATGCATGAATGTTAATTAGCTATATATACAGATTAAATTACGTACGTAATTTGATGGATCGATGTAGATCGAGTACGTATAATTAATGGTAAATTAATGGACTAATATATATATATGTAATAATTATTTTTTTTTGCATATTTTGTAGCAGTATGGACAAGAGTTGGATGAAGTTAAAGAATAGATGTGATGTCCGGTATATGGATGGAATTAGCGAATTTGTGAATTTTGCGATAGAACATGGTCATGGAAAGAAGCGTTTCAGGTGTCCGTGCCAGAAATGTCTTAATTGTCAGTATGCGGAGGTTAATGTTATGGTGCAACACCTGTACGAAAATGGTATGATGTGGAGTTACACTACATGGAGCGAGCATGGTGAAGCAGTAGAGTTCAGCGCAGCAGACTTCAGCTCAGGGTACAGTTACCATGGTGCCTCATCCAGCGGCAGTGGTGCCGGACCCCCAGCTTGCAATCCAACTGTAGATTTGGTCCATGATGCGTTTCCGGGATTTAGTCATAGTGGACACCAACACCAAGACGGAGGTTACAGTACCACTCATGAGCATGATGACACATTCCCCGCTGCTAGCTTGGCCACTGACACCAGTGAGATGGATAAGTACAACCGGATGCTACTTGAAGCGCAGACCCCGGTGTTCCCTGGATGTCGAGAGAATGTGTTGCAATATGTGATGGAGCAAATGAAGATAAAAGTGAAGCACAAAATGTCAGTCAGTGCTTTTGACGAAATTCAGGAGCAAATATGTAAGTTGCTTCCTGATGATCACAATCTTCCTAAATCTCATTATAAGGTTAGAAATATCTTGAGCAGCCTCGGCCTAAAGTACAGGATAATTGACGCATGTCCGAATGATTGTGTGCTATTTTACAAAGAGTATAAAGATTTGGACTATTGTCCCGTATGTGGCCAGTGCAGATTCCAGGTGAATAGGAAGAGTTCGAAAAAGAGAATTCCTGTGAAAGTTGTTCGATATTTTCCCTTGATTCCCAGATTGCAGCGCCTGTACATGTCTCTACACACAGCAGAGGCGATGCGATGGTACGCAGAAAAGCGAATAGATGACGATGTCCTGCGACACGCCGCGGATGGGGAGGGTTTCAAACATTTCGACAGAGAATTCGGAAACTTTGCTGCAGAGGTTAGAAATGTTAGACTCGGCCTATCTACAGACGGATTCAATCCTTGGGGAAGTAATAGCTCCGCCGTAAGCACTTGGCCAGTAATTCTGATGCCGTACAACCTGCCTCCGTGGATGTGCATGAACAAGGAATTTAATTTCCTTACTGTACTAATTCCAGGTCCTAAATCTCCAGGGAAGTGCTTAGATGTCTACCTCAGACCTTTGATCGACGAGCTGAAACTGTTGTGGGAAAATGGAGTCCCAACTTATGACAAATTCACTGACACGATGTTCACGATGAGGGCTGCCGTAATGTGGACGATCAGCGATTTTCCAGCGTATGGGATGTTGGCAGCGTGCAGGACAAAAGGATATAATGGATGTCCTATATGTTTGGACGACGTGAACTCTAGTTGGCACGCAGGGAAGGTGTGTTACTTGGGTCACCGTAGATGGCTCCCTCACGACCACCCTTGGCGACAGGATGAAGCTCATTTCGACGGGACGGTAGAGAACAATCCTAAACCCCGTAGTTGGTCGGGCGAAGAGATTTTAGAGAGGTTGAGCTATTTCGACTTTGGTGTGTTGACTAACGACGCGGATGTAAAGAAATGCAATCCAATTCCTCCACATGATCTGAGCTATTGGGATCACAAGAGTATATTCTTTGAACTCCCTTACTGGTCGAAGTTGAAGCTGAGGAACAACTTGGACGCGATGCACATAGAAAAGAATGTGTGCGACAGCGTGGTGGGAACAATTCTCGGTATTAAGTTCAAGACTAAAGATACTCCCAAAGCGCGCAAAGATTTGGAATCAATGAATCTACGTCGTCCCTTGTGGTTGAGGAGGGATAGGAAAGGAGTGTACAACAAGATGCCAGCTGCACCGTACACAGTGAAGCCGACACTTAGACGTTCTGTATTTCACTGGTTTAAGGGCGTTCGTTATCCGGCCACGTATGCAGCTACTATAACTGGAGCAGTGGACGAGGTGCAACACAAGTTTGTTGGTCTAAAGACACATGACTATCACGTTATGCTGCAACGTCTGATTCCAGTGGTAATTCGACCATATTTGCCTCGCGACGTCGTAGAACCAATAGTGGCATTGTGCAGATGGTGGCAGAGGTTATGCGCCAGAGAATTAAAGAAGTCAGATGTCGTGGAATTGCAACAACAAATTGTGCACATCATTTGCAAACTAGAGAGGATTTTTCCTCCTGCTTTCTTCGACATAATGATTCACCTAATGATCCACCTGCCCGAGCAGGTTCTCATTTCTGGTCCGGTCCAGTACACTTGGATGTATCCTCAAGAAAGGTACGTACAACTAATTAATTATACAGGTTTTTCGATTCATAATTTGTTCCACTGGAGATTACTAGCTAGCTATATGCATGTACTTATTTTTATTGTACGTTTGATTAATTTTGTAGACAGCTTGGACAGTATAAGTCATTCGTCAAAAACAGGTCGGCTCCGGATGGCTCCATAGCAGAGACATACCTAATGCATGAGTGCGTTACTTACTGCAACAGGTACCTCAAAGATCCACCACCTCCAACTGCCTCCGATCCCAGTGCCCGCATCCATCTTTCTGTCGTCACCAATGTCGTCCGACCGTTTAGAGGAGTATTAAAGGAAACGTTAACACAGGAAGAACTTATTGAGGCACATTGGGTAGTGTTACGAGACTGTGACGAAGTTGAGCCGTACATGATGTCATACAGGGAGAGGCTTCAGGCGTTATATCCAGACAAGAGTTCGGCGTGGATTGAGAAAATGGTTAAGAAAAAGTTCCCCGATTATTTCTTCCAATGGGTACGTATTTAGTGATTTATATACATATTGAGATCATGCATGTTTAATTTGTAGAAAGTAAACCCTTAAATTTTTCCATTTTCGCAGATGATTGATCTGCAAAAATCCGAAAACCACGGGGGGTGGTGGTCTTGGCCAAAGCACTTGCTAGCAGGGAAGCCGATTAAACACTATATTTATCCGGGATGTTTTGTGAACGGTGTGAAGTTCCATTCATTGGCGCGAGATGAAGGAAGAAGAACACAAAACAGTGGGATAGCGGTTGGGAAAGACCCTGATCTATATTACGGAATGATCGTATATGTGGTTCAGCTATGTTACGGGAATGATGTCAACGTTTTCCTATTCAAGTGCAGATGGTTCAAGCGTACAAAGGAAGACCTGGGACTTTTATCAGTCGATACAAACTCAAGCTGGTATGAGGATGAGCCTTTCGCTCTCGCCACCTTAGTTAGGCAGGTGTTCTATCTCGATGATCCGAAAGCTGGTGACGGGTGGAAAATAGTGAACCAGATCTCTCATCGAGGAGTTTGGAATACAGAGACAATTGAAGGGACACCGGCGACGACTGAAGATGCTGCTGAACCAGACAGAGACATTCCTGCCTATCAAGAGCCTAATATTTCTGTCATCCGCTCCGACATAATGGACCTGGTTCAAGACGGTGAACGGTTACCCATGCCTGATGGTTGTACAGATCTAACTGAAGAAGAGATCATTGAGGTAGATGAAGAAGACGTGCAGGATGAGGACGATGACGACGACTCTGGTTATTCCTCGGACGATGTTGAGTACGATGAGGAGGATGAGCAATCGGATAACGGTGATGATGATGATGACGATTATGACGAAGAGTACGGTCACACGACGAGGATCATTACTTGGTAAACCCTAATTTATTATTGTAATATATATATGATCGATCGATGCATCGTAAAAAGGTGAAAGATTTCTATTATGTCGAGACTTTAAGATTCCTCGTCCAGCTTTGGTTGGTTTTATTGTTTTTAAATATTATTTATGTATAAATTGGATTAATTATGGGTCCCTATATATGATTATATATATTGACTTGTGATAGTATTATTGAGAGCACAAATATTGTAGTATATATATATAAAAGTTGTTTGTACCTGGACTAACATCGATCTCCGCCAGCTTAACTTCCTCAGATTTTAAGTCGACTTCTCTCTGTTTCAATTGAATGTCTTTGGACTGTTTTTCTAGTCCCGGCCCCTCTCTTTGCTTTCAACTTCATCGGTGTATTCTCTGATCTTATTAAAAGTAAGCTGAAGCTGCTCTACATTTCGCTCACGCAGCCCTTCAAACCCTAAATCCTAGACCCTAAATGTAGCAGATCGGATCGATCGATCATTTTTTTAGTTATATTCTTGAATGAGAATAATTGAACGAACATACAAATGACCGGGGACGACCTAAACCCTAAACCATACGGCCCTAACCCCTGAATTCAGGGTTTTTACACTTGGACGACGGATACAGTCATTCTCCGTCGTCTAGGTACACACTAGGACGACGGAGAATGTCGTCTCCGTCGTCCAGATGACAAACCCGATACCCTAAACCCTAAGGACCCCTAACCCCTGAATTCAGGGTATATTCACCTGGACGACGGAGACAGTCGTATATATACCCTAAACCTAAGGACCCCTAACCCCTGAATTCAGGGTATATTCACCCTAAACCCTATACCCTAAACCTAAGGACCCCTAACCGAGAACGGAGAAATTAATTGCAGATTCACCTTTGGCGCCAAATCTCAATCTCATATAAAACCCTAGCTAAATCTTGGACCCTAAATCTAGCAGTTCGGATCGATCGATCAATTTTTTAATTATATTTTTGAATCAGAATAATTGAACGCACACACAAATGACCGGGGACGACCTAAACCGTAAACCCTAAGGCCCTAACCCCTGAATTCGGGGTTTTTACACTTGGACGACGGAGACAGGCATTCTCCGTCGTCCAAGTGACAAACCCTATACACTAAACCCTAAGGACCCCTAACCCCTGAATTCAGGGTATATTCACCTGGACGACGGATACGACATTCTCCGTCGTCCAAGTAGACACCTGGACGACGGATATTAGCGTCTCCGTCGTCCAGGTGTCTACTTGGACGACGGAGAATGTCGTATCCGTCGTCCAGGTGTAAATTTCGTAATTTTTTCTAAGACAACGACCATCTAGACCATCTTCGAATGCGTATTCTTTTCGTCAAGACTTTAGAGTAGTATATTCTTGGTGTGTGAGCTTCGACGGTTCGAAAATCGGAGTTGCGAAATGTCCTGTATCCACGTTTCCGGTTTGTGAAATTCTCGGTTTTGCGGTTGACTGTGCCGATGAAACCCTTCCCGAACTTATTATTTCCTGGTCCTTTATAGTAATTATATATTATGTTACGACGAACATATCCAACGGTTGTTTTGTCCAAATTCAATTTCGTTAGTACTCTGCTGCAAATCAGCAACTACTCATGAACACTAAAGTCTTAAAGATTAGTCGATACTTAACAACTTTCAAAACGTAAAATTATTCGGCGGTTCAAATTTATCTGTTTATATATACGATGCGTTCATCGATATTGTACGACTATTTCACTCGAATGACAGATCGCTAAATTCCTAGCGAATTAATTTAAATATTTTTTTTGCATAATTTGAACCTAGACGACGGATACGGTCATTTTCCGTCGTCCAAGTGTTCACCTGGACGACGGAAAATTACCGTATCCGTCGTCTAGGTTCAAATTACCATGGCGGTTCGTATAATTTTTTATTATTTTTTCGATGTAAATATTGACTTGGACGACGGATATGTCGTTTTCCGTCGTCCAAGTGTTCACTTGGACGACGGAAAACTACATATCCGTCGTCCAAGTCGAAATAACATGGCGGTTCGATTTGCCGCCTCAATTTTCGGCACCGCTTGAAATTCCACTTAGACGACGGAAAACACTGTCTCCGTCGTCTAAGTCAACATTTATGGCGGTGAAACGGCCCGCCCATTTATTTGGCGCCGGTTCGAAAAAATTTGACCCTTCACTTAGACGACGGAAAACACTGTTTCCGTCGTCTAAGTGCACTTAGACGACGGAGAATAGTGCTCCGTCGTCTAAGTGAAAGCCTATAAATAAGGAGGAGCACCCCCCCCTCATTTTCTCATCATTCCATCTCCTCCTCGATCTATACTCTCCTCTCCTCTCTCTCTCACTCCGGCGATCCTCCTCCGGCGACGCTCCGACGACCAATTTTCCGGCGTGGTTCCCCCTCTCCGACGACTCTACTCTTCCAATATTCCGGCGAAATTCCGACGAGGTAATAATTCGAAATTTTAACTCTTTAACAATTTTTTTATTTGTTTAATTATTTAAATTCTAAATACTTTTAATTTATTAGTTTTAAATAATAAATAGTTGTAATTATAATAATTATTTTCTTGTTATTATTATTATTTAGTAATCATTATTAGTTGTTAATTATTTGGTAATGAATAATTATTAGTTAAAATTAAATAATAGTAATAATAATAATTGATTATATTGGTAAATGAATAATTATTATTAAATGCATGATAAATAATAATTAATTGATAATTATATGTATTTTCTAGTAAATTGCATGGTAGTACGTGTTCGATTTAAATTTAGTACATAGGCTTGGTGTAATTAAGTCGCACTCTTTGGAATAGATGGCGCCTCTTTTCCTTGCTTATCTCCTTAACCCCTCGTGATGTGTGGATTTCATCACCGCACACCATAACCTAAGTGAAGTTATGGACACGAGGTTGAGGGCGGAGTTTGCAAAGGACTTGAGGGAGTGTAAATTTTCGAAAAATTGGCCGAATGTCGGACATGGTGTCTAGAAACGGGTTATGACTGGTGACAGGATTTGGACTAAGAAAGACTTTTGTCGAAATTAGTCCTGCCTCTCGCGTTATCTCTATCCCTAACTGGCCATGTTTTTCGATTTAACCAAGGCTGATTAATTGAAAATTTACACTTTATCGCGCGGGTCGCACGTCCATTGAACGACCGAAAATGCCAAGCTAGTGTACTCTATTTAAATCTTAAACGTACTTAATTAATTAGCGTAAATTCTCCGTCGTTGTAATTATTATGGTAAGTAGGTATTTTAACACCGTACGTACTCTTAGGTTTAAATGGCTCCGCCAAAGATCACATCCGGGAAAAAGAAAGCCCAACAGGAGTCAGAAGATGAGATGCTCCAAATGTTGGCGGCCCAAGTCGGTTGGGTTCAACCGCAGGTAGACGCCCTCAATCCGGGGCCTTCTGGGGAAATTCCCTCTGCCCCATTTCTCTCAAGCGGTGATGACGTCGACCCCTTTTCAACTCCGACGCCCGGTACCGCTTCAACGGGAAGTACTCAGGCGTCTTCGACGGCCGAGTCTATCATGTACAGCGCCCGCCGTAAGCAAAGGAGGGCCCCCACTGACCCCCAACCGAAAAAGACTCGGGGTCTCGTTAAAGGTGGAAAGGCGGAGAAAATTTGCAAGGCGACCGGGAGCAAGATCGCCTTGCCTTACGACGAATTCACCGGTGGCCCTCCCACACCTCACCTAGCAAGTCTCTCGGCTCATAGCATTGGGTCGATTGTTCGTAACCGGGTTCGTATCACTGCCCCTACTTGGAGGGAGGTGCCGGATTCGGAGAAGGCGAAAGTCTTTAAGGATCTTTCGGTACGTAATACGTACAATTTTAGTTATTATATACTATTTTTAATATTAGTTATATATAATTTTATAATATATACGATTATAATTTCCAATTTATTTCTGATAGGAACAATTTGCGGTGGATCCGGATCCGGTGATGTTGAGGCATATCAACCAAACCGCCAACAACATCTTCAAAGATTGGAAGTACAGGCTCCATCAGTACTTCCGAATTAACGGTCCCGTGCCTCCCCCCGAAGAGCTGCGTGGGGATAGAGAAGATGAGTGG
Source organism: Geum urbanum (assembly GCA_946800695.1). Taxonomy (NCBI): domain Eukaryota; kingdom Viridiplantae; phylum Streptophyta; class Magnoliopsida; order Rosales; family Rosaceae; genus Geum; species Geum urbanum. Next base: position 6,491,369 of record OX327013.1, on the reverse strand, counting down.
GAGTGGTTGTGTAACCACTTTGCCGATGAGCAATTTCAGGTGTTAATTTACTTTTTTTATTTCAATTAAGATAATTGAATACTCTAAATTTTAGTTACTTATAAATTTTTTAATGATTTCATTATGTTGTGTAACAGAAATTCTCCGGTGTCAACAAAGCCAACCGGGGGAAGAAGGACAAGCACCATACTTCCGGCGCCAAGCAACTCATTCAAATTGCCAAGGAGCACAGGGATAAGGGCTCCAAACACCCTTATCTCGATGCAAGCGTAAGCGCGTACGTGACGCCTGGGCTCGATAATGAAGCGAGTCAACGCGGCGTAAGTCATATATATATATGTGTGTGCGCTAATAATTATAGTAATTATTATTTAAATATTATTTCATTATAATAAATTTATTATTCTTTTGTAGGCAAGAGTGATAGAGCGTGCGCAGGAAGAATTGGCTAACACTCAGCTTGCGTTCCCAGATGTGCCGCTAGAAGACCTGCCTCCTCTATCTGTGGAGAGCCAAATAGCAATTGCGGATGAGGTCTACGGTCGTAGAGCTGGCAAGGAGGTTAGGCACTTCGGGCCTAAGGTGGTTCGAGATTTGTCGACCTCTGAGTCATCATCTACGGGAGGTTCGGGGCGGCGGAGAAGTTCTCAAGCTGCGGCAGCCTATGAAGAGGCTCGAATCGCACGGGAGGAGAATATTGCCATGCGCCAAAGAATGGACCAGCAAGACGAGCGAATAGCCCAACTCATCGCCCTTATGCAACAAGCTCAAAGACAATGTCAACCTCCTCCGAACCCATTCCCCGACGACGACGACCCGGCTGGAGGCGGAGGACGAGGCGGCGCATCTGCTCCTCCAGTGTTTTAGCTAGCTAGTAGTTCATTATTTCGTTTCTTAATTTCCGCATTACGAACAATATTTTCATTTTTAATTATAGGTTTTTTCGATTATGTATGTACAAATTAATTTTAATTATTTTATTAATTTAGTGTATTTAATTAATTTAATTAATTTTTTTTCAATTAATATTAATAATATTTTTGAATTTAATTTTTTTTTTAAATTAATTTTTCACTTAGACGACGGAGATTAATGTCTCCGTCGTCTAAGTCCCTACATGGGCCACGGAGAAGCTAACAATCTCCGTGGCCCAGGTGGTGACTTAGACGACGGAGACATTAATCTCCGTCGTCTAGGTAACCACCTGGGCCACGGAGAGGCTAACAATCTCCGTGGCCCATGTAGGGACTTAGACGACGGAGATTAATGTCTCCGTCGTCTAAGTCCCCACCTGGGCCACGGAGATTGTTAGCTTCTCCGTGGCCCAGGTGGTGACTTAGACGACGGAGACATTAATCTCCGTCGTCTAAGTCCCTACATGGGCCACGGACGTTCTCCGCGGTCCAAGTGAACTTGGACGACGGAGATTAAATTCTCCGTCGTCTAAGTACTTAGACGACAGCACTTGGAGCACGTACCTTGGACGACGGATTTTCCGTCGTCCAAGTACTTAGACGACGGAGATAGGCACTTAGACGACGGAAATTCTCCGTCGTCTAAGTCACTTTTTCTTGTAGTGATATTAAATAGAAATTATCAATATATAGGTACGTCAAACAAATTTAAACTTACCGGCGGTGGGATTGGGCGGCCCATGGCGGTGACGGTGGGAGGCGTCGGAGGTGGAGGGAGGAGGCCGGAGGGAGGGAGGAGGATCGACGTATGTGGTGGACGGAGGGAGAAGATCGAGGCCGACTGTGGAGGAGGTGAGAGGCAGAGGAGGAGGTGGAGGCTGGCTGGTCGGAGTCGCCGGAGGGAGACGTGAGGGAGCAGGAGCCAGAGAGGGAGAGAGAGAGAGAGAGAGAGAGAGAGAGAGAGAGAGAGAGAGAGAGAGAGAGAGAGTGTGTGTGTGTGTGTGTGTGTGTGTGAGTGATCGATCAAAATTGCCCAGAAACTGCAATTATACAGACTGGAATTGTCGTAAAGTATGAATTAAAGAATCGTATATATGAAAAGTGAGAAAGTGATATTTAAGACGACGAATTAATTTACATCTTTAAACTTGTTAAGTATCTACTAATGTGTATAACTTAAGTGTTATTAAGTATCGGCTCACTGCACATCAATATTAACGAAATTGAATTTGGACAAAACAACCGTTGGATACATTCACCATAAGAAAATATATAATTAGAATAATTTTCAGTAAATATTATGTTCGTTAAGGATTTCATCGGCACAGTCAACCACAAAAAATAAATTTTTACAAACGGAAAACGTGGATACACGAAAATCCGTAACTTCTATTCTGGAACGGTCGATGCTCACACTCTACATGGTTGTTGTCTTAGATGTGAAATTATGATATCATGACTTAGATGACACAATGGCACGTTTGCATCGTCTAAGTTAAAAGTTTAGGGTTTGGGGTTTAGGGTTAAGGCTTAGAGTTTAGGGTTTACTTAGACGATGGGATTACCCGTTTGCGTCATCTAAGATAAAGTTCTAGGATTTGGGGATATAAAATTGTGTTTACCACTACGAATTCGAAAAGTCGTTCTGTCGTCTAGGTTTTCGGGTTTAGGAAATATGTGACACTTGATCGTACGGATTTTTGTAGTAATTCGGTCGGGGGAGCGACCTCGCTCTTTAATTAATTTAAAGTTAATTATGCGAAAAATTTAAGAGTTATAATTAATTAATTAATTATAAAATTAAGTTCAGAATTAATAATTGTACCTACTCCTCATAATATAATTAATCATGCATCATTACGTCAAAAAAATTTAATTACTTTTAATTAATTACCAATTAATATTCCCCGTCATTACATTGTACTCCTCGTCATAATCGTCATCATCCTCCTCACCACTGTCATCCGATTGCCCATCCTCATCATCATACTGAATATCATTCGACGAATATCCTGAGTCATCGTCGTCATCCTACACCTCTTCTTCATCGATCTCATTAATTACATCAATAATCTCATCTTCAGTTAGATTCGTACAACCATCAGGCATGGGTAAGCGTTCACTAGCTTGAACCAGGTCTATTATGTCGGAGCGGTTGATAGAAATATTAGGCTCTTGATATACAATAATGTCTCTTTGCGGTTCAGCATCTTTAGTCCCTGGCATCCCTTAAGCTGTAGTGGTATTCCATATTCCTGAATGAGAGATATAGTTCACTATTTTACCACCCTTCATTACCTTTCGGATCATTAAGATAGAACACCAGCCTAACTATGGTGGCAAGAACAAAAGGCTCATTCTCATACCAGCTTGAGTTTGTATCGACTGATAAAAGGCCTAGGTCTTCCTTTGTATGCTTGAACCATTTGCATTTGAATAAGAAAATGTTGACATCATTCTCGTAACATAGCTTGACGACATATACAAGAGCCCCGTAATATATATCATTGTCTTTCCCAACCGTTACCCCACTGTTTTTTGTTCATCTTCCTTCATCTCGGGCCAATGAATGAAACTTTACACTGTTCACAAAACATCCAGAGTAAATATAGTGTCTAATCGGCTTTCCTGCTAGCAAGTGCTTTGGCCAGGACCACCACCCCCGTGATTATCAGATTTTTGTTGATCAATCATCTGTGAAAATAGGAAGAATATATATATAATTAAAAGGTTTAATTTCTACAAACATGTATATAAATTAAATAAGTAAACATACGTACCCATTGGAAGAAATAATGAGGGAACTTCTTCTTAACCACTTTCTCAAACCACGTCGAACTCTTGTCCGGATTTAACACCTGAAGCTTCTCCCTGTACGCAATCATGTAAAGCTCAACTTCGTCACAGTCTCGCAACACTACCCAATGTGCCTTAATAATTTCTTCTCGTGTTAACGATTCCTTTAATTCTCCTCTAAACGGTCGTACGACATTTGTGACGACAGAAAGATTGATGCGGGCACTGGGATCGGAGGCGGTGGGAGGTGGTGGATCCTTGAGGTACCTGTTGCAGTAAGTAACGCACTCATGCATTAGGTATATCTCTGCTGTGGAGGCATCCGGGGCCGACCTATTTTTCACGAATCCTTTATACTGTCCAAGTTGTCTACAAAATCATACGTTCAATTAATTAATTGTAGAATAAGTACATATACCAAGTAATCTGGCCTATATATTTAATTAGTTGTTCGTACCTTTCTTGAGGATACATCCAAGTGTACTGGACCGGACCAAAAATGAGCACCTGCTTGGGTAGGTGGATCATTGGGTGAATCGTGATGTCAAAGAAAACAGGAGGAAATTAAAATCCTGTCTAGTTTACAAATGATGTGCACAATTTGTTGTTGCAGTTCCACCACATCTAACTTCTTTTACTCTCTGGCGTATAACCTCTGCCACCATCTGCACAATGCCACTATTGGTTCTATGACATCACAAGGCAAATATAGCTGAATTACCACTAGAATCAGACGTTGCAGCATAACGTGATAGTCATGTGTCTTTAGACCGACAAACTTGTGTTGCACCTCATCCACTACTCCAATTATAGTAGCTGCCTACGTAGCCAGATAACAAACGCTCTTAAACTAGTGGAATACAGAACCTCTAAGTGCCAGCTTCACTATGTAAGGTACAGCTGGCATCTTGTTATACACTCCTCTTCTATCCTTCCTCAACCATAAGGGACAACGTAGATTCATAGATTCCAAATCTTTGCACGCTTTGGAAGAATCTTTAGTCTTGAACTTAATACCGAGAACTGTTCCCACCACGCTGTCGCACACATTCTTTTCCATGTGCATCGCACCCAAGTTGTTCCTTGGCTTCAACTTCGACCAGTAAGGAAGTTCAAAGAATATACTTTTGCGATGCCAATAGCTGAGATCATGTGCAGGTATTGGATTGCATTTCTGTACATCATTGTCATTTGTCAACACACCAAAGTTAAATAGCTCAACCTCTTTCAAATCTCTTCGCCAGACCAATTACGGGGTTTAGGATTATTCTCTACTGTCCCGTCCAAATGAGCTTTATCTTGTTCAACATGTGATCGTTCGGAAGCCATCTACGGTGACCCAGGTAACACACCTTCCCCGCGTGCCAACCATAGTTCACGTCGTCTAAACATATAGGACATCCATTGTATTCTTTCGTCTTATAGGCTGTCAATATCTCATATGCAGGAAAATCATTGATCGTCCACATTACGGCTGCCCTCATCATGAACATCGTGTCAGTGAATTTGTCATAAGTTGGGACTCCATTTTTCCACAATAGTTTCAGCTCGTCGATCAAAGATCTGAGGTAGACATCTAAGCACTTCCCAAAAGATTTAGGACCTGGAGTTAGCATAGTAAGGAAATTAAATTCCTTGTTCATACACATTCACGAAGGCAGGTTGTACGGCAACAGAATAACTGGCCAAGTACTAACGACAGAGCTATTACTACCCCAATGATTGAATCTGTCTGTAGATAGTCCGAGTCTAACATTTTAAACCTCTGCGGCAAAGTCTCCAAATTTGCTGTCGAAATGTTTGAAAGCCTCCCCATCCGCGGCGTATCTCAGTACATCATCATCTATTTGCTTTTCTGTGTACCGTCGCATCGGCTCTACTGTGTATAGAGACATGTACAGACACTGCAATCTAGGAATCAATGGAAAATATTGAAGAACCTTCACAGGAATTTTCTTTTTCGAACTCTTCCTATTCTGCTCATATCTGCACTGGCCACATACGGGAAAATAGTCAAAATCTGCATACTCTTTGTAAAACAACACACAATCATTTGGACAGGCGTCAATTATCCTTTGCTTTAGGCCGAAGCTGCTCAAGATATTTCTAACCTTATAATGGGATTTAGGAAGATTGTGATCATCAGGAAGCAACTTACATATTTGCTCCTGAATTTCGTCAAAAGCACTGACTAACATTTTGTGCTTCACTTTTATCAGCATTTGCTGCATCACATATTGCAAGACATTCTCTCGACATCTAGGGTACACCGGGGTCTGGGCTTCAAGTAGCATCATGTTGTACTTACCCATCTCACTAGTGTCAGTGGCCAAGCGATCAGCGGGGAATGTGTCTTCATGCCCATGAGTGATAATGTAACCTCCCTCTTGGTGTTGATGTCCACCATGACTAAATCCTGAAAGCGCATCATGGACCAAACCCGCAGTTAGGTTCCAAGCAGGGGGGTCGGCACCACTACCGCTGGAGAAGGCACCATGGTAACTGTACCCTGAGTTGAAGTCTGCTAAGCTCAAGTCTACTGTTTCACCATGCTCGCTCCACGTAGTGTAACTCCACATCATACCATTTTCGTACAGGTGTTGCATCATAACATTACCCTATACATACCGATAGTTAAGACATTTTTTGCACCGGCACCTGAAACTCTTCTTTTCCTGACCATGTTCCATCGCAAAATTCACAAAATCTCTGATTCCATCCATATACCGGACATCACTTCTATTCCGCAATTTTATCCAACTCTTGTCCATACTTTTACGAAATTTAATAATTATCATATTAGTCAACTATTATATATACATATTTTCAAGTAATTATTAAACTATTATGTATATAAATTATTAACTACCTTAATTATTAACGTATAATTAATTAAAATATTTATTAATTACCTTTATTAATTAATGGTGAATATACTATACATCAATTACTTTAATATATCTAACATGCATGTACGTTTTAACTAAATATTAACCAAATTTGCAAACATGCATGCATATAAACTAGTTAATTAATTAACTAATAAATATAATATATATCAATCAATTACCTAACTTAAATATAAATATTAGACATACTAACAATGCAATCAATCAAACGTACAATTAATTATATATATAAACGTTAAGATTGTCATAAATTAACTACGTACTTACCTAGCTTTCTCTGATACATGGCGAATCGATGGTCGGAGCCGGATATATATATATATAGTGCTAGTTGTACGTGTGAGGAGAGTCTGATTGATAGAGAATGAGAATGAGAATGAAAATGAAACGAGCGAGCGAAGAGCAAAAGAGTCTGGCACAATATGTAATGCATCACTTAGACAACTGACATGAATATTTGTCGTCTAAGTGACTACTTAGACGACGCATCATCGGTGCGTCGTCTAAGTAGTCATTTAGACGACGGACTATGCGTAGTTTCCATCGTCCAAGTGGTGCATGAGACGACGCATCGACGCTGCGTCATCTAAGTGGTCACATAGACGACGGCGTGTCAATACGTCGTCTAATCTCTAACTTGGACGACACAGACTCATTTTCGTCGTCTAAGTGTCACTTAGACGACGGAAAAATGCTTAAGACGACATAATTTATTAGCGTCGTCTACATTCTATTTAGACGACAAAAACTTTACTGTTCCGTCATCTAAGAGAGTTCTTCTTGTAGTGAAAGTTCCTTTGGAATTAGGAAGCAGGACAAAGGCCAGAAGAAGCAAAATAAAAAGACAAACAAATTCGCCAACCCTCTCTTTGTCACCAATTTTTTTCTCCCGAATATTACTGACATTGGTCCTTCTGATTGCATCGCCCCTAAACGACTTACACAGCCATTTTGAAATCCTCACAGTCTAATCGTTCAATGGAATTGGTCTTCTAGAGCAGCTCAAACCTAACACAGTTTCGACAAAACCAGGAGAAATATGGTGAACACGCGTCGAATGGAAATGAATCTCCCTATTCTCCTTCACGTAAGCGTCAGCCTTAACAACAATAGAATCATCTTACTTGAAGTAGTCTCGTTGATCAATATCACCGTCGATGAATGCTCAAATTAGCTCATTAAAGGGTGTATCCTTCAGCATTTTCTTGACACAGTCGCTGATTTTATTCCTGTTAGTAACAATGAACTTCTCGAAGTAGTGCAAAGAGAAGCGGAACTGACACTTGCAGGTCGGTTCCACCACATGAACAATTTCTGGCTCAAATAACTTATACGCTCATTGCTTTTGTCTAATAGCCACTTCATCATCACACTTAGTCTCTAAATCACTATAAGACCTTGATTCAAAAGATTCCACTTTCTTCTTAGCCTTGCCCTTGATCTTCTGCTTCTTGATACCCTTAGTCTTCCTCTTCATCATCATCATCATCATCATCATCATCTTCTTCTTCTTCTTCTTCTTTAGAGTTTCCCTAATAATCTTCTCAAGATGATCTTCGGAAATAGAAGGACCAGGTGAAGAAGAAGCCACTCATCTTCCCCTTTTTAAAAAAAAAACAAACTGCTCCTCATCGGAAGAAGAAGATGAAGAAGCAAGCACATCAGATTCTGAAGATTCAGCATACTTTTTAAATCTCTTCCCAGATGATCTCTCACAATGCCTTCTCTCAGATTCACTGTCTGAATCTTGGTGTACACTATTGTGCTTCCCCATTAAATATAGAATAACTGCAAATGATCAACACACATATAGTTAGACATATATCCAAAACAGATATCCAAAATTAAGAGAAACAGATACTTCAACGGATACCTGGACAGATACCCAGTAATATAAATAAACAAATACCCAAACATATACTTTAAAGATATCAAGAAAAAAGACATTCTATCACACACACAACAACAGCAGCGCGCAGCAAACTAGTACAACAACCAAAAATCAAACAGGAAACCTTAGAAAAATGTCTAACAACAACAACATACATTTCAAAAAATTTGAAAGGATATCAAGACAGATACTTCAACAGATACACAGACAAATACTCAAACAGATACTTCAAAGATATCAAGAAAAAAGACTTCTATCACAAACAAAACAACAACAATAACTAATACAACAAACAAATAGCCTTTTGAACACACTATATTACATACCTTCTAGAAAAAATCATGAAGAAAAGTGAAAAATTACCGAAAATCAAACTGAAAACCATATAAATATGTCAACAACAACAAACATTCCAAAACTTCGGAAAGCATAGATATGAACCACGAAAATGAACATGCAAACTGCTTAGAAACAAGAAATTTCGAACGGAGATTACTTACGAAGAACAATAAGAACGCTGATGAAGACAGTGAAGGCAATGGAGAGAATGGATTCAATAGCGAGACGCGAACATCTAGAATGAACACCACGGCAAACACGAGGAAGAGATTTTCAAACGCAGAAAGATAAATGAAGACAGAAAGGCAACGAAGAGAACGAACTCAATGGCGAGGAAGAGAACACTATGGCGACATAATGAAGACGACGGCGGCGATTTTAAAAAGCATAGATATAAAACAAAGAGAGAGTAACATATTTGAGAAAGAAAACTAAAATAAGTATAGATACTACACGGGAGATAGAGAGTGGCAAATAACGAAAATATGATGAAAACTCTGGTTTGTTACAAACTTAAAAACAGAATGGGTCTTTTTGGGATAAAAAACTTATGGTGGGTTTTTCAGAAAAGAGAAAGTCTAAACTGAGTACTTTTCTCATTTTCCCAAGAAAAGAATCCGGCCATGATGTACCTATGTACTATACACTACTAGAATAAGTATTATAGCCGATGAAAAAAAATCGTCGGCCTGTTCGATATTTTCGTCGGCTATATCTATAACCGGCGAAGTTTTGTCGGCTATAGTGTCGTCGGTAAAAGGTTATTGGCCATACTAGAGCCAACGACACTTTTGTACGTCGTCGGCCAAATGTTCCCCCTCCGGCCAAAATTGTTGAACGGAGAAACTATAGCCGACGGTATTGTATATGAATGTCGTTGGCTATAGTTGTAGAATTCTGGAAAAACAAATTGCAGATTCGGGATTTCTATTCTAGAACCTGCAATTCCATCCTATTGCATTTCAATCTCCAAAATTTACCAAAGTTACACAAAACCTAAAATTACACAATTCACCAACATTACATAACACAAACCCTAAAATTACACAATTCACCAACATTACACAAACCATAATTTCTTTTTTTTTTTAAAAAAAAAACCCAAATAATAGGATTTACAGAGCTCGGCAGCGGAGAAGGCTGGGCTCGACGGCAACGGCAAACTTGGGATATAAACAACACATTAATATGAAATTTCAGAGACAGAGAGAGACAGGGAGAGATAACCTGAAATTTGGGGGAGAGGAGAGAGAGTCGCTGGTTGGGCGAGCGGCGGCGGTAGTATGTTCGAGGGATGAGAGAGGAGGCGCGAGTTAGGTTTTAGGGTGAGGAGGCACGATCTGGGCGAACCAAGGGTATAAAGCCAATGACTATAGCCGACGACATAAAAAACTCGTCAGCTATAGTATAGTCAATGACATTGCCATAAATATTTCGTCAGTTATAGTATGGCCGAAAAAAAATGGTTTTAGTGGCAAAAAAATCCTCGATTTTAGTAATACTTTAGCCGACAATTTTTTTGCCACTAAAATTGACAAATTTTCTTTTACCGTTGGCTAAAATACTATATATAGCCGACGAGTAAAAACTATAGTCGACAACGTAAAAATGTCGTCAGCTAAAGTATAGTATAGCTGACGAAAAAAAAATCGTCGGCCTGTTTTTTTTTAATTTCGTCGGCTATAGTATTTTCTTAGGTAGTGATATATATATATATACATATATTTTTGAATAAATAGATAGAGGATTGATCGATCAGTTGTAAAATTAATGTTGTGAAAGTTAATTGTTTGATTACCTCCGGTTATATGTGTTAATACAAAAGTGGAATAAACTAGTAAACCAGAGTCTGTTTGAATTTTTCAAAAAAATAAAAAAATATTTTGTTTGAATAAATTAATTAATTCTGAACATAAAATTAAAATTAGGATTGAACGAATTATTGATGAATGACAGCAGAAATTAATAAATGGGCCGGAGATGAAAACCATATAAACCGATAATAAAGTTATAATAGATACATGTGACTCATTTTGAGGATCATCTGTGCTGAAGATTCGATCCTAAGAGATAATATCGTTCATGCATAAAAAAAAGGTTTCATCTATATCCTTGTTGAAGGAGATTCGCAATTTGTCATTAATTGTGATAAAATTGATAATGGTCGTTTTTGAATTTTTTGGAGGCTTACAACTATTATCAAATACATGGGAAAATTTCGTAGGGATATTGGTTTCCTAAATTGTGAGGCGGTGTTTAGCATGGGACAAAACAACGGTCCTGGACAGTCTGGAGGGGTTGCTATGTTTTGGAACGATAGTGTGAAAGTGGAGTTTTTGTCAAAGTCACTGAATCATATTAACATGATTGTTCATCCCACGAAGGGGATGGGAAGATGGAGACTGACGGGTTTTTATGGCCATCTGACCACGTCGGAGAGGCATCACACTTGGGATCTTCTTAAGTCTCTCAGTGATCTCTCCTCTTTGCCTTGGGTGGTTCTTAGAGATTTTAATGAGATTTTGCATAATGGAGGGAAAGAAGGGGGCCGTTGCGGAGAGAAAAGCAGATGCAGATGTTTAGAGACTGCCTATCATATTGTGAGTTGAATGATTTAGGGTTTCATGGAGCTAATCATATTTAGAATGGGAGTGGTGTGAGATCGGAGGTTAGATCGGGTTGTGGCTTCTAGAACATGGATGGATCTTTCCCCCATTGGCCATGTGACAAATCTAAGACATCTCCACGATAACCATTTCCCGATCCTGCTAGGAGTACACAGTGCTCAGGTGGCATAAAGGTAGAGAGGGAAAAGATGCTTTAGGTTTGAAGCTTTTTGGGCAACACATGAAGGCTGTGAAGAAATTGTAAGAAAGGGATGGCATATGTTGAAAGTTGCAACACCAATGCATTAGGCCACTCAGTGTATACAAAACACAAGATTTACGCTCATTGATTGGCAAAGGACAACCTTTGAGAATAGAGAAAGAGAAATTAAGGCTCTTAGGAGCCACGCAGATACTGTCTACTCACTTCCTCTTAATGAAGAGTATAAGCTCGAGTTTACCACTTTGTCTACTAGACTGGACAAGCTTTTGGCAGAGGAACATAGTTATTGGGGTCAGCGAGCGAAAGTTCTATAGTTAACAGAGGGGGAAGGTAATACGAGCTACTTTCATAGGAAGGCACCTAATCGAAAGGTAAAAAATAGAATAACTAGCTTAATTGATGGCAGCACTATACGGCTGTCTACTCTAGAGGCTCTTGAGAAGATTATTTTGGATTATTTCAGGAATATTTTTGCAGCCAGTGAAGTTAGTACTTCCCGAATGCATGAGGTGGTCAACCTAATAAACCCTAAGGTAACACCGGAGATGAACAACATTTTGCTTGCTCCATATTCATTAGAGGAGAAAAAAAATGCACTATTTCAAATGCATCCTACAAAAAGTTCGGGACCATATGGCATGCCCCCATTGTTTTTTCAAAAATATTGGGACATCATTGGCAAGGAGGTAATGGAAGCAACTATGAACTTCCTGGAAACCAGTGTGTTGTCAGAGCAAGTGAACTTTACTCATGTTTATCTTATTCCTTAAGTATCTAAACTAGAAAAGATGACAGATTTGAGACTAATATCTTTGTGTAATGTCATCTACAAGATCTCATCAAAAGTGATAATGAATCGGCTAAAGAAGGTTTTGGATAAGCTAATCTCTCTCGTTCAAAGTGGTTTTGTTCCAGAACGTTTGATCTTGGATAATACCTTTGTTGTCAATGAGGTCTCTCACTTCATACATATCATAGTTCAATGTCTGATGGAGTGTTTTCTTTGAAGCTAGACATGAGCAAGGCATATGATCGCATGTAATGGTGTTTTTTAGAAGCAGTGCTACTGAGGTTGGGGTTTGATACTAAATGGATACATTTAGTTATGCAATGTGTGACCACTGTAAAGTACTCCTTCCTAATTACTAGACAACCGAAAGGATACCTTAAGCCTACTAGGGCAAGGAGAGCCTCTCTCACCCTTTTTGTTTTTGCTTGGCACAGAAGCGTTTTCAGCATTACTTGAGACTCAAGCTATTGAAGGTTCGCTTCAAGGAGTTAAGGTATGTGATGGGGCGCTAACTATAAATCATCTATTGTTTGTTGATGATAGTCTTTTGTTTGGCAAGGTTACAATGGAAGAAATTTGACAAGTGCAACAGGTGCTAAAGGATTATGAAGCAGCATTATGACAAAAGGTAAACTTTGGGAAAAGTAGAATTATCTTCAATAAAGAAGTAAATGAGGATCAACGTTTGCAGATGGCAAGTACTCTCGGTGTCACCATTGAAGATAAACATGACAAGTATTTAAGGCTTCCAACGTATGTGGGAAGGAAGAAGGTGGAAAATTTTTCATAAATAAAAGAGAGACTGTGTAAAAAGTTTGAAGGTTGGCAAGGTAAACTCTTAAGTTCTGCTAGGAAGGACCTCTTGATTAGGATTGTAGTTCAATCCCTTCCTACATACACAATGAGTTGCTTCTTGCTTCCCAAAGAGATGTGTGATACACTACATCAATTATGTGCGAGGTTCTGGTGGGGAAGTACGACATAAAACAAGAAGATACATTGGTTAGCTTGGGACAAGATTTGTGCATCGAAAGAAGAGGGAGAGAGGGAGGTATGAGATTTAAGAATTTATATGCGCACAATTTGGCTCTGTTGGCTAAGTAGGGGTGGTGTATTATATCTAACCTTCATTATATATCTCCCTCTTCCTCTTTGTGTTGGCGTGGGATATTGGAGGCAAGAAAGCTCCTTGAGAAGGGTTCGGTATGGAGGATTGGTGATGGTGAACGTGTTGATGCATGGAGTTATTCATGGTTACCCCGTTCGGGGTTATTAAGGCCTTTAGGAGGGGTTAACCATGCTTTGATGAAGGTGAGTGAATTGATGCTTAGCCAAGGTGTGTGGAATGTCACATATATCAAAGAGCTATTGTGAAGACCCAGAACAGAATCAGTATGAGAAATCAGCTTAATCTACGAGCTTGCGCGTAGTCGCAGATTTCCGACAGTTGTTTGAATCGCCAGATTTGATAACGACTAAATCATTGGCCGAGGATTGGAGCTGAGTCTCTTCTCGAAAGTCATTGTACGTGTGATTTCGAGTTCGTGGGCAGTTCTGGATCATTATTTGGACAACCGAGGAATAAAATATGAATATTTGAAGTTTCGATATAATCGGGTTAAATTAGTGGCTCTCTTAACGACTAAATTACCGGATGAGAATTTGATATCGGATTCTTCACGGAAGATGTAGAGAATTTAATTTCGAGCTCGTAGGAACTTCCGGAGCATTATTCCGAGATACGAAAATTAAGTTATGAATATTTCCGATTGTTGATTATTTAGTCGGTTAAAGTATGTGTTTGGGTTGAACCGTTGACTTTTTATCGGTTTGGTCGAAGTGTTTGACTTTGGGTGATAATTGAAGAATACATCGAGTCGAGTTTGTTGCCGCGAAATTTATTGTAATCGGAATTACGATGTGAAAGTTGCGGGCATTTTAAGTTTGTCGTAAAATGTATTTTGGAAGTTTCTAAAAATGGAAAGCTATTTATGGTGGTTTCCCCTTTGGGAAAGTCAAAAGCTGAAGTTATTTTGGTTGACTGTGTTGACTCGGTCAACATGTGGTGGAGAGAGATTCACGTCGGTGACCGGCGGTCCACGGCGGTGGCACGCCGTCCGGCCACCTTAGGCCACGGGATTGGTCCCTTTCTCTTCGCCTCGGCCTTCCGGTCTTGACTCCGGCCTCCCTTCACGGCCAAGCTCACGAAGGAGGAAGAATATTCCGGCAAGAAAATGGAAGGAAATTGGTGAATTCGGGTTGCATGAATCCGGCCGAATTGAGCTGCAATTTGGAGTGGGCTTTGAAGCTCTCATCACCTAGAAGCTACCATGTAAGTTTGATGATCTAATTTCACTTGTGTATGGAGAATTTTGGATTTGAAATTTGTGAGACAATTCGGATTTTCATGAAATTGACCTAGTTAGAGTGAGAATTGGCATTTGATGCAGTTGTGAAAGTTGCTCAGTAGGTGATTTGGAGTGGAATAGTGGTTGCTCCGCCGTGAAATTTCCCGTTCGGGTGGTGCCGCCGCCGCCGGTGGCGGTCAACGGTGGTCAACTTTGACTTTTTGGGGTTTTCGACAAGTTGCATGTCATTTCACTCGAAATCGCGCCCCGATCGCAGTGGGGAGGTTCGTTTTTCGAATTGAGCGTCCGAAATTACAGCGAGGTATTGAGGTGTGATTTTCGGATTTTCGACAGTTCGTCGTAATCGGATTACGTGTTTCCGAGAACGGTGGTTTCTCGTGATTTGTCTTGAATTGTCGAGTTATGACCTTGAGTAATGGACTTTGTGATTATTCAGGGGTTCGTGATCGTTCATTTGGCGAGGGACTTTCCGCCGGATCACGGGTTAACGCGAACTGCGTTACGCTAGTCTGTGAGTGGACAATTTCTTTTCACGGATTGTTTGCGAGTCTTTTATACACGTTTTACGAACTTGAGCATGCATACGAGATTTCGATTTACATGAGCATGTGTTATATGATTATGCTTATACCAGTATACATATTACGTATATACACTTATATATTGTTTCATGCATTTGCATCGAACTATTTATGATTTGGTTTACACAGAGTACAGTCGTTATATATGTTGTTGTATCGATACACTTGCATCCCGACTGATCCCCGAGGATGTTTGCCGGGGGAGGCTGTGACTTCTGACCCGAGGTCTTTACCGGAGGGAAGCAGACCTCTGACCTGAGGCCCTTTCTGGCTAGAATCACGTGTGGGCTAGGGACCCGTGATTCTGACTGTACTAGCACGGATGTGTCCACGAGTGACCCCGTGAGATTTTTATGCATGCTCTGTACGCGTGAGGAGTTAGAGTCTCCCTCGTGTACTATTTTATTATTTATGCATCTGGACTCGCATATGTTTTTATAACATATATTAATTGGCGAAAGACATTTATTTTCGTCCACTCACTCTAACGGTTTTCATGTCTTTCCCCTGGGTTTTTCGGTTTCCGTGCCCAGTTTGCAGTTCGGACTCTGGTGTCGCAGGTCGTGGTCGGAGGCATAGTGCTCGAGCTACCTTGTTTCTTCCAGTAGGTTTATTGTTCTACCTACTGTGGTATACTTATATGATTATACATTAGAGGTCGCTCTGAGATTTCTATTGTATATTTCGTACGATTTTTCTCCGGATTTCAGTAAAGTATAGATATATTTATTACTTTACATTACTGTTGATATATTGAGAAATCCGGATGGGATTGGTGCCCACGGTTTGATTTTTGTGGCATAGGATGAAGTGTATTTTCTGGGTGCAGGTAATGGTAATTCTACGTTAGTAACGAAACTCTGCCAAAATTTTGATGGTTTTTGTTGGTTCGTGTTTTCAGAAGGGGTTTGATTCCGGTTTAGGAAACTAAACCGGGGTTGGGTCCTTTCAGCTATTTTCAGAGGAGGAGGCTAAACTTATATTGTTTATATCCCTATCAGTAATAACGGTGGGGAAGATAAATTGGTGTGGTTTTACGATCAATGTAGGAGATTTACCACTGCCTCGGTGATTGTGGAGCTGCATCTCAACCCGGTGGTGATCAAGTCTAATTGCCTCTAACTTGTAAATGCGGTGACTTCACAGGAAGAAGCTGACTCAGTGGAAGGAGGTTTGATCAGCGATATTAGTGGCCTACTCAGGTTATGTCCACGGGCAAGGATCAAGCATGTGTTTAGGGAGGCAAATGGCTTAGGTCACCACATTAGAAACGAATCATTTCTGATTCTATCAAGGAACATCTGCCTATTCCTTGTAACTATGTTTGATTGGAATAATATTTCACGTCCCTCTTTCAAATTTTTTTTATCAAATACATAAAAGAAAACTTGACCAACTCATTTGACATCATTAGATTTAGGGCGCTCTATTAATTAAACTTAACCACATATTAAGAGGGAAATTTTTTGCTACTAATGCAATTGCAAATCTTGACCAATAAATCTGAACCAAGTGGTTTGTGAGAGTTCGAATCCAGTATAAAACTATTATAACACTGGCAGGCTGGGGAGGTTGAGGGTCGGTATTTAAACTTGGATAGTGAGCGAGGAGGCACATTGCTTTGGCTAGTTCGACTAATCCCAAACACTCTAAATTAATTTGTGTCTTCTTTTTCACATGAAAGATAGAAATTGATTGAGCTGATAAGTTACAAAGGAGAATGCGTATTATCGGTTTGGTAGAAAGAACTCCTTATGGCAACCTACACTACATCATGCTTGTTACAGACTCTATCTTAAGACATAACTAAACGGAACTAGATGTAGGGTAATGACTGCAAAAAATTTGGGTCACACATCCTATCTAGTAATGCACCCTAAACTATAGCAACACTTATTTCTCTTCAGTCGGCTTTTCAACAACTGGAGTCAATGCCACCTTCTTCTGCGGGGACTTGGACTTGGACAATCCCGTCACCGGATCACTCGCTCCCTGCTTACTAGCAGTGAGGTCTCCTCCCGCATCCATTTCTTCATTCCGCTCACTATGATCAGAATAGAGGGTTGTGATCCTCCATTAGTCAGCCATGATGCCCCATCTGTGCATGTCGTATCTCCAGTGATCAGCAAAGATGCTCCATTGACGTGCACTAGGGCCTCATCCCTCAGAGATGATTCAACTGTCTATGATGTTAGGGTTGAACGATATCATTCGGATCTGACGATAGAATTTTTGGCCTTTGAGCCATTCCCCACAACCTTTTGGGCTTTAGGGTTAGCCTCATACAGGCCTGACCTTAGTTTACCAGCTGAGCCTGAAACTTGCAAAAAATTCAACTGGGTCAGTGGGTCCCTCTCAAAAAGAGGGTTCTTCTGCATGAAGGACATGCGTCATGAACGCTCTTTTTGAGCACTAGGCCTCATCATTTGGCTCGTAGGCCTCCGAGGCCCGCAGACCCCGAGAAGTCCAAGCCCGGCCTAGCCCAAAAAAAAGCGCAATAAGCCAGGCCCGTTTGGCTGAGGGCCAGACTTGGTTTAATGTCTCAAGCCCGGCCCGTAAGAAGTCGGCCCAAAAAAACCACCGGTTTGAAAACCCGTATTGTATTTTAATTTCTTAAATTTAATATATGGATTATAATTTATACTTATATAAAATAATTTACAATAAGATAAGAAAATAAGTTACGGCCTTAATGAATAAGTTCTGAGCTAGCTAGATAGTTGAATTTGCTCTTAGATTCTCAATTGGCTACTTGGCCTTAATGAATAAATTTAGTCTGATATAAAGAAAATTTGTATTCATTGTTTTGAAAATGTTATATGGTTTTTAAGTTGATGTTTGTGTATTAATCTGAAAGCATCCCAATAGTAGTCTTATTTTCTAGTCAAATTTATCACAAAGTTAAATATAACCACCATATTTTTAACTTTTGCTCCAACAATTTTAGATATTTCTAAGTCAAATTGAAATAAAGCACTATAAAGAGAAGAAAATATTGGAGGAAAAAGTGTAACTATTAATTATTTTCTCTCTCAATTCATCCTAATTTTGACAAAGGATTTAACCAAAAGTTATATTTGACGTACTTTAGTATAGGGTATCTGTTAGAGTGAGAAAATGCAATAAATTAATCAAATTTTTAACTTTTTTTTTTTGCGACTAATAAGTTTGACTTTTTTTTCATATAGAAAACAATTAGACCTCGCCCGGCCCAAAAATTATAGAGATACCCAGCCCGTAATTATTTAATTTTCTCAAAATCACGGCCTGACCTGTTGACGACCCTTACCAGGCACCCTGCATGCTTGCCACGTGTCTACCATGGACACCCTCAGTAGTCGGTGTCTCGCCACCCGAGCATATCACAACATCTGTTCATCGGTTTTTTCACCGCCTATTGCAGTGGCACCGCAAGAGTGGTGGCCGATGCAAGAGCAAAAGGTGGGCCAGTCGGTTTTCCAAATCTCGGAGGTGCTTCGACATCCCAAGCCGCTGCCTTCTCCTCCTGTTTCTCCTCCCTAGCCTATTGCACCACACAACCGGTTGTACCATGCACAAAGAGACCACAAAGAGAGTAAAAACCCCTTGGGGTCAAGTACTCAAAAGAGATCGACAACACGCATTCCGGGGCAAACTGGATCTTGCGTTTCACTGCCACACCTTTTCATAGATCAACCCAAACCTTGATCTTCATGACTCCGGCTTACAACAAAGTCGGATCTTGTTTAATGTATCGCCAATCAAGTCCCCGATCTGCTTCGTCCAGTCCCGGTTTAGCGTCGCCATTGGAATATTGCTGGCAAATACCCACATCTGCGTCGCCACCTCCACCGAAACCATCGAGGGGTCCAAGAATTCGTCAAACTCTTCAACGACCACAGTGTAATCCTGGTAGAACCAAGGACCATGCATGGCCCGCTTAAGAGCGGCTGGTCCGAAGCTGCAAAAAAATTGGGCATCGTCTTGCTAGTGAAGAGTCACCTTGCCTAAGTTGAGAGGGTCATGCCACAGTCGCGCCATGATGTTCTTGACCGACTAGTCTCGGACCTCCGACAAAGCTACCGGCCCGAATACTCACGCGACCCCATAGTGCATCACAACACCATCTTCACCTGCCTCCGTCATCGCCAGCTGAACCAGATCGACGATGCCAAGCCCGTCATCATCATCTTCCGAGAAGGCCATGGCTGCCTCGAACTGATCTGCAATATCAGAGGCATCTGCAACCATATGAGTCGACAATGAGAGCGGCGCCGATTTTGATTACAAGGTAGAGAAGAAAAAAGGAGAGAAGAAGAATAAGGATCAGTGGGAAGAGGGAAGAGATAACCGGGAAGGAGAGAATGGAAATGGGAAGGAGGAGACAACGGTGCCGCTTGGGTTTTCTAAGTGGGAGAGAATTTCGGGAGAGAAGGGGACTAAACGCAACAGACTCAACAACATAACATCCAAATTAATGTGTTGAATATATTAAAAATTAAATGAGCACTTTACAGTTTACACCAATTGACTTTGAAAGTATAATTATCGATGCACATTCGCGTACAAAGCAATATTAATTAATTTGATAAATTAAACAACTCTTTGCTATCTTTATTCTAGGAACAAAACTTTACTTTTTCTCAGGCACGATCTTCTACCGGAGCTCTAATTTTACAACCTGTTTACACCCGTAGCTGGATGCCATCCGTATTGGCCAATAGGAGCAGTGCGTAGTAGTGGTGGAAGCTAGTTTCTAAATGTGGGTCTTCCACATTTTTGTTCTTTGAAAAACACATATAAGGTCAAATAAATCTCTGGGTAGCTGGTATGTTTGGTGATTTAAGCGAACTACCTGTGTGTATATTCTATGTGCCTTGTTGACTCTAGGATGATAATGGGTCATGATCAAATGGAACTTGCTTCCTAGTGGTCGGATCAGAGTCAGCGTCGAGGTCAGTCGTCGGCAGCATAATAAAAAAGCTATTGTGAAATAGGTTCTAATGAATAGCTTTCGACGTGAAAGCTAGTTGTCTTTTCGATATGTTGCCATTTGCTAGAAAAATATAGAATAGTCATTGATGACTTGTTCTCTGTTATTTGGTACGTGTTTGTTTACATAGTTTTTGTATGGTATCTTGTTAATACTCGAGATGCTCTATCTGAACTTTTTGTGATATGGGGTTCAGGTTCTCTGTCTCCCCCATATGTATCGAACACTCTCATTAATCGAGCTTGATGGTTGCCACACCGCCCATATTTCCATTCAAAAATATATATATATATGGTCAATGTTCAAATACCTAGAAATATATAAAATGATGGACTATTGAATTGTTAATGCCACGGCAACTGAAGAACTAGCTTGAGTACTATTAGGCCCATAATTATGCACTATTAGGCCCATAACTATGCTAGAAAAATAGGGATTGACATGGAAACTTTCTAAGAGATGGAATCTAATCACTTTTTGGAGAAGCCGAGCAAGTTTCCTAAGTCTTTGAAAAAGATGGAGCAAAACCGAGATAATTACGAAAAGTCAACAACTGGTCAATGGTTAACTCCGATGGTCAACAGTCAACTCCGGCAAGTCTTCGCCGGTCAATGACAATGTTAAGTCATGTTGGGCCAAGGCCTCAAGACCCAAGCCCACTTGGGAGATATTTTGAGAAGATAGGTGCACATGCAAGTCACATGACTTGGGGTGAGTCACACCTCTTGGACCACTTAAAACTTAAGAGCAACTCCAACAATGTCACGAAAAGTTTTCTTATTTTGTTCAAAAATAAAGCCGAAACCTATTTTAGCTAATCATTTGTATAAATTTACTCCAACAATATTACTTAAAATGTAGTTAGACCTAAACATATGCTTAATTTTGATTGGTTGATAATAACATATTTATTTATTAATATAATTACTAATTACATTTGCAATCTAGAAGGAAAGAATTAATTACAATATTGAATGTTTCGTTACCTATAATTCATGTTTTCGGTATAAGAATAGGGGATGGAAACATGAAATATAGGGAATCCTTAAATTGGCTAATAAAATAGAGCTGCTGGAGTAAATTTTAAAAGAAAATCTTTATATTTTAGCTAGAAATGACTTATATGGAATCTGCTGGAGTTGCTCTAAATTTGTGGATCATATCTAAGCATCTAATTTTGAATTTCAAACAACAAAATATCTTCCAAAATCCATCTTGGTCGAGCTCCCCTCTCCCACACATAATACCACACTTCATTTCACTCATTTTCTAAGTTTTGAGCTCTTTTCTCTCTAGTTTTCTCTTTAGCTTCTCTCTAGAGTTCTTAGTTGAGTTTTCTAAAGAGAAGCTAGATTTATCTTCCTCTCATATTCTCTTCCAACCCTCTACAACATCCAAGAGACCTAGCCTTGCAAGTCTTGGCTGAACCTCTTCCACTCTCCGTTACCACCATCCTTCACTTCCTCCTCTCATTTTTGCCTCCACGGATTAGTGATATTTCTACAGCTCAAAGAGGTAAGAAGTAATCTCTGTTTTCCTTTGCCTCTTGGGGTCCTAGATGTCTTCCTTACCTTCTCTACAATCTTGGGTGCATTCTTGGAGCAAGAAGTGAAGAAAGAACTTGGAGAAGCTTTGAGGCTTTTGCTTAAGGGACTCTTCAGTTATTTTACACTTATTTGACTTTTTATGTATCTAAACTTAATTGTTGTTATAAGTAGTAAGTAGTCTATTTTGGAGGTTGGGTTTGAACCCTAGCCATGTGACGTGAACAAATTATGCCTTGATTTATATTTGGTTTATGTTTTAGTGTATGTTTTGTGAAGTTGTGTTTGTGAATGAGCTACTTTGTGTTTGTGGATGTTTATATACTTGAGTTTCATGATTGGTTTCAGCTATGCATGTATTGACCCTAGCTAAGTTAATATATGTATAAAGAGACTAAAAATGAGACCTTATTTGAATTAGCTACTCACTTAAGGCTAGATGAGTATGTAAACATGATTACGGCCTATTCAGAGAAGGTTTACCTTAAGGTTTGTTTTCCTTAGCACTAAGCAAGGACTAGAGCATCCTTGAGTCTCAATAGACTTAAGGGACTTTAGATAAGAACACATTAAATCAAGAGGTTATTGTGGCTATTAGTTGGGTCTTTCGATTCGTAACTCAAAATGGTGTGAATTGGGAGATTCACTTAGACCATCTCCCAGGTCTTCCAAAAGAGGTTTGGGAAGGGGAACCTTCCACATGTATCACATTGTACACTTCTTGACTTTACTCACGTGACATACGGTCAAGATGTAAACTCCAAATGTCTTATGTCTTGATTCTGGTTCACTAAATACTTCAAGGTTGGGTTCAAGTCGTCTAGAGTCCAAAATGACCTAGGAACTTCGGTTCAAAACCAAACGTGACTCAAAAGGTCACGATTTGGACATGAATTGTGTGAAACAGACTTTAATAATCCACTTCATAAATTGAAATATTGTTTGAGCATCATATGGTTAGCGGGGATCTCCCTTGTCAACCATTCTTCTTATATTGAATTCGTTGCTATTTTAGTTTCCTTGCTTTAGTATAATAAATCAATCAACTTTCGTATAATCACTCACCGTAGTCTAATCACCCATTATAATGCTAGGTCTCCAAATGACTTAGTAGTGTGAGATACACATCCTCACATTTCATTTTAGTTTAGTGTCGAGTTAGTGTCTAGTTAATCCGTAATTTGAGTACTTAATTGAGGTAAGCTAAGGAGTTATAGTAGTCAATCCTCATGGGTTCGACATTCGACTTCTTATAAATACTATAACTTGACCCCGTATACTTTCGGGTAAGAAAAATTCACTTAGCCTTAAACTAATTAATAGTCAAAAGGTTAGGGGGTATAAATCTCTTGAACAAGTACTAGGTACATATTTGCATGTGTGGAGCGGAATATGTATATATAGATTATAGACATGTTTGTGTCAAAGTCTTGGTTAACGGAAGTTCAATCCATTTGAGTTCAATTAAGATAACCTAAAAACTAAATAAACCTTATTGGCCGACGAACTCCGACTTAAATTTTATATATATATATATATATATGGAAACTCTCCATTGAGGACCCTTATAATGAGGACTTAGTGAGTAACTTCTTATTGGACCCATTATTCACTTATATTTTGATAAATCCACTGTTAGATACATAGATAATGATGAGTAGATCATTTATGCAAAATTTCAACAAAATTGAAAATCGTTAAGACATTCATAATCATGATTTATCACTTATAAATATGAACGGTGTAAACTTAATAGTTTTGATTTGTCTATTGTTTTAATCATTCGATATCCTAATGATTTTCAAATTTGATTAATATTTGTAGAAATGATCTACTCATCTATATCTAAATATCTAAAGGTTGATTTTGTCAAATTTTGATCGAAATATGGCTCTTTCAACAATTAATTGAAAGGTATTCACCAAATTCTTATTATAAGGGTCCTCATTGGAGAGAGAGAGGAGGGGGGGACGGATATTCCACTAAGGTATACCTTTTTTGGTCATTTTTAGGTATAGGACTTACACACATTTTTTTATCATATTTTACCATCTCCACCGTCCAATTATTAAGTCTATATGAGTAGATCATTCCTGTAAATTTTCAGCCAAAATGGTGATTGTTAAGGTATCGAACTAGATTAAATCAAGGAACAAACCAAATCTGTTGAACCTGAACTATTCATACTTATAAACTTCAACTGCAGTTTTAAATACCTTAACGATCACTATTTTGGCTAAAAATTTATAGGCTTTATCTACACATTATAACTTAAAATCTAAATTATGGAGATGGTAAAATATGATCGAAAAGTTGGTGTAAAGTCCTATACCAGAAAAATGACCAAAAAAATGTCTACCTTAGTGGAAGGGTTGTGTGTATGTGTGTGTGTGTCTTGCAAAAGAACCCTAAACTCATGCGTATCATTTTCTAAAATTGAGGTTTTTTGTGAAGTTTTTTCATTGTGAACTTTCATCTCTCTCATTTTCAAAACCCTAATATTTCAAGCTCACACCATTGTCGCCAATGAGCTACCTCTCTCTCTCTCTCTCTCTCTCCATTCACCTCCTCCCTTCATCTCTTCTACTTCTCGACATGGCTAAGGATACCGAGGAGGTGGCAGACTAGTTTGATGTGGCAGTCGGGTTTGGGTCCGACTCGGATGAGGATGATCTCGAGGTCGTTGATATGGCTCCAGCAGAGACAGCGGTGGATAGAGGTGGCGGTCAGCGGCTTCGATATACCGTAACGAGATTGTTCGGGCTGATGGCTTTACTGGATGCCAATGAACGGTCTTTTTGATCGGCAATTGTGAGGTTGTGGGATGGTCCACTCGAGCATGGCCTCATCTTTCTCCAATGAATGAGCCCAAATAGTTTATTCTGCAAGTTTGGTGATCCGACGAGCCACGCGGGGTCCATCGTTCTTCAAGGATTACACTATGATGGTGGAGGAATTTGATGGGTTCTCTGACCTATCTTTGGTTGATGCGACAGTGACCCTCATGTGGGTTGTGGGAAAGAACCTACTGGATGGAGCGTAGGATGATGATTGGGCGACCAAGATTGGAAACTTCATCGATGTCTACCATTATGTGGATTTGGCACTGCTGAAGGTGGGTCGAATGAAGATTTTTGTCCAGATGGATCTCAGGCGTGGTTGTTAGGAGTTTTCGCCCTTGTTGTGGTACTTTTGATCATGGTATGGTAACTTGTGAGGCGTTTCAATCGAAGGAGGCAATGAGGCAGGCCAAATCTGTGGCTTGACTAGAGAAAGTGGAGGCGTTGTCGAGGTTTGATGAGCGGCAAGTCACACTGCTGACACCCATGGATATCCCAGCTGCCATAACACAGCAGTCGCTGGCAGAACCATTTCTGAAGGGTGGTGTGTTGGGTGCAGACATGCAGGATAACCCCCTCTTTGCGGAGGGACCACTAACTTGTTTTGATCTTTTGCATGATACAGGTTCGCCTAGTATTTCACTGTCATGCTTATCTGGGACACCAATATAGGTCCAAAAGAGTCAGAGTGGTGCCTAAAAAGCTATAGTCACTACAAGAAAAATGTAGTGAATGTGCAGTTGCGTCGTCTAAATGAAAATTTCGTGATTTCACCTAAGACAACGGCCATCTAGACCATGTCCCAATGCATATTCTTTTCATCGAGACCATAGAGTAAACAATGTTTGGAGTGTGAGCGTCGACGGTTCCAAAATAGGACTTACGGATTTTCGTGTATCCACGTTTCCAGTTTGTAAAAATTTTGGTTTTGCGGTTGACTGTGCCGATGAAACCCTTAATGAACTTACTATTTTGTGAAAATTATTCGGTTTATATATTGTCTTATGGCGAATGTATCCAACGGTTATTTTGTCCAAAATCAATTTCTTTAATATCGATATGCAATGAGCATATACTTAATAACACTTAAGTTATACACATTAGTAGATACTTAACGAGTTTAAAGACGTAGATTATTCGTCGTCTTAAATTCAATTGTTTATATATACGATTCGTTAATCGATATTTTACAACTATTTCATTCGAATGACTGATCGGAAACTTCCTGGCGAATTATTTTTAAAAATTAATTTTACGACTATTTCACCTGGACCACAGAGATGGATCATCTCCATGGTCTAAGTGAATTTTATTTTTAAACTAAATATCTGAAAAATTAATTTTGGAGAAAATTAAAAAAATTTAAAAATTCACTTAGACCACGGAGATGGTCATCTCCGTGGTCTAAGTGAATTTTTTTAAAACTAAATTTCTGAAAAATTAATTTTGGAGAAAATTAAAAAATTTTAAAAATTCACTTAGACCACGGAGATGGTCATGTCCGTGGTCTAAGTGAATTTTTAAACTAAATTTCTGAAAACTTTATTTTGGAGAAAATTGAAAAATTTTAAAAAATCACTTAGACCACGGAGATTACCATCTCCGTGGTCTAAGTGAATTTTTTTCAAACTAAATTTTTGAAAAATTTATTTTGGAGAAAATTGAAAAATGCCGCCAATTATTTTCACTTAGACGACGGAAAATAAGAAATTCCGTCGTCTAAGTCAAAATAATTGGCGGTAATTTTTTCCCACTAAAATTTTGGCAAAAATTTAAATCACTTAGACGACGGACAATCAATATTTCCGTCGTCTAAGTCAAAATAATTGGCGGTATTTTTTTCCACTAAACTTTTGGCAAAACTTTAAATCACTTAGACGACGGAAAATCAATATTTCCGTCGTGTAATTCATCATTTTTTCAATCTCTCTTCATTTTTTCCTCTCTCAATCCACTCTCCCTCTCCCTCTCTCCCTCTCGCCCCCCAATCAAACCACCCACCATATATCATCACCACCACCATCACCATCCACCATCATCATCACCACCACCACCGTCGCCGCCACCATCGACATCACCACCGTCGCCGCCATCACCGACATCACCACTGTCGCTGCCACCACCACACACCACCACCACCACCTACAACGTCGCCTCCACCACCACCACACACCACTAGCTACCGCCTACATTGTCGCCTCCACCACTGGCCTCCACATTCCGGCCACCACCACCGGCGCCGTCGCCACCACCACCACCACCGCCTATAATTAGTTTAGTTTTAGGTTAATTTAGTTTATTTAGGCTAGATTAATTTATTTTATTATATTATGAATTTTGTATTTAAATCCATAATAATTTAAATTATTTATTCATTATGAATTTTGTACGTATTATATATTATTAATAATTAACATTCAATAAATTTTGCAATATTATGAATATTGATATACAAAAAATTAAATGAAAAATTCATGAAATGCTAATTATTAAATTACTAATTAGCATTTCACGAATTTTTCATTTAATTTTTTTTTTACAAAATCACCACTTAGACGACGGAAATGTTGTTTTCCGTCGTCCAAGTGATCACTTAGATAGACCACGGAGATGGACGTTTTCTGCAGTCTAAGTTTTCACTTGGACCACGGAGAATTCATTCTCCGTCGTCTAAGTGAAAACTTAGACCGCGGAGAATGTCCACGATCTAAGTCTCACTTGGACCGCGGAATTCTCCTTCTTCGTCGTCCAAGTGCTTGGACGACAGCACTTGGAGTACGGAACTTGGACCACGGAGGTTCCGTCGTCTAAGTACTTAGATGACGGAAAAACGCACCTAGATGACGAAAACGCTCCTCGGTCTAGGTGTATTTTTCTTGTAGTGAATTCCTATTGTTAGGTTCGAGCGGGACACCCTACAAAGGCAACGCGTGCAAATGAAGTATCTCTACATGCTTATAGGACTTTCTTGACAGGAGGGAAGATGATGACCAAGGAAGCCAGATGTGGACACAACCCCTAGGATGGTGGCAATGAGTGGGCGTATAGAAGTCCACAAACATGAGTCTTTGTAGAAAAAGTAGCACTAGATCTAGAGACTCTCGTGAAGATACAGTTTGAAGAGCGATGTCTTACATTGTTGTAGTTTGGGATGTATAATTAGATACGACGTGGGACCTTGACTTTTTTAGTATTTTACCCAACTTCTAGTCCGTCTAGTTATGTTATGGTATTTGGGCTACACATGTAATAGTATATATTGCTTTAGGGATTTCTTTCTATCATGTTGATAATCGATGGTCTCCTTGTAAGTTACTAGATCCAATGTATTCTATTTCATCTCCAAAATTTTTTTTACCTAAACTCGGAGTATCTCCGGTGTCTTTATCCGGCAATGGAGGCTCGCATCTTACTGTGGAGTTGTAGAGGGATTGTGAATATAGAGACGTACATAATGAGCTTTGGTTCAGTTGGTTAATCAACATTGATTAACAATACTCTTTGTGTCCGAAACCCTAGCTTCATCTGCAAAGATTGAGGAGACTAGATTCAGGACAGATCTATTGTCCAAAACTTAGGTGAGCAGAAAAAAATATTGACTGTCTATAGCCAATTGTTTGGCTCCTCTTCATTTTCTTATTGGAGAAGACGAATAAATGTGTGACCTTGTGATATCACATTTTATACTTTTGTACGTGATCAACTAAAAGCATTTTTTCTTTCAACATTTTTTTATATAGATGGCTTATTTGAGTACTTGAAAATGTGTGGTGTATAATAAAATTGTACAAGCTAATAGATAAAGTTAATAAGATTTTATTTTCCATCGAATAAGTAAAGAAAGGGAGAAGTTAGTGATAGTTCATTATCAAACCATTTCACCCAATGGTAACAAAGATTTGAAAAAGTAAAAAATATAGGCCAACGAATAATAAATAAAAATTTCAAACCCTAGATAGCCTTTTAGAACTAACCCCAACAACCCACATCAGTCTTTGTAAATTCAACATAAAACTCTTGTTAAAGCTCCTCCATTTCTTATCCCTATTAGGCTTATGCCGGTGGATCTTGGCCATACTTACCAATTATCACTTCACCTCTCATAAAAAGATGATTACATGCAAGTAAGTTTGTTTTACTTGAGGTCTTTCATGCCTAGGCTGAATTGTTACCTAACTAAAATATATTTAGCACGGGATTCAATTGAAATCGTCCCAACGGCCGCTGTGCTTGAGCCTTCATAGATCCACCTCTGATTGAGGAGATTAGAGGGATGTTAGGCTACAACAAGGTCTACTGTCACCCCGACACAAAAGATTCGAAGTCATGTGAATTTACGATTTTCTCGAAGACTTTTCACTTCTCCAGCCAGTTATGTGGTTTATTAGCCGAATTATGGTGGGTTTTCTCACCATTATTGGCCAGTTCATGCCTTTAATTGACCAGATTTATGTTAAATGGTTAATGAGTGGTAACTCATAACTTTTTGGTGGCCAGCCATAATATCATTCTCCATCTACTCCATGTATAAATAGAGGCTCCATCCTCCCTCATTCTTCATCCCATCAGAAAGCAATCTCCTCTTCTGATCACTTCTCTCCCTCTCTCAACAAAGAGCAAATTCGGTGATAGAGTAAAGTATTCTTCAGTTCGACGAGAAGTTCTTGTGCTGCGGTACAAAACATTGAAGTTGTTTTATCTTGGGAGAACAATGTCATGCAAGCATGTGGGTGACGTAAAAGTTCTTAAGGAAAGCGTGTGATACACGTGACTTAACTTAGTTCATCTTCTTACCCAGAATTTGTTCTTCGTTCATATGTTTACAATTTACTAATTATTTAATTAATATTTCGTATATTATATTTAATTTAAAATCACTTATTTTTCCAACAAACTTAAAATTTACAGGTGAGGTAATGTTGATTTGGACAAAAAAGGTAAAAGAACCCAGACAAAAATGACAGAATGAAGAAGAAGATGAACAGTACATACTTGACAGAAAACACGCCAATATTATGCGACGTCGTTTGAATAAGAAAATTCAAGTAAACGATGTCGTTTTGGATAGATCGATTAAATAGACTTCACCTCTTAATTTGTTGCATGTTTGAACAAAAGAAATGTGGTCAGTTGTGGCTGTATAGGACTCCTGTCTACAGAAGTCCTCCTTAAGTTGCGAACGTGTTACCGAATTTTTTTTTCTTCTTCATTTTTCACATTCACGTGGGTGGAAATTTTGTTCTTTTACTTTTTCTATTTCTATTTTTTTTTTAATAAACTCTCAGCTTCTATAAACTAATTTCATAATTTGTAGACTACCTTTATCACTAGTTGTACGTGACGTCCTACACTCCTACAATTGGTTGACTAAGGTATTAATTAGCATCTTTGCAAATATGTTTTTCATCTTCCCCAAATTTGATTATGAAGTCAGATTTATTTTGGTTAAAATTAATCTTGCCCAACCTAAAAAAAGTCTGAATCCGCCATTGTGCCGGTTGCCTAACAAGATAGATCATAATCCTACGTTGGTGGAAAATGGCAGACAATGGCAACAACTAAGAGTTGTCAGTTTGTTTGTAAGAGAAATTGGCATAACATGAGCATTGTAGACAGTTAGGGCACCAGGGATTGTAGTTGCCACCATGGAGCAATCCTCCAACAAATTGGGAGAAAGATCCAAACTTGGAAGACGAAATTTTGGTTAGTTCAAAAAAAATAGCAAGGCTTGCTCGACATAATTTTTTTTTCCAAAGATTGGAGAAAAGCTTAAATATCTTCGACGTAGCCACAACCGTCTAATCATGCAAGATGAGATATATTAAGGTAGGACTGTTAATCAGAACAAATAATTCGGTTATTAGGCCGAATCGAAAACAGAATCGTATTTTTTAATTGGTTCGGTTCAATTCGGTTTTTCTGATTTTTTTTTACAAAAAACCGATTAGAAATTATTCGGTTCGATTCGGTTTTTTTTCATTTTTTTTAATAAATAAAAAAATAATTTTTTTCTAAAAAAATACTGTTTCTTTGATTCTTTCTATTAGTTTCGAAAATTCGAAGATTTTCATTAACTACTTTTTTCAATAACTTTGTACTGAAAGTTTATGTCAAATCGAATCAAATTACAACAAATATAATTAGCCACAGTCCAAGTTTAAAAAGTTTACAGTCCATCCAAATAAAAATACAATCCAAAATTCCAAATATCACATAAAAACACTCGATTGAATTCATTCTCAAAACTAAACTTGTCCACCATTTTCACTTTCTCATCTCGGGGGTTTTCCTTTGGCAACTTAGCATTCCTTTTCTGAAACCTATAAGAACCCCAATAATCATTGTTAAGTATCAAACTATGGTACATTACTACATACCAAATACTACTTTCATATAGAACAAAGAGTGATACTCAACATTGTCAACAACATACCCATTACCCAACAACATCAACAGGCGGTCAGACACTTGTAGGAGGTCTCATATTACCATTTGATGAAGCCGAACTGGATTCCTTACGGAGTTCTACGTAACAAAAAAAGACAGAGAAACCATTAAAATACAATATAACAAAGCAAAGTAGAAAACCAACAAAATAACAAACTAAACAATATTTCAATAAAATAGTACCTTCCATTACAATATCACAAAACCTCATATCATCAACAGTTGGGTCTTCATTTATGGCAACATAAGTACCCGTTAGCCAACTTTGTGTACAAATCAAAGCCTCCACCATCTTTGGACTCAACGAACTACGGAATGGATTGATGACACGACCACTTGTGCTAAATGAAGATTCTGAAGCTGTAGTTGACACCGGAATAGCTAGAACATCATTTGCAACTTTAGCCAAGATTGGGTACTTAGAAACTCCACTCACTCTCCACCATCCCAATATGTCAAAGTTATCATCCTCGTCTCCCTCAATGGCATCAGCTAGATATTTCTCCACATCATTACTAACAACTCTAGCTTTCATTGCCTTTCTCCTTTGTTCTTTTTCAGCCAACCTTCTTTCTAATTTAGTGGAACCAACAACTAAATGTGACAAGGTCGATTGAGAGTTTTGAGAACTAGAAGTACCATTTCCTAAATCTATTTGCTGCATAGCTTCATTCTCATACACTTTAAACAACTCAAACAAAATATTCTTCACCTTCGTCACATACTCATCAACCCTTTCATCAAACTCACCAAACAACTCATCGAAATAATCATTGAACTTCTCCAATTTATAGCAATATGCCTAGTAATTTCACAAAGTAGGTCACTACTACTTTCTTGCAACAACCCAAGAATTTTAAGAAAATCCTTGAATGTGGTATGGATTGTTGGATGGCTAGAGCAACACACATGCAAAGTAACATCATGAAATGACTTCAAAACGGCAGCAAACTCATTGGTAATGAGCCAATCATCAGAATCAAGTGACCCCTCTCTCAATCTCACTCTTGTGTCACTCCTAAAATACTTGTTGTAGTGACCATCACCAACTATCAGTCTATCAAATGCTTTCCGAAACTTCAAAGCAGATTGCAACATCAAAAATGTAGAATTCCACCTAGTTGACACATCCAAAATCACAAGCCATTTACTCTCTAATTTCACACTCTCAACACACTTCTTAAACATGTCCAACCTTTGTGGAGAATATCTCACATACCTAACACAATTACGAATGCTTGAGATGCAACTATTCATTAAAGCCAACCCATCATTCATAATTAAATTCAAAATATGGGCAACACATCTCATATGCAAATTCTTTCCATCACCCACAATTGCATCCGTGCATTTCCATTCACTAATTCTCTTCACAATATCTTTCAAAGCAACATCATTTGCTGAAGCATTATCAACTGTTATTGTTAGAACCCTATCAATTTCTCACTCCAGCATACAATCTTCTAAAAGCTTAGCGATGGAATCTCCCTTATGGTTTGGAATCACACAAAAATTTAACACTTTTTTGTGCAAGACCCACTCTTCATCCACAAAATGACCCGTAAGCACCATATAATTAATATTCTGAACAGATGTCCAAGTATCTGTTGTTAGGCTCACCCTTTTTCCCCTTAAACATTTTTTTAACTTTCTTTTTTCAAACTCATAAAGACCATAAACTTTCTTTGCAATGGTTTGGCAACATGGAATGTTCCATTTAGGACAAGCAACTTCACAAATCTCTTAAACCCTTCCCCATCAACAATCCTAAAGGGCAACTCATCAATGATTAGCATCCTAACACAAGCCATAGTGATTTCATGTTGACTACTATCTACAGCAACCAATTGACCATTCTCTCTAAAAACTAGAAATTTCTGATTCTTCTTCTTGTTAACTTCAATATTAGGGGCATACTTTTTACAGCGAGATAAGTGATTTCTAAACCCAGATGTACCACTTGATCCAGAATCAGCAATAATTTTCCTTTTACAATAATTACACACCCCCTTAAATTTATCATTCTCAATAATTATTTCAAAATGATCTCAAGCATCTGACCTTTGTCTTTCCTTCTTGGCTAACAGCCTTTGCTCGTCTGTCATTTCTACAGTTTCAGCATCATCTCCTTATCCTCCTTGGTCTTTTTCCAAATCAACAACAGGAGCTGCACTAGAACCTTCTGTTGGCAATCAAGAACTTTGAGTTGACGTTGGTGTGGATGAGTTAGTAACAGGGGGCTGCATAGAGTAAAAAAATAAAATTAATATTCAATCTTTCATAAGCAAGCTGCATATTGGTAATTTATAGGTTGAAGGTTGAAGTCAAAGAACAAACCAGTGATTGAGATTGAAATGATGAAGTCGCCACCTTTTGAACTTTAGCACGCTTAGTTGCTAACTGCAAAGAATCTCGTGTTCTCTTCATTTTTCTTCTGTAAATCACAAGTTAGTGAAGTCACATACATTTCAATTTATATACATCAACATCAACATGAAATCATGAATCGGTTTATCGGTTATCAACTGCTGAAGTACTAACTGAAATCAACTTAATTTGCAAATTGACCAGTACACAGGTGACAAAAACCACCTTCACACATTCAATTGCAACAAACATAAATCAAAACTAAACCATTAGCCCATTGATAAAGTACAAAGCCCACTGATAATCGTTTTCAAAATATAAATAAAAACTTTTTAAAGTACACAGCCGGACTGCCCAGACAGCCCACAGATAATCTGAACTCTCAGCAGCCTTCTTGAGCATATGATGCTAATAATTAGAATTTAGACATGTAGCATATTATCTTTCGTTGTTCTACTTTGTACTATAGCCTGGAAGATACTCAAATCTTAAATTTATGTTAATATTAAGGAGTTAGTGGACACACCGTGAAATAAAAGCACCCCCAACAATTTATTCTTTTCAGAAGATATATACATACATTCACTATATATGTTTCATTCTGCAAAAAGACCTATTCAAGTTACTGCTTTGCCATATCCCTGCAAGCTCCCATGTACCATATTACAAATTGGTTTTTGCTTGTGGTTACTAAGTTACTAAACTGACATGGTCTCTACTCTCTACACAATCATGAACATGAAAACAGATGTCTATAAATGCTTGATGTTTTTTACTTTCAATCTATGACAGATGGCTTGGTTTTTGTTTTTCACTTTCAAGTATTAATAAAAAAACATACAGTTACTACATATCAAATGTTACGTTCTTTTTCACTTTCTTCGGCCACTCTCATAACATGGATGTCTTTTGGTTACACATATTTGCATTCATCAATGTTGATAAAAATCGAGCCATCAACTTCAAACAAGTAATCAAATTTCTCAGTCCTTTTTTTAATGTGTATATGCATGAGCATGTTGTCAACTGTCAAGGATCATTTTGTTTCATTTATTTCGGCCTAGTTGTATTGAGACTTATCTGATAATCAGGTATGAATTAATGAACAAGTACACAAACAGCTCCATTTCCACATTTAACAATAACACAATCAAAAATTATGTACAAGCTACTGCATTATGTTCCTCGTATTGATAATAAATTTTAGAATCTAAATCAATTACAACCAAAACATTAAGACATATTGTAGTTACACCAAAATCTTGCACAAAAGAGAAAACACATTTCTAATTTCCTAATACTGAAGTAACTGAACTACTAATGGTATTACATCAAACTGATCAAAGAATGATTATGTTACAACTTACAACCTTACAAGTTATAATAGACTGAACAGACAAAAGTGAATCATGACTCGAATTCAAAGTTTCAAACAACTGAAAGGCTTGTCCATTTTCCAAGTTCATATGGATCATCATAGTAATATAACTTAATTCTATTGGCCAATGACAATCCAATAAGATTCAAAATTGTAAAATTTTACCAGAACTTGAACTCAGGGAGACAGCGGACGAAGGGGCGGAACTCGTCGGATCCACGTGTCTAGAGGGAAGGGCCACCGTTAGAGAGGTCGTGGATCTCGGGGTCGACCTGAGGAGTGAGGACGAGGGACAAAAGTGCAAACTATTTCAGATTTTGATGAACCAAATCAACCAATTTAAAACCCCAAAACGTTTTCATTCGATTTCAAAGTATGAATTAATAGGAATTTATACCTTTCGCTACCGGATGGAGATGAAGATCAAAATATGGAGAGCAACTCGAGAAGTCGAGAGAGTGACAGAGTGTATGAGACAAGAGGATGAGCAGAGGAGCTTATGCGTTCGCTAACTTCGCTTCAGAACTCAGGAGGAGGAGGAGGCCGAGGTGCTTCTCTCGTTAAGCCTTCGAGTCGTCGTCGGTCACTCGGTCAGGCACTCAAGCTACTCAGGGTCTCAAGTTCTCAACCTCTCAGGTGGTCTGAAAGAGTGAAAGTAGCTGACTAGCTGCGCGTCACAAACTCACGATTTAGGGTTGTAAGTAAAAAACTGAAACGACGTCGTTTTGTTCTATTTGGTACAAAACGGTTTAGTTCAATTTTTTTGGAACCGAAAACCGAAAGTGAACTGTATTTTTTGGTTCTTTTCGGTTTCTTTGTTTTTTGATTTGGTTTTTGTTCGATTTCGGTTTTTCAGTTACGGTTCTATTTCGACTCGATTTTATTTTGGTTTTCGGTTCGGTATTAACAGCCCTATATTGAGGTAGCACTCTAAGGTTTTGTGGTTGTGATAGGGTAATCGGAGCTCGGTGTTCTTTATTTGCTAAACTTCCAACCGGAGAACCCGGACAATAAAAGGGTTGGCAGATTTGATAGGAAATTGGAGTACAGAGTACTTATGGTATGTTTGGATGAAGTGTTTTCAATTTTCATTGAAATTCACAAATAATGGAAATTATAATTTCATGATTTTAATGTCATTATTTACGAACTTTTGAGTTTGAATTTACTCATAAAGAGATTTAAAATGATAAATGAATTCAAACTTTTATATGTAATTCGAGGAAATTATAGAATGACACCTAATTGTGAAGGAATTGAACAAGAGAATTGAACGCTCTAATTCCCCCAAATTTTAAAAAATAGAATTTGCAAAATTTTCAAGAAGCTTATCCAAACAGAGAAATTTAAGAGAAAAAATTGTGAATTGCTGGAATTCGTTTAAATTCTCTCAATATTTCTTCCATCCAAACACACATTAGAGATTTCTTTGCTACTAGTCAAGTACATGATGGTATTTTTCGTTTGAAGGCTTATGAGTCTATGACATTGGAGTCACTCTTAGGATGTGTATATCTGCGAGTGTCGAGGGACATGAACATGGCTTTGTTGAAACCATATGATGATAACAAAATTCGAAAATGTTTATTTGATATGCATCAGTCAAAGTCTCCACAACTGATGGGTATGTCTGCAAATTTACATCATGAGGTCAGTTTGGCAGTATGTATTTTCCTTATGACATGATGTATTCAAAGAAGTTGCCTAACATGTTGAAGGGCATTCTATTCGATAACATATCTTCTCTTCAGAGTGCATTTGTGTTGTATAGAATGATCTCTGAAAATACCATGGTCACTACTAAAGCCGCTTATTTTATGCATAAACTTTTCACTACTAATAGTTCGGGATATTTTTTCTTGAAGCTAGATGTTAGCCAAGCATATGACAGGTTGGAATAGAAGTTTGTAGAAGAAATGCTTAAGTTGGGTCTTGATCGTATATGGATTCTTATTTTCTTATATATGTACCTTAGATTTTTATTGCGCTATTGAATTCTGTGTAATGGCCAGCCCACTAACTGTTACTTTCTTCACTTATCAAAGCTCAGAGGTCGTATATCTCATTCAATGACCCTTGGCTTCACTTCTCTATGGAGACGACTTACCTTTGGCTCCATTTTCGTGGACACAATTGGCGGGCAAACCTTAAGGTTTCTCGGCCGCATCTTGTTTGTATGGCAACAATCTCGGTTTTGGTAGGACTTATGGTTGGAATGAGGTGTTTGGTTAGCTTGGGTCAGTATCAAATGGTGGATCTTACTGGAAGGCGCAGAATAGATGAGGAGTTTGGAGAAGCTGCTCAGTTGCAGGATCTCGGTGTTTGTTGGCGGAGAACGAAGTACGCGAGGGAGCGGTGGCGGCTCCACCAAATCTGTCGGTCCCAGCTAGGTTTGTGGTGGATCCCAGCGGAGAACATAGGTCAGCAACGATACCGTTCTATTTTGATCGGCATGGGATTGTTGTCCCCAATGAACGACAAATCTAGGAAATTGGTGAGTTTATGCAGTGGTATCCCGGAGGGCGGTGTGGAACGACGGAACAACGCATTCTAGCGACAAACGACGAGATCCAGTGGACAGAAGTCGGTGGTATGAATGGTTTCAGGTTGAGAAGTAGGAGAAGGGATGGCGGCACTCCATTGCTAGGTTTTGGCACTGAGGAGTGCATGTTGCACCTTGGGCTTGGATTTATTGGGCATCTCTGGGCTCATTCTCCTTGGGCTTAGGAGGAATGGGCTTGATAGGGGTATTTTGAGCTATACTGGGCATTTGGGCTCTAGGAGTTAGTTCTGATGTCTGTCAAGTTTCCTTTATGGGACTCGAGCGAAAGGGATCTATAGGAAGATGGTGCATAGACAGTTAAGGAGTGGCGCACCCGATTTTTTGACAGTCTCGTGCTACTCTAGTTTGTTTGTCTAAGTTTGAGCTCATATTAGCATAATAATAAGTTTGAGGTTTCATTTTATCTGGCCGAGTAATCTGGTAGAACTCTGTATTTCTACCACATTTGAATGAAAATTATTGCCTATCTCAAAAAATATAAATAAAAAAAAATCTCAAAGTCGCACCTCGCTTATCATTCTCAGATCGATCCACTTCCACCTATGAGAATATAGCATCCCACTAGATACTTTAAAAATCAAAGGCATTGTTGAAGTTGATAATGGACTTGAAACCTCATGCTCACGGTCGCCAGAAACTAAAGCAAACTTGGTAAGGTGCTACTCTTCGCAAATCTCAGCCTAAAGTTTTGCTTGTTGCAAACTCCGAGTTTTTCCCCTGCATGTATAGTCATCGACGACTCATAAAATGAGCAATTGATTCCATCACTACTGGAGGAGGGATTCGGGGCGACGTAGTTATATTTCTACGTCGCTCCGATTTTCGATGACGCGACGTACATTGCCTTTGATAAAAAGTACGTCGCTTCAAAAAATTGAGGCGACGTAGATTGAAGTACGTCGCTTCAACAAACTGAGGCGACTAGTTTTTCATTCGAAGCGACTAAACTAATCTACGTCGCTTCGAATAAAAACTAGGCGACGTAGATTGCTCAATCTACGTCGCCTAGATTTTATTCGAAGCGACGTAGATTAGTTTGGTCGCTTCGAATGAAAACGAGGCGACGTAGATTGAGCAATCTACGTCGCCTCGTTTTTTTTAAATCTGGATCTACTCTTCTTCTTCAAGTCAAACCGTTCATAAAGTTAGAATTTTAGAAAAACAGTTCCCCGTCGTTCTGCAGCTGTTTTGGGCGATTTTGGGAGAAATTTGAGGAAATTGAGAAAGAAGGTTGTTCTTGCCATTTGTTTGATTCTTGAGTAAGGTTAGTTTGATTTGTATCTCTTTAACCCTCTTTATGACCATAATATGTTAAATTAGAAGTGAAATTGAAGTTTTGGTGAAATGTTTGAAGTTGAATTGAATTTGGTGTTATGTTGTAGTTTTAGTGTTTGAATCATTGAATTGTGTTAAATCATGTTATGGGTTCATGAATAATGTTTGAAATTTGGTTAAGTTTAGTGAAATTTAGTGATGATTAGAAGTGAAATTGGAGTTTTGGTGAAATGTTTGAAGTTGAATTGAATTTGGTGTTATGTTGTAGTTTTAGTGTGTTAAGCATTGAATTGTGATAAATCATGTTATGGGTTCATGATTAATGTTTGAAATTTGGTTAAATTTAGTGAAATTAATTGATGATTAGTGTAGATTATGTGTATTCGAGTCTTAATTAGTAATGTTATTAGTGTTAATCATGATTTCGAGTGTATGGCTATATATAATTGTGGTGTTTATCAACTTAGAACTCCCGTTTGAGAATCAACAACTCATCTAGTTGATCGAGTTGAGTTGTTGATTCTCGAATTGTCCCATTTTTGGACACTTTAGGTGAACATGACTTTGTTGATCATTTTGCTATTCATGTGATTTCAGTTTCAGTTTTGGGATATGGTTTCGACAGTGTCTCCTTTAAATGTTCCCCGAGTGCAAATTAGGTTGTTTAGATATGTGTGCACTCGGGGAACTGTAGGGAGATGCTGCCGAAATTTCCCTAAACTGGAGCTGAAACGCATGGGTGCAAAAGCGTTGACAAATGTCGTGTTCCCCTGAAGGGGATAGGACCCAACCCGGAGGCATAAGGCGAAGAAGTGTGGGGTTTTGGTTGAATCACAATTGTGGCGTGGTAACTTTGTTCATATTGATTGTTTATGTTGACAGGAAACATGGACGGACTCCCAGACAAAACTTGGATGACATATCATCGTGCTGATCCAAGGTACATCACAGGCATATTCGAGTTCATGAATTTTGCCCGGCTACATAGTAACGGAGCCGATTATTACTTCTGCCCGTGCAAACGTTGTAAGAACGGTCCGTTCAAGGTTACTATGGATGTCATGTATCATCACTTATCACACAGTGGTTTGAGTCCTACTTATACAGTCTGGCACCTTCACGGGGAAGTTTCTGGTGAACCGGCAATGCTCAGTCAACGAAGACAGTGGCTTTAAGACAGAGTCGGTCCTTCTAGTGGTGTCGGTCCTTCAGTGAACCCGCAGTTGGAGATTCTACATGATGCATATCCCTATTATCCTGGATACCATGCAGATGCACCCCAACAGTTAGTGGAAGATAATTCGGGCATGAACTTCAATGACATGGTAGACGATGATTATAAAAAGTACGATAGATTATTGAAGGGGTCACAGACCCCACTATATGAAGGCAGTGAGGAAACTGTTTTGAGTGCCATATTAGATGCAATGGAAATGAAAAATGAAAATGGATGGTCGGACACAAGTGTTGACTCTTTATGTATTTACATTAATAAACTTCTTCCTAAAGGGCACACATTCCCCTGTTCATACTCGAGAATAAAAAAAATCTTGAGTGATCTTTCACTGGGTTACGAAAGAATTGATGCGTGTGAGTTTAACTGTGTGTTGTTCAGGGGGACGCTTGTAAACGAGAGGATTTGTCCAGTGTGTTATTCTGAAAGATATAAGCCAAATACGAATGATATTCCCAAAAAAATAATTCGTAACTTCCCTCTAACACCAAGGTTGAAGCGCTTGTTTATGTCCCCACACACTGCCAAGCATATGCGATGGCTGGGGGAGCGGATATGCGTGGCTGGTAGCCTCAGCCACCCAGCTGACGGAGAAGCGTTTCAACATTTTGACAGAACTTTTCCAGGTTTTGCACGGGACTGCAGGAATGTGCGCCTTGGAGTAGCAACAGACGGTTTCAATCCATTCGGAACAATGGGAACTTTGCATAGTACATGGCCCGTTGTTGTGATGCCGTACAATCTACCACCATCAATGTGCATGAAGAAGAAATATAACATGTTATCAGTGTTGATTCCAGACCC
This sequence comes from Geum urbanum, assembly GCA_946800695.1. NCBI lineage: Eukaryota > Viridiplantae > Streptophyta > Magnoliopsida > Rosales > Rosaceae > Geum > Geum urbanum. Next base: position 6,450,527 of record OX327013.1, on the reverse strand, counting down.
TAAATCTCCCGGAAAGTGCCTTAGTGTACTCATTGAGCCGATGATCGTGGAGCTAATACATTTATGGGTCGTTGGAGTCCATACTTTTGATCGAGTAGACAATGAGGTATTCTTGATGAAGGCAGCGGTAATGTGGACTATTAGCGACTTTCCAGGTTTAGGGATGCTTGCGGGGTCAACTGTGAAAGGGTACAAGGCATGTCCAATCTGTCTAGATGAGCTAACTTCAAAGCATATATGTGGGAGGATAGTTTATGAAGGTCATCGAAAATGGCTCCACCAAGATCACCCTTGGAGATTGAGCAAGGCATTTAACGGGAAGGAGGAGTTTGGCGGAAGACCCTATCGTAAGAGTGGAGATGAAATTTTAGAGGACGTTAGGTCAAACGTTTACCCTATTCTTAGCCAACATGAAGACTTGAAGGTGCCGTACAATCCGAATAACAGGCAGTGTTGGACTCACGAAAGCATATTTTGGAAGCTGCCGTATTGGTCATCATTGAAGATCAGACATTGCCTAGATGTCATGCACATTGAAAAAAATGTGTGTGACAACATCCTTGGAACCATTTTTTCGATTGAATCGAAGTCTAAGGATGGTCCAAAAGCTCGCGCTGCTTTGAAGAAGAGGAATGTGCGAAAAAACCAGTGGCAAAGAGCGGGTGACTTGGGTACGGGGAAAGTTCCTCATGCACCCTTTTTAGTTAAAAAGGATGATCTAGAAGATGTGTTCCAGTGGTTCAGGGATGTTAAGTATCCTCTTGGTTATGCAGGTAGTTTGAGAAGTAAGGTGAAAGTAAGTTCCCCGTCACAGTTTTATGGATTGAAGACGCATGATTGCCATGTCTTGCTTCAACGTCTTCTTCCTGTGGTTATCAGAGGGTTCCTGCCAGAAAACGTTGTGAAGCCATTGATATCACTGTCAAATTGGTTTCGTCAACTATGCAGTAGGGAGCTTAAGAAGGAGGTTGTGCGTGACATGGAAACTGAGATAGTGATGATTCTCTGCAATTTGGAGCTCATATTTCCTCCACATTTTTTTACATCTATGGTTCATCTGCCCGAACAATTATTCCTTACAGGTCCAGTACACTATACATGGATGTATCCAATTGAAAGGTAAAATGTTTTGTTATTGCTAATATTATGTCCGTTGTGTAATATGTCGGCAATTAGGAAAATATTGTACTAATCTTGAGTGGTGTTTTTGCAGGCAATTAGGAAAATATAAAAAGTCAATGAGGAATACACGTTACCCGGAATGTAGTATTGTTGAACAGTACCTCGTACATGAGTCGGTGACGTATTGTAAGGCTTATCTCAGACGGATGGACAACGAAGTTATCGACACTTCCATAGCTGGGTGGAATGTCAGCTGTGTTTCACTCTTAGTAAGACCATATATTATCGAGACTCGTCGCCAGTTCAGGTTGACTGAGGCAGAGACTGCTGAGGCTCACTGGCAAGTCTTGGTGGAAACAGACGAGGTCAAACCTTACCTAGAAGAACATCTCAGAAGGTTCGAGGCTAAAAATGGTGAAGATTTCGACGAGCTTCGTCGAAGGAGGAGTTTTCTTCGATAGTTCTTAACATGGGTACATATGCCTATTAATTCTTGTAAGGTTCTTTAAGGGTTTATAACACTTATCTCTAACTTCTCTTAACACTTATCTCTCAGGTGTCCCTTAAAGAAAAAAACTCCGACCCGAGCTTGGTTGCAGGAATAAAGTCATTAGCTCAAGGACCTCAGCAATGTCGGGTTTATAAGTCGTGTTATGTGAACGGTGTCAAGTTCACCTCGTTTGATAGAGATCAAAGAACCGTGACTCAAAACAGCGGTGTCATGATAGACATGGGTTCATCCAAGTTCTACGGCCATGTTAACTACGTGGTCGAAGTATTATATGCAGGCCGTATGCCAGTGGTGTTGTTTAAGTGCACATGGCACAACTCCGAGGACCCTGAAGATCTTGACACCGTTATAATTGATCATGGACTGATATCAGTGAATACAAACAACAGTTACTATGAAGATTCACCCTTCATAATTGCAACCAAAGCAAAACAGGTATTCTACATAGACGATCCAAAGGCTGGTGGTACTTGGAAGGTAGTACAAGAAATGTCGCACCGCAATGTCTACAGCGCCGAAGTACTTGCCATAGATGAAAACATATCACGTACAAGAGATCATATATTCGAGCCTTACCAAGAGGACACTCCCACGGTGATACAATTTTACCCAGATTTTCAACTACTTTTGGACGAAGAAGGAGACGAGGACGAGGACGAGGATGACGAGGACGAGGACGAGGATGACGAGGACGAGGACGAGGATGACGAGGACGAGGACGAGGATGACGAGGACGAGGACGAGGATGACGAGGACGAGGACGAGGATGACGAGGACGAGGAGGACGAGATGACGAGGACGAGGACGAAGACGAGGACGAGTACGAGGACGAAGACGAGGACGAGGACGAAGACGAAGACGAGGATGAGGACGAAGACGAGGACGAGGACGAAGACGAGGACTAAACTCATAATATTATTATGAATTTGAAACCTAAATTCGCATTTTCTTTAAAGCATAATTTATGTATTCGATAAAATAGTACTAACTTCATAATTCCAAACTTCATAAATAAATTGAAGCGACGAAGAATTCAACCTTTGTTAGTATCTCCAAATTTAAGCGATGTAGATTGAGCAATCTACGTCGCCTCATTTATTCAAAAAAAAAATTAAAAATTAAATACAAGTAAGCGACGTAGATTGATCATTCTACGTCGCCTCAATTATTCAAAAAGAAAAAAAAAATAAGAAAATTAAAAATAAATGAAGCGACGTAGATTGATCAATCTACGTCGCCTCAATTATTCAAAAAGAAAAAATATAAGAAAATTAAAAATAAATTAAGCGACGTAGATTGATCAATCTATGTCGCCTCAATTATTCAAAAAGAAAAAAAATAAGAAAATTAAAAATAAATACAAACTAAAGGAAGCGACGTATGTTGTAATATACGTCGCTTAGAACTAAAGGAAGCGACGTATATTGCAATATACATCGCTTCAAACTAAAGGAAGCGACGTAGATTGAGTTATATGTCGCGTGAACGTATTAAGAAAGCCAACGAGGCGACGTAGATTGAGTTCTTTGTCGCTTCAATTAATCGAAGCGACGAAGATTCTAATCTACGTCGCCTCGTAGGCTTTATAATCCCAGAAGCACTGTTTCTTTCTTCTTCTTCTCATTTCGTTTCCTACCCTATTCTTTTCTGTTCGAGCCCTAATTTCCCTCCACCAAATCGACCTCGCCCCAAATTCATTTCCCTCCACCAAATCGACCTCCCCAAATCTCAACTCGGAACTCGTTTCAATTTCCCTTCCCGATCAATCTCGTTTCCATTTCCCCTCCACCAAATCCCCTCCACCTCTTCGTAAACCCCCTCGATTGAATCCCTAACCCAGATTTCGAATAACCCCCTCGCAGCACAGAGAAGAAGGGAAGAAGGAAGAAGGAAGACGAAGGAAGAGAGGTTTTGGTGTGGTTCTGCTAAACCGAGAGCTTGAAGAAGGTGAGTTTGGATTGTGATTTTTTATTGTGAGTTTGGATTGTGATTTTTATTGGATTGTGATTTTTTATTGATTGAATTTGGATTGTGATTTTTTATTGGTTTGTTTAGGTTTGGTTGCTGCAAATTCTGGTGTGGTTCTGCTAAACCGAGAGCTTGAAGAAGGTGAGTTTGAGATTCTTTGGTTGCTGTTGTTTTATGTTCTACTTTACCACTTTGATTGTTAATATGGTTCATTGTTGAAGAATAATCATTGGGTGATGTTTCTGTTTATATGGATGAGTTTTTGATGAATTCGGTATGAAAATACATTTGTGTAACCATTTGTTGAATATGGTTCATTGTTGAAGAATATGGTTCATTGTTTCTGTTTATATGGATGAAGGTTTGAAGAATATGGTTCATTGTTGAAGAATAATCATTTGTTTTGATACATAGCATAATTGTGAACTGAAAATAGATTGTGAGCAAAATTGTGTAACCATATGTGGCCATCAATCTGTGTAAAATAAACACTATAAGCTATATGTGAGGATAAGCTATATGTGTTTTGTGATAAATGAATGTGATTCTTCCTGTGCGAATGCGATAAGCTATATGTGTTTTGTGATGATAAGCTATATGTGATGATAAGCTATATGTCCCCGACTTCGGTTCATACTCTTTTTGATATCTAACCCAACAAACGAAAATAAAATAAAAGCGACTTGCTATATGTGATGATAAGCATGAATGTTTCTGTATTGTTCGATCAGTTTGTTCTTAGTCATCTACATGCTTCTTCTTTTTTTCATATGGAGAAAAACTAGACATAGTGACATGGTCAGAATTTGGTTAACTGCACCAATGGAAATACTTGAACAAGAATATGCGTAACCTAGGTAACTATAGCATTATAGAAGTACAAACGAGTAAATCATCTAATTAATTAAATACAGTTTAGTTTTAACAGAATGGCTCCCGGAGATACTGGATACAAGAGGAAGAAAGCGGCGATCCGGCGTCGTGAAGCGGCCGCGGCGGCAGCTACGGAGGCGGCAGCTGTGGAGGCTACGGAGGCGGCGTGGCGAGCATTCAGCCGAGATGGGCCTTCCGGGTCGGGTTGCCCCACGGGACAATCGGCGACCCCGACGATTCCAGAAGCTCCCATGTTAACGCCCGCCCCTCCACTTGAGGATGCGATTCCTCAAGTGGATGACAGCGACGCCACTACGGCGTCACAGCACCCTCCCGCCCTCAGCATCCGGTGCAAGAAGACCAAACTCCCCGACATGGTCGACATGGCAACCGGAGATCCGACGACGCAACAGCGCGGAGTCGTTGTCGGGACGAAGACGGAGTACCTCGTCCGGATGAACAACAATAGGCGACTACAAGTCGCTTACTCTACGAGGCATGCGGGGCCTGCGACGAGGGAAATGAGGAGTCTGATGTGCAGAGACATCGGTAGCATCATCCGCGGAAAAGTTCCAATGCTTGCACCTAGCTTCTTGGGACTTAGCGATTTGCATCGCGATATCGTCAGTAATAGTCTTGAGGTATACTTACTGGCCTTAACTTACTTACCTACTTGTAGTAAATGTAAATATAACTTTTACATAACATAATTTAAATGTGTTGTGCTAGACGAACTACGACATCCCGGCGACTGATGTGGAGATGTGTAACTTCATTGATGCGACGGCGCAAACAATCTATAAGGATTGGAAGTACGATTGCCATCAACATTATCTCCACGTCAGCCAGGAGACTCCGGCAGAGTTTCTCCGGAGGGAAGACCAATGGGCGTGGTTAAAAGCCCACTTCGAAGACCCTGCTTACTTGGTGAGCTTCATAAACTATCCGCACAGTTTTGGTAGCCAACATTCGAAAAATATGCATGTTTATCTGTTCTTATTTTAAAATGATTTTTTTGTGTGTATGGCAGCGATTGTGCGAACGGAACCGAGGAAACCGAAACAAGAACAAGGAGCAGCAGCTCAACCACCATTCGGGATCCCTCGCCCTCTCGTACCGAAGCGAGGTGTTGGAGAAGGAGGGTCATAGAGCGCCCGCCGTCCAGACGTGGATTAACGTATACCAGCCGGAGAGGAATGCGGCTGAGAAAGTGGTAAGCTCAAATAGGTTCACGTTACGTTATTTCAATTATTTTTGTTTACTATATTGTAATATTATTTATTTTATCTATTTTAATTGAGCAGGCGGCAGTGAAGCGTCGACTCGATGAAGTCTTGTCGCAACAAGATAGTGTTGCGGGCCCAGTTGACGGCGAAGAGGTTTCCCAACCCCAGCCTCTTCCTCTTGATACACAAATAAATATCATAGAGGAAGAGGTGGGTTCAAGGCCCGGAACCTCTATAAGAGGTAATAAATCTCCTAAACCACCGTCGTTCATCTCGATTTACGTTTTGCTTTATTTTGGTTTACGATATAGTTTACTAATATTTGTTTTTGTTCGACGTTACAGGGGTGGGGCGTGCTCTCACATGCGACCCCAAACCGAGAGGAGGGGCCCGGGTACAGGAACGCCAAATCCTAATGCAAAAGGAGATCGTTGAAGCTAAAGAGGCGGCGCGCAGATCGACCGAGGAGGCGCGCAGATCGACTGAGGAGGCGCGCAGATCGACCGAGGTGGCGCAGAAGGCCATAGCGGATTACAATGCGCTCGCCCAAAGGATGCAAGAAATGGAGGCCATGATGCGATCATTCCAGGCTGGGAATCAACAACCTCAAGCTCATCCACCACCTCCTGGCTCGTAAACTGTATCTAGGCTCCCAAAAAACTTGATTTGTGTAAACTTGATTTGTATAAACTTTTAACGTTTTGATTTGTGATTGAATGCGTTTTTGTGGTTGAATGTGTTTTTGTGTTTGTAAATTGCGATAGGTCGTGACTTGGTACAATAATATTTAACTTTTATTTTTTTTATTTTTGCATATATGAGGCGACGTAGATTGAGCAATCTACGTCGCCTCATTGTCTAAATAAAGAAAAAAAATATAAAATAAATACATTACGGCGACGTAGATTGAGCAATCTACGTCGCTTTGTTTATTCCAAAATAAAAAAAATAAAAAGTACATACATTAAAGCGACGTAGATTGCTCAATCTACGTCGCTTTGTTTATTTAAAAAGAAAAAAAAATATTAAATACAATGAAGCGACGTAGATTGCTCAATCTACGTCGCTTTGTTTATTCCAAAATAAAAAAAATAAAAGTAAATACAATGAAGCGACGTAGATTGGTCAATCTACGTCGCTTTGTTTATTTAAAAAGAAAAAAAAATATTAAATACAATGAAGCGACGTAGATTGCTCAATCTACGTCGTTTTGTTTATTCCAAAATAAAAAAAAATAAAAAGTAAATACAATGAAGCGACGTAGATTGCTCAATCTACGTCGCTTTGTTTATTTAAAAAGAAAAAAAATAAATATTAAATACAATGAAGCGATATAGATTTCTCAATCTACGTCGCCTTGTGTATTAAAAAAAAGAAAAAAATTAACAATAAATAAAATGACGCGACGTATATTGCTCTCAATATACGTCGCTTAAGTTGAAGCGACGTAAAAGTATTTACGTCGCGTGAAATGAAATGAAGCGACGTAGATTGGATCTACGTCGCCCCAATGATGGCGTGATCAATCTGAAGCGACAAGACGAGGCGACGTAGTTTTGGTCACAAGAACTCGAGGCGACGTAAAATCCAGCCGAGGCGACCACCTTTCTACGTCGCCCCGATTCCCTCGTCCAATAGTGCATAACAAAGTTCTTTGAAAAATCTGGCGGCCCAAGACAACTAGATTTTGGGTGCTCGTGAAGGCCACAAGTCTGGCAATATATTTGGAGCCTCCAGTACCTAAACTTGAGAGAAGCCGCCACACTAGGTTCAAATTTATTAGCCCTAGCCGAGATTGGTTGCTAAACTCGCGACTGGACCAAGTGAATCCGAACCCTAGCCACACTGCACGTCAACGATGGTAGGTCGAAATGACCAAAACCACCTAAGGTGTTGGCCACCATCAGGATTGCCGCAGGGGTAGCACGGCAAAAAGAAGCTATAAAATCTCAACTTAAAATTGTAGTGCCAATAATTAGGCTGTATATGCCTAGAATCTGTCAGGGCATCAAAGGTTGTCGTAACTAATATATATATATATATATATATATATATATATATATTGCATAAAACCATGGCCCAGCCTCGAGGATATGTGTTGCATCAGGTCCGGTGCCCTTGTAAACTCCATCAATATACGATCCACCGCCGCTTGCATTATTAAGTGTTGGCCGAATTCCAAAAGTGAACCTAGGGTTTTCATCGTCGCTTGAAGATTTGATCTTGTTCTGTAACGCGGTTTTACAGAGGCCCTGCAAACAACCTCTTTTGGCGTTTATAGATGTGAGTGTTGTTGTTTAGTGTCGCTGCTGATCTGACTTCTTCACCAGCTTTGTCGAACAGGGAGAAACTCAACCACGTCGCTATGTTCTTTTTCTGCCTTGGAAATAAGGACTTTTGATGGGCTCAATTCCCATAACTGATACTTAAACGGAGCTTAGGCAGCCTTCCTAATCATGTGCTTTAAAGAAACTCTTCAGCAGATATAAGAGGATCTAGCTCAAACTCCTAGACGGATCCAGAACTCGTACAAGGGCTACCAAAGCAGATCCTGATAGGTTCCTGACGGATCAGTATTATACTACTACAACGAACCTTAGCTTGCTTTTCTAACGAACCAGAGGTTTTAGTGCCTGCATGAAAAGTAAAGATCGATGGGTTCTCAACCAGATGTTATGAGAGTTCTCAATCAGGAGCCGAGAGAAGATAGGTCATTTTCGACATATCGTCGGCAAAAGTTGTGTTTGATCGAACGTGTGGAAGTCCTTCTCAAAATCCTAGAGCTTCGATCTATTTATACAGACTCGTCAACACCATTCTAAAGAAAATAGCAAACTACAATCTCACGACATTACGACGAATTCTGCTCCGCAAGGTATGCTAAATATCACAGTAGCAAACCTCATCCACGAAATAGACCTTATACGATATTGTCAAGAACTCTTCCATCTGATGTGCGTCCCTTATACGACATTATCAAAAACTCCTCCATCTGATCGGAAACTGAATCAAACCATGTTGGCACAATTTTTCTCTTAGGTTTCTAAAAAAAATATTAAGAGGATTCAAAAATTTGACTCCTATAGTGATTACCCAGACCTAGCCAACTAAGCATTGGTAAAAATAGTTGTGTGTAAAGCAATATTAACATGGGCAATGCAATACAATTCAACGATGCATAACTCCCTTTTCGTTCGGTGTCTCTCTAAGTTATGTATTACAAATTGATAGAGGAAACAAGAAAATCGGCCACATTTAAAATAAATAGTGTCTTAGTCCGATGGCATGGTACTACTGCACATATTTGTAATGAATGGATTGAGGGTGGATGGCATGGTAGCTAAGTTAGGTGGTGTGCCATAAAGATTATGTAGCATACCATAACTAAAACGTATCAGGCATTATTAATCATGTAGTGGATGTTAGGTTCTTGGCGCAGAGAGTTGGGTCGATTTTAATGTGCTTAGAGAGAACATGGTATCATCAATGGTAATCCTCCCCACCTAAATCTGCCCAAAATTGGTTACATGCACAACTTTATAAGTGAGGTCGATCCATACCATAGATGAGAAAGAAAGTTAGGCTCATAATTTTGATACCGACCAAAAAGTAAGTGGCATTGGCTTGGATTGACAAGCTTATATTCCTAATATCACGCAAATGAGATACGAGTTCTTTGGATATGAGTATCACTTGCTTCTACTTCATTCTTAGTCCATCAAGTACCTACTAATTTGGTTTTGCCTTTACACAATCTAAAATCTAAAAAATATCCCGTTTACCTAATAATGGGTCTTATCTTTTGCCTAATTCATGTTCATATACACTACATTGCCACACCATCAACATTATAGTATTTTTTTTTTTCGATGAAGATATTGTAGGAGTTAGAATCGAGCATTTTTTAAATAACATCTATTCTAATATGATAGAAGTTTTTTTTTAATGAAGATGTGATATATAAATGATATACGGCATCATATGACTAAAAGTGTAACATTTCTATACATAATTGTCCGTCAGTGTTATATGAATACAGAATCAAACTATAAAACTCAATTATCACCAACAATTGGAACAAATTAAACTTCGTCTCTAAATTGTCCGTTAATTAACGAATGTAAAATTGATAATTTAACGGAAGTGTTGTAATTTTGATATTAACACTTCACATATTTAGGTGAACGGGCCCGTAGGTACCGGTTTTAACATCACAAGACACAGATTTTACTCAAAAGCTAGGTTTTCTTATTTAAGAAAAATATCAGTGACCCAAAAAAGTCAACAAATGGAAACAAGGCTGTGATTTGCTTTGCTACATAAATTACCAGTTACATATCAAAATGTGAATTCGACTTAATTAACTTAACTATACCAAATACATCTATATCACATTGAAACCTTTTTACCCCCCAAAAAAGGAAACTTAAATGGAAGAAGGAAAAAAAATATCAAACTATGAATTCAAGGGTCTGTGAAATCTGTAAAACCCATTTGTGCTGGTGTTGGTGCACTGACAACTCCTACATGCCTCGCTGCTCTGAAATCCCACCTGGCAACACAAACACACCGCCGCTCGCGCCGCCGCTGCCTGAGCAAACTTGTCGTAATTATTAGAACCTCGAGGTTTGGACTCGGCCGAGTTCCCGGACGATGTCCGAGTCGGCTCGGACTGAAATGGCTCCAACCCAATTGAAAGGTCCAAGTTGAGATCACCACACTTGTACATAACATCTGGCTTGTGTTGTAGTTGTTGTTGGTCTTCTTCAGTTGTGGTGCCACTGCTAGTGCAATTGGCCTCCTCAAACTTGTTCTTGTTGTTGTAATAGCTCATGTTCATGTACTCATTCTGCTCCTTCTTGGGGTTGAACAGCAAATTAACCCTGTTGGTGTTGTTGTTGATCATGGTGGTGCTGTTCTTGAAGTTGGTTTGGTCCATTAGGCTGTTGATTTTCTCTACTGACAAAAACGGAGGAGACCCATTTCTGAAATCCAACCGGGATGTCCCTGTGGCGGTGACTGCGGTGGCAGTGGTGGTGGTTGTCTCGTTGAGCGGGCGGTGAGTTTGCGGGTCGAGGCCACGAGTGAGAAGCTTTCTCTTGATGTGAGTGTTCCAATAGTTTTTTATTTCGTTATCGGTTCTTCCGGGCAAACGCCCCGCAATCAAAGACCATCTGCAAACCAAATCAATTCATATCAATTGATATGATCATTAAAGTCACATGTTCAAATCTCATCCGACACCAATATTGCCGTCTAATTTAAAAGGAACAGAGAGACAAAAGAACTACTTGTTTCCAAGCAAGCTGTGGAGCTTGATGATGAGCTCGTCTTCTTCGTCGGTGAAATTACCGCGCTTTAGATCGGGTCGGAGGTAGTTTATCCACCGCAGCCTGCAACTCTTGCCGCATCTGAGCAACCCTGAACGTAACACCGAACCCAATTGAGCAAAAAAACAGGGGAAATGGGAAAAAAAGAATTGAAATTTGGTAGAAAGAGAACTAATTTAATTCAGTAATTACCGGCTTGTTTTGGGAGGGAGCGCCAGCAACCTTCGCCATGGATGCGGATGTAGTCGATCAGGCGTTGATCTTCTTCTTTGGTCCAAGCTCCTTTGTTGGTATGAGCTTTCTCACAGCAAGGAGACCTCCCCATAACTTTAAGGGAAAAAAACAGAGAGCTAATTGAGCTGAAAACAGAGGAGGGGACTTGAAAGAGAGAGAACCAAGAACAGTGTCTGGATAAGTAGTATTATTATTACTATGGTATTTTGTCTGTATTAGTTGTGTGTGTGTGAGAGAGAGAGGGAGAGAGAGAGAGATTTGGGTCTGAAGAGAAAATGAGAAGGAAAGGAATAGGGAGGGGATTTATATGGCAAGGGAATGGAAGAAGGGGGCCAATAGACTCGGAAGGTAATATATTAATGGAGGTGGGGAAGGAATTGAAGGAAGGATTTGACCGAGTTGGTGAAAAAGACGAGAGTGGTTATTTAGTGGTTATAGAGTTTGGTAGTAGCTCCTACTTTTACGTCACATTCGGCACCTTTGTGGGCTCTCTTTCTCCTCCTTTCTCTTCACTTTTCCACTTTCCGAAACCGGGTTTTTATTAAGGTGGTCGGACTATTAGTTCGACTACTAATACAAAAATTAAAATACGATCTTAAAAATTTAGTGTACGAATTCAGTATACAATGTAAGTATGTGACGTCATAAAACAGTGAATCGAAAACAATTACGAGAGTCCGAGATGTAAATTTAGTTTTTTTGTACATAGAAATTTTTGGACATACCATATAAGTATGTGAAATTTTGAATTGGTGAATCGAATGTGTACTACGTACCAAGACCATTTCACTTGACGCCTTCTTTTTTAACCTTTCCAAAGAGACTAGACATTGGGTTGCTCTGGCTCTTCCAAGAAGGAAGGAAAAGAAAACTTGGCCTTACTTCTCTGTGTGGCTAGGGACGACTTCACTTGGCATGGCCACCTAGCTAAACACTAAACAGTTTTCCTGTGGGCTGATGTTTCCCTTTTTTACCGATGCTTGCCTTACATGAGGGTTTTGTTTGTCATTCAACCAGTTTGTGATACACATGATCTTTATCTACATGTGAAAGAAAACTTGAAAAATATGCAAGAAAAGGAATTTTCCGTAGTCGTAGTTACTTATCCATGCTGATATGGAATTAGTGGAAAGAGAATGATAAAAGGTGGTTTTCTTGTCAAAAGAAGTATGAAATGGGTCATGCAGAGAACACTCAACTCCTACAAAGTATATTTATATCATTTTCTTTTTTGAATGAATATATTGTTTTTCTTAAAGAAATGTCAATTCTAAAAATAAGAAAAGAAAATTACAGCAATACAATATTTAGGGATGGTTGTGGAAATAAAAGTAAAGTCATGGTCAATAATTTTATTTATTTATTTCTTTTTTATTTTTGTTTGAATCTACAATACTGTTTGGTGGTATCTAAGCTAACATCGAGTTACAGAAATAAAAATAAATAAAAACAGGATATTTACGTAGAAAAAGAAATAGCGCCTCATGTATTCGGACCAATTTTGTGGCCTCTTAATTCCATGCCTAATGGACATATTCCCATTTTCTGTCTAGTCTATTGATACTAAACATGATCCCAAACTTTATATGAAGAGGTGAGGAAAAGCACACCATAAATCACAAATATGATCAAAGTGATATGTGTCATACTTGAGTGATCAAAGTGATAGAAAAAGATAAATTTGAGCGACTAAAGTGATATATGTCATATTTCAAGACCAAAGTTTATAACATCATACATGAGAGACTATTTTTGGAATTGAGATTGGGTTTGCGGCAGAGAAGGCTTCCCAATACATAAAATTCTTCCAATCAAATGAAGTCCGACATCAAATTGAGAGATGAACACCGTGAAATGATTAATTACTGAATCAACCAACAAAAATTGCAAGAACTAAAAATTATATCTTCGTGCTTAAATGATAGTGCTCAAACCTACATCCTTCAGAATGTGTTTGAATTGAGAAAATATTGAGGGAATTCAAAAGAAATTCAGCAATTCACAATTCTTTCTCTTAAAAACAAGAAAGACATAGAAAAACACTTTTTTTTCTTCTCGCTCTCAAAACCGTAAGGCGTCGTCCGCTGGGTTTTTGACTAGCTACTACGTAGCACCTAATGGCCATGAATAATGGAGAAACCCGTCGCTTCACCACGGCCTTTGCTGTCTCGAAGAGGGGTAAGACATTCTTTGGAGTCAAAGACGCTGGAAACTCGAAACACTACGCCGTAGGGCGTCTCCTATCTATGAAGATGGATGTGAACCAAGCCTTTATGGGGACAATAGCTGGTGTCTAGAATCTCAAGAAATACCTCTCGATTCGCCATCAAGAGGAAAAATACATATTTTGCTTTGATGTAGAGGCAGAGAGCAATCAAATCATGGCTGAAGGTCCATGGTTCTACGCGAAGTCTAATCTAGTTTTAAAAAAGTATGATGGAGTTGGGGATGTGGAAGCAGTGCCTCTCACTCAGGTCCCTGTCTGGGTAGAGATGCTCGGTCTTTTACCACGGCTACAAATGACTCAAAATGTTGGCTATAAAGCCACGACACTAGGTGAGATCATCCAACTCGACTAGACGACGAAATTCTATGATTTTCGTCATCTAAGATGTCATCTTGTGTCAAGGACCGAATAAAATCCCTTATATCGGCGATGATAGAAATATTAGGCTTTTGATATGCATTTTTATTATGCGCTGAATTTTCAGTCGCCAACATCTCTTCAATTTTTGTGACACTCCATATTCCTCGGTGAGACATATGGTTTACTATTTTCAACCTTCAATAGCTTTTAGATCATCCAGATAGAACACCTTCCTAAATAAGGTGGCAAGAGAGAATGGCTTATCCTCATACTAGGTTGACTTTGTATCGACTGATAAAAGGCACAGATCTTCCTTCGTACGCTTGAACCATTTACACTTGAATAGAAAACGTTGGTATCATTCCCGTAAAGTAGCTTAACGACATTAACAAGAACCCCATAATATATATCAGCGCCTTCCCCAATCGCGATCTCACTGCTTTATGTTCTTCTTCCTTCATCTCGGTCCAATGAATGAAACTTTACACCATTGAAAAAATATCCGGGGTAAATATAGTATTAGACCGGCTTATGAGACAATAAGTGTTTTTCCATGACCACCACCCCTCGTGGTTACCGTATTTTTCTAGATCAATCATTTGCAAAATTGTGAAGAAGATATATGAATGTGTACTTAATTTCTACCAAAAATTTGACATAGTTTTCCCTAAAACAAAAGGAAACCAAAAACCTGCATGTACAAACTAAGAAAAAAGACTTCGAATAAGCAAACACCAAATAAAGGTCGAATTTACCGTGGGCACCTATTCCCATCCGTATTTCTCAATTTTGAAATAATTAAAGAAATCACAAACATATATGGTTTAAACATACCCATTGGAGAAAATAATCAGGGAACTTCTTCTTAAGCACTTTTTCAATCCAGTTATGACTCTTGTCCGGCTGTTTGAATTTTTTCCCTGTAAGTTTGCATGTATGGGTTGACCATGTCACAGTCTCGCAACACTACCCAATGCGCTTCAATAAGTTCTTCTTGAGTTAATCTTTTATTTAATACTCCTTTAAACGGTCGTACAACATCTGTGACTACTGAAAGATTGTTGCAGGCATATGGATTGGAGGTGGTGGTCTAGGCTGGATCCTTGAGGTACCTGTTATAATAGGTTACACACTCATGCATTATGTATGTTTATTCTATGGAGCCATTAGGGGCAAATTTATTTTTCACGAATCATTTATACTGTCTGAGTTGTCTGCAAAATGATACAATTAATTATTTGACGAATAGTAGAAACACAAAAATATCTATAAATGATGAAAAACCATTATAATTAATTGTACATTTCCTAAGGATACATCTAAGTGTAATGGACTGGACTAGAAAGCAGAACTTGTTTGGGAAGGTGGATCATGAGGTGAATCATGATGTCAAAGAAAGCAGGAAGAAAAATCATCTCTAATTTTCAAAGGATGTGAAAAATTTTTTATGGTAGTTCGACCACATCTAACTTTTTCAACTCTCCAGCGCATAACCTTTGCCACAATCTACACAAGGCTACTATTGGTTTGACGACGTCACGAGGCAAATATGGTCGAATTACCATTGGAATTAGACGTTACAGCATAACGTGATAGTCATGAGTCTTTAGACCAATAAACTTTTGTTGCTCAACGTTGACAGATCCAAATATATTCGCTGCATAATTAGACAGCTAACGAACACTTTTGAACCAGTTGAATACAGAATCCCTCCGCGTCGGCTTCACTGTGTAAGGTACATCTAGCATCTTGTTGTACCCTCATATTATATCACTCTTTAACCATAAGTGAGAGCGTAAATTCATAGATTCCAAATCTTTTTGCGCTTTGGAAGTATCCTTAGTCTTTAACTTAATACCGAGAATTGTTCTCACCACGTTGTCGTACACATTCTTTTCTATGTGCATGACATCTAGGTTGTTCCTGATTTTCAACTTCGACCTATAAAGCAGTTCAAAGAAAATACTCATGTGATACCAATAGTTAAGATCCTTTGGATGGTGTGGATTGTGTTTCTTCACATCATCGTCGTTGGTCAACGCACCAAAATTGAACCTATTTAACCTCTCAAAAATCTTTTCGCCGGACCACTCTCGGGGTTTAAGATTATTCTCTACTATCTCATTGAAATTATCCTTTATCCTGTCGCCACTAGTGATCATAAGGAATCCATCTACGGTGACCCATGTAACACACCTTACCTATGTACTAGAGTTAACGTGTACTAACTAGAGTTAACGTCGTCCAAGCAGCAGGACAAGCATTGTATCCTTTGGTTGTGCAAGATGTCAACATTCTATATGCAGGAAAATCGTTAATGGTCCACATTACTGCTGCTTTCATCATGAACATTGTGTCGGTGAACTTGTCATAAGTTGAGACTCCATATTTTCACAATAGTTTTTGCTCATCAATCAATGATATGAGGTACACATCTAAAAACTTTCTAGGAGATTTAGAACTTAGAATTAGCAAAGTAAGGAAAATAAATTCCTTGTTTATACACATCCATAGACGCAGGTTGTACGACATGACAATAACTAGCAAAGTGCTGACAGAAGAGTTATTATTACCTCAAAGGTTGAATCCATTTGTAGAAAGTTCAAGTCTAACATTTTGAACCTCTGCTACAAAGTCTGGAAATTCCCTGTCAAAATCTTTTAAAGCCTCCCCATTTGTCATGTGTCTGAGTACATCATCACCTATTCTCTGTTTCGTATACCGTCTCTATAACGACCCGAACCGAAAATTGTATGTTAATTGGCTTGATTTGCGCATTTCACGATTAGTCGCGGTTTTGTCTTAATTGGTCAATATGGCAGATTTGTTAACGACTAAATTATCGGGTAAGAATTTAGTTTGAGTTCCTTCGCGGAAATTGTAGAGGATTTGATTTCGAGTTCATAAGAGGTTTCAGAGGATTTTTCAAATAATCAGATAATGTAAAATGGTTATTTGAAATTGTCGTCGAGTTAGTCGTACTTATCCGTTTGGGTTTGAGTTATCCGAATCTTGAATTTGGTCGGTTCGCGATGTATAAATATCGAAATAGTCGTAGAATTTTCGAAAAGTCACATTTAGGCCATTTGACCAACTATGACCTGCTTTGACCCGCGTTGACTTTGGTTGACCGGAGCTCCACCGTGACCCGTTTCGGGTTTGCCGTCCAACCCGCTCTTTCCGGCCACCTCCGGCCACGATTTTGGTATGGGTGGAAAGCTCTTGACTTGTACTATTGATTTGTGTATTTATTTGTTGAATTTGGTTGAGAATTGAGGGAGAACGAACTTGATGAAATTTGGGAATTTCGCCGAAATCGGGTGGAAGATTTCGGAGAGTTTTGGTGTCAGGTTGGTTGGGGGTTTGCTTCCCCTCAATCCCTTGATGAATTGTGGGTGGTTTTTTTGGGAATTGGTGGAGGTTTGAGGTGGTTTGTGGCGGAGACAGAAGAGGAAAATCCGACGATGCTTTCAGCTGGAATTCCGGCCGGTGTGAGTTGAATTGGCTTTGGTGGTAGAAGGAAAATGTGTTGGGTTTAAGGAGAGGAAGATTTTGGGGTAAGGGTTGCCGAAGTTGGTCACCGTTGGTGCCGAGCCGCCGCAGGCGGCGGCGATAAACGGCGGTGCTCCGGCAATGGTTGACTTTTTAGAGATTTTTATACCTTTTTGCTCGTAATCGCGCACTGATCGTAGTCGTGAGGTTTTTGAGTTGATTTGGGTGTGTTATGTTGGGACGAGGGTTATTTGGATGTATTTTGGGAATTTTGCTATCCTCGTCGATATTTTGAGCGATACATCTTTCGAGAACGTGGGGTTCTTGACCTATTAGCTCTGTATGTTGTGTTTCAATACGTATTGATCGTATCCCTGTTATTCAGGTGATCGTGATCGAGTGTTTGGCGAGGGATATTCCGCCGGACCTCAGAGTTAGCTTCGTACTGTGAGTGAACACTTTATTTTCACAGTTGATTTGCGAGTCCTGATTATGCATTTATGATTATTACATTTACGTATGCATTTACAATAATGAACATACAAGTATGCATTTTATGATTTCATTTTACGATTATGCATATGCATGGAAAGTATTTATGATTTGGTTTACACAGAGTACAGTCTCGGATATAGAGGTAGCATTGATGATTTGACTTCTCGGCTGATCCTCGAGATGCTCCGGGAAGGACAGATATCCTGACCCGAGGTCTTTCAGACTTATAATCACGAGGGAGTCTATGATCCCGTGATTAGACTGTACTATACGGAGGAGTCCGTGAGTGACCCCGTATGATTTTACGTGCATATTTATGGATCAGGAAAAATGTACCTGGTCGGGATTTTCACGTGCATTGACTCGCATTATGCTTTTATGAGCATATATACTTATGTTGAGAATGACATATTATTATTTTCGTTCATTCACTCTAACAATTTTATTTTTCTTCCCCTGGGCTTTTCGGTTTCTTTTGCCCAATTTGCAGTTTGAATTCCGGGGTTGCATGTTGACGGTGGAGGCGTAGAGTTCAGGTCACACTTCAGTTCGAGTAGGTTCTTTGGTCGACCTACTGGTTGTATATGACATGTATAGGCGTCGCTCTGAATACTTATGTTTGTTTTCAGTTGAGTTTACTCCTGAATGTTTACTGGATTTCTTGTAAACCTTGTGGTTTATTATATATATGATGTTAAGAAATCCAGATGAGGAACGGAGCCCCATGGTTTGGTTTTTGTGGAATATTCGAAGTGTGATTCTCTTTACAGGTTCTAATTTTGGCTCACGTATTTCAAAGTAAACTTTGGAAAAAAAAATTTAAGGTCATGTTTTCGAAGGGGTTTGATTTCGATTTAAGCAACTAAATTGGAGTCGAGTCCTTTCAGTCTCATCGTTTCTGCTGTGTATATAGACATGTACAAACAAACATTGTAGTCTAGGAATCAACAAAAAATAGCACCTTCACAAGAATTTGCTTCTTCGAACTCCGCATATTCCCCCAGTGCAAATACTTGTACTGGTTGCATACAAGACAGTAGTTCAAATGTGCATACTCCTTGTAAAATAGCACACAATTATTTATGCACTCGTGAATTTTTTTGTACTTTAGACCGAGGTTGCTCGAGATCTTTCTAACCTTATAATGGGTTTCGAGAAGTTTGTGATGATTATGAGGCAACTTACATATATGCTCCTGCATTTTGTCAAAAGCACGGTCTGGAATTTTGTTCTTCACTTTTATCTGAACTTCCTCCATTACATATCGCAACACATTCTCTGGACATCCAGGGCACACCGGGGTCTGGGTTTCAAGTAGCATATTGTTGTACTTATCCATCTCAGTAGTGTCAGTGGCCAAGGTAGTCTCACTATGGACCAAATCTACAGTGGGGTTCCAAGAAGGGGCGTCAATACTGCTGAATAAGGCACCCTGGTAACAGTACCCTGAGCAGAAGTCTAGTCTTAAGCTGAAGTCTACTACTTCACCGTGCTCATTTCATGTAGTGTAACTCCACATCATGTTGTGATCATACAAGTGTTGAGACATAACATTAACCTTCACAAACTAATGGTTAAAACATTTTCTGCACGGACACTTATAACGCTTCTTTTCTTTACCATGTTGCATCACAAATAACATAAACTCTCTGATTCCCATATACCTCTCATCACTTTTATTCACCAACTGTATCCAACTTTTGTCCATATTTCTGCTTAAGTTAATTATCATATTATATATTTTTTAACTAATTAATCTAATATACTATATTATTAAATTACATAACACAATTAAGTAAATATGCTATAATCAAATATACTATAATTAATCTAATATGTTATATTGTTAAGTTAATATGCATTTACATATTATATATATATAATTTTTCAACTGATTAATCTAACATATTTAATCATTTATATAATTAATCAACACATGCATGCAATTAGCTTAACAATTAAATAATTAATTAATGCAATATTCAAACAAGGTCACCGAAAACTATATTCGCCAAAATATTTCACCAAAGAACTTCATCACCGTATGTTATTACGTACGTAATTAAATTCAAAAAAATTAATCAAGAGAAACGAGTTAATACCTTTACCGATAAGAAGATAAGTAGGTATACTAGAACTCTGGGGGTTGAAAAACTGATTAAATTTATATTGTGGCTGCAGGTGGGTGTTGAGAGCTTTTGAGAGATGAGATAGAGATGAAATGCTCAATCTGGAAATGAAATCTGGTCTAAATAATTGAATTTTCTTAGACCACAAATTTTCTAAGCACATACCTAGACGACGAAACTATATTCGTCGTCTAAGATATATCTTAGGTGACGAATTAACATAATTCGTCGTCTAAGTTTAGTTTTTAGACAACGAAAAATATTTTCGTCGTCTAAGATGTTAAACTTAGATGACGAAACTTTTATTCGTAGTCTAGAATCTAAACTTAGACGACGAATTACATAATTCAGCGTCTAGAAACTCAGCTTAGACAATGAATTATGTAATTCGTCGTCTAAGTCCAACCTAGATGACGAATAATTTTCTTGAGCGACGAACTAGTTTTCCGTCGTCTAAGTGCGTATTTTTGGTAATAATGGTAAACATGATTGCCTCAAATCCACTTGGTCCAAGCTTTTATATGCTCTCATTCGCCATAAACTAGATGAACTCATGGTGTATGCGTTTGGATGGTGGAAATATTAAGAGAGTTAAACGAATTCCAATAATTCACAGTTCTTTCTCTTAATTAAATTTCTCTGTTTTGATAAGTTTTTGAGAATTTTGTAAAATTCTGTTTTTTTTTATAATTCAGGGGAATTGGGGCTCTCAGTTCTTTCAAAATTATGTGTCGTTTTACAATTCTCTCGAATTACATATAAATGTTGGAATTTCTTTGGCATTTTAAATCTCTTTATGAGTAAATCCAAACGTTAGAATTCGTAAACAATGACATTTAAAATCATGACATTTAATTTCCATCATTTGTAAACTTCAATGAAAATTAAAAATACTTCATCCAAATACACCGTAGGAGTGAGACTATTTCTAACCTCACAATCTTTTTAGTTCTGTGTCAAGATAAAAATAATGTAAAAATTAACTTAGTAAGGATAAAAAAAGTACGTTCGCACAAATTCAAGTGTCATGTCATCAATAAACACTGTACCATGATGAAAAATAGTCTAAACATCACAAATATAATATTTTTAGCCAATAAATATCACATTCACATCGGTAGGATTTTAAGTTCGGACCTCGTACTGAATTAAAAAAAAATTCAAGAAAATGAGAGAAGACAGAAGAGAAGAGAGCCCGTGTACGTGTCAAAATCACAATGAGGTGTTGCACGAGACAAACTCTCTCGCTTCCTTTTTAAACACACACACACACAAAAATTAGAGAAAATTGTCTCCTCTTGCCCCTCTCAGCTGTTGCTAAAACCCTAACCCCAAAATCCCTCCTTTCTCACTCAAAATAACCAAAAACCCTAAAACCAAAATTCCAATTTCCCCCTTATCATCTTCACTGTCACCTTCACCTTCAAGACCTCACTCTCCATTTCTGGGTTGGGTTGGTTTCTGAAATGCTTAGAAGTGATGCAGAAGCTGCTTCGTATAAGCCCCTCTGGCCCCACCATTCTCTGCACTCAGGTTAACAAGCCTCCTCCGCCGCCTTCTCCTCTCTTCTTTATTTTCAAGATGCACACCACCACAGCTTCCTCCTTCCGCGGCGTCGCCGCTTCTTTCTACAACAAGCCCAGTACTACTACTACTTCCCCATCCTCTGCCTCTTCTCGCTTCTTCAGCTGCAGCCTCTGCCGCTGCTCCTCCTCCGCCGGGACTCCACTCCGCCGCCGCGCCTGGACGGTGGTCCCCAAAGACGCCGCCGCCGCTTTCTCTGGGTACCGCCCGGCGTGGCTTCACTCGGACTCTGACGGGTCGGTGTCAGTTTCCGCCGAGGCTTCCAAGGGTTTAGAGTTAGACAAGGGTTTGGATAAGGGATTAGACAAGGGTTTGGAGGAAGGAGAAGAAGGAGAAAATGATAGTACTGAAGGGAAGTCGAATAAGTTTAGTAGTAATAGTAGTAGTGTTAGGAGGCAGAGGGCTTCCGGCGGTGGCTCTGTTTTGGCCGGAAACCCGGACTTGTTGGCTATTCCAGGCGTGGGGCCCAGAAACTTGAGGAAGCTGGTGGAGAAGGGTATTGGTGGAGTTGCTGAGCTCAAGCAGTTGTATAGAGATAAGGTACTGAATTTTGTATTGACTTTGCTGCTAAATGTGTTGTTAATGCATTACTGTTTGGCAAGGTAGGATAGATGAGTAGTGATAATCCATTTTGTTTTTAGGTAATGACTATTTCTGCAGCTAGATTCTGATTGCAAAAATCCTGGGCTTGACTTTGGTAATACAGAATGCTCTAATTGAAGAGTTTAGGAATGGAATTCATATGCTTTTTGGTTCCCATTTGGTGAAATATACTAGATAAGGCAAAGTTTGCTGACTAGTCGTTTTTAAATGGTAGATTTGAGTACTGTTTCTGAAACTCAAAAGAACACTATGATTTGTTACAAAGGTTTGTCTTCACCTATATCACTCTTAAGACTATAATGATGATGATTTTTGGTTGCAGTTCTTTGGGAAGTCTAATGATGGGATGGTTGCCTACTTACAAAGCTCAGTAGGAATCATCCACAAGAACCATGCTGAGAGTATAACGAGTTATATTAAGGACAGTGTTGATGAGGAGTTGAGGGACAATAGTTTGAGCTCAGGAGTGAACCTGGCTAAGAAACGACTTACTTTCTGTGTGGAGGGAAATATCAGCGTTGGAAAGTCAACATTTCTCAAGGAAATAGCAAACACAACTGTTGAGCTACAAGATCTTGTTGAGGTGGTTCAAGAACCTATTGACAAGTGGCAGGATATTGGACCTGACCATTTTAACATATTGGATGCTTTCTATGCTGAGCCAGAACGGTATGCCTATACCTTTCAGAATTATGTTTTTGTTACCAGGGTGATGCAGGAGAGAGCATCCTCTGGTAGCATCAAGCCGCTCAGGTTGATGGAAAGGAGTGTTTTCAGTGACCGGATGGTATGTAACTTGTTATTTGTCACTTTCATTTCCGCTGTCAAAATGAAATTATAATGCATTCTAATGATTAATTCCATAGCACAATCTGTTCTTTGTTCTATGACTGTATAGTATAAGAAATTAAGATTACATACAAACTAAAGTAGGTATCCTGGTGAGGACATGACTGAAACTCCTTGATTCAAATGTACTTATTTATTTTCGACCTTGAACTTAATCCAAACCTCAGAAGGTCTACCCAGTGAGTTAATCTCACGAAAGGACTAGTCATATAAATTAATATACTAAGTAACTTAAAAAGTTTCAAGGCTAATGTGCTCCCAATGAGTTAATCTCACGAAAGGACTAATCATATAAATTAATATGCTAAGTAACTTAAAAAGTTTCAAGGCTAATGTGCTTTTGTCTCATTGTTACACTGAAGGTTTTCGTACGAGCTGTCCATGAAGCTAAGTGGATGAGTGAGATGGAAATCAGCATCTATGACTCTTGGTTTGACCCAGTTGTATCAAGCATGCCTGGGCTAATTCCTGATGGTTTCATATATCTTAGAGCAAGTCCTGATACTTGTCACAAGAGAATGATGCAGCGCCACAGAGCAGAGGAGGGTGGAGTAAGTCTAGAGTATCTTCGGGACTTGCATGAAAAGCATGAAAGTTGGCTTTTCCCCTCTCAAAGCGGCAATCATGGGGTACTTTCTGTCAGTAAGGTACCGTTACACATGGATAGCTCTTTACCTCCTGATATTAGGGACCGTGTGTTCTATTTGGAGGGTAATCATATGCATTCAAGTATTCAGAAGGTATGTTGTTACAATAATATTTGACTTCTTTATCTCATCATCATAAGAAAAGGGGCAAACCATTGATTTTGTTTGAATTGAGCAGGTTCCTGCTTTGGTTCTTGACTGTGAGCCGAACATTGACTTCAAGAAAGATATTGAAGCAAAGAGGCAGTAAGATAACTATCTCTTAGAACTTAAAGCTTTGTTAACTTTGTATTCTTCTTTCTTATTTTGTGTCCTCATATTGCATTTGTTTGAGTGTTCTTTGGGTTGCTGCCATAGATATGCCTCAATATTACCTTGCTCCGGTTCTCTATTGACAGTTTGTAGATATTCTTTATGTATCATGTCCACGATTAACTGTGTATCATGTCTTCTAGAGAGCTAATGAGAATTTTAGCCAGAGCTTCTTTTAGCTTTTACATTCTTGTAAAAAAACTTCTGAGATGGTGCTAATTATTAAGGAATATAAACTTGTAAGAACAGTGGTTCTCTTCAACCTTGATTCTTGTTGCGGTGCTCAATTTCATCACCATGGTGTTGTTTTGGTAGTTCCATCATTAAAAGTATGTCATTATCGGAGTGTGTGATTGTTAAGTTCATATGCTGATGATAATCTAGTCATGTTCATTAATACCGCTGTGCTTTTTTGTAAATTTGATGAAGGTATGCTCAACAAGTATCAGAGTTCTTTGAATTTGTGAAGAAAAAGCAAGCTGTTCCATCTGCAAATAGCGAAGAAGCTAGAAAAAATAGCCAGCCACAGCTAGTGCTACCTCGAAACGGAGAATTATGGACCCCTGAGTCAGCCCTCAAATCTCTGGATTTTCGACGAACTATGTCACTCATGTCTGGCTAGTGCACCTGATTTTCTTCTGGTTTTGTTTTCCTTCAAGCCTTTACCCAGATACATGTCATGGCTCTCGAGTCATTTCATTTTTTTTGACATTGTCAAGGGTAGTCCAAAGGTTTCCTAGGCTTGGAACAGATCCCCCGGCTCATGTGAAATGGTCTAACTGTGTATTGCAGCATAGTGTCAAATCACTTTGACGGCTTCGTGATTCGAATCTAGGTTGGGGAGCAAATTCAACTAGGCAAGAACCATTACACCACTTGCAGTGGTTTCGAGTCATCTCATTTTGTTTCAATTGTATCTGGGAGATGATGTTTTGGTGTTTTATATATGTAAAAAGTTTCTAACATGTAGAGATGATGGTAGGAGCAAGTTGTATAATTGTTAAAGTTAACAATGTGATACCTGAACTTTAGTGTTAGGTTAATTTGGTACTTATATTTTTAAAGTTAAAAATGTGATAACTAAACTTTTTAATTCATATCAATATCAAGGGAAAATAGTCACAAAGATCACTGAATATTGTCATAATTGACAATTTAATTACTGAAGTTTAGAAAATATCAAAAATATCAAAAATATCACTGAATTTTAACTTTGTCTATCAATTTAGTCATTATGCCCATTTTGAAGTTAATTTTTCTACTTCCTTATTGATCTTTATACTTCTTTCGCTTATGTTATTTGCATTTCTCTCATAATCCTATCTATATAAGGAAAAATACTTAACAAATTTTAATGTTTAAAATAGACAAAAAGATCAAATTGATAGACAACGTTAAAGTTCAATGACTTTTTTGATATTTTTTAAAGTTCAATGATCAAATTGTCGATTAAGACAACGTTCAATGATTATTTTAATTATTTTCTTTAATATCAATAACATAATTTCTGTTCAAATTCTGTTCATAAACTGTTAAAAACTTGAGAGTGAAATTGTAGTTTCCGTCGACTAAATCATAAGAAAAAGAATTAACTTCTTCATCTCGAGTTGTTCTTGCAACTACTTAGTTATGCGTAATCTACCAGCTGCATCATCATCTATTCATCTTCCACTTGAGCTCGTTCATGACATTAGGAGGTGGTTTCTTTCAATTCCCTAGGCTTCTTCTTCTTCCTCCTCTAATCCCATTGGGATTTGGACTTGCAGAGTTGCAGGTCCTCTTGACCCCTTCTCCCTCCACCATAATCTCATTCAGTCTCAGGTCTCCGCCGCACCACTTCCACTTCCAAATTTGGAGTCGCGAGACCAGGTAAGGTTATTCAATTTACTATCTTCTTCAATCATTATCACTTTAATCTCAATATATCCATTCATACCTGAAAGGACTCAACCCTGATTTAGTTTCCTAAATTGGAATCGAACCCCTTCTGAAAACACGAACTTTCAAAAACCATAAAAATTTCGGCAGAGTTTCACCCGAAAACACACTTCATCCTATGCCACAAAAGCCAAACCGTGGGCACGAATCCCATCCGGATTTCTCAAAATCATATCATCATAATATAAAGTAATAAGCAAAACTGTAACTTTATAGAAATCCGGGAAAATCATATGAAAACATAAACATCAGAGTATTCAGAGCGACCTCTAATATATATATATATATATATATACATAAATATACAACAGTAGGCTAAACAAGAAACCTACTGAAAAAGAAAAGTAGCTCGAATACTAAGCCTCTGACTGTGACGTGCGACACTAGAATCTGAACTGCAACTGGGCACGAAAACCGAAAAGCTCAGGGGAAAGACATAAAATCGTTAGAGTGAGTGGACGAAAATAAACATATGCCTTTCACCATTTACATAACATAAAAATAATGCGAGTTCTTAAAATAAATGGAGGTGTCGGGCGAATCTCTCAAGCCCGACGGTGATAGACTAGGCGAATCTCTCAAGCCTAGTAGGCACATTAGGCGAATCTCTCAAGCCTGGAACTGGACCACTGGTGATCAGCCGAGTAGTCAATGAATCAATGCCAAGTGAATGCCATCACCAAAAAAACATAAAACAATACCTCCAAAACAATAAAAAATCTCAATACCGTACTGGAAATATATAATGAAACCAAGAACTCGCTACGACGGTGTAAATAAATGTCCACTCACAGATAAGCACAGCCCGCAGACGCGCTAATCCCGAGATTCGGCGGAAGATTTCTCGCCCAATGTACGATCTCGATCTCCTGAATAATCACAAAATATCACTGATGAAAATCATAATTCAATACTCTGAACCACATCTCGGAAACCAACCATTTCCAGAAATATATAACTCGGATAACAGAAAACCCGTCGAAAACCCCAAATATATTCCACAAAACCTTCGACTTAAAATCCACTACTCAAATTAACTCGAAAACCTCAAGGCGACGATCGGGGCGAGATTACGAGCAAAACGACATAAAACTTGACAAAATCCAAAAAGTCAACACCTCGCCGGAGCTCCTCCGTTAACCGTCGCCGCCAGCGGCGACGCGCTGTCACCGGAGAGATTTCCCGGCGACCAAGACCACCACAACTTCTTCTCTTAAATCCAAGCCTAAAACTCTTCTACACCTAGATCCAAATCGGCCGGCAACCCATCCAAAATCAGCCCGAAAGTCTCACGGCCAAGAATCACTGGAAAACTTTCCCGGCCGATTCCGGCACTGTTCTGCCACCAAAATGCTTCAAACCAAGGGGGTTTTCACCCTTGGCTCGAGCCCAACACACTCCAACCCGAGAATCCACCGGAAACACGCCGGAGCACCACCCACCGTTAAACCCGATTCCGGCAACATTCACCCTCAAAAATCTCCAACCAAACCTTAACCAAAACTCACCATACATATATCAATCGAAACTCCAAACAACAAGCTTCAAATCCATACCTTGAAATCAGGCAACCGTGCCATATTCCGGAGGCCACCTCAACGGCGAGTCACGGCTCACTGAGTCAACCACGGGTTGACTCGGTCAACTCGGCCCAGCTCAGTCAACTCGGTCAAACAGCCCATTTTTTGAACTTTTCGATAACTTTACGACTATTCGGCTATTTATACGTCGTGAATCAACTCTATCCAACTCAAACTCAAACGGATAAACATGACTAACTCGGCGATAATTTTAAATATTCTTTTTATATTCCTCTATTATCCGAAAATTCCTCGGAAAGCTCCTACGGACTCGAAATCAAATTTTCTACATTTCCCACGAACAAACCCAAATCAAATTTGTGTCCGAAAATTAAGTCAAGATCAAAACCGCATAACCCATTAATTACGATAAACCTCAATTACTCGTGAAACTCGCAGATTAAGCCGATCACTATATCGATTCCGGTTCGGGTCGTCACAAATCTACCCCCCTTACAAAAATTTTGACCTCAAAATTTACATGCCTGCTAGGTAAACAGATGAGGATACTGCTCCCGCATATGTTGCTCGGTCTCCCAAGTGGCTTCTTCTACTAAGTGATTCTGCCATAAGAACTTCACAAGCGGAATAACTCTGTGCCTCAACTCCTGCTCATGCCGATCGAGAATCTGTACTGGCTCCTCCACATATGTCAATTCTTCCTGGATAGGAAGCTGATATGGTGCTAACACATGTGATGGATCTAGAATGTATTTCCGCAGCATCGAGACATGGAAAACATCGTGCACCCTCGCCATCTCCAGAGGTAACTCCAACCTGTAAGCCACGGCACCAACTCTCTCTGTAATCTCATAAGGACCAATATATCGTGGCCGGAGCTTACCACGCTTCCCGAAATAAACAACTCCCCTCCAAGGAGACAATTTCAGGAAGACCCAATCGCCCACCTCGAACTCGAGACCCTTTCTTCTCACGTCTGCATAGCTCTTTTGTCGATCTTGGGCAATCTTTAATCTATCTCTGATAATCTGAATATCCTCTGTGGTGCTCTTCACCAAATCAGGACCAATAAGCCATTGCTCACCCACCTCACTCCAACACAATGGAGTACGACACTGCTTCCCGTATAGAGCCTCATACGGTGCTATATCAATACTGGCTTGATAACTGTTTTTATAAGCAAACTCGATCAAATGTAGTTGCTGGTCCCAATTTCCTCTAAACTGCAATACACATGACCGCAACATATCCTCGAAGGTCTGAATAGTCCTCTCAGACTGCCCATCAGTTTGAGGATGGAAAGCTGTACTAAAATGCAATCTGGTCCCCAAAGCTCGCTGCAATGCCTACAAGAACTCTGAAGTAAACTGACTGTCTCGGTCAGAAACAATGGATACAGGCACACCATGCAAATAAACAATCTTAGCCAAAAACACTTTGCTAACTTGCCAATAGAAATCTTCCCTGGAAGTGCAAGGAAATGAGCTGATTTCATCAATCGGTCAACAATAACCCAAATACCCGTGTTACTAGCAGAAGTACACAGTAACTGATACACGAAATCCATAGTAATGTTCTCCCACTTCCAAATCGGAATCTCCAACGGTTGTAGCTTTCCCGCATGTTTTGCTTTTCTGCCTTCACTTGTTGACAAATGAGGCATCTGCTCACATATGCTGCGATCTCCCTCTTCATATTTCGCCACCAGTAATAGGTTTGAAGTGTACGAAACATCTTTGTACCGCCTGGATGCATCGCGTAAGCAGAACAATGGGCTTCGTCTAAACTCTCCTTTTTCAAACCCTTGTCTCTGGGTACACATAACCCGCCTCTGAAAAGCAATGTACCATTATCACTCAACTGGAACTCTGTTGGCACACCATTCCGAATCATGGTCTTCTTGTCCAACAGGTAGGAATCCGCATTCTGAGCTTCACGAACCTGATCAACTAATACTAGTCGAACCTGGAAGCTAGCCAACAAGGCTCCAGCATCATCCCATGCTAACTCAGCTCTCATAGCTCGTAACTCTGCTAACATGGAAACTCTTGCCACATACACATGAAACAATGAAGCTCCAGATTTCCGACTGAGTGCATCAGCAACGACATTAGCCTTCTCTGGATGATACTCAAAGGTGCAATCATAATCATTGATCAACTCCATCCATCTGCGCTGCCTCATATTCAGATCTGGCTGCGTGCGCAAATAAGTGAGACTCTTGTGATCTGTGTATATCTTGCACTGAGCTCCATACAAGTAGTGTCTCCAACTCTTCAAGGCTAAAACAATAGCAGCTAACTCCAAATTATGAGTAGGATAGTTGACTTCATGTGGTTTCAACTGCCTGGAGCCGTAAGCCACTACTCTGCCATGCTGCATCAAAACACAACCAAGTCCTAATTTCGATGCGTCGCTATAAACCACAAACTCTCCACTGTCGTCAGGTAGAGTCAGAACCGGTGCAGTAGTCAACTTCTCCTTCAAGAGAAAGTAACTCTCCTCACATGCATCAGACCACTCGAACTTGACGCCTTTTTTCGTCAATCTGGTAAGCGGAGTGGCAATCCGTGAAAAATCCTACATAAAGTGCCGATAATAACCTGCCAAACCCAAGAAACTCCTGATCTCGGGTACCGTAGTAGGTCTACTCCAATTCAACACGGCCTCAATCTTATCAGGATCCACGCTGACTCCCTCAGCAAATATCACGTGACCCAAAAACTTCACGCTATTCAACCAAAAATAACATTTGCTAAACTTCGCAAATAGTTGATTATCTCGCAAAGTCCGCAAAACAACTCGCAAATGCTTCTTATGCTGGCCTACACTCCTGAAGTAAATCAGAATGTCGTCGATGAACACGATCACAAACTTGTCTAGGAATCGCCTAAATACCCGGTTCATCAAATCCATGAAAGCTGCAGGGGCATTGGTCAACCCAAACGGCATAACTAAAAACTCATAATGCCCGTACTGTGATCTGAAAGCTGTCCTATGCACATCAGACTCTCGGATCCTCAACTGATGGTATCCAGACATGAGATCAATCTACGAAACGACTGAAGCTCCCTTGAGTTGATCACACAAATCATCAATCTGTGGCAATGGATACTTGTTCTTCACGGTAACCTGATTCAGTTTCCGGTAATCAATACACAACCGCATGAAACCATCCTTCTTCCTCACAAGCAGTACAGGAGCACCCCACGGTGATACACTGGGCCATATGAAACCTTTCTCCAGCAACTCTTGAAGTTGAATCTGTAACTCTTTCAACTCCGCTGGCGCCATACGATACAGTGCATGAGATATAGGTCCAGTGCCTGGTAAAAGCTCAATGGTGAAATCAATTTCTCGGACTGGAGGAACACCTGGTAACTCCTCCGGAAACACATCTGGAAATTCGGAAACAACCTCGATGTCACCAATGTCTGGTACAACAGCTTTTGTATCCACAACATGAGATAAGTATGCAACACAACCCTTCTTCATCATCCAGTCGGCCTTCATCACTGAAATCACACATGGCAGGGAAGTATTCTTCTCACCGCAAAACAACATCTCTGGAAAACCTGGACGTCGAAACACTACTTCCTTCTTGTGACAATCAAACATAGCCCAATGTGTCTCCAAGAAGTCCATACCCAAAATCACATCAAAATCGACAATATCCAGCAATAACAAATCCGTGGCTAAACCATAACCTCCAACAAAGATCTCACAATCCATATACACCCAACCAATACTCACAACCTCACCAGATAGATACAACACCCTCCATAACCCCGGAAGTGGAGATACAGGCATAGTAGATAAAGATGACAATCTATATGATATAAATGAATGCGTAGCACCAAGATCTAACAAAGTAAGTACTTGATAGCCAAAAACATGAAATGTACCAATAACAACCTCTGGTGAAGCTCTGCCCTCACGCAATGACATGGCATGAACCCTGGCCTACCCAGCTGGTCGTCCACGCTGATGGTGACTCTGCTGTCTGCCTTGACCAGAAGACTGCACTGGTCGAGCCCCAGAAGTAGTACATCGATCCCCTCCTGAACTCTGAGCTGCATGTCCACCAACACCAGTAGACTGGAAATATTCCCTCGCAAAGTGACCATCCTGGCCACAACGATAACAAATGATAGGGCCTCGCTGACAAGGACCAAAGTGATGCTTATTGTAGAGATTGCACAATTGATACTCCCTCGGTACAGCAAAAGTGCCACCGGTACGCCGAGGATAACTGGATTCGCTAGAACTCCCACTGGACCGTGGTCTTTGTGGCCGATCCCTTCTCCATCTCTGTCTCTGTCTAGCCATACTAGCTGATGGTCTATATGGTCCACTGCCAGATGATGATGCCGATCCGGAAGTGCTTGAACTCAGCCTCTTGGAAGGTCCCCGACTTGGTCCACCCTCCTCGAATCGTCGAGACTGGAATCTCATCTGCCTTTCCTTCTCTATGTCCTCGCCTCGAAGTGCAGCACTCACAAACTCATCAAATTTGTTCCGAGGCATAGTAGTCAATGTCCCCTTGATGTTCAGGTTCAAGCCCAACTCAAATCTCTGGCACTTGGCTTCCTCTGTAACCACCATGTCGCGAGCAAACCGAGATAAATGAGTAAATCTGTCCCGGTACTCAAGTACTGACATGTTACCCTGTCTCAAGTTGGTGAACTCCTCATACTTCCGCTGCTGTGTAGCCTGCTTGAAATACCTCCGCATAAACAAATCTCTGAACAATGTCCATGGAGTATCAACCGGAACTCTATCACTGATCAAAATCACAATTCAATACTCTGAACCACATCTCGAAAACCAACCATTTCCGGAAATATATAACTCGAATAACAGAAAACCCGTCAAAAACCCCAAATATATTCCACAAAACCTTCGACTTAAAATCCACTACTCAAATCAACTCGAAAACCTCAAGGCGACGATCGGAGCGCGATTACGAGCAAAACGACATAAAACTTGACAAAATCTAAAAAGTCAACGCCTCGCCAGAGCTCCGCCGTTGATCGCCGCCGGCGGTGGCGCGCCGTCACCGGAGAGATTTCCCCGTGACCAAGACCACCACAGCTTCTTCTCTTCAATCCAAGACTAAAACTCTTCTACACCTAGACCCAAATCGGCCGGAAACCCATCCAAAATCAGCCCGAAAGTCTCACGGCCATGAATCGCCGGAAAACTTTCCCGGCCGATTCCGGCACTGTTCCGCCACCAAAATGCTTCAAACCAAGGGGGTTTTCACCCTTGGCTCGAGCCGAACACACTCCAACCCAAGAATCCACCGGAAACACCCTGAAGCACCACCCACCGTTAAACCCGATTCCGGCAACATTCACCCTCAAAAATCTCCAACCAAACCTTAACCAAAACTCACCATACATATATCAATCGAAACTCCAAACAACAAGCTTCAAATCCATACCTTGAAATCCGTAAACCGTGCCGTATTCCGGCGACCACCTTGACGGCGGGTCACGACTCACTGAGTCAACCACGGGTTAACTCGGTCAACTCGGCCCAACTCAGTCAACTCAGTCAAACAACCCATTTTTTGAACTTTTCGATAACTTTACGACTATTCAGCTATTTATACATCGCGAATCAACTCTATCCGCAATTCGGATAACTCAAACTCAAACGGATAAACACGACTAACTCGGCGATAATTTTAAATATTCTTTTTATATTCCTCGATTATCCGAAAATTCCTCAGAAAGCTCCTACGGACTCGAAATCAAATTCTCTACAATTCTCACGAATAAACCCAAATCAAATTCGTGCCCGAAAATTAAGTCGTGATCAAAACCACATAACCCATTAATTACGATAAACCTCAATTACTCCTGAAACTCGCAGATTAAGCCGATCACTATACCGATTCTGGTTCGGGTCGTCACAATACTGTTTATATTTTTGGATTTTAAGATTAAACTAATTAAAATTGATGAAGGATAAGGTAAGTTTTAATTCTTCCTTTGGTTGTTTTGGTATAGAATGTCGCCAGTGTTGGGATTTCGAGTTGTTTTACTCTGCAAATAAAAACCTAGTTGTTAAGGTTTGTCTGAGTCAATATTAGAGTTTGAGATAGTTATCTAAAACTCTAGTTATCTGCAATTCAGTTTAAAGAGTCCTAGTCTTTAGGTGTTGTTGCTTAATTGATGGAAAAATTCATCAGATCGAGAAAGCTATGGAGTCTTATTAAGAATGGCATACCAGCTGCGGTGACAGTGCCACAACAAGCTGTCACTTTCTCAACTGTAATAACTGAGCAAAGACAGCAGACTGAGACGCAAAGGAAGCATGCAGAAGAACAACGCCTATGGAACAAATAGTTGCAAGATGATGATCTTAAGGTCAAAAACTATTTGTTCCAGGCCATTCCAAGAACCATCATGGAGACAATCCTTGATATATCAAGTTCCAAAAGTATTTGGGACTCGATGAAGCAAAAGTATCGTGGCACTGACAGAGTAAAGAGGGCACACATGCAGGCTTTGAAGAGAGACTTCGAAGTACTACAAAAAGGAGAAGAAGAGAAAGTGGACGAGTACATAGCTCGTACACTTACTTTAGTTAACAAACTAAAGATTCATGGTGGACAAGCTATGTCACAAGTGGACATTGTGGAGAAGATACTGAGATCAATGCCATCCAAGTATGACTATGTGATTTGCTCAATTGAGGAATCAAATGATCTTGATCTGATGACTCTAGACGAACTTCAAAGCAGTTTGTTGATGCATGAACAACGAGTGAATCGTGGAAGTGTAGCAATGAAGGAAGAATAGGTTCTGAAAGTCATTTATGGAGAATGGAGCAGTAGAGGAAGAAGAATTTGAGGAAGAGGCAGAGGTGGAAACATGGGAAGAGGAAAATGGAGGTAGTTCAATCGAGCCACAATTGAGTGTTTCAAGTGCCACAAACTTGGACATTTTCAATATGAGTGTCCAAGTCTGAACAAAGAAGCTAACTATGTTGAATCTAATGAAGAGGAAGAAATGTTGTTGATGGCTTATGTGAATGATTCTCAAAAGAGAGGGGCTTGGTTTCTAGACTCTGGATGCTCCAACCACATGTGCGGAAAGAAAAGCTGGTTCTCAAGTCTTGATATGAAATTCAAACACTCTGTCAAGCTTGGAAACAACTCTCGGATGGATGTAATTGGCAAAGGAAGCATTAAATTATCCTTTGATGGCATGAGGTATGTTCTGGAAGATGTTTACTATGCTCCTGATTTGAGAAATAATGTGTTGAGTATTGGTCAATTATAAGAGAATGGTCTAGCTATATTAATACAAGAAGACACTTGCAAGATTTATCATTCTCAAAAGGGTTTAATAGCTCAGACCTCCATGAGTTCAAATAGAATGTTTGTACTAGTTGATGATTCTACTGCCTCAAATTCACATTTTGGCCAGTGTTTGCAAACAGTAGCCTCACCTGATCTAACTTACATGTGGCATCAAGTATACGAGCATCTGAGCTACAAGGGCCTAAGAACCTTACAATTCAAGAAGATGGTGAAACGTTTACCTCAGTTGGGAGCTTTAAATGCAGTATGTGGAAACTGTTTGATTGGCAAGCAAACAAAGGGAGTTGTGCCGAAAGCAAGTGTGTGGAGAGCAACAAAGATACTCGAATTGATTCACTCGGACATCTGTGGTCCGATTACACCTACATCAAACAGTGGAAAAAGGTATGTTTTATGTTTTATTAATGATTATAGTCGTAAAGCATGGACATACCTTTTATGTGAAAAATCAGAGGCACTAGATTGTTTCAAGAACTTCAAAAAGGTGGTTGAGAAAAGTGCAGAGGCATCCATCAAGTGTCTAAGAACTGATCGAGGTGGAGAATTTACTTCAAGGGCTTTCAATGATTTTTGTAAGGAGCATGGAATAAGAAGGCAGCTAACTAATGCTTACACTCCTCATCAAAACTGTGTCACCGAAAGGAAGAATAGAACTGTCATGAGTATGGTGAGATCAATGCTGATAGCTAAGGGAATGCTGAAGTCATTTTGGCCGGAAGTAGTTGTATGGACTTTCTATGTGTTGAACAGATCACCAACCATGGCAGTGAAAAATATGACACCTCAACAAGCTTGGAGTGGCATTAAGCCATAAGTTGAACACTTTAGAGTATGGGGATGCATTGCTCATGTACACATTCCAGAAGAGAAAAGAGGTAAACTCGATAACCGAAGTTTTACTTGTGTATTATTGGGGGTAAGTGATGAGTCTAAGGGTTATAAATTGTTTGATCCCATTGCTGAAAGGGTAATGTTTAGCAAAGATGTTGTGTTTGAGGAGAGTAAACAGTGGGAATGGGGAAAACACTTTGAGAGACAGATTGATGTAGAGTTTGCTTGGAGAGTTGAGATTGTGAGTGATGAGTTTGAGGGAGAGACAGTCATAGAGGGAAACACAGGAAACACGAGTGAAGGGAGTGATGAAAATCAAGATAAGGATGCAAATCCTAACCCGTTTTCTCCATTTGTGACACGTGACTCAAGGTCTCCAAGTCAGAACCCTAACCTTGCACCACAAGAAAAACAAACCCCTAACCTTGATTCCCTAAACACAAATCCTAGAGTCAATACAGGTATTGGGAGCAGTACACAAGCAGAGAGAGCAAGGAGAAAATCGAACTGGATGCAAGATTATGTGACCGGGAATGAGCTCAGTGAGGAGGAGGTTCTAATGATGGAAGATAGAGTTAGCACAGATGGTGATCCAATTATGTTCGAAGATGCAGTAAAAGAAGATAAGTGGAGGAAGGCCATGGACAGTGAGATTCTCTCAATCGAAAAAAACAATACATGGAGTCTTACTGAGCTGCCAGCAGGTGCTAAAAATATAGGAGCAAAGTGGATCTTCAAGACCAAATATGATGAGCATGGAGAGGTTGTGAAGAACAAAGCACGGTTAGTAGAAAAGGGGTACACACAGAGACATGGAATTGATTACTTGGAGGTTTTTACGCCTGTTGCCCACCTTGATACAGTAAGAACCATCATTGCATCCTCGGCTCAGAATAATTGGATAATTTATCAGTTGGATGTGAAATCAGCGTTTTTACATGGAGAGATTGCTGAGAAGGTGTTTGTGGAGCAGCCTCGTGGTTATGAGAAGCAAGGGAAGGAGCACATGGTGTATGAACTGCATAAAGCTTTGTATGGACTAAAACAAGCACCTTGTGCTTGGTTTAGTCTCATTGAAGGCTATTTCCTAGACAACGGATTTCATCGTTGTGAACACGAGAAGACTTTGTTTACAAAGAAGAGTAGAGAAGGGAAGATAATCATCGTAAGTCTCTATGTTGATGAATTAATTTACACTAGTAATGATGAGAATTTGTTGTTTGAGTTCAAGTCTTCCATGATGAGAGAGTTCGACGTGACTGATTTGGGGAGGCTAAGCTATTTCCTTGGAATATAGGTCATTCAAAAACCTCATGGAGTGTTCATCTGTCAACGAAAGTATGCAATGGAGGTTCTTAAGAGATTCAACATGATGGAGTGCAAAGCGGTATCAAGTCCTATTGCATCTGGCACTAAAGCTTCGAGAGATGAAGAATGAGTCACTATGAATGAAACTTACTTTAAGCAGCTTGTTGTAAGTTTGATGTATCTAACTTCTACCAGGCCTGACTTAATGTTTGTAACTAGTCTCATAATCAGGTATATGTCAAACCCTACTGAGTTGCACTTGCAAATTGCGAAGAGAGCTCTGCGCTATTTGAAAGGAACAATTGGTTTTGGCATTTACTATAGAAGAGTTGAAAATTGCAAGCTGTTTGGCTTCATTGATAGTGATTATGCTGGGGATTGCGATGATAGAAAGAGCACAAGTGGATATGTATTCATGTTGGGAACAGGTGCAGTAGCATGGAGCTCAAAGAAATAGCCCATAATGACCTTATCAACGACGGAGGCCGAGTTTGTTGAAGCTGCAACTACAGCTTGTCAAGCTATCTGGTTGAAGAGAATCCTAAGTGAACTGGGTGAAGAAGTTAAAGGAAGCTTAAGTATTATGTGTGACAACAGTTCAGCAATCAAGTTGTCCAAGAATCTAGTACTTCATGGACGAAGCAAACACATCGATGTAAGGTATCACTTTCTCAGAGACATTTCAAAACAAGGATTAATTTCATTAGTCTTTTGTGGTACAAGTGAGTAACTTGCAGATATCATGACAAAGCCTCTCAAGACAGAAGCTTTTGTTCATTTTCGAAGCATGCTTGGGATGTGTGATGTGAAGGAGTTCAGCTGAATCGTTGCACTGATTCAGCTTATGGGAGAGTTTGTTGGGATTTCGAGTTTCCTTACTCTGCAAATAAAAACCTGGTTGTTAAGGTTTGTCTGAGTCAATATTAGAGTTTGAGATAGTTATCTAAAACTCTAGTTATCTGCAATTCAGTTTAAAGAGTCCTAGTCTTTAGGTGTTATTGCTTAGTTGATTTCGTCAAGTTTGTTAAAACTCAAGGCTGCCTATAGCCGTTTGAGTAGCTGATGTTTAGGACCTTCTGTTAAAGTTATAGGCTATATAAAGCCAAATTTGTTTTGAATAAAACACAGTTGTGCAATTCAAATACTTTGAGACGTTCTTGTTGCAATCAAACTCTAGTTTTCTTCAGCCAAGTCATCTTCCTGAAGCATAATCCATTGATTGACTATGGATTGAAATCAATGATAAGAACATCTCTGACGGCTCTCATAAAAATTATATTTTTTTATCTCAGACAGTTCTTATAAACCATCTTATATCTTATAAAAAATGAAAAAAATGAATAGAGAATCCATATATCTATAGAATTTTCAAAACTTGTATATTCACCACAAAATCTCTAAAATTTATTACTCACCTACTATAATTCACTCTCTCTCTCTCTCTCTCTCTCTCTCTCTCTCTCTCTCTCTCTCCTCAAAAGAACAAGTTTTAATATAAAATTTTAATTTTGATATATAATATTTAAATGAATTCATTAAATTATACAAAAAAACATTTAATTTTGTATAATAGAATAAAAGAGCTGTTGGAGTTTGAGTCATTTTATTTTACAAATTTTGTGTTTTCATATTGTATAATAGAGAATTTTTATGAGAGCTGTTAGAGATGCTATAAGGAGAAAAGGTTGCAGTAACAAATGGTTGTTGAAGAGAGGTTGTGCAAATTGTGCATAAATGATTCGTTCTTAGAAGACGCAGGAGCACGTGGTAGAGGATTTGTCGTGGGAATCAAGGAGGCACCGAGAGAGACTCAGATTATGGCCAGAAAAGTATAATAGAGAATTTTTATGAGAGCTGTTAGAGATGCTATAAGGAGAAAAGGTTGCAGTAACAAATGGTTGTTGAAGAGAGGTTGTGCAAATTGTGCATAAATGATTCGTTCTTAGAAGACGCAGGAGCACGTGGTAGAGGATTTGTCGTGGGAGTCGAGGAGGCACCGAGAGAGACTCAAATTATGGCCAGAAAGTGGAAAACTTGAAATGTTTGAGAATTGAGATGAACAATAGAGGGTAGTACGTATGATCCGATTTGAACACAAAATATGACACATCACTAAATTTGAAGGAAGTTAGACGAAAATGTAACATATGTATCTTGATAGTATGAAAATAAAAGTTCAGGTATCACATTGATAACTTTAAAAATTTATATATCAAGTTGATCTGTTAATGAAATTTCAGGTACTATACATGAAATTTTTCCTATTTTATATAAGTTCTTTTCTTGAATTTATGGAAACTTATAGGAGTTTGATTCCTTATCTTCTGTATACGAGTTGATGCATAATGTAAAAAAAGTAAATTACAGGAGTTGTTGATGCGAATGCACAATGCCTCAACCCTAAACTTTGACATTAAAATGGAGAGATGGGGATGACACAATCTAGACAGAAGAGTTCAAGAGGTGTCATCCGATGAGTCGACCGGATAAGACAGTCTTTACCAGAGCCAAAGATAGGGTACCGCTAAAAGATTACTAGGGTGGAGATTTGGGAGCGAAGTTCATTAAATCTTTGTATTCAATATTGTATAGTAATACAATTGTACTTTACAAATATTTTTAGCTATATTACCGACATGTATAACACTTATAACTAGGGTTGTCCCTACATTTCATCATACCAAAGAGAATGATCCCATGGTCGGATGAAATTAAGTGCCGATAATTTGTTTGTCGCTTGACAGTATAGTATGAAAGCTGGCTTACTTGTAATAATGCGTCGTCCTTGCGTTATAGAGTAGCATGTATTGTATTCTTTGCTAATTGATGCGTGCTAGAATGTATAGGTGATATGAGTAGTCTAGCTTGTTATTATTCGAAATGCTCTAGTTGAACTTATTGTAGTACATGGTTTAGGCTTCATGTCCCTTTGGATATGTATTCATCACTTTCATTAATAGAGGCTTAAAGACTATCCCACCGCTTTCTTTCAAAAAAAAGAAAAGAATGACCCCATCATTAACAAAATTGGATTAAATTTGAATTGCTCTTAAATTATGAAAAATAAATGAAACAGAAAAGGGCTGCAACGATGTCTTTTTATCTGTATTTTTATTTTATATTAGGAAAAAATTCACTTATGATGACTGAACTCTAACAATCAGGTCAAAAGAGTGTCTGAACTCTAAAAACTATCAAAATGATTCCCGAACACTTAAAACGCTATAAGTATGATGCCCCCGTACTTTTTTCATCCATTCACCGTTATTTTTGTTGACGTGGCATTTTTTCAGTTCAAACTGAAAGGTAAATAAGTTACTATGTCAAACTTAAACTTTTTATTTTGGAAAAAAATCACCTATGATGCCTGGACTCTTTCGGTTAGGTCAAAAGGGTGTCCGGACTTTTTGTCACCCGAACTCGATCCGCACCTGGTTTCTCACCATCGAGCATCAAAGCTCGCGACGCCTCTTTCTGAATCTCGGCCTTGTGGCTAGCCGAAAATTTTACTCTTTTGTTGACACATTTCATGATATGGATGATTTCAATGTAGGGTTTCATGAACCTGAGAAGATCTTTGATGCCCATTTTTGTTTTGGATTTTGGGGGCTGCTCAATTTTCAGGGTTTTTGGGTTGGCTGAAACTAAAATTAGGGTTCTTGAATTTAATCCAAAGGAATAAACTTTTAGGGTTTATTGTTGGAGAAAATGACCGTAAAAGAAGCAATTGGCACTAATTCTGGGATGATGAACCATTAGGTCTTGTGGATTGTCTAATTAGAGACTGACATGTGTTGATGGAATTGGTGGTGGTGCGAGATTGCAAGTCGAGTCTGGCCAAGTTTTGGCATTTCGTGGCTGTCATCAAGGTAGGCGAAGCAAGGTGCAGAGGAGGACCACCATCATCACATTTGCGGCAAGATCGGAGAAGAAGAAGAAGAAATCAAAACCTGGAATCACAGTTGGAGGCCGAAGGAATATGCTGAGTTGCACAAAGAAGGTTGAACCGTACATATGAAATCATCACATTTCCATTGATCCATCGGCGGCTTCAATTGTGGTACTCTACGGTTTTTAATTGAGAATTTGGGGGAAGGCAATCCGAAATTGAAGTGCAGAAGCAAATCAATTCCCACTGCGAATTGTTTTTTTCCGAGAGAGAGAGAGAGAGAGAGAGAGAGAGAGAGAGAGAGAGAGAGAGAGAGAGAGAGAGATGCAAAATAAAAAAAATTTAAGAGTCTGGACATCATTTTGATAGTTTTTAGAGTTCGAGCACTTTTTTAACCTTATCGAAAGAGTTCATTCATTATGGAATTGGGGAAACTAGAAATTACAGGGATATAAAGGTCTTTGAACATAATTTTTTGTTCAAAAGAATGTCACATCAACAAGGTGAATGGACGAGAAAATGGCATTACACTTATAGCGTTTTAGGAATTTAGACATAGTTTTAGAGTTCGAATACCCTTTTAACCTGACCGAAAGAGTTTTAATAGTTTTTAGAATTTGAATACCTTTTTTACCTGACCAAAAGAGTTCAGGCATGACCGGTGAATTTTTTCTTTTATATTATTCTATATTTTCTGCAAATGGCAGCAGACCACAAAACCCTGAACCCTGTGTCCCTCTTTAAGAACAGAACTCTCACTTCTGAGTTCAACCTTGTTAACCCAGCTAAACACAAATCATTTTGACTCTGACCACTTAGCTTCAACTCCGGCGACTCCACCGGCCGCCGTCTACGGTCGCACACTGGGTCCAGAAGAACCCAGGTATATATAGATTCCATTTCTACCATCTTCTCAATTTGAGTTCTGCAACTGTAGTCACAGACAAAAAAACAATATCTGTTCTTCTTTACTTGGTTTTGGGGATTATTCTTTATCTTGTAAAGTTTAGATTGGTCTGTGTGATGTCATGGATATGTAATAGCTTTTGTGTTTCAATCAAAACTGCAAGCGGATTTGGCTTTCTTGGTAGTCTCGACGTGAAATTGTAAATATTTGTACACAGATTACATATGCTGAATTAAAAAAAAATGCCCCTTTTCAGGTGAAGTATCGTCTTCTCTGTCAACTTGATGTGATAGCAACTCTTCTGGAGATCAACATTTGGTCTCCTCGTAGCCACTTATCGGAGAATTCATGTTGCAGACTTGGGCGAAACCATGCAATCAGGTCATGCTTACTATGTTACATTCAGAAGACTCATCCCTGTTTCATGGTTACGTATCTTTCCGGCTTAATAGTGGTGTCCGTACTATTGAATCGTCCATTCATGTGCTTTCTTTTCTCTGCCCGTTCATAGTTTATGCCACCATCTTATCCCCATTCGATCCCGAAGAAACTTTTTGCATCCCAAATCCAGAGATTCATACCGAAGAAATGGAAAGAAGGTATCAAACAGCTTGAGAAGCCATTGTCTATATCAGCTGGTGACTCTATTATAGATTCTCTAGTTACCTCCATTAAGGCTGATGCAGGCGAAGGAGATCTATTGCAAGCATTCAAAAACTTATCCTTTGTTAGAGCCCATGCCTCTTCTAGTACATCTTGTGATGCTATTGTACATTCCCTAAATTCTCTTCTTTTCTCCTGCACCATCCACAAATCATTTCCTCAAGATATTCAGCTTCATGGGCACATTATCAGATTGGGTCTTGAAGAACACTCGGTTTTGGTTTCCAAGCTGGTCACATTCAATTCCAGCTTTAGTCTTCAGGTCGATGCTCATATTGTCGTTGAGAATTCCAATGAGGACTTCCATGAGGGACTTGGGTGTAAAGGAAGGCTTCTGGTTGTGCTTGGGTTGATAGGGTAATGGTTTCTCCCTCTGATATGTGGGGGGAAAACAAATCAGCTGAGAAAAATTTACAGTTTACTGTGTCCCCCACCACGTTATGAATTTTTGTGAGTAAAGTGGTTATAGGAACTTATAGAATTATAGTAAATGGAGGATTGCTAACATATTCCATATCAATTGATTGCAGATTCATTCACATAGTATTATTGTGTTTGTCCATGTTTGATTTCATGATATTCTGCTAATGTAGCACAGAAAGGTGGTTTCTATGAAAAGCTTATCATACTTGAGTGCAACTAATTGTTTTGATGTTTATTGCCGGATCTGCTTGAGGGACAAAACTGTGCATTTCTCTACTGTTGGAGCACTACTTTTGTGATCCATTATGTCCAATTGCTTAACAGGTATAGCTTGTCTAGACTTCATCGGGGTTCTATAAAGTCCCTAATCAACAGAGTTTTTATCAAAAGCCTGTGAACTGCACAAGAGCTGGTGTACCATTCAACTGGGTTATGGAACAAGGGCTTTCGGTTTAATATTGGTCTGGGATATGCGTTAGATGCTGAGCTTTATGGGATGTATCATGAATTAAAGATGGCTGCAGAGTCAATTATTAAAAAGGTGGTTGTGGAGTATGATTCTGCAGTTTATATACAGATGGTGACACTAATATTCATCCTGTTGGTGCTATGATAACAAGTTGCGAGCTGTTGATCCAGAAATGCATGCAATTCAGAAAGGGCAATGCTATTGCTGATGTGCTGGCCTTGATCATGCTTCTGGTCTGGTGGTGTTTGATGACCCTCCCATCTATGCCTGCTCTAGCTACATGGATGATCTGGGGCTTTAAGAACTGTAGTAGGGCCAAATAGTAGTCCGATTTTCTCTTTTGTTTCGATTTTGGTTTTGCTTCCCTGTCTGTACCCAGAAAAATAGAAATAAGTTGCAGATACAATGACCACTATCTAGTTTTTTCACAGGCAGCTCTACATATATGGATTCCCATCGAAAAAACTTTACCTGTATGTACACGTTTTTCAATAAATTAAATCGATTTTTACCTAACATGAAGCTGATCTGCTTATGCATCCAACTCATCTATATGAAAAGATGCCACCAGAGTTCATTAATCCTTTTCAAGGCTTCTACTTCTGCACGGCACCATCTAGATGCCTACTTTCATATTAATTTATAGGGGACTATAAATTTCTGTCATATCCCAAGATCAAATGAGGGAACACTGTCAAGGCTAGGATTTTGTGGCTGTTTCTGAGGAATCGTCTGGGGCCTCTGCAATGACATTTCTGACTTCTGCTTAAAAAGAAGTGTAGCTTGGGCTTCCAACGCATCAAGATCAAGGCCCTCATAAAACTGATCATCACAAAGCATGCCTTCATTTGCATCACTGTGCTGCATATCTCTGCGTGCAGCCTCCGACTGCAACGAGAACTCGAGTTCCAAGTTAACTGCAGGAATAGATCTTGAATGATGAAAACTGGATTTTCTTTTTCGACTTTCACTGTCTCTTACATATCCTGGAGAAACATGAGTTGTACAAGGTCGGACGGACTGTGAGTCTATGCCAATTGCCTCATTTGTAGAGTCACTTTGAGGAGTCTGAAGAGAGATGGATGGTCTTGCACCAGAACTCCTGGTTTCGGGAGTAGTTGTTCCCACAGAATCAGAAGAAACTGTGGCTGAACTACTTGACTGCCTCTCCATTGGTGATTGGGTGAGCAATGAACGCCTGTTGTAAGGGCACTAGTTATGTCTTTTGCAATTGACCATGATAGCTAAAAGTTAATATTCAA
Organism: Geum urbanum; assembly: GCA_946800695.1. Taxonomy (NCBI): domain Eukaryota; kingdom Viridiplantae; phylum Streptophyta; class Magnoliopsida; order Rosales; family Rosaceae; genus Geum; species Geum urbanum. Next base: position 6,405,998 of record OX327013.1, on the reverse strand, counting down.
AAAACGAAAATGAAAAAAAAAAATAATAGGCACGGAAAACTCCAAAGCTTGGATCCATGAGAGAGGGAGAGAGAGAGAGAGAGAGAGAGAGAGACCTGTACACTGCCATCATGTCAATGCCACTAGATACATGCTGAGTACCTGCAGCCGTAAGATTTATCCTGTCATCTATGAAACTATCATTTGAGTTATTATCCTGTTCATCTTCCTCATCATCAGATACATCAACCTCTGAAGATACCCTGAGCAAATGAAGTAGCAAAGTTTAAAACTTACTAATCTGAAAAGCTTATTATTTTTACACAGAAAATAAGTAATAATCGAGAACTAATGCTTCTAAGCGAAAATAACAATGCGATTTCCAAGTAATCTATCAATATCTCAGATGAATATGCATAAATGTAAGCACATACTCAGCTTCCTCGTCAATGAAGTCCCTTACATCATCAACTGACTTCCTCGCATGTATTTTGGTACCTACGTAACAAAAAAGTTTCATGTAGGGTAAACAGGCCATATAAGCAACATCTTATAAAGCAGATCATGTATCAGTCTAATTTAATAGTGTTTACAGAACTTCCAGTCAGAGAGAAGAATCACTAAAACTAGCCACTCTAGCATCAGGACTTCAAAAGTAGAAATGATATAGATATACCGGAAAGGACAAAGAATTGGCACAGATGAATCTGAAATAATACTCGAGATACCTCTACCACGCTTAGTTGGGAGAGTAGTAATTGCAAAAGATCTGGCAAGGTTTGCTGTTGGGACATCATTAACTGTCATGCTTTCATGATTCCTACTTTTCCATTGATCCCCAAGTTTATGCAATCTTTTAAACTTGCGTGTCTGTTTCACACTCTGCGACTTATCACCAGAACCTGTATACAAATCTTTGCTATGGCTACTGTTTGTAAGGTCTGCTAGAGCAGTTTGGCTTCTGTCAATCATCAGTGGTGATGTGGTAAATTCATTTATATTGGCACTACTTGTATTGTGCAAGGAAGATCGAATATTATTATCAGCAGGAGAAGCAAAAACATTTCTTCCACATGCATTGGTATCCATATTGGTGGCATTTTCACTCTTTTCTGGACTTGAAGACTTCAATAGCAGTTCTGTAGGTGGAGGGGCAGGCGAAACAGCATCAGGAATTGCCAACAAAAACCAAGTAACAGTGGAAGATGGCAACGACACGAAAGTCATCACAATTAAATTCAGATTAAATAGACTAATTGTAGGTGAGAATACCAACCACTAATATTGGTAGGAGACTCTGGAACAACTCCACTTCTGATTAAATTAGTAAGTCGTGGACTAAGTTCAACATCTCTGAAAAGATTGTCATCTTCATCAGCCAGCAATGTTGCTGTCTTGCTTTTCAGAACATTGGGCGTCTCACAAGCACTATCTCCAGTTAAAAAAATTCCGTTGAGAATTGGCTTTTGAGGATCCTCTTCCACCCCATTAAATGCTGTCTCCATCCAGGTATCAGATTCACATAATCTAGACCAAGGCGGAGTCTCATTCTTCCTACGTGTTATCTGAGCCTTAAGATCTTCACAAAGTCCAGATTGAATAGTTACTTCTCTTTGGTCTTCATCTGAAGTGCTTATATTGCAATAATCTTTCTTCAGGGCATCCAACTTACCACTGCTTGCACTTTTAAACTTGGAATGTGATATACATTTGGAAGGAAGTATTGGGATAGATACGATCAGGACCTTTCCAGAAGCATCAACATTTACAACATCTGAACAAAAGAGAAAAGAGTGCCCACAAGAATCTTTATCAGAGAAATCACATTTGTTGTTCTTCTCCTTTGTTTTCAATGTCCCAGTAGTTTGTAGTTCGGAATCCAGTACTTCTCGTTGTGACTGTTTCATTGAAGGATCTTCAAAATTCAGTAAATCTGCAACAAACATTGAAGACCGACGATTTAAGTGAATACAATAGAGATCTGAAAAAGCTTGTTATTATGTGAAAATAAAAGATATGCAAATATGCCATAACAGTTCTACGTCAAATGAAGGTTTCAACATGATGATTGAATTCTTTGTTCCACCAGAAGAGGATAGTACATGTTCTTTACTAGAAATTATGCTTGATACAGTATACATTAGTTTTCAGTAAACTACAAAGAATGCCTGTTACAAAAAAAATTGCTCGAATTTTAAGATGTTTGATTATGTTTGGCTAAATGAGCTACAGTCACACACATACAGGACTTAAAACAAGAACAGCATGTAAGAGAGTATAATGAGAAAAGGATTAACCTTTTCTCACTTAAAACTTCAAAATGAGAAAACTAAACTGAAAAATACAAAAGGAATGTAAAAACATTATAACCCATCGACTTTCTAGCCCATTATTTATCAACTTGAACTATAAACAATGAAGCAAGACAATCACTTTATCACTTATGTCAAATATACATTAATCAAGACACGTATTTATTAGATATAAATCTAGAGAAGCTCCACTTTAATATGCAAACATGTTGGAGTTTGATGCAGGACATGAAGGCAAGGCCTGATAACTAAATGCACCTCAAACTCCAGTTTATATCAATGGTAGTCGTTACCCTATTAGAGAACAATATCTTTCCTTAGAACTTATCTGCAATGATCGTATAGTTATTTTAAGTTTACTTTAGGCAGCCATTTTAACCTACCTTCTATATTGTCATGTTGTACCACGGTGTCAACTCTTGAGCATTCCTCTGAATAGATATCATCCTGATAGCATGAATTGGTACATACGTAAAGATAATATAATACAGCAAGAGCAAATCTCAACCATATTCATGGAATCAAACCTGGATGACGGTTAATTTTCCATCACTGGAAAATGATAATCCTTGCAAACATTGCATTGTATCAATTAGCATTGTTGTTCGATGCGAATGCAGTACTTTGAACACTCTTGAGGGATATGTTTGGGAATGAGGAAATGCAATAAGAGATGGTTTCCATATTATCTCATGTGGCTGGAAATACTTGGCAACTAAATCAGTCTCAGCAACAGTTAGTTTCTCTATAGTAACAGGTGCCTCAATACCATCATCTTTGACTTTCTTTCCGGGACGAACAAATTGTTCAATTGAAAGCTGAACGAATTGGACTTCAGGTTTGAAAATGTGGGGAACCTACAAGATAAGAAAGACACATCAATAAGGCAAGGATACAGTATCACGGAATATAAAGAAGCAGTCTTACCATCCTTGGGCTAGAGTGGAAATTGAAGCTATTCATTCCCCCATTTCGCATGTGTTTGCTCACATTCTTGCTGTTTGTTAGCTTTCGATTGTAACCTTTCAACTCTGATCCTTCACAAGCTAAAACTAGTAGGAGTTGTCAAGGATTTATTACAATGTGCATTGAGCAGCGATACAGAAAGGAATAAACTAGAATAAAGAAACACATACATATGACCTTGGTGACAGAGAAAGAAAGAATTAAGAAGCCATTCATATTCATTCAATGTAAGCATACTAAATAAGATGTATTTATTGCTCATGTGAAAAAAGGATATCAACACGTCCATCATGCTTCCTTCCAGTTCTCCCCATGCGTTGAATCATCCTCAATGGTGATACATTTGCATCAAAGCATATGACAAGATCAACTTCCATGATATCTAAACCTTCTTCTCCAATTGATGTGGCAACAATGACATTGTACCCACCAGCACGGAATTTCTGTAGTAGAATTAAGTAAGCCAAAGAAAGGGGTTTGGAAAAAGCAATTAAGAGAAGCATAGTTACCTCCAGAACAGCTTGTTGAACCTTTTGTGACTGGCCTTTTAATATTTTCCCTGTTAGATACTAGTCAATAGGATTCACAAACAGAAACCACATCGAATATAATTGCTAGGCAACTATTGAAGCCCAAGTGCATCTCCAACAGACAAGCTATTTCAAAATAAAAATAAAAATATCCAATTCTTAGTTAAATTTACTGCAACAGATAACATAAACTAAGTCAATTATAACTTTTTGATAAAACCTCTGGTCATATTTAACAATCGAGAGAGAAAATTTAACTCAAAGTGAAACTCGCAAACAATCCAATTTTTCAGAATTCATGGTGGTTATGTATGAAGGTAATTTGAGAGCAATGGAGAGAGAACTTCACTTTGATTCATAATAATAGAAGTTAAAAAAGACTTGACTACATTGAACTCTTTAGTTAATTTGATTTATAAAATTAGTTAATTTAATTACACTTGGAGATGCTCGGGAATGATCAGCAATGTATATCAAACTAGCACCCTCCCTTAGTTGCTGAATGCAGACATATCTAGCATGTGCACAGGCAAAAATATGCACATAAAGTAACAAAAAAAAGGACCTTTAAACCAGCATCAGACACATAACAATAGGAAGTAAAGAATGAGCTCCAAACCTGAACTTTGACCAATAAACTCTGTAGCTCTAACTAAATTCCCAAGTTTTGCCAATGCATCCATTATGTCCCTGTATATTCAATATTAGATTCAGGAGTTCGTTTCACAATATATAGCATGTAAAAATGTGAAACTAAAAAAAAAATCTCTCTTCAACACAGAAGTTTTTTTTGTTGAACCTCACACTTCCCCTGAAGTTTGAGAAAATCATAACCCTGGAGTTTTGTGGATCGTTTTTTTCTGCATTCAGATAAATAACTATCAGTCCCCGGAGAGCTGAATATATGAAGCTCACAATCTGAAAATAGAACACCGTAACCCCAATGCATACAGCTTAAGCTCGAATTGTTTCTAGTTTTCATGTACAGCACAACACAACTGAACTGCTTATACACTTGTGCAATAGTAAGACCAGCATATGATGAAAATTTACAAAGAAAAAGAAGCTTGAGATTCCGGCCAACATACTGAAATGATCAAGCAATACTTCTAACATTTTGGACAATTTGGGACTCGGAGCACCATGCGACAAACTCTGCTGCATTCTTAGCTTTGCTTTATGAACATCTTCACTTCTACTCATATACTTTGCAAAATACCTAGACAAACAAGAAAAAGAAATAAATAAAAGATTAAAAGGATCCATGGACTCAAATAGCAATTCTCATCATGAGAAATGAGGATTTGGTTTTCACATTTATTTATTTATGAATAACTAAAATGAAATTATTTGCTTTGAGATTTTTTTCAGGTCAGATTGATTCAGAACTTATGGCTAATTTCTCAAGTCTCTTGAGGGAAAGCATAAGTTTCGAGGCATAAGCTTTTGGTGTAAGCCTGACATGTAAATTAACTATACAAAATAAGTCTTTTGTTTCTTGTCAATTTGCCTATGAAGGCCAAAAGTAGCAGACTAGAGGAAGAGGGTTATGAAGGGCATTGAGCCTGTTGAGTATCATAAGCTGCGACTTAGGCGAAGAAGGAAGTAGAAACGGTGGAATTCAATACTGGCAATAATGAGAATCAAAAGAAGGAAAAGGTGGTGTTGAAACAGAGCCAATATCGCCTGCAAACTGAGTGATCAACCTTGTCGGAATTATTCTATTGGAGAGATTTCAGTGCTTAAATCTGCTGAAAATCCAGTAATCAACCACCTTAGTATAACTCCAGTAAATCGCCTAAAAAACGACGCTTTTGAGCATTTCTGGTGCAGTCCACTCCACTTTGCATCTTGAGCGCTCTTTGAAACACTGGTCCCTCTTATATAGAAATAACTCGGCACCATTTGCTAGCTGCATTACTAACAGTTTAGTTCTGCAATAAAGTGGTCCCCGATATTCTGAAAAGCTAAGTTTCATCAAATTTCTTTTGCTGATTGCTGTGACTGTCGCTCTCAACTTTGATCTGATAGACACTTCATCTTGAAGTTTTTCATATTTTATAAACAGTTTTTCTAGAATGAAAAAAGTTGATCACTTTATAAGAAAACGACCAAATAAGATAACTGCTGTATAAAGTGACAAAATCTAAACAAGAAAGTCAAATGCATGATGGTCTCACATATGAAAAAGAGGTCAGCTAATCAGATTAATAAATTCCTAAGAAACGAAACGAATCAAATGATGATTTAATATCAAATAATCAGGCATGATTGTTGGACTATCGAATAGGTGATAAAGATAATGCAGGAATAAATAGTGCACAAGACATACCCCTGTTTCAATTTTTCTTCAAGCATATCATATGCTGGTCTTATTCCATGGCTTGATAATAGCTTAATAATGTGGTAACTCGTCAAGAGAACTCCATAACAGCCTTCAATTTCTCCATATATAAATTGCGGTAAGTCTGGAGGAGGAGCTTGACGAAATGTCTCCCTAGAAATGAGTAACTCGTTTGGGCTCCACTGTACGAAGCCGCCAGAAATAGAATAACAATTTTAAACAAATCCAAGACAATGTGATACGGGAATACGACCATAAATTCCAACTGTTAAGAAGATGGTAATTTACAGAAATGCCTTCATTTCAGGCACAGCTTCTTGAACATTTTTCAAAGACAATATAAATTGTATCATGATTTTCACATTTTCACTAAATCCAGCCAAAAAAAACCAACATTAAATTGCATGATTGACAATATAACTCGTAATTTTACAGCAAAAAGACTAGAATTAGATAAGTTAATAAATAGTGTTCTAGCATAATGAAGGGGTATATATGCATTATAGATAATTTCCAGAGTCACTAATAGACAATATCAGATGATGTTAGGAAAAGCAAAACCAACCCAGTACTTTCAATACTTGCTAGGATGGCCCAGAATATAAAAAATATATAAAGAAAAGATTTCATCCAGAAAGCGTAAGGGGAAACAAGAAGACTTCAGACATATACTAAATTATACCGTCTGAGCGTCTCTATTTGGGAGAACTCCAGCTGCATTCAGCCTTGTCAGATATGGACGTATTGCATCATATATCTTCTTAGTTATCTCCATAGCATCTTGACCCATTGACACCTGGAAATATTGCAATTAAAATTGTTTACCTGTGCACAAACATAGTTCTGTAAACACAGATAATCGGGCATACCTTAATCAACTCTACCTCCCTGTTGTGAACATAAGGACTAACATCAGCGTCGTTTTCATCGCGGTATTCAAGTGATGATATACACAAGTTATTAATAATCTGCTGAACAGTCTGCTGCTTAGCTGTAGGATTTGCATGCAAGTTATAAATCGGGTTCATACTCAAAAGTTACTAAAAGAATGTTGTAGAACTCGGTAGATAAACAGCTACTTACATCCTGGTGTTGCGGATAAAGCTAAAATTCTCAGTTGCACCTGTGCCGCCATTAGCTAGAAAATTTTGAATAACATAAGTACAATCTGACACTGTAACAAATGTTATCTAGGCAATAAGAATAACACAGACAAAAATATCATTCACAGAGTTCAAGAATCCGGAAAGAAGAATCAAAGATTAATTGATAGAACATACCTCGCGAACTGCAACACTTGAAGCATAATTTCCTAATGCTCGGTGAGCTTCATCAATAACTAAGCACACCAAGTATTTGATTGCGCATGTTCCTACAGAGAAGTTTTTCTCATCAATTTCCATTGATGATCAATCTTTCTGAAAGACAAATTGAGAACAGTTTACACGTATGATGACAGACCATTTGAGCGCCTGCTAAAACCTATAAAAACTGAGGTCTGGGGATAGAGATCATATTCTAATTTAGATAAGAAACTGAGATTTTAAGGAAATTTAGATTGCAATGACTTTCTTACAGTAGACCTAGAGTCCACCACCCAAACAAGGGAAGAGACTATTTTTATTCTAATTAAGTTACAACACAACAGACTAAATCAGAACTGCAAAATCTCGCGCATTCTAATTTTCATAGAGGTTTTGTTTATAACGCGTGCAAAATCTCACACATTCTACCAACTTATCATTTAAGAATTGGTAATTTATAGTGAGTATCAATTACCAGACTGAATGTCCTTTTCCAGCACTTGGGGAGTAACAAAGAAAACTCGTTTAGTTTTCCAAAAACATGCTCTATTCGTAGGACTTATCTGACCTGTCATATCAATTGTCCATTCCTGCAACCAGTTTGATCAAAATCTATTAGTGGCATGTAAATGCACAATGTTCTCAAACACGAGTACCAGCCAAAGATCTGTTATGGATATTGAGGTTCTTACTTGTGGTATTCCTACAATATTATGGCAAGCTTCTATTTGTTGTGTGACAAGCGGTCGAGAAGGAGCAGCAAACACTATCTTTCCTGAAGTGGAAAGAGGAATGTCGATGTTTCTTAAGTTAAAGAATATAAGATGTAAAAAATACAGAAAACTGGAATTTATAAGCTTCATGTAACTCAATAAAGAACCATTTAGACATGCGGTAGTACTTCTTGATGAAAAGAGAAAACGAAAGTTGTTTCAAGAAGAATTTAAAGACTTAAACCAACAAATAATTTACTAAGTCATTATGTGAATAAAAACATATGTGACTTTGTTCTGTCAGACCAAAACTAACACCAAGACAATCATCGTATTATGATTGGACCTAGACCAACACTATCCCACTCCCTGACCCATTTTATGAATTGTTAAATTCAGAAATTATACGTCACCAAAGCTCCAGCTCGAGGATGTTGATAATTATACGATGCAGAAAATTAGTTAGGCTTCCTGGTGACTGACTGATTTGGATCAGAAAATATATACGAGCAGAGTTAAAGTTCAACCATAATCAGAGCTGAATGACTTTTGCATGATTCATGGTTGCATAAATTTTTAGAAGACGATATACATCTCCCTAAGAAACGAAATATAGAAAGAGAATGACTTAAATCAGACCCTTAAGAAGCTTGCAGAAACTATAAGTTGATATCAGAAATCTAGAAAAATTTACAGATGCACAACAAGACCTACCTTATGAAAACTTTAAAAACCCAATTATAACACAGAAGTTCTAATAAAGACTAATGTTCTAGATGTTTTCTTCTGGTCATGTTTTGTTTTCCTAGTTAGAAAGTTGTGCACTCCATACTGTTTATACCCTTGATGGCTTTATGTTTTCAATCAAAACTCACTCAAGGCATAACCCATATGGAGATTGGGGACCAAGTGCCCAAAGAAGTTCATAAATCATTGAATAATCAGACACATAGGCTGCAGAAGTAACTTTCACAGGCTCCTTATAAGTCATTATCAGTCATCAACTACTCACGATCATCATCTAAATTTAGTCATCCTTCACCTAGAACAACTCGCCCTATATATCACTACCTTAAATCCTAATAGTGAAAGAATCAACTAAAAGAGTAGCCAAGTAGTGTAAACAAATGTACCTTGAGGAAACCATCTGAAGTAGTTGTACATAACAACTGCAGCTATAAGCGTCTTGCCGAGTCCCGTGGGCAATGCCACAAGCGTATTCGAAAACAGCGCCGTCTTGGTGATAGCAAACTGATAGTCACGCCCCGGATAATTAACTGCATCATCATCATCATCAGAAACAAAAATTCCACAAATAATTTCAGTCTATTCATTCTAAACCCAAAGAAATCGGCAATTTTTTTACATTTCAACATGATAAAATTACAGCGAGGATGTGAATTAGACCTGGATATATCCAAGTGTTGGCCTTTTCAGGATCAATTGGAACACAGAACAGTCTCTGATCATCATCGCCGCCGTAGTCACAGTTCGGAAGGTCGGGATGAGGACGTGGCGGTGGCGGTGGCTTCGATATAAACCTGTCAAGAGTGGTCTGGCGGGAAGCGGCGGCGGGCTTCTTGTCGAAGAAGACGGGAGCGAATGCAGGAGGAGGGGCAGAATTGGAAGTTGAGGGTTTTGAGGTGGACTGGGTGACCACGTCGACGGCTCTGGCAGCGGCTTCCCAATCGAAATCGTCGTCGTCGTCGTCGAATATTTGGTGGGGATTGGCGGAGGTCATTGGAGAGCTAATTAAGGTGTGTGTGTGAGTCTGACTCGAAATCAAAACTCGTTCCAGGCTTCAATGAGAAATCTGGAGAGTTTTTTGCCGCCAAACTTTCTGCAGGGATGCGAAATAAAATTATATATAAAACTCTCATTTTTGTGGGCCGTTGGATTGTGATCTGACAACCCTCAACTTTTGGGGGAGGGGGGGGGGGGGAGTTCAAAAAGACTTCGAAAAATCTTTTCCCACTAAGCTGAGGGAGGTGTGTTCGATCTAAATTTTAGAGGATTCTTAAGGACTTATTTTTTAAGGCTCAAATGCGAGGCAACATTTTATAAATGTAGTAACAATGTTACACAGTAAACACTCAGAGGGTACGAGAGAAAAAACTATTGTTAAGCTAACATAGAAAAACATCTTAAATCAATTCACGAACATCGTAAAGAAATGAAGTACGAAAAGTAACCGAAAACCATGCTACGCGAAAAACTATGCAAGCACCAACACGGGTAAACTAAAGTAATGCTCACCTAATATATACTTACTACAGTACCTACCCCTGGGGTTCCCCAGGGTCTTGCTCTGTCTCCCCCACCATTTCACCACTCCCTTCACCTATTGAAAGCATTACCACAGCCGAGACCACATTCTCTGGACCCTCCACATCGTCTAGAGATATACGACGCCCTTTGATGCGTCTCCTCCTCACTTTAAGGCTCAAACGCGAGGCAACATTTTATTAATGCAGTAACAATGTTATACAGTAGGCACCCAGAGGGTACGAGAGAAAAGACTACTGCTAAGTTAACATAAAAAAAACATCTTAAATCAATTCACGAACATCGTAAAGAAATGAAGTACGAAAAGTAACCGAGAACCATGCCACTCGAAAAACTAGGCAAGCCCCAACACGGGTAAACCAAGGTAATGCTCGCCTAATACTTACTAGGTAATACAATCGTTGAGATGAACACACGTGTCGCATCGTCATTGGAGAAAATCAAATCGGAAATCTAGTTCAATTATTTTGTCGACAACGTTATCTCGTAGTGACACATGTCGCTTCATCATTGGGCAAAAATCTTATCGGAAATCTGGTTCAATTATTTTTTCGACGATGCTATCTCGCAGTGACACTTGTTGCATTGTAATTGGTCGAAAATATTGTTTATAAGTGTTTGTAATTCTTGTTTTCAAACAATAAAGAACTTCATCTTCTACGAAAATGACAACATACTTGATAATGGAACAATGAATGTTGAAGAGCATCAAGATAATGAGAACGTGAATTAGAAATACGGTGGCGATGTCAACTCAAGAGTGATCATTATGTTGGAAAGATTAAGAATATTGTATTTTGTCTTTGTATATGTCATAGTGTATTTTAACATTGATTTTTTAATTAGACTTTAATTATTTAACCCATCCTTATATATCCAAAAAAAATCCTTGTAAATAATACAAAAGAATTTGTTCAAATCCACGTGGAATTAAAATAATCCATAGATTTAAAACAATTCATAGATTATAAAGAATCTTAAAAATATTGTGTGGTGCATTTGCTCTTAACTCTTGAGTGACTTATATAAAAAACCCTAAGGCATTGCCGCTGGGTTCTTGACCTAGCTCTCGTCGTTGCACCTTATGGCCATGGATGATGGAGCATCTAGACGACGGTACTTGGAGGACGTACCCTAAACCACGGAGATTCCGTCGTCTAGGTACTTTGACGACTGAAATACTCACCTAGACGACGGAAATAGTCCGCGGTTTAGGTGCGTTTTTCTTGTAGTGACTATGCTACACATTTAAACGAATGAAATATATAAATTACATAATTTAATTCATATAATTTATATAATTTATGCTACAACAATATAAACTTCCTTCATCCATTAGCGAAGTGCCGCTACCTATACGTTGTCGTGCCACGTACAAACATTTGCCCTATTTTTGCAAGAGTAACTTGAACTTGTTGTAATGAGACGAGAGCACGATTCGGGTCCTCGGAACATTCAGAGGATTTTCACCTTGTGTTGGATTCCAATTTGCCACATAATCGGCATGAATTGTAGCCCACAATTTGTCCCTCTTTTGTTTGTTACCGTCGTATTCATCAACGCTATGACATACAAAAAAGATGCGCATTTGTAAATCTTCGGAAGGAAGCCAATGGGATCCCATTTTTTTTGCAAAATTGCTAAAGGAAATGAGAGGAGAGATGGAAGGGGATGTGAAATTTGTTTTGTACAAATTGGTGTGAGTTGTGAATGAAATGAAGTAGGATTTATAGGAGAAAAAATAGGGAGTTTTCTACAATTTTTGGAGATTTTTTTGCAATTTTTGGAATTTTTTTGGCAAATAATTATATTATGCCCGTTAATTGGCAAAAATGACCATTTTAATTGAATTCTGGCCGTCGGATGAATTTCTGGCATTCAAAATGAAGGGCCCAGATTAAAGGCCGTTATTAATAGTAAATGTGGGAACCGGTGCCACGTGACGTGCTTTGATTAGAGCGTAAATGGGTAAAAAAAAATTAAAATTACTTTTACTGGCGCGTGAAAAAAAATTAAAAATATATGCCGGCCTGACATTACTGGCACGTAAGGTGGGCTCCGCCAGGCAGCGAAGCAAACGGTCGAGAAAAAATAGCTCAAGCAATTGATCGAGCACCGATTTGCTCAAGCAAATCGATTTTCTCCATCCCCACTGTGCGCTCCAATTTGGTTTGCTCGCCCAAAACACAACCCGTCCCCACCTCGTGCTCAAGCAAACCGCTGCAGGTGGGGATGTTCTTATTCAGGACCCCCTATCGATGTATATGTGCTTCTTCATCTTGATTTTCATGTGAGTATTCAATTTACAGTGTATTTAACTTTCTTATGTGAGAATGCAATTATTAACTAGATATATATCACACCCTTATCAGACATTCCACTGCACACAGACTCTATTTGATTAACTGTTTGTCAAACATACCTAGTGTCCGCATACAGCTTGAATGAAATGTGATAATCATAAACCTAGAAATGGTTTAGAAAGAATGCAACCCTAACTATAATAGATATATAAAATACAATTACTTAGATTAGAATGCTTTACTTCAATATAAGGCAGTGTTGGACACTAGCTACAGCCCCAAATGTAGGAAATTTGATTATAAGGCAGTTATTTTGGTATGCGAATACATTTTTATCGTAATTAGAATTAATTTTTGTAGATATAAAAGAATTGTGTAGATAATTTTTTTTTGGGAAATTATTTGTAAAATTATATTAACCCCAAAATTGAGATGAATGAAATCATTGAATTCTCCCTGAAATATTTTTCCACTTGGTATCAAAGCCGAATTCCTAGAATTTGAAAAATTCTTAAATGAATTGAATTGAAACCCTGAATTACCACCCCCAACTTTTTTCCTTCCGCTACATCTGAAAACTCAAACCTTGAAACCTCTAAATTTGAACTTGAGTCCTTTAATTTGAAAAACTCATAATTCTGAAGTATACCCTTGATATTCTGAATCTTGAAATTCTTACTACTCGAAATATAAAGATGTCGCTTGGATCCTCAATTGTCTATGCTAATATAGTTGAATCAGGTATGAAGAGTAAGACATCATCTCTCTCTGCATTATCTGCAAATTCTCCTTAGATCATTGATACTGGTGCAACGAATCACATGACAAATACCCTCAGTCTGGTACAAACCATTAATCCATCCCCTCAACATGTTATGTCTACTGATGATGGCTCTCCGTCTCCTGTTATTGGTGAACGTTCTGTCAAGAACTCTGATAATCTGTCAATTAATTTTGTTCTTGTTATTCCCTCTCTTGCCTATGTTGTGGCACTTGCATGTTCCGTCAGTTTCTATCTAGACTTTTGTATCTTTCAGGACCTTGTGACTAGGAAATTTTTTGGTTATGGTGTCCGAATGGAGAAATTATGTTATCTTGATTTGACAAATAGTGGAGCATAACAACTGAAATCATTGGGACAAATGAATAATATCACCAGTTTGGATAAAGTTAAGGAAGATGTATGGTTGTGGCACGTCGTCTTGGCCACTTGAATTTTCATTATCTGCAGAAGCTTCAACCTCAACTATTTTCTCGTGTGTATACTTCAGAATTTCAATGCGATACATATGAATTTGTCAAGAGCCACCGTAGTACTTATTCGCCAAGTTTGAATAAATGCTCTGTCCCTTTTATGAAAATACACTCTGATGTTTGAGGTCCTGCACAAGTTTCTATCCGCTCTAGCTTTTGTTATTTTGTAACTTTCATTGATGAATGTACTAGGATGACTTGGGTCTCCTTGATGAAGCACAAGAATGAAGTGTATTCCAGATTTACTGAATTTTATACGATGGTGGCAACTCAGTATCAATAGCACAATCCTACAATTGTGGCAAATATGTGAATGCTAAGACGGCTGCATTCTTGAGCTCTCATGGAATCTGACACCAGACTTCAATTGCGTATACTCCTCAACAAAATGGATTAGTTGAAAGGAAGAATATACAGATAATGGAAGTTGTTCGGGTCTCTTTCTTTGGTATGAATGTGAAAGAAAACTTGTGGGGAGAAGTTGTTTCTTCTGCTGCATACTTGATCAATCGAACTCCTTCCTATGTGATTGAGTTTCAAAATCCTTATCAGAAGTTGCATCAGTTGCTGAATATGCCATCTTTGCCAAATTTGGAGCCAAGAATTTTTGGGTGTACTGTGTATGTTCACATCAACAAACAACTGAAATGCAAACTTGATCTATGTGTTATGAAGTATCCTTATTGGATATGCTGACTGTTAGGTCCATAATTACGTTCTAATTATGTGCCTAACCTTATGCTTAATGCTTGTTTTCTTGGAATAAAACATCGTTTTTAATACATTTCTTTGTTTTGTTAGGAAATGTGGAGTTGACTCGAAAATACATTAAAGATGAAGAATTAGATACTTATTGGAGAAGACGTATACATTTTCGAGGTCACGAGAGAATTTGGAGCAACTTTGAGAAAATGACAAAATAGCCTCAGTCGCTGGAAGTTGGCCGAAAGTCGCCGAAATTCACTATTACCGGCCCAATCACATGGAATCAAGTCCAATGGAGGCCCAATCAACCCATTTGTGCTTACCAATCTGATTTGGAGAGAAAGAAAAGAAGTTGGACCACATGATGTCACTTATTTAGAACTTTAGCCTTACAAAGCCTAAATAAGTGGATCATGGTCTCCCTAGTTCAAAGCTAACCTTTAGATCTTCCATCTCACTATTTTCCTATCATCTAAGGGTGCAAATTAGCCTTCTTACTGAGCCAAAATTTGAGATCTCCTCACACAGAACTCACCTCATTTTCAGATTTTTCCATAGTTTTACTCTCTCTAGACCCCTTATCCATATACCAACCATCTAGCACTATTTTCTACAACTCTTCCCTTTCTAGGCCAAAACACATCCATAACCACCACCATAAGAGACATAGCTCTTCCCTCTCTTGGGTAGAGCTGAACCTCTCCACCATATTACCACTACTTTAGCTTAGTTTGAGTGTTCCTCTTCTCACCTTCACCTCCTAGGGTTTGGCTAAACTTTTAGAATTCAAAGGAGTGGAAAGTAATCCTTCTTCCTCTACCTCCTCTTGAAGACTTGGTGCTTGTTGAAGAGAAGAAGTGGAAGTAGAGGGCTTGGAGTCACTTGGTGAAACTTTGGCTATGTGACCCTTGGTTATTTTTACTCTCTTCTTGTTTTAAGCATGTATCAACTCTTGTATTTAGTTATGAGTAGTGAGTAGTTTTATTTGGGAGGCTAGAGTTCTCACCCTAGCCATGTGATGAACAAATGATGTCTTGGATTATGTATACTTTATAGTTTTAGTGTATGTTGTGTGATTGTGTGTTGTGAATGAGCTATTATGTGATTATGGATGTTTATTGTGCTTGAGCTTCATGTCTAGTTTCATTTATGCATGTGTTGACCCTAAATAAGTTGATGTATGTGTAAGGAGACTAAAATAGACCTTAATTGAATTTGCTACTCAATTAAGACTAGATGAGCATATAAACATGATTATGATATTTTCTAATAGGTTTACCTTAAGACTCGGTTACCTTGACACTAAGCAAGGATGAGAGTCTCCTTGAGTCTCAATAGACTTGTGGAGCTCTAGTCAAGCACACATTAAACTCAAAATGTTATTGTGGCTAATTGTAGATTATCTTGACTTGTAACCCAATATGTGCGAGTTAGGGGAATCACATAGACTTTCTCTCGGATTCTCCAATAAAGATTCGAGAAGAGGAACCTTCCACATTTTTCGAATAGTACGTTTCTTTGCTTCACTCATGTCACATATGACCAAGATGTAGGCCCGAAATGGCTTGGGTCTTGGTTCTGGTTCACTAAACACTTCAATGTTGGGCTCAAGTCATCTAGAGTTCAAAATGACCTAGAAATTTGGGTTCAAAACCAAACGTGACCCAAAAGGTCACAAGTTGAACATTAACTTTTGCGAACGGACTTTAATCTATTACATAAACCGGGACATTGTTTGATGCATTATATGGTTAGAGGGAATTTCTCTAGTCGACCATCTTTTCTTATTGAATTTGTTTGCTATCTTCGTGTTTGCATTTTAGTATAATCAACCAATCAACCAACCATCATTTAATCACTCATCGTAAATCAATCACCCCTCACAATGCATGCCAAGTCTCCAAAGGACTTGGTAGTGTGAGATACACACATCCGCATTTTACTTTTCATTTAGTGTCTAGTTAGTGTCTAGTTGTGTCCATAGGTTAAGCGTTAATCATTGTGAGTTAAAGAGTTATAGTGACTAATCCTCGTGGGTTCGATACTCAACTACCTTAGAAATACTATAACTTGCCCCGTATACTTACGGGTGAAGAATTCTTTGCAGTTATGAGTTAATTAATAATTCATAAGTGTAAGGGGTACAAAATCTTCGAACACTGACCTCCAAAAAAGTTATCGTTGTTATGATCCAATTCTCAACAAAATGCATGTTTCTTTGGATGTCTCTTTCCGTTAGTCTGAACCATATTACTCAGAGGGAGTTTCAGAGTGTTCCCTTCAGAGGGAGAAAAGTGTATGTGAAGAAAATTCTCTGAACTTACCGGAATTTGAAGAATTAGAAAGTTGGGAGAGAAGTTTTGAAGTTGAAAGAATTTTTGAAGCTAGAAATCAAGAAAACTCGAGAGACTCCTTCGATGGATCAAAGGAAACTCTCGATCCATCGAAGACTGGACCAGAGACGAACCCGAGAGCATCCTTCGATGAATCGAAGGGAATTCTCGATCCATCGAAGCTTGGATCAAAGATGAATCCAGGAGGCACCTTCGATGGATCAAAGGGCAATTTTGATCCATCGATGACTGAAGTTGAATCAACATCATTTGAAGTTCAACCTTTTTTGAATCGATATCTCATGAAGACCCTCATTCTACTCCATCAACCAAAGAGTATTCCTAGAATGTCTCACCTGAGGTATGTACTGATAACATTGAATCAGATATTGTAGACGTCATTCCTAGGAGATCTCAACGAGAAACAAAGGGGGTTCCAAAGAAGCAATATAAGTCTACTATAGAAACCAAAGCCAAATATCATATTGCTAGCTTTGTATCTCACCATAGGTTGTCTAGATGACATGCACTTGTTGTTAGTCAATTATCTACAATATCTATTCCCAGTAATGTGAAGGATGCCTTGGCGAATTCAAAGTGGAAACAGGCTATGAATGAAGAACTAGAGGCTTTGCAAAGGAATAGAACATGGGAGACTGTTCTTGCACCACCTAGAAAGAAGACTGTTGGATGTAGATGAGTATTTATAGTGAAGTTGAAGGTAGATGGGAGCATTGATCGATATAAAGCTCGTCTGGTTGCTAAAAATTATATTTAAAGATATGAAGTCGACTATTAGGAGACATTTGCTCCTGTAGCAAATATCAGTGCTGTACGTATTCTCATTTCCTTAGAAGCTCGACATGAATGGCCATTGCAACAATTTGATGTGAAAAATGCTTTCTTGAATAGAGATCTGGAAGAAGAATTGTACATGGACATCCGCTCAAGTGTCAACTGTATGCCGTATGATGTTGAAAATGTTTGTAGGCTAAAAAAATCTTTGTATGGTTTGAAACAACCTCCAAGAGCTTGGTTTGGGCGGTTCTCTAAAGCTATGAAGAAATTTGGATATCGGCAGAGTAACTTTGATCACACCTTATTCATCAAACGCAAGGATGGTAAGATTACTGCTCTGAATGTGTATGTGGATGATATGGTTGTCACAGGTGATGATCTAGTTGAGATGGAAGATTTGAAGAAGCGTTTGACCCAAGAGCTTGAGATGAAGGACTTGGGTCTGTTGAAGTATTTCTTTGAGATTGAAGTTGCAAGATCCAAATTAGAAGTCACCTTATCACAAATGAAGTATGTGCTTGATCTTCTTGCTGAAACTTGAATGCTGGATTGTAAACCTACTAACACTCCAATTGAGATGAATCATAAGTTGAAGTTGTGTCATGGTCAAGTTCCAATAGACAAAGGCATGTATCTGAAGTTAGTAGGAAGATTGATCTATTTATCTCATACTAGACCCGATATTGCATATGATGTAAGTGTTATTAGTCAGTTCATGCATAATCCTAGTGAAGCGCATATGGATGTTGTGATGTGGATTCTCAGGTATTTAAAGTCTACACCTGGTAAGTGCCTACTATTTTCCAAGAATGGTGAATTTGGAATTACAAGATATACTGATGCAAATTTGGCAGGTGATAAGACTAATAAGGCATCTACTTCTGGATACTTCACCTTTATTGGTGGACGTTTAGTATCTTGGCGCAGTAAGAATCAGAATGTGATTACACGTTCTAGTGCTGAAGCTGAATACTGAGGAATGACAAATGGAGTATGTGAATTGTTGTGGATTCAGATTGTATTGAAGGAGCTAGCACTACCGCATTTATCATTATTCCCGACGACTTAAAGTCATCGGCCTTTGTCTTTAAATCGCCGGTGATAATTATTACCGGCGACATGTCGCCGGTAATAATGTCGCCGGAAGCAACCCGTCGGTGATAGTATCACCGACGCGAAATTGAGGAAGTCATCGGTGATACCGTTGAAGTATCACCGACGAGAGTTGGTCGCCGGCAATAATAAATAGCATCACCGACGAGTTAGTCGTCGGTGATAATGCTCCGCCGTGTTCAACGTTTGACCACCACAATTATTCCCGACGAAATTTTTGAAGAATGTCGTCGGTGATGAGGAAAAACTCGCCGGAAAGTGGGAGTTATTGCCGACGAGATAGGTCCATCTTGTCGGCAATACCTAGTGACATTTTACAAAAAAAAGCAGGTTCTGGATTGGGCCCAATTCCAGAACATGCACTGAAAAACAGAAACCGTACAAATACACATTCAACAGTACACACATAATTGTCCAACAGTACAATAGCAACAATACGAAAATAAAATACAACTACACTAAGGGTCGACGAAATCATTTGAACTCCGACGGCTACCCTGGTCTTGCTGCGACGGCAACGGCTACAGTTGTGGAACACTGTGGAACACAGGCATCGGTGAAGGTGTGGGGAGCGGTTGTCCTGTAATCTGGCACATGTACATCGTCTGCATCCATGTGAACATTTGTGTCTGCTGCTCGACCATAATTCGGTGTTGCTCGACCATCGTCCGGTGCTCGACATCTCTGAGTGCCTGTTGCTCGGCCAATTACCGCATCTCCTCCACCACCCTCCTTTGCTCCTCCAACTCCCTCTGCGTCCACTGAAGCTCCACTGTTAGGTTAGAGTTCCTAGAAGAAGTTCTTGACCCGCTAGAGTATTCCGAAGTGTTCTTCAATACTCCTTCGTCCGCCGAGCCCATTCCCCTGCAGTAGTGGATATTCTTCCCAGTCCCGCACGCTTTTGCCATGTTCTGAGCCGTTATAGAGCGATTAAGCGTATTGATCTGAGAGGCATACTGGGTCACTTCTTCCTCCGAGCAGTCAGGATGGTCGTTTCGAGCTATATTCATGGTGACCTCTGTGATCGCATCCTCCACTCTTACCTAATTGAAAAGCGAATATGAATAACGTATTATTAAACAAAATAAATTAATAGAGAAAAATAGTTTTATTAACACATGCATATGTGAACTACAAAATAATGAGGCCAAAGACTTACCGTTTCTTCAGGGCACTGGGGATAGAACTTCTGATGAACAAACACCAACGGGTTGACTTCTTGTTGTTTCTGCGCCCTACCCGACCAACCCAAATAGTTGAGTGAACCTGCATGATGGGACTTGGTGTTTTTCAATCTGTTCTCCCTGTTCGTCTTGGAAATCGCCTTGTTTGATAAACATATGTCAAAAAATTAGTAACTAACTATTTCAATGTGATACGATACATTAGGGTTGTAAAATATATTCAGGATGCATACCTTCACTTTGGGGTGCTCGAAGTGGGCTACCAGCCACAGCCACTCGTACTCCCTAAACCAGAGTTCACTAGGGGTAGCACATCGGCCTAGATCCTTGTACTGTGTGTAATGTTTTGAAAGCTCGTTCTTCCACTCTTTATACCTATATTAACACCAGAAACAAATGTTAGAGATATTAAAACACTTGATAAAGTGAAAATCTAACTCGATATATACTCAAATAACTCGAATCACATCACATAATATGTAGTTGACGCTCTGCCCAAGTCTCAATAAGGCATTCATCCACGTCAAACTACAGCTACAAAATGAATATATAAATGGTAAAATTATATATTTCTTCGGACTTAATTAATAAATGTAAAATTTACGTAATGAAAATACGATTTAACTCATAGTCAGTGCATTATGCACTTGCAACTTCACGTAGCGAGGCACAACACCCCAATCTGGCCACAGCATTGGGACCTTGTCCCGCACGACGGCCCCGGCCATGCTGGCATACTTTCGCGTGGTGTTTTCTGTCTCGATCACATCACCACGCTCATTGGCCTTAATGATCGTTTTCCTTCCCCTGGTGGCCTGCTCAAGATTCTTCCCAGTGTAGGGGCCTCTAGTCTTTCGTTTTTCATTGTCATTAAAGAGATTGCCTAATAATACAATGTCAAAAAATCGAAATTATTAATTGACACTATTCATAGTCTTAAGTAATAATTAAGTAATCAATCTTCTTAAATAAAATTTACCTGCATCGTCTGTTTGCTGGTTCATGCACCTCGCACTCCAAAGATACACGGGGTCGAACGAGTGGAACACGTACGCTTCCTCCACGGTCAGGAACTCCGGCTGTCCTTCAATAAAAATAACCCTCCCCCTAGCATCAAATTGAGGGATGACAGGAATCTCGTCGGGCACGAAGAGACCGGACGGCGGAGATAGACGAGGCCTGGACGATGATGCGCCTACACCATCTGCCTCAGATGATTCCCGTGAAAGGGGAGTAGGCACCGCGCCAATAGGGGGCATTCAGATAGAGGGAGTTTCTGATGCGCTCGTTGAGTATCGCTCGCCTGAGTGTCTGCTGCCTGAGGGTCGAGGCTGGACTGAGGGTTGCAAGGATTCTGATCGTGCAGCTTCCTCCTGTTCTCGTGCACGTAGCAAAATTTGTGTGCGAGCATTCATAATAAGGCCGTTGCGCATGTTGTTGATTGCGAATGAGGATGCTTGACTACTGCTCCCTCCACTAGATGTAGTCCCTCTCCGTTTGATGCCTCCAAGCCAATTTGCCGCAAAACCTCCTGCACATCCAACAATTAAACATAACAGCCATAAATATCAATTAACCATTAACGTAAAATATCAATTAGCCATTAATGTAAAATATCATTACCAATATAATTATCAAAAATATCAATTAACCCAAATCTTAATTAACCAACACAAAAACAATTTTACAAAAATATATTCTACATATACACAAAATGTCCTACATATATTCTACATATATACACAAAAATATCAACTTAACATATATACATAATTAAAATGCATACACCAACTTAATAATTAAAGTGCACACATAATTAAAATGCATACATATATACATAATTTTACACCAACTTAATAATTAAAATGCATACATAATTAAAATGCATACATATACACATAATTTTACACCAACTTAATTAAAATTGAAGATTAATTTTACACCAACTTAAATTAATGCATACATAATTACATAATTACATAAAATGCATACATAATTACATAAAATCAAATTGAGAGAGAGAGGGGAGGAGGGGACCTGTCATTCTTCGGGTTGAGAGAGATGGAGGCGGTGGTGCTCGAATTCCGGCGACCGGAGGGAGGGTAGGAGGTAGGGGAGGAGGAAAGGGGAGAGGAGATTTGGGGTTTTTGGGGTTTTTTTGGGTGGAGAGGGGAGAGAGGAGGAGGAGGAGAGGGGAGGCTAATGAGGAGATTTGGGCAGGGTGGGCAGCGAGAGGGGAGGAGAGAAATTTTAGGGTTTTTTTTTGGGGAGTGAAGAGGGAAATGACCTCTGTCCGTTTCGGGCTGGGATTTAAAGGGAAGTATTACCAACGAGTTGCATTAACTCGTCGGTAATACTATCACCAACGAGTTAATAAGCAACTCGTCGGTGATAGTGTGATTCCCATTTTCCGCAAACAAACAACACCATTATCGACGAAGGCTCCGTGTTCATTTTCCATTTCAAGTCTAATGTAGTATAAACACTGATGTGGCTGATCGATATGACGTTGGCCACCTTTTTGTAATTTACGAAGCTGTGCAAGTTCTTCTATTTCGGTAATAGTATTTCTGACTCGTCGGTCATAACAAACATACATGGACGTTTATATATACTAAAATACGTACATCATTAACGTACTAAAGATGATAATCAGAATCATCTTCATCACTTGAGTCTGACTCGGTTTCATAGGTAACCTTTGGCAATATGTACCTCTCCTCGTCATCTAAATCATCGTCTACTTCATTTGAATTAACATCAAGAATTTCTACTCCAGTAATTCGAACCACACTCCCAGATCTCACATTATTAAGGCGAATCGTAGAGGATTCCAGAATGTCAAAAGCGTTCGTCTCTTGGTATGCAGTAACTTCTTCATCATCTGCGGTTTCACCAAGTGTGGCAGCATTGTATATGTTTCTATGAGCAACATGGTTAACCACCTTTCACGGGACTTTGTTCATAAGATCGTCAAGGTAAAACACTTGTTTTACTGATGTGGCAAGAACGAAAGGGTCTTCTTTATACCAGCTTGTAGCAGTATTCACCGAAAATATTCCATATTGATCGGTCTTTGTGTTCTCCGGGCTAGTATCAAACCATCTACACTTGAACAAGTGCACTTTCATGCGGTTCCCATAAATTAGTTCAACAACTGAATGAAGGACACCGTAATAGTTAACGCCATCCTGTCCACTATGGACCATCACCCCACAATTCTGTGTTTTCAGTCGGTTGTCTCTATTTTCACATATAAATTTAACGCCATTGACCTGACACATCGAGTAAACTTTTGAAGCTATCGGTTTCATCGCCAAGAGCCTCAATTCGTTTGACCACTCTGGGTAACCATCATTTGCTACATGGTTCATCTGAAAAAGATAACAAACCACGTACACAAGAAATTATGAACATAGAAAAAGAAAACCACGTACACACATGCTATATAAGGAAATAAATATATATATATAAACATATACCATTACCCATTGACTAAAGTAGTTTGCAAACGTCCTGTTGTGGTAGTCAACATCACCGGCAATAGCAGGGCAGTGATGATAGTTTTTCCAATATTGAACTTCTGGACAGTTAATCAGTACCGACTAGTGGGCAATGGCTGCCTCATTTCCATCCAACTTGTACGACTTTGGCAAATTTCCATGTACTACCACGTCATTGGAGATGATACAAAGGTTGAACATGGGTTCATCTATCGGCATATGTTGTTGGGGGTCCTCCAGCGCTCCTAAATACAAGTTGGTGTACATTACACACTCGTGCGCAAGATATGCTTCAGCGATACACCCTTCAGGTGCAGATTTATTCTTCACATAGTCCTTGTAGTCTCCCAATTTTCTACAAGTTAACAAGTGCATGTTATGATACTTAAAAAATAAGAATTTACATAGAAAAACAGAGGCAAACACAAATGTATGAATCATTTGTACCTTTCCATGGGATACATCCAAGTGTAGTGTACCGGACCGGTAAGCAACAATTGTTCGGGAAGATGGATCATCAGGTGAGGCATGATGTCGAAAAAATTTGGGGGAAATATCCTCTCAAGCTTGCACATGATAAAAATGATGTCATCTTGCATCTCCCTGAGGTCTGATTTTTTTAAATTCTCTGGTGCATAACTTCTGAAAGAATCTTGACAAGGCCACCAACGGCTCCACCACCTCTTTGGGCAGGTACACTCGAATGAAAATAGGGAAAAGGCGTTGAAGCAGTACATGGCAGTCATGACTCTTTAATCCGTACATCTTATTGTCCCGGAAGTTAATACAGGTACTTATATTTCCTGCATAGCCATAAGGATACCTGCATATATAGCCATAAGCAACAATTATATTAATTTCCTGCATAGCCATAAGAATACCTGACATTACTCATCCACCCAAAAATTTCATGCTTCTGCTTCGGCTTGACGGTGTAAGGAGCTTGTGGCATTTTTTTTCTTACCATCTCTTAACCACAAATGTTTCCGCAGTCCCATAGATTTCAGATCAATGCGTGCCTTAGGGATGTTTTTTGTTTTCCCCTCCCAATTCAGAACTGTGCCCACCACACTTTCACACACATTCTTCTCTATGTGCATGACATCTAGGTAGTGTCTGATAGGCAACCTGAGCCAGTAGGGGAGTTCCCAGAATATGCTCTTGTGTGTCCAAAACTTATACCTTTCGGGCTTGTCTGGAATTGACGACATTATCTCAGGATGATTGCTCAGCTAGCCAAAATCATATTCATTCAGCACTTCAAAAATTTCATCCCCTGTCCATCGCCTGGGTGCCACACCCGTTTCCACAGTCCCATCAAAAGCGTCTTGATCCTGCCTAAATGGGTGATCATCTAGAAACCAACAACGGTGACGCATCTGAACAATTTTCCTGCAATGAGGACTACAACAATCAACAGTCATGCACTCTAAACAAGCCCTGTAACCCCTGGTAACGTTGCCCAACAACATACCGCGGGCAGGAAAATCACTGATGGTGCAAACAAGCATGGCATGCAACTGGAACATCTCATTTTTGAACTTATCGTAAGTGGGGTGGCCACACTCACTCAGGTACTTAAGCTCCTCAATCAAAGGCCTCAAATACACATCGAGACACTTTCCTGGATAACCCGGGCCTGGAATTAATAGAGTGAGCATATTGTATTCCTTCTTCATGCACATCCATGGTGGAAGGTTGTATGGTACCAAAATAACTGGTCATATACTGTATTGAAGATTCATGTTGTCAAAAGGGTTGAATCAGTCAGATGAAAGCCCTAGCCAAACATTTCGGACCTTTGCTGCAAAATGATCAAACTCCCTGACCATGTGCTTCCAAGCCTCTCCGTCGGCAGGGTGTATAAGGGTGTCATCGTCAGGCAAATTCCTCTCAGCCCACCATCTCATAGCTTCGGCCGTGAAAGCACACATGAACAACCGCTCCAGCCTATCAATCAGCGGGAAATATCGAAGTATCTTCACAGCTTTCTTGTTGCCTGCAGGAGTCAACTTATACCTTTCTATAAAACATACCAGGCAGGCTTCAAGGTCTTCAAGATCTTTCCCCCAGAAGAGAATACAATCATATCTGCATGCATGGATTTTGATGTAGGAAAGCCCAAGATCTTTCAGGATATGTCGCACCTTATGATGAGTGGTAGGAAGGCGATGACCGGGTGGCAGTAGCAAAGCAGTCCACTTCAGCCAAGAATCAACAGCTTTGACAGAAATTTTGTTCTCCATTTTGAGCTGCATCACTCCCATGACACTTCCAAGAACAGTCTTACTACAACCGTCGTACAACGGAGTCTGTTGCAATACAATCAGGTTATTGTACTTGTCTATACCGCTTGTGTTGACATGAGCTCCAGGTAATGGCTCGACTGGCTTAATATGGGGGAAACCCTCAATGACGGGAGGGACATTTGGTGCTTGATCAGCAAATAAACCGCTCTCATGAGGAAACATTTCATTGATCAACATCGTTATTGGATCATAGGATGGACTGGCGCTCTCAGCAAATTGTCCATGATCATAGGATGGACTGGCCCTCTCAGCAAATTGTCCATGATCATGCGGACCCGCTAACGATGTTTCACCGTGATAAATCCAACAAGTGTACTTATCCCAAAACCCGTATTTACTCAGGTGCTTCTGGACTTTATCAATGGGAAAACGAAATCGATCGCTGCGACACTTACATTCTTTACACGGGCAATAATGAAGTGTAGTGTCTCCACAATTAGCCTTCACAAAATCCATAAAACTCCTAATTCCATGGTGATATCTCACATCCCATCTTTCAAGGCTCATCCAACTCTTGTCCATCCTGAAAATTCTAACAGTACTATATATTTATGTATATACATTCACTACTAATTAATTAAAAAATCATCATTACATGCATGCATTAATATATATATATATATCTATCATTAAATTAGCTACACTGATTTAATTAATTCTTCGTCTATATATATATTGCTCCCTAAACAAAAGTTGACCCATGCATATAAAAAAAAAAAATATATATATATATATACCAACAATTCATAATTAAAAATTTGCATGTATATATATATTAACAATTAATCACAAAATAAATTTATATATATATACACAAGCATATTTTCATCGAAATCATCTCAAATCAACTCAAAATCAACAATATATCAACTCTATTTGCATATCAAACCATTAATCTCAACTCTAAATCAACACATGCATATATCTAAATCAACACACATATACATCGATCCACATATATATACATACGTACCTAGCTATATAGCTTCCCGAGCGGGTTTTGGACGCCTTTTGACAATACCCAACGATTTCAGAGCGTTTTCCTTCTTTCTCACCGGATTTTTGTAAAATGAATGAGCTGCTGCAGAGTAGATCTGATATAAGAGTTATTGCCGACGATTCATTAAATCGTCGGCTATAGGGAGTTATTACCGACGATATTCCGGCCAAAACATCGCCGGCAATACTACACATTATTGCCGGCGACAAGGAAAGTATTACCGACGAGTCGTCGGCAATAATTTCATTGCCGGCGATTAGGGGAAAGTATTGCCGGCGATGGAATATGTCGTTGGCAATGCTTATTATTGCCGACGATATATGATATCGTCGGACTTTCTTTTCCCATTTCATGGGCAATCGGAAGAAATGTAGTAGTGTAGGTTTCAAACTCCAAAAAGTCATGAATTTGCATTGTGATAATACTGCTGCAATTGAGATTGCTTATAATCATATACAGCATGATAGAGCCAAGTATGTGGAGATTGATCGACATTTCATCAGGGATCACCTTGATAAGATATACGGTTTCCCTTTATAGCTTCTGAAGAACAATTGACGGATGTACTCATAAAGATGTTGTCACACCAAGCATTTGCAGGATAGATTGACATCTATGCACCAACTTGAGGGGGAGTGTTGAAATATATTCCTACTGTGTAGATATATTACTTTTGTAGATATAACATGATTGCGTATATAACATTTTTTTTTAGAAACTACTTGTAAAATTATATTAATCCCAAAATTAAAATGAATGAAATCATTAAATTCTCCTAAAAACACTTTACTAGATATACATTGTTTTCTTAAATGATAATACAGCAGATGCTTCCCAAACCAGGTACTGTGGCTTGCCAGTGCACTTGATACGCGAACTCTGAGACATTCAGGAATTTTAAGATTCGTGTTGCTGATTATATCCGTTATCGGAATATCACTTCCAACATGAATGACTGGTTCCCAGGTGCTTACTGCGCGAGTGAAATTCAATTATTCCTTTCAAGTGTTCTTTTCAGTTTGAATCTAAGTTCTGCATGTAGCAATCTTAGTTCTTTTTTTATTCTGATTACTATGCAGAGGTGACGCAACCTGCATCATTTGTCGTGAAGAGATGACGACAGCCAAGAAACTTTTATGTGGACACCTTTTTCATGTGGCTTGCTTGCGATCATGGTTAGAGCGACAACATACCTGTCCTACATGCAGAGCCCTAGTTATACCTCCTGAAGGTCGCACAGGAACAGCTCGAGGTCAAAGTGGATCACGGTCAGATGCTCGTCAACAGAGTAAACATGTTTGTTTATAGAATCCCTCTGAATTTTTTAGTTTCAAATATCCAAGTTTTACTCTATACATGAAGGTTATGAAACGAATATTCAAAACATTAATATATTACATGGTTTCTCTTTTATCATGAGCCACTCACTATAATCATATGGGACTTCAGTAATTGTTGAGGCTTTAAATGGTTGGATTGGAACACAGGAACAAGCAATTCAAGTACAACTGCTCAAGGTTCGACTAGTGGTGGAATTGCTGGTGATAACATGAGCCATCATGAAGCAAGACTTCGAGTTGTACCCGTTTAATTTGCTTTTACTTTGCTCTTTTTGAAGGTTTATATTCATTAATGTAGATGGTTGAAGGTCCATTAAGGAGGCTGACAGTGAAGGTACAGCTAGATGATTGAAAACAAATGTAATTTAAACTTGATGGTAGTTTTGTTACATTTAGTCGTAGTTTTGTGAGTTTTCTTGTTGTATGAAGAGTGCACGGCACATGCTTGATGAAACTTGATGGTAGTTTTGTTGCATTTAGTCGTAGTTATGTGGGTTTTCTTGTTGTATGAAGAGTGCACGGCACATGCTTGATGAACGTCAATTGATACATAGTTGATGGTCAATTGATACTCAGTTAAACTTAAAGTGACACTAAGTTGAACTTAAACTGACATTCAGTTGAACATAAACTGAGTATCAGCTGACCCTCAATTGAGTATCAGTTGAAGATAAACTAAGTATTATATGACTCTCGATTGAGTATCAGTTGAGGGTAAACTGAGTATCAGTTGAGGGTAAACTGAGTATCAGTTGAGGGTAAACTGAGTATCAATTTAGGGTCAACGAAGTATCAATTTAGGGTAAAATGTGTAAACTGAGTATCAGTTTAGGCTAAACTAATACACAGTTTAGGGTAAACGGTCAATGGTCAAAGTCAACGATTAAAGTCAAACGGTCAACAGTCACATCACCGATCGTTGGAATCCGACCAAAGTTACCAGAATCCGGTGACCGAACAACGGTCAATGTCGGTGGTCAACGGTCAACATGCCGGAGTCAAGTCATGGTCAATGGAGAATGTTATGAGAGAGTAATGGTATTGGATAATTCATTAATTAAAAGAGACAATGACTAAAATGATCACTGAACTTTATCATAATCAACAATTTGATCATGGAACTTTAGAAAATATCAAAAATGGTACTGAGCCTTAACTTTGTCTATCAATTTGATCATTTTGTCTATTTTAAACATTAAAATTTGTCAAGTGTTTTCCTTATATAGATAGGATTATGAGAGAAATGCACATAGCATAAGCGGGAGAAGAATGAAGATCGATGATAAAGTAGAAAAATTGACATCCAGAATTGGCATAATGACCAAATTGATAGACAAAGTTAAAGTTCAGTGATTTTTTTGATATTTTCTAAACTTCAGTGATCAAATTGTCGATTATGACAAAGTTTAGTGATCATTGTGGCTATTTTTTCTAATTAAAATGAGGGTAAATTGATTTTTTTACCTAACTAATTGGCTAGTGAAAATTTTTAATTTTTTGTTTGGCCAATTTTTTTACCTAACTATTATAAGCAAATCTATCAATCCAAAAAATATAAATTAATTCCGTGCAACAATTTTTAAATACCCAACTTATTTAAAATATATAGCAAAAATAAGTAAACTAATGTGCTAAGTAAATAAATGATGGCTTATCTCAAAAATGTATATAAAAAACAAATTATTAGACATAATATTAATTCTATAATAAGTATATATTAAATATTTTTATATTTAATATTTTTATTGGGTGAGTATGGGTACGAATATTGAAATACTATACCTGTTCTAAAAAACTGGACACTGAGTACATCCGTATCTGTTACCTGTTCTTACCCATAATTATCCTCTGTTAGGGTTGAATACCCCGATAGGTATTATTGCCATCCCTAGTTACAAAACAACATCGGATTACATTATCTTTTGAATTGTTTCAAAAAGTCTAAAAAACGTTAATTACTTGACAACAATTGCAAATTTGTCACTCGTCTTACTAATTAAACCTAATCCTTGTGAAATAAGGTGCAAACATATTGTAATACACAAAAAAGTAGGACAAAACTTGAATCCAAACTCAATTGGATGTCAAATTTCAAACTACTACTATTTATACAACTTTCAACTTTCGATTTGTAATTTTATAATCGAGAACACATTTATAAACCATGGGTTAAAAATCAACTCACCCAAATATGAATCAAAATGACGATAATTTATGTATCTAACTTTATTAAATAAATAAACGATTATTATGAATTTTAACACAACCGTATATTTATTTTAAAAAATTTAATAAACAAACAATCTCCGATTTAATTAAATTTTTGCATACATAATCATTACAAAGTAAATTATATATTAAGTGGTTTCAATTATAAAATCACACACCGAAAGTTATATAAATTGGAGTAGTTTGAACAATGGTGTCCAAACTAAGTCTGAACAAAAATATTTTCCAAAAAAGTATTATCAGATTCCTCGGAAAACATATCCTCACAGAAAATACATAGTACAGTCTGAGTCATAACAAGATTGGCATCCAATACATGCATACATTATGAGAGCCTGTCAAGACCATACAATACATAACGTTCAATTGATTTCTTCTCGATCTGCCACAGACGCCCAATGATGTGACTCTGCAAAGGGTTGCACACAGGGTTGATTACCTCCGGACTGGAGGTACAGCTCCCCTACCAGCTGTTCCACGACCCGTAGCTTGAGCCTGCACAACAAACTTCATTGGTCAAGGGATTCCTTGTTTTACACTAATAAAAAGCTGATTGTGTTAAGCAAACAGAACTATGAAACCCTGGTATTGCGAGCATATTGTTCCCACACTGCTCACACAGGAAAGTCTCCGCATGTATGTGGAACAACACATTTTAAGATAACATACTGGACATTGATATTCTAGATCATTATGCCTTAACAGTTTATTGTTGGCCTCTTTAAAGTGTTTTGAACAAAGAAACTACAATATGAGTTAGAATTAACACTCACCTTAGCTCGCATTGCAACAGCTCTACCCCTGCCAACTCCGAGTGAAGCACCCTTGCCCTTCAAGATAAAATAAACAAAAAGTCAGACAAACAAGACTATAATCCAATTTTATATTGTGGGGAATCATATCACAGTTTCAAATAAAAACATACCTTTATTTTAGCATCTAGACGTTTGAACATTGGAGCATTCTTCAACATGTCTGGAATGACCATAAACCTATCAAAGAAAACTCACACATCAGTATCAGAGTAACAGTCACTTTGGAGCAGCAACACAATAACCTATCATACAAAATACGAATATGGCTGTAAAAACATAAAAAGAAATAGAGAAATCATATACCTCACTTTACTCCCCCGAATGAAAACATGCTCAAGCTGTGAAACCTTTCCATCCTGCAAACAAGTACACACTCATATTAGCAACAAAACATACGAAAAGTAAAACAACTGTTTAGCCTTCTAAAACAAAACCTCTCAATACCATAAAATCTGATGCTCTCATCTATCAACTCAGACAATGCATACAAGTATATCAGAAGATCATAATGCCTGTGACAGACATGTTTAAGAGAAAAAGAAATCAAACTAAACAAAAATTTCTGTATGGTGATTAAGAACAAGAGACACGAAAACCAAGCAAAGCCGCTACCCATACACACTAACTAGAGCCAGTTTCAACCTTAAAATCTTTGGGGCTTCCTCAATTCGTAACACGGCAATTAGAAATCTCCAAATATTAATTCTAGGACAAAATTGCTATTCCGTCAGATTCAAATTAGGGGTTTAAACGAAATTAACCTAGGGTTTTAGGTAACAGAGTAGAAGAGTATCACAAAAATGAAAGAACAAATTTATTACGAAAGTGAGTGAAGAAGAAGATGTACCTTAGCGGTGTAGGTGATGCTCTCGAGCTGAGAGTTCCAGTTGTCCTCGCACTCGATCAAGCTGCCTCTGTAAAGCTCGCCGCTCTTTAGCTCCACCGTAACGATGTGACCTGAAGCCTCGTGAAGAAGCTTCACCGGAATTCCAAGACTTTTGCTCATCCTCGCTTCTCTCTTCTTCGCTCCTCGCAAAACCCTAAATACTAAATTAAATAACTGTTTTCTGAAAAACCACTTCCAAAATGGGTTGGGCCTGCTTCGAAGCATAGGCCCGAACCAAATTAAAAATTACCCACAAACACGTGTCGCGATTTCTTACAGTAACGAACATGGACTTGCGCACACTTGATTATTCTGGGACATGTATAAGGAAACTCTCTCGCCTCCACAAAACCCTAAACCCTCAAACCCCTCAAAACACCAGACCCAGTTTCGATTACAGCCCGAGTCCGCGTTTGAGCTCTCAAACTCAGTATTGAAAATTGTGCTCTACAGGTTTGGATATGTGTTGTTTAATAATGGGAAATGATGATTGAAATTTACATAGGCTTGTGCTGTGCTGAGTATATATTCATTTGCAAGGCAGTCTGATCCCAAAACTTTACTATGAGATTCATACAAATCTAATTTGTGATTTTCATCAGCAATGTTAGCAAGTCAAGAGTTTTCGTTTTAGTTAATGCATATTGTTTTACACTCGATTGCTTGCTCGGTGATGATTCATTTTGCTTTAACCACACTGAAGTGAGACTTGGGAGTTGGTTTTTAACCCTCTACTGAATTAAGACAGATACAAATCGGTGCTTTATGTTCTTTGCATTGCCTAATGAATTTGGTTACTAAGTCTAGAGGTTGGTTTTACAGACCTCTTCATTTAGAGACGAGAAGAAGGCTTTGCAAAGCATTTGAAGCTCATGTATGTTGTTTTATTTTAAAGCTTTGGAGGGTTTGCCCAACTGTCATGCTCTTGTATGTGGATAAAAATGGCCTTTGATCTGAGAGCATCACATCATCATTTTCTGTTCATATTTTATACTTGATTGCCAAAATTTGCCGAGTTATTCTTTTCCTTAGGATTGGTATATTATGATGAAATTGGGGAATGATGATTGAAACTGTCATAGGCTTTGCTCTGCTGAGTATATATTCATTTGCACGTCAGTCTGATCCCAAAATCTGCACTTTAATAAAACAATGTGATTTGTGAGGATCTTTCCTCTTTTCTACTATAACAGTTGTACATGAAGAAATTGTTATGGCTTTTGAATTCTCATTAGTATTCATTACAAAATTGACACATATTTGGTTTTAATGCCAGTCTTGTACTTTATTGTAATTGCTAATGCTGCCTCTTTTGAGTAGCCTTATGTAAATTTTGATTTCATATTCTTGGCTTAGTTAGGAGGCGCATATCAATCTCAGTTCAATGTTGTGTTGGACTGATCAAGGGATTTTGAGGTGGACTCTCTACTCTTTCAGTATCAGTTGTCCTCCAAACACCCTCATACATACATTCATTTTCATCTCTAATTTGATTTGATCTATTGGTTTCTGCCTCACGAATATTCAAAATGCGATACTATGCAGTTTGGTTCAGACAGGGGCACACAGCTATCTGAAGCGATTTTAAGGGTGATGAACACAACTCTCTGTTCATCCTCCTCCATCCTTGTTGTTTTTCAATGCTGCTTCATACATTTGGTTTTTAATATCTGAAATAAGAGTACTAAGGGTAGAAAGCAATCACCTAAACCATACAAGTGATCCAACCAAACAATCTCCCTTAAACTCCATTAGCCTTTTTTCTAATTTTGAAGGGAACTGTATGTTTGACCTTCATCTTTGAACTATTACAGTGATTGCTTGTAAAATTAGACTGGGATAATCTGATAAACACTCATTGGGAGCATTTCCGTGTGATCAAGGCTATTGCAAACATTGGCTTAATTGGTGGGATCATGATAGATGTAAAGATTATCAATTATATCTTGTTCTCACCTCTTGGTTTTTCTCTTTGCAGTGAAAGGTCCTGAAGGTTTCTGATACAAAATGGTCAACGCCACTAAATGGCTATTGACTTCGTGGTAAGATTGTTATGCCAAATTTGGGTTGTGCCTTCATACAAAAGGAAGTATAGTTCTTACCATTGGAAAAGAATAGGACGGGTCAGATGGTGCAATAACTAGAGATGCTCTCAAGTGCCAAGAGGGCCTTCTGTGAATCATCAGGTCTTTGTGTGACTATGGGTATCTTTCAAGATTCCTTGTCCAGTACTAGATCACCATTTTGAATGCAATGTAGAAAAATTCATTTAAAGAGTATTGCCCTCTTGTATACCTAGGGGAAAGCTGTGATTGATTTATAAACTACTAAAGTACATGTTCATCCTTTGGGAAGATACTTATACATTTGTAACATTTGTGTGTTGGTGTTTCCTAACGTAAACCAGACCAAAGTAGTTTTTGTCCTCAACAGGTTAATACAAGCTTTTCATTGTATTGAATAATGAATGATAAAAGTAATGCAGTATGAGAAGTTCAGTTTTGAAAGTGGGGTTACTTTTAATTTGTGTAATCAATGGGTTATAACACATCGTTATACTTGGTAATTGGTATTCAATTTATGAGCCTCATATTTTAGTTTCATATTAACAGTAGATTCATCCCAAATAAATAGTTTGGGACTTTGTTTGCATTGTCTCTGGAAGAATCTTTGTTCTTGTGCAGCGACATACCTATTGCACAATCCAATTACAACAATTCGCTGCCTGTATCACTGAAGTTGTGTATGCCTGCTTGAACATCTTATATAGAGCAGACATTTAAATTGTGTATCTTGTTCCTCGAGAACATTCTGTAGAACATCTTCTAGGATTAAATTGTGATCTTTGCTAACAGTTTGTACAAGCAGGTTGGATGTAAAACTTGCCCAAAAAGAAACAAACATTCACTCAAGGAATGGTAGTACTTGAACTGCATTTCAGTTGAGGAAACCCTAGCCTAACAAAGCGAAGAGCAATATCAATCCAATTCCAGGAGATCATCATGTTCGGCCCAACCAATAATTTACATATTTAATTAACTGGGCGAACTCTATAATTGGGTCATCTTATTTAAACCTTCATTATCCAGCCCAACTCTCCGATGTGGTGTGGGTCGATCTCTTACTTACATTAAAAAAAACCTCATTATTTTTCCGTTTATTTCTCATTATTCTAAGAGGTGCTTATAACGTGTTGAAGGAGAAAATAGATACGCAGAAGATATAATCTGAAACTGTATTTTATTCATTTTAATAGATGGCCTTAAATAAGCATTACAATCTGTTACAATCAATATCTCTATAAATCAGGGATTGAGAGAATATCTACTTCTATGCTAATTATAACAAGACACACACCGGGATACCAAGAATATTATTTTCTTAAACACTCCCCCTTGTATCGCGATCCTAATGGATGATGCATAACCTATTGTCTCACTAAAAACTTTGCCAAGTAAACAAAAACCTCATGGGTAAAACAAAATCTTGGTCGAAGGAAAAAACAGTGCAACGCATCAACTACATAAGCGACCACATGTGATGTAGACTCCCCCTGATGTCTACGAAATGAACTCCCCCTGATCGGTAACTCAATCTTAGAGTTTAGACAATCTTCTTATACCAATACGTCTCACATGCTTTGTAAATGTAGATTTTGGCAATGATTTGGTAAACAAGTCTGCATCATTATCAGTCGAACATACCCGATTCACATGAATGTTCAATAACTGCTGTTGTTGTTGATTGAAAAAAAACTTCGGCGATCTGTGCTTGGTATGGTCACGCGATGTATCCCAACTTCATTTGTTCAATACAACTCACATTGTCCTCAAAGATATAAGTTAGTGTTGTAGTAGTGGATGATAATCCACCAGATCCTC
This sequence comes from Geum urbanum, assembly GCA_946800695.1. Taxonomy (NCBI): domain Eukaryota; kingdom Viridiplantae; phylum Streptophyta; class Magnoliopsida; order Rosales; family Rosaceae; genus Geum; species Geum urbanum. The sequence goes on along the minus strand of OX327013.1, from coordinate 6,369,911 downwards.
GAATATGATGTATGATTGACCTAAGCCAAACACACTCCTTAACCGCTTCATGTAAAGCTATAATCTCATAATGATTCGAGGAAGTAGAAACAAGAGTCTACTTAGTTGATTTCCGAGAAATTGCAGTGTTCCCCATGGTGAATACATAACCCGCTTGGGAACGTTCATTGTGTGGGTCAGAGAGGTACCCGACATCAGTAAAACCATCCAAGACATCATAATGTGTCTCTGAATAGGGGACTGCACTAAATTGAGGAATAACGCTTGCAGCCAGATCACTGTTCAACAGGTCAAATTTTCTAGAGTCGGAATGCTGTGATTCAACTATTCCTTTTTCAGGAATTTCAACCTTATCTCTGTATTCTTTGTAGGGAAAGAACAAGCCCAATTCTATAGAACCCTTCAAGTACCTGAAGATGTGTTTTACACCATTCCAATGACGTTGTATAGGCGCAGAACTAAACCAAGCTACAAATTCACAGAGAATGTAATGTCTGGTCTTGCGTGTGCATTGAGCTAAATATAACAAAACTCCAATAGCACTAAGGTATGGTACCTCAGCTCCCAATAATTCCTCATCATCATCTTTCGGATGGTACATATCCTTATTAGGTTTTAGACTGCGTACAACCATTGATGTACTAAGAGGGTGTGCTTTGTCCATATTAAATCGTCTGAGCATCTTTTGGATATAAGCAGACTGGTGAATAAGTATTCCACAAACTTGATGTTCTAATTTCAAACTAAGACAAAATCGAGTCCTACCTAGCTCTTTCAACTCAAACTTGGATTTCAAATAGCTAACCGTTCCATTGATTTCATCAAGAGACCCAATGATATTCATATTATTAACATAGACCGCTAAAATGGCAAATCCTGAACTTGTTCTCGTAATGAATACATATAGGCATAAATCATCGTTCTTGTATCCCTTCCCAATCAAGTAGTCACTTAGACGTATGTACCACATCCTACTGGATTGTTTCAATCCATATAGGGAACACTTCAATCTAATCACATGAGCACTCCGTGGTGTAGAGTTACTTGAATTGGGTATGACCACGCCTTCCAACACTTTCATGTATATCTCTGAATCAAGGTTTCCATAGAGATATACTTTCACGACATCCATCAGCTACATGTTCAGTTTTTCGGACACTACCAAACTGACAAGATAGTGGAAAGTAATAATGTCCATAATCAGAGAGTATGTCTCCTTATAATCAATTCCAGGGCGTTGAGAGAATCCTTGCGCCACAACTCTAGATTTATACCGCATGACTTCATTCTTCTTATTTCGCTTTTGAACAAAGACCCATGTATGTCCTACTGGCTTCACATTCGGTGGGCATAGCACTACCGGACCAAAAATATGCTTTTTCTTCAAGGAATCTAGTTCATCCTGTATTGCCTCTTTCTACTTCGGCCAATCCGCTCTCCGCTGACATTCAACAAGCGAGCGAAGTTCCACTTCATCGTCGCCAATGATCTCCTGAACAACAGAATAAGTAAAAACATCATTAACTACCTTAGCTCTAATATCCTTAAAATTTAGCAATGTTCGGTTGCCCGTAGGCACGTACAATGCATTAGTGCCATGAATTTTTGTACCATGTGGTAATAAAAGTTGTGTTGAATCATGCCCTTGTATAACTGGTGCAGAACCAATCATGGTTGTCACTGATGATGTATATGGCACATGATCAATAAACAATTACCTATTCTGCAGTTTAATATGAGTAGTACTACTATTTGCTAGACATTCAATCTCACTTTCAAACATCTACAAAAGAATTTGAGTTAGTTAGTCTTGAAGACTTGTTAAACACTTTAAGTAAAAACTTAAAGATTTTACCAAAGGGTTGTGACCCTTCAAAAGTGTTGATATGGCATAAGAAGACCGATGTAAAACTACATCTTTATCAGGTGCAGAAATCCAGGTGCAAAAATATAGGTTGGTTGATGTAAAACCATATCAAAAAAATTTCTGAACCTATATTTGTCGATAAAACCGATGTAAAACACATCAAAAACACAAATTCTAGGTACCTATTTCACTCGACGGGTCGAAATAAACTCAAAAACAAAATTGAATTTTCAATACCTATTTTCAACGGGTCGAAAATCAACAAATTTGGAGACAGTAGGTAACCTTCGATGGGTCGAGGGAAAACCTAAAAAATTTGATTTTCTGATAACTTTTTTGATGGGTCGAAAATCGCCATCGACAAGTCGTAAATGCAAAATTTTGTCACAGTGGCTAACTTTCGACGAATCGAAGAAGAACTTAAAATCGTATCGAATTTTTGATATCTTTTTCAACTGGTCAAAAATGCCAAAAATCGATCAAGAGTGTGCCCTTCAACGGGTTCAGAGAATATCTCGACATGTAGAAAGATGCCCAGGATCAAAACCACCCTCTCTTTGTCTCGTTTTTATGATACTTTGGTGTCATAATGCCATAGAATTTTGTAGAATTTGAATCTTGTAAGCAATATGTATGAACATGACCATTCTTAACACTTTCAAATACCAAAAGGAAGAAAATTTTATTACTTTGCTAATGTCAAAATTTACATCAAAAGATTATTCTTATTCAATAACCATGACTAAAAATAAAGTCAAATACAAAACTAAACTTGATTACATAGTAGAGATATAGGTCTAATACATAGAGTAATCAAAATCTGCAATCTCTAGACTTGCTTTGACATTTGCTACTATAAGGTTGGTTTCACTAACATCATCCATCTCTTGATCTACAGTGTAGTTGGTCTCATGTATTAGGTATTGCTTGCATCTCTTATAGGCATTCTGGACATCTTTGGGTGCACGACATTGTTTGTGCATATGTTTGTTAGAACCACACTTATAGCAAGGTGCAAGCGAGAAGTAGAAGTAGAATTTGAGGAATTCCCACCATTCCTAGAATTAGAATTGGATTGATTCTTGTTGAAGTTATTTTGGTTGTTGTCTTGGCGAGTCCAAGTCAAATTCCGACTATTTTCTCCTTTACCAAGACCTCTTCCACGTGCTCCTCTACCACCACGAGTTTGATGAGGTTCCAAACGGTTGTTCCTTTTATCTTTTTGTGCTTTTCCAATATGATTAGCCTCATGGACTCTTTTTGTACCTGTTGACCTAGCATTGTTGTGGAAAATGATCTCATGATGCCTCTCTTTCTTGGCCAACACACTTATAAGATCACTGAATGATCGAAGTCTTCCTTGCTCATAATCAATGCGATACTGGTGTACAAAGGTGTCCATAAAGGTAGGAAATGTGCTCAAAGACTTCTCGACCAAAGCTTGGTGGGTCTTTACAACGCCACAAATAGCAAGCTTAGATCAAAGCTCTAGCATATCCTGATAGAAATCGTTGATCTTAGGATAATCCAATAACTGGATTCTATCCCATCTTTCTATGAGCTATGGGATTTGTGCATCATGCACATTGTTGAACTGTTCTTGTAAAGTTACCCACAAATCTGCGGGGTCATCCTTTAACAAGTACTGTTTTCTCAGAGTAGGATGAATATGTCTTTTGAGAAACATGAAAGCTTGAGTTTTTCGAGCTAGTGTGTTCTTGTTGGCTATAATGTCAGGTAGTAGTGGTTTGATGGTATCAGTTAGACGTTTACCGAGGAGAGTATTTCTCACGCCAGATACTCATCGGTGGTATTCTGCTCCTTGAATATCAAGGATGTCAAACTCTGGCCTTGCCAACTCAGTCATCTACAAAAGACAAGAGATATAATTAGTTTACCGATCGAAAGAACCATGATCATATCACTAATATCAAGTTTAAGAAATAAGAAATATGATCCATGATGTATAGTCACAAAAATCGAGACAAAACCGGTGGCTTCATACCACTCCCCATAAAACCGTGACTGTCAAATAGTCACAAATATCGACTTCCCTTTTGTTACTGTGAAATCACAATTAACCTTGAAATTCACTAATAATCATGACTCTACCAAGATCGTCACTAATATTTAAACTTTGAGGAAGAGGTGATAAAAATCCATTTTCACTCATACATGCATTAATCCATAGGAACTAGAGACATATAATAATTCACGGTATTTAAAACCTAAATCTAGACCTAGATCTAGGGTGTTGCGGTAATTAAATTTTGTAACCTAATTCTAAATCGAAGAAAGTTAGTCAGTTCACCTTTTTCTTATGCTCGGTATGAAAACTTCACTGTGAAAGAAGTTTGAAGAAAAGGAAACACGTCCACGAAACTTCAAGCGGGAGTAAGAATTCCGCCATCGAGCTCCAGTGGTGGTGATCGGCAGTGGAGGGATTCCGTTAAGGAGGAGGCCGGCGGTGGAGGTGTAGTGTTTTGAGTAATTTTCTTTTAAGAGCTTGGGGTGATGACTATCAACTCAAGAGGTGTTGATAACGTGTTTTGAAAGAGAAAATATATACACAGAATATATGATCTGAAACTGTACTTCATTCATTGATACATGACCTTAAATAAATATTACAATCTATTACAATCAATATCCCTATAAATCAGGGATCGAGAGAATATCTACTTCTATGTTAATTATGACAAGGCACACACTAGGATATCAATAACACTAATTCCTTAAACAAATATGAATTTTTTTTCTTCCAAAAATATGAATAAAAAATATGATTATTTCAAGAGAAATATGCAAGCACTTACATTATAGCTATTAAAAGTATGAGATTGATCAAGACTATTTTAATTGCAAAAGTTTTAGAAATTGAAATATATTTATGATTATTAATTTAAGAAAGAGAATTTCTATTAAGATCTCCAATTTTGCTCACTACACCTTCCTACTCTTCTTCACATCTCCATTTTTATTTTGATTATAATGAATTTTCTCACTATACCTTTCATTAAATATCCATTTTAACTTTATTAGTGTAATTCATTTATAACTCAATGAATTTCTCACTACACCTCTTATTTTCTCATTACACCTCCGATTCTTATTTTTTTTGTTTGGATAAAAAAAGTAAATAAATTTTTCATTGATGATACAAATAATCTTATTTTTTTTATTATTCGGAACAAAGCACTTATGACATGCATGACATAACAATAAAATAATAATTGAATTTAAATTATTCTAGAGTAAAATTGTATACTTTTTACACTGTACGAACATAAAGATCGATCTTAAACATATGTATTCTTCGAATATTACAAATAATCATTTATAATATGCTACTTTCTTTGATTGTAAGCAAAAATAAAAATAAAATAAAACAGAGATTACGAACAAACTAATTAAAGATGAGTACTACATTACCGCAAATCCAAAATTTAGTGAAAGCGATTGCACAATTCGCAAAGCTATCAATAAAAAAGAAACTTTAAAATTACTGATTAGGTTTTTTTTTATTATATGATCATTGTATAATCATTTGAAGAATAGAGTAAGAAAACGATGTCGTATAAATATAGATTTTTTTTTGAAAGGACAAACATATAAGCTGTTCAAATTTCAAAAAAAGAATTTGAAAAAGAAGAAGTTAAATATGGAGGTTTAATGAGATAGTTAATTAGGCTTTTAATTCATATCTATTTTTGTTATTTTGTACAAAAATAATTATATAATTATATAATAAAAAATAAGAGAAAATCAATTGAGCAAATTGAGATAAGTAACTATATTATGGTCAGGTTTCCTTGAATGGTTATTTCTTTTTCCGTTTATTTCTCTACTGTAACAGTAACTATATTTGAGAGACCATTAAATCAAACTCAACTTGTTACAGTGGCGGCGGTTAACCGTTACGCAGCTCAGCTTGAGCTATGCTGCCCTCAAAGCCCCGCCTCACACTCTCTAGCTCGAACCGTCCATGGCCACATGATCATCTCCGGCTTCAAGCCACGTGGCTTCATTCTCAACCGTTTGATATATGTCTACTGCAAATCCTCCAATCTCCGCGATGCACTCCACCTGTTCGACCAAATTCCCAACCCGGACATCGTCGCCAGAACCACTCTCATTGCCGCCCACTCCGCCGCCGGTGACGTCACTCCTGCTAGAAAAGTCTTTAACTCGACCCCGTTGACTATGAGAGACACTGTCTGCTACAATGCCATGATTTCGGCTTATTCTCAGAACAGGGATGGCAATGCTGCCGTGGACCTGTTCCGGGAAATGAGGTGGGCCGGGTTTCGGCCCGATGAGTTCACATTCAGCAGTGTGCTGAGCGGTTTGGCGCTTATTGTTGATGAGGAGAAGCAATGCACGCAGCTGCATTGCGCCATTGTCAAGTCCGGTGCGTTGCTGGCTGCTTCGGTGACGAATGCGTTGGTATCTGTTTACATCAAGTGCGCTTCTTTGCCGCTGGTGGCATGTTCCTCATCTTCGGTGGTGGCTGCGGCAAGGAGGTTGTTTGATGAAATGCCAAAGAAGGATGAGCTTTCGTGGGTGACGATGATTACTGGTTATGTGAGGAATGAGGACTTGGAGGGAGCGCGGCGGTTGCTCGATGGAATGGATCAGAAATTGGATGTGGCGTGGAATGCGATGATCTCGGGGTATGTGCATCATGGTTTTTGTGACGAAGCGTTGAAGTTGTTTAGGGAAATGCGTTTGATGGGGATTCGTCAGGATGAGTTTACGTATACGAGTGTTATCAGTGCTTGCGCTAACAATAGCTTACTTCGGCATGGGAAGCAGGTGCATGCTTACATACTGAGAACTGAAGCGAAACCCACTGTGGATTTTTCTTTGTCTGTGAGTAATGCTTTGGTCACTCTATACTTTAAGTGTGGTAATATTAATGAAGCGCGATGTATTTTTGATAATATGTCTGTCAGAGATCTTGTTTCTTGGAATGCGATATTGTCGGGGTATGTGAGTGCAGGGCGCATCCCGGAAGCAAAATCATTTTTTGAGAAAATGCCAGAAAAGAGCGGTCTAACGTGGACTGTAATAATATCTGCTTTAGCTCAGAATGGCTTTGGGGAAGAAGCTATGAAGCTATTCAACCAAATGAGATTAGAAGGTTTTAAACCCTGTGATTATGCATTTGCTGGAGCTATTACGTCTTGTGCTGCGCTGGGAGCATTGGAGCATGGACGGCAGCTCCATTCTCAACTAATACGCTTAGGGCATGATTCAAGCCTTTCAGTTGGAAATTCACTTATCACAATGTATGCTAGATGCGGGGTTGTAGATGATGCCGACTGTGTGTTCCTTACAATGCCTTATGTTGATTCTGTGTCATGGAATGCTATGATTGCAGCTCTGGCACAACATGGATATGGTATCCAAGCAATAAGACTTTATGAACGAATGTTGGAGGAAGATATACTACCAGATAGAATAACTTTCCTCACTGTTCTCTCAGCTTGTAGTCATGCTGGTTTAGTCAAAGAAGGGCGCCACTATTTCCATTCAATGCACGAGTATTATGGTATCACCCCAGGTGAAGATCATTATGCTCGTATGCTTGATTTGTTGTGCCGATCTGGGGAGTTCACAGAGGCCAAAGACTTGATCAAATCAATGCCTTTTCAACCTGGTGCACCGATTTGGGAGGCTCTTCTAGCTGGTTGCAGGACTCATGGAAATATGGATTTAGGAATTCAAGCTGCAGAACGACTCTTTGAGTTGGTGCCACAGCATGATGGGACTTACATACTGCTGTCCAACTTGTATGCCACTTTAGGCCGTTGGGAGGATGTGGCTAAGGTGCGAAATCTAATGAGGAAGCGAGGGATAAAGAAAGAACCTGGTTGTAGTTGGATTGACGTTGAAAATATGGTCCATGTCTTCTTGGTTGATGACCTAGTGCACCCTGATATACAAGACGTGTACAAGTATCTAGAGCAAGTGGTACTTGAAATGAAGAGATTGGGTTATGTTCCTGACACAAAGTTTGCTTTGCATGATATGGAATCTGAGCATAAAGAGAATTCCTTATCCACTCACAGTGAGAAGCTTGCTGTTGCATTTGGGATCATGAAGCTTCCTCGTGGAGCTACAATCAGAGTCTTTAAAAATCTCAGGATTTGTGGGGATTGCCACAACGCATTTAAGTTTATGTCAAGAGTGGTTGGAAGAGAAATAGTTGTGAGAGATGCGAAGAGGTTTCATCATTTTAAGAATGGCGAATGCTCTTGTGGAAATTACTGGTAGCTAATGGTGGAACAGAATTATTATAAATAGTTTTCCATATTTTCTTTGGCTCATTATTATGATGGACCAAGGTTTAAAGCCAAAAGAAGATGCTTACACTGCAGCTTTTTGTTCGAGTCTGCACAGATGCTTAAATTCGAGAAGTTATAAGTGAGCAGAGCCCATGCATAAGAAGTGTATGATATCAGAATATATATCCCAGTAAATATTGCACTCATTATTGATTATTGAACAAGATGAAAGTAAATCCATTGGTTAGAGATTTCACCAACTAATGCTTCTCTCATCCTCACTGAGACGATACTGAAGTATAAAAATGGTTCAGACTCAAGCAAGTCACAAGGTTAGTGCATGTCAGCATCTTTACTAATATATTTAGCAATACACTTAATCCATGCATGGTTATATCATATTATCATGCGGCCAATTTTAATTTCATAGAAATCCTTCTTAGGTCTCAAAGAAGGGAAATAGATCTTCTCAGTTTCAGTGATGGTGAAGATATGGAAACTAGGTTTTAAAGTAGGAAGAACGTAAAGGCCTCTACTATGTCCATTTTTTTAGGAATCGATTGGTCTGTTTGCCTTGAACTTTCTTTCCTGGAGTCATGGCTTTCGTGTTTGGGAGCCCCTCACGTGTAACATTACTCAGATGAACTTAGCTAATACATACATCCTTTTTGGCTTTTCTTGCTTATGAATATAGATTATTTGGTAATTTCTGAAAGGACTAATGATTTTAGTTTTTAAATTTCTTTTTTAAGAAAATCTGACTGAGAACCTATTCATTGTTCTAACTTATAAGTGAATTGCTTTTTACTGTTGAAATTGATTCACACACAATTCCCTTGTATAGTGTTTTTTTTTTCACGGGAGTGAAGGGACTGAAGTGACCTTTATTTATAATAGAATGACTTATATCCGACAACGTTATATGGGACTATGGAGGGTGATGAGCATAGTGATAGGGAGAAAAATACAAATGTGGAGCCAGTGGAATGGCATGTCCAGGCATCGTTATGTTTCTCCCACTCTTCCCTTTCTTTTCACTTATTTTTACGTATTTACTATAATATCCCATCATACTGTATTGTTTTACCAAGTAGCTATATGTTTAGTAGTTTTATATACTCAAGGTGCTTACTAAAGACTATTACATGTATCCTACCAAATTGCAAACTAATTGAGTAGAAAATAGTTTATAACTTTGATTGTTGATTTTATGCTGGTAGCTACTGTAAAATGTTTGTGTGCACAGACGTTGATCAGAGCCATTGCAATGGGTTCTTACATGATTAGGTTCTCCATATTCTGCATTGTGTCAAATAATTTCTTGAGAGGTTCTTATGTTATGAGTATCTTCTATAGAACGCAAATCTATGACTGCTTTAAATTCATGGATAAGAATATGACTGATACAGTGCTTCCAAGTTCCAACTGTAGCCAATCATCTCCTTACCCCAAAATTCTCTAACATTAATGAAATACTTTTTCTTAATCTGAATTGGGGAGGATCATACAAAAATTATAGGTGAATGATCTAGTAAAAATATGTAAAATTTGATATCCTGTCCTGTATCCTATAGCAACAGAAGATAGATTTTGGGAAATAATGAAAGCCTCTTCTATTTGCTTCTGCTACCTATTTCACTTGCCCCACCTCTAAGTAACCCATTATGTAGTCTGGTGAAGTATCGTTCTGGAAGAAATGTCTACATTACTACTAGAATTTGGTTTCATTTCCACATTACCATTCCCTGAGTTCCCATCTTGGGTTTGATCTGCATCGTCATCAGTTTCAAGATTTTTGGCCTGCTGCGACTGCTGAACAACTGTATGACTGACCTTCATTCTTTTCACTGAATGGACAACATCGGATTCAATCAGCATAGAATGGTGGATCTCATCAGAAGGTTCGTTCTTTTGTTTATTCTTATCTGATTGGCATTGCTTAGTGTCATTGATGATCTTCCTTCTTATGATAGTGTTCCAGTGATTCTTGATTTCAGTTTCTGTTCGCCCTGGAAGTCTTCCTGCAATGAGAGACCATCTGCAGATGCCAATAGGTTATGATCAGCAGTTACAAATCAATCCAAAAGAAACTGCAAGAAACAGATTGTTATCAAACAATGGAGGCTGTGGTTGACCTGTTGCCTAAGAGCCTGTGGAGCCTCACGATAAGGTCCTCTTCCTCTGGTGAGATATTTCCCCTCTTGATATTGGGTCTCACCAAAGGTACACAAGGAGGTATTTGAACATAACTTACTATATACATCGAAAACAAAATATGGAAATCAGAGCGACTTCTAATTTATATATGATACAGCTAGTAGGCTAAACTAGGAACCTACCGATGATGGCAGATGACTTGATATCTAAGGCGCCGACGCGAACCAACAACCTCTAGACAGATACTGCAAACTAGGTAACTTAAACTAAAAGGCCCAGGAAAATAGTTAATCCTATTTCGACAAGTTAATCAAGGAAGATAATTCTTGTTATCGTTAGTAATTATATGCGACTTTTTGATCAAAATCTAGTTGTTTAAGCTTTTCAAGGAATTTTATTGAAAAATTTATAGATTCCGTCAAGACAACTTTGTTGCCTTGTCAAGTGTTAGAATCAGAGTTTCGATGAGAAACTATGGTCATCGAAACTTTATCGAGATTTACATTTTCGGTAATAATGCATACCAGAAATGGAAAGTCAAAGTTTTCCCATTTTTGGTCAACTTCTCTTCTCTCTTCTACCCCGTGTCTCTCTTCTCTCTCTCTCCCGATGAAACTGGTTGTTGACACCATGCCGTCGAACGACCACCAAATCCGACGATCTTGGTCTCAATCTCTTTTCCTAACTTTCATCTTCTAAACCCCTTTAATCTCAGCCTCCACCTCTCAAAGTTTATGTCGAGATTTCGAGTTAAAAGGCCGAATGGCGTGAGTAGACGGTTGTTTTTGGCTTAAAGTAGCGGTTGAGGCTCACTGGGCTTTGAAGTCCTTATCTCCACAAAGCTAACCACACCAAGAACTCACTTCAATTCCACCTGAGCAAGGAGAATCAAAGAATTGAAGTTTGTTGGAGATTTTGGTTCAAGGTAAATTGGACTAGTTATAGGTTGATTTGTCCTTTGTTGTAGAAGAGAAAGTTGTTGCTGGGTTGATTTTGAATCTGCTGGTTCAATTTGCCAAAATTGGAGGTGGCACCGCCGCATCACCGCCACCGGCGGTGATTCACAGCAGTGCCTCCGACAGAGGAATTTCAGCAAAAGTAATATGTTGTTTTACTCGTAATTGTGCACTGATTGTAATGAATAGGTTTTTGAGTTGTTATGAACTTATGTACAGGAATTTAGGTGACTCGATAATTTGACACGATTGTTTTTTTTTGTGTCGAATTGAGGCTCACTTGATATGGAGCTTGGGTAGTACGACATGATAAATGGGGTCGATGCATGATTTTTTACATACATTGAAGAGTAGTGATAGCTACGCATGGTTATCGTTAATGGAATGTGAGTTTTTGATGGACCTTTTGTCTCGGTTTCCTTATTATACTCTAGTCAGACGTTAGTAACATTATTAATTAATTTAGATTTCCATTTGGGCCTTAGGAGCACCGAGTACAATTTTCGGGTTAGTGGATCGACAACTACTTTTATGACGATCCAGGTGAGTGGACACTTTGTTTTACACTGTCGTTTACGAGTCTATATATATAGATAATTTCATTTATGCAACTCTATTATGATATAGTTTTATGATTATGCATATGCATGGAGACACATATATTTACGTATTACGCACATCATGTCTTTGCTAAGTTGCATCGATGCATTGGCTTCTCGGATGATCCCTAAGATGTTCCAGGAGGGCCATGACAAACACGTGACCCGAGACGTTCTTGAGTGGCGTGATGATGCTTGAATCTAGACATCGCCTCCACACACTTATGATTTTAGACTCGCTATTGTTTTTATGATATATGCCTGGTGAAAGGTAACATAGTTACGTCTTTCATTTTTCTTAAGATACTTTTCATCCACTCACTCTAATGGTTTTCATGTTTTTTATGCCATTCCTTGAGCCTTTCATTTTCAACTGCACAGGTTGCAGAGTTTCAGCTGAGGTCGGGCGCGTACGTAGCTCGTGGCAGAGCAGTATCCACTGTAGGATCCAAGGTTGATCCTGCAAGTTAGTATTTTAGTGTGCATAGCTAGTTTGGAATGTCTACCTGCTTTGATGTCGAAAATAATTGTTTGTCTTCCATATTTTTAGTAGTGACCTAATATGTGGAAAGCTTCTTTGATTTGTGGCATTTGAGTTATGGATCTCCACTTCAGTTTATAATTAGTAGGTAAAAACTAAGGTTAGTAAAGTCGTTAGGGTTAAATTCCAGTTTAGGCAGCTAAATTGGGATCAGATCCTTTCAAGACTCCCCCGGATATCTACGAAATGAACTCCCCCTGATCAGTAACTCAATCTTGGAGTTCAGACAATCTTCGCATTCCAATGCGTCTCACATTCTTTAAAAATGTAGATTTGGGCAATGACTTGGTAAACAAGTTTGCAGCATTATCTGCCGAACAAACTTGATTCACATGAATGTTTAATAACTGTTGTTATTGCTAATTGAAGAAAAACTTCAGCGAAATGTGTTTCGTGTGATCACCCTTGATGTATCCCAACTTTAGTTACTCAATGTAAGCCGCATTGTCTTCAAATATACAAGCTGGCGCTATCATAGTGGATGGTAATCCACTAGATCCTTGAATGCGGTGTATGATTGACCCAAGCCAAATACAATCCTTATTTGCTTCATGTAAAGTAATAATCTCCGAATGATTCGAGGAAGTAGCAATAAGGGTTTGCTTTATTGATCAGCAAGAAATCGCCGTGTTCTCCATGGTAAATACATAACCTGTTTGGGAATGTCTTTTATGTGGGTCAGAGAGACACCCAACATTAGCAAAACTAACCAAGACATCACAAGGTGTGTCTAAGTAGAGGACCGTACGGAATTGAGGAATAGTGTTCGCAGCCAGAGAGAAATTCAATGGGTTGAATGATAGCTTTGGGTCGATCCAGGTGCATCCTTCGACGGGTTGAAAGTCCCAGGATTTGCATGATGCGATTCAACCATCCCCTTTTTGGGAATTTCAAGTTTCTCTCTGTATTCTTTGAAGTTAACAGAGAATCCAATATCTAGTCTTCTACATTGAGCTAAATACAACAAAACTCTAATAGTGCTAAAGTATGTTACCTCAACTCCTATAAGTTTCTCATCATCATCTTTCGGACGGTACAGACCCTTATTGGGTTCTAGACTACGAACGACCATTGATGTGTTAAGATGGTGTTCTTTGTCCATGTTAAATCACTTGAGCATCTTTTGGACATAAGTTAACTGGTGAATAAGTATTCCACCAACTCGATGTTCTAATTCCAAAACAAGAAAAAATCGAGTCCTACCAAGGTCTTTCATCTCAAACTCGGATTTCAAGTAGCTAACCGTCTCAATGATTTCATCAAGAGACCCAATGATATTCATATCATCAACATAGACCGCTACTATAGAAAATCCTAAAATTGTTCTCTTAATGAACATACATAGACATGAATCATCATTCTTGTATCCCTTCCCATTCAAGTAGTCACTTAGGCATGTGTACCACATCCTACTGGATTGTGTTAATCCATATAGTGAACACTTCAATCTAATTACATGAGCACTCCGTAGTGTAGAGTTACTTAAATTGGGTATGACCACGCCTTCCGGCACTTTCATGTATATCTCTGAATCGAGGTTTCCATAGAGATATGCTATCACCACATCCATCAGCTGCATGTTCAGTTTTCTAGACACTACCAAACTAACAAGGTAACAAAAAGTAACGATGTTCATAACTGAAGAGTATGTCTTCTCATATCAATGCCAGAACATTGAGAGAATCCTTGCACCACAAGTCTAGTCTTATACCGCATGACTTCATTATTCTTATTACGTTTTCAAACAAAAACCCATTTATGTCCTACTGGATACACATTCGATGAGCATAGCACTACCGGACCAAAAATATGCATTTTCTTCAAGGAGCCTAGTTTAACCTGCATTGCTTCTTTCCATTTTGGCCAATCCGCTCTCCGTTGACATTCAACAACTGAGCGAGGTTCCATTTCATCGTCATCAATAATCTTCTTAGCGATGGAATAAGCAAAAGCATTATCAACTACCTCAGATGATCTATCTATAACAATGTGTGCATTATTGTTAGTTAATGAGATTTCACCGTTCTCTGCCATCACATATGGACCTGAAGCGTCCTCCAGAGATGCCATTTGTGATTTTAGGACATAACTATAGTAAGGAACAATCTCATGTATGAGATTCACAATGTTGATGATGAGGATAAGTTTGTGTCTGGATGACCAACTTTTTCACCAGTAGGTCATCTGTGGATTTTCTTGGTCTCCTCCTCTTTCTGGTAGGAGCCGAGGCTGATGCTACTCCCTTCACATGGGTAGTAAGAACGTTTCCTTGCCCAAGAGTGGTGGTAAACTGCCTCATCTTGGAGATTTCTAACCTTGCAGGAACATTTGCAGCATGTATGTCTGATCTCGTCACTTTGGGAATATTAGTAAAGGAGTCAAGCATCGAGTCTATTACTTTCTGAAGATCAAGGATGCACCACACTTCAATCTCATTTTGAGATGTACATGGATCCTCCTGAAACATAGTGGGGGTATGTTATGACCATAATTATGTGCCTAATATGCTCATAAATTTAGGTTTATTGCTTGCTTTTCATGAATAAAGTATCATTCTTATGACGTTTCCCTATCTTGTTTGGAAATAGTGATTCAGAAAGGAAATGGGCTAAAAGACGATGATTATACGCTTTCTGATGAAGGCGGAGACATTTTCAAAGTCACAAGAGAAGATGGAGCAATTTTGGCTAGAAGACGAAAAATGGTCGCCGAAGACTTGCCGGAATATTCCAAGATTTTGGTGGTCAACGCCGGTCAAAGAAGAGATCAACTCTTGGTTAATTCATCAAGCCATCCATGAATATATTAGAAGCCAAATGCAAACGCAAATGTAAATGCAAGTTCAAGTGAGATGAAGAGCACATGCACGTCACATGAGTTTGAAACCATTTGGTGACTTATTTGAGAACCACTTAGGCCTAATTTTTAGGATCATGTGTCTAGCATTTTAATTTTAATTTGAAAACTAAAATATCTCCTTTTGCTTCATATTTTCGAGCTCACCTATACCCTAGCACATAACTTGCCTCATTTCTTACTTTTTCATAGTTTTAGCTTCTGTCATTAGCCCTCATACTCTCTCAAACCCTTTAGCACTCTCTCCTCAACTTTTCACCACTTCTAGGCATAGAAATCCTCCATAAACATCACCATGAACTCTAATCTATCCTCTCACCTAGGCATAAGGTGATGTTCATCCTCTTTGTTAGAACTAGAAGCAAGAAAGGAGAAAGAAGTGGAGGAAGAGCTTGAAGATCTTAGAAACTTGGCTTTGGGGACTTTTGAGTTATTTATATTCACTTATCTCTCTCTATTCATATATCAAGATTATATTTTATCTGTGAGTAGTGAGTAGTTTCCTTATGGGAGGCTAGGGGTCAAACCCTACCCATTTGATGTAAAACAATGATGCTTTAATTTATGCTTATGCGTATGTTTTGGGTGTTTTATGCTAATGAATGAGTTTATTGTGTGTGTGATGTGATTATGGCATGTTGATGTGTTGTTGTTTAATGATTAGTTTTACTTATGCATGTCTTAACTTTGGCTAAGTTAAGATTTGTCTAAGGAACTTAGAAATGACACTTAAGGGAACTAGCTATTCAGTTAGGTAAAGATAAGTATGTGACATGACTTAGGCTTAGACTTAAAAGGTTAATCTTAGGATTTAGTTTCCTTGTGCTTAAGCATAGACCGAAGCACTCTTGAACTCCAAGTGACTCAAGAGATTTCGATTAAGCTTACATTGAACCTAGATGCTTTGTAGCTAGTGTCGATTCTTTCAACTTGTAACCCAATAGGTGCGAATTGGGAGGATTCATTAAAACCCATTCCCAAGTACTCCAAAAGAGACTTGAGAAGGAAAGCCAACCATAATCTTCACATATGTTTGCAATCAAACTCATTATACATAAAATACATTAGGAAGTCTAGCACCAAAAGTCTAGCTCCTAATCTTGGTTTATTTTGTGCTTCATGGATTGACCGAAACCTTCTAGAATCCCAAAAGGCCTAGGAGTTTCGGCCCATAACCAAGCGTGACCCGAGATAACATGATTTGGATAATGAAAGGATTTGTACTTATGATCCAAAAGATATTTGAGCATGTAAACTGAACTAAACAACTCATGACCTTAAATTGGACATTGTTTGTGCATCAAATGGTTAACGGGGGCATCCCTAGCCGACCAAATATTTACATTGTTTTGTTGTTTTACTTTATGATTATTTAGTTAGTTAATCAACCCTTAAATAATTTAATCGCTCATTGTAGTTGCACCATCCCTTGCATAGTTAGGTTACCAAAGAACTTAGCTAGGTAAGATACCTTTCTATCTTTTCATTCATTAGTTTTGGGTCACATTGTATGTCTAGGTAATGATGTAGTCTAGGACCTAATTGAGTCAAGATTTGGAATTAGAGTGGTCAATCCTCGTGGTTTTGACACTCGACTTTCTTATAAATTATATTACTTGGACCCTGTATACTTGGGGGTAAGGGAATTTCACTTAGTCTTAAACTAATCCATAGTTCAAAAGGTTAGCGGACTAATATCTCTAAACAGTATACCACATCCATTCTTGATGCTCAACCGCAATGGAAGCATTCCCATCTCCCCTCAAGATCGAAAAATATGTTTTATCAAAGTGAGAAATCTGCAAATCTTGCAGTAAATAGATCTCATATCGAAGGTTCTAAATAACGGACAATCGTTGGAGATTCATAACTAACATAGATGCCTACACGACATTGATGACCCATTTCGGTACGCTGTGGGGGCATAATTAGCACATATACCGCACAACCAAAGATGAGTAGATGTGAAATGTCAGGCTCATACCCAGTTACCAACTGGTACACACTAGATGGTTGGTGTGCTATGGGTCTTAAGCGAATAAGCATTGCTACACGTAATACTGCATATCCCTAAGCAGATACTGGCAAGTTAGTATGCATAACTATTGCTCTGGCCACAAGCTGTAACCATTGATGTGTGCCTTTATTAAACCATTTTGTGAATGAATATGAGGGATGAGATGTTCAACTTCAATCCCAATTGACATACAGTAGTCATCAAAAGTCTTTAATGTGAATTCTCCTGCATGATCCAATCTAATAGACCTGATTGAGTTATCCGAGTGGTGAGCTCGAAGCTTAATAATTTGTGCTATGAGTTTTGCAAATGCAACATTCCTTGTGAATATCAAAGAAACATGTGATCATCGCATTAATGCATCTACCAAAACCATAAAATATTTAAATGGTCCGCATCCCGGTTTGATAGGTCAACAAATATCACCATGGACTCTATGTAAGAATGAAATATTTTCAATGTTGTCAACCGCAAAGGAAGGCCTACCCTATAACTTTACTAATGAATAAGCGTTGCAAAATGAGCGGTGAGCATTAGAGACTATCACGAAGGAATCTTGTGGACCAACACTAGGTGTTGTAGTCGGCCAAGGGGCTGAAACCAGATAAAGATTGTGAATCTGATCCACCCCATCAAAACCAATAGGTATTTCTACATGATTCTTTGCTCTGAAATACGGATAACCATGAGAGTTTTTCAAGTTTTTGATCATCATATCCCGACCAGGATGTCCCAATTTGTAGTGTCAAAGCTGATATGAGCCAGGTCACACATAGTGGTGAGAGTGACTACAGTGGATTCAATGATCCTAACCGTAGTGAGATATAATCCACTATGAATTGCCTTTAACTTCTCCAAGGTGTGCTTTCTACCAAATTCCTCTGAAGTTATGCATAAAAATTCTTTACCATTCTCACAATGAGTTTTCAAGTGTAAACCCTTGGCTCCAATGTCCTTAAAACTTAACAAGGTTTATTGGCTTTGGCGTGTACAATGCATCGGTGATATAAATTCTTATTCCATGTGGTAGCAAAAATTGTGTTGAACCATGCTCTTGTATATCCAGCGCTGAACTAATCATGGTGGTTATTGAAGAATTGTAGGGCACAAGATCCATGAACAATTGCATATTACGTAAAATAGTATGAGTAGCACCATTATCTACTACACACTAAATCTTGCCTCCAAACATCTACAAAAGATTTTGAAGGGTAGACCCGAAACCAAAAACCAAACTAATTTTCCGATACCGATTTTCAACAAGTCAGAGATAATTTTTGACGGGTCAAAAATTATATAAATCATGTCCAAAGTGACCTCTTCGATGGGTCAATAAAATGGCTTGATGGGAAGAAGAAAAACCTAAAACTGATATGAATTTTTGATATATTTTTCGACGGGTCGAAACTTTCCATCGACGGATCGAATTTGGACAATTTTGGAGACAGAGGCTAGCCTTCGACGGGTCGAAAATACAAAATAAATGACCGAGGACCATCTTTCGATGGGTGGAAAGAAATAAGACAAAATTTTTGACGGGTCAAAATAGTGCCAAAACTAATCCAGGAGGGGTTCTTCGATGGGTCGAAAATTCCGAAGATCAAAACCATCCTTTCTTTTTGCCTCGTTTTTATGATATTTTGATGTCATAGTGTCATAGAGTTATGTATATTTTGAACCATTCAAGTAATATATATGAAAATAACCATTCTTAACAATTTCAAATACTAAAAGGAAGAAATTTTATTAGTTTGCCAACATCAAAAGATTGTCTTATTCCAACAAAAATTGACTACAACAAGTCAAAATAAACTAAACTTGATTACATAGCAGAAATATGAGCCTAATATATAGACTAATCAGAATCCATAGTAGGTAGGCTTGCGTTGGGGACATCTACTATAATTAGATTGGCTTCATCTCAATCATTCATCTCTTGATCTTCAGTATAGTTAGTCTCATGTGCCAAGTACTGCTTGTATTTTTTGTAGGCATTCTGAACATTTTTAGGTGCATGGCATTGTTTTTACATGTGCTTGGTAGAACCACACCAATAGCAATGCGACAAGCGAGAAGTAGAAGTAGAATTTGAAGAATTTTCACCATTCCTAGAACCGTAATTGGAATGATTCTTGTTGGAGTTTTGGCTATTGTCTTTGTGAGTCGAAGTCATATTCCGACTGCTTCCTCCTCTACCACGACCTTTGTCATTCCTTCCTCTACCACCATGATTTTTATAAGGTTCAGAATGATTATTCTTTTTATTCTTACGAGCTTCCCACCAGTATTGTATGTCTCATGGACTTTCCTTGTACCGACTAGCCTAACATTGTTGTTGAGAAGAATCTTTTGATACCTTTCTTTCTTGGCCAACACATTCATGAGATCATTGGATGATTTTAGTCTTCCTTGCTCGTAATCTATATGATATTGATGTGCGATTATGTCCATGAAAGTAGGGAAGGTGGTCAAAGATTTTTCAACCATAGCTTGGTCGGTCTTCACGACGCCGCAAATGACTAGCTCTGACTGTAGGTCTAACATTACTTGATAAAAATCATTGATTTTAGGGAAATCCAACAACCGAATCGAATCCCTCTTTTCTTGTAACTTTGGAAGTTGTGCCTCATGCACATTGTTAAACCGTTCTTGCAAAGTCACCTACAAATCCGCGGGGTCATTCTTTAGCAAGTACTATTTTGTCAGAGTTGGATGAATTTGTCTACGCAGAAACATGAGAGCTTGAGTTTTTCGAGCCTTAGTGTCATCATCAGCATCTGGACCAGGTGGTAGTGGTATGATGGTATCAGTGAGATGTTTTCTAAGAAGAGTATTCTAACATCAGATACCCATCTATGGTATTCTACTTCTTGGATCTCAAATTCAAGCCTTGCCGGCTCGATCATCAAGTTTAGGGAATAAGAAACGTGATCAATGATGTATGGTCATAAAAATCGATGCAAAAATCGGTGGCTTCATACCACACCTCAGAAAACCGTGATTTTTACAAATAGTCACAAAATATTGACTTCCCTTTTAATTTTTTAATGTGAAATCACAATTAACTGTGATGTTCATGAAAGGACCCAACCCCGATTTAGTTTCCTAAACCGGAATCAAACCCCTTCTGAAAATACGAACTTGCAAAAACCATGAAAATTTCGGCAGAGATTCGCTACTACGTGAAATTGTTATTAACCTGCACCCGGAAAACACACTTCATCCTATGCCACAAAAAACCAAACCGTGGGCACCAATCCCATCCGGATTTCTCAATATCATAACAATAATGTAAAGTAATAATCAAAACTGTACTTTACAGAAATCCGGATAAAAACATATAAAAATATAACGACAAAGTAATCCGAGCGATCTCTAGTGTATATATACAAAAATATACAAAGTAGGCAAAACAAGAAACCTACTGGAAAAGAAAGGTAGCTCGAACACTAAGCCTCTGACTGCGACGTAAGACACTAGAATCCGAACTGCAAACTAGGTATGGAAACCGAAAAGCTCAGGGGAAAGACAATAAAATCGTTAGAGTGAGTGGACGAAAATAATAATATGCCTTTCACCATTTATATACATATCATGAAACAAAGCGAGTTCATAAAATGAATGGAGGTGTCAGGCGAATCTCTCAAGCCAGACGGTTAGGCGAATCTCTCAAGCCCGACGGTGATAGACTAGGCGAATTTCTCAAGCCTAGTGGGCACATTAGGGGAATCTCTCAACCCTGGATCTGGACTACCGGGGATCAGCCGAGTAGCCAATGCATCGATGCTAAGTAAATGCCATCACCATATAAAATATAAAACAAAAAACAATACCTCCAAAAACAATAAATAGTCTCAACATCGTACTGTAAATAAATACGGAAATCAAAAACTCGCTACGTCAGTGTAAATAAAAAGGTCCACTCACAGATAGCACAGCGCACACACGCTCTAATCACGAGATCCGACGGAAGATCCCTCGCCCAACGTACGATCTCGATCCCCTGAATAATCACAAAATATAACTGATCAAAATCACAATTCACTACTCTGTACCACACCTCGGAAACCAACCATTTCCGGAAACATATAACTCGATACAAAATAATCGACGTAAACTCCCGAAATCTCCACACAAACCCTCGACTAAAAATTCGGCATCCAAATCAACTCGAAAACCTCAAGGCGATGATCGGGGCGCAATTACGAGCAAAACGACATAAAATTCATCAAAATCCAAAAAGTCAACGGGTCGCCGGAGCTCCGCCATTGATCGCCACCGGCGGCGGCGGCAAGCCGTCAACCGGAGGAATTTCCCGGCGGCCAAGCTCACTGTAGATTCTCCTCCTCAAGCCTAACACATCTCTCAACTGTGACAACTTCCAATTCCGCCCCAAATCGCCAGAAATCAGCTCGAAAGGCTCACGACTGAGAATCGCTAGAAAACTTTCCCGGCCGATTCCGGCGCTGTCACGCCACCTCGTCCCTCAAAACCAAGGGGCAAAACATCCTAGAGCAAAACCCAGTCGATTCCACCCAAAAACCTCACCGGAAAGTCACCGGAGCGCCGCCCCCATCAAACCCGATTCCGGCTGGATTTCCATGAACTTCAACTTACTCATTCTCCCTCAAAACCTCACTAATTTTCACAAATTCAAGTTCCAAACCATAGGAAATCAAGAGAGGAATCTATTCATACCAATTTCGTGGCCGGAGGTGGCCGGAAACAAAAGGTCTTTGGCGAGTCAAACGGCGGTGCAAATTCTTCCCTCGGTCAACGCGGGTCAACGCCTCCAAGTCTGGTCAACGCCAGTCAAACTTCCCAAAACAGTGTTTTCGACAATTTTTCGACTATTTCCGATATTTATACTCGAGACTCGATACGATCGACGGTCCAAAACGAATCACAATCACATTTCGGATAACTCAAATCCAAACGGATAAACACGACGAAATTACGTGATTTCAAATATTCATAAGATATTCCTCAGTTATCGAAACAATTATCCGAAACCGCCCACGAACTCGAAATCACACGTACTACAATTCTCGTGAAGAGACTCAACTCAAATTCTCGCCCGATAATTAAGTCGTAAACTGAACCGCCAATTCGATTAATTTACGAAAAACTGTATTACACGCTAACTCGTGAATTAAGCCGATTACTATACTGATTCTGGTTCGGGTCGTCACAGTTCACCAATAACTGTGACTCGCTCAGGACCGTCACTAATATTCAAATTTTGAGAAAGATGTGATGAAATCCCCTTCTCTCAGAAGATATATTAATCCATACGAACTAGAGGCATACAAAAATTCACAGTATTAAAACTTAAATCTATACCTAGATTTAGGATTTTGCGGTAATTAAGTTTTGCAACCTAATTCTAAATTGAAGAAGGTATAAAAGTTACCTCGAGAGTGTTATGCTCAGTATGAAAAAAAAATTAGTTTTGAAGAAAAGCACCACGAACTCCGGTGACGTGCTCCGGCAATGGGGAAGAATTCTGGCAGTGCTGGTGATCGACGGTGGAGTTTGTAGTGTTTATGGGTTAGAGTATTTTTCTTTAGGTGATGATGACTGTCAACTCAAAAACTGTTGATAATGTGTTGAAGGAGAAAATAGATACGCAGAAGATATAATTTGAAACTGTTATTTATTCATTGATAGATGAACTTAAATAAACATTATAATTTGTTACAATCAATCTCCTTATAAATCAGGGATTGAGAAAATATTTACTTTTATTCTATTTAGGACAAGACACATACCAAAATAGTAGGAATATTATTTCCTTAAACAAGTAGATATTTTTCTTAAAATAAATTAAAAAGAAGAATTAAGTAGGTATTTGTTCAAAGGAGAATTTCATCAAACAGTACTTCAATTCTTGTTCATTCTAAATATTCATATTTTAACTTTACAAAATATCAGAAGTATATCCCAACTTGTGATCCTTACCCAAAAATCATACCTACCGTTACTTATTATATTTATTACTGTTAGTTTTTATATCATTGAAATTATGTAATTGATAACAGAGTAAGACGCAATAAGTAACAACATGTATAATTTTTTTGAATTGAGATAAAAAATTAAAACATAATTCTGATATTTTATAAAATTGAGATATAATTAATTTGAGGTACGGTTTGTTTTGAACTTTTCATTCTTCAAAACAAAAACAGAGTCGGTAGGTACGTATAAGAGCATTCCCACCGGGAGGGCACGGCGAGGACGTCCGGGGGGGTGGCCCACCGGTTTGAGGACGTCCGGCGAAGAGCTGGGTGCAGCGAGGGGTTTTGATGACGAGGACCGACGGTTGACCGAGAGGACGTTCGGGGAGGCGTCCTCGGCCGAGCACGCGAGGAGAAACGTCCCAGCTGGCGGGACCCACGCCACGTGGGTGACGTCAGCATGACTTTTTTTTAGGGTAAAAAAAAAAAGTAAAACAGTAAAAGTAAAAACTGTCAGCCAACCAGAAGCTGACACGTGTCAGCTTCTGGGAGGCTGACAGACCAACGGATCTGTTGATCTCAGCCATCCATTTCAAACGGATCTAAACTGATCCGACGGCCCAAATTCAAACACAACGGCCACTTCGGCCAGAAATCAATTAATTGCAATGAAAACCCCAAAAAATTGTAAAAAAATCCCAAAAAATTGCAAATCACCCCCTATATTTTTTCTATAAATACTACCTTCATTTCATTCATTTTTTACATCAATTTGTGTACAACAAATTCACTCTCTCCCCCTCTCAATCTCTCCATCTATCCTCTAAATCCTTTGTTTATTTTTTGGGAAAAAAATGTCAACAAATTGGCTTCTTTCGGAAGATGTGCAATTAAGCATATCTTATTGTCGTTTTAGTGTTGATTCGATTACCGGAAATCGTCAAAAGGTCGACAAATTATGGGAAAAGATTCATGGCGATTTCAAGGCGAATTGGGAGCTAGGTCATGGTGAATCAATGCCGGAAACTAGGACCCAAAACGCATTATCCTCTCGATTCGCAAAGTTGAAGGCGAATTTGAAACTTTGGGGTAGTGCTATTTCTTTCGCACGAAGAAATGCATCTTCCGGCTCAAACTTACACGATGAGGTATTGTTTTTTATCTCCATTTTTTTGCAAGTTATTTTTGAAAAAATATTTAATATAAGTTATGTCCATTTTATTTAATTTTCTTTATGGCATGTTCTTTAATTATTTAATTTTTTAGATGAGAAGTGCTCAATCATTTTATGTTGCCAAAAAGAAGAAAGAGTTTAAGGACTTTGCTTGTTGGGATGTGGTGAAGAATCATCCATACTTCATCCATGTCGAAGCTAGTACACCTCCACCTTACTTATCCTCTACTCCGCCTTACTCATCAACACATCCCGCAAGCTCAATGCCTCCCGCCGTCAACTTGGATGAGGATGATGCATTTCCCACACCAATGAGCAATCAAGCTCCCTCTTCTCCGGAGCATCCTATGGGAGTGAAAGCGGCCAAGGAAGGGAAAAAGAAAGGAAAAAAATGCATGAATTCAACAAATGAAAGAGCCGAGGCTTTGAATAGGATTGCGACAAATCAAGAAGTTTATGGTCGCAATCAAAAAGATAATGATGCAATTGAGGTTTCCCTTCTTCGAGAGCAAATCGCGCTTCAAAAAAGAGATATCGATTTGAGAGCTTTGGCGGAAGAGACTCGGATCATGTCAATGGATACCGAGATTATGACTCCTAAATCCAAGAAGTATTTTACCAAGAGGAAAGCCGAAATCCTTTCTCAAATGGATGAGGTTGAAGATGAAGCAAGCGGAGAAGGCTATTCCAATTGTTATTGCCCCCTTTTTCCAAGCTCTTAAATTAAATTACCCACTTGTATTTTTTTCAAGTATTTTCCCTTCAAGCATTTAAATTATGTAGTTTCCCATTAAAATAAATAAAAATGCAATTTCTTTATTTCCATCAAGTTCCCACACATTACAAAAATTATTTAACACACATAATTCAAACACACAACAATGCAAACACACATAATAAAAATACAACAATTAAGACAACATTTTTATAGTTGTTCACCGGTCTCAAGAAACCAGTTGTGCTTAACTAAGTCCTTTTGAAGCTCTCCATGGATGTAAGCTGATTGGAGATCTACAATACGCTCATTAAACCGTTGTTCATTTCCATATCTTCCAACCGGCTCGAATGGAATACGGTTCCCCCCTTCATCCACTGGCCCATCATAAGCAGTGAATGCGGTAGATGGGTTTTGGAGATCTTCTTCTTGGTTCTCCTCAAACTCATCCTCCACGAACTCGTCCTCAACGATCATGTTGTGCATTATGATGCAAGCCAACATGATGTCTTTTAACGTCGAAAGGCGGTGACACCGAGCTGCATGACGAATTATCCCCCAACGAGCTTGTAAGATGCCAAAGCACCTCTCCACATCCTTACGGTAAGACTCTTGCTTTCTCGCAAAGAGCTTTTGTGGAAGCTCTTGAGGATTAGAAATTGTTTTGACAAACGAAGAGTACCTCGGATATATCCCGTCAGCAAGGTAATAGGTGTTACGGTATGTCATACCGTTCACTTTATAAGTCACAGATGGACTTCTTCCAGCAAGCACTGCATCGAATACATCTGATTGATACAACACGTTGATATCATTTTGAGCTCCTGGTACCCCGAAGAAACTATGCCAGATCCACGTGTCATATGAGGCCACTGCCTCTAAGATGATTGTTGGACGACCTTTCCTCCCTGAGTACGCCCCAGACCAAGCAGTTGGGCAGTTCTTCCACTCCCAATGCATGCAATCAATGCTGCCGATCATACCAGGAAATCCGCGTTGTTTAGCCCTTCTTAGAAGCCGAGTGATGTCTGTCTGATCTGGAGCACGGAGGTAACGAGTACCATAAAGCTCAACCACTTGGGTGCACCACTTCTTCATGCACTCCATAGTTGTTGAGTCCCCCATCCTTGTGATTTCGGCACACTGATCTGCTGCTGAGCCGTATGCCAACATCCGAAGAGCATCGGTCATCTTTTGTTGGGGAAGAAGTCCGACCATTCCAGTGGCGTCGGCTCTTTGATGCCAAAATGGGTCGTTGTTGCAGAGGTCCGTCATTAAACGGTTGAATATATGTCGGCTTATTCGGAACCGCCGACGAAAGTCGTGGTTGGTGAAGACCGAGCGTTCGATGAAGTAATCTTCCATAAGATTATGGCCCCTCTCATCCCTCAGCCTTGGTTGATTTGCACGGCGGCGTGGTGCTGGATCATCATCGAATGCTGCATCAACCGCCACCGCGTCGATAACGAATTGATTGTTCATTTCAGCATTTTGTCGGCGTCGTTGTCGCCTCCTATTGAAAAAATTAGTGAAACCCATAGGATTCATCTTGATGAAAGGGAAATGTGATGAAGTGTTTAGAGAGGATGATAAGAAATGTGAAGAAGTGTTGGTGTGAGTTCTTCCACTCCCATAGCTCATTCTTTTATAGTCATTTTGAAGAACCAGATTAGATTAGATAACGACACGTGTCGACCGTCGGTTGGTTGAAAATCTTACCGAATATCTTTCGCAATTATTTTGCCGACACCAACACGTACACAATACACGTGTCACATTCTCGTTGGACCGCAATCTTACAAGAAATATTACCGTCCTATCTTCATCAATGATTTTGCCGACACCGACACGTATACATGGCACGTGTCTCAAAATAACTTGTCAAAAATGTTATCGTAAATCCGTAACCACTTATATGTTCTGGGATAACACGTGTCGGTTAGTTATTGGGTGAAAATAATATTCGATATTTAAAATTTCAAAATTTTAATTATTCGTGAATAGTAATAGGAAGTCCTCAAACAGGCACCGTTGCACGAAAAACTGTTTGAGGACTTGCTATTCTGAAGAATTCCTCAAAATGAGGCTTCCTCACATCCTCCATGGGTGGGAATGCTCTAGAGAATGTGTCGTTTTCTCCGATGTTCACACCTGCGGATCCCACGTGCTTGTGCCCCATGGCGGCCTGATAATCACCGGTATTGTTGTTAACGAAGGGCCTAGCACTGATAAACACCGTGGCCCCATGTCCACTATCATCATGTTCCCACTGTTTTGTTTTGACGACGAATCACGTCAAACACTTCCCATGCCACCCTACCAAACCAAATTAGATTACATGGTCTCACTTCATTTCAATCTTCGGTCCATCCCTCCCTATAAATCACTACTCTTTTCCTCTCTTTAGACTCCAAGTGGACGATGGCGATGAAACAACAAGTCTCAGACTACCTGGAGCCATGGCGCTACCTGAACGACAAAGTCGTCTTGGTCACCGGCGCCTCCTCCGGCCTCGGCCGCGAGTTCTGTTTGGATTTGGCTAAAGCCGGCTGCCGGATTGTGGCCGCGGCTCGCCGCGTTGACCGCCTCCGCTCTCTCTGTGATGAAATCAACCACGTCACCACCTCCGCCTCAGCATCTTCGAGTAGTTCTGTGAGAGCCGTCGCTGTAGAGCTCGACGTCAGCGCCGACGGCGGAGCGATTGAGAAGTCTGTGAAGAAAGCTTGGGATGCGTTTGGCCGAATTGACGCCCTCATCAACAATGCTGGTGTTAGAGGTCGGTTAAGTTTCGTCTCTGTCTACCGATTCTAGTATGAGATTTAATATTTATATAATATAATTTGAAATCTCTTTGAAGTTTATTTGACTAATGAGTATCATGGTCTTCAATTATAAATTCTTATTATTGTTTTTGTTCTCATTATGTTTGGAGAAATGGTTGTTGCATTGGCAAATAAGCATTTTCTTGACTGTTCTGGTTTAGTGTTTGACAATTGACATTATTGCTTGCATTTCCTGGATGATTTATTATCTTTTATTTGCTGACTATTTGTGCTGCGTCGTCGGAACTTTATTATATTGCATGATTACGTTCGGTCTTCTGAGTTAGAATTCTTACTTTTTAAAGCCCCCTTACTCCAGGTCAAGATTTACCTGACCTGAGGTTGGACTTGGTAGAACCTTTCATGAGAATCTTATAAAACTATGAACTAATTAGAAAGGAACATTTATCCCTAGATGTTGCTTAACATAAATCATCCGTAACATGTAATTCAAGTACAGTGACACATTTTTGGTGTATGGCGAGTAACAGGAAATATAGAGGAAATGCCATACATTGTTTTCCTCCTTTGATTGTTTTGTTCTTTTATAAAGGATTTTGAAGGCTTACAGCTAAGCCACATCTTTGAAGGTGGTGGTTTTCTTTTTTGGCTCGTCATAATTGTACTCAAAGTGGCAATCATTATTCTTAGACTGCTAGGGCTCCTGGTGTTACAAGGATCTGATGCTCGTTCTATCCCATTGGCTTGCACCATTGGCGTTCACGTTGTCAGTATTGTCCACCTCTAGTCCTGACATGTTTATAAATCTGATCACACATATCCTACGCTTTTGATTATGAGAGTCAACACTTTGAAAGCAATATCAATGTTACTCTTTTATCTGTCTCCTATATAACATATTGTCTCTTCGTAAGAGCCTTCTGTTTTTGTATCTTATCAAGAGATTTTGCCTCTGAATTGTGACTTAGATCAACCAAATGGGTGAATAAACTAGAATTAGATTTAAAATACTTTAAAAAAAATAAAGAATAAAAATAAAATAAACTAACTAAAAAAACATGTTCCTCGGATAGATGGTAATGCTAGGTACCACTTTTTGCATCTTTCCTAGAACTCAACTCTTATGTGGCAGCTCATGTGGTATCACAAAGATTATGATCTGGTTGTTTCTATGAAACATGACTGCAGGGATGCAAAAGGTTGGTTCACATAGCAATTATAGATATTTTATATTCTGATAATTATTTGTGAGGCAGAGTTTAACTCAATTTAACTGGGAAATAGATACTGGTAGTAGCCACTTGTGAGGACACAGGCGGTCCTTTTAAGGGTGGGAGAAGGCCTTCCTCTCCCCTCCTTCCCCTTGAATATTGCTGGCATAGGTCCACTACTGAACGTGTGTTTCCATAAATTGACCTTTTAGAAAAATATGGACTGGAAGCACAGGCCCTCAGGATAAGGCGACCCAGCAGAACTCTTGTTTGTTCTGGTTCTTGAAAATTTGGACCAACTTACATTCACTCAGAAATGTTACCCAAGTAAAGCTAGATCCCCAACTTAGATTCACTCACACAAGGCATACTGTCTCTCTTTTTTTCTTGAAAGCTACTGTGTTTTTCTTTTGCTCACTTCATTCTGTTAGAATGTTACCTCCATTAACCATGAGAACTGTGATGCATCATTATCTAATCATTTCACTATTCTGTTTAGAAATGGATATTTTCTTCCTCTCAAATTAATTTCTCATCCTCACTTTTATCTCTCTTCCTTAGGTAATGTGGCATCTGCTTTGGACTTGTCTAAGGAGGAATGGAACAGCACTTTAAAGACAAACTTAACAGGAACCTGGTTGGTCTCAAAATATGTTTCCCAGCACATGCGCGATGCAGATAAGGGAGGATCAATCATTAATATATCTTCCATTGGTGGTATTGATCGTGGGCATTTGCCTGGAGGTGTAGCATACAGTTGCTCTAAAGCTGGCATAAATATCATGACAAAGGTACTTTCATCGTACTTCAATGGTATGAGTCTCATCAATAGCTTGAGAGAAAGGAGTCATACTTGTCTTTGTAGCTTAATATATATGGCTTTGGCCATGAAACATAATTACTTGAAGTGATGTCTGCCATGCTGGGTGGTGAATTTTAATAAAGAGAACAACATACAAAGTCAATGAATATCGAGGGATGATATACAATATATACCTCAGTAAACCGCAGTCTACAAGCATTTTAATATTATTATTTTGATAATAAAGTCTTATAGTGAGTGGGAAGTTTTAAATTTTGAATTCATGAGTTCAGTAGTTGCAACTTACAAGATTTTAAAAGCTAAACTGCTAGTCTTACTAGCATGATACAAACAAATATTTCCTCAAGTTTTACTTTTGGTATTATAGCCCGTTTACCTGTTTCACTCACAGCATTATATTTGCTTTAAGTTATTTTTTTCTTTGAACTGTTAAATTCCTCAATGGTGTACATTGGATTTGTTATGGTATGTACTAAAAAAGTTGTCGTTTATTGGTAAGGAATGGAATTTTACCGACTTGTATTATTTTTCACAGGTCATGGCTATGGAGTTAGGGGTATACAAGATCAGGGTGAATTCAATAGCACCTGGGTTGTTCAGATCTGAAATTACTCAAGGTCTTATTGAAAAAGATTGGCTACACAATGTGGCTAAGAGAATTGTCCCCTTGAGAACACATGGCACTGCAGATCCAGCACTGACATCGCTAGTACGTTATTTGTTACACGACGCTTCTGAATATGTCTCGGGCAATATTTACATTGCAGATGCAGGATCAACCTTGCCTGGTGTCCCCATTTTCTCATCACTTTGAGTTTCAGGTTGATTTATGTTCTTTAGAAGAAGTTCACACTAATGTAAAACTCATATTTAGTACCCCCCATGCAAATGTAATGATTGAATGAGAAAATAACATTGTGAAAGGTATTTCACTTACGCGATTACATGTATCGTGTTATGAAATGTTGCCAATTTATGAATTATCACATTATAATCTAAAATATAACCTGAGATTGCTTGTGCGAGTGTATGAATTACATGTATCGTATTTCACTTATGGGACCGTTGAATTTCGACATCAAATTATGATGATCTAAAACCTGAAACTGTGTATGTGTGTGTGCGTGTATGCTTTATTGTCATGGTTGCGTGTATGATGATCAAATTATAGACATCAAATTATGATGATCTAAAACCTGAAACTGTGTATGTGTGTGCGCGTGTATGCTTTATTGTCATGGTTGCTGTCCATTAATAGGTATCAGTTGTTTTATCTCATACAGAATGTATAGTCTTGCCAAGAAATCATGTTGTAAAGTTTGTCCGAGGAAAAGAATTAATGTTATTTTCTCTTTAATTTTCGTTAAATAGATTTATACACGTGAAAGAAGAGATTTGGTACACGAAGACCCCATTTCCTGCAAATGCACAAATGCACAAATGTATTGTTGTGATGAGTATGATAATGTCACAAATGCATTAGGTAAATACTTTGTATTCCTTGTGCAAAGTTGCAAGTCTAGCCTATACTGTGTTTCGATTAATTAGTACTAAATATACGAGTAACTAATTGGAACTCTATGCTCTGTAGGCTCTGGTTGTTAACCAACAAATTCAGTAGAGATTCCACGTTGTCGATTCTCGAATTGTACCACATTTTCTTTTTTTAAGTCGCACCGGAAAATTCAGACGAGTAGATTTCAATATAATTCAGCCGGAATAGTACAAATAGAGCTGATAAAAGTCAGGATTTATTACCATTCTTTACAAACACTAAGCCTAATATATGTTGAGCTTACTTGCGTTTTAAATAGATCACGAAAAACATGAGAACAGGAAAAGACATACTCTTGAGCACTTATGATAGGTATACATAGACCAATGATTCACGTAATCCAAATAAGACGCAAATAAGCCAACGATACCAATAGTACCTAACTAAGGCCCTAAAAAAGGACATTATTGTATTTAAAGAACTAAATACCTAGAAAACCCTTACAAACAATCACATAATGAAGCCCAAAATTCAAGCCCATGGAAATCCCTCCCAGTACACTAGTGCCGCCATCAAACCTAGAACATCGCCCCACCCTCCTCCACGACCCACTTTCCAGCAGCTTGAGCACCCCACTACAACCACAGAATCCTGACCCACCATCATTCAGCTAGAGACGTCACCATAGTCACCGCCTAAAACTACACCACAACCCAAACGACCGCTAGCTCGACTTCTCAAATCTCAGTAAAACCAAGATGAGCAACCCAGTCACCGCCCGATCTGCAACACTACGTCCAGATCACCACAGCGCCACTAGATGCCACCAAGAGAAACCACCAAAACAACCAAACTCTGGCCCCTACCCCGTGAAATTGTCAGGCCATAAGCTCCTCATACCACATTATGATACAATTGCCACATACAATATAGTCAATTGCTCACCAATTCAATTCAAGTTCTCTCTCTCTCTCTCTCTCTCTCTCTCTCTCTTAGATGGTGAAAATTTTCATTTAAAAGGTGATTATAGTACAGGGTTCCACCGGATTACCAGGCCTGATAAATTGAAACTCCTAGCGTAATACAATGCTAAATCAGTTCAAGCAAATAAAACTAGTCAAACAAACCAGAGTAGCACAGAAACTATCAAAAAATCTAGTACTACTCCTTAGTTGTCTAGGTACCACCTCTATTGTGACGCATTATGACGAAGTTCTTCAGCTGTCATCCCTAGTAGAAGGAGAACCATCTTCTTGTATGGTGATACTTTCTTTGTTGTTGATGCTACAGGGCTAAGCTTAGACTTGGCTTTCTTGACCTCTGATCGGCGACGTTTACCCCCTTACCACCCTAAAGAACTAGGAGGCTCCTCCCTAGCTAGCTGCAAACCTCCATGGGTAGCTTCCATAGGCCCTGCTTATTGCTAACTTGTTGGGTTCAACATGCCTTGATCCGAATCCAGCTAAAGGGATCCCATTGGCAACTCTAAAGTTGAAACGGACCAAGGAGTCGGTCCTGCAGACACAGGTGTATTGTCTACAGATGTCTTCGTATGTGGATCGACAACATCCATGGCGACCTCGTAATGTGCTGCCGGCTTCCTACCTGGACCAAAAGGTCCTGAGACTGGTATATAACCTGAAGGTTCCATTTGCAAAAAAATTACTTGGTTAGAAGGATACTCCTTGAAGAGGGCATTGTCAATCATAGTGGCGTTCAACTCTTCTAACAGTGGTAGTCGCATAATCTCTTGGCCTACACTGGCCATCGGTGCATCTGCAATTGGTACAATGGACAAAGGTACCCCTCCTTGAAACTCGTCTGAAAGAAGTGGTGCTGGGGTTTGATGCACTAATGCTAAAAGTGCCATCATAGAAGAAGGGGAAAGCCAGCCCCCCCAACCCCACTAACTTGCTGCTACAGATTGCTACCCAGTACTCCACCAATGCCTACATGGGTCCTAGGGGCACCTTGAACTGGATCCAAGTTTCATCCTTGACTCGAAACTACCACCGACGACGACTCAGGGCCCTGCATATACCTGCTCGGCCAAGCTGCTGCCATAGTGACCTTCGCCAAAAGCTCCTGTCTTGTTTGTTTGCCAAAAATACAACATTTTGCACCATGCATGAAGGAACCACAATATCCTTTGATATTCTCATACATTAAAGACACATCTATAACATAACTTTCAGATAAACGGAATCAAGTCCTTACCACCAGAGGTCTGCTAAAGTCAATTTCCACCCTAATCTTCATATCCGATTTATGGTTCAAAGCATGATGATCATACTCCTTGTACACATCGACTGCATTAACAATACGTTGGCACCACTGCTCCTAAAGGACACCGACAACAAACTGACCCGAAATGGGCCGAACCACTGCCCATGTCGGCTCTTGTGATGCCGGAACCACAAATGGATCATCAAATCCATCCAAAGCCTTAACAATAATTGTAGTAGGATGAAAATATATACCAAGATCCACTTACGATCGCGCGACATCAATTGGAAAAGGACTGAAACTTACAAACAAACCGATCATCATAAATCCGGGAATGTGCGAGGTCCACCTCACAGAGAGCCGCTACCAGGAATTGAAATTCCGACAAGACAGCATTTGTCGGTGGATCCATAGGTGGGTCGGGGCTGTTCGACATAAGGCCATCGCTACCGACTGGATGAGACGTGCAAGGGGTGTTTTGGATTTAAGGGAAGAAAAAGGAAATGATAGAGAAATAAAAATTTGGATCGAACGAGAGATGAGGGAGATCGGGTGAAGGGCGACTGTGTTGCTAGGGTGAGTGAGGCACAGAACCGAGAGAGTCGAGAGAAAAGGAGAGAGAGAGAGAGAGAAAATCGGGATAGTCATTTTTCCAAAGGTGCATCATATTCAAGTGCTTTCTCAATCTCACTAACTACAAGCTCGGATCTGAGTTGTTGTTGTTGTTGTTGTTGTTGTTAATGCCAATTGATAATATTTCCTCATAGAAAGGTAAGACATGACAACAGAAGAAAAATAGCGACTACCCCTTATGGGCGGCAAACAAGATAAGATCAATTAGATAACGGCTATGTTTGACAACAAGCCTAAGAACAGATCTAATGGTCGACAATAAGCACCAAAACATAAAAAAAATGAACCAAGGAAAATGTCATTGGTATTTAGGGGCACGAATAAACCTAGACTTTGAATGTCTTAAACACTCTATCCAAAGATCTAATGTTTGCACTACTGGAGACCCTAAACTATTCGATCATCCAGATCCTAGCACTACCAGAAAACTATATTTAGGTGACGAAGCATTTTTGTAGCCTAAGTGGTGTTTTTCGTCGGCCAGGTACTTAGGCAAAGCAAATTTCGTCACCTAAAGTCCGCAGTGTAAAAGTTGTAGCCCAAGTACTTAGGCGACGAAATATTGTTGTTTCGTCGTCTAAGAAGCTACTTAGATGATGAAAGATGGTTCATCGTCTAAGCACATAGACGTCAAAAAAATCTTTCTCTAAACGACGACAGTCGTCGTCGTCTAAGAATCATCTTAAGCGACAAACATATAGAGTCGTCGTCTAAGTGTTGCCACTTAGAAGATGACTTGATTTCGTCGTCTAACTGAGAACACTTAGACGACGACAATTGGTCATCATCTAAGTGATGCACCTAGATGACGACCTGATTGTCGTCGTGTAGGTGTAACCACTTAGGCGACGAAATCATTCGTCGTAGTAATTCACTTGGACGAAGACACCAAGAGTGTTCGTTGCCCAGGTTAATTTTTTTTAAAAATTTGTATTTTTTAATCTGAATTATAAAATAAATTTAAAATATATTAATAAAATTAATAAAATATTTATTAAATATAAAAAGTGTACGTACATCGATAGAAATAATAATAAAATAACAAAAAAAATTACGAAACTAAATCGAGGGTAGACATGTTGCCAATTCCCCTGCTGCCACTCGGATCGTCGTCGTTGGGGCCAGAAGTGGGGCAGAGGGGGGATTACAGTCATTTTGAAAATCAGGAATAAGCAACCTCATTTACCTGCATGCCTCGTAGAAGGCGGTCATCTTACGGTTGTGAGCGACGAACTGCGCATCCACCAACCTCGAATGCTCCTAGCTAGGCACAATCTGCCAACTCTTGTGCCAATCGAAGGTTGGCTCGGAGCGCCTCGGTATCCTCTGTAACGCGCCGAGTTGACGAAGCAGATGAAGCGGTCAAATCTCTCTGCATCGTGCATCCAAGCCCACGAACCTTCTTGCTAGGTTGGCGGCCTTAAATAGCATCGGCAAGAGCGATATGACTCTACATCGATAGGGGAGGCACCTCCTGTTTAGGGGTCATCTCTGGGTTGGCCAGCCGGGTCACGGCTAATTCCTCCTCGGCCATTTGTATCAACCAAAAAATTTGGCATAATTTCCCCTAAATTTTTTCGAAAACCAAAAAACCTGCAGACAAGATTACACTTCGAATAACTAATTACAACAACAAAATTACACCGTGGGCACCGATTCCCATCCGGATTTCTCAAGTTGAAAATCATAATTTACATAACTAAACTAAACCATAACCAAATTTAAGTTTAAAATCATATTCCAATAGTACAACCTAACAAAATCATGCACTAATCATAATTCAATTTCTTAAAAATGCAACTAGCTTTATATTAAATCTCGATATGCTTTGAAAGTACGAGTAAATTCAATTGATTTTAGAAATGTGAGTTACTTACCCCTTGTTGACTCGCTTCATTGACGACCCCGGACTTCACGTACATGAGCTTGGATGCTGGCATCCAAGAAGCAATGCTTCAACCCGCATCTTTGTGCTCCTTCGCGATGTAAATGAACTTTCGCGAGCCCGATCCATAGTGTTTGTCCTTCTTGTCCCGATTTGCCTTGTTGGCGGAGGACCTTGGCTATTACACAATAAAGATAATTAAATAATAAAATACTGGTTAAAAATAATAAATTATGCAATTTTCATTACATTAAAGAAAATAAAGATGAACCTTATACTTGTCGGTCTGAAAGTGTTCGACCAACCATTACCACTCATCTTCTCTGTCATTCCGGAGCTCTACAGGCGGAGGATCGCTTGTAGTACTTGTGGAGGTCGTACTTCTAGCCTTTGTAAACGCGGCTAGTCGTCTCCTCTATATCCTTTATCATCTCCACTGAGCCGGAGATTTCAAAATGATTCTAGAAATATAAATAACAAATTCAAATTAATTATAGAAATAATGCATTTATGTTTTGTAACTACTTAAAAAAATAAATAATAATAAATAGTATTACCGATAGTTCGCGGTACACCATCAACTTTTCATATCGGGGTAGGTCGTTCCACGAAGGGAAAACCATACGGATGTTGTTCCGTATGATTGAGCCGAAGGAGTGCGAGGTTAGACTCCCGAGCTGCGCGGTCGAATGGCCTCGGGTGAACTCGTTGTGCGGGAGGTGGATCTTCTTCCCCGTTGACTTCACTATGCTCTTGCCTTTGGCCCCCTTTCCAAGTCCTCGAGCCATTTTCGCAGGCGCGTTGGATGGCTGTCTTCTGACCTCATGGCGAGCACTATAGAGAATCGAGTCGTCGACTGACTCATCCAGACTGTCTGACAGCGCAGACGATCTGGCCCTATCTAACGGCGCAGTCGATCGGGCCCCGTGCGGCTCGTCCGTAAAGGCTGAGGCATCCTCATGTGGAGCATGAGGAATTTGGCCTATCACTGGAGCAAAGGATTGCTGCGGAGAATGTGTAACGGTTTCTTCCGAATCCTGCCTCCAACTCATTGTTTGCGCAATGGCTTGGCGTTCGGCCTTCTTTTCCGCAGTCATGCGCCTCTTCCATGGAGCCATAATTAAGCTGAATAAATTAAATACTAATAATATAATATTCATCGGATATTCATCGAATATTGACAATATAATATTCATCATAATTCATCGCCTTATATCCAAATTTCACAAATTTATCCAATAAATCAAATAAATATATCTACATATCCACAAATAGATATCAATTAAAACAAATTAATATACAGTTTCATCAATATACCCAAAGTTTTCCAACAACATTAATATACCCAAATTAATCAAAATAACATCAATATACCCAAATTTATCCAAACAACATCAATTCATACTTATATTATCAAAAAATCATACAATTACCAAATAAATCCATATATTACCCAATTTTTTATTCATAAATATATATAATATATTATAATATATATTTGATATATACACACACCATATATATAGCATATATTTTTATATATTTTTTGATATACACCATATAAAATATATATTATATATACACATCAAAAAATATATATATATATATTTTGTATTTATACATATACATATATATATATATATATATATGTAGACATATATATAAGGAGAGAATTTGAAGTTGAGAGAGAGTGATACCGAGAGGTTTGTCGGGAGAGGAGAGAGATTCTGGGAGGTGGAGGGCAGCACCGGGATGAGAGAGACTCTGGGAGAGGGGAGAGAAGGAGAGAGAAAGAGAAGGAGAGTCTGGCCAGTGGCGGTAGCTAGGCGGAGGAGCTCCACTCGATCGATGATGGCGGCGGAGGAGAAGAGAGAGAGAGAGAGTGAGAGAGAGAGAGAGAGAGAGAGAAAATTATGAGAAAACTAGATCAAAGTCGATCTAGTTTTTGGGATATAGCAATCGACTTAGATGACGACACAAGTGGTTTCATCTTCTAAGTTCACTTAGGCAACAAAAAGAAAAGATTTTGTCGCCTAAGTAGTTTTTAAATTGGCCCCAAAAATTGGGCTCAAAAAATGAACCGCCCAAAAATTGGGCTTACGCGACGAACAAAATACATTACCTCGCCCAAGTATTTTTTAAATGAGACCTGAAAATTTTGGCGCAAAAATGAACCGCCCAAAAAATTGGGCTTAGGCGACGAAACTATTCAGTTCGTCGCCTAAATGCTTACTTAGAAAATGAACCATTTAGTTTCGTCGCCTAAGGTTTTGGGGTTGAAGGTAAAGGGATTACAGTTAGGGTTTAAGGTTAGGGTTCCCTAGACGACGAATACATTGTTAGCGTCTTCTAGGTAGTGCTCTTAGATGACGAAAGTGCAGGTTTTCATCGTCTAAGTTAACTTTAGACAATGAAATAATGCACTTTTGTCGGCCAAGAGTAAATTTTATTTACTCTTAATTTTTTTTTCCAATTCCAAACGTAATTTTATTTCAAGCATCACCGTTTGGCCTTTCCAATTTCATTTTCGTATTTACTTCCGATTCATAATGGGTCTATTAATTTATAAATTTTATTCATCTGATATAATTAATTAAATACTAATGCAGCCTCATATCAATCTTTATCATCATAATCATCATCATATGAATCATCATCCTCTTCCTTATCTGATTACTCCTCATCATCATACTCTACATCGTCTGAATTGTACTCGACATCGTCATCATCCTCAGGCTCCTCGACTTCTGGGGCATTATGCGCTAACTCTCTAATCTTCTTTGGAGGAAGATTTATGGTGTCATCAATCGGGGGTAAGCGTTCGTTATGCCGAACCAGTTCCATTATGCGGGGATGACTGAAGTATTAGGCTCTTGATATGCATTGTCTCTATGCACTTCAATATCAGTCACCAACGTCCCATCAAGTATAGTTGCACTCCATATTCCTCGGTGTGACATATGATTTACTATTTTCTAGCCTTCACCAGTTTTCGGATCATCCAGATAGAACACATGCCTAACTAAGGTGGCAAGAGTAAATAGGTCATCCTCATACCAACTTGAGTTTGTATCGACTGATATTAGCCCCATATCTTCCTTGGTACGCTTGAACCATTTGCACTTGAAGAGAAAAACGTTGATATCATTCCCGTATAGCTTCTCAGCGATATGTTCACGAACTTCATAATAAACAGCATCGCCTTCCCCAACTGCTATCCCACTGTTTTGTGTGCTTATTCCTTCATCTCGAGTCAATGAATGAAACTTTACACCATTCACAAAACAGCCAGAGTAAATATAGTGCTTAACCGGCTTATGGGCCAACAGATACTTTTCCCATGACCACCACCCATCGTGGTTATCGAATTTTTGTGGATCATCCATCTGCAAAAATGTGAAGAATATATATGAATGTGTAATTTGATTTCTAACGAAAATTTGATATAGTTTCCCCTAAAAATAAAGGAAACCAAAACTTGCATATATACACAAAGCTAAGGCAAAACACTTTGCCCAAAAATACACCGGCCAAATGCCATACGTACTATATATGAAAAAAGAGTTTTAAAATAATTAAAAATACGTACCCATTGTCAAAAATAATCGGGGAACTTCTTCTTAAACATCTTTTCAACCAAAGAAGGAGTCTTGTCCGGTTTGCGCCTCTGAATGTACTCCCTGTAGTATGTCATGTAATTGTCAACCTCGTCACAGTCTCGCAATACTATCCAGTACGCTTCTTCAAGTTCTTCTTTAGTTGATATTTCCTTTAATACTCCTTTAAATGGTCGTACAACATTTGTGACGATTGAAAGATTGTGGTGGACATTTTGAATTGGCTGGACTGGATCCTTGACATACCTATTGCAATAAGTAACACACTCATGCATTATGTATGTCTCTGTTATGGAGCCATCTGGGGCAGATTTATTTTTCACAAATCCTTTATACTTTCCGAGTTTTCTGCAAAATCATACAATTAATAATTTGAAGAATAGTAGAAACACAAAAAAAATTGTAAAAATGATGAACAACCGTTATAAATAATTGTACGTACTTTCTTGAGGATACATCCAAGTGTAGTGAATTGGACCAGAAAGGAACACTTATTTGGGTAGGTGGATCATGAGGTGAATCACGATGTCAAAGAAAGCAGGAGAAAATTCCTCTCTAATTTGTAAAGGATATGCACTATTTCGTATTGAAGTTCGAGGACATCTGACCTCTGCCACCATCTACACAATGCTACAATTGGTTCGAAGATGTCACGAGGAAAATATGCTCAAATTACCACTAGAATTAGACGTTGCAGCATAATGTGATAGTCATGAGTCTTTAGACCAATGAACTTGTGCTGCATCTCATCAACTCCTATAATATTTGCTGCATAAGTAGATAGATAACGAGCAATCTTGAACCAACTGAATACAAAATCCCTTTGTGTCAGCTTCATCGTATAAGGTGCATCTGGCATCTTGTTGTACACTCCTCTTCTATCCCTCCTCAACCACAAGTGATGACGCAAATTCATAGATTCCAGATCTTTGCATGCTTTGGGAGTATCTTTGGTCTTCAACTTAATACCTAAAATTATTCCCACCACGTTGTCGCACACATTCTTTTCTATGTGCATGATATCAAGGTTTTCCGAAGTTTCAACTTGGACCAGTAGGGCAGTTCAAAGAAAATACTCTTATGATGCTAATAGCTAAGATCGTGTAGAGGGTGTGGTTTCAGGCTCTTTACTTCTTTGTAGTTGGTCAATACACCAAAATGGAAGCTTGTGATGACCCGGAACAGAATCAGTAGTGTAATCAGCTTAATTTGTGAGTTTGCGCGTAATTGCAGATTTCCGATAATTGATTGAATCGCCAGACTTGATCACGACTAAATTATTGACTGAGAATTTGAGTTGAGTCTCTTCTCGAGAGTTGTTGTACGCGTGATTTCGAGTTCGTGGGCGGTTCCGGATTATTATTTCGACGACCGAGGAATATAATATGAATATTTGAAATTTTGGAATATTGTCGAGTTTATCTGTTCGTATTCGAGTCTATCCGAATCGTGATTGTGATCCATTTTGGACCGTCGATCGACCCGAACCGTAAATGTAATGGTTATCGACTTGATTCGCGAGTTTCGCGATTAGTCGCGATTTCGACATAATCTGTTAATATGGCAACTTCGTTAGCTACTAAATTATCGGGCGAGAATCTGATTTGGAATCCTTCGCGGAAGTTGTTGAGAAATTAATTTCGAGCTCGTGGGAACTTCCGGAGGATTATTCTGAGTTACGAGGATTAAGTTATGAATATTTTCGGCCGTTGATCGTTTAATCGGATAAGCTTGTGATGAATTAACCGTTGACTTTTTATCGGATTTGCTGAAGTTGGTTGACTTCAGGTGGAAATTGAAGAATTTTTCGAGATAAGTTTGTTGACGCGAGAATTGTTGAAAACGGAATTACGATGCGAAAGTTACGTTTGTTCGAAATTTGTCGTAAAGTTAATTTTGGTAGTTTCCGAAATTGGAAAGTATTTAAAGTGGGTTTCTTCTT
The DNA here is from genome assembly GCA_946800695.1 of Geum urbanum. Lineage (NCBI taxonomy): Eukaryota > Viridiplantae > Streptophyta > Magnoliopsida > Rosales > Rosaceae > Geum > Geum urbanum. The sequence goes on along the minus strand of OX327013.1, from coordinate 6,328,167 downwards.
TGGAAAAGTCAACTGGGCATTAATGTGTGTTGATCGAGTCAACTCGGGGGGGGGGGGGGGGGGGGAGGAGGTGCGATGGTGGGAGGCTCGGCTCGCCGGCGGTGAGCTGTCGTCCGGCCACTTCAGGCCTCGGGGTATACCCCCTCCGACTCGCCTCGACATCCCCGATGTATTCCCTGCCACCATCGACGGCGAGAACGCCGGAGGAGGAAGAATTTCCGGTCGAAACTTTGAAGATTTTGGGGGTTTTAGGTTGACATTTTTCCGGCCAAATCGAGGGGCATGAAGCACTGGGCTTTGAAGCCCTCATCACCACGAATCTACCTATGCAAGTATGGCGTTCCAATTCTTCTTGTACATGGAGAATCGATCGATTGAAAGTTTGGTGGGATTTTGGTTTTGCTTGAAATTGGACTAGTTAGAGTTAGAATTAGACTTTGGTGTAGTTATGGAAGTTGTTTGTTTGATGATTTTGTGTGGAATAGCTGTTGGTTCGCCGGAAAATTTCACGGTTGGATTTTCGACGATTTCGTCGTTATTGAATTATATGTTTCCGGGAACGGTTGTTTCTCGTGATATGATTTGAGGTGTTGAGTTATGATTTTGAGCGGTGGATTTTATGATTATTCAGGGGTTCGTGATCATTCGTTTGACGAGGGATTTTCCGCCGGATCACGGGATTAACGCGTATCGCGTTACGCTCACCTGTGAGGGGACATTTTTTTTTTATATTTTCACAGTTGTTGCGAGTTTGTGATTTTCCGTATTTAATTATATACGATGTTGAGATTATTTATTATTTTATGAGGTATTATTTTATATTTTATGGTGATGGCATTACTGCATCGATGCTTCGGCAACTCGGCTGATCACCGGTAGTCTGCCAGAGTTGAGAGATTCCTCTGGACCAGAGTTGAGAGATTCCTCTGGACAGGGTTGAGAGATTCCCCTGTTATGCCGCTGGGGTTGAGAGATTCCCATGGCCTATCACCGTCGGGCTTGAGAGATTCTCCTGACCTTCGGGCTTGAGAGATTCACCTGGCAACCTCCATATATGTTTTCCGAACTCGCTATACTTGTTTATTGTATATGAAATTGGTGAAAGACATATGTTTATTTTTCGTCCACTCACTCTAACGTTTTATTTGCCTTTCCCCTGGACTTTTCGGTTTCCGTGCCCAGTTTGCAGTTCGGACTCTGGTGTCGCACATCGCAGTCGGAGGCATAGTGTTCGAGCTACCTTGTTTCTTCCAGTAGGTTTCTTGTTCTGCCTGCTGTGGTATATTTATATAATTATACACTAGAGGTCGCTCTGAGCATTATGATGTATACATTTATACATTTTTTCCCCGGATTTCTGTAAAGTATAGTTTTATTGATTACTTTACATTACTGTTGTGATATTGAGAAATCCAGATGGGATTGGTGCCCATGGTTTGGCTTTTATGGCATAGGATGAAGTGTATTTTCTGGGTGTAGGTTAATGGCAATTCCGCGTTAGTAGCGTTACTCTGCCGAAATTTTTATGGTTTTTATTGGTTCGCGTTTTCAGAAGGGGTTTGATTCCGGTTTAGGAAACTAAATCGGGGTTGGGTCATTTCAGCTAGGTATCAGAGCATTTGGTTTTAGGTTCCGTAGACTTCTGTAGTCGTGTTTACTAAGGATATTTGAGAATGTACAACATGTCTGGAGTGATGACCCAACCGGCCCGCGGATACTCATCAATACTCCGGGTGTTGTATGCTTTCAAATATTTAAAGTTCCATGATTACGTTCTACTTGTTGCGAACGATGTTTTATTCATTAGGATGCCTCCTTGAAGTGCTTTCCGTGTCGGTACAGTTGTGGATCCTATTGAGGATCAATCGACGCGCGACCTGGCAGTGAGTTGCGGGTTTGGATGAGCAATTTGAATTCAGAGATTTGTGTGGCATGGTTTGCCTGGTTGTACGTGTATGGGCGTCTACATGTTGCCTCAGAGCAGAGAATTGTGTTAGTTGATGGTGTGCCCGAGTCAGATCATTGTATTTGATGGGTTGGTATTTTGTGAGTTCCTGTTGCGACTCCATGTCCTATATTCGGGGTGTTGTTTATACGGTAATGGTTCAATCAGGCTACCCAACAACGGAAATATAGAGTGTTTACCCACCTGAGGCAGAGATGTATTGTTCATATGGTTGTTTCCGTTTGCACGTGTTATGTGGCTTCAGAGGAAGTAGTGCACGAGGTTTGAGATGAGTTTGAACCTGAGCATTAGAGGGATTTTGACTGTTATTCCTCGAGATAACCGTGAGGAGCTTGATGTGCTGCACTCAGAGGTGAGGATATCAGGAAGGAAAGGCGTACGCAGTTTCCGACATGTTGGTTTGAGGAAAGTGGACTTAGTCGAGATATTTGATGAGGTTGAGTTCAGGCACCTCGGGATTAGTGATTTCATCAGGCTGTGGCCTTTTCGAATATATTGAGGGTCATCAGATCAAGCAGAGGATACATTTGGTGGTGGTGGAGATCACGGAGTAGCGGACTTGTTCCTGTGGCATGAGTTTGGGTGATCATTGGTGATCCTTCCACACAGCAGGCGTCGCTGTGATTTGTGTTCGTGGAGCACTTTCAGTTGCTATTGTGGTGGCCAGGAGGGTCACGTTGCGAGGGAGCGTCCTCAGCTAGCTATTTTAGTGGTTCGGCAGCTCAGAGTTCACGAGGAGGTGATGATGCTATTTATGGAGTTTGACCAATGTAGCCTTCTAGACGAGTCAATCAGCAAAGTCGTAATCGATGTGGACGGTTTGTTGGGCATGTCGGAGTTCGTGCCACGACCTTGTATGAGGACAAAGTTTCTTTGAGGTTACCATCGCTTGATATCCATGGCTATTGTACCTGCATCTCCACTTCCAAGGTTTTGGAGAGTGTTGCATCCATCCGGAGAGGTTGCGGGATCTTTGATGGAGGTCTTGGGTTAGCCGCAGATCCATTATAGCTGGATATCATCGATTTTGTTATGATATTGGGTATGGACTTTTGGCGACACATTTGGCTATGTTCGAGTGTCTCGAGAAGGTGGTTGTGTTTCGACGACCAGGTTTCCCCGAGATATTGTTTCGCGGTGAGAAGAATATTTTATTGCCATGTGTGATTTCAGCGAAGATGGTCGAGCAGATGGTGGAAAAGCATTGTGTTGCATACTTAGCTCATGTTGTGGATACTACGGTTGCTGTGCCAGTGATTGGTGATATTGCGGTGGTTCCCGAGTTCCCAGATGTGTTTCCGGAGGAGTTACTGGGTATTCCTCCAGTGCGGGAGACCGACTACGCCATTGAGCTTTTACCGGGATCTTGTCGTTCGGTGCCAGCGGAGCTGATGGAGCTACAGGTTCAACTTCAAGAGTTGCTGGAGGAGATTTCATACGACCCAGTGTATCACAGTGGGGTACTCTTGCATTATTTGTGCGAATATAGGATGGTTCGACGAGGTGGCGCATTGACTACCGGAAGCTGAATCAGGCTTCAGAGGAGAGCAAGTATCCTCCACTTCGGATTGACGATTTGTTTGATCAACTCTCGAGAGCTTCAGTCTTTTCAAAGATTGATTTCGGGTCCGAATACCATCAGTTGAGGATCGGTGAATCAGATGTGGCTAGGACGACTTTCGGATCACGGTGCGAGCACTACGAGTTCTTGGTCATGCCGTTTGGATTGACCAATGCCCCGCATCTTTTACGGACTTGATGAACCGGGTGTTCAGACGATTTCTGGACAAGTTTGCGGTTGTGTTCATCGGCAACATCCTGATTTACTCTAGGAGTGTGGGCTAGCACCTAAAGCATTCACGAGTTATTTTGCGAACTTTGCGAGATGATCCGTTGTTTGCGAAGTTCAGCAAGTGTGAGTTTTGGTTGAATAGCGTGAAGATTTTGGGCCACGTAATGTTAGCTGAGGGAGTCAGCGTAAAAACCTGACCAGATAGAAGCCGTGAATGAATCGGAGTAGACCTACCACCGTACCGGAGATCAGGAGTCTCTAGGGTTTAGCAGGTTATTATTGGTGCTCTGTGCAAGATTTTCTCGGATTGCCACTCCATTTTCCTGATTGACGAAGAAAGGCGTCGAGTTCGAGTGGTTCGATGCGTATGAGATGAATTACTTACTCCTGAAGGAAGTTGACCGTTGCACCGGATTTGACTTTACCTGACGACCGTGGTGAGTTCGTGGTTTATAGCGGTGCATCGAGATTTGGATTTGGTTATGCTTGATGCAGTATAGCAGAGCGGTGGCTCATGGTTTCAGGCAGTGGAAACTTTATGAAGCTACGTATCCTATGTATGATTTGGGAGTAGCTGTCTTTATGTTAGCATCGAAGAGTACGAGACATTACTGCTACGGTGTGCAGCGCAGTGTAGGGCGAAGAGTACGAGACATTACTGCTACGGTGTGCAGCGCAGTGTAGGGTGTACACTGATTACTTGAGTTTCATCTACTTGCATATTCAGCCAAGTTCGAGCTTGAGGCAGCGTAGATGGATGGGGTCGATTGACGACTATGGCTGCACATTTGAGTTTATCCGAGAAAGGCTAGTGGTTGTACTTCTATCTTTCTGGGGTGTTGTTGCTGATGCATGTAATCAGAAATCGGGAACTTCATTGTTTCATATATGTGTGGCTCGAGTTTCTGTGTTAGCAGAGTTGCGAGCTATGGGAGCTGAGTTCGAGTATGATGATGTTGAAGCTCATTATTTTGCGTACGTTATGCACTGGTGGTACGGAGATGTATCTGATACTTCGAGTTTACTACTCGTGACGCAATATGAAGAGGAATATAGCAGCTTATGTGAGCAAATGTCACATTTGTCGGCAGGCAAGGGCAGAGAGGCAGAAACTTGCTGGGAAGTTACAGCCATTGGAGATCTCCGATTAGAAGTTGGAGCTTGTCACTGTAGATTTTGTGTGCTAGTACGCACTTCCGTTTGTGATACTAGTTATCGGGTCATTGTGGACCATTTGATAAAGTCAGTTCTTTTCCTTGTACTTCCAGAAAAGATTTCAGTGGCAGGCTGGTATAGCTGTATTTGGCGGAGGTTGTCCATTTTCGTGGTGCGCCTGTGTCCCAGTTTACTGATCGAGGTAATCAGTTACAACAGAGTATTGGCAAGCATTGCAGTGAGCATTGGGGACCATATTACAGTGTAGTACCGTTTCTTATCCTCAGATTGGTGGGCGATCTTTGAGGACTAGTCAGTCTTTAGAAGGCATGTTGTGGTCTTGTGAATTGCAGTTCCGAGGGATTTGGGACCAGCAGTTTCAACTGTTCGAGATTGCATGCAGTACCAGTTTGTAGACCCCTGTGATTATGACGTTGCATGATGTCATTTTGAGGAACAATGTTGTACGCCATTGTGCTGGAGTGAGTTTGGTTTGAGCTGACGTTTGGTCCTGATTTAGTGGAATGTGCTACCACAGACCTTCGGATTAGCGGAAACAGGTTGATACTTGCTCGAGTTCGATATTAGAGTTATATTGATGTGAGCAGGTTGAGTTATGAATTGCCACGTTGTTTTGGTACGTATGTGATCATGGATCGAACTTGTGTTGTGCCGTATAGTTTGGCATTACCTATAGCGTTGGCTTTGTGTGTGTGGTATTTCGTGTGGTGGAATTACATTTCGGATTTGTTGCGTGTTTTGTACGCTATCAGTTCCTTATACAGGAAGACTTGGCATTTGTGGAGGAGCCAGTTCAGATTCGAGATTTGAGGGTACAGAGATATCTCCTATTGTGGAGTCTGTTGACAGAGTCGTTCAATTGAGGTTGCCACTTGAGAATTGAACTGTATGCGGAGGCAGTGTCCCTACTTTTCAGTTGGAAGATTTGGAAATTTCGAGCTCGAATTTTTTTTAAGGGGGGTAGATTTGTGATTACCCGGAACAGAATCAGTAGTGTAATCAGCTTAATTCGTGAGTTTGCGCGTAATCGCAGATTTTTGATAATTGATTGAATCGCCATACTTGATCACGACTAAATTATTGACCGAGAATTTGAGTTGAGTCTCTGCTCGAGAGTTGTTGTACGCGTGATTTCGAGTTCGTGGGTGGTTCCGAATTATTATTTCGACGACCGAGGAATATATTATGAATATTTGAAATTTCGGAATATTGTCGAGTTTATCCGTTCGTATTCGAGTCTATCCGAATCGAGATTGTGATCCGTTTTGGACCGTCGATCGACCCGAACCGTAAATGTAATGGTTATCGACTTGATTAGCGAGTTTCGCGATTAGTCGCGATTTCGACATAATCTGTTAATATGGCAGCTTCGTTAGCGACTAAATTATCGAGCGAGAATCTGATTTGGGGTCCTTGGCGAAAGTTGTTGAGAAATTAATTTCGAGCTCGTGGGAACTTCTGGAGGATTATTCCGAGTTACGAGGATTAAGTTATGAATATTTTCGGCTGTTGATCATTTAATCAGATAAGCTTGTGATGAATTGACCCGTTGACTTTTTATCGGATTTGTTGAAGTTGGTTGACTTCAGGTGGAAATTGAAGAATTTGTTGAGATAAGTTTGTTGACGCGAGAATTGTTGAAAACGGAATTACGACGCGAAAGTTACGTTTGTTCGAAGTTTGTCGTAAAGTTAATTTTGGTAGTTTCCGAAATTGGAAAGTATTTACAGTGGGTTTCTTCTTTAGGAAAGTCAACTGGGCATTAATGTGTGTTGATCGAGTCAACTCGGGGGGTGGGGGGGGAGGAGGTGCGACGGCGGGAGGCTCGGCTCGCCGGCGGTGAGCTGCCGTCCGGCCACTTCAGGCCTCGGGGTATACCCCCTCCGACTCGCCTCAACATCCCCGATGTATTCCCGGCCACCATCGACGGCGTGGACGCCGTAGGAGGAAGAATTTCCGGTCGAAACTTTGAAGATTTTGGGGGTTTTGGGTTGACATTTTTCCGGCCAAATCGAGGGGCATGAAGCACTGGGCTTTGAAGCCCTCATCACCACGAATCTACCTATGTAAGTATGGCGTTCCAATTCTTCTTGTACATGGAGAATCGATCGATTGAAAGTTTGGTGGGATTTCAGTTTTGCTTGAAATTGGACTAGATAGAGTTAGAATTGGACTTTGGTGTAGTTATGGAAGTTGTTTGTTGGATGATTTTGTGTGGAATAGGTGTTGGTTCGCCAGAAAATTTCACGGTTGGCGTCGCGCCGCCGGCAGCGGCGGCGGTCAACGGCGGTGTTCCGGCCAGAGTTGACTTTTGGGGTTTTCGACGAGTTATATGTCGTTTCACTTAGAATCGCGCCCCGATCGCAGTGGTGATATTTGTTTTTTGAATTGAGCATCGGAAATTATAGCGAGGTTTTGTGGTGTGATTATTGGATTTTCGACGATTTCGTCCTTATTGAATTATATGTTTCCGGGAACGGTTGTTTCTCGTGATATGATTTGAGGTGTTGAGTTATGATTTTGAGCGGTAAATTTTATGATTATTCAGGGGTTCGTGATCGTTCGTTTGGCGAGGGATTTTCCGCCGGATCACGGGATTAACGCGTATCGCGTTACGCTCACCTGTGTGGGGACATTTTTTCTTTTATATTTTCACAGTTGTTGCGAGTTTGTGATTTTCCGTATTTAAATATATACAATGTTGAGATTATTTATTATTTTATGAGGTATTATTTTATATTTTATGGTGATGGCATTACTGCATCGATGCTTCGGCTACTCGGCTGATCACCGGTAGTCTGCCAGAGTTGAGAGATTCCTCTGGACCAGAGTTGAGAGATTCCTCTGGGCAGGGTTGAGAGATTCCCCTACTGTGCCGCCGGGGTTGAGAGATTCCCCTGGCCTATCACCGTCGGGCTTGAGAGATTCGCCTGACCGTCGGGCTTGAGAGATTCGCCTGACCGTCGGGCTTGAGAGATTCGCCTGGCAACCTCCATATATGTTTTCCGAACTCGCTATACTTGTTTATTGTATATGAAATTGGTGAAAGGCATATGTTTATTTTCGTTCACTCACTCTAACGTTTTATTTGCCTTTCCCCTGGGCTTTTCTGTTTCCGTGCCCAGTTTGCAGTTCGGACTCTGGTGTCGCACGTCGCAGTCGGAGGCATAGTGTTCGAGCTACCTTGTTTCTTCCAGTAGGTTTCTTGTTCTGCCTGCTGTGGTATATTTATATAATTATACACTAGAGGTCGCTCTGAGCATTATGATGTATACTTTTATACTATTTTTCTCCGAATTTCTGTAAAGTATAGTTTTATTGACTACTTTACATTACTGTTATGATATTGAGAAATCCGGATGAGATTGGTGCCCACGGTTTGGCTTTTGTGGTATATGATGAAGTGTATTTTCCGGGTGCAGGTTAATGGCAATTCCACGTTAGTAGCGTTACTCTGCCGAAATTTTTATGGTTTTTATTGGTTCGTGTTTTCAGAAGGGGTTTGATTCCGGTTTAGGAAACTAAATCGGGGTTGGGTCCTTTCAAAGCTGTTCAAGCTCTCTAAAATCTCTTTGTCAGATCACTGTCGTGCTTTAGGATTATTCTCTGCCGTCCCGTCGAAATGAGTCCCATCCTCTCACCACGAGTGATCATGAGGAAGTTATCTACGGTGACTCAGGTAACAAACCTTCCTCGCGTGCAACTGGAGTTGAAGTCGTCCAAATAGACAAGGCAACTATTATATCGTCTAGTTGTGCAAGATGTCAACATCTCATATGCAAGAAAATCGCTGATTGTCCACATGACGGAAGCTCTCATCATGAAAATCATGTTAGTGAACTTGTCATAAGTTGGAACTCCATGATCCCACAATAGTTTGAGCTCGTCAATCAATGGTTTGAGGTAGACATCTAAACACTTTTCTAGAATTAGCAGAGTAAGAAAATTAAATTTCTTGTTCATGCACATCCACGGAGGTAGGTTATATGATACGAGAATAACTGGCCAACTTCTGACTACAACGCTATTACTATCCCAAGGATTGAATCCGTCTGTGGATAGGCCGAGTCTAACATTTCAAACTTTTACTACAAAGTCTTCGAATTTCCTGGCGAAGTATTTGAAAGCCTCTCCATCTGTTGCATGTCGGAGCACATCGTCATCTACTCGCTATTCCACATACCATCTCATCATCTCTGCTGTGTATAGAGACATATATAGACGATGCAATCTGGGAATCAACGGAAAATAGTGAAGTATCTTCATAGGAATTTTGTTTTTCGAACTCTTACTATTCCGGTTTTGATATCTGCACTGGTTGCATATGGGATAGTAGTCCAAATGTTCATACTCTTTATAAAACAACACAAAATCATTTATGCAGGCGTCAATTTTCTTGCACTTTAGGTCTACACTGCTCAAGATATTTCTAATCTTATAATGACTTTCTGAAAGTCTATGATGATTAGGTAACAACTTATATATATGCCCTTGTATTTCGTCAAAAGCATTGTCTGACATTTTATTCTTCAGTTTTATCTGAACTTCCTCCATTATATATTGCAACACATTCTCTTGACATCCAGGGTACACCGAGGTCTGGGCTTCGAGTAACATCCTGTTGTACATATCCATCTCTGTAGTATCACTAGCCAAGCTAGCAATGGAGAATGTGTCATCATGAGTGGTATCGTAACCTCCATCTTCGTGTTGGTGTCCACCATGATTAAATTCTGGAAAAGCATCATGGACCAAATTCATAGTTGGGTTCCAACCAGGGCCACTGCTACCGCTGGATGAGGCACCATAGTAACTGTACCCTGAGCTGAAGTCTGGTCCTCAGCTGAAGTATACTACGTCGCCATGCTCACTCCACGTAGTGTAACTCCATATCATACCGTACTCATATAGGTGGTTGAGTCATAACGTTAGATGAAACAAACTGATGGTTGAGACATTTTCTGCACGGATACCTGAAACACCGCACAAAGTCTCTGATGCTATCCATATACCGCACATCACTTCTGTTCGCCAACTGTATCCAACTCTTGTCCATATTTCTGCGTAAGGATAATAAATATATCGATCTATTAATTATTTAATTTTACAACAAATAGTTCATTAATCTAATATACTTTATTTATATTATCAAATATGGCACATAACTAACACATACTTGTAATGAATTAATTAATCTTATATTATAACTAATCTAGCTAATATATATAATTATATATATTATATTATTAACTTTATATAAATACATGCTTTAATGAATTATATACGTATATTTCAGCTAATTATTCTAACATATATATATTAACTCGACATGCATGCATGTTTTAATTAACTAATTAATTAACCAATTAGGATATATATAGCTTACAATTAGCTTAACAATGCAATACGTACAACAATGGAAGTAATGCTAATTAAGGTCGCCGAAAAATACTATATATTCGCCGAAAAAATTAATCGCCGTACGTAATTACGTACGATATATATTAAAAAAATTAATCGAGAGAAACGAGTCTTACCTTCACCGATAAGGAGATAAGTGGATAAAATTAGAACTCTGGGAGTTGAAAAATCAAGTTTTGATGAATTTTTACCGGACATTACTCGGAGCGTCGGCGGTGGTTTTTTTGAGTGAGGAGAGAGAGAGAGAGAGAGAGAGAGAGAGAGAGAGCTAGCTGGGAGGGAGAGAGAGATAGAGAAGTGATGAGGAGACAAAAAAAATATAATCGAGAGATCTAATAATTGATTTTTCTTAGACGACGAAACATTTCGCCGCCTAAGTTTCATGTTTCGTCGCTTACGTGGTCAGTTAAGCGACGAAATTTGTATTGTCGTCTAAGTGTGTAATACTTAGACGATGACAACAAACAGCCGTCGTCTGAGTTTGTATCTTAGGCAATGAAAATACATTTTTTGTCGCCTAAGTGCACACTTAGGCGACGACTTCTGTTTTGTCTAAGATGTAGATTCAGACGACGGTCGTTTGTCGTCGTCGTCTAAGTCTGCATCTTAGGCGACGAAACAACATGTTTTGTCACCTAGATGTGCACTTAGGCGACGAGTTGTGTTTTGTCGGTCAAGCCACACTTAGGCGACGAAACCTTAATAGGTGCATCGCCTAAATATAGTTTTCTAGTAGTGTAGATCTTAATCTAAATTAGAACAGTGTATATATTCAATCCTACAAATAGAAACCCGAAGACCCAATGCAAATTCACCCTATTTCAAGCAGATGCAGAGCTGCAAGTACTGATCTGATGCTCAAAGATATCACCACTACGTTCAATAACTCTGTCAATGGTCTTAATATCTTGAAGGCGACATTGTCAAACTTGATGATCAATAGGCTCATGGAATGCATGATCAGCATCGATGAGTGTCATCTCCTTATCGAGGAAATGCTCTTGACATCTACAATCATAAATTCATATATAAGAAAATATTATAGGACTTTCTGATTTAGAGCTTGGGGTCATATGGGTAAATCTGAATATGTCGTTTCAAAGAAAAGAGAACACATTCTGTAATATTTTGAATACATCTCAAGACAAGAATGTTTTTCTAGAAAAAAAGAAAAAGTGGTCCATGCCCCTGTAGGATTGGTCAGATGAGGCCAAAGATAGTCCATTATTAGGTCCATAATTATAATGCTCATCATGGATTGGGCTAGACCAGTCTCAGTCCTAAATTTAAGGCTTAGGACTTAGCTGGACTTGGTCAACGGTCAAATATAAAGAGGCCGAGCCGGGTCGATGCCACAATTTAGAAACCCTAGCCCGTCCATTAAGATTAAGCCAATGAGGCTAAACTTGGGCCTTAAATTGAGAAAAAATAATATATAAAAAATTAATGTATTATTATTATTGATGTATGATATTTATTTTGAATATATATTTTTGTTTAGAGAGAACATTGAGAAGAAAGAGAGAGAGGGGGGGGGGGAATAAAGAAAATAAGAAAAAATATGATAATAATCATAAATTAAATTATTTTTTCTGATAAAAAAGGCCAAACCTGGTCAGACTAAGATTGGCCTCTAGGTTTATAGAGTGATATAAATATATTTATATATTAATTAATTTCTTTATTTAAAAAGAGGTCGGGATAGACGAGGCTTGTGAGGCTGAGACTGCGCTAGGCAGAAGATGCTTAAATGGGCTGGGTCGAAAGGTTGGGATGGGCTTCGAATGTATAGTCCACACCCTATCCTATTTCAGAAGAGGCTAGGTTGGCCTGCCCTAGGTTAAAATTGGGTTGGGCTTCAACCCTAAAAGCTGGATGGACTAGAATGAGCTGGTGATCTAAAGTTATTAGATCGGGGCCGTGTATTAACATCAAAGCTTAGAGATTTTGTAAGATACACACCGATTGTTGCTTTTATTAATCAAGCACCTTAACCAAATACTTAAAGTTTGAAATTGTAATACCCCGTATCTTTCGTATCATTAGAAATTTTTTTGCGATATTTGATTTCAGGTTATTGGGCACAATAAATAATATTTACCATCGGTAATTGTTAAGAGGTTTCATGTTGACTTTTTAATGGGTTGAATGTATCAGATTGACTTCAGATGCAATTTATAGTATTCATCGAGACGAGTACGTCGACACATGGAATATCAAAAACAGAGTTACGACAGAAAAATTATGGTTAACGGAAGTTTGAAAAAAATTTACAAATCGATTAAACCACGAGTATAAATAGGAATTTCAAGAAACGAAAAGGAGAGACTTTCCATTTCGGATATTGACCCGTTGACCCGTTTTGACCAACCTCTGGTGACCAAAATCGTCCTAGAGCTGTCGGCCGGTAGTGCGACATCCTCGGCCACCGTTTGATGTCGTTCTTGGTCGGAAATGGAAGTTCTTCTTCCCCTCTTTTTATTTTTGTGTACAATTCCGAATATAGATCCTCAAGGAGGCTGAATTGATAAAGAGAAATTCAAGGGCCTCAAGTTTCCATGGTAGTTGGTTGTTGTGGGCAATAATGCGATATCATGGTGAAAGGACCTGGCCCCGATTTAGTTGCATAACCAAAATTAAGCCCGAACGACTCTGCTAACCTTAGTTAGTACTCACTAATTGACAGCCAATGTGGAGATCCAAAACTCTAAAGTTAATAAAACAAAGAAAATTTCTCAAATATAGGTTCACTACTAAATTATACAAGTTATACAACTGTTTTTGACATCAAAGTAGCTAGACAAATTAAACTGAGTATGTAAAGTAAAATACTAACTCGCATGATCAACCTTGGATCTTACGGTAGACACTGCTATGCCATGAACTGCGTGCGTGGTTGACCTCAAATGAACTCTGCAAACCGGGCAATTAAACCGAAGAAGCCCAGGGAAAGACACATAAAATAAAAACTGTTAGAGTGAGTGGACGAAAATGAAGTTTCACTTTAAACTAAAAACTATAAATAATATGCCTTTCACTATAAATGTTCATAAAAATAATGCGAGTCTAAAAATATGATCATCCAGGTACTCCTGGATCAAGTCCTAATACTGCCTAGCTCAGGTTCCTGGCCCTCCTGGGTGCTCTATAAATCCTCGGGTCAGGTCTCTAGCCCTCCCGGAGCGTCTCGGATATCAGCCGAGAAGCAGTGCATCGATGCAACAATTGTGATTATGCTCTGTGTAAAACATTTTGTTGTATGCCTCCAAGCTAATGCATAACTATAATAATGCATAACTGAAAAGTGCATAACTGTAAAATGCATAACTGTAAATTCATAACTATAGACTCGCAAAACAACAGTAAAAATAAAGTGTCCACTCACAGTACTGTGCCGTGATTTCCACCAAGCTTGCCTATCGACGTATCTATACATCTGTCACTGGTTGCTAATACATCGTCCGAAACAACGATTAACATTAATAACTAATCGTCGGAAATAATATTGCATATCTAAGCTCGTTCACCGACAAGCAAAATCGTCGAGAACCTCACATTCTCGAATATCGTGACTCCCGAACTTCTCATAAGGATAAACCCAATTTTAATTTGTGAACCCATAATTCTCTTTGAAAGTTACAATGGGTTTCTCAAAAGTTGCGCGACTCCAAGCCAAATCGACGTTCAACTCGACCGAACAACAAAATTGTAAAAATGTTTAATTAATGTCTGATTAATTCCAACTTCACACCAAACTACGTCCAATGAATTTAATAACCTCGCCATTACGATCAGTATGCGATTACGAGTAAAATGACATATATCTCAACCTGTTTACGAAATTATTTTTTCGGTCAACTTTTTCGGCCACGCACTACCACCAGCGACCATCACCGACGACGACAAATGATACATCGACGGAAAGCTCTCCTCAAGCCCAATAACTTCATCCAAACAACCTATGCCAAATTCTGGCCGAATTGGCCAAAATTGGCCCAAAAAATTCACGGCCCAGAAATCTCTTCGGCCTCGAACTCCACCGTCGAGCCCAACGGGGCTTGAGGCTAGCACCAAAAGACTCGTGAGGATGAGGGGAACAAAACCCCTCAAACCTCGATGACCCAAAACGCCGGAGGCTGCACACGGCAGAGCCCAAAATCCACGAATTGGAATCGATTCCATTCCGGCGAGTATCACCTGCAAATCCAAAATCTCACACAACAACATATAGAGCATTCAAAGGGCTTCCAATCCTTACCAAAATCTCAACTGGAGATTGCCGGAGCTATCACGGGCGATTTCGCCGTGAAACCCTAAAACTTCCTATCGTCATTTCTCTCCTCTCCAACTTCATCGACTCTGATCAAGCCCATAAAGAGGTGGGAAACACCGAGCCGCATCAAACCCACCCGGTCTTGACGTTGGAGGTGGCCGGACGGCGGCCCTCTGCCGGCGCACCGCCTCACCGTCACAGATCTCTCTCTCTTTCCTCACGGGAGGGATGAGTTGACCGAAGTCAACCCTCCAAAATAGTCTTTCCTTCCATTAAGGGAAACCTCCCCTTTAAATACTTTCCATTTACGGTAACTTCGATAATAACTTTACGACAAACTTCTGTCGATCGTAACTTCCTCGTAGTAACTCCATTTTCGGCATTCTTCGCGACCACAGACTTGGCTTGACAAATTTTTCGACATGCACTCAAAGTCAACCGATTTTGACAAATTGATAAAAATTCAACTAAAAATCTCTCAATAATTACCGATGGTGACAAAACTAGTTATCATCATTGATTAACACTTAATCAAAATATAAGAGGTTAATTTCGAGTCGGGATGTTACAACTGGTAAAAAGATACCTGCAAAAGTTATGTATCATTTTTCGTTAGGTCCAAGACTTCAAAGGTTTTTATGTCTCGTCACACCTTTGAATTTATGGTTTGGTATTCTGGAAAGAGACCAAAAGATGGAGTTCTACGCCATCATACAGGTTCCGGTCGCAATCAGTCACTCGGTAAACACTGACTTAGCCAAGGTGTTATTAGCGCTCAGTGCCTTTTTCAAATAAGTATGTATGAAGGTTGGAATAATAGATCATTTTTGGGATTTGTCAAGACGAATTGCTGAAACACTTTACAAGTTAGAGATGTTAATGCCTCCATCATTTTTTGACATAATGGTACACCTTCTGATATACTTGGCGGATGAAGCAACAATTGCAGGACCGGTCCAATTCTAATAAATGTATCCGACCGAGAGATAAAATTTATTATATTTATATCTTTTTACGTTTATTATGTTTATCGCATACTTATTTTACTACATTAGAGTACAATAGAATTTCGTCTGTTAGTCTGTCACATTTTAAAGTAATGCACATGCTATTTTAGCTATTCTTTTGGGCGGCGGCGGAGGGGATCAAGAAACACCCGCCTCCCTTATAATGGAGTGTTTGCATTGTATCACGTAACAAATACATGGTTTGTCCGTAATGACATGGGTCAGGTGTTCGATCACATAAGCATATACTTATATAGTTTATACTGTAATGAAATAATAAAGTTTATTAAAATAAAATTTTGATCGAAAAAGAAATATATAAGTATATTAAATATGCTATATGGACAATATGGTCAGCCTAACCCACGTATCCCACGTATCTTGCTTAGCCTGTATATATGTATATTAAATATAAATTTATATTTATATTTAATATTCTGGTACCTTACGTCCACATATTTTTTTTATTTTTTTTATTTAGGTACTTACATAATTTAAAAAATATGTGCTTAATTTTTGTCGACCGGAGCCAAGTATTGCAGAGGATACATAGTTGGAGAGTGCATTTCTTTTTGTACCATGTATTTTTGTCTGATGGAGTTGAGTAAAAAACAACAAAGATTGGACGAAATGCTGATGACTCCTCAATTGTTCCTCGTGAAGGTTTACCATTATTTGTACAAAGGGAAATGTCAATACAACGGGGACATGAGTTTAAACTTACGTACACTTGAAGAACGACTACGTGCACAGTCATGTATTAATAAATTGTCTTGGTATTGATCAATATTTAAATTAAGTCTTTTTCTATTAAGAGATGTTTCGTCATATTTCATAATGCATTACTGATTTGTGATTTTGTTAGGGATCATGTGGCCAAAAAACGACAAAATCGGCCAAGGCGCATGACTATATTGGAGGCCGAAAGACAAGCAAGAGAAACATTACATGATTATATTCAAGATGTGGTAAGTAATTCGTTTCAACTTTCTATAAACCTCTTCGTCTTCTTTTTTCTTACTTTTTTTTGTTATAACAAATGATGATCTACATGCTTATGATATAGATAGAGGAAAAAGTACAACAACGAGAAGACATCCATCTTGACATTCGAGCTTTGGCTCTAGGACCAAGTTTTACTGCAAGGTGCTACACTAAATATATCATGAATGAGTTTCATTTTTTCGTCAAATCTATTGACAAAAAATCAAATACTCAAAATTGTGGTGTGTTTGTTAAAGCTGAGGTGAATAGATACGCTAGTGCGCGAGATATATATAAGACCAAGAGATGGTTTGCAAGACTACTATGCCATATTGACAGACATCATTGAATTAGACTATCATCTTGATCGGAAATTCTTATTAATTGATTGCGATTGGGCCGATAACTAAGTTCGTAATAGGGGCATCAAAACGGATAAATATGGCTTCATCTCGGTAAACTTTGATTATCTACTCCCAAAGCCGGACACTCTTATTCTTGCATCACAAGCATTACAATTTTTCTATATCGAAGACCTTACGGATTCGAATTGGCACATGGTGATCCAAAATCGACCAAGAGATTTGTTTGATATAGGTACATACATTAAATCTGAGCCTTATGATAATCAAAATGTGGTCTTCGAAATTTCCAATGACGGTGGTATAAAAAGAACAAATGTAGAAGGTGTCTTAATAGACGAGTCAATGGATATCAACGTGCCAAATGTGGACAAGCAATGAATTGATGATATTGTTTTATTAATATTTATTTATAGAATTGTTTTTTCTTTTTTGATACAAGAATTTCTGTTTTGTTTATATTCTTTCTATTATATTTGTTCTGAATTTATTCTTTTTTATGAGATAATGAATGAATGAATTCATTCTATTTACTTTTTTTTTAATTTGTTTTGAATGCATATGAAAGAGGCGGTGAGCATATTAATTATTAATTGGTAATTATTATTTATGTCAAGTCTATTTCTTTTATTTGACTGTATCGAGTCTTAGATTTGTTAATCAATGCCCATTAATAAATAGGTTCCTAATCAATTAATATTGAGTATTTACAAGTTATACTTTTATCATTGATTAACACTAGTAAAAATGCAGGAGAATGTGCGCATTAACATAAATAACCGATCTCAGAAGAAAATGAACCAGACAACAGGAACTCAAATATATGCAAATGTGGCTTATGAATGTGTAAGTTACATTTACAAAGTAACTGTGTAGTGTTGGTGTTTAAGAGGTTTTTGCTTAAATGTATAGTGTTAGTGTTTAATTATGTAACGTGGTCCTTTGGTTGTCTGTATCTCAACTGTTTGTTTTTATGTTTATTTAGATTTCTGTGTTTTATGTTGTTACATAGAGCACTAATTTTTTTCTTCCTGTTTCATTTGGTGAAAGTTAGCTAGTCAACATGTTTTGTCTTCCCATTCCTATGCGAAATTTATTTTACATGAATTTGCTCTTGATTTCTCTCACTTCCTTTACATGTTTCACTACAACAAAATTTTTTATTTACAACGTTTTTCGGCGTCGGCAAAACCTACCAATTGCGACGGCAAATTCACCTTCGCGAATGTGAAGACCTTTTACAACGGCAAACCAACACCATCTCCAAAGATTCCATCAATTGTGACAACACGTTTATGTTGTCGCAAAAGGTTTCATTAATTGCGATGGCACATTTTGCCATTGCAAAAGGTTACATCAATTGCGACAGAAAAGAATCACCGTCGCAAAATCAAATTTGCCGACGAATAATTTTTTATGCGTAAATGACTGTTGGATGAGACGATTGGAATATTCTAAGTATACTATTAAAAACTTATAATCGTGTGACTTGAATTTGACCTCGATCGATTTGTTGAAATGCTGTCACCCTATAGTGTTTTAGACGAAAACTCTATTTGCCACGACGTAAAAAATTAATTTGAAACCAAGTTTTGCATAGGCGTTCTTGTGAAGTTCATATCCCTCTTACTATGACAAAAAAAATGACAAAATTAGTCTACATAACTGCTCCCCCAGAGAGGAATGAGTAAAATCCTTTAAAAAAATTATTTTAGTCTTTTGGTCATATTTGACCTCATTGACCACGGTCTAAACGAAGTCCGACAAGGCTAATTTTTTTGCAAGGTCCCTTTTATTACGAATCTAATGTATGTGTATGGATAAATTTCTTATTAGACCACTTTAGTTTTCTTATTTCTTAAATTCTACATAGAACTAGTAATGTTACTTAAATTGTTAGTTGGTTATATGAAAAAAATAAGCTTTTATGACACAAAATCACTAACAAGTAATCAATACAAATGTGACCGTTAGATAAGACGATTTGACTGATCTAAGCATGCTGTAAAAAAAATTAGGACTATCCGATTTGAATTTGTCCTCGATCTGTGCGTCGAACATTGTGACCATATTGTTCTTAAGGGTAAATCACGATTTTCTGCTCTATCAAAACAAAGTTGAAACCAAAATACCTCACATGAATTAACGTGGAGTTCTTATCTATCTTACCATGTAAAAAGAAGACCAAAACCCTAAACACTACATTTTAAACCCTAAACCCTAAAAAAAGGCATATTAATAAAATCATTGATGGAGTTGACCTAATAGTTTACACTTGGTCGATTTAACAAGGAAGAGTCGAACACTCCCTCTCTTTTAAAAAGACACTCACCTCTCTCCAATATAGCCTTCAGCTTAGCCTAGATCGCATCTCGCCGCGGCGGCCTTTAGGTTCGAGCAAGTGGGATGCGCTACACAGCTTAGCCCAGTATGCCGTCTCTCCAGCTTAAGAACCTCCTCTCTTCTCCCTCAATCTTCAGTTGTTCGGCCTTGGCCGTAGTGCTCTTGCCTCAATACGCATCGCTTTTCCTTCTTTGACCCTAGATTCCATCGATCTCGAGCTCCATCTCCCCCAAGTCGTCAATCTTAATCTTAACCAAACCCCGTGTGGAGAGGACCACCGTGTCACTGCTCAGGCCAAAGCCTTCGGGGGAAGAAGAGGAGAAAGAGAGGTGGTTTGAGTCGAACGACGTCGTAGAGTATTTTTACATGGACTCGTGGTGGCCTAGGGTGGTGATGAGTGTTGTAGGGGATAAGTATATAGTGAGATTTAAGGAGCCACCAGATTTGTTGGAGCTACGGCCCAATTTGTTGAGGTCACATTGGGGTTAGGACAATGGGGCTTGGACTAGAGTCCCTAAATTGGTATGAGACCTTTTCTTTAATGGGTTTAAGGTTGTTCTTGTTTTACTTGGTAATGCATTTAACTATGTGTGGTGCTATGTATAGATATTGCTTGACAATAGAATTTGGCTTGAATGTTCATAAAGTTTGAGTCTTTTATTTTACTTTTGGTTTTTTTTTTATTTTATTTTTGGAAGTATTATGAGGTAAATTATCATGATTTGAAGGATATGAGGCTTTTAGTAATTTAGAATGACCAAGTCTCATGACTTACCGAATCCCTGAAGCTAGAAAATGTGTTTATATTTATAAGGCTATATGGCATTTTAAATCTGTTTGTTTGGTTTAGATGGCCTGTTTGCTCAAAATGTTCAAGTCTTTTTTGCTTTTAGTACTTCAATTCAGATTCAACACATTCACGGAGGCCGCTCCATTTGGCCTAATGCCTTCACCGTTCCTGTCTGGCTCTTCGTGTGAGAAGTGTGTAGGTTTTCTTACTTGATCCGACTTTATCACGTGAGCTGTGTACTAAATTTCATTTTAAGAATCACTTTGTAATTAGGGTCGAAGGTAAATCACACTTCCTAGCTAGCTTGTTTATTTACTTTTTATTAGGACCATATGACTAAACAATTCAAGAAAGATTGAATTGAAATATGAAATTTGGGTTTCAGGGTAGGTGTTTCAGTTCAATTAGATGATTGGGAATTTGGGATGTATGAATTTGAAGATATTTGAGTTCGGGTATCTAATGCTCAATTGGGTTCTTCTACTTTGAATTTGGGTTATGAATTTAATATATGAGCTATATCCTCTTATTTAGGTGTTAATTTCTTTTTGAGTTGTATCTTTATTTAGGCCTACAGTAATTGAAATTCACAGTGAAGTTGTTGTTTTTGAGGGAATGGAGAATTGAGACTGTTGAGTACACTTAATTAGCTCTTCATATTTACTCTTTGGATACATGATCTTGATACTGGGATTACATAACAGATTATAATAACTCTTTTGTTGTGAATTTTGTTCAGATTATTAAGTTGATGAGATCTGTTTTATATTTAAATACCATAGGCACACATCTTAATCTTTGTATTTTGTATCAAGCTGTTAATTCCTCTCACATTGGTATCAAGTTGCATTGGGGTTGTAAGAATGAGAGAATTTTTATCTCACTAGGCTGGTAAAGTGTTGAAGAGATAGTATTCCAACAGTTAAGAGAGTGATATTTGTAATTGAGAAATAGTGTAGAGTGTTACCAAATACTACTTCTTTTGTTTATATTTTTTGAAGAGTCTTATAGTGGTTCAATTATTTCTATTTATATTCCAATTCGAGTATTTCTTAAGCTTCCTTGAATATAATCTTGAGTTGATATGGATTATACGTCAATGTGTCATATAACCGCTACAATTGACGAAATGTTGCTTCAGAGGTAGTTGTAGCTAATGCCAACAGTAGAGCTCCAACTATGTATCACCTTTCACTTTTCAAAATTAGTTTGTTCTCAAGTTTAATATATGTAGATTATAATTTTTCTTTTCTTAGGAATAATTTGTTTAACTTTTCAGTTTTGATCATTTACAACATTGAAACATGGCCTGCTTTTGATTTGAGGAAATTGTCTTACATTGTGCTATAGAAAGACCACGTACCGAAAGAATATGAGAATAACATGTTCTCCCACTTGATAAACCATCCAGATTGGCATTCAGTGTGCATAATTAAAAAAAATTCTCGCTTTATTTCAAATTTGGCAAGGTCATCGTAAAGGAAATACCAGCAAACAAAGTATGAGAAGATATCAACCATCAGGCTCCTGTTCATGTTGTACTTATTCCAAAAGATAGAGATGGATTAACACACACTACCACATTTCTTAGCATTGCCGACGACTTAAAGTCGTCGGCCTTTCTCCATATATCGCCGGTGATACTTATAACCGACGACATGTCGCCGGTTATAAGGTCGCCGGAAGCAACCTGTCGGTGATACTATCACCAACGATATATTGATGAAGTCGTCGGTGATACTTCAAAGGTATCACCAACAATATCTCGTCGCCGGCAATGGAAAAGAGCATCACCGACGAGTTACGTCGTCGGTGATGAAGCTCCACCGTGGTCAACATATTGACCGCCACATTTATTGCCGACGATATGCTTCAAAAAGTCGTCGGTGATAATCAAGAATCTTGCCGGAAATTGGGAGTTACTATCAACGAGATAGGTCCATCTCATTGGCAATACCCGATGACATTGTACAAAAAAAAAGCAGGTTCTGAATTGGGCCCAATTCCAGAACCTGCAGTGAAAAACACAAACCGTACAAATACACATCCAACAATACACACATAATTGTCCAACAGTACAAACAGCAACAATACAAAAATAAAATACAACTACACTAAGAGTCGACGAAATCCATGTTGACGAAATCATTTGAACTCCGGCGGCTACCCTGGTCTTGTTACGACGACTGTGGTTGTGGAACACTGTGGAACACAGGCATCGGTGGAGGTGTGGGGAGCGGGTGTCCGGTAGTCTGGCACTCATACATCGTCTGCATCCATGTCATAATTTGTGTCTGCTGCTCGACCATAACTCGGTGTTGCTCGACCATCGTCCGGTGCTCGGCCTCTCTGGCTGCCTGCTGCTCAGCCAATTGTCGCATCTCCTCCACTACCCTCCTTTGCTCCTCTCACTCCCTCTGTGTCCTCTGGAGCTCCACTACTAGGTTAGAGTTCCTAGAAGAAGTTCTTGACCCGCTAGAGTATTCTGAAGTGTCCATCAATACTCCTTCGCCCGCCGAGCCCATTACCCTGCAGTAGTGGATATTCCTCCCAGTCCCGCACACTTTTGCCATGATCTGAGCCGTTATAGGGCGATCAAGCGTATCGATCTGAGAGGCATACTGAGTCATTTCCTCCTCCGAGCAGTCAGGATGGTGGTTTCGAGCTATATTCATGGTGACCTCTGTGATTGCATCCTCCACTCTCACCTAATTGAAAAGCGAATATGAATAATGTATTATTAAACAAAATAAATTAATAGAGAAAAATAGTTTTATTAACACATGCATATGTGAACTATAAAATAATGAGGTCAAAGACTTACCGCTTCTTCAGGGCATTGCGGATAGAACTTCTGATGAACAAACACCAACGGGTTGACTTCTTGTTGTTTCTGCGCCCTACCCGACCAACCCAAATAGTTGAGTAAACCTGCATGATGGGACTTGGTGTTTTTCAATCTGTTCTCGTTGTTCATCTTGGAAATCACCTTTTTGGATAAACATATGTCAAAAAATTAGTAACTAACTATTTCAATGTGATACGATACATTAGGGTTGTAAAATATATTCAGGATGCATACCTTCACTTTGGGGTGCTCGAAGTGGGCTACCAACCACAGCCATTCGTACTCCCTAAACCGGAGTTCACTAGGGGTAGCACCTCGGCCTAGATCCTTGTACTTTGTGTAATGTTTTGAAAGCTCGTTCTTCCACTCTTTATACCTATATTAACACCAGAAATAAATGTTAGAGATATTAAAACACTTGATAAACAAAAATCTAACTCGATATATACTCAAATAACTCGAATCACATCACCTGATATGTAGTTGACGCTCTGCCCACGTCTCAATAAGGCATTCATCCACGTCAAACCACAGCTGCAAAATGAATATATAAATGGTAAAATTATATATTTCTTCGGACTTAATTAATAAATGTAAAATTTACGTAATGAAAATACGATTTAACTCACAGTCAGTGCATTATGCACTTGCAACTTCACGTAGCGAGGCACAACACCCCAATTTGGCCACAGCATTGGGACCTTGTCCCGCACGACGGCCCCGGACATGCTGACATACTTTCGCGTGGTGTTTTCTGTCTCGATCACCTCACCACGCTCATTGGCCTTAATGATCGTTTTCCTTCCCCCGGTGGCCTGCTCAAGATTCTTCCCGGTGCAGGGGCCTCTAGTCTTTCGTTTTCCATTGGCATTAACGAGATTGCCTAATAATACAATGTCAAAAAATTGAAATTATTAATTGACACTATTTATAGTCTTCAGTAATAATTAAGTAATCAATCTTGTTAAATAAAATTTACCTACATCGTCCGTTTGCTGGTTCATGCACCTCGCACTCCAAAGATACACGGGGTCGAACGGCTTGAACACGTATGCTTTCTCCACGGTCAGGAACTCCGGCTGTCCTTCAATAAAAATAATCCTCCCCCTAGCATCGAATTGAGGGATGACAGGAATCTCGTCGGGCACGAAGAGACCAGACGGCGGAGATAGACGAGGCCTGGACGATGAGGCGTCTGCACCATCTGCCTCAGATGATTTCCATGAAAGGGGAGTAGGCACCGGGCCAATAGGGGGCATTCGGATGGAGGGAGTTTCGGATGCGCCCGTTGAGGGTCGCTCGCCTGAGTGTCTGCTTCCTGAGGGTCGAGGCTGGACTGAGGGTTGTAAGGATCCGAATCGTGCAGCTTTCTCCTGTTCTCGCGCACATAGCAAAAATTTTGTGCGAGCATTCATAATAGGGCCGCTGCGCGTGTTGCTGATTGCGGATGAGGATGCTTGACTACTGCTCCCTCCACTAGATCTAGTCATTCTCCATTTGTTGTCCTCAAGCCAATTTGCCGCAAAACCTCCTGCACATTCAACAATTAAACAGAACAGCCAAAAATATATTCTATATGCCAAAAATAACCAACACAAAAATATATACACAAAATATCCTACATATCATTACCAAAATATCAATTAACCAAAATATCAAAAATATCATTACCAAAATCACTATCAAAAATATCATTACCAATATCATTATCAAAAATATCAATTAACCAGAATATCAAAAATATCATTACCAATATCATTATCAAAAATATCAATTAACCCAAATCTTAATTAACCAATACAAAAATAATTTTACCAAAATATATTCTACATATATACACAAAATATCCTACATATATTCTACATATATTCTACATATATACACAAAAATATCCTACACAAAATCATATTCTACACAAAAAATTTTCTACACAAAAAATTATACCAACACCAACTTAATTAAAATGCATACACCAACTTAATTAAAATATCATGTAATTAAAATTGAAGATTCAAAAATCGAATTGAGAGAGAGAGAGAGGGAACCTGTCATTCTTCGGGTTGAGAGAGAGGGCGGCGGCGGTGCTCGAATTTCGGCGGCCGGAGGGAGGGGAAGGGGTAGGGGAGGAGGGGAGGAGGGGAGGGGAGAGGAGATTTGGGGTGTTTTGGGGGGAGAGGGGAGATGGGAGGAGGAGAGGGGAGGCTAAGGGGAGTGGTTTCGGCAGGGTCGACAGCGAGAGGCGGAAGAGAGGATTCTAGGGTTTTTTGGGTGTTTGAAGAAATGGCTCCCTGCCCCGTCGGGTTGGGATATATGGACAGGAGTATCACCGACGAGTTAGTGAGTAACTCATCGGTGATACTATCACCGACGAGTTTAATAAGTAACTCGTCTGTGATAGTGTGATTCCCAAATTTCTTCAACAAATAACGCTATTATTGAAGGCTCTGTGTTCATTTTCTATTTCAAGTCTAATGTAGTATAAACACTGATGTGGCTGATCGATATGACGTTGGCCACCTTTTTGTAATTTACGAAGCTGTGCGAGTTCTTCTATTTCGGTGATAGTATTTCCGACGAGTTTCTTACCAACTCATCGGTCATAACAAACATACATGCACATTTATATATACTAAAATACGTACATCTTTAACGTACTAAGGATGATAATCATAATCATCTTCATCACTTG
Organism: Geum urbanum; assembly: GCA_946800695.1. Lineage (NCBI taxonomy): Eukaryota > Viridiplantae > Streptophyta > Magnoliopsida > Rosales > Rosaceae > Geum > Geum urbanum. Next base: position 6,302,516 of record OX327013.1, on the reverse strand, counting down.
AGTCTGACTCGGTTTCATAGGTAACCTCTGGAAATATGTGTCACTCCTCGTCATCTGAATCATCGTCTACTTCATTTGGATTAACATCAAGAAGTTCTGCTCCAGTAATTCGAACCACACTCCCCGATCTCACATTATTAAGGCGAATAGTAGAGGATTCCGGAATGTCAAAAGCGTTCGGCTCTTGGTATGCAGTAACTTCTTCATCATCTGCGGTCTCACCAAGTGTGGCAGCACTATATATGTTTCTATGAGCAACATGGTTAACCACCTTCCACGGGACTTTGTTCATAAGATCGTCAAGGTAAAACACTTGTTTTACTGATGTGGCAAGAACGAAAGGGTCTTCTTTATACCAGTTTGTAGCAGTATTCACCGAAAATATTCCGTACTGATCAGTCCTTGTGTTCTCTGGGCTAGTATCAAACCATCTACACTTGAATAAGTGCACTTTCATACGGTTCCCATAAATTAGTTCAACAACTAAATGAAGGACACCGTAATAGTCAACGCCATCCTGCCCACTATGGACCATCACCCCACAATTCTATGTTTTCAATCGGTCATCTCTATTTTCACATATAAATTTCACGCCATTGACCTGACACATCGAGTAAACTTTTGAAGCTATCGATTTCATTGCCGAGAGCCTCAATTCGTTTGACCACTCTGGGTAACCATCATTTGCTACATGGTTCATCTGAAAAAGATAAGAAACCACACAAGAAATTATGAACATAGAAAAAGAAAACCACGTACACACATGCTATATAAGGATATAAAATATATATATATATATACACACACATATACCCTTACCCATTGACTAAAGTAGTTTGCAAACGTTCTGTTGTGGTAGTCAACATCACCGGCAATAGCAGGGCAGTAAGATGATAGTTTTTCCAATATTGAATTTCTGGACAGTTAATCAGTATCGACCAGTGGGCAATGACTACCTCATTTGCATCCAACTTGTACGACTTTGGCAAGCTTCCATGTACTACCACGTCATTGGAGATGATAGAAAGGTTGAACTTGGGTTCATCTATCGGCATATGTTGTTGGGGGTCCTCCAGCGCTTCCAAATACAAGTTGGTGTACGTTACATACTCGTGCGCAAGATATGCTTCAACGATACACCCTTCATGTGCAGATTTATTCTTCACATAGTCCTTGTAGTCTCCCAATTGTCTACAAGTTAACAAGTGCATGTTATGATACTTAAAAAATAAGAATTTACATATAAAAACAGAGGCAAACACAAATGTATGAATCATTTGTACCTTTCCATGGGATACATCCAAGTGTAGTGTACCGGACCGGTAAGCAACAATTGTTCGGGAAGATGGATCATTAGGTGAGGCATGATGTCGAAAAAATTTGGGGGAAATATCTTCTCAAGCTTGCACATGATAAAAATGATATCATCTTGCATCTCCCTGAGGTCTGATTTTTTAACTTCTCTGGTGCATAACTTCTGAAAGAATCTTAACAAGGCCACCAACGGCTCCACCACCTCTTTGGGCAGGTACCCTCGAATGAAAACAGGGAAAAGGCGTTGAAGTAGTACATGACAGTCATGACTCTTTAATCCGTACATTTTATTGTCCCGGAAGTTAACACACCTGCTTATATTTCCTGCATAGCCATAAGGATACCTGCATATATAGCCATAAGCAACAATTATATTTCTTACATATAGCCATAAGCAACAATTATATTAATTTCCTGCATAGCCATAAGAATACCTGACATTACTCATCCACCCAAAAATTTCATGCTTCTGGTTTGGCTTGACGGTGTAAGGAGCTTGGGGCATTTTTTTCTTACCATCTCTCAACCACAAATGTTTCTGCAGTCTTATAGCTTTCAGATCAATGCGTGCCTTAGGGATGTCTTTTGTTTCCCCTCCCAATTTAGAACTGTGCCCACCACACTTTCACACACATTCTTCTCTATGTGCATGACATCTAGGTAGTGTCTGATAGGCAACCTGGGCCAGTACGGGAGTTCCCAGAATATGCTCTTGTGTGTCCAAAACTTATACCTTTCGGGCTTGTCTGGAATTGACGACACTATCTCAGGATGATTGCTCAGCTGGCCAAAATCATATTCATTCAGCACTTCCAAAATTTCATCCCCTGTCCATCGCCTGGGTGCCACACGCGTTTCCACAGTCCCATCAAAAGCGTCTTGATTCTGCCTAAATGGGTGATCATCTGGAAACCAACAAAGGTGACGCATCTGAACAATTTTACTGCAATGAGGACTACAACAATCAACAGTCATGCACTCTAAACAAGCCCTGTAACCCCTGGTAACGTTGCCCGTCAACATATCGCGGGCGAAAAAATCACTGATGGTGCCAACAAGCATGACATGCATCTGGAACATCTCATTTTTGAACCTATCGTAAGTGGGGTGGCCACACTCACTCAGGTACTTAAGCTCCACAATCAAAGGCCTCAAATACACATCGAGACACTTTCCTGGATAACCCGGGCCTGGAATTAATAGAGTGAGCATATTGTATTCCTTCTTCATGCACATCCATGGTGGAAAGTTGTACGGGACCAAAATAACTGGCCATATACTGTATTGAAGACTCATGTTGCCAAAAGGGTTGAATCCGTCAGATGAGAGCCCTAGCCAAACATTTCGGACCTCTGCTACAAAATGATCAAACTCCCTGACCATGTGCTTCCAAGCCTCTCTGTTGGCAGGGTGTATAAGGGTGTCATCGTCAGGCAAATTCCTCTCAGCCCACCATCTCATAGTTTCGGCCGTGAAAGCACACATGAACAACCGCTCCAGCCTATTAATCAGCAATATCGAAGTATCTTCACAGCTTTCTTGTTGCCTGCAGGAGTCAACTTATACCTTTCTGTAAAATATACCGGGCAGGCTTCAAGGTCTTCAAGATCTTTCCCCCAGAAGAGAATACAATCATATCTGCATGCATAGATTTTGATGTAGGAAAGCCCAAGATCTTTCAGGATATGTCGCACCTTATGATGAGTGGTAGGAAGGCGATGACCGGGTGGCAGTAGCGAAGCAGTCCACTTCAGCCAAGAATCAACAGCTTTGACAGTCATTTTGTTCTCCATTTTGAGCTGCATCACTCCCATGACACTTCCAAGAACAGTCTTACTACAACCGTCGTACAACAGAGTCTGTTGCAATGCAATCAGGTTGTTGTACTTGTCTATACCACTTGTGTTGACATGAGCTCCAGGTAATGGCTCGACTAGCTCAATATGGGGGAAATCCTCAACGACGGGAGGGACATTTGGTGCTTGATCAGCAAATACACCACTCTCATGAGGAAACATATCATTGATCAACATCGTTGTTGGATCATAGGATTGACTGTCCCTCTCAGCAAATTATCCATGATCATGCGGACCCGCTAACGATGTTTCACCGTGATAAATCCAACAAGTGTACTTATCCCAAAACCCGTATTTACTCAGGTGCTTCTGGACTTTATTAATGGGAAAACGAAATCGATCACTGCGACACTTACATTCTTTACACGGGCAATAATGAAGTGTAGTGTCTCCACAATTAGCCTTCACAAAATCCACAAAACTCCTAATTCCATGGTGATATCTCACATCCCATCTTTCAAGGCTCATCCAACTATTGTCCATCCTGAAAATTCTAACAGTACTATATATTTATGTATATACATTCACTACTAATTAATTAAAAAATCATCATTACATGCATCTATATATATACATCTATCATTAAACTAGCTACACTAATTTAATTAATTCTTCGTCTATATATATATATCTCCCTAAACAAAAGTTGACCCATGCATATAAAAATATATATATACCAACAATTCTCAATTACAAATTTACATGTATATATATACATATTAACAATTAATCACAAAATAAATTTATATACATATATATATACACAAGCATATTTTCATCGAAATCAACTCAAATCAACTCAAAATCAACAGTCAATCACTCAAAATCAACAATATATCAACTCTATTTGCATATCAAACCATTAATCTCAACTCTAAATCAACACACATATATCTAAATCAACACACATATACATCTACACATATACATCCACACATATATATATATATACATACCTAGCTATATAGCTTCACGAGCGGGTTTTGGACGCCTTTTGACAATACCCAATGATTTCAGAGCGTTTTCCTTCTTTCTCACCGGATTTTTGTAAAATGAATGAGCTGATGCAGAGTAGATTTGATATAAGAGTTATAGCCGATGATCCATTAAATCGTCGGCAATAGGGAGATTATCTCATCGGTATTCCGGCCGAAACATCATCGGCCATACTACACATTATTACCAGCGACGAGAAAGGTATTGCCGACGATTCGTCGGCAATAATGTCATTGCCGGCGATGAGGAAAAACAATTGCCGGCGAGTGAAAATTTCGTTGGTAATGCTTATTATTGCCGACGATATATGATATCGTCGGCCTTTGTTTTCCCATTTCGTGGGCAATGGGAAGAAATGTGGTAGTGACAGCTAGGCTTGGTAATTTCGCACCACATGCTACCGAACCTGCTTGTTCTTACATTTCTTTTCAATCTTTTACTCATTGAAACTAATCCTATATGGTATTTATCTTATCAAACATGATATCTTGTATCTCAGTTTACAGAGTTTAACTATAGTTCTGCCTTTTCAATATCCATTGCAGACATTCATCTATATGAAAAAAAAGATTATATTACATTCTTGCATAGTTGTAATGTCCAAAGTTTCTCATCTATTGTAATTCATGTATGTGGCAATATGTCGATACTTGTTAATGTCTAACATTCAAATTATGAGCCCGAATGCCTGATACATCTCCCATGATCATATTCAATTCATTTTCCAAAATCATTCTTAGAAGCTGATTTTTTAATATTTTTTCTACTATGGTATGTGTTTACTGATTGCTTTGAGATTTGATTTGTATAACTTGAAAGACTGTTCCTTGCTGCTTTTCCTGATCAACTTTTCGTATTGAATTATTCAAATGAGTTCAACATTGATTTCACTGTCGTAATGCATATTGTGTTTGAATACTTCACCATTTTATGCACTGAGCATGTTTGTGTCACTGAACTGGGAAGAAACCTGCCAATTTTGCAGAAAAAAGATTCAAGTGCAATTTGAAGGGGTACAAGAGTAAACTTCTGGTGGTGATAGTACAGTGAACAACTATATTGTTGTGAATGTTTTCTTTAGTGGTTGCCTGTACCTTTTTTATTTTATTTAATTTGTACATTGAGTATTGTATTTGTACAATGTATTCTTCAGTATTAACTTGAAATTTTTTATGTAATAACTAGATTTGCATACCAGAATCACATTTTTTATTAATAATTTATTCATTTGTGATGACAATTCACCTTTGGTAAAAGTCGAAAATGCCCTCAACAAGTTTGGCGGCGGCAAAATATCCTTTGGTGACGGAGCTGTGCTGTGGTCGTAGCAATTTTTTTGTAGAGGAGCTAGCAATATTTTTTGTTACATAACCTGTTTTCGCGACAGTAATTTACCGTCGCAAAAACCTAACAACAGTATGGTCAACCAAATTTTTTGCGACTACAAACAAAAAGAAAATATTTTTTGCCATGGCAAATAGGTACAGACGACGGTAAAAACTGTCGATATTACCAATTGCATTGCCACCTATTGCGATGGAAATGATGTCATCGCAAATACTCATTTTACTATCGCAAAAGAGTATTTTCTACGGCATTTTCACTTTCTGCGACGGCAATAGCTTCCGTTGCAAAATGCATTTTTTGTTGTAGTTTGATATGGAAATAGTTTTTAAAGTTCTTATTTCAGACTACAAATATTGTATCATATTATTGGACTACAGTAAGCTATCTTTAATTGAAATAATATACAACTTTAATCAATATAGTTTATGTAAGCTTATTTCGACTTAGCACAGAGGTACTGCAAATTTCTAGCATTATTGCATATATTAATTGGTTAAGTACTTAACTATCACTTACACACACACACATATATATATATATATGTTGTCACTACCACAATAAACACTATAACCGACGAGATCTGTAAAACTATAACCGACGAGATAAAAATCTCGTCGGTTATAATGGAAAAAATATTTTTTTTAAAATTTTTTTTTTAAAAAAATAAAAAATCTCGTCGGTTATAGTACTATAACCGACGATAATGGCTAAAAATCTCGTCGATTATACTATTACCGACCCCTTTTAACCAACGGACTATAACCGACGATGTTTAAGGGTCGTCGGATATAGTCCGTTGGTTAAAGGGGGTAGGTAATAGTATAACCGACGAGATTTTTTGCCATTATCGTCGGTTATAGTACTATAACCGACGAGATTTTTTATTTTTTAAAAAAAAAATTAAAAAAATATTTTTTTTTCACTATAACCGACGAGATTTTTATCTCGTCGGTTATAGTTTTACAGATCTCGTCGGTTATAGTGTTTATTGTGGTAGTGTGTGGTGCTCTTCTATGACTTTAGCAGTATTGTCAATTGAACAGAAATTAAGTTACAATATATACTTTTGTGCCAGAAATTCAATATGGCAAAAAATCAGATAGGTGCGAATTTTTCAAAATAACGCACCAACGAAAAAGAAACTCAGGAACTTATTGATGCAGCAACTGCAAAGGCAATTGTAAGTTTCTTATTGTTCTGTTTGTTAACTAATTTTCCTTCAGAAAGCATGAATAATCTTTCAACTAGGTTTGTGGAGTTTGAGCTTTATTAATATATAATTGGTTTGAAAATTAAATATGTGCTTGTATGATGATTATGAAGAAGCTAAGGAAAAGAGATTAAGTATGAACATTGACATCACTCTTCCGGAGATACGTGAAGTAATGTATGTTGAAGTTCTTGGTAATGAGAAGGAAAATAGAGTAAGGGGCCATGGGGCAGGAGTTTCTGGGGATGACGTGCTTGGAATTCATGTTAAAGAGGGAGGAGTTTCAAGGTAAATGCAACTCCTACGAGATCAATTGGAAGAACACGCCAAAGATGCACAATAGAGGGAAACACGTATGATGCGAGAATTTCAAAGTAAAATGACAGAACACAGTAAAAGGATGGAAGAGAGGTTTGAATTGAGGGTCATAGAATTTTTCATAAAAAAATAGGAGAAATGCTGAAGGAATGTGGAATACCCACTGATACACAAGATAACTCAATGCAAACAATATCTCAGTTTCCTCATGACATGTCTCAAATACGATTGCACTACCATATAACTTCTTATAGCCGACGACTTAGAGAAACAAAGGCCGACGATTTTTGAAGTCGTCGGCTATAGTGTACTATTGCCAACGACAACACCAAAAATCGTCGGCAATAGTACTATTGCCGACGATTTTTGCAACAAAATTGTCGGCTATACTCTATAGCCAATGCTTTATAGCCTATAGGAGTTTTATACTATAGCCGACGACTTCGTAAAAATCGTCGGCAATAGTACTGCAGGCTATAAACCATTGGCAATGAGTATAGCCGACGATTTTGTCGACGATTTTTGGTGTTGTCGTCGGCAATAGTACACTATAGCCGACGACTTCAAAAATCGTCGGCCTTTGTTTCTCTAAGTCGTCAGCTATGAGAAATTATGTGGTAGTGTTGACCTTGGAAAATGAAGATGTTTATCGTCCTACATTGCCTGTCGAGTGCTCTTATAGGCAAATGGATTGACTTGATAAGTATATAATACATTGCTTTGATCTTTTACAAAACATAATTTGTGTTGTAGAATGATAAACTTTAATACTAATGAATATATATTTATCTTGTAGGAATCATGAAATAAGAAGAATGCAGCATAATGGTTAATGAGGTTGATAACTAGAGTATTTCGATCATGCTAATAAAAAATTAGGATTTTATTTATGTTATTTCAGATTAGTAATTTTCATCTGGTTTGGTATCAAACTAGCAGCAAACATGTTGATGTCTTTTATTGTTATGTTGCTACAGAAGTACTATTTGCAAATTTAAATTTTATGTAGTTTTGAAACGTTAATTTGAATGTTGATTTTTTATTATTTCTATGCTTCTTTAGATTCTGCATGTAGATAATTGGATCAAATTAAAATTTCAGGTTCTTATTAATATAATATTAAATTATATTAATGACCTATTGTAATTTTTTTTTAAATTATTAAATTTAGAGGACACTGATTTGATAATGGTATCCTTGTATATTAAATGCAGAATATTATCTTTATATTTGAAAATTAATTACAATAAAATAAAGTATATAAATTGAATAATTAAAAATGAAAAATAATGTTCTAAAAAATAATATTTAAAACGTCTTGTATATTAAATATAAATTTAATAAAGGGAGAGAAAACTAATCATTTAAATAGAATTTAGATATCAATAAAAATGGAGATACTAAAACTATAAGCATATCCTGTATTTACTAGATCCTGCAATAGAAGATACTTTTTTTCAAATCCGTAGCTGCACTGTACCCAAAAACTTTTAGATACCCATATTAGTATGCTTTATTAGCAAAAGATACAGATTTCTATAAGTGTTCTATGATCCCTTTTCTAGTAGTTGCGTCTATAAAAGATGCATGAGAAATCAGATTCATATCATCAATTAGAATACTATAATCTTCCATTCAATAAACATAGACTGAGTTTCGAGGCAGAAATCAAGGCATCTCTGCAAGGTTTGGATTAAGAGTAAAATCTTGAGAGACATATGTCAAGAAGATTTTACAAGATCGATGAAGTGTAGGGTGAATTTATATCTTAGACATTGTGTCTTTGCAAACCTCTCTCAACAATTAAGTTAATGAATTTGATTTACTTTCTCTATTTAATTTTCATATTTGTTTGAAAGCATGCATCTTTTGAATTAAGTTTATTGTTGTTTAAATTTAATATTATTTACAATTGCATATATTGAGATTCGTAGACCAAAACCAAGAAAGCTAAGGTTTGTCTGGTATCGTTTTTCAAAAATATTTTTGAAACAATTGTTTTGTAAAACGAATATGCTAAATGAATTTCAAATTTTTAAGATTCGAAAACGTGTCTGGTATGTTAAATTATATAATTGTATTTTCAATATGAAAACAATAAAATGTGTTTGCTATACTTTTACAAGTAGTACAAAACATAAAATAATATTTATTTGATGTCAAATTTCAATTTAAAGGATTATAAATGTATATTTAGAGGTAAATTTCAATTGAAATGAAGAAAAAAAAATCTAATTTTGTTTGAAATTCTATTTTCATAATACAGTGAAAAATATATTTTGATGTTATACAAAAGATAGTGTATTTTATGTCTTCAATATTTTTCGTTTTAGAAATTCGTTTTGTGAAAAATAATCTGCCAAACATATTTTTACTGTATTTTTATATTCAAAAATAAATAAAAAATTAACCTTAAGTGCGCGACAACATAAAAAACTGAATGGGGGTGTTTGTCCCTCATCTAAACAATTAATAATGGACTAGCCAAAACGCTAGCACTCAGAAACTAGGTCATATTCGTTCTTTACTTCTATTTGGTATTTGGTTTAGAAAGATTATTACAAAGGGACCCTGGTTGGTTAAATTGTTGATACTAGATGAAAGTATTCTTTCATAATTTTCTCAATTATTAGTCAACTCACAGTAGCTAGCTAGGGCAAGGACTGTAAATCCGTGTGCATGGAATCGGGTTTCCAGCTATGCATGGCGGTGCTAACTACTAGCTTGATAACTATATATACCTCTCTTAATATATAATGCTTGTCCCTTCTAACCTAACTTTGACCCCTTTTTTCATACTATATATGGCGATTTCAGCAACTGATCTAGATGAGCTGGTTTTGAAAATTGAAAATTGCAGAATCTACTATGAAATTAGCATAAGTGGTGCAAATGCAACTGAGGAAAGGAAAAAAAAAGGTAGCATCTACACCGTCAAAGTTTGAACGTTATCATTTCCCAGCCATACAATGTCATGTTAGAGGTAGAACTAGAGTCTGACCGCTATGGGACTACATATTTACTTAGTTGGCGAGCATTTATAAAATAAAGATTAATCGAACTTATTGATTTAATGTTTGAGTTACTATGATCATTCAAAATTTAAATACTCAGGCCTAGTCGTAGTCATTCACAAAAAATAGAAAAAATGGCGGTCAAACATCTACCAGCAAACCCTTGATCAGTTCTAAAAAAAACCATTGATCAGTCATATTTCATTTTTTGGGATCTTCAAACTTGGTTGTATAAATATGCCGATGAGACATTGATAAGGGATTCAGATTCTCTCTTAAACTACAGTAATTGTGACTATACTACTAGAGTAATGACTATAGCCGATGGCCAAAAATCGTCGACCTGTTTGCAAATTTCGTCGGTTAAAGTTATAGCCGACAAACTTTCGTTGGCTATAATGTCGTCGACAGAAGGGTGTTGACCATACTTTAGCCGATGAAAACGAATGTCGTCGGCTAAAGTCTAGAGTCTAGCCGACGACAAAAAAAAGTCGTCGGCTAAAGTTTGGACTTTAGCAGACGAAGAAAAAGTCCCAAACTTTAGCCGACAAAGAAAAAGTCGTCGGCTAAAATCCTAAGTTTCTAGAAAAAAAACCTACAGATCGATTTGGATTTCTATTCCCAAAACCTCTCCACAATTTTGTTTCACCAAACCATAATTACAAAAGAGCAAAATTCACCAAACCATAATCACAATTTTATTTCACCAAATCAAACCAAAATTACAACCTAAATTCAACAAAAGAGCTCGCCGGAGAGGGGGCAAAAAGGCAGCGGAAAGATATTATCGGCTAAAGTATTTCAGCCGATGAGGAAAAATATTATCGGCTAAAGTATTATCGTTGGCCTATATTTTTAAATTCGTCAACTATAGTGATGAACATAGCGATGAACAAGACCAGGTGGTTGAGTGCGTACCTCTGCCCCACACACTGGTGTGCCCCGACTTCGAACGCCAAGTAGTTCTTTTGGTATATTCGGTCCTCCTGCCTTTCATCAGAGAACCGGTCCGACTCGAACCGCTTCGGGTCTGTGAACCCTTGGAAGCATGACTCTTAGGCCAAAGGGAGCACGTTGGTGCCCTTGGACAGCGTGTAATGCTCGGTCAACTGAAAGTAAACTGCCGCAATATGGGGGACCATGGTGGCAGGTGCGCAGTACCTAATTACCTCACGCCACCGCGTGCGTGTACTTCATCCTCGCCAACTGCTTTGCCTTGATTAGAGTGTTGGATTCCGAATCCAAATTTCGGAGAAAAGACGAGGATGATGGTGAGGTCGCGTTGTTTTACCGATCGGGTTTCCAGGCGGGCCGAAAAGCGGATCTAAGAGGGTATGATCGGAGGCCAGGGGAGGAGGAGAAGACTCTAACTATAGAATATTAATGCTTTGATCTGTGCAAGTCCCATACCTGGTGTTTGCAGTTTTATCAAATCCTGCATATTTGTCATACTCTAGTCGATTTCAGCAGATTGCGTCTTAGGGGAAAATATTTGTTGTTTGTTGCAATATATGATAACATTCTCTTTGATAATGCTGCAGGTTGCTATGCCAAGCTACGTGAGTATATATATTATTGCCCTTAGTGTGGTATTGTGAATTCGTGATTGAAGAGAGGACAAGGAATATGCATATGTAAAGTAGTGTTGAATATTTGTTGAGCATTGGCTCTCCGGTGAACCTGGAGAACTTGGAATTAACTTGTTTAAGCTTTTTGAATAATCAGATTGATAAGGAATATAGTGATGCTTTTTAGCTGTATCTTTGTGATCGGACTTATTTAGATTGTACTGGTGAAACTAATCGATGCTTTTCAGTTGTATCTTGGTGATCGGACTATATCAGACGGTACGGGAGGGGTTAGTTAAAAAGACTAATTTATCTTTTATTTTTAAAATATGTGAAAGTCACATCAACATCTTAACGAAATAAATAACAGAAAACTAAAAAAGAGGCTGAATTTATAACAAAAATTGAGTATGTATACTATATTGATAATTTTATAAATTCGATATCACATTGCCGGACAACTAAAGTGAAACAGTGTAGAGAAAATTAGTCTTACGTGAAACCTGTATCTTTCGATGTAAATTAATGAATTGGTTTTGGAGAAGTGCTTAATTATGTCAATGTTGGACTTTTTATAACTTTCCAACATTTACATTAAATGGAAACCAATTCATATTCACCAGATCCAAGGTCCCACCTCCGCAAACATGTCACTCCAACAGTCAAACGTTTAACGACCACGAAACCACGTCGATGTCTGTAAAAAAACTACCACAACAGCTACCACAACAGCTACCACAGCCAGCGACCCAAGTAGGTTTCACATTTGACATTTCGACTCCGTTTTTGTCTTCTCAAGAGAAAGTGAGAAACAGAGAGCCTTTCCTACCTCATTGAAATTGAAAAACTTTGAAGAAGAAAGAAACAGAAAACAAAACAGAAGAAGAAGAAGAAGGGCATTAAATTGAATTAGATACGAGTGTGTTTGAGGTATTCATCTCATCTATTTATTATTCCCAGCAACTTCTCTCACTGCCTCTCAAACCTCACCTACTCTCTCCCTCTCTCTCTTTCTCTCACAAACAAATTTCAACTTTCATAAAGATCTCATCTTTAACAATGCCATCTCCATTTTCCCGGAAAAGCTCTTGACTTTCTCAACTTCCCGTCAAACAGATTTCTGGGTTTTGCTCAGAAGTCCAAATTCGATAATGGGTAACCGATTTATTTGCATGTCCAAGAAGGACAACAAAGACAACAACAATGGATCCAGAAGCAAGAGGGTGAATCGATCACAGAGAAAACTGCTTGCAGATGATGAGTTCTTACACAGGCAAGCTCTTTCTATGGCTCTTCAACAGCACCAATTGTCTCAGAGGTTCGATGGATCCATGTCTAGGAGAATTGGGTCTACGAGTTCTAGGAGAACTAGTCTACCGGAATCAGTAGCAAAGCAGGTTGGTTTTGTTTTGGATTTGGATTTTCGAACCACGTCTCACTTTTTCTTATTTTGTGATGGGATCTGTTTCTTTGATAATGAATTCGTTTTGGAGAAGTGCTTAATTATGTGCAGATTCTACTGTTAGTGAATAATAATCCATGTGTACTTTTGCTGATGGGATAAAAAGTGTGTCTGGAAAAGTAGGATCTTTGCAATTATGTTTTTCTGAGACAGTCTTATGAATAACATATGATCTTTGGTTTACTTTTCTTTTTCTAGAAGCAAAAGTGTGTTGAAGATTCACCCTTTTCTACTTGAGAGTTGAAACCCATTCAAATTTTATAAGCATGGTTTAGTATTGGTGGCCAAAGCGAAAACTTTCTACATAGTTTATCAGATAGCGAAGAGATGACCAAGTCAGTAACCTTTATGCTATTTTACCATTATTTTTGGTTTAGCACTAGGTGTGATTAGTGTGCTAAATCCAGAGTGCAGCCGAAGAGTATTAAGATCTTTATATATAGCTAGTTGGCCATTTGTATCATCACAGTGTTAAAGAGCTGAATTTTTCATATTATTTGATGTTTAATTGCAGATTAAGTTATGTCATAGATTTGTTTCTGTTTGAAATTTATTTAACACTTACCTTACCTTGGTTGCTAAATATGACATTTTATGGATCTGTAGTCTTAAGATGAATACTAGATCTTGCAACCATTAAGGTATAGTTGTTTTGTTCCAGCATTATTATAGATACTACTTTGTGAAAAATTATGTTAGATAAAAATTATCCTTGGTAGAAATCTTAATTTGCTTACACCATCAAATATGATGATGCAGACAAGGATAGTGCATAATGGCAAAGTACTTCAAACAAACTTATTGTAATCAGTTGTTACAAATTTGTGATCATGTGCCCTTTTATGTTTTAATTGGTTAACTAGATTATTAATTTTATCATACTTCTACAGGTACCAGCAAATTTTGACAATATTGAAACAAAAAAGTTCATTTTAATACATGGAGAAGGCTATGGAGCATGGTGTTGGTACAAAACAATTACTTCTTTGGAGGAAGTAGGATTGACTCCCATTACATTTGATCTCAAGGGTTCTGGTATTGATCTCACAGATACCAATTCTGTTGCCACGTTAGCAGATTACTCAAAACCATTGATTGACTATCTACAAAACCTTCCAGATGATGAAAAGGTTAACCTGCGATTATTCATCCCAAAAATATATTTTTCAAGTAAATGGTCAACTTAAAAGTACTGCAACTCTTGTGCAGGTTATTTTGGTTGGTCACAGTACTGGTGGTGCCTGTGTTTCTTATGCACTGGAGCAGTTCCCACAAAAAATCTCAAAAGCAATATTCGTCTGCGCAACTATGGTATCTGATGGTCAGAGACCCTTTGATGTGTTTGCTGAAGAGGTGAAATACTTTATTATATCCCAGATAGAGCTTAGCATTAATTAAGAAAATAAAACCTTGCAATTTATTCTGGAACATTTACACACTTCTGAACAACACCATATGCTCTTTCATTTATCACAAAGTCTAAGCATTGCCTGGGCTTACATCTGGGTCAGCATGTCTTGTGCTTGCACTGTATGTGAATATATCAGTTGCCAAAAGGTCTGAATACCTTCCAAGTTTCTGGTGAATTCATTATAGAGCTACGTTAATTGCGCTCATATTTCCAGAGTTTACAAGATATAAGAAAGTGTAATACAGTGATTACAGTCAGTGTTCAGTTTTTAAAAAAGGAAAAGAAAAGGGAATCGTGTTTTATGCTGATAGATTGTCAATAAAGATGACATCATCTGGAAGTAGTTGTAAATAGAGTTGTTGAGTGAACTGCTTAAATTCATGTTTACTCTTGGAAGTAGATCATTTTTCTTTTATTTAAAACGGGAGTTGGCATATGTTTACTCTAATGCTGAATGCCAGCACAGAGAGAGAGAGAGACAGATAGAGAGGCCTCTGGCTTAATCTAAGTTATTTCACATCTTAATGACATGTTTCTTTTTCTTCATCTCTTGCCAGGATATATATCTTTTATTGTGCATGCACATCATTTACAAAGTTTCAGTTATTTTAGTTCTTTTAACTTCGGTGTTCTGAATGAAATAACTATTGCAGCTTGGTTCGGCAGAAGATTTCATACAACATTCAAAGTTTTTGATTCATGGGAATGGAAAAGATCAGCCTCCCACAGGATTCATGTTTGAAAAAGAAATGATGAAAGGGTTATATTTCAATCAATCTCCTGCGAAGGTATGTTGCAACTAAGCTGATAACTTTGGCCCAGTTGTGCAAACTTTCAGTTTCTAAATAGTTTTTTACTTTTTCACGGTGCTGCACTTTTGCATAAGTTACACTGGGATTCTTATTTTTTCTTCATAATATTGTACACTTAGAATAATCTTATATGGCCCTTTCAGTTACATGAAGAAAATACTCAGAACTAAGTGATATAATTGGAAGTGAAAGTAGAACATGTGAACGGGACTGAATGCAAATGGCTTGTTTTGATATTAGGGGTATCTAAGAGGCTTATTGCATCCTTATGTTATGTTCTTGATACTCATCTGTATCGACATGACACTCACATATGTAGATCTTTGCGAACCTTATTTTTCATTCCTTTCCACATCTTTTGCGAAATTAATACCACCAAGCTTGAAAGATGAGAATGTTTCACGCTATGGCCCATTATGTGGTAGTCTACCTATTCTTGAGAGCCAGAACCATCCCCGTGGAAGACAGATTTAGAAACAGGGAAAGGTGATAGAGCGCAAGGCTCTTAACCTTGTGGTCGTGGGTTCGATCCCCACGGTGGTTGGTGGGCTTACTCTCTTTTACTTCCAAAAAAGAACAGGGAAAGGTTTAAAATGTGTCTTTTCTATGAGGCGTACTATTATCCCAGGACTCAGATCCCTCTTAGTCAGAACAATAGGACTCAGCTTTCAGATGTGAGTAAATGCATTATGATGCATAATTGATTCGGAAACAGTCTATTTTAGTATTCTGGTATGTAACAAGTCGAATATATGGGTTTGTGTTATTTATTTCTGTGACCTTGTATACTCACGGACATGATAAAAGCATAAAATTGAACATGGGATGATTCATTCATTTAATATTTATCTTAATTATTTACTTATCTTGTTAGTTTCATGTTTCTAACAAAAATTAGTCATTCCAGGATGTTGCTCTAGCCATGGTTTCCATGAGACCTATCCCACTGGGTCCAATCATGGAGAAACTGTCACTGTCGCCCGAGAAGTATGGAACTACCCGGCGATTCTTCATTCAAACACTAGATGATCGCGCACTTTCACCAGATGTCCAAGAAAAGCTAGTGAGGGAAAACCCACCGGAGGGAGTGTTCAAGATAAAAGGCAGTGACCACTGCCCATTCTTCTCAAAGCCACAGTCATTGCACAAAATCTTGGTGGAGATTGCTCAAATCCCATAGCGTAAATATAAGGAATGAGATCCCTTTTTCGTTTTACCTTGCCTTTTACCAAACTAAACTTTAGCTGATTACTTAGTTCAACAATGTGATCATATGGAAGGATATGGTTGTATGTAGTACATGCTGGTTCAGTTACTTTGTGCAATATCTTCTCAGTACACAAAGGAAATATCGACTTTTTAGAAAATCAATCTCAGTGTAGTTCTGCTCATGTGTCTTGTCCAGGGCATAGCTCAGAATACTTTTTGTTGTTAGTTTTGGTGTAGTTGTTACTCTGTTGCTAATCAAAAGGCTGCCATGACAGATATTTCTTTTGATCCTGGTTTGTTGTTGACGCACAACACTACTGCTTTGGTATGTGGTGGTGCTTACAGGCGCTAAACATAGTAAGATATACTTTAGAACTCAGTTGTGCTGTATATGAATCCCACGTTAGGTCTACAGACAGCACATTTACAATGAAAGTATCAGTACTGAGGATCACTGCAGGTCGCCGAGCCGTGATACTCCTTTGAATCTCTTCTGCCTGGCCACTTTGGCTTCTTGATCATTATCTTCTATTTAGAAAAATCTCAGTAGAGTGTCAATCTGTGTCAAATCTCCAGGTCTATAGATAAACACAGAAAGTGATTGACTTGGTGACTCATGTGCTCATTAGGTTGAGCTTGTACATGAACAAGATCATCACTTAACCAGCAACAAATAAAGAAGAAATTAGCTGTAAATTAAGCAGAAGGATACGTGAACAGGGAATCTCAAGTACAATTCAAGCTCGATTTACCCCAAGCAAAAGAAAACTGGGAATTTTAGTTGTTTCCACCTTAACCTCTCCTCTCATCGCACGCAGCCTCACTCTTCTGTACTGTTCCTCATCGCAGTCTCACTCCTCCAGCTCTAATCCCAGCATAATCTCACACTCCAACCTCCTTTTCTTTTGCATCAAAATTGCTTTCTCTGGGGTTCGACCGATCGACCCACCGTAGCTTTCATCTCTGCGAAAGAATCCTACCACCACTGGCGATAGGTATTTGGCGTGAAACGCATTAAACCAACTAACTCCGATCTACCTCCTGAGACCAGGTAGATATACAACCTCTTTCTCTCTCATTAGATTTCCGATTTATCACTTACTACAGTATCTGTCTTCCTCCTGTTTGGACCCAAAATAAACTTAACATTTATTTTAATACTTTTGGGGTTTCGGAGAGAAAATTGGCTGGCCACGTGTGGCTTGTTTAGAGCTGTGAATCGGGAAAGACTATCTATATGATTCCTAGATAATCTAGAGGAATCTAAAAGCAAGATATTATTCCTAATCGATAAATATTACCTTGTCAAGCGAGGGGATCATAGTGCCTACCTCTATAAATAGAAGAAGCGAAGCAGATTTGCAGACCTCTACACTCATACACAATTTGCACACCAGTAAATCTCACTCCACTACGAGTAGACAACCAACGAACAACGAGTTCAGGATCTAGGCCACCCGACAGAGCGTGGAGATTCGAAGGTTCACTCAAACTAACTAACCAGCAACAGCGAATTCAGGATCTAGGCCACCCGACGGAGCATGGGGATTCTAAAGATCTACGAAGTCACACTATCTGGTGTTCTCAACACTACGTCCTTAGGATTGCTCTACTTTATACTTGCTCGAGGGTGTAAAGTATCGATTCTTTGTAGATCGGCAGAGAGACACAAAGCTTGCGTCTTGTATCAAGACAAGTAGGATTCAACAAGCGAGGTTGGTGCTCTCTTTGCTCCAATCGCTTGACAAGAAGCAGAGACTACGTGGTGCACTACACAACAACATTCTGCCATCGGCAGTGGCACGCCTTGCACAAAGTACATCAACAAAACATTGGATATAAAAAGATACAGTTTGCGATAACTCCATTCCCAGCAACCTAACTGGAGAAAATTGAAGCCAAACATTTTGGCACGCCAAGTGGGATTCAGGTTTAGTGTCTTACAATCATTGATCCATACCGCAAAAATTTCATGAGTTGCATTAAGCATCCAACACCTGCATTCCGAGAACACAATTCAGTCGCCTGTAGGGTTTTAAGCAACGAGGAAGTACTATAGAGGTTCGGTGCAACTATGACAAATGGTCGATCATCATCATCGTCAGAACCTAGGAACATTGAAGAAATAAGGGCCATGGACTTTAAGGCCTACATAGATTTTTCGCTCAAACAAGAGCAACGGCGAAACGCTAACATCGAACGGATGTTGAACAACATGGAGGCCAACGACAGGACGATGTTCAAAGTTCAAAACAGGCTCGACAGCTTTTACGAGACTCGAGAGATTGAGCGTGCCGATAACAGCAAAAAGTTTGATGCTTTCACGGCAGCTCTTGCAAAGCTCACCAACACTATGCCAACTAGCTTCGCGTTAATCAATGACAAGTTGGGGGAGCGAGAACCTCTTTTTCACGATGATGAGGAAGTCAAGGACGATGACGTACCAGCTCTGCCTCCTCCGCAGCCAAACCTTGAGCAAGAGTTGGAGGAAAGGATAAATCACATCATTAATCAGAAGCTACCAGGTGCGGGAGAAACTCTAATAACCTACAATGACCCCTTCCCACCACCACCGTTCGGGTGGAAGTGGCCAAAGAGTTATCGACCCATCTCGTTTATTCGCTTTAGCGGTGAGGGAGCAGAGCCAGCGGCTACCCACATTGCTCGATTCAGGGTCGAGTGTGGACCATGGGGTAGACTCGGCGAGTTCAAACTAAGAGTCTTTGCATCCTCGCTATCAGGTGCAGCACTACATTGGTATACAAACTTACCACAAGGTTCGGTCCGCGATTGGGCAATGATGAAAAGATTGTTTACCGAATACTTTGGCGGATCAGAACCGGCTATAAAGCTCGGTAGGTTATGCCAGATGGTGCAAATGCCAAGCAAATCTCCAGTGGCATACTTACACAGGTTCAAGACCGAGTACACCAAGAGTAGAACTTCATGCACCATGGAAGAATTGGTGGACATCACAGTTGGAGGCCTCGAAGAAAGATTACATACGAAGTACGTAGACGCAAAGTTCACATTGTTGAATGCTCTTATTGATGTTGTCGCTCAAACTCATGCTGCATACGAGGAAGCCGACAATAGGTGCAACGTATCTCAGGGAACATACACTCTAACGACTCCATACCGAGAATGCCCTAAGATAATTACAATAGTGCAAGAAGAAGAGGAGTCTGATGGATATGATTCAAATGATGCAACAGTGGCGGGTCTAGAGTTAATAGCCAAGAATACAATCAAGTCAAAAAAGATAATTCCCTCGAAGGGACTAGTGCGAGTTTTGACTAGTGCTTTCACAAAGCCAGAATTCGAATCATATACTTATGATGTTGCAGCGCATGAAATCATAGAAGACTTGATTGATAGGAAGCTGACCAAGTCCAACTTTGGAGCATTCCCCACTGCGAAGCAGTTAAAAGGAAAGAAGTACTGCAAGTTTCAGAACATGTGGAATCACACAACCAAGGATTGTATCAAGCTAAAAGATCACATCCAGAAGTGGATTAATGAAGGGAGGCTTGCAATTGATGCATCACTGCAGATTGCTTTACTTGATCGGCAACCTTTCGCAGATACTTCGGTAGGAGCAGTAGAGCTGATAAACCCAAAGGCCATCAGTATGTTCTGCATTAATATGATGGATGAAATCTTAGATGAATTAATCAAAGCAGGCATCGCGCACATACCTAACCCTACATCTGCATCTCTGCAAAAAGGATTATACTACAAATTCCATCATGCTTGGACACATAATACAAACCAGTGTGCGGCCTTACGCGAACAGATCCAACAGTGGATAGATGAAGGAGATATCGTTCTTTTGGGCTATGAGGAAGAAGAAACTGCTGGGGGATCACTCATGGTTGGTACTCTAGAAGTGTCTTGGCGCGGGGGAGCCACGCGGAAGCAAACATTGGATCTTAAAACCACCAACGAAGTAGCCCCTCGCAGCGATAACAAAGAAGATTATAAGGGGAAGCAGAAAGAGGTCTGCAGAGAGGAAACTCCGGTAGTACTTTGTACTCTATGAAGAATTTGTGGAAGCGGTGCGAGCAGGATCAACGTTTAAACCTCCACCTGAGAGCTATCACCCAGCAAGCCCGAAGGAATCACGCACAATTTCCAGGGAATCTAATATATTCAAGCGAATATGAATGGCAAAGAAGGAAACAGAAGCGGTTGACGATAAGCAACGAACTGAGCCAAGCAAGCCTTATATCCCTCCTGCAAGTCGATCAGTGATTAAGGAAGACGTGTGGTACGTGAAATCAGGAGGAAAGACTATGGAGATTACCCCCACTAGGAAAAGGAAAGTACAACGTCAATTCGGAGCTGCAAAAATAACTTTAGAGGCGTTAGACAGAGGTTTGATCAAACTGGAGCAGCTAGTGGAGTCACCAGAGCAAATTCATAAAAGAATGAATAAACTTGCAGCTACCCCGATGATTATGTTCGATAAAGGGTCCAGGAGATCGAGGATGTAAGTAACCAGACCAAGTGTGTTTTCCCGGATTGACAAGGTAGACCCCGAGGTGAAAAATCAGTGAGCGCAAAAAAGAGCTCGAGAGTTTGTGAAAGACAAGCCAGTGCGGAAATCGGTCTTCAAACGCATCGAATTCAAGGCAGAACCGGTCGCTGAGCTGAGAAAGAAGCTGGTGTTGTGATGGAGACCAAAGCCTTTGGTGGTCGAAGAACAAAAGAAGCTCGCTAATTCTTCCTCCAAACTCAGCATCAAGAAAGTTATGGTTAGTGAGTCAGAACTTACAGTAAAGGTAGACTCCTCGAAGAAACTTAAGTCAGAGGTCTACGTAAGAAAGCAATAGAGCCCTCCTATTGAAGACTACCAGAAAGAGCCACTGTTAATCGAAACTGAAGCAGAAGACGAAGATCAGTAGTTAGTCGACTACGGAGAAGACACTGAGGACTTATAAGAGGTCTATGCCGAAGACATGCACGTAGGCATGGTATACCTATTACCGGCCAAATTTGCTAAACCGTCCAAGGCAAAGCATATGGCCGTTATGAGCAAGGCAGCTCAAGGAATAACTCTGGCAGAGATTGAAGAGCCAGAAGAGCAGGGACCAACTGTGGGCCCCGTTACGCGAAAGTCCTACATGATGTTCTCCAAAATGACAACCACAATGGCCTCGCACATGAGACCATTATATATCATTGCGGGCATGGGAGGCATCTAACTTAGTAAGGTCATGGTAGACACTAGAGCAGCGGTAAATGTCTTGACTACTCGAGTAATGACATTGTTGAGTATTCCAAGGTCAGCCATTCAAGCAACATCCATGATGATCAAGAACTTTGTAGGGGCTATCTCGCAAACACTAGGGTTGCTAGTCATAGAAGTCAAGGTTGGACCTGTCATAGGGGTGCACACTTTCTTTGTCATTGAATGTAATTCACCGTTTAGTACAATACTGGGTAGAGATTGGATCCACAGGAGTTATTGCGTACCTTCATCACTTCATCAACAGCTCCTTATATGGGATATGGAGACATCAAAGTTGCACATAGTCAACGTCGATCCACAACCATATTCAATCTCTGTGAATACGCTGGATGCCAATTACTACAATGAAAATCTTCGGCCATTGAAAGTGTACAGCGTCGATAAGAAGAGCCAACCTATTGGGGTAACGGCCTCAGAACTAGCTCGGTGGGGAATAGTGTAAGAAAGAGAAGACAAAACACGACCTTATTTCCTCGAGCTAGCCTCCACAAGCCGTCAATGATACGACCGTCCAAGGACGAGGAGGTAGAGACTTGTGCTTCTCTATATGCAAGATCGCAAACCTATATGATAGAGTCGTAAGGCTACAATTTTCTGCCAACTATAGCCCCGGTAGAGTGTATCAATCAAGATGTCCAACAGGAAGAAATTGAGGAGGATATCATCCAGCTCGCACCTGCAACCTTGGATGACACACCACTTAAAGTTAGAGATCCAACCGAGAAGATTAACCTTGGAACTATCGCTAAGCCAATAGAGGTGGCTATCAGTACTTTCCTATAACCTGTATAAAGAAAGATGCTTGTTGACCTGCTATTCGAGTATAAAGACTGCTTTGCGGAGAAGTTTGAAGACATGTCAGGACTTTCACTAGAGCTGGTTGTCCATACACTTCCAATAGTAGAAGATAGAAAGCCAGTCCAGCAGCAGATGCGGAGGATGAATCCAGATACGGCAACATTGGTCAAGGAAGAAATTGAGAAAATGTTGAAATCCAAAGTTATCCAAGTGACTAAATACACATAGTGGATATCAAATATAGTCCTAGTGCAGAAGAAGAACGAGAAGATGAGAGTATGCGTGGACTACAGAGACCTAAACCAAGCTACTCGAAAGGATGCTTACCAAATGTCGATCGCTGATTTGCTCATTGATGTAGTTGTGAGACATGAGATGCTCTCATTTATGGATGGCACAACGGGATATCATCAAATCCCATTCGCTGAGGAAGATAGGCACAAAACTGCATTTAGATGCCCAGGGGTGTTAGGAGTGTTTGAATACGTCAATATGTCATTCGGGTTAAAGAACGCAGGGGTAACATATGAGCGAGAAATCACTATATCTTCCACGACCTAGCCAGTGATACAATGGAAGTCTACATTGATGATGTTGTGGTCAAATCAAAGAGGTCAAGCCATATGGAGGACCTGAGACAGGTATTAATGCAAATGAGGAAGCATCAACTTAAAATGAATCCTGCCAGATGCATTTTTGGGGTACAAGTGGGAGACTTCCTTGGTTTCTTGGTACATCAGCGAGGAATAGAGGTCCTAGACGATAAGAAGGAAGTGGTGCTTAAAGCTCCCCTTCCAAAGAACAAGTGAGAGCTTCAGTAGTTACTTGGGAAAATCAACTTCTTAAGGAGATTCATTGCAAACGTTGCGGGAAAGACCAAACCCTTCGCACCTCTGCTCAAATTACAAGACGAGAAAGAGTTTGTATGGGAGCTGGTTCACCAAGAAGGGTTTAACATGATCAAACAGTACATAGTTAATCCACCGATCTTGGTACCACCGCAAAAAGGCATGTCACTTAAGCTCTACATTTCAACGACAGAATTTTCTATAGATAGCTTATTGGCACAAGACGATGAGGTGAAGCGAAAAGAGCAATATTCTACTTAAGTAGAACCCTCACGGACTGCAAGAGTAGATATACATCGATGGAACAATTATGCTTTGCTCTTTACTTCTCAGGCTACAAATTAAGGCATTATATGCTTTTCTTCACGACGTGCGTCATTGCACAGACGGACCTGTTTGATATATATTAGCTCGACCTTTACTTCCTAGATGGATAAGGAAGTGGATTCTCACACTTTCCGAGTTTTCATTACAATATGTCCCGCATAAGGCAGTAAAAGGCCAAGCAGTGGCCGATTTCCTCGCATATAACCCTATAGAGGAAATCTCAGAGTAAAAGGAGTTGGAATTGTCATATATCTCATTGGCTCCTTGGAAACTCTACTTCAATGGATCTAGCATGAGTGCTTTTGCAAGAGCAGGAATAACATTGGTCAATCCTCAAGGAGAAACATTTACATACTTTTTCCACCTTGAATACAACTGTTCCAACAATGTGGCGGAATACGAAGCCTTAATCATCGGACTAGATCTTTTGTGGGATCTGGATGCTACGGATATACAATTTTGGGGAGACTCACTGTTTGTGATCAGACAGCTCTAAGCCACGTTCAAAACAGGACTCATCTTAGAGCCATATGTGAAAAGGGCCAGCGAGTTGTTGGATTTATTCACAGAAGTAACCCTAACTCATCTCCCAATAGGAGAGAACTTTGCTGCGAACGAGTTGGCTCAACTTGCTATCGGGATAGAGCTTGTCGACGATGTACATGAGCGGCTAATGAGGGTAGAAGTTCGTACTCTCCCATCCTTCATGACTAGGAAGGAAGAAAAATATGAATGGTATGTTGCAGCTTTGGGAACCATCGATGATGATTAGAGGCAGCCGATTATCACATACATAAATGATCCTAGCTCTATGGTAGACAAGAGGATCAAGTACTTTGCTCCAAGTTACATTCTCTGGGGCGATGATTTATTCAGACGGGGAGAAGAAGGTGTGGAGTTGGTTTGTGTACTTGGGACCGAGGCCAAATGATTACTACGTGAAGTACATCTTGGGGTATGCGGAGCTCACCAATCTGGCCCAAAAATGAGATGGATCTTGCAGAGACACGGATATTTCTGGCCTTCAATGTTAAAAGATTGTATAACTTTTGCAAAGGGGTGCGAGGATTGTCAAGCTCATGGACCGGTCAACCATATTCCAAACATTCCTATGCAGCCAATCATCAAACCGTGGCTAGCGTGAGGATGGACATTGGATCTAATCGGTTTAATACATCCTCATACTTTCATGCAGCACAAGTTCATCATCGTCGCCACTGATTCCTTCACCAAATGGATAGAAGCAAGACCTTTAAAAGTGGTCTCTACCGCTGCGATCAGGCAGTTCCTATATGAGGATATCATTTGCCGATTTGGAATACCGAAGTGCTTGTTTCGGATAGAGGCACAGCATTCATGTCCGCAGAAGTAGAAGAATTGATGACAGACTTTGGGATCTAATTTTTGCATTCTTCACCATATTACACACAGTTTAACGACCAAGTTGAAGCAAGCAATAAATTGATCCTCCACATCCTCAAGCGTGCATAACGCAGACAATCCCAGACTCTGTCAAGAGGAATAGGTCCGCACGCTGTGGGCATACAGAACTTCTAAGCGTAGTCCAACCAGGACTACTCCATATGCACTCATGTTTGGACATGAGGCAGTTTTGCTATTAGAGATCAATGTTCAATCACTATGGATCAACATCAATTAATTGGCGAAGATTATGTAAAAGCGATGTGGAAAGAGTTAGAGGATTTGGACGACGAACGCATCAATGCATTGACCAACCTACTCGCAGAGAAACAGAAAGTGGCTCGCTGCTACGATTTATGTACCTGTGGACTTAGTTTTGCAGAAGGAGAGTTGGTTTGGAAAACAGTGTTGCCTTTAGAGAAAAGCAAGAAGGACGTGGTAAATGGTCTACGAAGTAGGAAGGACCCTTCATCATTCACCGAATCTTAGGCAAAAGATCCCCCGAGGACAACCTATGATCACCTGGGGCGTTTGTCGTGGCCCAGAGATGATCAAATGTCGGAAGAGTGTTTGTCGTGACCTAGAGAAGTTTGTCGTGACCGAGCCTAGAGCTACTCGGGGATCAGCCGAGCAACCGATGCATTGATGTAACTACCTGACTATAATACAACCTCCAACATGACTGATAACTGAAAAATACTTAAATAGCCTCCTAAAATAAATGAACTGAGAAACTGAAAAAAAACTGAATCATAAGTAAATCATAAAGACTCGCATAACGACTGTGAAAGGAAAGGTGTCCATTCACTGTAGACGGCTAATCCTACTGTCCGGCGGAAGTCCCTTCCCCAAAGTCATGATTGTAATCCCCTAATCACAAGAAATCGTTCAATAACGTGTAACAAATAGTGAAAATAGCTTACAAACGATCTCAGAAACCCACTAGTAAAAATCAAGGTTCGGCCTCGTCGGAGCTCTACTGTGGACGGTGACGCGTGGCCACCACGTGCTACCTCCGGCGACCTGCTCCGACGACCCCCAGAATACATGACTAGCTTCCTCATGTAATTCTAAACAGCCTTTCCTTCTTCGTTGGGGACCAATTCGGCAACGAAGATTCCAAAATAGTCACCACATGCGGCGGATCCAACCACCACCGGCGACGCCAAACCCCTCTTAACCTTCCTCACGACACACCCAAACCAACCATTAGCCTCACGGGCTCTAACTCGCCTTAAATCGCTGGGAAATAGCCCTGAAATCTAGCGATTCAAAAACCACCCAGAATCGGGTTTCTGCCGTCTGACCTCGAAACCATAGGGGTTCGACACAAAGTCGAAAATCCCATGTTTTCCCCATAACCCTGTCGCCTATAACCCGTCAGAGTGTTGCCACCATGGCCACAACCCCCACCTATACAACTCGAATCGGGTTACACCAAAAGCACCACAAAGCCCTAAATTAAACCAAGAAACACATTCACTATGAAGAGGGCTTCAATTTCCTACCTGAATCACCGTCAAAGATGGCTGGCAGATGGAGTTTTCCATTAGGTCGTGTAACCGGGTTGGGTAAGACACAAACTGGTCTCAGCTGGACCAAATGGGTCAAGGCCAAAAATTGGTTATGGGTTGGGGTAGACTGGGTTTCCTATTTAAACCCCAAGCATCTCATAAATCCAACGGCCTAAATTTGATCTCAGTCAAAAACGACGGTTGAGATCAAACAACCCAAAATTAATTTCTTTTCTAATTAAAACTCGTCGAACTTCAAATATGCATAAAACTTAACTCGATTATCTAAAAAATTTCCCAAAAATTTCTGCGAGTTTGAAGTAACAAACTCTACTACTCTCGCGAAGAAAGTCAAGTCAAATTCTCACCCGGTGAAAAAATCGTTAACAAACCCTTAAGTTAGACAAATCCGTAATAATGCGGATTACGAGATGCTAAGCATGATAGTTTGGTTCGGGTTGTTACAGCTCAACAGCTTGGCAAAGGTCATACACAAGGCAGAAGACTCATCCCACTATAATCTTAGAGGTAGTAGCCTCATATGACACATGAATATGGTACAGCTTCTTCGGGGTGTCTGGAGCACAAAATGATATTAATATGCTCTACCAATCGAATTTCTTTGATGCTCTCCTTGTCGAACTAAGCCCGCATTCGACTTATAAATTCAACTGTATGATGTACTACAACACTTATTATCTAGCTGACAAAATATATCTATGGTACTCCTTGTTTGTCATGTTGGCTTGCATCATAATGCATAACATGATTGTTGATGAAGAATTTGTAGAGGACGAATTTGAGGAGAACGAAGAAAAAAAATATCTACAAAACTCATCGAGTGCTTTCATAGTTTATGATGGGCCATTGGATCAATATGGTAACTGAATTCCTTTTGAGCCAGTTGGAAGAGATCAACATGAACAACGGTTTTGTTACGATGTTGTAGATCTCCAATATGCTTATATCCATGGAGAACTTCAAAACGACTCAGTGAAGCACAACTGGTTTATTGAAACCAGTGAACAACTCTAAATATGCTGTTTTAATTTTTTAAGTTTGCATTTTGTGTGTTAGAATTTTGTGTGTTTGCAATTTATGTTGTTTGAGTGAAATTTACTATGTTTTAATGTAATTTGTTTGAATTTTATCTAAATAAAGAAAGTGTGTTTTTATTTCTTGAAAATTTTAATTACATAATGACAAGCCAAACCTAAATTTATTATACAGACAAACTAAACTAATCACTAAAATTAAGTGGGCGTGGGTGATAACAATTTGAAAATGTCACATTGCTAACTTCATCCTCATTGTCTTCTACTTAGTTAAGGAGTTCCGCTTTCCTCTTTGTGAAATATCTCTTTAAGTTTAGGGCAATAGCCTCTATATTCATTGCCATGGTCCTTGGTATAAAGCAAGCCCACTATCATCAATTCTCTTTTGTCCGGCGAGCCAAATTTTTTGTTTAGCAGGCCCACCATGCTTTGCAACGCCTCATCTCATACATCATTTGTAGGAGTCATGACTTTTTCCCTCATTTTCTTGCTTTCTTGGCCGTCTTCACTCTCATTGGTCTAACCGGACTCGAGGAACCTTGAAGGTTGCTTTGTGGTATTTCAATCACTTCATCCTCATCCAAATCGATGGTGAGAGACACTTCGCTAATGGGAGGAGTAGCTGATCTACGCATTTTATGCGTATTTATTAATATATTTTTCCCTATATTTGTGCCTTGTTAATTACTTAGTATTATTTGTTTTAATAAGCTGAAAGGACCCAACCCCGATTTAGCTTCCTAAATCGGAATCAAACCCCCTCGAAAACACGAACCAACAAAAACTTTTCGAAATTTGGGCAGAGTTTCGCTACTAACGTAGAATTACCATTACCTGCACGCGGAAAATAAACTTCATCCTATGCCACAAAAAGCAAACCGTGGGCACCAATTCCATCCGGATTTCTCAATATATCAACAGTAAAGTAAAACAATACATATAATAGTACTTTACTGAAATCCGGAGTAAATCGTATAACGTATTCAACAGGAAACTCAGAGCGACCTCTAATACATAATCATATACGTATACCACAGTAGGTAGAACAATAAACCTACTAGATGAAACAAGATTGCTCGAGCACTATGCCTCCGACCACGACGTGCGACACCAGAGCCTGAACTGCAAACTGGGCACGGAAACCGAAAAGCCCAGGGAAAAGGCAAATAAAACGATAAACGTTAGAGTGAGTGGACGAAAATAACATATGCCTTTCACCAGTTTATAAACATACTCAATATAAAACAATGCGAGTTCGGAAAACACAACAACACATGTATATATGGAGGTTGTCGGGCGAATCTCTCAAGCCCGACGTCAGGTGAATCGCTCAAACCTGGCGGTGAAAGGCCAGGGGAATCTCTCAACCCCGGCGGCACTCAGGGGAATCTCTCAACCCTGCTTCAGAGGAATCTCTCAACACTGGGCCAGAGGAATCTCTCAACTCTGGTAGCATCGATGCAATAAATGCCAATCACCAATAACACATAATAACATACCTCCGAAAATAACATATATCACAATCATCGTATAATTTAAATACGGAAATCAATAAATCCACGAACTCGCAAAATCAACAGTGAAAATAGAAACTTGTCCACTCACAGTCTGGCGTAACGTAGTTCGTGTTAACCCGTGATCCGGCGGAATGTCCCTCGCCAGACAAACAAACACGAACCCCTAAATATTCACAAAGTCCATTATTCAAAGTCATAACTCGACAGTACAATTCAAATCACGAGAAACCACCGTTCTCGGAAACACATAATCCAAAGTCGACGAATCGTCGAAAATCCGTATATGTACACCTCAATACCTCGCTATACATTCGGATGCTCAAATCGAGAAATGAACCTCCCCACTGCGATCGGGGCGCGATTTCGAGTCAAATGACGTGCGACTTGTCGAAAATCCAAAAAGTCAAACCTGTTGACCGTTGACCGCCGTCCACGGCGGCGCCGCCGCCGGATGTGAAATTTCATGGCGGAGCCACCCCTATTCCACTCCAAATCGTCCACTGAGCAACTTTGTCAACTGCACCGAAGTCCAATTCTCACTCTAACTAAGTCAATTTCATGTAAAACCGAATTGTCTCACAAATTTCAAATCCAAAATTCTCCATGTACAAATCGAATTAGAACACCATACTTACATGGTTAGAATACTTGAGAGGAGAGCCACAAAACCCAGTCCTTGTTTGAGCTCAACTCGGCCCGAAACGAAAACCACCATTAAACCCAAAATTCCCAAACTTTGATTCAAGCTTTCTCTCTCCACCGTCCACCTCGCCATGAACGGTGGCCGACATCCACACGGGGCAGCCAAGCCGAGTCCAAAGAGGTAAGGATCAAGCCCAAAGGTCGCCGGAAAGTCCCTCACCGCCGGCGAGCCGTACGGTGTCGGCCACCACCTCCACAGCTCGGTCAAACCGAGTCAAATGTGGTCAACCAATTTAATTCCAGCTTTTGACTTTTCCCAAAGGGGAAACTGCCATATATAGACTTTCCCAATTAGGAAACCCCATAATTCAAATTTCGATAAACTTCAAACACGCGTAATTTCCTCGTCGTAATTCTGATTCCCAATTAGGAAACCAACTTACTTTGTTGGTGAAGGATTTAAGCGCTGCCCAAGTGAATGTTAGAACCAATCAGTATTACAAGCAATCTATATATAATAATAACAATCGAATCAAAATTGAATTTAACAACAAACGAAATTGGAAATCACTAACTTGATCAGATAGAGGCCTACGTTGTAGTGTCCTAAGACAAAAATTCGCTCTCACTTGTGCTTGTAGTTTCAGACGTCTATCTCGAGGATACAACTATCTGGTACAAGTTCTTGCACAAGAATTTGACCCCTGGCGAATTTACTTTATGTTTTTCAAAATAACGATCTTGGAGGAAGAAGAAGAAGTCGTTGAATTGTGTATCTGAATGATGACCTCAGGTTGTCCTTATAAAGATGTCAAAAGTCGTGTTTTTTCAAAAAGTCACATAGATTGGTATAACGAAACTTATCGTTAAACCAATTGTCGCTTCTTCTGATATTTATCCGAAATAATAATTCAAAATCAAAATATTAATTTTCAAAATTAAAATCGAATTTAATCAACAGAGCCCAAGAGCCCCAAGGCCGAATCCCCATCTTTTGACGATTTATATATTTTGGCTTTCTCTTGGTAACCCAAGGCCCAAACCCACAAATTCAAGTGAAATCTCACCTTCTAGCTTTCAGCCCAATTACTTCTCTGCATGTGTATTCCTTGATTAAAGCACATGTCTTTCTAACTTCTTCCATGTGGGACTAAAGTCCCACAAGTTTCAATAATACTCCACATTTTCTATTCAAACTCCAATAATACTTCACATTTGAATAGAAAATAAGATAATTTAGGAACTTATCGTTATTTCAGAAAAGTTAGATAGGATATGCATCGGAAGAGGTGTCTTTTGAACTTGAACATTTCGTAGTGAATCCATATCGGATTTACTTTGTGAAGTAGTGAACGTATAGTCTTGAACTATTCACATTTTGTAGTAAACGAGACAACAAGTATCACACATACCATATCTAGACATATTTCAATTCTTACGGTTGTGTTCATTTCGGTCTTGAACAACTCCTTACTTCACGAGATTTGTTAGAGAACTTAGCCATCTCGGTTCTCATAAATACGACCCCGCATTAGTCTCATATAGGTAATACTAATCAAGAATAGTCTGAACTAATTCACTTTCCAAAGCTATTAACATTATTAAGAATATTTAATATTCAACCCTTTAATCGTCAACGGATGCACACTTTATTTTACCATAGGAATAGACATGTGTGCATTAGACATCTTGAGTCTTCCTTAACTAGTTTTCCTATTGAACCTAGACTATAGGATCTCCAATGTTCCTAGGTTAGGTTTCCACCAAGTAGTGACTCATTGTTTTGGCTTTAAGCCCATTCCCCTCGATGTAAAGACTACTTGCTCTCTATTAAGGCCTTTAGTAAAAGGATCTGCTATATTTTCCTTTGATTTTATAGTCAATGGAAATTATTCCATTTTTGAGCAAGTCTCGTACTGTCTTGTGACATCTTCTTATATGCCTTGATTTTCCATTGTAGATTTGGTTCTTTGCTCTTGTAAGAGCAGCCATACTATCACAATGTATGCAAACATTCGTGACAGGCTTTGGCCATAATGGAATACTTTCTAGAAAATTTTTGAGCCATTCCGCTTCTCCGGCGGCTTTATCTAAGGCTACAAATTCTGCTTCCATCGTTGAACAAGTATTCGCGGTTTGTTTTGATGATTTCCAAGATACGGCTGCACCTCCAAGTATAAATACATACCCGCATGTAAATTCACTATTAGAATTATTGGAAATCCAATTCACATCACAATATCCTTCTAACACGAAGGATATTTGGTGTAATGTAATCCATAGTTTATTGTATGCTTTAGGTACCTCAAAACTCATACTAAAGCTATCCAATAATCTTTTCCAGGATTGCTTGAGTACTTATTAAGTCTACTTAGACTATATGCCAAATCCAGTCTAGTACAATTCATTATGTACATCAAGCTTCCAACAACTTGTGTATATTCCAATTGAGACATACTATCATCTTGATTTTTCTTAAGATGACTAGAGGGATCAAATGGAGTAACAACTGGTTTATCATTATAGTGTCTAAATTTTCTATGGACCTTCTCTATATAATGAGATTGGGTAAGTATATAACCATCTGAATTTCTTTGGATTCGAATACCAAGAATCACATACGCTATACCCATGTCTTTCATATCAAAACTGGAATGCAACATTCGTGGTTTGATTAATTATATCCTTACTATTTCCCATAATTAGCATATTGTCCACATATATGCATATAAAGACATAAGTGTTTCTACATTCTTTCACATAAACACATTTATCACATTCATTTATTTTAAAACCATTTGATAAAAGAGTGTGAAACTTCACAATTGCGCGTGTGATACACGCCTGAATTTGTATGCTTCTTATAGCAGATTAATGCTCTTCCGAGAAAGAGAGAGAGAGAGAGAGAGAGAGAGAGAGAGAGAGAGAGAGAGAGAGAGAGAGAGAGAGAGAGAGAGAGAGAGAGAGAGAGAGAGAGAGCCAGGGGTGGTTGCTATCGACTTGATCGGCTTGCATATCTCGTCGGCTTGCTTGGAGGCCTCGATGGAGACTAAGTCGAAGAGTTTGGCGAAGGTGGTGATGTTCTGAGACTTCTTCGCCACTTCTTCTGAGGAGCTCAATCTTGGATCGCTTCCACAGCTCCTCCAATGTTGTTTTGATTAATTGATTTGAATGATTTGAGGGTGATTTGAATCTGGTTTGTGGTGATTTGAATCAGGTTTGTTTAATTGATATGAATGATAGAGATTGAAAAAGGTAGTAAGCTACGGCGGTGCCGATGGCCAATGAGTTGATTTGTAGGTGACATAGGCCTCGATCAAAGCCTAACTCATAATGAGAAGCTTAATTGACTCCCAATTTCTCTGGGTACTTGCAACTTCACATCTCACCGGCCGCCACCCACCACCAGCTTAATTGACTCCCAATTTCTCTGGGTACTAGCAGCTTCACATCTCACCGGCCGCCACCCACCACCTCATTTGATGTTCGTTATTCCTCTCTCTCTCTCTCTCTCTCTCTCTCTCTCTCTCTCTCTCTCTCTCTCTCTCTATCTATCTATCTATCTATCTATGTTATTTTGGTTCGTGTCTCCAATTCAACAACGAGTACTCGATCAAGAGGAGCATCTGATTTTAATCAGCAAAGACATGGCATATAGAGCAAATCACGACTCATAGTACATCTTCAAGGAGTGTTGATTTGTTGATCAGAGACATAGAGAAGAAGTGCAAAATTCCATGGCGAGATTGCCCAAGTCATCGGCGTATGAATTACCACACATACTAAGTTTGACCATGAATCTGCTACGGACACTGCAAGAAAAAATGCTTTTGGCGACAAATGAATTTTGTTCCTGAAAGTTTAAATTCCTCGCTAAAATGAAATTGCGACGAATTTTGAGTCGTCGCTAGGTCTGTCACCCTATGTGTCTGGGGGAATGTAAAAAATGACGAATAACTTGTTTCGTCACATTTTCTATTACCGACGTAATTGATTCGTTTTATATTTTTTTTGGCGAGGAATTTAGAAATGTCGTAAAACATTAAACGACACTTCACTTTCGTCACAAATATTGAATGTGACGTTTGATGTTTGTCGCAAACTCTAAATGCGATGTTTTGTGCCAGTCGAAAAAATAAAGTGTGAGGTTCCTTGTTTGTCGTAGATAATAAATGTGAGAAGTACTCTTTGTCGCAGTACTAAACTGCAACGCTTTGTTTTAGACGAAGATTTTAAAAATGAGTTTTTATTTTCCTCGCATTTAGTAAATTTGATGATTCATTTTTGTCGCAAGTACTATATGCGACATTAGACGATCGTTGCAAGAACTTAAAGTGACGTTGAAGTTTTTTGGAAACAAGAAGTACAATGTTTGACATTTGTCTCCAACACTAAATGTGACGCTTGACGTTTGTCGATAAAAAAATATTGTGAGATTCTTTATTTGTCGCAATTAGTAAATGTGAGGTCATATGTATATTAATTACTAAAAGCAAATGCGATATTTTTTTTTTGTCAAAAATTCGGAGATTTTGTGTTTGTCGTTAATACCAAATCCAACATTTGTCATTTGTCACAAACAGTCAATATAACGTTTGACTTTTGTTGCAAAAAAAATAGATATAAGGTTTTGTTTTTGGCCCAACTAATAAATGCAACATTTTACATTCGTCGTAAAAAGTAAATGTGAGATTTTATTTTTGTTGTAATTATTAAATGTGACGATTGAGAATATAATTTTTTCATAAATAGTGAATGCATCGTGATTTTTGTTACTATAAATATATTTATGAATATAAATAGAGTAGTTTTATTGGATTTTTCTAATATATTTTGACACAAAAAATATAAAATTAAAATTTATTAAAAAAATATCCTTGCCAACAAAAGAAATTCCTACAAATTATGCAATAAGCAGCCAAAATCATAAAACATAAATTGCTAAAAATAGAACATAATATCTAGATATATAATCATTCTTTGGTTGGATCAGAATCTTCATCGTCTTTATCACTGCCTTCACCTTCTTCATCAATATAAACTTCTTCATCGGAATCCTCATTTTCTTTTTGTCTGCTTCATTTTTTTTGCTCGACTCTTTAAGTCCTTCTTGAGATGCCATTAACAATCTATCGAGGGAAATAAACAAAATAATATATAATTAAGAAATATGAAACGTCAATCTGTTTGATATATATCATCATCATCATAGTTTTTGGGAATAAGCTAATTAAACTGAAATATAATGTTTGAGTACCAAAACATACAATGCTAAATTTATGAAAGCTATACAAAAACAAATAGAATAAAAAAGACACCAAATTGAATCAATATCGAAAAAAGAATCCATGAACACATATAAAAAGAAAAGAAACTAAAGTGAGAAGTGAATCGAAGAAGAACATAAAAATAAAATAAACCAAAACAAATTAAAAACTATATCAAATGAGAGAGGCTATTGATTAACAAAGCACCAAACATAAAATTTCTGAAAATGAAACTTACATGAAGACCTCAAATGATAGAGAAAAAGTTGAACGTAGGATAAAATGAGAGTTTCCTCTATATATTTTTCTGAAAGCACTTAGAATCCCGCCCGTAGACTTTTCATTTTGGCGCTAACAAAAGGGAAATCTTCCGCTCTTTCTTCCATTGATTTTCTACTTTTGTAAGTTTTGAGACTGATCGATGTTGAAATATAGAAAGAAGAGGAAGAGAGGAAGAGAAGATATCAACAAGGGAAGGTAGATATGTCTAACAAATGAACTCATATTTTTTTCCCAATTCATTCTTCTACTCGATAATCTAAATTGAAGGGTATATAATTCTTACCATAAAATAATACTGCATCTTAATGCTTATTAATTAATCATGAATTAAATATAGAAGATGCATGGGTGGAGATGAGTGATGGCAGAAGTTACGGTGGAGATGAGTGATAACCACAATAACGCATTTCCATGTATTCCCGTATCTCAAATTCTTTACTGAAAGATTAGCTCCGATTTCCTATTTCCCTCCCTTAAATATTGTCATGAAATTAAACCCAAATCAAACCAAATTAACTTAAATTCATTCAAATTAATAAACCAAACAAAATCCTATATACATAAGCCTAAATGAAACCCAATTTGGATTAATTCAACGATCTAGCCGGAACTCGGAAGCCCAATTAATAACGAAAAATCCAACCTTTTTTTGTTTGTAATTTACATTATTGCCTTAACTTATATTTTTCTTCTAGTTATCAGTTTTTCTTTTTATCTTGGGTATTTTTGGCAATTCATGTTTTGGTGAATCCGATGACACTAAACACTGAAGATGCATGGCTTTATTATAGTAAAGATAAATTGTATCTATAAGTAGGTTGATTACTTTTTCCCCGATTAAGATTGGACAGTCACTCAATCTTGATTACTAATGAATTCGATTAGATCACCGATTAGGTATGATACTACTGAAAAAAAAAGTATAAATTTTCTAATGTTATATCGATGTATGTAGCTTGCAGGTCTCACACTTGTAATTTAAAATTTAATATATGGTATTTATAATAATAGCCTCCCTAGATCTACATCATATTAAATGAATATAGTTTAGTTAATATGGTGGGTATTTAAGATATTTGACATTAACATTAAGTGACATATCATAGAAATTATTATCGAGTAAGTATTTTGCGAGGAAGTTCTGTTTTTCGTATATATTTCAGTGACAGCTCATATAAGTTGTTACTTAATAGATCTTTTGCGAAGAAGACTTATTAGTCGTATGAAAAATCAGCGACAAGTTAATCAACGACAATTGACATAACTTGTCGCCGAATAAGTCTTCTGCGAGGATGTTCACTATTTGCTATATTAAATATTAGCGACAACTTATCTAAGTTTTTACCTGACGGTTTTTTTTACGAGGAAGTCATATGCGTCGTATAAACATTTAGCAGTTGCTCATAGAAATCATCGTCAAATAGATATTCTACGAGGAAATAATTGTTGTCCCATTAAATATCAACGACGACTCATATTAGTTGTCACCTAATAAGTATTTTGTGTGGAATGTATGTTTTTCTTATTAAGTATCACTGATAACTTTTGTTAGTCGTCGCATAATACGTCTTTTGCAATGAAACTGTAATTGTTGCATAAAACTTTAGTCGCCAAATAAGTTTTCCACGAGAAATTTTAGTTGTCACATATATATTTATCGACAGCTCGTGGAAATCATCACGAAACAGGTATTTTGCGAGGAATGTATGTTTTCCGTATTAAGTATCATCGACAACTCTTGTCAGTCATTGCCTAATACGTCTTTGGTGAGGAAACTGTAGTTGTCGCATAAACTTTAGCGACAAATAGTAAAATTCGTCGCCAAATAAGTTTTCCGCGAGGAAATTTTAGTTGTCACATACATATTTACCGACAGCTCGTGAAAATCATCGCGAAACAGGTATTTTGCCAGGAATGTTTGTTTGTTGTATTAAGTATCACCGACAACTCTTATCAGTCGTCGCCTAATACATCTTTTGCGAGGAAACTGTAGTTGTCACATAAAACTTTAGCAACAAATAGTAAAATTCGTCACCAAATAGGTTTTCCGCAAAGACATTTTAGTTGTCACATATATATTTACCGATAGCTCATGAAAATCATCGCGAAACAAGTATTTTACTAGAATTGTATGTTTGCTGTATTAAGTATCACCAACAACTCTTGTCAGTTGTCACCTAATAAGTCTTTTGCGAGGAAACTTTAGTTATCGCATAAAATTTTAGCGACAAATAGTGGGATACACTTGTTGTTGAATACCATTTTTCTTGTAGTGGGACAATTAGAATGAAGTGGTGGGATACACTCGCGGTTGTGAAACCGATGGAGATGAGTCCATTGAGTAAATCAGATACCTCAGATTCAATGGAAGCGTGTGAAAGGGGTTTGTGGTTGTCACAGTAGTGTCATCTTCGTCAATCCAGAAACCAGAGAAAGCAGAAAAGCAATCTACCTTGTTGGGTCGGTGACACCAAAAGCTGCCTCTCATTGACAAAAGCTTTGCCTGCCCATCACTTGGTATCATTTGACTCATCATTCATCAACCTATAAGTACTCGATCCAATCACTTGAGTAATTAACTTGAAGGAATCTTAAATTCAGGCAAGCTAAGCTAAGCTGGCCAGAGGAGAAGTAAATATAATCTTCACAAAGCAAAAGGGAATAAAATCAACGACATGGGACGGCCTAAATAGTATAAAAGCTGCTTGGAGATCAAGTTAAGCACATCACCTTTAGTCTCTTGTATAGCTTTATCGATATCTCCCTATAACCCTCGTCACCACCACCATTCCACGGCCTTTTTCCTCCTTTCCAGTTTTCCTTGCCCGACAGCTAGAATCGCACTACCAATTCCCATTTCTCCACTCTCTCTCTCTCTCTCTCTATATAGCTTCTTCCACATAACACACACTTTCCTCTTCCTCAGTTTCTCGATCAATTTGAACTACGATACAGTGATCAAACACGTACTGCATGTGTAGTTGTGCAAGTAAAACTCACTACTACAACTTATACGTACCAGTAATTGATGATGGCTACTGTGAGAAAGCTTATAGTAGAGGTCGTCGACGCCCGGAACCTTCCTCCGAAAGACGGCCACGGCACGGTGAGCCCCTACGTGGTGGTGGACTACTACGGCCAGCGAAAGAGAACTCAGACGGTTTTAAGAGACCTGAACCCTAACTGGAACGAGCTGCTCGAGTTCAACGTCGGCAACAACAAGCTGGCTTCGGATGCCGTGTCCGTGTTCGGCGACGTCCTCGAGCTCGACGTCTACCACGACAAGACCTGGGGGCCCACCACCCGGAACAATTTCCTCGGCCGTCTCCGGCTGACGTCATCTCAGTTCGTGAAGAAGGGCGAGGAAGCTCTCATATATTTCCCTTTACAGAAGAAGAGCATTTTCAGTTTCATCCAGGGAGACATTGGCTTGAAGATTTACTACCTCGACGAGGCTCCTCCTCCTCCGCCACCTCCGCCGGAAGAACCAAAGCCCGCCGAAGACGCGCCGCCGGCAATGGAACCTAAGCCGGCTGAAGCTGCTCCTGCGGAAGAGGCGTCACCTCCGCCACCGGAAGAAGCGTCACCTCCGGTCACCGAGCAGCCACCGAAGCCGGAAAGCGAGAAGCCTGCCGAAGAACCACTGGCGGCGGCGCCAACAGAAGGAGAATCTGATCAGCCACCGCCACAAGTTTCAGCTGAGGTGGCAGAAGAGCAGCAGCAGCAACGTGAAAATGATGATGACGGGATGATTGAGATGATGGCGGCATCCGTGTCAAGATCAGAGCCGGAGATCAAGTTCTCCGGAGGTGGAATCAACGGCCCACAACCGATCTCCAGGCGACCTAGCTACACGACGTTGGAGCCAACTGAGAGTGGCATATCAATGGACAGGGCGACGTCGTTTGATCTGGTGGAGAAGATGAACTACCTCTTCGTCCGGGTCGTCAAAGCCCGCCTCCTCCCTTCCTCCACCGGCAGACCCATCGTCAAAATCTCCGCCTCCAACCACCACGTCACCTCCTCTCCCGCCGCAAAAACAAATCCCAACTCCTTCCAGTGGGACCAGACTTTCGCCTTCGCCCGCTGCTCACCGGACGACTCCTCCGCCTCCATAATCCTCGAAGTCTCCGTGTGGGACCCTCCACCGCAACACAGCTTCCTCGGCGGAGTCTGCTTCGACGTGGCGGAAATACCGCTCCGGGACCCACCGGACAGCCCTCTGGCCCCGCAGTGGTACCGCCTCGAGGGGGAAGGCGGAGGGGACCGCGGGATGATGATCAACGGGGACCTGATGCTCGCCACGTGGATGGGAACCCAAGCCGACGAGTCTTTCCCTGAGGCGTGGAAGACCGACACCGCTAACAACCCTAACGCACGCGCCAAGATCTATCAATCCCCGAAGCTATGGTACCTCCGAGCCACCGTCATCGAAGCGCAAGACGTTGTCCCTTTAACGGCGCCGTCGTCAAATTTCCAAGTCAAAGCGCAACTAGGGTTCCAGTGTCTCAAGACCGATCCCTCCTCCGCCCGTAACGGCGCGCCATCGTGGAACCAGGACATGATCTTCGTCGCCGCCGAGCCCTTCACCGACCACTTGGTTTTCGTACTCGAGAGCCGACAGCCGAAGGGCAACGCCATCTTGGGGTTCGCGAAAGTGCCGCTCACTGCCGTAGAGCGACGCGTTGACGACCGGAAAGTCGCTTCGCGGTGGATCACCTTGGAGGATCCGAATAAAGACGAGAGAGGCTACAGTGGAAGAATGCACGTGCGGCTCTGCTTTGACGGCGGATATCACGTGATGGACGAACCCACGCACGTGACCAGCGACTACCGCCCCACTGCTAGGCAGCTGTGGACCCCGCCGGTCGGAACTGTCGAGCTCGGAATTATCGGATGCAAGAACTTGATTCCGATCAAGACGGTCAACGGCAAAGGCTGTACGGATGCTTACTGTGTTGCCAAGTATGGGTCCAAGTGGGTGCGTACACGAATCGTATGCGACAGCTTAGAGCCCAAGTGGAACGAGCAGTACACTTTCAAGGTGTTTGATCCATGTACGGTGTTGAGTATTGGTGTGTTTGATAGTGACGGAGTATATGAATCAGACGGCCCTGCGCGTCTTGACTTCCGTTATGGCAAGGTGAGAGTTCGTATTTCTACATTGACTACGGGGAGAGTGTACAAGCATACATATCCGTTGTTGGTTTTGTCATCGGCTGGTTTGAAGAAAATGGGTGAAGTGGAGATTGCTATAAGATTTGTTCGGGTGAGTCCTACACTGGATTTGGT
Organism: Geum urbanum; assembly: GCA_946800695.1. Lineage (NCBI taxonomy): Eukaryota > Viridiplantae > Streptophyta > Magnoliopsida > Rosales > Rosaceae > Geum > Geum urbanum. The sequence continues at coordinate 6,261,781 of OX327013.1, read as the reverse complement.
CCACGTGTACTCGCAGCCACTGTTGCCTTTGATGCACCACATTAAGCCACTAGGAGTGGCGCAACAAGACGGGTTGAGGCGAGCGACGGTGAAGATCGTGGCGGCACACTTGTCACGATCTGAACCGCCACTTGGACGCCAGACGGTTCTTTACATGTTGGATGCGGATGCACAAGGGTTTAGCATGCGAAAAGTTCGTGCCAACTATTTTCGGATCCTTAATGTCGTAGCGGGAGTAATGGATGTCGTAGGATGGATAAACGACACGCGTTCGTGGAAGAAACCGATGGCGACTATTCTCGTACACGCATTGTTGGTGCTACTAGTGTGGTTTCCGGATTTGATAGTCCCTACTTTGCTATTCTACGTGTTTGCAATTGGTGCTTGGAACTATAGGTTCCGGTCTCGGCTTCCACTTCAACATTTCGAGCCAAAGCTCTCATTGGCAGATACCGTTGACCGTGATGAACTTGACGAGGAGGTCGATATGGTGCCAAGCACTAGACCATATGAGGTAGTACGGGCCAGGTATGATAAGCTGCGGATGATTGGTGCACGTGTGCAGACCGTGTTGGGTGATTTTGCCACGCAAGGAGAGCGCGTGCAAGCATTGGTGACGTGGCGTGATCCACGTGCGACGGGGATCTTTGTTGGATTGTGCTTCGTTGTGGCAATGATACTGTACTTGGTTCCGTCCAAGATGGTGGCTATGGCGTTTGGGTTCTATTATCTCCGTCATCCGCTCTTTCGTGATCGGATGCCATCGCCGGCCCTGAACTTTCTCCGGAGGCTTCCTTCTCTGTCAGATCAACTATTGTAGCAGGTTTCAATTACACAAATCCTAGGCAGGGAAGAGAACCATCTATGTGCAATATAACATACGGATGCAATTGATTAGAAATGCACCACTCTTGCGTAGGATGTAAATGCCATAGATGAACATAAAAATACTTGGAATATGGTAATATATTGATTCAAACTAAATTAAATTAAACTAAGTTGATACTAATTACAGGAGAAACTTAAATAGCCCTGGGCAAATATAAACAAGCAATTTCTTCTGTTTAACCAATTAACACGAGCAAAAACCAAGGTAAACAGTCATTAGCATTCACAAACACAAGTTCAGTATAGTCAAGGTTCTTGTCCGCCAGACGTCCACTCGCTGCACAACATAATACGAATGCGTCGAGAATCTTTTCCCCACCAAATACTTTTACTAATTGATCTATACATATGGCATCACAGCAAAGATCCATAACAGAAATCAAAGTCCAAGTCAACCATCATCATACTTTGTCATCTTGTCCTAGGAGTCGTAGCTTGGCAGCCCAAATAAGCCTGCTGCACTTTGCATCGGCACAGGTTGGATCATGCATTGAGAAAGATCCAAAGGCATTTATTGGCCTAGAACCCAAAATAATATTAAGAAAAGAGAAATTGGAACCAAAGGACAATTGATTAACAACGATGATGCAGAGGCATACCTAATTTGGTCCAACCAAAAACCCTCCTTTTAGGTTTGCCCTCCATTTCCACATCTTCAGTAAAGACCTTAAGCCAAGATAACAGAGATGATTGCCTTGGACATACGAAGCACTGAACGATATATCTGTTTTCTACTGCACCAAGTGATTCATATTACTATGATGATTTGGCAACAGACAAACGGTTAATATAGTAAATGTTTGCAAATTGCAATCAGTCATGAGCTGAATTTTATCGTTAAACTGTATTTTATTGTAGAATATAGTCCAGACATTATGCAAGTGCTCATAAAGTTAAGACAGATAACAAAGGAAGAAAAGACGAACACTTACAGGATCTAAGAACCTGAAGATGATTTCTGAACCCAGACTTGTTTCTGCAAGCATTCAGAGAAAGATACTTAACAAGAAAGGTAATGAAAATACTGTGAAAAGATACATGCAAGTAATATTCACCTCAGGGGCACCATGAACAGAAGGACCTCTTTTAGAAGACTTCCCCTCATTTGAATTCAAAGAGCCATCATCTTTTGTACTAGGAACAGTTCCACGGCGACCAGGATGTCTATGGGGACCTATATAAATTACAAAAATAGTTCAACATAAGTGGCTTGATGTCATGCTTTGAAGATTTAATCACCATTCTCTACACGAGAGATAGTACGTCCACCTGTGGGAGCTAAAACTTCCCCAGTCCTGCTGTCAGGTTTTCCTTCTCCATAAGAAGCTAAAACAGAAGAATTGACTAAGGATGCTTCATGGTAAATATCAAGTTCCTTAAAAGATCTTGCATATCAGTTGCAAAACACTTTAACATCATGTATTGAGTAGCAACAGCTGTTACCTTCAACCGAATCAGAGAGAACTTTTGGACACTGTGAAACTGAGGAAGAAAATGGTTCATCACTAGAATGAGACTCGGCACGACGAAGAGGTGCCCAAACACCACGATCTGGCCTATCCTTGTTTCTCATATGCTTTTCATGCTTCTCGCTAACATTAGTTGAACCATGTATGTCCTTCGTACTTCTATCAACTGGGGCCCTCCTTCTATCCCCTTCAGAGCTCACTGAGCTAGTTTCATTATTAGAGACATGACTATTTAATCCTGATCGCTGATTGGATGATCGAGGTACACGCTTAACATCCAAGTTTGGAGCAAGGATCCTCTGCTGAGGCTGAAGTTCAGCTGAAGCTTCTCTTCGGCGGCCGTCATTATGTGATAGTATGCTTCTGACAGATCTTCCACTAGCATCACGCCTTTGGTTCAATTTTGAAGCAGCTGAAACAGAAGCAGTTCCAATGGATGTCTGATGTTGTGACATTCCCTCAGGAGGCTAGATAAAATAAAATGTAAAAATCCATGACTACTTATCCAAAATGAACAGTTGCCTGTAAAATAATGGACATACTCCAGGACTAAATTATGCAAAGTAAGAAAGTAACTATACTCACAGGAATAATTTCCCGCTTGAGGAGTATTTTCGTCTTTCCTAAGTCTGCAATTACAAGAATTCCAGAAAACAGAACCTTCATTAATAGAAGTTCTGAATAAGAAAACAGATTATAAAAGAAAATGACATATATGCATATACTTATTTCAGTCATAAAAAGCAATATCAAGTTCACTAAAACAAAATTATGCTGATTTTAAAAAAAAATATATAATTAATTATGCAGCATGACTTTCACATGCACATCTTGTCGTCTAAATTAAAACTCACTACAGAGTAATATACAGTAATCTAATTTGCTTGGGAAGTGGGAAGCATTCTTTCACATTCCATAATCTAATTTGTCAATGTCATTCTTCATCATATGATATTGACAAATTAATATTACAGGTTATTCAATTCTGCACGAATTTGCAGAGATATCAAAACATGTTTTTATTCAGGGCTATTCATAGAATTAACTAAAGCAACATCACCCTGAAAAATTACTGAAAGAAAAAATAAATAATGATGCGAGACTTCTTTTTCAGAGACACATATGGCCTCATCCAAAACTAGGGCTTTGGGTTGGATCAACTTCATGGACTAGTCTGACGATGTTCAGAGAAGATAGAAATTAAAATTCAACACTTAACTAGCAAATGAACACGTTTCAATTCAAAGTCCAAAAAACTCTACTATAAGACTTCCAATCTATACACAACAACAGTATAATTCGTATAATTGAAATCAAAGATAAAAGTCCAATTCTATACTGGATTCTTGGAAGCAAATTTAAATATATTATGTAAGATAACTAACCTAACAGAGGTCAAGCCAAATAGAGATCTCTGACCTGATAATTGATAATCTCTAAGACATTACAGCACTATCATCACACATCAGTAACAACTGGGAGAGTTTTGATTAAATAATGCTATACCCACTTGTACTATAAGCAAATATCATAGTTGCTCCCCATTCCGCACCGAATGTGGAGCTTAGAATCCATTCGTTTGTGTTTGTGTTTGTGTGTGTGTGTGTGGGGTGGGGGAGAGGGGAGGGAAGAAAGAGAACAATACTATATACCAATATCATTTCCCAATGTATCTTTTCCACTTGAACTAGCCATCTGCTCCTCTCGCCTGGGATTGAAAGCTGACTTGTCCTTTCGACTTGTATATTTAGCAGTATCCTTTAATATATACTGTCAATCACAAGGTAAATACAACTTATTGATTTCTGGAAAATTGCATGTCACCATAGATAGTACATGCAACATAAAAATTGGTAACATAAACCAGAAAGAGCCAAAAGTAAAACGAGTATTTTGCTTTAAAGCTGAAAGGAAAATTAAACAACCGATTCTTTCCAACTAAATCACATGGCTGCCCAGATTATCAACGATAAAACATATAGATTGTCCTCTAATTTATGTGGATGTAAGAAACTACTCAACAGCAAGAACTCAAAGCTGCACGCAAACAGTGATACTCAGAATGATTAATTATCATATAGTAACACAGAATATCTCTAAACTTTTCATCTCTCAACCACAAACTACATAATAATCATTGGACAGAAATCACCCTTCGTTGCTGCATAAAGGAATTCAACTATTCTATATATACATACAACAGATGCACATACCTTTTTCTTCTCAGCAACTTGTTTGGTAGATGTTGAGACACGTTTGGTAACGGTTGCAGCCCCAGTTCTTCTTCTGACCTTTCTAACAGCTGACGAAATCTATTATCAAACACAACCGTTTAATATCGTACCCTTGTATTCTTGACTAATAGATAGATTTTAGTGCATAATCTAAAACTATATAGCGTAAAGTATGAATGATCTAAGCCCCCAACAGATACTGTTTTAAAAAGAGCAAAGGCCAAGCAACGCCCCAATCTCAAACATTATTTCCATACATATCATGAATCTAGAATTCTATCTTTTATTTTTTACTAGCTGTATGAGAGGGGAAAGTACTTTCAAATAGAAAAAAACAGGGTTGAAAAGATGCACAAGAAGCCCTTATAAACTTAAGTTGCTGCTGTGGCGATTGATCAACGCCCCCAATAAAGCTCATTTAAACTTAAGTTGCTGCTATAGAGATTAATCAACGCCCCAAATAAGGAAATGTACCAAACAGAAACCTGCAAAGTGATTATACAAAGACTCCCTAGCCCCAAGCATAGCTCTAGACCACCATGTATACTCTACAGGTTCTATCTTATTTTTTACCAATTGAGTCTACAAAATATCACTGCATGTGCTCAGCCCTAAAACTGGAAGCCAGACACTCACATCTTCAAAGGCATGTGTACAAGGATTACAACGTAAATCTGAGAGCCATTCATTCATTATGTAAGTACCAGAGAAATTTGTTGACAACCTAATCATTTGGTCACTTAGCAAATCTCGTATGTGATATGGGTATATGTGATCAGTCGATACTTGAGCAGATTTTAGAATTTTAACAACTGTAACTATTCAAATACATAGGTACACTTTTTTATTCTGAGCATTGTACTCTTCAACAAACAAACACATAGAGAAAAAAAATGGTGACATACCTGGGCACAACTTCCGGTCGCACGTTTCTGACGAACATATTCCATCAGGGGTGTGACCATAGGAGGTTCCTTTGCGACACCTAGTAGAGGAGCAGTGCATTGGTGTCAAATCAGCAACTAAGCTCAATACTACATCTCTAAGATATGTCTCTGGATAGAAAAATACTACAACAGTCTACAGGTGATCCTGATTTGAGTCCTGCCTATTTGTGTTCTTGGGAAGGTAGCTGCAAAGGGTCTTACTTCTAAATCTAAAATCTGAGATGGTGATTGGTCACAAAAGGTTGCTGTATAAGTAGTGAAGATTTGAGTTTCCAAAGAAATTAAATAGTACATAGCTAGCAAAATAATAACTAACCAGCTTGCTCAGCCTCCTTTCTTTCCAGCTGTATTTCTGCACTAGGAAGATGCTCAGCAGGCTGTGCAATAAGTTTGAGGAACTCCAAATAATCAGGATCTACAATTGTCAGTCATATCATGTTACAATAGCTGGATCATTGAGTTTGTCTAGATAAAAATATATATAAATATACATAAAAAGGAAAAAAAGAAACCAACATTATGTAACATGAGGTCAAACTAAGTACCTTTATATATAGTCCCTTCACGACCATCCTTTTTTGTATTTGACTTTGGAACTCGCTGTGAAGGAGCATATTCAACTATAGCCTTGAACTGAGCCCCTGATAGAAGATAAAATATGACTCAGTTTCAAGCTTCAAGCCCGAGATACCAGAAAATTTAAATTTTAGCGCCATGATCCACATTCTTCTCCCAGCCAAAATCTTAACTACTTTGCAGTACCAATGCAGATAAATGTTTTTCCAGTTCATTACCGACATAACTTATTTTCAATTAGATTCACTGAAGCCGCAAACTAAAACCATGAACACTAAAAATATGTATAACATGGTAAATATCTAAGATAAATCAATTTAAATCACCTTTCTCATTGACGAATACATGTCCATCAAAGAATTCCGCAAACTTGAAAACATCTTCAGGTCTCTTAAAGTCGATGTAGGCTCGAGAAAACCTCTGATCTTTATGGCTGCAAAACAACAGAAAGCACTAATACTCTGAATATCTTTTCAGCATAGAAGAGAGGGAGAGAGAGAGAGAGAAATGATAGACCTTCTGATTTAAAACCCTAATTCCATTCATAAAAAATTCCACAATTTAAGAATCCACCTGAACTCGACATCAGTTTCACCTACTTTTGGCAATCAAAATAGAAAAGGAAGAATGATCCCGAGAGTATTTTATCACAGTGATTATAAAACCCCCACATATGCAAAAGCATTAATTCTTTCGATACACTTCAACAAACAGGCCTCACTAACTAAAAATCAAAATATAATAACGCTTTGTAGATAAATAACAATCTGCGCAGGCCCTAAAATGGCAGAATTAAATTTTAAAAAAAATTACTGATAAGATTGATCGAAAGATGAGAGCATAGCGGAAAGGGGTTTTTACCTAGTCTTTCCGGGACGGTAGCAAAACCAGTTGCGGCGGTCGCCGAAGAGGTTGTCGATTTGCTGAAAGAAATCGGACTGAGACAGAGACGGAGGCAAGTGGCGGACTAAAACCTTGGTCCTCACCGACGGGTCCTTCATCTTCTTCGCTTCAATTTTTCATATTCCACACGAAACGAAACGTAACAGTCTTTAATTTTTGTGAGAGATGTTACTACTCTCTGCCTTGCTTTTCCAGAGAGACTAGAAATGGGGACTAATTCGTAATTTGGCTACTTCACACTAAGTGGGTCGTTCGCAGGATTGTCTTCCAACAACACTTTGGGCCGGTGTATCTCTGGTCGGTTATATGTTTAATCAGGATTGAAGATTGGAACTGAAGCCTTCTAGGCTGGGCTACATGTTCATTGGGCTGGAATTTACAAGCCCAGATATACGGGTTGTACTATACGATTTGTTTTCTATTTTACCAAAAATAAGCCAAGTTGCCAAGGTTGAGATATTTATCTCGATTTAGAGGAGCTGTATTGAACAAATTTTGTATGATTGTTTTGTATTTCAGAGATACTTTAAAATTTAAATTGAATAATACTTTAAAATTCTAATGTATTCGATCTGAATTTTAAACAATTCTTGAAAATTTTAATGTATTCATTCAGGATTTTAAACAATTCATAAAAATTTTGTGTTATTCAACAATCTACGAATTTTTAAGGATTTCATCAAATAACCAATTTTGAAGGATTTTTAAGAATTATTTACACACAAAATATCTATTTCAAATCACACCTCTCACTCACAAGATTTCCATGGAGTTGATGGATTTCAAAATAGAATCTCTCTCTCTCTCTCTCTCTCTCTCTCTCTCTCTCTCTCTCTCTCTCTCTCTCTCTCTCTCTCTCTCTCTCTCTCTCTCTCTCTCTCTCTCTCAACAAAGATTAAACGTTTTTAACCTTTGTTTTCATTACCACTTCCTCATGGTTTGATTTCATTGATGACTTCGACTACTATACTTTCGATAATTAACTTATATAGGGTATAAACTTTGGTCTAGTCAAGGAATACTACGACTTTATAAATATGATAAAAATGGTACCTCATAATCTTATTTTATAGCAATGAGATGTCTCTGTTTTCTAATGGTCTCTTCTAATTTAAAATATTGAGTGATACATTATAGTACATAAAAAATTCTTCATATATACGTGTTTGTAGTTCTTGTTTTCAAACAATAAAGAACTTCATTTTCTATACAAATTAATGACAACATTACTTGATAATTGAATGATGAATGTTGCAGAAAATCAAGATAATAAGAACGTGAATTAGAAATACGGTGACGGTGCCAATTCAAGAGTGTGATCATTATGCTGGAAAGATCAAGAATAGTGCATTTCGACTTTGTATATGTGATAGTATTTTTTGACATTTTAGTTTTTGGTTAATTTATTTAGACATTAATTATTTGAGCAATCCTTAGAAATTCAACCAATTCTCTATTAAAAAAACGAGTGAGCGAAAAAAACTTTGGGAATGACAAACACTATGTCGTGGGACGCCTCTTCTCGCTGAAGAAGGAGGTGGATCCGAAAGCTTTCAAGGGTGCTATTGCATGGGTATGGGACCTCAAGCGTCGCCTCTCTATCCACCATGAATGAGAGCGGTATGTTTTTTGCTTTGATAAAGAGGAGAAGCGAAAGAAGATTTTGATGGATGGACTGTGGTTTGACGGTAAGTCGAATCTGGTTCTCAATGAGTATGATGGAGTTGGGGCGGTGGAGACGGTGGAACTGTCACGCTTCCTAGTTTGGGTGGAGATGTTCGGAATCCCACCAAGGTTACAAACTCCAACGATAGTAGGGTGTATCACTTCGACTTTGGGGGAGATCATTCGCCTTAATGAATCTGGCATCAAAAGTGGTAAGAAAATTTGAGCTCATATTTGGCATGAGATTAACCGGCTGGTAAGACAAGTTTACCCACCAAAGGCTTTTGAGTTTGATGAAGTGACTGTTATGGTGCAATTCTGATATGATCGGGTCTTTGGTTTCTATTGAACTTGTGGGCTTCTGAAACACAAGGTTTGCGGAGGTCCATCAAACACGTTCATAGAGATGGAGGTGATGGAGAAGCTAGGGTTACCTAACCCTAAAGGAACTAAGAGTGGCGAGATTGAAGTTGTGCAATCAACGTCCCTTGCTATCAGCTCTCCTAATTTGACTAAGAAGGACACCATGTTGGAATAGGGATGTTATGGAGTCTCCATGAGGGCTTCGGGCTTTACGCTATCCTTCCTAGGCATCAATGCAATAGAATTGGCAAGTAAATTGAGGGCTTTCTCATTTAAGACACTGGAGATGACAACCCCTAGGTGTTCGATTTGTGGAGGAGACTCAGCCAGTGTAGGGAAACAAGCGTAAAGGACCAGAAGGACCCGGCTCCAGAGAAGGCGGTGAAGGTTTATCACCCCCAAGCGCGTCTCCCATTGCTAGAGTTGCAAAGGAAGGTGATCTACTGCTTCAAGCTCTCACTATATCGTTGATAGATGTGTATGACAAAATCCGTGTCTCATTACTCAAAAGGAAGCGTGGATGTCACGTAGGATCGAAGAACAAGCCGAAGGTAAAGCCTGAGGAGGATGGTTTGGTTGACACAGTAGCGGTGGTCTTCGATTCACCGAAGGTGCGTAAGAGGTGTATCACAGGGCGACGTTTAGCTATGGAGGAGGTCCCAGACTCGGAGATAGCAACATTTGTAGTTGCATCGCTTTCAATAGGCAAAGGAAGTCGTGAAATGACAGTGAAGTCTGAGCAGGACCCTGGAGTAGGTCTCACAGTATGTTTAGGCAAGCATTATCTTTGTTTACCCATGTTGGTGCTTATTTAGTTCTCGCGTGACATGTTCTCAGTTACTTTTTTTACTTCATTTTGATTACGATGTTCGGGAGTTAATATAGGAGTTATCTCTAAGTTAGCTTAACAGTAGTATTTTCTCTCGTATCATGTTGGCTTCTATGTGTAACATTGTATACTGCATTGATAAATATGTTGCGTCGCGTTTTAAGCCTTCAAAAAAAATCCAACAAAATTCTTATGAAACAATAAAAAAGATTCATTTCAAATCTACGTAGAATTAAAATAATATATAAATTTAAAATAATTCACAATAATACAAAGATTATAAAGAATCTTTAAAAGTCTTTAAAAATCCAGATCGAATACGCTCCTTAGATTACTGTTGTCTTTCTTTAAGGAAAAAAAAGATAAAAAATAAGTTCGAGACTAACCTCGGGGTTGTCGCGCAAGTAAACTAGTGCGGGCCCATAACCCACAGGTCCCAGGATCGAAACTTGGCTCTGATACCAAAACAACAGGACCAGCTCAAAACTCAAACTTTATTTATTTCTGAGGTATTTACAATAGTATTACAATACAATCTTTAGCTATAGTGGATTGAGAGAGGAAGGGGTAGAGAGAAGGTGGAGCTAAAATGTTTGAAAACTAAAACTTATGGAACTCTGAATGAGAGCTCCACTTAAAAAGACCCGAGAAGGAGGGCAACCGGCTACCGGAGGCTGCTCTAAGATTCGGTAACACAAAAGACAAAAGTCATTTTCTTAAATTACCGACAAAGCAAAAGGAATCACTACTTTACTGAAAACACGCCGGGTGCTCAAAGGGCCCCATCGAACACTTGAAAAACAGAAAAGGATCCCTACAACTAATACAATAAAATTAAGGGGAAAATATCCCTAAGGAAGGTGGCTAGAACTTTCACTTGTTGTCCACCTTGGTTTTAATCTTGTTTTTCTTAGAGCTCTGAGGCATCTCTTTTTTCAGAGAGTCCAAAAATTATGTGGAAGGGTCTGCAAAGGGGACTTGGCCCAAATAATCTTTCATGTCTCCATTTTCTTAGGTGAAGTTTCCTTCTTCTTCTTCACCAACTTCTTTTTCTGCTTCGTCTTCATCCATCATAGAGCTGGAGTTGATGAGGCTTTGGAAGAAGTTTCTTTGAATAAGACGGCTACGTTGTCATCAATTTGTAATGACAGCTGCTGCAATAATTTTTCCTTAAGCTCAGTAGGAGAAGCCAAAGGGAAGGCGACCTTCAAATCTGCTAAGGAGGGAATTATGAAATCCCTTCTGGTGTCTTCATGAGGAGAAAATTCATTTTCTACCTTTTCAAATGTGGCAATACACTCCTTTATTTTGATTAGAGAAGGATTATAATCAAATCTTGACCAACATTTATAATGAAATTGGCGGTTAAGGGATAAAATCCCTATTTTTATATGACAGACTGAATAAGTCCATTGCCAAATCCAAGGGAGGCTGAATCTTGCAATAAAGTGGAGAATGTTACTTCCACTGATTACCCTGATTCCACTATTCTTAGGGTTCTTCATAATATATTCTTCATAAGCTGTTGAGAGCTCTTTGGGAAGGAAGTCTTCACCTGGACCCATAATATGGAACCAGTTGTAGAACCAAAAAGGAAGCTCCTGCTTAATAATGGATGGTTCAATTCTTATAAACCATGTGTGTTTTTTAAAGGACCCATGTATTCGTCATGTATTCACCCGTATTTATATCGTACACGTATCAAAACTAAACGAATAAATACGACTAAATTTAATGACTAAAAATATTCATAACTTATTCCTCGTAACTCGAAATAATCCTCCAGAAGTTCCCACGATCTCAAAATTAAATTCTCTACAACTTCTATGAAGGAACTCAAATCAAATTCTTGCCCGATAATTTAGTCGTTAACGAGACTGCCATATTGATCAATTACGACAAAATCGCGACTGATCGCAAAACGCGCAAATCAAGCCAATAAACATACCATTTTCGGTTCGGGTTGTCACAGCTTTTCAGCTTTATTTTGATAATAAAAATCCTTGCTTCATGCTTCAATATAATCCCAGTAATTATAACTGGCCTGAATAAATTTCAAATCCATTGATTTATTAGGATTTAGACCCCATTCGGAGATATGAATGATACGTTGACTAAACGCTTTGCTGAATGAAATATCTTCAGAGTACTTGTTCTGGTTCATGTGATGGAATTTTACTGAACCAGTCTCCATAAGAATACATTCATAATATCTTCGATTTTTCTTCCCTAACAGAGGGAAATTGGCTTCTGGCTCAAAATATCTTCGTGCCAGAGTATTAGGAGAGTTAAAATATCTCTCATCTCTTTTCTAGAGAATAATAATTTGCTCTTCTAAAGATTTCTTTAATCCTGGAAGAACAGGTTCTTTAAGAGCTGCTGAAAAGCTCTTTTGGGATTTACCAGAGAATAAATAATTCGTTGTATCTGCAGGCTCACTCCTTCTAGATTGAGAAGGGGGAGGAGAGTTTGAATAACTCTGATTGGCAAAGTTGCGCCAGGGAAACCGTTGCTGCTTTCTCCTCTGCTTTTGCCTCTGCCGGCGGAAGAATATCTTCCTCCTCTAGAGCCTCGACTGAACTGGCTCATTTGGTACCTATAATAAATTCCCTGGTCAAAAAATCAGGGAGAGAGTTAGTTTCTCCTTTAATAAACTCAATTTTAAAATCAAATATAGATAATATAGACTGTCATCTTGCAAATATTTGTTTAGAAGCTAAATTTTTAACGTCTTTTTCAAGAACATCTTTAGCTGTTTTACAGTCTACTCTTAATAAATATTCTTGATTTAATAAATCATCTTGGAATTTTGAAATACAATTGACAATAGCCAGAATTTCCTTTTTTATAGTGGAGTAATTTTTCTGGGCAGCATTCCACTTTCCAAAAGTATATCTGGACAATATTTCATTTTCTGAATTCGGAAACTTTTGCTTTAGAATTCTTTCATAACCTATGTCTGAAGCATATGTCTCAATAATTTTAAAGCTGGTTTGTGAGACAAGAGCTAGACATGGGAGGCTTTTTACTTTAGACTTAATAAATCTAACTGCTTTGGTATGAATCTCTTTCCATGGAGGAGGATTCTTCCTCAATCTTTCATAAAGAGGAGAGCTGTCAGCAGACAGATTTTTATAATATTCTGCAATATAATTCAAGCTTTCTAGAAATTTTTGAAACTGAGTTTTATTTCTGAGTTCGTTTGGAAATTTTTCTGCGAATTGAATAGCTCACTCAATAGGGATAATTCTTCCTTGTTCAATTTCTTGGCCAAGGAAGCGGATTCTTGTATGGAAAATAGACATTTTTTTAGCAGATACCACTAGACCTGCTTTTTTAATAAGATTGATGAATATATTCAGATGCTTGAAGTGTTGGTCCAGCGATTGAGAAAAAAATAAGAATATCATCTATGTAAACAATAGAGAAAGAAGAATAAGATGTGAAAATATCATTCATAATATTTTGAAAATCTGAATAAGCGTTTTGAAGCCCAAAAAACATTATGTTTCATTCATAATGTCCGAAAGGGACAATAAAAGCTATCTTATATCTGTCACTTTCAGCAATCTAAATTTACCAATAACCAGATTTTAAATCAAATTTTAAAAAAATAGAGACTGACTGGAGCCTAGATAATAAATCTAAATCTTTAAAAATTCAGATCGAATACGCTCTCCTTATATTACTGTTTGTCTTTTTTCAAGGAAAAAAAAAGATTAAAAAAAAAGTTCGAGACTAACCCCGGGGTTGTCGCGCAAGTAAACTAGTGCGGGCCCCCAGAAGAGCGCTTACGTGCACTCAGACTTGCCTTGTATTCTCTCTTTTCTACCGAGTCCACTGTGTCTTCTTCTTCTTCGCTGCTCTGCCCCTTTACTTCCCCGGTAAGTCAATCTCACTCGCACTCTAAGAACATCTTCCATGCTCTTATTCCAACCAATACTCTCTCTTTTGTCTTAATTCGATTGTCGGCGTGTCTTGTTCTTTGAGACCATTTCTGTTAAATTTTCTTTGAAAAAATTACAGCATACTTTTCTCATTCCGTTTTCCGATTGCGATTAGAGCGCTTGTGAATCTTTCTCAAGGCCGATTTAGGTTTTATTATGATGATCGTTTTTGACTTGATGAGTAATCTTTGTGGATAGTCAGACTAAGTTTGTTGCGATCAAATTAATTTAGGTGTATTATTCATAGTTTCTTACAGCTAATCGGTGATGAATTGATCATAGAAAGCTTGAATTCTGTGGCGTTTATTCTATTAGGTTTGTTCTACAGATTATAGTACTTCAGTTAGCTCAGCTGTGATTTTCTAATTTGAAGTGTATTTTTTTAATTCGATGACAAAATATGCAAGTTTTATTGTTCTGTTTACTATATCATAATCAATCTGTATGTGGAGCTTTATACTTGCTCTTAGTAGTGTACGTGTATCAAATTCGTGGTGAAAAACAGATTTAGACTGGGTTTGTCTACACATATGGCTTGCATAATGTTAATGTCGGTTTCTTTTGCTTCGATAAGTATTAATTTTTTTTTCTACCAATAATGGATAGGTCACTCTTCTATACACATGCTTTATTCTTTATAATTTATGAAATATAAATTTTCTTGCTAGGTGTTCTGATACTATATAATGGGTGGAAGTTCGATTGATGATGATTGGGAGATCCCTACTGCTTCAAATGATGTCCACACCGTGGTCTTGGTTGGACGTACCGGTAATGGAAAAAGTGCCACAGGAAATAGTATTCTTGGAAAGAAAGCCTTCAATTCCAAGCGTAGCTCCAATGGTGTCACAACCACTTGTGAATTGAAGACTGCTATATTAAGAGATGGACACCAAGTTAATGTTATAGACACTCCTGGTAAAGTCTTGTCGTCGTGTAATCGTTCTGTACATGTGTATAACGTAGTTTAGTTATGAACTTGATTTCCAATTTTTATTGATTTCTTCTGATCTCTGTGGTGTGATGTAGGTCTTTTCGACTATTCTGCCAAATCAGACTTTATTGGTAAAGAAATTGTTAAATGCATCAATATGGCTAAGGATGGGATCCATGCTGTTCTTGTGGTTTTCTCCACCAGAACCCGCTTTTCACAAGAAGAAGAATCTGCAGTTCTTAGCTTGCAAGCTCTGTTTGGAAGAAAAATATTTGACTATATGATTGTCATCTTTACGGGAGGAGATGACTTTGAAGATAATGATGAGACTCTAGAAGACTACTTGGGTCGTGATTGCCCGGAGCCCCTAAAGGTACTCAAATTTCAATTTTCTTTTTCTTTTGAATTCTTACCATCCCACTTATAGACTATTTGTCATGATAACATCACTTATTTTATTTATGAGCAGGTATGGTATTCTTCCTCTTCTTACTCTAGGTGTATTAACACCATCATTTTATCGCATTAGGACTGGATTGTTTCATATAGAACATAAGTTCTAAGTTTGATAAAGAGTGTTCATTTAAGACAGTAGTTTAAAAAATTTGAGCTATATTGAAGCGCCATTGATTCCTCCCTTTTTTCTTTTTCTTTTTCCTCTCAAGTTGAGTCTCTAATGAACTAATGATACTGAAGATGCTTGTCCTCTAATCATTTAATTTTGAGGCAATTTTTCGTGTCTCTTCCCCTTTTTATGTGGAACATGAAGTTTTTTAAATTCAGCCAAGAGATATCAGTGTCATTGTTATTTGTTGTTCCCAAAAACTTAGTTTGTTAAATTTATTTCCCAAAGAGATATCGTCCTGGTCATAAGTAGTTGACAGAAACATAGTAGTAGCATAAAATAATGGAATATCATTGAGACATGTTTTATGTAACAATTGCTTCCACTTTTATTGCTTGATCCATTAGTC
The DNA here is from genome assembly GCA_946800695.1 of Geum urbanum. Taxonomy (NCBI): domain Eukaryota; kingdom Viridiplantae; phylum Streptophyta; class Magnoliopsida; order Rosales; family Rosaceae; genus Geum; species Geum urbanum. The sequence goes on along the minus strand of OX327013.1, from coordinate 6,246,052 downwards.
TGATGAATATGACACTATCTTTACTAGACATATAATCAGCTCTCTTGCAATAATTTAGGAAATCCTTTCTATGTGTGGAAACCGCTGTGTGCTTTTTGATAACAAGACGAAGGATGAAAGCAAGAGGGTCGAACAAGTGCAACACCTTCTGTGCCTTGTAGACACAGTTATTGCACTAAATGGTGGGCGGCCGTACACAGATGAGATATTTGCTGAAGTGAAGGTATTATTATTGTTAGTTTTCTATTATTATAGATATCTCTTGGCATTATCACCATTTTTGTTAAATATATAATTACCGAAACGTAATTGCATCTGGACAGAAAGGGGCAATGAAACTTCGTGATCAGCAAGAACAGTTCGCTTCCTTGAAGGGGTATACCAAACGAGAAATATCTGATTTGAATGAGCAGATTCAGCTCGCACATGATCTGCAGCTTGAACGAATTACTGAGATGGTAACAGATTGCCTTAAGTTTTTGTCTACCTTCTGCTTAGATGAGATAACCATTAACATGTTTTCATCTGCATTCTGTCCACTTGGTCTGGTATATAATAAACCCATTTAATCTAGTGTCTCTTGAATTGTAAAGAATTGTGAATTTCTAGATATTTTTATCTCATTAGTTGTTGCTATTTCAATAATATGAATAACAACCATTTAAAGTAAGAGGATTGTGCACAGTTGACCAGAAGCACCATATCTGCAGCCACACTAGCTGTAAATTCAAGGTTGTTTAAAACACCGCTCAACTCTCACAATATTTGGTTGTGGAGAAGTTTGAACTGTTGGGAAGAAATCTAGATATATAGGCATCAGCATTGACATCAAATGTCAATGTTACTAGACTACTTGCCTCCAAAATCAAAAAACAATCATCAAAGTTATGTGCACTCATTTATGTATGCCCTGACGGTCACATCATTTTAGAACAAAAGTAGCTAGAGGACATGCTTGAAAGAACATTCTGTGACTTGGGACTGCAGCATAAGTGGGACCTTAAGCACTGAGTAAGTAGTTATCAGTCCTAAGTTTTTCCTTTCGGACTACCTGTTACAATAAGTAGGTGCAAAAGAATCTACTTCCTAAATAATCCAAGTATAGTATTCCTTGGTTCCTGTAGTTTGGAATAGCGTTAGGCTTAATAGAATCTGGTTTTATGATTTCGAAGGCATGTATGATAAAGTTGGATTGGCTTATATCTAATTCAATTTAGTACGATGATCTTAATCTGCTCATGTTTTCGTTTGTTTTTGTTTTTATGTATAGATATTTAATATGCTCATAAATTTGAAAGATATTCTTTATAGATACGAATTATATCATTTAATTGAAGTGGGCATATTACCTCTCTTGTGTTGACCCAAGGTTAGAAGTTTCTTTAAAGGTTACCGTTGGTCATTCACTTGAGCTTAAACTTTAAACTCTTGCCTTCTGAATCGTTCAATTCAGATGCCACTCCTACTCATGCCCAATTGTCTTTTGGTGAAGTCCATATTTTGATGTCAATTATCTTTTCCAGTCATATGGATTTAGAAAGCATTATAGGTAATTTATATTTCATAGCATTAAGTGTTTACCTTTACCAATAAATTGTGTTTTATTTCCTTCTTATAATGAGTGGGTATTGTAAATGCTTTGTCCTGGACTCAGGAATTGTTTGAGAAATTTGAATTAAGTTTTGTGTATCCTTTTCATTTGAATTACAGGTTGAGTCAAGGATGAGCGTCCTTGAACAAAAGTTAGCAGATGAACAAGCTGCACGACTAAGAGCTGAAGAGAATGCTCAAAAGGCTCAACAAAGGTCCAAGGATGAAATCCAAAAGCTTAGAGATGACCTACAGAAAGCAGAGGAGGAGCTTCGTAAAAGAGTTGAAAGCAGCAAGTGTGCTATTTTATAATTTGATGATTGGTAGTCTATGTGGTAAGGGGAATGATACTCTGTTGCATTTCTTTTTTTTATGTAATCATCGGTTTTTGGTGTTTGTGTCACATCCTTTGTGTCGTCCGGCCCGGCTGATATTCCTAATGGATTATTCCTGTGTACATGTGTAGAATGTGGTCTTACAATTGCAACTTCAATGTTTGTAACATATCCTCCGCAGATGTTGGCTTTGTTTGAATTGTTGGGATGTCTGCAACTAAATGAGGGGTCATAGGTATAACTGTTTATTGAATAATGTTTGGTCTCCACAGACAAAAATTAACCGTGTTGAGAGGTGGAGAAACTGCATGTTGAATTGGTTAATGTATTAATTGCTTGATCTTAAACAAGGCTGTGATTTGGATTGAATCTAGGAAGTTAATTCTGTATTAGGAAAAACGTATAAACAATAAATAATAGAGATCGTGGGAAGTTCATTTATATAGGAAAGTTCATAAAGTTGAAGTTATATCATAAAAATCCTAATACATCACTAAATATGATTATCTCATTTATTCTATACATATTTTATTATAATTAGGAACATACATAATAAAGTAAATATCTTTCAACACTCCGCTTTGTGCCGGTTATGGTAGATGATATTTCTTCAATGCTTCCTTGATGCCTTATTAAAAATTTTGACGAGCCAAAAAATTTTGCAGGAGAAAAAAGTGATCTTGTCAAGTAAAAAGAGTGCAAGTCGTCATAGACATGATATGACACATAATTATGCTGCTTCATTAAAACTTTGCCAAGTAATAAAAACTCATTGAAATAAAAACAACCTAAGTCAAGGAAAAAGAGTACAACGTGTCTTTCATATTCAAAAACGCTCATGTGAATGTCAGACTCTCCCAGAAGTCTGCATCTCCCCCTGATATCAACAATTAAGATAGCTTAGATAAGTTGAACAATCCTATGCTCTTCACGTACTTCTCAAATTTAGATTTGGCCAATGACTTAGAAAGTAAGTTTACCACATTATCCTCAAATCAAACTTGGTCAACCATAACTTTGAGAAATTGCTATTTTTTGCTGATTAAATATAGAATAACTTATGCGATATATATTTGGTGTTGACGCCCTACATGTAACCTAGCTTCATCAACTTGATGCAAACTGTATTATCCCCATAAATGCATATAGGTTCATCAATTGTTGATTCTAAACCACTTGATCATATGCACTTATGGATCTCAACCATATGCACTATGAATAACTTCATGTAAAATCAATAATTTCAACATGATTCGAAGATGTAGCGACAAAAGTCTACTTTAAAGACTTCCAAGATATCGCGGTGTTACCCATGGTAAAGACATAACCAATTTTGGAACAACCTTTATGTGAATCAGAGAGATACTCAACATCATCAAAACCTGCCAACACATCACAACGATTGTTGGTGTAGGGGTGAGGGGAACATTGGCGGCACTCTCTTTGTGGTGTCCTTATTCCCATCGCCACTCTCTTTGTGGTCTCTTTGTAGGGATAGATTAAGCCCATATCTTTCATACTTTTTTGATACTAAAATATTGTCTTTAAGCTATACCAATAACATTGCGTGGGCGTATAGCTAACTCTAGCTATCAAGTTCAATAATAATGAGGATTCAAGTACACTATTGCACTTAGATTATGCACTTTAGCCTCTAACACGTTTTCGTAATCATCCCTTGGACAAAAGTGGACCCCTTTAAGGATCAAGACTATAGCAGATCATGAGAGTACTCATAGACTTCATTTTATCATCGTAAAGTGCAACATGTCTTAGAGTATAAACTAATTGACAGAAAATCTCATCATTACGGTGCTCTTCCATTCTGAGACAAAACCGTGTCTTCCCAAGATCTATTATCTCATATTCATATTTCAAACACTTTACAAGTCTGGAACTTGTCATTTAAATGAACACGCATGGGCATATCATTTCCCAATCAAGTAGTCACTTGGTGAATGTTTCAATCTCATTGAAAACGCCCTCTATGATCTAAAGCCACTTGATTTGGGTAAATGAAGTCTATTTGAGATATTCATATCTATATCTTATTCTAGATTCCCATAGAGATACGCCATGACCACGATAATAAGCTGCATGCCAAGTTTTTCGGAAACTACCAAAATAACTAGGTAATGGAGTTCAATAACATCCATTACGAGAGAATTTATCTCATCATAGTCGATTCCAGAGCGTTGAGAGAAAGCTTGAGCCATGATGCGAGTATATAATCTCTTTATTCTCATCACGCTTTCTAACAAAGACCCATTTCGATAGGCTTTACACTTGGGTATGTCGGCATCACCAACCCAACTACCTTTCTCTTTGTTAGTGAACATAATTCAATCTGGATCGCTTATTTCCATGTAGGCCAATTGCTACTACGTTTGGGAGTTTCAACTTAGATTGGTTTCAATAAGTCTCAAAATTCCGTGCTCTCATGTACACTAGTGTAATTTGTACTTTGTAGAGATATCTATATTATGAGTAATTGGTTTTAATATTAAGGCATCCCTCAATGATAACCATCATATGAAATAAAGTATCAATGATCAATTAATCATATTGTGCCAAACTTGCTCCCTTCTTTTGACGAGTATTTATCAAACTTTTGGGTCTCTTACACTCACCAGCGGAACTCATGGCCTGTGACAACACTATACCACTTTGTGACATCACCATACCACATTCCATGGTGACAAACACCATAACCAACTCCTTTTTAGTTGTGCCATGTCTTCTCAAAGGGACATAAATCCTTACAGGAATGTTTACAACAAGTATATGTGATTTCGTCACTTTAACGATATCAGAAAATGCATCAAGTATCGAATCTGTTACATTATATCGTTTGGGGGTCATGATGAGACACAGTGAGGACACGACCTTCCTGTCGTTCCTATTGAACATGCTTGTTCTTATCTCCCCCTAATGACGGGAAAACTGTCTCATCAAAGAGACATCAGCAAAACTGGCAGTAAAGAGATCTCCTGTCAAGGTTCTCATAGCGAACTATTGTTGGAGACTCATGTTGAAAGGACCCGACCCTAATTTAGCTGCCTAAACCAGAATTAGGTCTTAACAATTCTAGTTCCTACTGATAATAACCAACAAATATAAGTAACAACAAATAACTGTTTGCGACATCAGAGCAACTAGCTAACTACACTGATGAAAATACTATCTCGTAGAATCTACCCTGAATCCTACGACAGATAACGTTATGCCTCGATCTACGTGCGCGCTCGATCTTAGAAGAAACTCTAAAAACTGAACAAATTAAAATAAAGCGCCCAGGGAAACACAGATTTAAAAATGTTAGAGTGAGTGAACGAAAATAAACTAAACTGAAAACTGGAATATAACTGTGTTCCCACTGACATAAATAATAAAGTAATAAGTGAGTTTGTAAAGTCTAAAAAATAGAAAAGATACATCGAGAGAAGTCTATTGAACCCTTCTCGAATATCGTGCAATGGATGTATTGTCGAGAGCTACCTAACTCAGACGACAAAATAAGTGAAGTGGTGACTAGAGTACTCAGGCCTCTAGTCACCTAAAATTGTCAAGAGCCACCTAACTCAGACGACATGAATGCCAGGGTAGAGCCACCTAACTCACCCCTGAGCTACTCGAGGATCAGCCCAGTAACTAATGCATCGATGTAATACTGAATGTATGTATATATCTAGCCTCCAAAACTGATACTGAAACTGATAACTAAGCTGCATATAAATAATGTAAAGACTCGCTATAACTGATAGCTGATAAAGACTCGTTATAACGATTGTGAAAAATGAAAAATGTCCACTAACAGTAATGTGTCGTGCTTTCCATCAAGCCAAAGCATGCATGCCATCGTTTCTATACGTCTGTCACTGGCTGCTAATATATCGTCCTGAAACAACGATTATTAATTAATAACTAATCATCCAAAAATATACTGAATAATTAAGCTCGTTCAGCTAACGAGAAATTTTCGTCGAGAACATCGCATTTTAGAATATTGCACTTACCAGAATTCTCACTAGCCTAATTCCAATTCTAATTTGTGAACCCTTAATTCTCTTTGAAAGTCGCAATACGTTCCATAACGTTGTGACTCAAGGTTGAATCGACGTTCAACTCGACTGATCAATAAAATTGTAAAAATGTTTAATTATCACCGATTAATTCTAAGTTCACACCAAACTATGTCAGATGAATTAAGTAACTTGAACAAAACACTCACAACATCGGAACGAATCTAATGATATATAACTCGACTGATTTGGACCACATTTTTCGGCCAGACATGCCGCCACTGGCGACCATTGCTGATGGTGGTGGTTGACTTACCATTGAAAACTCTCGAAGAGCCCATCCAACTTCCTAACTACAACTTGACATGAATCAGCCTCAAATGGCCAGAATTTAGCTCGAAAGCCGGCAACCTAAATTTTGCCGGAAAACTTTCTGATGCGATTCTGGCACCGCCGAGCCACCACGGGGCTCGAGGCTGGTCGGAAAATACTTATAAGAATAGGGGCTACAAAACCCCCAACAAACACCGTCAACCGCCGTCCCTAACGACAGCGATGTGGCTCCGATTTCAGTACCAAAATCATGTCGATTCGCCTACAATTTCACTACAAATTTCAAAACTCACAACCCATATCATCCCACACATCACAAGGATTCAAAATATACCTCAATCGTCACTGGAGGTGTCGCTGGTGACGGTAACCAATTTCACCTAAAAACCTAGAATTTCATCCCTCAAATTCACCCAACTTGGCCTTCAATCGCCATAAATGATGCCATCAATTGAAAGAAGAGGTTGAGACCTTTCATTTCTGACCAAATTCATGGCTGGAGGTGGCCGGAATCCGCCACACTACCTTCGCTAACTTCGACAGTGATCTTGGGTCGTTGGAGCTCGGTCAACGCTAGTCAACCCACTTTTCCCAAAATGGAAAAGTTTCCCCCTTTCCAAATACGAAGACTCATATATATCCTCATGTATTTTTCATATTTCGATATCGTGTTTCTTGACAAAACTTATATTGACCATAATTTCTTCATCGTAACTCTGATTTTAATACTTGATGTGGCTACAAACTCATCTTGACGAACTCTATAAGTTTCCTCAATAAAATTTATCGAAAAACTTAACCACTTAGATTTGGTAGGAAGGCCATCGATATAGATAAATACTAATGGTAGAACTAATTACTTTCCTCGATTAGCATTATCGAAATAAGATTAACTCGTTAATACACTAACAAAGATTAACTTGTTAATCTGGGTATGGGTCGTTACACATGTCTAATACAAGTACTTATTCATCTCGATCAACCCTTCATAATGTGCTGTGGTAGAGCAATAATTTTGGCACATTTACGTAAGTGCGAGATATTATATTCACATATAATCATTAGCTGCGCAAAACAAAATTGAGTGATGGTGGATCATAGATGATGTAGTATAGTGGCTCTGTGATATTGCATAACTCTAAGCAGAAAATATTTGTGCGCATCACCAATGTCCAAGCTACCATCGTAGTCATTTTCTGTGAGACCATTTGGGTTTGTTCATAAGAGTATAATACCAATATCAAATATTAATGATGTGCGATATTAGTCATCAAAACTCTTCAAAGTAAACTCTCTAGCATTATCTAGTCAAATTGGCTAAAATGGAACGATCTGGGGAGTGAGCCTGCAATCATATGATCTGAGCTAGAAGTTTAAGCAACATTACAAGTGGACGAAGGCATGACATGTGACCAGTGTGTATGCATTATAACCAACAACACAAAACATCTAGTGGTCTGCTAGTTGGTTAAATCGTTTCATAGAATCACCTCAGATTCTATACAGTGAGAATACGTGTCCTTTGCATAAGGTGGTCTCAATCCTAATCTCTCAAATGAGTAAGTTGTGCAATAATGAGTGATGAGCCTTTGAAAATAACCAATTAGGATTTTGGTTGAGGCTTGGAGTCTCTATAGACTCGAGAAGCGGGATAGGAGACTAGCACGCCATCCTCGACGTCTAGTTTTCTCCTCTAGGGGGAAGAGACGTCGGTTACTGGCCGATACTGGATGATGCAACCATTACTAAATGGTGCCGAAATCCACTCTCTTATGAACCAACTCTGGTTCTTGCTTCCTTTCACTCGAAAGAAGGGATGTCCGATTGACTTTCTCAAAATCTGGATTATCATATCATGACCTGGATGTCCCAATTTGTCGTGTTAAAACCTTAAATATGTCTGAATCCTATAAGTCATCTCTCATGACATAATTTGATTCTACAACTCTCTTTTAGTTGCCTTACATAGTCTATCTGGCTGACACATAAGTTTTTATAATATTTGGGTTCTACCACAATCATTAGAGATAATGCAAAGGAACTCATGTCCATTCTCACTTGAAAATTGTTGGCATAGATGATGAGAAGACTTATGTCTATTCTCATCATAAAGAAACATGATTGACAAGGCACAAAGTTGATATAATTTTTCTATGGCATAACATAGTACGTGTAATTCTTGTATCAATAAGACACTCAAAGTTCTCAAGGGAAATACTTGCAAAGAAACAAGTCTTGCATAAGAGAACCAAAAATAACTTAAACATTCAGTTTCAGGAGGTATTTTTGACTCGTCAAAGCAATTTTTGACCCGTCGTTCCATCCCTTCTGGAGGTACATTCGACCCGTCAGGGAAAATCTCGACCAATCGGATCTAGCTGACCTCCGTGTACTCAAACAAGCATAAAATTGTCTAGAAAATAGATATTGACGATCGGGATGAAGTTCTAGAAACTAGATATCCATTTCTTTCTAACCATATATTTGATTCACAACTTATTTGATTTAAGAAACATCAAACATCTTATCCTTGCCTCTCTTGGCATTGGTACCTTAACCTTCATGGCTTCCTTGGTCACCACGGTCTTTATGGTCAACGCTTCTTTTATCATGGTCATCATGGCCTTCATGCGCCACCTTGTGGGGTCTTTCCTTGTATTGGAAGTTGTAGAGACCAAAAACGTCTCACCAAAATTCCCTTAACATAATGGTTTGCTTCTTACGTCATTCTCTTTGGTGCGCTTTCATAATTCGCATCATGAACACTCTTAGTTCCATATTTCCTTGAATTATGATTATTCACGAGCATAAGCTTTTCCTTATCGTCATAAGGTTAATAAGCTAATTGAATGTCGTGATTTGTTGAGCATCGAATTACAATATGTATTGTTTCGATATTATCATTGCTACAACGATGGAAGGTGTAGAGAATTTTCTCGATCAAATCTCACTCTTCAATTGCATTTTGCATAATTGAAGCATGGATCTAAGCTTTGAGCATTTGTTACTTCATTGATGCAATATGCTTGAAGTTGAAAAACCACATGTTATTCCACTTCTCTTTTAGATCCAGGAGTAATGTGTCAATGCACTTTTGCATATCAAACACCATGAGTAAACAGAAGATATATTAGTTTCGCAGCCATAAAAGACTTCCTCGATAACTAATTGGTTTTCCAATAGAATATTTGGATTAGACCGTACCTTTACTTTGATGTATTTGGTCTTACAAACTCTCTTTGTTCGTTAATCGATGCTTTCATGAACTCTCTTTGTTCGATCGATTTACGAACTCTCTTTGTTCGATCGATTTATGAACTCTTTTTGTTTACGATGAATGCTCTTAGTTCATCTAGGAACTCTTTTTATTCCAAGGAACTCTCTTTGTTTCAAATTCCTACCTTCAAGAAAGGTGCGCTATAGAAAGGAGGGATGAGATGTTATCCCAAAATTCCTGTGAAAAAATTCAAAGTCCCAAAAGAGTAGGTTATTTAAATTTAAATACAAGATGTATTCATAGAAAACTTACTTGAGATTGATTACATAACAATCTTCTTCTCTTGTTTTCTCCTTGAGATCTACGCATAGAGCTAGAGTCTCTTGCTGATTAAGTGTTTTAGGAAAATCGTATAAACAATAGAGATTGTAGAAGCAATCGGTGTAACCTTTTATTGAAAAGAAGACGTTCATTTATATAGGAGAGTACATAAAATTACATATGGTAAAAATTGTAATACATTACTAAATATGATTCTCTCATTTATTCTCTATATATTCTATCATAAATAGAAACATACATAATAAGGTAAATATTCTTCAATAAATTCTACTCTATCACCTAGACCAGGAAGTCTTTATACAAGTCTAACACCAATGGATTCATTAGATTGAACACAGTTACACCAATGCCTCATAGGAAGGTCAAGATTTAGGAAGGACGTAAAGCGGAAGAGGTTGTCAATTTCTTCAAATTAGAGCAACATTTCATATTGTTACTAGAGTAAAGATAGATAACAATAAACAATAAAATGGTAACACTCGGATGAAAGGAGATACGACAAGATCAACAATAGACTAAAATGGAGCGGCAAACAAATTTCAATAATTGTGCTTCTTGTCTAATTATTGAGATTTGATGGAAATAGAGATGGACAACAAGTATATGACTCGGTGATTCTTGATTAATTGAGTGTGCTCTCCAACTTAACAAGCAGAAACACAATGCTTCACGGATGCAAAAAGAACAAGCACATGCATATATGCAATGCAATAGTGAAGGCAGGTATTTGTCTCCAACTAGGGCTGGTTGGACTAGTCGTCATCGCACAAGTACACCACTGCGGGCCCCAAGGAGAGCTCTTAGTCTTCCAAAGTAGTATGACTACTTTCAATAGTTGATCGAGCGGTCATATATAATATATATATATCTATATCCCTGATCGACCTACATTCAGACGCCTTGTCTTCTCTTCTGCTGTGTCTTCTTCGGTGCCCTAGACTTTCCCAGTAAGTCGATTTCACTCACACTTCCTTTTTTGCTGAACATCTTCCATGCTTTACCGATCATATATTTATATATAGAGTGCTTCCTCTGCCCTAGCTCTAAACTAGTATATGATAATTCACTAGATTCTCGAATATAATCTATGATTGACCTAAGTCAGACAAATTTTCTAACAGTTTCATGTAAAGCAATAATCTTAGAATAATTCGAGGAAGTAGCAACAAGAGTTTGCTTTCTTGATTTCCAAGAGATCGTCGTGTTTCCCATAATGAAAACATAATCGGTCTGTGAACAACTTTTATGTGGGTCAGAGAGGTACCCAGCATTAGCAAATCCAACCAACGCATCAACAGGTATTTCAGAATAAAGGATAACATAAAAACTGCTCGCTGCCTGCACATCTTTCGATGCATCGAACCATTCCTTCGATGGATCGAAGGAGTGATTCAGATCCATCCCGAGTACATCCTTCGATGGATCGAAGAACCTGGGATCTACGTGCTGTGATTCAACATTTCCTTTTTCAGGAATTTCATGCTTCTCTATGTACGTATTCTTTGTTAGGGAACAATAAGCCCATGTCAATGAAACCCTACAAGTACCTGCATATTTGTTTTACTTCATTTCAATGAAGTTGCGTATGTGTAGAGCTAAATCTAGCCAATAAGTTCACTGAGAAGGCAATATCTGGACGTGTGCACTGAGCTATTACAACAAAGCTCTAATAGCACTAAGATATGGAATTTCAGCTCCTAAGATCTCTTCATCGTCATCTAACAGACGAAATGGATCATTCTTGAGGTCTAGACTGCAAATAACCATAAGTGTGCTAACAAGATGTGCTTTTTCCATGTTAAATCGCCTGAACATCTTTTGGACATAAGCAGACTGGTGAATAAGAATTCCACAAACTCGATGTTCCACCTCTAATCCAAGACAAAATCGAGTCCTACCAAGGTCTTTCATCTCAAACTCACATTTCAAGTAGCAAATAGTCTCATTGATCTCATTAAGTGTTTTGATGATGTTCATATCATCAACATAGACATCTATTATGGTAAATCCTGAACTTGTCCTTTTAATAAACATGCAAAGGCATAAGTCATTATTCTTGTATCCCTTCTCAATCAAATAGTCACTAAAATGTGTATACTACATCCTATCGGATTGCTTCAATCCATATAGTGAACGTCTCAATTTAATAACATGAGCACTCCATGGATTAGAGTTACTTGATTTGTGTATAGCAATGTCATCTGACATTTTCATGTATATCTCTGAATCAAGATCCCCATAGAGATATGCAGTAACCACATCCATAAGCTACATGTTAAGATTTTTGGACACTACCAAGCTTATCAAGTAGCGGAAGGTGATGATGTCCATAACCGAAGATTACGTCTCCTCATAATCAATTCCAGAGCACTGAGAGAAACCATGCGCTACAAGTCCAGCTTTATAACGCAAGACCTCATTCTTCTCATTACGCTTCCGAACAAAGACTCATTTATGTCTAACCAGCTTAACATTCGGTGGGCATAGCACATCCGGACCAAAAACTTGCATTTTATTCAGAGAGTCTAGTTCAGCCAGGATTGCAACCTTCTATTTCGACCAATCTACTCTACGTTGATATTCAACAACAGGGCGGGGTTCCATTTCATCGTCGCCAATAATCTCCTGAGTGACGAAATAAGCAAACACATCATCAACTAACATGGAAGATCTATCCATAAGAACACGCACATCATTTGTTCTAAGCGAGATTTCTTTGTTCTCTGACATCACAAGAGGTTTTGGACCCCCCCCTCCCCAGAGATGTCAATTATGATTCAAGGACATAATTGTAGTAAGAAACAATCTCATGTGAAGGATTCACAATGTTGACTTGATTGGATGATTCGGGTGGTGAGCCCGAAGCTTAATAATTTGAGCCAGGAGTTTGGCAAACGCAACATTCCTTGCAGATAGCAAAGCAACGTGTGACAATCACGTTGATGCATCTATCAAAATCATGAAATATTTAAATGGTCCACATTCGGGTTTGATAGATCCACAAATATCACTTTGGATTCTGTGTAAGAATGGAATATTGTCGGTATTGTCAACAGCCAACGAATGACGTACCTGTAACTTTGCTAAAGAACAAGCTTTGCAGAACAAGCGATGTGTATCATAGATTGCAGCATAAGAATCTGGTGGCACTACAACAAAAAATTCAATTTGCTATGATTTTTTGTGACAACATTGGATGTCGTTGCAAATACCTATCAATGGCAACGACAAAATCACCGTCTCAAATGTGAAGACCTTTTGCGATGGCAAACTGACGCCATCATAAAAGATTTCATCAATTGCGGCGACACTTTTACGCCGTCGCAAAAGATTTCATCAATTGCGATGGCACGAATATGCCGTCGCAAATAGTTCATCAATTTCGATGGAAAAGAATCACCGTGGCAAAATCATTTTCGCCAACAAATAATTTTTTTAACCAAAAATTACCGTTGGATGAGATGATTAGAATACTCTAAGTAACGTGTGACCATCGTGTTGATGTATCTATCAAAATCAACAAAATTTATCGTTAGGCCACATTCAAATTTGATAGATCCACAATTATCACTTTGGATTCTGTGTAAGAATGGAATATTGTCGGTATTGTCAACAGCAAACGAATGACGTACCTGTAACTTTGCTAAAGAACAAGCTTTGCAGAACAAGCGATGTGTATCATAGATTGCAACATAAGAGTTTGGTGGCACTTCAACAAGAAATTCAATTTGCTATGCTTTTTTGCGACGACATTGGATGTCGTTGCAAATACCTATCAATGGCAACAGAAAAATCATCGTCGCAAATGTAAGACCTTTTGCGATGGCAAACCGACGCCATCATAAAAGATTTAATCAATTGCGGCGACACTTTTACGTCGTCGTAAAAGATTTCATCAACTGCGAAGACACGAATACGCCGTCGCAAAAAGTTCATCAATTTCGATGGAAAAGAATCACCGTCGCAAAATCATTTTTGCCACCAAATAATTTTTTTAAGCAAAAATTACCGTTGGATGAGTTGATTAGAATACTCTAAATACGGTATTAAAAATTTATAATTTTTTGACTTAAATTCAACGTCGATATGTGCATTAAATTGTTGTGACCCTAAGGCGTTTTAGGCTAAAACTTGATTTGCCACTATGTAAGAAATTTATTTGAGACCAATTTCTGCGCATGCATTATCGCGGAGCTCATATCTATCTTACTATATGAAAAAAAAAATGACCCAAAAAAATCAATTTAGGTACTCCTCCCAGAGAAAAATGAGCAAAATCCTTGCCAAGGGCTATTTTAGTCTTTTGGTAAGATTTGACCTCATTGACTGATCTCTAAACGAATTTTGACGAGGGTAAGTTTTCTAAAAATTCTATATTATTACGAGGTTGACGCATGTGTATGGATACATTTCTCATTAGACCATTTCGGTTTCTCATATGTCTAATTAGTCCATATATAACTACAAATGTTACTTATAATATTTGTTGGTTATATATATAAAAATCAAACCTTTATAAAACTAAATCACTAACAAGTAATTATTTCGAAAATGTGACCGTTGAATGAGACGATCGGGTTAATCTAAGCATGCCGTGAAAAAAATTGAACTTTCCGATTTGAATTTGACCTCGATCTATGTGTCATACGGTTGTGATTATATTTTTCTTAAGAAAAACGCAATTTGTCGCTTCGTCAAAAATAATTTGAGGTCAAGTACCTCACATGTAATCTCGTGAGATTCACATTTATCTTGTCATATAAAAAACTAAAAAAATTAAACAGAGACCTTAATCTAAACTGTAACTTTTAAAAAAATAAAAAAAAATTAAAATCTAAACCTCAAGTCCCTAACCCTAAAAGAATAGATAAAAGAAAATCTTTCAAAAAAAAAAAATTTAGCTCATGCCTAACACTAATACGTTTCATGCGCCTCCTCTCTCTCTCTCTCTCACGAGAGATCTATCACAGTAGTTGTGGAGAACTCGACCACGCCACTGCCTTCTTGCCGTGGCAACCTCCACAGCTTGTCATCTTTTTCACTTCCTCGCCGGCCCCAGTTCTCCTAAACTTGACAACGCCTCGCGCATCCCCTCGCTCAGCCTCTAGCTCGATCCTGACTCCCGCATCCCCGCTCATAGATCCACGACTCGCTTCGCCTCTCCTGCTTGAGCTCGAGTTTCAGTAGTCACGCTCTGCAAAAGATGAGAAGCATAGCATGTACCTCAAGTCAATGAAAGCATCATTTGTAAACCAGTTGTACAACTCCATGGACTCGCGTGGTGGTCGGCACGCACACAAGGGAAATTTGACTCATTCTAAATCGTCCAAGCAACCTCATTTCAATTTGCGTGGTGCTTTCAGCCAGGTTTGTTCTCTGATCTATATTTCTTTCAATGGTTGTGCCATTGGAAGAAATATGTGAAGTGGTTCTGATGTTTCTTTTACTTTCTTTCTTTGCAGTTTAAGGTGCTTCGTGGTGGTTACTGGCAGGAAATCAACTTTGCAAAAGGTGAAGCTAAAGGGAATAAGGGGGATGAATCATGTGGTGATCTGTTGGCAAATCCGTGGATCCTGCATTTCAGATACGGCAGCAAGGCCAAAGATGTCGAAATTACTATTGTATTAGAACAATAGGCTGTGTCTAGATGCGAAGAAGTTGATTCGAGCTTGAAGGAGGAGATTGGTTCTGCTCCAGCTACTTGTTCAAAGTAATTTCATGTATCCAACTCTCATTTGACTCATCAGGATATGGTTGGCAGCAACACAGTTGCTCTTCAGCTCTATCTTGTTATGTCTTCTTAATATATCAGGCTATCTGTCTCATACTAAGATATGTTTTTTTGGCTATACTCTGCATCGTTAGAACATGGTTTGTGTATGGTATATCCAGGATTGCTTCTGATCAGATAGCTTTTAAACCTTGGATTGATTAGTGAAATTCAATTTTTAACTCCATTTTGTTATTTAAAGTACTAGGATCTACATATGTTATATCTGTAACATAAACATAGTTGGCAATGAAAACCTGTTTTACGGTTGGCTATTGTTTTATACAATTTAATTGATGGGCTTCAGTTAGCGATATGAGAATATTGTGCATTTCATTTAGCCAAATTGATCATAACCTATGCTTGCTATGAAGATTCTCAAATATGCTTTCATTCGCATCTTCCAGTTTTTGATAAGTACTAGGATATATTTTGATTTTTGCAGAGGTATAGGACCAAAACTTGTTACTTTTCTTTATAAGTTTCAATGAATTTTGTGTATTTGGTGCTCGAGTCAAGTATGTCTCCACAGGGGCAGGGTGAGCTTCCCAAGTTATTTTGAACAATATCACTATAAAAGTAGATGTGTTCGATATAGACTAGAAAGGATCTATCCTGGCTTACTTTTACTAGTAGATTTTTGATGTGTTTGGTTTGAAACACGACGGGGTTATAGAATTCGCAGAGTTTGGGCGATGTTTTCGAGTGTAGAAGTTTGTTTGAGAATACATGAACTTGTTTGTACGACTGTGAATTTTTTTTAGAATTTCTTCATATTGGGTGAGGCATAGGATAATGAATGGTAGTGGTATTACAGGCTTGATGAGGTAGGAGCTATTCGACGGTCTTTTCTGACAGAGAATCACAAAACCTGGTGGATGGTCACATTTCCATGTCCACATGCTGGAGGCATCCACCTTGTGATCAACTTTAGCAGTATTATTTTCATCGGAATTCACTGGGCGCGAGAGTTTGGAACATGTATGTTTTTTCCTTCCATTTCCATACATCATTATTATTTTTCATATTATTGTATAAGACTTGATTGTTGTTTCAACCATTGTTGTATTTTTAAAGTCTTTTTGTCAATATATGCCAGACAATGAAAACAGGGTTAATCTACATATTGTCTTCTTTATATTATATGGTACATTAGAGGCTACGCTTTTTGTTGACAATGTCCGAGCAATGGGTTCTTCCGCGGCTCTATATGGGTTACATGGTGCTACACTGTCTGCTCTGATACAAAACTGGAACTATACACCAATAAGGTTTACCACACTGTCTTTGTTTTGATGAAGTTTAATCTCTTCCTCTAGATCTGTCTTAATAATAATTTACTGATTGGTACTTCATTTGGTTGCAGTTCATAGCTCTGGCATCAGTACTACTCATCTCCATTGGAAGTGTCCTCCTTGGTTTGCTGCCTTACATGGACAACTATAGGTTGAGGCAGAAGCTGGATAGACCATTCTATAGAAGTATATGTTTTCTTCTCTTTGCACTTATGTGTTTCTCTTGTTATGAATCATGATACACCTGAAGAGTCTGTTTTATGACTTATTTAAACAAAAGCAGTAGACTTTATAAATGGCTATACAAGAGCTTTTTTTTTTTTTAGTTTTTGTACAACTTGAATGGCTATGTGACTATGAATAATAAAAGTGACTTAATGTACTAGTAGATTTGCAAATTTGGACATTTGATCAGCTCTATTTCTCTGTGATGGTCGTGTTGTCGTCGCAAAAAATGGAACAATTTTTTTGTTGGGGGAATTTGTATTCGCGACGGCAACTGTGTCATTGCAAAACTTATTTTTTGCGACAGCAACTTACCGTCTTAAAAGCCAAAGGGGGGCAACCAAATTTAACGGCAAATTTACTGTCGTTAAAAGAATTTATTTGCCACAGAAAAGTTTTACCATCACAATAGAGTTCGGACGACGGCCAAAACCGTCGCCATTAGTAATTACGACGGAAGTTTTGCCGTCGCAAATACTCTTTTTGCTGTCGCAAAAGAGCATTTGTTACGGTGTTTTCATCTTTTGCAACGACAACCTGCCATCGCAAACTGCATTTTTTGTTGTAGTGTGGGATAATGCACAATGCCTCAACGGTATGTTGCCGGGAGGGTGCTACATTCGTCTTGGGGACGAGCTAGGAATGGGAGAAGTAGCCCCATCCTTACCATCTAAACCGATGGATATAGAAATTCTCACATGTTTTTTCGCTTTGAAAAATGGATGACCATGAGAATTTTTTAATATTTTGATCATCATATCACGACCTGGATGTTCCAATCGATAATGCCAAAGTTTGTACGAGTCTGAATCACACGAAGTCGTGTGAGTCAAGGAATTGGATTGAATGATCCGAACTGTAGTGAGGTATAAACCACTACGAATAGCCGAAAACTTCTCTAGAATGCGTTTACGGCTACATTCAACAGAGGTGATACACAATAGTTCTTTTCTATTCTCACAATATATTTCCAAGTGAAAACCATTGACGCGGATATCTTTAAAACTTAGCAAGGTTCGATTGGCCTTTGGCATGTATAAGACATCAGTTATATATAATTTTGTACCATGGGGCAACAGAAACTCTGCTGAAGCACGCCCTGTATAACGGGCGCTGCACCAAACATGGTAGTCACTGAGGATTGGTATGAAAAAAGATCCACAAATAATTGCCTATCCACAGAATGGTATGGGTAGCAATATCTGCTAGACACTTAATTTCTCCTTGAGACATCTACAAAAGCAATGTAAATAAGTAAGCCTTTGTACTAAAGATCAAGCATACACTTAAAGATTTGAGTAAGGGTGTGACCCTTATTGAGTGCTGATATGACATGACATAAATCGATGTATAAACAACATCATTAGTCAAGAAAACAGATGAAAAACTCATCTAAAAACATCACATCCGGGTAACATCCTTCAATGGGTCGACGAAATCCCTCGATGGGTCGAAGAAAACCCAAAATAAAAGTGTGATTTTTTGATACCAGATTTTCGATAGGTCGAGTGATTTTTCGATGGATCGAAAAAGTGTCTAGGGTGGTCGCTTCGATGGGTCGAAATATTTTCGATGGATCGATGTAAACCTAAAACGATATCGAATTTACGATATCAAAATTCCATGGATCGAAATTTGGGACAGAAGCTTTGCTTCAATGGATCGAGGGGAACCTCGATGGATCGAAAACGATCAACAATGACAATTTTTGATGGGTCGAAGGAATTTTTGATGACAATTGTTGTTGATCAAAATAAACTACTTCGTTTTTAGGACATTTTAAAGGTATCTGTACATCATTTTTCCATATATGTAAAAACATCGAACCATACATAAGAATTGTATGAAATAGAACATTCTCAACACTTTCATATACTGAAAAAATAAAGAAATATTCATTACGCCAACAAATAACAATTACATCATAGATGTTCTTATTCGGAAAAAAAAATAAGACAATTGGCTTAAAAAAATCTTGACCGAAAAGTTTGCCAAAAAAAAAAACTAAAACTTGAAGAAATTACAGAGACAACTACCTTTTACATAGGCTTAATCAAAATTCGGAGTAGCAAGTTCTTTATCCTTGTCTTATGCAAGAACGAGATTAATGTTAACCTCCATCTCCAAATCTCCAGCATAATTTGACTCTTGAGCCAAATACTGATTGTGCCTCTTATAGATGTTCTGGATTTTTCTACTAGTAAGGCACTGCTTGTGCATGCGCTTGTTTGAACCACATTTAAAACAAATGTATCTTCCAGAATGTTGAGACCGTGGACCATCAGGAACTGAACCAGTCTGGTTCTTGTTGGAGTTGGTGTTCTGATCTCTATGCCAAGTCAGATTTTGGCCGCGGCCTTGGTTGCGCCCACGCCCTCCTCTACCCCCACGTGGAGCATGTCCTCCACGAGCATAAGGTTCTGAACAAGCAACCTTCTTATTTTGACGGGCATTTCCTCCAGTTTGGTAACTCCCAGGCTTCTTAGTACTAGCCGATCTTGAGTTATTATTTAGGATAATCTCATGATGCCTCTATTTTTTCGCAGGGCTATTAATGAGATCACTGAAGGTAATAATCCTCCCTTGTTCGTACTCGATCCAATACCGATGAGCAAGGATGCTCATGGATGTAGGGAAGGTGTTTAACGACCGTTCAATCATATCTGGCTCAGTCTTCTGCACCCCACAGAAAATCAACTCCGACTGCAGATCCAACATTGCTTGATTATAATCTCGGATTTTTGAGAAATCCAGAAGTCTGGTATTTTTTTTTATCTCATAGTCAACTCAGGAAGAATTGTGCATCATGCACATTATTGAAGTGCTGCTTTAGAACGTCCCACAATTCCATGAGATCTGTCTTATTTAAATAATGCTTCTTGAGAGTTGGATGAATGCAACGCCTAGCTCAAAAATATGAGGGCTTGATGAAAAGTTAACCTCAATGGGTGTTGTGTTCGGTATGACCAATATACTGGATGAACAATTTGAAGTTGAAGCTCGTCTGAAACGGTTCTTCGGAAGTCGAGCAATCTTGACGACTTAGGGAGATGTGATCAAGCTTCTACTTGTGTGATGATTGGTAGGAATACACAAAAGGGAGGCCGATGGTGGAGATGATGGCCGGCGACGGTAGAGGCTTTATGAAGGTTAGGGTTTTCTTTTGCTTTTTCTTTTGGTGGTGATGACTATTAACCCAGAGAGCTACTGATAACGTGCTGAAGTAAAATAATATGATAATTGAAAACTGTCACTTTCTCATTGATAAAATGCCTTATATATAGGCTGATACAATCTGTTACAATAACTGTCCCTATAAAACATGGATTTTCTGATATCTATATATCTAATCTAATCCGTATTTAAGTAAGATAAGACACACACCAAGAATTATAAAGAATAAATCTCCAAAAACACCGGTATGTTTTCTGATTTTATAGAATGGATGGAAGTTCAATTGATAATGAGTGGGAGATCCCTTATGCTCCTAATGCCGTTCACACTTTGGTCTTACTTGGACGTACCGGTAATGGAAAAAGTGCAACAGGCAACAGTATTCTTGGAAAGGAAGCCTTCAACTCCAAGCGTAGCTTGAATGGTGTCACGACCACTTGTGAATTGCAGACTGCTATGTTGAGAGATGGACACCAAGTTAATGTTATAGACACTGCTGGTAAAAGTCTTGCCAAAGTATATTTGTTGTACATATTAGCTTTACCTCAGTTGTTTGTAAATCTGTTATCCAACAACAGAGCCATTCTGAGATATGTGTGGTATGATGTAGGTCTTTTGGACTGTTCTGTCAAGGCAGACTTCATTGGCAAAGAAATTGTCAAATGCATCAATTTGGCCAAGGATGGGATTCATGCTGTTGTGGTGGTTTTCTCGACCTTTTCACGAGAAGAAGAATGTGCAATCCTTAATTTGCAAGCTCTAGTCGGAAGTGAAATCTTTGACTACGTGATTGTGGTCTTTACGGTAGGAGATAACTTTAAACGTAATCGGACTTAATTTGGAAGAATATTCAGGTTGTGATTGCCCGTAGTCTCTAAAGGTACTAACTTAAGCTATGTTAATTTATTTAGTCAAGACATATTAGTATCACTGATTATTTGTTGTACCCAGTCATAAAGCTGGTCTTTGTTTATAACATACGTACTCGAACTGTATCAGTGAGAATGCATTATCATCTTTGCAATAGATAATTTATATAAACAGATTGGTAGCTAGCATAGGAAAATGGAACATCATATCATACAGACATATTTTGTGTAACAAATTGCATCCATTTCATTTACTAGACATATAATCAGCTTCAATAATTTAGGAAATCTTTTCTCTATGCGGAAACCGGCGTGTGCTTTTTGATAATAATACTGAGGATGAAAGCAAGAGGGCCAAACAAGTAGAGCAGCTTCTCTCCCTTGTAGACATGGTTATTCAATAAAATGGTGGGCGGCCATTCAAAGATGAGTTATTTGCTGAAGTGACGGTATTATTATTGTTATAATTCTTTATGTATAGTTATCTCTTGACTTTATCACTATTTGGTATTGAATTTGTAATTACCAAATCTCATTGCATCTGGACAGCAAGGGGCTAAGAAAGAAGAATTTGCTTCCTTAAGGGCATATCCAAATCGAGACATATCTGACCAGATTGAGCGCGCACATGATCTGCAGCTTGAAAAAATTACTAAGATGGTAATAGGCTGCCTTAAGTTTTCATCTTCCTTTGCCTGGATTTAATTCTTGCCATTACGTTGTTTTAATTAATATATTATTCAGTCTGCATGTCGCTGCATTCTATCCACTCGGTCATCTCTATTATAAACCCATTTAATCTAAAATCTCTTCAACTGTAATTTGTAAAGAATGATGAATTTTCATGTATTTTATCAGATTGGTTGTTGGTATTTTATAACGGAATTCAAATTAATCCCTAAAAACTACAATGTAGAGTAAGATGATTGTGCACAATTGACTAGAAATGTGTAGACACCATCATATCTGCAATCTCATCGCCTGTAAATTTGGGGCCAATTTCTTTAGGTCTGAGTCCATATCGATCTTGTCAATTATCTTTTACAAGGATTTGATTTAGAAAGATGTAATATATATTTCATAGCATCAAGTGTTTGCCTTTATTGATATATATACGTACATATATACGGATACCGCAAAAAGCTGGTAATTTACGTACTGTTTCATCTCATGTTTTCAAGTATATATACAGAAGATCTATGCAAGCCTGTACAAGCCTGGTAAAGATTTCATTATCATTACCATATATGTATGATTATTAAGTCATAAACTAGCTACCTGCAATTAATATATACCACACAAGCTAAACTTAGTAGTAATTATTCTGCTGATTAAACCAAGTCACATAGTAATCCTTACGAACCACAATTCCGTGTTCATATAGCTTAATGTTAATCACACAACTGATCGATGCTTATGAGATCCTTCATCTGAAACGGAATATTGTCTCCAGAACTACTGAGCTGGACATTACTAGTTCAAAGTTTAATTAAACATAAACAAGGATACAAGTCCAAAAGATAGTAGCCAATGATCGATGTCTTTATTTAATATAAGTTTGAATATATGTTGCATTAGCAAGCAGCGGACAAATCTCCTCATAAAGTCCACCAGCATGTCAAAGACAATAAAGGTCCTAGAGGGGGGGTGAATAGGCCTTTACCACTTTTTCGTTTAATCTGTTCCCGGGATAGCAAGATATTGTCCTATCCCGAAACGCAGGATACGAGTAATAAAAAGAAAAGCAGTAAGGAAAGAATGACACCAGATGTTTTTGGTGACGCAGAAATCCTACAACCAGGATCAAAACTGCGTGCCCCTAACTCTTGAGGGACAAACCTTTCCACTAATTTGTAACTCACACAATTACAAGTTTCTGGCACTCTGGGGATACATAACCCTTATGCTATCCTGACTAGTCTACCCACTAGTACAAACAGAGCTACACTACTTTAATCTATGTGCTTACACTTGGAAAATATACAGAAGTATCAACTCAGATCTTAACTACACTTAAGTTAAATCATCTTGATCAACTTCTTGGGTTGGGCATCTCCACACTTTATCTCTATGGAATGCACAATGCACAAATGCATATGAGTTTTGAAAAACAGTTTCAAGCTTGAGAAACCATGTCTATTATGCACTATAAAGAGCAACCAAAAGACATGGAAGGGGAAGAGAAGAGATAAGAGAAACTACACTCGAAAGTGCTCTCAAAGAGTACCAAAACAGAATAACCAAAACCCCCAAGTGTTTCACTCAACCAACCTGTCCAAAACAGCTTGGGACTCCTTATATAGACAAGGTTATTCGGTGGTCAACCACAGCTAAGAGACCACGTGAAACACAGCATACACATGCCTTAATGTAGTCCTACAACTGTCCTAAAGCAAGCCTAAGCATGGAACACTACAGACCGACAAGAGCAGCAGCAAAGAGGACACAGCAACCTAAACAAGTAAAGCAAGACAGCTTTTCAGATTTTACCTTAAAGAGCTAAGGTAGTCTAAGCAAGGCAAAATGGTCCTTTGTACTTGTACAAGAATAGCAATATCAGTTCTCAAGAAAGAAGCACGTTCTATGACAGCAAGGGGGTAACCAGGAAAATCAGAACCGAAAGCGATTTGTCAGACATACAAAAAGACAAACCGATTTTCCAGAAAACACATGTGAACCAATAGTCAACTTTCCTAGGGAACTCCCTTAATCAACACATATTTTTATAACCAAAGAACATACAGCTTAAGCATAAATAAACTGGAATTTTAGAAGTGATTAAAGCCATGAAATATCACACCAGAAAATCGTTCCAGAATGTCTGGGATACATGCTCAGCTTGCTATCCTAAATGAAAACCATGTTCTGGGATGCATGAACTACCTGATATCCCAAAGAGATAAGTAAGTGATGCCAACATCTTCAATCTCTTTTCTTGATGATCTTCAGTCCATTGTGTTTTGTCTATTGTCAAGGAGTTGCCAATAACACGTATGCCTTCAGACAAAACAAGTAAACGGAAAATGAAAAGTCAAATCTCTATTTATAGATACTGAAAATTTGAACTATTTTGGTGATCAGTATAGATGAATGTACAGTAGAAATTACATACCCCAGATGGAGAAATTTCTTGTCTGGCTGTGAGTATGAAGGCTCACCCTCAAACATATTTAAGCCGAAGAAATTGCGAGAAGCAAATGCCTGGATTGCATTCAACTCAACTGCAGAAACCATGCCTACTTCTTGAAGCCTCTCAACTTGTGCTATCTGAAAGACCAAAATTTGGAAGAATTATCAAGGCGGTCTTCATAGGTTTCACAAAATACAAATTCTTTGCATACCAAGTACTGCCTCCAATACCTTAGCTCGATAAAAAGCATTCTCGCTTTCCAGCTCAGCCTCCTACACAGAAATCATTACATAGAGCATCGTCATTGGATACAAAACCTTGAAAGAAAATCAGAAGTACTAGCACAAGAAAACTTGGATCGATAAAAACTGAAGATTTACCCTTTTCTGCAAGTATTCAATATCTGCAAGCATCGTTTCATGCTGTTACAAAAGGATCACAAATAACATTGATAAGGATATCGATGGAATTAAACAAATCCTTCTTAGTATGTGAAGACTAGTAATTTACAGCACAAACTAAAGTAATGCTCTAGTATAGAGCAAAATTAGCTTACTGATCATGTCATCAAAAGGTGAAGCCAAGGCTAATTAGGATGTTATTGCTTGAAAAGGGGTAATTAGAATGTCATTGAGATAGAAACCTGTTCTTCCTCGGTCCTTGTTTTCCAATGCATGCATGCATTTTTGTAACTTTCACATGCGTTTTCATCAATGTTTACCTTCTTGAACCTGATTCTAGTGAGAGGTCGTTCAATCTTGTTCTCCAGTTGCTTATGCTCTTTCACAGTCAGATTACTCAAGGAATCTCCCATCAAATTCCTACAAATCAACAGGAGACATAAGCACTTGATAAGTTCAAATTTGCTCGCTTATTCACCAAAGGAAAATCTTACCGACTTTGTGGGACAAGTGACAAACAATGCACTTACCCGTTGGATTTTGACACAATGTTCTATATTTGGAACATGTCATTTTATCATATAATCAGATAATACAAACATGTATAAGTGATCGAATACTAGTAGAGATCTTACCTGTTATAATTCTGCAGCATCTGAATTTGGTTCCTCAGCTTTGCTGATTCCTGCTGATAATACTACCATCAAGAAAATATGAAATCATGCACTACCGGATTAGCAATATATAGGTAGCACCTTAGTTATAAATATTCTACACAAACATAAAGGAAATATATTTGCAGAGAGCGAGATGGCATACTTGAGCATTGATTTCTGTAATATGAGCTCCACTTGAGTTATCTGATGCCTTCTTGTACTTTTCTATAGTGCTCCTTATACTGCTATAAGTAAAACCATAAATATATATATATATATATATATTCAAGAAAAAATTCAATAATAGGAGAATACATACTGTACATCAAATTTAAAGCCAAGTGATATTCAGAAGATGTTTTGACTGGAAGTCTGGAATAATGTCCAAATTTTTAATGTCACTGGCAGTCTGGAACTACATTTCATGTATATATAGTTTGTTTTAGCTTTCACATGAATATATGATGTAATCTATCAGAATAATAAGATGAATATTCAGCAATGCTTTCATTTCTTTAAAGAACAGATTTTTTGAAGAGATCTCATGTACGTGCATTAATGTACAGTATGTACTAATTGATACATCAAGTAGATTAGTTTGATACATCATATATACTCGCTCTTAAGGAGCTTGAGACTTCATACGTTTATAATGCCAGTAGCTACTAGCTAGAGAAACCAAAACCATATGTTGGCTAGTGGAGATTTTGACAGTTTGTATTATGTCGATGACACACAAAATATGGACAATATAAATAAAATGTTGACATTGAAAAAGAATGGACATCAAGAATATTCTTAATGAAAGCAAGATGTACGTGGAACAAATGACTGGTATTGTGCCCAAGACGGATCGAGGAATTAAAATATGGTGAGACTTAAATTTTTGACTTTAGAACGAAATTTTGTGTGAGCAATTTATAAATTGAAAAAAAAAACACCAAGATTAGGAGCTTAGTAAACCTTACGCCTTCCCTCTCAAATTATACAAAACATACTTTGTAAAGTTTTTTAGATGTAACACAAAATAAGCTAAATACAAAAAAAAGTTTATATGATTAATGCTTGTAGAATTGCAGAGACAGTAGCAAACAACCACCTAAAGCACACAAAACAATCAAAAAATTCAAGAAACTAAGCCTAAATATCCATTAAAAAGAATTAAAAACTACAACTAGTCCAAGAGAAACAAAGAGTCAATAACACAAAATGTCATTGAATTTAGCAAACTTGCAAGTACTAACTATCAAACTTAAGTCCGGTCCCAATTTCATCGATTGATTATAATTGATTGATTATAATTGAACGAAATCGAACTAGGTACTCATAATTTAGGCGAAAGAATAAAGAAAAATTAAAACTTTATCACATAATTTACATAACATTTACCAAAGCATGGCACTGAAAAAATTCAAAAGATCGAGATTCAGTTGCGAACGATGTTACGATCTTGAGGAAAGAGACAATGGTTTAGGCTAAATTTTTAGTTAAAGTTTCTATATTATAATTATTTTCTAATTAAACATATATATAAGTTTTTTTCCTCCTAAAAATTTGGGTGTCCCACTCTCTAACATACTGCATCCGCCCCGATTGTGCAGTTCCAGTACATGCAAATGATGCAAGATATTAAGTTCTACCACGTGAGCAAGAAGTGGGTCATTTGATCGATCTGCTTCCACTTATATATAAATACATTAGCAAAGTTCCATGCATGTTACCAATCCTAGGTGAATTTTTGTTTTATTTTTGTTCACAGAATTGGAGATACTAAAATGGGGAGTATCTCTAGTAAATCGATCCTCATAATTGAAAAAATAAAAAAATTGTAGAGTTGAATTGGGCCTTTAATAGATTTGATGAAATAAGGAGGGACATGAAAGCAGAAACACAATGCTTCACAGATGCAAAAAGAACGATAGAACACATGCATGCAAATATATACACTAGTAGCCATCACAACTACCCACCCAGTAGTTTTTCATCAGTTCAAATCATGCAAGATCTCTTCATAAGAGTACAGAGAAGTCTGTATGGGCCGGGTTTTACTTCGCATTAACATGTTCCATGCATATCCCACAAACATATATAGCAAGCGTGCATATGTGACACTTGCCTTCTCAGTCATTAGAATGGAAACCCTAGAACTAAAAGCAAAGCAGCTCAATTCCAAAAAACAATTAAGCTAGAAGAAGAAGAAGAAGAAGAAGAAGAAGAAGACGAAGAAGAGTATCAAAGGGAATCAAATTAAAGCGACCCAACAAAAGTCCAAAACTGACTGAAAATCAAACAAAAAGTTGAAGACTTGAAGTTATGAATATGCCGTAGTATTCTGTACTCAATACTCACTAGAGCTTTATAGAGACAAACAGAAGCGCATGAAGGTTTGAAAGCCAAATGTGGAAAGGGCCAAAGGGGAAGACCATCAATAGTACGCAAATGATGGAACAAGAAATTATGATCAGAATTAGCTAATACAAATTCTGGAAGCAACCTAGCTCAGCAAGCTAAATCTTCCCTAAGATCTTAACTGGATATTATGTGTTTACGATGAAGATTTTAAGTTGGTTGCAACAGTAGTTTCTACACTGAAAATGAAGACAAACATCTACTTATGAAACCCGGGAAAACAGTCATGCTCATGGATGGAAGTAGGTCTAAATTTGTGCAAGAATGTAATAACTTTGACTTCCAGCAGAAACAAAGATGAGTAATATGGTGTTTTAGACCCAGCAGAACCGCCAATGTGATAGTAGAATATTAACATACACATAGATTAATGGAGAAAAATACACCATGCATGTGATCTGTTCTACATATATATACCCCAAGATTGCTTGTTCATAAACTGAAATTTACAACCTAATTAATTTCCCAAGTGTAGACAATGTACTAGAATAACGGTGAGTCAACATATATATGTCATACATTGGTTTTATTTTTAAAAATTGTCCTTAAAACTGTAAAAATATTGTCGAAATTGTAACAATGCCGGCAATTTAGTAAATAGCACTAATGAACAAACATTACAAGAACAAATAGTTATCTTACACCTATAATTAAAGACAAATTTACAAGTTAATTTATGTTTTGTGTTACCACAAACTAGAATTTTCTCATACGTACGTATACATGCATGTGTACTTAGAGGAGAAGCTCGATCTACATAGATATGTTGACATGGTTACATTTAGATTTGATATTAGTTTATCAATATTTCAGCACTCTAGCTAGACAGCATGCATGCACTCATATATGATCAAGAAATTTATCAATATTTCAGCACCAAATTAGGTTAAGTAGTTTTTTTTTTTGAAATATAGGTTAAGTAGTTTCTGACGCTCATTCATGTAAAGCCAAAGCTCACGGGTTGTAATTACATGTGCTAATGGCCTAATTAATGTTCTCCAAATCACCAAGAAAAAAGAGATGGGAATCAAAAGAAGCAAAGTATATCCGATCCATAAAGCTTCGATCTTGTTTTATTTTTAATCAATTCTAATTTGGACTATGATTCTTATCCAATTAAAGAATCCCTCAAATATCGTACTTGGATCAAACGCTCTCATATATCAGACTTTTATTGAGTAGTTGATTTAGACTCGAAATTAGAAGAGGCAGACTTTGTAGCAAGATGATTGTATGGTGACTATTTTATGGATAATTCTCGTAATTGTGGATGTCACTTGCAAGCCGAACGAACTCATACAGGAGTAATATCCGTTGGTGTTTTATTAGTATGTGCATGAATTTCGAGGACGAAATTTTCTTTAGGGGGTAGATTGTGACACCCCGTCCTGAAAATTCTATTTTTATGATTTATTTTAGGTTAATCGAGAAAGATAGTTAGTTTTGTCACCGTTGATATTTATTGTGAGCTTTTTAGTTGACTTTTTATCAGATTGTCGAAGTTAGTTGACTTTGGGTGGAAGTCGTAGAAATTGTCAAGCCGAGTCCGTAGATGCAAAAAATGCCAAAAACGGTGTTACGACAAGAAAGTTATGATTAGCAGAAGTTTATCAAAAATGTAATAGTACGTCGTAATTGGACAAGTATAATGAGACTTTCTATTTTAGGAAATTATATTGAGGAAAATCGCAGTGTTTATCGAGACGAGTTTGTAGCCATATCAAGTGTTAAAATCGGAGTTACGATGAAGAAGTTATAGTCAGCGAAAGTTTTTAAAACGAATTTACAAGGTTAATTAGGCGTGAGTATAAAAGCAACATACCCAAAGTGAAAATTCAAAACTTTCCATTTGAGGTCAGAATTTTATCTTTCCTTTCTCTCTCCTCTCTCCCGTGCTTCTTTTTCTCCTCGTCGGCTTCGCCTGTGTCGTTCCTCGTCCGGCCACCAAAATCGGTGAGGTTGGTATCAAAAAAAGAATTTCGCTTCCCTCTTTCAAACCCCCATGGTCTTGGCCTCTATAATGCAAAGATGAAGCCGTGGTGAAACTTGATAGCTCACCGGAATTCAAGCTTTAGGGATGGTGGTCTTGGGTATAAATCGATCGGCAAGACATACTGGGCTTAGAAGCCTTCATCACCACGAAGCTAACCATCTAGGTATGGCAATTCAATTCCACTTGAGCGTGAAGAATCCGATGAATTGAAATTTTTGTGAGGTTTCAGTTTTAGTTAAATTCGTCTAGTTAGAGGATGAATTGGACTTTATGGTAGAAGAAAATTGTGTTGTTGGGTTGATTTTGAGCAGGTTTGGCTTTGCTCCACCGGAAAAAGTCATCGCCGCTGTCGGTGGCGGTTCACAGTGACGCTCCGGCGAAGGAATTTTTGATGTAAACTTTATGTCATTTTGGTAGTAATTTCATACCGATTGTAGTGAAGAGGTTATTAAATTGATTTGGACATTGTTGATTAAGACATGTGATGAATCGGATATTAATGAATTGATTTAACGATTTTAAGAAACGATTAAATCGAACGTCGATTCGACCTCGGGTCGAGTAACGTTCAAGAATTTTATTGCGACTTTAAAAAGGATTAAAGGTATAGATTATAGAACTAGATAAGCTTATGAGAAGTTTGGAAAACATGATATTTGAGAATGCAATGTTCTCGATGGTATAACTCGTTAGGTGAACGAGCTTAGTTATTCAGTATTATTCTCGACAATTAGTTGTTAAATATGATTCATTGTTTCAAGATGACATATTAGCAGTCAGTGACAGATGTATAGATACGCTGGCTGGCAAGTTTCGGCTTGGTAGAAATCACGGCACAATACTATGAGTGGACACTTTATTTTCTTTGTTATTTTGGGAGTCTTCAGTTATGCATTTGCAGTTATGCATTTTTCATTTATGCAATTTACAGTTATGAATTTAGGATTATGCATTTGCATTTGGAGGCATATATGATTTGATTTTACACAGAGCATAGTACAGTTGATGCATCGATGCACTGTTTCCCTGTTGATCCCCAAGACGCTCTAGGAGGGTTACAGACCTAACCCGAGGATTTATGGAGCACCCAGGAGTGCTAGGAATCTGACTTGGGCAGTATTAAGATTTGAAGTCGGATGACCCGAGTCGTAACCTTCACATATTTTATAGTACCCAGGAGTACCTGGATGATCATATTTTTTAGACTCGCATTATTTTTATGTACATATATAGTAAAGGCATATTATCTATAGTTTTCAATTTAAAATGAAATATTATTTTCGTCGACTCACTCTAACATTTTTATTAATTTATGTGGCTTTCCCTGGGCTTTTCGGTTTAAATTGTCCAGTTTGCAGAGTTCGTTTGATGTCGAGCGCGCACGCAGTTCATGGCATAGAAGTATCTACTGTAGGATCTAAGGTTGATCCTGCGAGTTAGTATTTTACTTTACATACTCAGTTTAATTTGTCTAGCTGCTCTGATGTCAAAAACAGTTGTATATATTATATATTTTAGTAGTGAACCTATATGTGAGAAATTTCTTTATTTCGTGACTTTTGAGATTTGGATCTCCACATTTGATGTCAATTAGTGAGTAGTAACTAAGGTTAGCAGAGTCGTTAGGGCTTAATTCTGGTTTAGGCAATTAAATCGAGGTTGGGTCCTTTTAGTTACAGGCACGCCCTTCTTTTGTTGTTGACAATACCGACAATATTCCATTCTTACACAGAATCCAAGGTGACATTTGTGGACCTATCAAACCCCAATACAGACCATTTAAATATTTCATGATTTTGATAGATGCATCAACACGATGGTTACACGCTGCTTTGCTATCCACAAGGAATGTTGCGTTTGCCAATCTCCTGGCTCAAATTATTAAGCTCCAGGCTCACCACCTGGATCATTCAATCAAGTCTATTCGATTGGATAACGTAGGAGTGTTTACTTTAAAATTGTTTGATGATTACTACACTTCTATTGGGATTGAAGTTGAACACCCCATTTCTCATGTTCATTCTCAAAACGGTTTAGTAGAGGCTCATATCAAGCGGTTACAGCTTCTGTCTAGAGCTTTGGTAATGCATACAAATTTACCGGTCTCTACTTGGGGATATGCAGTGTTGCACACAGCTATGCTTCTTCATTTTCGACCCGTAACCCACTAACCATTTAGTGCGCACCAGTTGGTAACTGGATATGAGCCTGATGTTTCACATTTGCGCATTTTTTGTTACGCGGTTTATATGCCAATTGCGCCTCCAACAACGCACTAAAATGGGTCCTCAAAGAAGATTAGGCAATTAGGTTGGTTATGAATCTCCAACAATAGTCCGCTATCTTGAACCTTCGACATGAGATCTCTTTAGTGCTATATTTGCATATTGTCACTTCGATGAGACATATTTTTCGCCGTTAGGGGGAGAGAGGAATGGTTCTATTCCAATTGAACGTCAGGAATTGACGTAGTTTAATCTCACTGTGTCTCATCATGATTTTCGCACATCTCAGAGTGAGACCGAAGTGTAAAGAATACTTGATCTTCAACAAGTAGCAGACTCAATGCCAGACTCCTTTGCTGATATCACTAATATAATGAGATCGGATATACCTTCTGCAAATGTTCCTGCAAGATTAGAAATCCCAAAAAAAGATTATTTAGTTGCAACACCGAGCAAGGAGGCGTTCCTCCTGCTCATGTGGAAGGTATTGCGTCGACCTCGGCTCCCACCATAAAAAAGCGAAAAAAGCAGAGACTAAGAAAATCCATAGATGAGTCGTCGGTTAAAAGGCAGGCCATTGAGGCACAAAAAGATTCATTCATCATCAACATTGTGAATCCTTCACATGAGATTATCTCTGACTACAGTTATATCCTTGAATCACAATTAGCATCTCTAGGGGACGCTTCAGAACCTCTTGTGATGTCAGGAACAAAAAAATCTCTCTTAGAACAAATGATGCCGCGTTCTTATGGATAGATCTTCCATATTAGTTGATGATGTGTTTGCTTATTCCGTCTCTCAAGAGATTATTGATAATGATGAAGAGGAACCCCGATATATTGTTGAATGTCAACGTAGAGCAGATTGGCTGAAATGAAATGTTGCAATCCAGGTTGAACTACACTCTCTGAATAAAAGGCAAGTTTTCGGTTCAGTTGTTCTATACCCACCGAATGTTAAGTTGGTTAGACATAAATGGGTCTTTGTTCGGAAGCGTAATGAGAAGAACGAGGTCTTGCATTATAAAGTCAGGCTTGTAGCGTAAAATTTCTCTCAGCGCCCTGGAATTGATTATGAGGAGACGTATTCTCCTGTTATAGACATCATCACCTTTCACTATTTGATAAGCTTTGTAGCGTTTGAAAAGCTTAGCATGCAGCTTATGGATGTGGTTATTGCATATCATTATGGGGATCTTGATTCAGAAATATACATGAAAGTGCTAGATGACATTGCTATACCCAAATCACGGAGTGCTCATGTTATCAAATTGAGACGTTCACTATATGGATTGATGCAATCCGGTGGGATATGTTATACACGTCTTAGTGAATACTTGATTGGGAAGAGATAAAAGAAAGATGACTTATGCCCTTGCGTATTCATTAAAAGAACAAGTTCAGGATTTGTCACAATAGCTATCTATGTTGATGATATGAACATCATTGGAACTCTTAATGAGATCAATGAAACTATTTGCTACTTGAAATATGAGTTTAAGATCAAAGACCTTGGTAGGACTCGATTTTATCTCGGATTAGAGCTGGAATATTGAGTTGGTGAAATTCTTATTCACCAGTCTGCTTATGTCCAAAAGATGCTCAAGCGATTTAACATGGACAAAGCACACTCAGTTAGTACATCAATGGTTGTTTGCAGTCTGGACCCCAAGAATGATACATTTCGTCCGTTAGATGACGATGAAGAGATCTTGAGAGCTGAAATTCTATATCTTAGTGTTCTTGGAGATTTGTTGTATTTAGCTCAGTGCACACATCCAGATATTGCCTTCTCAGTGAACATGTTGGCTAGAGTTATCTCTGCACCTACACAACGTCATTGGAATAGAGTAAAACAAATCTTCAGGTACTTGAAGGGTTTCATTGACTTGGATTTATTCTTCCCTTACAAAGAATATAGAGAGAAGCACGAAATTCTTGGAAAAGGGAATGTTGAATCACAGCACGCAGATTCCAGGTTTTTCGATCCATTGAAGGATGTACTCGGGATGGATCAGAATCACTCCTTCGATCCATCGAAGAAATGGTTCGATGCATCGAAAGATATGTAGGCAACGAGCAGTTTTCATTCTATCCCTATTCTGTAACAATGGTTGATATGTTGGTTGGATTTGCTAATGTTTGGTTTCTCTGACCCACAAAAAGGTCGTTCACAGACGATTATATTTTCACTATGGGAAACACGGTAATCTCTTAGAGATCAACAAAGCAAACCTTTATTGCTACTTCCTCGAATCATTATGAGATTATTGCTTTGCATGAAGCTGTTAGAGAATGTATCTAGCTTAAGTCAGTCATAGGTCATATTCGAGGGTCTAGTGGATGATCATATATTGTTACTGCTCCCACTTACATCTTTGAGGATAATGTAGCATGCATTGATCAGGTGAAGTTGAGTTTTATTAAGGGTAACAATAAAAAAAAATATCGTCAAAGTTCTTCTTTAATCAGCA
Organism: Geum urbanum; assembly: GCA_946800695.1. Lineage (NCBI taxonomy): Eukaryota > Viridiplantae > Streptophyta > Magnoliopsida > Rosales > Rosaceae > Geum > Geum urbanum. The sequence continues at coordinate 6,211,590 of OX327013.1, read as the reverse complement.
ACAATAATAGCTGTTGAATATCCAAATGAACCAGATTGGTTCCGTTGATAATGTTGTGGACTTGTTTAGCAAGTCACTTCTTGAATCTACATTTATGAAACATGTGAAAAGCATTGGTATGCATAGGTTATCTGAACTCCATGACTAAGTTTATAGTCAGGGGAAGTTACATTTCTGTAGGCATCAGGGGGAGTTTACATCACATGTAGTAGCTTTTGTAGTTGATGTGTTGTACTCTTTTTTCTCTTAGACCAAACTTTTGTTTTACCCATGAGGTTTTTGTTTGTTTAACGAGGTTTTTAATGAGGCAACAAGTCATGTATAATTCTTGAAGCCATCGACACAATAGGGAGTGTTTAAGGAAATTTATTCTCCATTATTCCTTGTGTGTGTCTTGTCCTACTTAGATACGGCGCGGATTAGATTAGACAAATACAGAGAATCCCTGTTTTATAGGGATAGTTATTGTAACAAATTGTATCAGTCTATATTTAAACAATTCTATCAATGAGAAAAGTTACAGTTTTCAGTTATCATATTATTCTACTTCAATATTTCAGTACTCTAGCCAGACAACATGCACTGATATATGATCAAGAAATTTATCAATATTTCAGCACCAAATTAGGTTAAGCAGTTTTTTTTTTTTGAAATATAGGTTAAGTAGTTTCTGATGCTCATTCATGTAAAGCCAAAGCTCACGGGTTGTAATTACATGTGCTAATGGCCTAATTAATGTTCTCCAAATCACCAAGAAAAAAGAGATGGGAATCAAAAGAAGCAAAGTATATCCGATCCATAAAGTTTCGATCTTGTTTTATTTTTAATCAAATCTAATTTGGACTATGATTCGTATCCAATTAAAGAATCCCTCAAAGACACATAACTAAATAGTTAAATGGAGATATAGGTGGAAGTGGCTCACTTGGTGTTAGAGTACTGGTAGATGCGGCCACGGCTGGAGTAGACAATGAGAGCAACTTCAGCATCACAGAGAACGGAGAGCTCATAAGCTTTCTTCAACAGTCCATTTTCTTTTGCAGAATGTCACTTGACGGTTAAATTTGTGTTGTTCTCGATTCCCTTTAATCTCAATCTTTCTTCTCCCCATCTTTGTTCAACAGGCTAGCTGCCAGGCTTGGGTAAATCTGAAACATAAAGCTAGCATTTTAATTATCAATCTTAGAAATAAACACCAAAAAAATCCCTCTTATTACGTTCAAATAATGGTTCTTGACTAATTAATTTGTTGTAACAAGAAAATGAAATGATCCTAATTTATGTAATCAATGCAAACTGATCGGATTATTGGAGAAGAAAGGCAGAAAATTACTGAGAACCTGCAGAATCTTAAAGTCTAAATCTTATTGGGTAATTAGTTTCTACTCCCAAAGAAACTCAAGCTCATGTCCAACTCACAGTTTTCTCCATTTATAACTCTTCCTCTATTTGTTTATTTTTCTTTCATATTCGTGTATCTATAATTAAGTTGATATTTTATATGGGTGTGACAAAATGATGAAGGAAATGAAGCGAGGATGGTATTTCCTGAAATGGGTAGGAGATGTTGTAATTATAGCTGATATAATACCACTTGGCAGTTTCAAGTTCGCCCCAAACGCAGCAAAGCCAACGAATTTTAATTTGTTCCTTTTTTCTCCCTAAATATTTTATGTTTATGAAGTAAAATGACGTCTAACGTCTTAAATTTATCGAAAATTACAGTTTAGGAGCTAGGTTAAGTGGGGCACATGATTGATTATGAATAATTTGTAAATGAGGTTCAAAAAGGTAATTAGTTAATTAACATGTGTACGTGTATATAAGGGAGACATGTACGGATATAAAGTGTATATAATTAACTATTTATTTCACCCGCCCCTAGCTTACTAGTATACAGGGTCGGCCCTGAGTTTCAGGGGGGTCTAGACGGTAAAAAAATTTGGGGCCTCACATGTAATGATAGAAAGAAAAAAATTTTGGTATTTGAATAGTTTTTTTTTTTTTTATATATATATAATATAAAATTTTCAAATTTGGGGGCCTCAACATTTGGGGGCTCTAGGCACCGGCCCTGCTAGTATATATGTTCGTTCTCTCGCATGGCCTAACTATATATCCAAGTCGTACTTCTCTAATCTTCGTCAAGTCTCTGGCTCCAAGTTCGTCCATTCTCTAGTGCTAACTCGATCAGTTTCTTGTCTACTTCGTTTTCTTTAACACGTACACTAGCTCCTTCGTTGAGTAAGCAATCATATTTCTTCGAAATTTGTCATTTAATATGAACATACACTAAAAATTCTCTACGGTTATAATGTTGAGCCTATTAAAACTTATTCTTACGTAGAAGTTATTCTTAAATATAGGTTTACTTATAAATTAGTTCACAAATATTAGGAAAGTAATGTATTAATAATTTAAATGGGAATCTTATATGATTAATATAGGAAACTAGTTTATTTGAATTTTTCCTATTGACATTATATTTCCTAATCGTTCTACAATAACTTTTTGTCTATAAATAAAGGTATTGTGTTAGTTATTAGTGAAATTCAGTTAAAGTACTTAATTCATTTCAAGTCAAACATGCTGCTGCGAACACAGTTAACTGAAAAGATACGAATCGAGATGTGCAAGAAGAAAGAATCAAATCTCAGCTGGACGCAAAATGAATTTGCGAATTAGTTAAAGAAAGATTATAACATTAAAGTTTCTCAAGCAGCAATATCTAAGACACTTAAGCGAGCATTCGATGTTCTTCAAGAAGATATGTCATTGAAACCAAATGCAAAACGTGTGAAGATGGCCAGGTACCCTTTAATGGAGACTTCGCTCCATGAATGGTTAACATGCAATCAAGACCATATCGACATGAGTAGAGATCTCTTGAAGGAGAAAAACAACTTATTCATAAAAGCACTTTATCCTAAAGCTACCACATTTGAGGATTCAAATGGATGGTTGGGGAAGTTCAAACAACCTCATGCTATTCAATCCTACCGACACTTTGGAGAGAGTGGTTCAGTGGACATGGATAAATTAAAGCTAGCCTGCCACCAATAAGAGAAGAACTAAAAAAGTGGGATTGGAAGGACATCTATAATGTGGATGAAACTGACTTATTTTACAGAATGCGAGCCGATAATTCTCTTGGAACAAAATAATTAGAGGGTCGAAAGCGAAACAAAGAGAGGTTACATTAATTAGTTATTTGTTGCAATGGTGATGGCTCTGACAAAGTTTCACTTTGGATCATAGGCAAGTTTAAGAATCCAAGATGCTTTAAGAATGTCAATTGTGATAATTTTAACTGCAAGTATCGAGCAAATTCAAATACATGGATGACATCTTTGATTTTTTTGGAGTGGCTCAAGTGGTTTGATAATCGATTAAATAGGAATGTCTTGCTGATTATGGATAATTGCACTACCCATGGAAAAAGAGAGAATATTCCTCAGCTTAAACACACAACTGTCATATTTCTACCACCAAACAACACTTCCAAAATCCAGCCTTGTGATGCAGGTATAATCAAAAATTTTAAAGGTTACTATGATAAACGGTTCAATCATGAACCTTTTAAACGAATAGAAGCTCAAGTCGTGAAACCATCGAAGATAAGCATCCTTGATGAAATTGTCAATGCAGTTGCTGCATGGTCAATGGATGTGAAGTCAAAGACAATTACAAATTGTTTCAAGCATTGAAAGATTAGGACTATAGATGACGTTGATGACTTGCATGCTACAAATGAAGTGGACCAGCAACATGATAGGTTAATAAGAGAATTGAATGGTCAGATGCACCAAGTTCACTACACTAATCCAATGGATATCAATGTATTTCATCATCATCTATTGAGCAACAAGTTGTGTACCCTTTAACGAAAGAGAAAAATTATTACCGCAATTAGACAAGAACAAGAAGAAGATAATTCGGAGGACGAGAGTGTAGAACTACCAATAGTTTCAACTAAATAAGTCATCAACATGTTAGAGAAGTTGGAAATATTTTGGCTTCAACAACAAGTGAATATGACAACAAGTTATTACAGACCCGCAACCTCAAAGACGTGATTGCAACAATCAAGCATAAATCATTTTCTCAAACTAGTATAAATAAGTATTTTAATTCATCTTGAATAATATTTTATATATTATTATTACTGATAATTATTAATATATGGAGATAACTTTTCTATATATGGGACCAAAAAATCTTATAACTTATCACAATGTAGAGGTTATTTCTATTTATAACTGGTCCCGAGTTGGGATTGCGATTTTTTTATCACTATAAAGAGGTTATTCCTTTATAGAGTATTCTTAAATTGAGTTTTTATTGTATGAAGCAAAGAAAGCAACGTAAACTTAGAAAATCGTGATGTTTTTCAATTTTTCTGTTCCCCCTCCATTTTTCAAAATCCTACCCCAACATTTTTTAGAACACCAAATTCATGAAATAGAACCTAACAATTTGGCTTTTCGGTTTTTTCCACATCCCTGCTAAAAGGTGTGATACTTAACTTACTAAAATGTGTGATACCGAGTGTAGAAATTTATAAGAGCGATTCTGATTCTTGTATTTTCTAAGCCAGATTCTTTTGTTTGGGGTCTTGCTGGCAATGATAAATTCACTGTATGTGGCACCTTAACATTCATAATAAGGTTAAAAAATTTAGCTATTTGCTAATTTGTCAACACTTTCAAACTAGAAGTCGTCTTAGTACCTATATGCCTAATATTTCTCCTGCTTGTGTGCTTTATAGTTATGAAAATGAAACTCTGGATCATTTGTTTGGTCATTGCTGGATGGCAAGAGATGTCGGGAGACTATTGAATGTTCCTGAAAATTCATCTCATAATAGTTTTATTAGTTGACTATCTCATCTTAATTCCTCTCCTACCAATAGATTGCTTATAGAAAAAATTCTTATGTTGGCCTATCATATTTGGAAAGCTAGAAATAACTGTATTTTTCGTAATGTCACTATTCATCCAAATAACATTATTTTTGAAGCTGCCAATCTTCTCAAGAATTTTCAAGAAGCTAACAAGCATGATATTCCCTCCCAAAGGACTTCCAGCATTATTAAATGGCATCATCTGCCTTATCCTTGTCTTAAACTTAATTTTGATGGTTCAGTAATCCAAAATTTCAAAGTTGCTTTTGGTTTTGTTATTAGGGATTCAGACAGAAATCCTGGACTAACCTATGCTCGTCAAATTGGAAATTTTGTCATCTTAACTGTTGAAGCTATGGCGCTTCGTTATGGTCTCCATCAACTCAATCTAGCTATATATGGATCCAAGAGATCAGCACCCAATTTTAATTATTTAAGAAGATTTGATGGATTTGATTGACACTGTGAATAAATCTATCGACTCACCATGAAAAATTCTTCCCATTGTTAGGAATATTTGGCATTTGATGGATTTTTTCCAGGGTCTGTCGTTTGACATGTGTTTCGTTAGGCAAATTTTATGACAGATAGTCTTGCGAAAAAGGGCATTTGGTTCCTTCGATGACCATTTGGTGCTCTAGCATCGCGAGCTTAGCTTTCCATTTTGATCAAAGTGGAGGAGGATGTGAAAGGGGTTTTGATTTTTAGTTTTCTTTGTTTTGTACTTTTTTATATCCAAAAAAAATTAATTCCAATTTCTGTTCCATAAAATATATAGCCGAAACTGATTCGGTCCCGGCGTTGTCCAAAATATGTCAGAGCATCTTGAATGAGACTTCCTATTGGAGCCCCTTATACAAAAAATAGAAAAAAGTTACATTTTTATACCCCACTCATAATATGCTCCCTATTAGAGCATCTCCAATGGGGCTCCCTATTGGAGCTCCTTAGCCAAATTTTAGAGAAAAGCTATAAAAAAAAAATCACTCCACTCACACTCCCTATTATGTTCGTAAGATAGAGAGAATGCTAGGTGCTCCTAAATCTAGGGAGCTTCTAAAGACTCCTAATCTATTAGTTAAACTTATATTATAGTTTCTTTTGTAATAAACTTACCATAAATATGACATTCATACTCTTTATTTTACTAATATGGTTGGAGCACAAATTTTTTTGCTCCCTAAAAATATAGGTTTTAGGTATATTTTCAACAAATCTATTGAAAATATAGGGAGCATCATTGGAGATGCTCTTGAAGTAGTTTATAACTTTATATATGATTAAACTAATTTACATGATAATTATTACAATTTATAAAAGTTAATTTATTAGATTTTGTATTTGGGTCAAATATATATTATTTATAAATCGAGATGACAAACCGAGAGAAAGAGAATAGAATATAAAAAAGGCAGTGGAGAGAATGGAGTTTGGAGATACGATTTTCGATCTCTCAAAAACAAGAGAAGATAGATGTTGAACACACTACATTGTGACAAAGAGAAGAACAAGAGACATTGTGACAAAGAGAAGAACAAGAGGAGGAGAGAATCATGTTACTCAACACTACTGTGATGTCTCCAATTCTAACCAATTATTATGAGTCACGTCAAATTGAAATCAATGCAAAGTGAAACAGGCGTAAAATGACCCTTAAATATGATTTTTCTAAGTTGTAAATGAACTTCTTCGGGTTTTGATTATATGTCCCTCTGATACTATGTTTCCCTTAAAAATGAAGGTCATAACGCTTAGTATAACTGAGTAGTAGAAAATAATAAAGACTTTAAAATTATATATATTATTTCTTTGTAATTTTTTACAAATATAAGTAGTTTGAAAGTTTACTGGAATTATTATAAAAAATAAATGCATTAAATGTGGCTCCTTATTTTTTTTTTAATGGTTTGGAGCACAATTTTTTTGGCTCCATAACTTTAACTTGTAACTATTTTTTCAACAAATGTGTTGAAAAATATAGAGTATTATCGGAGATGCTCTCGTAATGTAATTGCATTTGAAGCTAACTAGGTCCAATTTTCGGTTAGTTTTTCTTTTAGATTGGAAAAATAAAATTACAAAATGAATCTTCTAAGACAGCTCAGTTTGGAACAAGTCAAAATTTACAGCTTGAGTAGTGGTTTATTGAGGAAAGTTGTTCCTCCAAGCTTAGTCCGTCTTGTAATCTAGTTTTGCAGTAACATTTGTTGCGAAGTATCCTTCCTTTTTGATATGCTTGTAGTAGTGAATAGGCTGAAAAAAGACTTTGCAATGATGTGCCCCAGTCTCCATTCTTTTGTCAAAAAAAAAGTCCTCATTCTCCCTGGAATCTTTTACCAATTCAAAGTCTTCCAAGTTAGTTGACGAAGTAAAGAAACATGCATTGCAACTATTTTGAACAGAACAGTTTAAAATCACAAAAGAAAAATAAAAATTGTTGAAGATATCATTCATGTTTGACAGTTAAGACGAGATTGGTCACTCATGTTTCACATTTTCGTTCAGATTGATCACTTTGTCCATTTTGGATGTTAAAAATATATATTCGTTTATGTGTAAAGTGCATATAAGTCAATTTATTTGCAAGAGAATGAAAAAAATGATGCATTTAAGTAAATCACATGTGTTTAAATGTGTAATTTTTAATATTCAAAACGAACGAAGTGACCAATCTGAATGAAAATAACAAACATGAGTGACCAATTCAATATTTGTCAAACATGAATGAGCAATCCATCTTAACTGTCAAACATAAGTGACTTCTTTAACAAATTTCTTTATCACAAATTATAATTAGAAGACTTTTGTCCTCTAACTGGTCTATATATATTTTAAAAAATGCAACATTCTATTTGGTCATCGAGAATTTGTTGAAATTAGCTTTAATTAGCACCTGAGATCGAACTAACTCAGGTAGGAACCAAAAACAGAGTTATGCATGTCTTAAATCAAGGTAAAAGTTTGGATATATATTTTGACTACAGAAGTTGAAGGTCATCCCAAGCTTGTAGTCATAATACCTTTTTTTGTGTTCGAGAGGAAAAATATGTAAACTGAAAACTGTAATTTTTTTATTGGTAGAATACTATATATAGGCTGATACAATTTGTTACAATAATTGTCCCTATAAAACAGGAATTTTCTATATCTCTATCTATACTAAACTGTATCTAATTAGAACAAAACAAACTGGAAGTTACAGAGAATAAATCTCCTTAAACACTTCCCCTTGTGTCGATGGCCTAAAGAATTATGCATAACCCGTTGCGTCACTAAAAACCTTGCCAAGCAAACAAAAATCTCATGGATAAAATAAAAACTTAGTCTAAGAGAAAAAGAGTATAATGCATTAACTACATAAGTGACCACATGTGATGTAGACTCCCCCTGATGTCTACAGAAATATAACTCCCCCTGACTGTAAACTCAGTCATGGAGTTCAGATAACATGTGCATACTAATGTGTCTCACATATTTCACAAATATAGATTTGTAATGACTTGGTAAATAAGTTCGCAACATTATCCGCAAAACCAACCTGGTTCACATGAATAATTAATAACTGCTGCTACTGTTGATTGTAGGAGTACTTTGGCGAAATGAATTAAGTATGACACCTTTAATATAACTCAACTTCATTTGTTCAATGAAAACCACATTATCCTCAAAGATGCAAGTTGATGATGTCATAGTAGATAGTAATCCACTAGGCCCTCGAATGTGGCATATTATTGTCCTAAACCAGATGCACGTATCAATTGCTTCATACAAAGCTTCTAATCTTAGAATAGTTCAAGGAAGTGGCAACAAGGGTTTCCTTTGTTATTTTTCAAGAAATCGCAACGTTCGCAATGGTGAATTACATAACCTGTTTGGGAACGTTCTTTAATTATCTGGGTTAGAGAGGTACCCAGTATCAACAAATTCGACCAATACATCAACCGGTGTTTCAGAATATGGGACTGCAGTAAAACTGCTCACAGCAGGTCCATCATTCAATGGATCGAACAACTCCTTCAATGGATCGAAGGTAGTACTCTAGTCCGTCTAGGGAGCATCCTTCGTTGGATCGAAGGTCAATTCCTTCGATGGATCGAAGGCCCTAGAATCTGTATATTGCAATTTAACCATCCATTTCTCATAAATTTCATGTTTCTCTCTGTATTCTTTGTAATAGAAGAATAAGCTCAAGTCAATAGATCACTTCAAGTACTTGAAGATGTGCTTTACTCTATTCCAATGACTTTGCGTAGGCGCATACCGAGAAGGAAATGTTTAGATGTGTGTACTGAGCTAAATTGAAACAAGCTCCAAACCACACTAAGATATGAAATCTCAGCTCCAAAATATCTTTACCATCATCATCCCGATGAAACGAATCATTTTGGGTTCCAGATTGCAAACAACCATTTGTGTGTTAATATGGTGTGCTTTGTCTATTGCTTGATTTAGACATAAGAAAACTGGTGAATAAGAATTCAACCAACTCAATGTACCGTCTCTAAATAAAGACAAAATCGAATCTCACCAAGGTCTATCTTCTCAAACAACTTGTTCATCTACTGAACACGCATAGGCATAAATTTTCATTCTTGTATACCACATCCTACCGTATTATTTTAATCCATATAGTGAACATCTCAATCTAATACATGAGCACTTTGTGGTTTAGCGTTACTTGAATTGGGTATAATTATGTCAACTTGGCACTCTCATGTATATTTCTAAATTAAGATCCCCATAGAGATATATAACCACATCTATAAGATGCATACTCAGTATTTTGGACACTACTAAACTGACAATGTAGCGGAAAGTAATGATGTCCATGACTGGAAAATACATCTCTTCATAATCAATACTAGGGTGTTGAGAAGATTCTTTCTCCATAAGTTCTTCTCATTGTGCTTCTAAACAAAGACACATTTGTGTCTAACCGGCTTACCATCTGGTGGTCATAGCACTACCATACCAAAAATTTGTCATTTGTAGGAGAGTCTAGTTTAGCCTAGATTGCAACTTTCCATATCGGTCAATTTTCTCTACATCAACTGTTGACAATCTGCAACATAGCAATGTTCCAGTTCATTGTCGTCAATTCCTGATCAACGGAATAAGAAATGCATCATCAACGAACCTGGATGAACCATCCATAATACCGCTAGCATTTATTTATCTTAGTGAGATTTCTTAGTTTAATGATATCGTCATTGACTCTGAGGCGTCCCCCAGTGTTTGTCAATATCGACTTTTAGATACAATTGCAGTCAGAAACAATCTCATGTGTTAATGATGAAATTTTTTGCCTTGATGGCTTGCATTTTCACCGGCAACTCATCAATGGATTTTGACTGATGCTACACCCCCACTATGGGCAGGAGAAACACTACCTTGCGCGGGTGTTGCGTTAACTTGCCTAATATCAGGGACTTTTAACCTGCAGGATTTGCAACATATATAACCAATATTTTCACTTTCATGGTATCAGTAAAGAAGTCAGGCATAGAGTCTACTACTTTCTGAAGATCAAGAATACATTGCATTTCAATCTCACACTGAGATGTGTGGGGATCATAATGAGACATAGTGAGGATATACCACGTTAATTTCTAACGTTTATCTAGAATGGAACCATTCTTATCTCCTCCTAACGGCGGGAAGTATGTCTCATCACAGTGACTATCTACAAAACTAGCAGTAAAGAGATCTTCTGTCAAAAGTTCTTAATAACGGACAATCGTTGGAGAATCATAACCAACATAAATGCATATTCTTCATTGATGACCCATATTTTATGCAGTCGAAGCGTAATAGACACATATACCCGTTACTAACTGGTACGCACTAAATGGACAGTGATTTATGAGTATCAAGTGAATAAGCGTAGCTGCATGTAATATTGCATATCCTCAAGCAGATACTGGTAAATTAGTATACATTACCATTGCTCTGGCCACAAGCTTTAACTACTTGAATTGTGCATGCAAAACCATTTTATAAATGAACATGGAAAACCAGGATATTCAACAACAATCTCAATCAACATGCAATAATCAACAAAATATTTCGATTTAAACACTCTTGTATTAAGCCAATCTAAATGACTTGATTGAGTTGTTCGGGTGGTGAGCCCAAAACTTAATAATATGTACTCAGAGTTTTAAAAAATGTAGTGTACCAAGTAGATTGCAAATACATGTGATCTAGTCGTCATCAAAACCATATATAAGCAGTCTGCTTACCAGTTTGATTGATCCAAAAATATATTCTTGGAATCTATGGAGGAATGGAAGTTGTGTATACAACAAAAGACTATCATGCATGTAAACATCATTATAGACATAAACAACCTTTGAAAAATGAGCGATGTGCATCAAAGATTACAACATATGAAACTTGGTGGGATAATGCACTACACCTCAGCGGTATATTGCAGGGATTGTTTTGCACTCGTCTTGGAGGCTGAGCTTGAGCCGAGTGTAGTAATCTCAGTTCACCCATCTAAACCGATGGTTTTAGATATTCCCACGTGCTTCTTCACTTTGAATAACTAATGACCATGAGAATTTCTCAATATCTTAATCATCATAATGCAAAAGTTTATATGAGGTCAAGTCACACATAGTAATATAAGTAACTGCATTGGATTCAATGATCCTAATGTAGTAAGATATAAACACTATAAATCCTCATAAACCTCTCCAGATTGCACCGTTGGCAGCATCCTATAGAGATTTGACACAAAACTCTTTTCCATTCTCACAATATTGTTTCAAGTGAAAACCGTTGACACAAATGTTTTCAAATTTGAGTAAGGTCCGAATGGCCCTTTTAGGCCCGTATTATACTCAATCTCGCCTTCATATATCGACAAAACAATGTCAATCAATTCGTCTTTGAACCCAAGACATAGCGAACACTTTAAGCGAATACTTAAAGATTTCAAAGGGTGTAAACCTTATTGAGTGCTAATATGATATGATAATACTTAATTAAATACAACCGATGTATAACATCTTACCGGTCAAAAATAACCATTGTATATTAAGTTCTATGGCATGACAAAAACCGATGTAAAATCACATCTAGTGCTGAAATCGAGGTTGGTCGAAATTTTTCATCCTTTTCCAATAAAATCGATGTACAATACATCAAAAACACCACAATCCGGGTATAACCTTTGATGGATCGAAGTACAAAATTTTCGATGGATCAAAAATATTACAAACCTACCCGTGGGATACATTTGATGGATCGAAGAACAGTTCCTCGATGGACCGAAGAAACCCAAAATAAAACTTGATTTTCTGATACTGATTTTTGATGGATCAAAGAAATTTTTCGATGGATCGAAGAACTGATCCAAGGCATTACTTTGAAGGATTGAAGGAGTGTCTCGATGGATAAAAAATTGCAATCAGAGACCCAAGGATCAACTTTGATAGATCGAAGTTGTTTTGTGTACAAATTTTTTGATGAATCGAAAATTCTCAGGAAACTGACCTGTGGGATAGCTTCGATGGATCAAAGTACAAGACCTTGATGGATCGAAGGCTCCCCAAGTCTAAACACAACATCCTCTTTTGTGTCTCATTTTTACCATATCTTTGTGTCATTATGCCATATATATTTGTAAACATCAAACCATATACTAAATGGGTATGAAAATAACATTCTCAACACTTTCATATACCGAAAAATAGAGAAAATTTTATTATTTTCCAACAATTAAAAGTTACATCATAGATGTCTTATTCCATAACCGACTAAAACAAAGTCTCAAAACATGACTAAAACCAAGTCAAAAAGAAAATTTAACTTGATTACATAGCAATGGCATGAGTCTAATACATAGACTACTCAAAAACCGCAGTCTTCAGACTTGCTTTCTTATTGTCTGCTATTATAAGATTTGCTTCACCGCAATCTTTCATCTCGTAGCCTTCAGTGAAGTTAAGTCTCATGTGGCAGATATTTCTTGCACTTCTTATAGGCAATTTGAATATCCATGGATGCATAATATTGTTTGTGCATGTGCTTGGTAGAACCACATCTATAGCAAGATGACAAACGCGAATTAGATTCAGAATTGTAAGAATTTCTTCCATTTCTAGGACTGGAATGATTCTTGTTGGAGTTATGGCTATTATCATGGTGAGTCTAAGTTAAGTACCGAATATATCCCCTACCATGAACTTTGCTACGTCCTCCTCTTCCACTATGATTATTGTAAGGCTCGGAACGACCGTTCCTCATATCCTTACGTGTCTTCCCACCGGTGTTGTATGATTCATGGATATTTTTAGTACCAGCTGGCTGATCATTATTGATGAGAAAAATCTCGTGAAACTGCTCTTTCTTGGCTAGCACATTCATGAGATCACTTAATAATCTAAGTCCTCCTTGCACAAAATTTATGTGATATTGGTGCGCAAGATATTTCATGGAGGTAGGAAAGGTGCTTAAAGAATTCTCTATCATAGCTTGATCAGTCTTTACAATGCCACAAATACTCAACTCTGATTGTAGCTCCAACATAACTTAATTAAAAGTATTAATACTTGGATAATCCAATAACTGGATTGAATCCCATTTTTCTCATAGTTCAGGAAGTTGTGCATTATGCACATTATTAAACCTATCTTGTAAAGTCACCTACAAAACCGCGGAATCATTCTTTAACAAATATTGTTTCTTTAGAATTGGATGTATATGATGCCTTAAAAACATTGTGGCTTGAGTTTTGCGAGCTGGAGGTTGTGGCTCAGTACCAGGTGGTGGTGATGGTTGAATTGTATCAGTCAGATTCATAACGAGAAGCGCATTTTCAACATCTGACACCTAACGATGGTATTCTACTCCTTGAAGATCAATGATATCAAATTCAGGCCGTTCCGACTCAATTGATGTCATCTACAAGAGAGACAAGAGATGTAATTAGTTTACTGATCGAAAAATCATGATCTCTAATATCAAGTTTAGGGAATAAGAATCATGATCAATGATGTTTGCTCACAACAATCGATTATCAATAAACAGTGGCTCAAAACCACACCCAGACACCGTGATGAACCATCACATGATATCGATTTCCCTTTCTTTTCTTTTTCTTCTTCTTTTTCTTTTTCTAAACAGTGACTCCCCCAGGACCGTCGCTTATACTCTATGGATATAGGTCCAGAGGAACTAGGGCACAGATATTCAATAATCACAATACCAAAATATTATAATCCTAAGATCTAGGGTTTTGCAGGAAGTAAGTTTTATTCCTAGATCTAGAAATTGACGGCTTAGAAAATTTACCTCGAAGGTGTTATGCTCGGTATAAAAACTTTATAGTAAGAGTTTGAAGATCACAAAAAGAAATCCGACGACGTGCTCCGGCAATGGAAGAATTAAGCTTTTTCTTCTTCTTTTCGGGAAGACTGACCTTCGTGTAATCAATCGGCCATAATTTTCTCTAAACACATCCGAATTGCAATATGAAGTATGTTCTGGAAGCTAGACTTCTGGAACTTTCTGTGCATATGAAGATCTCCCTTTGGTTCGTCCTGAGCTGCTCGTAATCCTCTGTCGAAGTTGGTTGTTCTGCACAGGCGCGATTGTGACCGGAAAATAAGAGATTCCGGGAGAAGGAGACGCCGATTGGTGGTGAACGGCAGTAAAGGAGGGGCTATCAACTCAGAGCGTGCTAATAATGTGTTTGAGAGGAAAAATATGTAAACTGAAAACTGTAACTCTTTCATTGATAAAATGTCTTATATATATAGACCGATACAATCTGTTATAATAATTGTTTCTATAAAACAGAGATTCTCTGTATCTCTATCTATGCTAAATTGTATCTAATTAGGATAAGACACACCGAAAATTACGAAAATTAAATCTTCTTAAACACTTTGTTAATATATAGTTGCCTACTTATTTAGTGGCCGATGGACATCCCAATCCATCTGTCACTTTCACTCATGTAGTCTTGTGGTAGACTGGTACTCTGGTAGTCAATTACAGAGTTAGCAAGGACCACATTCTGCTCTCCAGCCATATCTTCTTTCTTTGGTTATAGGACAGTGAAATGCTCACATTCCCAATAAACTTGAACAACACGGTAAGTGGTCCAGAAGTGCTCAGACATTTTACCATTACCATCAAAGCAAACAAATGAAGTTTATCTCTGAAGAAGCGCACTATTATTTTCCATGAAATGTGATCTGCAGTTTTTGCACTGCTCCATGTGCCATTAACAATGATTCTCCATCTTCTTGCTTCTTTCACTCACAAGAATCGAACTCCACAATATCATTTTATGAAAATTACTAGTTAGTTTTCACACTGTTTCGCATATGGCTACCAGTGTTTGTGTTGGCAAATGTGTTATTTACATGGTAAAAGAAAACGAAATTCCAAAGAGTAGAAGTCGTTTCAGAGGTAAAGGCAAAGCGGCAAAGAGGTGCAAAGAACTGTAGGCCAAAAATGCCATCCATGCAAAGTCTCATTCTCAAAAATGATTTTTGAGCTGTAAATGAAAGATTTCCTTGGTGAAGAACATCACTGTGGCCATGTACAGTCGAAATCATTAAGCTTAGCTGGAACCACAAACATCTTTATGAAGAAAATCACAATCTAACACCTTGATTTCGTTGATACTACTCTGCTCCAATTACCCTCTGGCATCAGAGGTACTCTTCTTGCTTGTTGAAGAGCACGGCATAGAAATGAGAGCATACTAACATTTGTAAATCACTATTGACTATATAATAGCTAATTAAGTGGAAATCTATGAAAAAATAAATTTGAAGACGGATAATTTAACAGAAAATTACAGATTCAATATAGATTTATTACACAAGTGACAACTTCATGTTCTTCCTTGCACAGGAATAACCACTATTAGGCATGATGCAACTACCCCGGTTAAAGTGGAAGCTAAGTTGGCCAACTCTAACCTCATCAAGAGCATCGTACACAATGAATCTGAATATCTTGAGCTTTGGCACATATTCTCCCATTTCTCCCAGACTGTTAGTAGGCCAAGAATTCAGGCCTCAACAATAACAAGTATTTGCATACTTAATAGAGCCGTTAATCAGCAAGGAAACAACTCGTCAAGTCTAGAAGTATTGCACCAACCCTAACGCCACCTCAATGTTGTTTTTTCCATCAAGAGTAGATAAACAGCTAGTACCCACACCATATAACATACCAAGATTCGTAGTCTAATCTACTCTGAAAAGAACTACGACAACACAACATTTCAGAATATAAGTACTTTAATGTAGGAGAAGAAAATTTATCATTGAATACAGCGGCCAATGATGAAAATCATAATTAATGTGTTGTGAGGGATCATATAACAGAGAAGGTCAAGAAGCAACCAATGTAAGGTTTCTATCGACTCGGATTGAATCATTTTACTACCAGCAGCAAGTCTATTAGGGACTGAAAAACTCCCAATTAATGGTTGGGAATTAAATCAGCTCTATGGGGAAAATGAAATTGATCAGCTCCCACCATGAACAACTAGTTAGACTTCAACCCAAATCTTGCTTATTCTCCAGATCATGCATCTGTCTCATGCCTTGAGTGGATACAAAACATCATACTAATATCTCTCATCACGTAAACACTCTTTCACTGTGATTTGTTCTATACAAGAGCTCAACATTGCATGCAGCCTGATTTAATTTACTCATGACAGGATTAGCATATATCAGAATCAGAATACAGTACTGTAGACCATCTTGATTCATCTACAATTGCAATTGCTCACTTTCATACTTCATAGACTAGGTTTCGTTTTCAAAAGCCTTTAAGATTAAGACACAACACCTTGAACAAATCTGCATAATCTCAGTGATGCTACTCATGCAACACTAAAAACATTTCAATTCATGCATTCAACTGTGTTCAAACAACCGGCGATCCTACTCATGCAACACACTAAGAGCATTTCAATTCACTCAACTGCGTTCAGACAACCCAACCAAAGCGGTGTGTTTATAATTTAACGTAAACAGAATTACCTATATCGTTGCATTTTGCAGTGATCAAAAGCAGATCTAAAGCTGTAAACATGAGATAGCATATATGATCTTGGTTTTATACTGCGACGATGTAAATCAATAAAATATTACAGAACCAAAACATTGGAATTCCAATGGAATCAAGGGCTTGATCTAGATTACAAAGTATATAATTCTAAGATGTACAGAACAAACAATATGAACACAAAAGAGAGATCCAAAATCGATCGATGGAGCAGCGCAAACCTGGTTCAATCAATCCCTAATTCCGAGCTCAACCTCGAGCTCATCGTCGTCTTCGAAAAGCTTGAGAAGGCGCGCGTGCTGCTCTTCTCTCTTCTTCGTCTGCCATATTCTGAACAGGAACACGCTGAATCCAACCACCGCCGAGCAACACCAGCACTACCTGCAGCGCCACCGAAGAACCTTTCTTGTGGTCGTCTGCCGCGGAGACCGAATCGGAGACGAGAAGAACGACAACGAGGATTGAGATGAGGAATTGCAGAGCTCGTTTGGGGGTTTCTGAAGGTTCTAGAGATAGTGTGAATAGACCCTTAACGACTTTTTCTCAAAAGTATGGTGATTAATAATCAGAGATAGTTATGTGGAACTATTCTGACAATTAGATGAACCTGATAAACATACAATGTTATAAGTACATAGGACAAATAACACAAGTATGTTTTTTATCTCGCAGAAACCCTGTAATCAGGGGTGAAAACTGCGTGGCCCTTTCTCTTGAAGGCCAAAGCTTTTCAATATGTAAGAACTCTTTTACAAGACTATATTTCCGATAATAGCAAGGAAACGGTGCTATCCTATCTAGACTCGCGCACTAGACTAAGAGCTATACTTCATCTTGTAAGTAAGAATTTTACACACGAAAGTTTACAACAGTTTAACCAATGAGCTTAGCTATCGCACAACTAACTCCTTTGGAAACTTTCCGGGTTGCTTGCATCTACCACAAAGAACTCATGGAATGCAAGATGTATGTAGATGAGATGAAAGGGTTTTTATGTAAACTTTAAAACATAAAACACAACATAAAGCAATAAGCACAAGCTTAACAACTGTTCTGTAGAAACAGAGTGACTATCATCTAAAACAACCAACTTAACAACATGAGCTGCTAAGTGTATATATAGCCATGGGAAGGAGGGAGAGAGCTTTTGTTAAAACTGATCCTAGCCATGTATTTGAGACTTGATCACCACACAAAACTTTCTTTAATGTTGAGGAAAAGATCTAGCCAAGAGAGCACAGCTCACAGCCAAGTACACTTGCTGTACTGAAATTTACAGCAAGGTTTTGAGCTGTAGACAGCTAAGATTTTTACCAAAATATCTTTCTTATCTTTAAGTTAAAGTGAGAGTGTGTTTTGTATAAAACATAAGCTTCATTTTAACCAACACCACATTGTCAAAGATATTTAGATATGTTTTGGAAAAGGTTTTCATAACCATAAAAAGCTGATTCAATAAACCTGAACATAAAGATCTGTGAAGGCAGGGGCTTTGGGATAGGAACCTATGTAGGTATCCTCTGTGAAAAACAGTGAATGTATGCATGTTTTTACCTTGAGCCCATGAGTTCTTTATGATGTACCTTTGATCTTTTTCCTTGTTTCTTCACTTGTTTAGAGTACTCTAAATCATGTTTTGTAACCATATAAGATATGTCAATAATCATATACCTTCAATCTCCCCCTTTGACATTCTTAGACAAAACACATATTTTTACTAAAACTTATGTTTAAGAGATATCAATCTCTTTGTAGAAGTTTTTCATTGAAGAGTACCTTTTGATGAGTACCTACACAAAAACCTCAAGACAAAACATAAGTGAAGCAACAAATAGGAACATATGAGAATAATAGCAGCTTTGAAATAACAACATGTATAGACATATTAGTTACACCAAATAAGTATGAAATTACAACAATAAAACTACAAAGCTCTTTTAGTCTTATTTGGTTTCTCCCCCTATTTGTCACAGAAGGACAAAGGGTACGACAGATGCAAACCAACAAAAAAATGCATCTCGTAAAAACCAGTAGCATTCAAAAGCAGAGTTTAACATAGCATGGTCCTAGAAAGCATACAAAACAAGAGCAAGATGAGAAATCAGTCTTCATCTTCACCATCCTGAGCATCGTCCTCTATGAGATCATCTTCATCATCATCAGCTCCACCTTCTTTTTCAAAGTCTTCATCATCTTTGTCCTCATCCGAGTTACCTTCTCCCATGGCTTTTTCAGAATCATCATCCGACTCTTCAGGAACTTTCCTGGATATGCCGGAGCCATTGGTAGGAGTTGAACCAACAGTGCCAAGATATTTGGCAAGTTCAGCAAGCACAGCCTCTTTGGTATCAATAATGCCTTGAGCAATCAGCTCTTTGACTTCTTTCTTAAGAAAGGTATACTCGATTGGCTCTACATACATAGAGGATTGGCTGGTAGACTTGGTGAGTGTGGTTTTGTCAATGGGCACTGGTTCAGTGGCCATGATATCATCATCTCGGACAAACACACTAGCAGCAGTACACGGTTTGGTAATCACAGCAGGGAAGACAAGGGACTTGCCCCTTTTATTCTGGTTAGTGACAGCAGCTTCCCAAATGGATTGGAACATGTAATACTCAATAGGGAGTGTAGGTTCAGAGGAAATGATGTAAGCCATGAGAGAAGCTTGTTTGAAGTAGACTTTAGAGGACTGAGTAGTATGAACTATCAATGATCTAACCAGAAAGCCTAAGAATTTGTGAAATTCAGACATGAATTGACTGCTCAAGTAAGAACCAACCAAAGATGGCATGTGAGGACTTGAGTAGAACTGTTTGGCTAACTGTTCGAGAGTCAAGGCTGAAGTAAAAGCTCTAATCTTTTTCAACACATGTTTTTCAGTTAAGGGGAGAGACGGAACTTCCCTTATTTTTGCAGGTGAGATATCAACATCACGATTACGAACTTTAACTGTGATTGGAGAGGTGTTTAAGACTTTGACTTTCCCAGAAATTTCAGTTGAGAAATTGGCATAAAATTCCTTGACAAGAGACAGATTGACACTTGGTAAATAGGCTAAAGCTTCTACCCATCCAAATTTTTCAATGAGTTCAAAACATGCAGTGGGCAATCCATCAAAATTTATAGGTCTCTCATAAACAATGGGTCGTGAGGCAGTAATTGTCACATAGAGAGTCCTAGCTTGTGAGGATATAAATCGACTTAAGGGAGGAATAGGTAGAGTAGATACCTCAAGAGTCCTTTTCTTTGGAGGAAGAGGGGCTTTGCTGGAGGAACCAGAGGGCTTCTTGGGAGCAGATTTTGGCTTGTCACCCGAGGGCTTTCTGGAGGCAGAAGGTGAAGTGGTCACCGGAGTCTTGCCCTTGTCTTTGGAAGACGGAGGAGAAACTCCAATCAGACTAGGAGAAGTAAGTGGGGCAGTACGACGCTGCTTGAATTCAACCTTCTTCCTTGCGGTTTGCTTGACACGTTTAGTCCCTGGTGGCCTGAAAGGGAACACATTTGGATTTGGTGGATCCATGGGGGATGGCTGAGCAGGTTGCTCTCCCTGATTTCCCTTAGTGATTTTTGAAGGTGGTGACTCATCATGAGATAGTGATGGTTCTTCAAAATCCTTTACCGCCAAACCATCTCCTGTATCTATTCCTTTTCGTTTCTTTAAGTCATCCAAGTGAGCTTTAGTGGCTGCATGCATCGATGGATCACGGGAAAATTCCCAACGGTCATCACTGTGGGCTGTTTCGGTGGAGAAAGACGGAGGAGTTAGGATGTGGGGTTGTGGATTGTGATGCTCAGCTTGAGATGGAGGGGAGTCGAAAGACTCTCGATAGCTTCCAGAGGGTTTCATGGAGGAGGAAGAGTTAATCCGAGGTGATTGCCGAATAAGGTTTGTGAGAGGAACATTTGGTTTCTTGGTTCTAGCCATTGATGCTTAGAAAACAGGGAATCAAAGACTCTAGACTTGGTTTGCTTATATAGAGAAGATTTGGAATTTGAATGTCCAGTGGGTAATCGGGAGAGGTAGAGTGAAGCAGCGGAGTAACCAGAAGTGACTGGTGAGTGGGATTGGGAACGACGCAAAATGAGGAAAAAGAAGGCAAAGTACACTTAGCTGAAACAGAAGGCACTTTCTTTCCATTCAAAGTACATTTCACGCTAGCCCAAGTCCAATTGTTTAAAACAATCAGCCCGAATAAGTACAAAGTCCACTTAATGGACATGGACAGCTTTCACTAAAGCAAAACAAATCAAACTAGATCAAGGTTAAGTATAACCTTTTAGTAACCAAGCTGTAAGCTTTGAGAACTAGAAGTGATCTTTATCCCAAGTTAGTTGTAAGTACAACATCAGAAATCAATCAAGTTAGCTGAAAATATGGTTTGACAACTTTTAGCTTTGAAAACACAAATTGATAAAGCAAATTGGTGATTTTGTTCAAGACATTGAATACTCCCCCTATGGATATGAGTACTTAAGTGAAAATATACTAAATATATGAGTATTCATAAAAATATATACCACATTGTTTGGATATAATTCATGGTCTTGGTCTTTCAAGGAATATTTTGTAACACAACTTTTGAGTGATTGTCATGAATCAAGAAATGTAGCATACCCCTTTTTGATTGTTTTTCTTATGAGTCTCTTTAATGCTTTCATTTGCATTCTTTTATGTCCATCTGAAAAATCGTTCTCTTAAGTTCATGTAACGAGAAATGTTATCATTGACTCCCTAAGCAGATGCTCGAAAGGGCAATATGTGTAACAATGACACTCAAGGGATAACAAGTTCGAACTCATTTGAGAATAGAATGAATTTCAGGGATCCTCTTTTGATTGGCACCCACGATTGATCAATGTTTGGGGCTTTTATGCATATACTATGTATATCATGTTCAAATCAAAGATGGACTGACAATTTTTTTTTTGAGACATACTTCTTTGATCATATATTTAACCCTTTTTTTTGAATCAAACAAGTTGTAAAAGAGGAGACCATAAACAATATCCCTTTGTGATACAATTTTATGAAAACTGTAATATCTAGATATATGGTAAATAAGAAAAACCTTTTTTTTTGTTTTTGTTGTTTTATATATATAGACATATAAAGAGTTTATTGTAATGTAGAACAAACACCAATTGCCTTACGTAGACTTTCAAAACGAAGGTTGTCAAGGGGCTTGGTAAACAAATCAGCTAACTGATTTTCAGTGGGGATAAAGGTCATTTCAAGTAAGTTTTCTTCTACCAAGCTTCTGATAAAATGGTATCTAATTTCAATATGCTTGGTTCTAGAATGTAACACAGGATTTTTTGAAATGTTTATGGCACTTGTGTTATCACAAAATAGAGTAAGTGTACATTGTGGAAATCCATAATCATGAAGCATATGCTTCATCCATAGCATTTGAGTACAGCAACTTCCAGCTGCGATGTATTCTGCTTGGGCAGTGGATAGCGAGACACAATTTTGCTTCTTGCTATGCCATGACACGAGATTATTTCCAACAAAGAAACTTCCTCCTGAAGTACTCTTTCTGTCAGTGGCATCACCAGCCCAGTCAGAGTCTGAATATCCTGCAATTTCAATATTAGAGTCATTTGAATACATAATACCAAAATCAGTTGTTCCAGAAACATATCGAATGATACGTTTAACAGCTTTAACATAAGATTCTTTGGGATTTGCTTGGTATCGAGCACAGACACCAACGCTGTAGCAGATGTCAGGTCTACTCGCAGTAAGATACAAAAGGCTACCAATCATGCTCCTATAATTTGTAGGATCAGTATCAATTCCAGCTAGATCAGCATTGATTTTGCAACTTGTTCCCATTGGGTTCCGAACGGGAGAAGAAGATTCCATTCCAAACTTTTTTACCAAATCATTGGCATACTTGGTTTGAGAAATATATAGAACATCTTCCTTTTGTTGTACTTGCAAGCCTAAGAAATAGCTTAGTTTTCCACAGTGACTCATTTTGAATTATTTCTCCATTGTAGTGGTAAAATCTTTTACTAACACAGTTGAGGTGGAACCAAAGATGATATCATCAACATAAATTTGAACAAGCATAACATGCTTAGAGGTGCTTTTAACAAAGAGAGTTTTGTCAATGGAACCTCTAACATATCCATTATTGATAAGATATGAGATAACTTGTCATACCAAGCTCTCGGAGATTGCTTGAGTCCATATACTGCTTTTTTCAATTTATAGACATGATCAGGATGACTAACATTAGGAAAGCCTGGAGTTTGCTTAAGATAAACTTCTTCCTTAATATCCCCATAGAGAAAATCACTCTTAATATCCATTTGGTATAAGGTGAACTTTAAATGACAAGAAATTGCTAACAGGAGTCTTACCGATTCTAACCTTGCAACTGGTGCAAAGGTTTCATCAAAGTCTAAACCCTCAATTTGATTGTATCCTTGAGCTACTAGTCTAGCTTTGTTTTGAGTTATAGTTCCTTTTTCATCAGTTTTATTTTTGTAGACCCACCTAGTTCCAATGACATTTTTGTTACTAGGCTTTGGAACTAATTCCCATACATCACTTCTTTCAAATTGGTTTAATTCCTCTTGCATAGCACTAATCCATTCAACATCACATAATGCTTCTTTGATGTTTTTTGGTTCAATAGTAGAAACAAAACCAAGGTGAGATATGAGGTTGATGTCTTTTCGAAAAAGGGCAATGAAGGATTGAAGAAATGAGAAATTGCTTACAAACCCTTGAGATGTACTTCTGGTCCTCATTGGTTCGAAGGCATTACCAATAATATCAGATGTCGAATGATCTTTCTTGACTTGACGTTTTCCTGATCTGTGTGGAGGCTGGATGGCTAGGGTCTCATCTATCCCTGCGTTTTCATGAGATGATTCATGTTCACGTTCATTTCTATCATCATCTAATATGGGATTCTGATCATCAATGGGAGTTTCCTTCTCAGGTGTATGAGATGCTTCAGAGACAACCTGTTCATCAGAAGAAGATATATGAGTACAAGTAGGACCATCATCAATAGCAACATTTACGGTTTCCATGATTTTGCATGATCTTTTGTTGTACACTCGATATGCTCGACTATTCGTGGCATATCCAAGAAAAATTCCTTTATCACATTTTGGATCAAACTTGGTGAGGTAATCTCTGTCATTATAAATAAAGCAAATGCTTCCAAAAGCTTTGAGATGTGAGATGTTTGGTTTTCTTCCTCTCCAAAGTTCATATGGAGTCATATCTGTTCCTGGCCTGAAAATAACTCTATTTAGAGTATAACAAGCATTAGATATTGCTTCTTCCCAAAAAGAATGAGGAAGATCAGCAGAGTTAATCATAACTCTTCCCATTTCAACAAGAACACGATTCTTTCTTTCCACAATGCCATTTTGTTGAGGAGTGATTGGTGCAGAGAATTCATGAAAAACACCATATTTATCACAATAATCACGAAATAAGGCATTTTCAAATTCTGTACCATGATCTGATCTAATTCTAGTGATTTCCTTATCTTCATAAAGTTTTTCATTTGATATTCTTTTTGCAAGATTGAAAAATTGATCAAAAGTTTCAGTTTTGTCAGCTAGAAATTTGACACAGGTAAACCTTGAAAAGTCATCAACAATTACAAGTGCATAATTCTTTCCATGCAGACTTTGAGTTTCAATTGGACCAACTAAATCAAGATGTAATAATTGTAACACATTTGAAGTTGGTTTAGCATTTAAAGAAGAATGAGAAGAACGAGTAAACTTACCGACCTTACAATCTCCACACATACCTTCTGGTTTCCCAACAAGTTTAGGCAATCCTCTTACCGCTTCTTTGGATGATAACTTGACAATGTCTTGATGATTTAAGTGACAAAGACGCCTATGCCATTATCCAGTGCATTTATAGATGTAAGAGATCGAAAACATACTTCAGGGATGCATTTTTGATTTGCAGGAACACAGTAACAATTCTCTTTTGTTCTTTCTCCCTTCATAAGGATTCTTCATTTTCCATTAAGAACAAGACATTTTACTCGATCAAAAGTAACAGATTCGTGTTCATCAACCATTTGACTTACACTTAGAATACTAACTTCTAAACCTTTAACCAGAAGCACATTGTCAAGGTTAGGAAGTCCAGGAGTGTTCACTTTTCCACAACCAATGATATTGGCCTGAGCACCATCACCAAAAATAACTTTTCCAGATGGATAAGAGTCATTCATGGTAGTAAACCATTTCTGGTTTCCAGTCATATGTCTTGAACATCCATTATCCATATACCATGAATCAGACTTTCTTTTGGCAAGAGCTGTAAGGGCAACATTGCATATTGCAACAATTTTGCTATCATCTTTAGGTAAAAAGATGACCTGAGAGAAGTTACTTGGATGGATTTCATCATCTGAACTATTTCCACAAAGATCCCAGGGTTTTTGGTGAGCAGAAAAGGGCTTTGAAACCTTTTTGTTTTTGGCTCGAGGGGAAATCTTTTTCTAATTAACAGTTTGAGGGATAGTAAAGCTCTTAGCTATCCTGGAAAGCTCTTTAAGTGACTTTTCTAAAGAAGGCTGAAAAGATGAGATCAAAGTACTTTGATGATCATTTCTAGGATTTGTTTGCTCTCTTCTCAACTTTCTACACAGTGGTCTAATATGTCCAACAATTCCACAATGATGACATGTAGGAACAAAAGGTTTAGAAGGCATGCTAGACTCTAAAATTTTGTTTTTGACAAACACAGTAGGTTTCTTAGGTATTGATTTTTCAGTTTTCTCATACCCTAAACCAGATTTATTTTTGTCAATTTTACCAATTCCACAAATTTTAGTTAGCTTTTCTGAACCTATGTTGAACTTTTCAAAGTGTTGTTGAGATTCTTCTAGAGCAATTTCTATAGCAAGTTTGTTCTCCCTTAAAGAAGATGCAAGTTTGGTTTGAGTTTCTAAGTTCTCATGAAGACACTTGACATTTTTCTTAAGACAAGATTTTTCTAATTTCCATTTACCTTTTACAGATAAAAACTTTTCTTGAATTTCAACTATTGTCTTCTCACTTATTGATAACTCATGTTAGAGAGTTTCAATTTTAGTGATCATAGACGTAGATGCAGCACACATTTCTGTATACTTGCTATCCAAAATGTCTTCGGACTCATCATCCTCGAGGGACTCATCCAAAAAGGTTGAAGCAATAAATGTGACAATTTCTTCATCATTTTCTGAAATAGTTTCAGATTCACTATCACTCCAAGTTGCTTTAAGCACTTTGTGGGTTTTAACTTTCCTGTTTGCACAGTCAGCAGCTTTGTGTCCAAAACCAGTGCATTCAAAACATCTTGGTTTATCATCCCCTTTTTGATTTGGTCTAGATTTAAAAGATCTATCATTTGATGCATCACTAATTTTTGAACTAGATCCTGAACTAAAATTTCTTGAAGAGTTTTTTGAAGCAGAAAAGGGTTTTCTGTTCTTGATAAATTTTTCAAATTGTTTAGTTAGGTAAGCACATTCTTCAACAGAGTATGACATTGGTTCATCAATTTTAGATTCTTCCTTAACCGAACTAAATGCAATGGCTTTGGTTTTTCCCGGTTTTAGTTTCTTAGCTTCATATGTTTTCAGATTTCCAACAAGCTCATCAAGAGAGTAGGTTGATAAATCATGAAATTCCTTAATGGTAAGTTCCTTAGGTGCAAAATAGGAGTTTACTGATCTAAGAAACTTTGAGACAATTTTTTCGGGTTCAAGAGCATTACCTAATCCTTGACATTGATTGGTTATGCTAAGTAATCGACTATGATAATCATCAATAGATTCTTCTTCAAGCATATATATTTGTTCAAAATCAAGAGTTAAGCTTTGAAGTTTTTGAGCTCTTACCTTTGAGTTTCCTTCATGAGTTGTCATGAGAGAGTCCCATGCATCTTTTGCAGTTTGGCAGTGAAGGATTCTTCTTCGCTCTTTTTCTGATAGAGCAGAGAAAATGCTGTTTAAAGCTTTGATGTTCATCCTAGAGTTTATTTTTTCTGGTTCAGTCCAGTCCTCTTTAGGTTTCAGGATAAGCTCATTTGGTTTATCTGCTGAGGCAACCATTGGAGATATATATCCATCATCAACCATATTCCATTGTTTCCCATCATCTTGAGAAATAAGAAATGCGGACATCATAATCTTCCATTGAAAATAATCGCTTCCATCAAAATATGGTGGAACATTAACGGAAGAGGCTTTATCACGGTCCATTCTCGGTTTACAGAGGATCTCACTAATGAATTTAGTGGCCGCTCTGATACCACTTGAAGGTCCTAGAGGGAGTGTGAATAGACTCTTAACGACTTTTTCTCAAAAGTATGGTGATTAATAATCAGAGATAGTTATGTGGAACTATTCTGACAATTAGATGAACCTGATAAACATACAATGCTATAAGTACATAGACAAATAACACAAGTATGTTTTTTATCTCGCAGAAACCCTGCAATCAGGGATGAAAACTGCGTGGCCCTTTCTCTTGAAGGCCAAAGCTTTTCAATATGTAAGAACTCTTTTACAAGACTATAGTTCCGATAATAGCAAGGAAACGGTGTTATCCTATCTAGACTCACGCACTAGACTAAGAGTTATACTCCATCTTGTAAGTAAGAATTTTACACACGAAAGTTTACAACAGTTTAACCAATGAGCTTAGCTATCGCACAACTAACTCCTTTGGAAACTTTCCGGGTTGCTTGCATCTACCACAAAGAACTCATGGAATGCAAGATGTATGTAGATGAGATGAAAGGGTTTTTATGTAGACTTTAAAACATAAAGCACAACATAAAGCAATAAGCACAAGCTTAGCAACTGTTCTGTAGAAACAGAGTGACTATCATCTAAAACAACCAACTTAACAACATGAGCTGCTAAGTGTATATATAGCCACGAGAAGGAGGGAGAGAGCTTTTGTTAAAACTGATCCTAGCCATGTATTTGAGACTTGATCACCACACAAAACTTTCTTTAATGTTGGGGAAAAGATCTAGCCAAGAGAGCACAGCTCACAGCCAAGTACACTTGTTATACTGAAATTTACAGCAAGGTTTGGAGCTGTAGACAGCTAAGATTTTTACCAAAATATCTTTCTTATCTTTAAGTTAAGGTGAGAGTGTGTTTTGTATAAAACATAAGCTTCATTTTAACCAACACCACATTGTCAAAGATATTTAGATATGTTTTGGAAAAGGTTTTCATAACCATAAAAAGCTGATTCAATAAACCTGAACATAAAGATCTGTGAAGGCAGGGGCTTTTGGGATAGGAACCTATGTAGGTATCCTCTGTGAAAAACAGTGAATGTATGCATGTTTTTACCTTGAGCCCATGAGTTCTTTATGATGTACCTTTGATCTTTTTCCTTGTTTCTTCACTTGTTTAGAGTCCTCTAAATCATGTTTTGTAACCATATAAGATATGTCAATAATCATATACCTTCAGTTTCAGATCCGATCATGTCTTGAATCAAAATTGGTCGTTGATGTGTGCTTCTTCGGCCCAAACACTCCAGAGCCAATTCCGCTTTCTTCAACTTTCAAAAAATTTATTCTTTTGTGCACCCGTAACTTCGTATCGTTTCACACTTTAAGCGCTGTACTTTACAAAATCATCACATGTCGCTCGTAATGAAAATGGAGAATGTTGTGAATTGAAACAATATATAAATTTGGTGAGTTTGTTCATTGGGAGAGCTTGTATTTATAGGACAAACAAAAACATTACTGTCACTACTGAATCAACAAAACAAATATTATCACTTGAGACTAGTTTAGGATGCTTTGTTCTTTTTCTCAACTAGTTTGTCTCCCCTTCAGTGGCAAGTATACAGGTTGACAAGGAGACTGTATCTGGGAAGTCCTTCGGCAGATCAAAACAATACCCATATGCTCATATATATGAGTATTCCAAATATTATAGAAAATATTCTCTAACTTGTTCTAATTTTAACCTGCTCCATCTGTTGACAGTGTGCCTACTGCTCTTATCCTATGAGCTTCACCGCCAACTTGGCTTGTTGGATGTATCTCGTCATCTCTCCATCATGTATGTATACACAAGCTTTCTTTCATAAGGTCATGCATTAGATGCTAGATTTGTTAACAAGGGGTTGTTTGGTTCTCAAGTGCTGCGGATCCTAGCTGGTGTTGTTGAAACCAACATCATGCGAGAGGTTCCTTCATGCCTATCCAATCTGGCTTACATAGTTTTGCAAGTCACCTGAAGTTGGAGTTAGCTCCATTCTTGACGCAGCACGTGCTCCACCTGTAAGACTTTCTGGTTCTACTCTTATGCAGCTTGTATGATGCGTGGGTTGCCTTTTCTGTCACAAACTTATCAAGAGATTTTATGCCAAAGCATCTTTTTACTGCCTCCTATGAAACTATTATTTCTATAGTAGTTCATCTTTTTACTGCCTTTCCCCAGGTCACCGTTGTTTTTTATAATATCAGTGTCAACTCTTATTTTGGTGGGGGCAGGGTTTCAAATTAGGCTGTACCAGTTACATGAACACACAAAGCGCTAAATTAGTGTATAGTGTATGATGCCAAAAGCTAGTTTCCTAACCATATTTTTTTCAAATGTTGTTAGATTACTTGTTGAAGAGAATGTTTATAGTAAAAGTAATAGATCACATGGTGTAATGTAGTCAATCCATATGGCTAGCAAGCAAGAGATGTCTTTGGGGTTGTAATTAACAAGTCTGGGTAATGATTATTAAAAGCATAATCCTCCAATGTGTCTTGAAGTATCTTAATGCGTCCCCCAACTGTTACATGGAAAATTACTGTCAAATCTAACAATTCAGATCAACGAAAGCTTCTCATCTAATCAATCATCTCTTAATTTCAGGGAACATCTGGAGTTTACTTTTTTGGTGGAGATGGCGGGACTGTTAGCTCTTCCATGCTTTCATATGATGCAAAACTTGCAAAGGAACTCTGGAAGACCTCATCTGATCTGTATTTAGAGTCACAGATTGCTTCTCATGTATCAAATTGTACGTATATCATAAGTGCTTAACAAATTTACATATAAATGTGTCAATTATAAGTTTACATATAGCATAGCTCGGTATATTTCTTTTTTGAATTGCATTATAGAAGCATGGGTGTTTGGGTATTATATCAGTGTGGAGTTCATTAGCTCGGGCTAACATAAACTAACTATATAGGGTAGAATGCTGATTGATACAGTTTATTAGCTTAGCGATTATGTCCTAACTTTATACAAAGAAGGATTTGTTTGGCTGGGACTCAATTGAGGAAAGGAACCCCATAGAGTGGAAACATATCCAACGTGTAGAAGCAGACTTTGCTCCTATAAGCATATACCTTAATCTTTCACTTATCTATCAGGGGCACTTGCCTTATTGTTGTTAGGCTTTTGTTGAATGTTGTTGTGCTCCGACATGACTCGTACTGCAACTGTTTTCATTATAATTAACCAATTGATGAGATGAGGTAACATTGGGAGAAACAAGCCCTAACATTTCCGCTCTAATTATATAGTGATGTGCTGTTCTTTTACGCTAATTTTAATGTTTTTTAGAATAATTCATTGCAAATTTTACCTCTTGTTCAAGGAAGAGTTTTTCCAGAACAATAAGGTTATGTTAAGGAAGAACAAAAAAAAAATTGATATGTGATACTTAACTGGAATATTTACCATGAATTGTTTAGAATATTGGGGACTTGGTCAAACTAACTCGGCCAACAAGTTACTATTGGAAGAATGCTGAACTTCGATCATTTCTTCATAGTTTAGTATGACTTCTTCATAGTTTGTATGACCCGTTCAACATTCACAGCCTAAATTTCTTGACTTTATCCTTTGTTTTTTTCTATTGTGATCAGGAAGATTGCCTTCAAACAAAATATTAAACTTTTATTGCGGGTAAGATGACTACACCCTCCACAGATAAGAGGGTGGCGGAGTCAACTACAAATTTTATTCCTTTCTCTTGCTACCAGTCCCCCACTGTGCTCCCCTGAAAGTGTTGTAAAAGTGAAAGATTGTTCTTCTTAGTCGTACTGTAGCTTGATGATATTAGTATCTACTTATCAGAGAAGCAATGTCAGGCCCTCAGTGCTGTTCTAATCCACCAATTATCAACCCTAGCTGTGGTTCAGATTGTGTTGAAAAATTTGGAGGCCTTTTTAACGTATATGTCCCAGGCGCCCTCGACTCCAAGCTTGCTATTATTCTTATATCTGATGTTTTTGGTACTTCCCTGGAACTTCTCAAGTTTCATCCTGGGGTGTTCTCTGTTATCTAGTTTGAAATTTGTCTTTCATGCTTAAGTGAAGTAATAGGAGAGAAATTGGAATCATTTGTCTTTTGATCTATGTGTGTGTAGACAGAAGAGGAGAATGAATAACATATCATAACTTCTAATACATTGTAAGTTAAATTTGTGATTTTTGTCACGCTGTGATTCATTGAATATACCTGTTTGTCTTGTCCTGCAGGATATGGTACTCCTAACTCTGATTCTACATTTGTTTTTTCTGCTTGGATTCTGCTATTTCTTCTTTTATTTAGAAGATCCTTGTGTCATAAATATTATAATGAGTACATTGGGTTTTATAGAACATGTTCTGAGATATTCACGAAATTAACACTCTGTGATTGGTGTATTATCTGCCCCAAACTTCTCTGAACTAGGTTGCTGGGGAAAAAAACAATGATAAATGGAAGTGAGCATTTGTATGCAGTTTAGAATTTGTTTAGGTTTAATTTTCTTATATTACGTCACAAATGTACATCGCACCCTCTCTGCATATAAACTGGTGAAGATGATATGAAACGTCTGATCTTCAATTTTGTATTTTGAATCTTGAATTATGAAAAAGAGAGTTAATGCAAGGAAGAAGTCTTTTGCCATACTCATGGATAACTAGAGGAAATTTCAGATAGAAGTGGACAGTCCTTAAAATAAATTATATTTATTGGACTGCTTTTCTTATGTTTGTGATTGAGCCAATAGATTGTTGTCCTGTAATTAACTCATCCCATATGTTGAAATTGGATTACACGCTTCGGAGAACTAATGTTTCCACTTTAAGGAAGCTTGCAGGGAAATTTGCTGCTTTTGGATTCTCCGTTGTAGTTCCAGATTTCTTCTATGGAGATCCATTCGTGTATGACAATAACAGGCCTTTAGCAGTCTGGTTAGAAGATCTCCTGCTCTTTAATGGATTCCTGGTTTTTGTTTTTTGTTTTTTGTGTTTTTAGTTAATTAGAGTATTTCAATTTTTGCTTGGTTTTATGATTGAGGTGTGAATTAGAGTATTTCATTTTTGGGCTGCATGAAAAACGTTTTCTATCCTGCTGCCTTTATTTGGCTATCTAGCAAAAAAGTTAAACATTTGAGTATTTCAATGCGGATGATGAGGCAGCCGTAAGAAGGGCAGAGGAGGCTCATAAAGACATGCTGGAATTGTTTGCTAAGCATGTCAAGTGATTACTATACATCTAAAGTTATAAACCATTCTCATTCCGTTTTGGATGAGCAATGCTTTAACAGTGTTACTGGGTGAATAATTCTCGAACCTCCGATGCAATTGGATGTCTTCATGACTTCATTAATATTTAGTAGTTGTTGATACTCTCCAAGCGAGCAGCCAATTGGATCAAATATTAGTGAATGAGTTCACCATGTGTGTTAATCTATGACTCTGTGTCCTATGTGCCTCCTTTTATTGAGATAGACTTGAGTAAGCTGTAGAGACGTTATACCAGGCCGTAGAAACGTACTCTACATTTAGGTCGGGGAAGATGGGAGAGAGCAATGAAGATCGACCAACCATCTCCCTGCTCAGGCAGAGAGAGCAATGATGGCATTGTGAGCTTTTCAAGACCAATGAACTTATGAATCTCGTACGTAACAGAGCTGGTATGTCTTCAGTAGCTAGCTAGCTCTCTTCGATGGCTGTCGATCCATACGTACAATCAATCAAACCGAAATTAACTTTGTAATTAGTTTCTCTACAAACCACGCCGTCTATGATGGTACCAATTTGCTCCTTCCCTCTGCATCCTGTGCAGCCATCCAATTTAAGCCTCTAGGTCTCTAAAGTCCTAGAGCTCTAGGTCTGGCTCCTTTCGAAGCCCATCATCACAGCAGCATGTGAATTAAAAAAGTAAAAGAGGACTCATCATATCACCATTCCATGATTTAATTTCCATCACACTGGGACTTGGCTCTTTTCATGTGCAGTTTTTTGGTTATGTATCAAGGAGGAGGTGTATCCTCTTCACTGTACTTGCCTAAAAAAGCTCATTGTACCATTTGGGTCAAGGTGTTCAAATGATGTATATAGTCGCATGCAGTTTCCAGCTAATACAGTAGAAGTTGCCTCCCTGATAAGATCAGTTATATAACACATAATTCATTCCGAATTTTAACATCCACTTCCAAGCCAAGATGATATGTCACCGACACAACAAGAAGCAGCAATCGAATCACAGCCATTGTGATTCAGGTCAGATTCTAATTGGAAAGCTAAGCGAATTTAAGGAGACCTACTAAAACAAAGAAACTCAAATGAAGCATGAATCACCAGCTAATTGAAACAACTGCGCCGATAAGGAAGCATTAGTTCTCTAGCTTTCTAATGGAGCTCACATGTCATCTACAACGGTAGACTGGTTGAGTGTATTTTCGAGAAACCTGCTGTAATCTAGGGTTAAATTTTAACAGGACACTGACATTGTCAAGTATCAACTTGATGACCAACATTTGGATCCTGTTGTTTGTCAGCGAGCAATGTCTGATTCTGAAGTGTACTCCAGTTGTTGCTCCTTCTCCCAAACAAGTCCAGAATGTTGAGGTGCATAAACCTGTTCAACACCACCATCATTTACTGATATAATCAATGGCTAAGGTCTCATCAATCATAAATACACCATGTAAATTAAAACAGGGGAAGATAATGCACCTCTAGGTCATGCATTAGTTGCTGAGCAGTTGGGGCAGAAACAACAATGTGCCTAGCTGCGGTACCAATGAAACCTTCATCCACAGCCTTGTCTATGATTGATAAAATTGAGTCGTAGTACCCATCTACATTTAACAATCCCACCTGTGATACAAATTTACTTTAAACTTTACCCTAATCATTAACCCTCATAATATTATTTTATCATAGCAGGGTTGAATTTTCGGTTAACTTACTGGTTTTTGATGAATTCCCAACTGTGCCCAAGTGATCACCTCCAACAGTTGTTCTAAGGTACCATACCCACCTGTAGTTAGTTAAACACTTGAACAACATGAACATACACAATGTCTAGCTTAATGAGAAACTTCTTTTTTACCACATAGCTAGCTAGCTTTCTAAGTTTTGATGAAGAAAGGTGTGACTGCGACTACTACTTGTTGGGGGAATTGGTTACCCACCTGGCAAGGCGATAAAAGCATCGGATTGGCGAGCCATTTCGGCTTTACGCTGGTGCATAGCATCCACACCACTCACTTCTACCACAGGCTCTCCTGTGACCTGAGATTTTTCACACTAATATGAGAAACACTCTGTGAATGATACATTATTAAATGTAAATAAAAGTCAAAGCTTTGAGATTACCTCTCTTGCCTTGAGAGTCCTGCGGAGGTTTACTCTGAATATTGAAATCAAAAGGGACTAATCAACAAACAAATTTTAGCTTGATGATGAGAGCCTGAAAGAAAACAAAGAGGGCAGAGTAGTAGAATTTACTCCAACACGTGGCGACCACCATCAGAAACAGCTTTGGCTACCTGACCCATCAAACCTGTGCTCCCTCCTCCACAAACCAAGTCAATATTTCTGTCTACCTGTAACACAAAATGGCATCATACCCTCAAAAAGTGATCATATATAGCAACAAAAACACACTAGTTAAGTGAAAGATGCTTTCTTTATGGTGTGGTGTTAACAAGTGAAATGCTTTTGGGTGTAAAACATAAATTTTGATTCTTGAAGGTTGAGCTTCTTTGGAAATGGAAAGGAGGGAAGAGCAAAGTTATGAGCTTTAGAATAAAAGATGCAACCTTTACAAATGAAGAGTGAGATTAAGTGAGAGTAAGAGTTGTTAGTACCAGTTCTTTTCCAAGCTGAACAGCAGCAAGCCGGTAACTTGGTTTTCCCAAAGCACTTTTACCGCAAAGAACACAGATACGTTTGAATCTTACACCCTCTTCTTGCTGTTGTTGTTCTTGAATCTTCTCCATTAGAGGAAAATTGAGGCCTAAAAAAATGAACCAATAGGGATGGAGGGTTTTGCTTCAAACTGGGAATTGTTCTAAAGATTGATGGGTTCAACAACATTGAGCAAGCCGGGGCCAAGGAGCCAATGGAAAGGAAAGCCAAAAAGGATTTTTGTTTTGGGCAAAAGTTAAGAAAATGAGTGGGTCCTTTTGGTTGGTGTATTGTATGAGAAAGGAAGCCAAAACGACTGAGGATTGGAGTGTCTAAAATTGGCACAATGCCACAGTGGGACTAGTGGATATCATTCATACGTACAAATTTTAAGTATCAGTCTCCTTTTGTTTTCAAAGAGTAAAATCAGTCCCCTTGGAGGTTTTCTCTATGGGATTCGTTGCAATTGTCATTTAAATTCTCACATCTGTTTTAAACAATGTAACACAATCTATTATAAGCTGCTAATTACTTTCAGAAAAATATAAGTAGCTAAGATGTCTTGTCTTCATCAAGTAATTCAGTTCATTAAAGGGCAAAACCGTATCATATAAGAACATAAATCCTATCAACGTCTCACATCGGAGCAAAGGAACAAGCAAATAAAAAATAATTTCTCAAACACATGTAATTAGAATCCAATACCCTTAAAAGATCTCTGAAATGTTACACAACGCCATTGACCGCTCTTCTTTGTCTTATCACTTGAAGCATTTGGCATCCAACAAAGCCTGCCCCTCAAAAGGCTCATGATCTTCAATCATCTGATTCACTCGCTCCTTTTGTTCCTCATCAGTGATATCAACCTTAGTCCAATCGTACAGTTCCATGTCATAACACTCATCGATGATGAACTGGGGAACTTCTTGCCCCCGGAACAGCCACAAGCCCTTCACCTTGAAAGGGGGATCAGACCCAATCACCAACATTTTCCCAAATGCATACTTACGAGCCAAATCCATCCGCTGCAGAAAACCGCCCACCTTGTTCAAAGTCACAAATGAAACAGTATTCTCATCGTTGTACTTGTAGTCGCAAAACCAAAGAGAGTAACCCTCTGGATCATACATGTCCCAGAAGCCTGTAAGATGAGTCAATGTTGACATATCAATAGAGAATTTATGAAAATCCTAACTGGATGTTAAGGTAGTTACAAAATTAAAGATTCAGACATTTCCAATATACAAGATGCTCCATTCGTTAAGGCTTTATTGAAGCTACCATACAGGTGTTAACAAATACAGCTACCATACAGGAGTTAACAAATACAATCAGATGCCTTATTGTCTATTGCATCTAACTTGATCCAATTCAATTGTCTACTGATATTTAACAGAATGTGGCATGCTACATTTCTCATCTCTCAAAAGCATCAATTTTATCAGTATTAACAGATCAAAAAAGTCATTGCTTGCTTGATGATCAATAAGAAAAAGAAATGAAAAAAAAATGAAGAAAAAACAGCAGTATCCATCGCTGCAAATCATAGTCACCCAAACTCATAAATAAAATACTGGGAATATGTTTAAATTATATTCAAGCCAAAGTATGATCATACAACCTTGTAGAATACTCCGACTTCTCTAGACAAAAATGTATTATGAATTACAACTAAACAGAAGCTAGGACGTTCAATAAGTATATAAATGACCAATGGGAAGCTTCAGTTAATTATCGAATGTAAATGATAGGCTGCTATGAACTAGCCTAAAGCAAATGTATGTTTTGACAAGTGATGAGTAATGAGTGAGAGCAGGCCTTATCAGTTAAGTACTTTCTATATATCAAATTTGTATCACTCTTGAATAAGATCGAAAGCAATACAATCATGAATGGATAATCTAACAACAAGACCAAGGTTCATCTCAAAAGGCAGCCAAGTAATTAAATTGAAGAATGACATGGAAGTGATGGAACAGTACAAGGTGCATTTGAATGTTATAAACAAATGATACAAATTGCATAGAGAGAAAGAATGAGGATGCTACATAAGATTAATGATAAATTGAAAATAAGATGTGCTTGGATGCATATATAGGAATTACCTTTGACAGCAACCTCACGAAAGTTGGTCTTTGTGTTTGAATAGAGCCGCTTCCATTCATCCAGAATCATCTTGCTAGGAGGCAAAAGATCAAGAGGATTCTTTGCTTTGGGCTTGGGTGCCTCTTCTTCCTCAGCAGCCTCTGCTACTTCTTTCTTCACTTCTTTCTTAGCCTCTTTCTTCGGCTCATCCTTGACCTTAGGTTTTGCAGGTTCCTTGGGCTGTGAAGGCTTCTTCACTGACTGAACAGCTGGAACAGATTCTGCTTGTTTCACCTCACCCAATATCTTGCAAAAATTAGGCTGATTAACCAAGGTCCAAAAGTATCTCTCCACATGTGGAAATTCAGAGGTAAAACTTTTTGTAAACAGGCGGCTAAATCCCAGCCACAAATTACATATCATAATGATATCAGCCAATGTCACAGAGTGCCCAACCAAGTAAGTATTGGAAGCAAGATGGGTGTTCAAAGCAGATAGTGCTCTCTTCAAAGAAGAAATTGCAGCTTCCTCAGCCTATGTGCCAAAAAGATACCAGTGAGATTTCTGTGCAAGCCTATGAAAATTCAAGCTAAAAGACTAAAAGAATTCAAAGCAGATCTAAACATGAAATATGCGTTTTACCGGAGGAAGGTAGACCCCATATCCAACACGCGGGTAGTACCAACGCAAAATATTGGTATCAATCTCTAACGACGCAAAATCAATCCATTGCTCCACAAGGGCCTGTTAACCAAACGTAGAACAGGGTAAGACATTACTTTGTGCGCCAACACAATTGGCAATAACCAACATTATAAATCAGCACACAAGTGAAGATACCTAGCACTAGCATAACGTTGTAAATGCAATAAATTTCATCAAAAAATGCTATAATTATTAACAATGGCCCATTAATGCATGCCGGTAAGGAATGTAGAACGTCAGGCAACAGAACCTTGTAAAAGCACATAGCAATGCTACAAAAAGCTGAAATCACCAGTGTATCACTTACAGCTTCATACAGGGAAGAACCATAAAGAGGATTATCTGCCTTCAAGTGAGCAACTGCAGCCAGTGAAAGCTTGGCATTAAGTTCAAATTTCACTATAAGTTCTAGATACAACTACAAAAGCCTAACATAGAGTTCTCACCATGGCGGGCAATGGCATTGCTCTCAAAAACAGGACCGTTGGGTGTTTCCAACACCGGTACCTATACATCAATAGCCCACTTATCAGAATATACCATCAACTCCAATACACTCCCAAATGCACGACAAGAAAAGTAAAAGAACCCACTTTCCCAATCGGGTTCATTTTGAGAAACTCGGGAGTCTTGTTGGAAACACCCATCTCAAAATTCTTCACCAATTCAACATCGACACCGCTGTACTCGGCGGCAACAAGTGCCTTGTAAGCATTCTTGTTGGTGTTTCCAGCGTGCAACACCTAGACACAGATCAAGCAATCACAAGTGTTATCTTCTCAGATTCAAATAATCAATCAGCTTTTTACCAAATTTTACTGTTCTCAATCGTATAACACAAAAAAAAAAAATATATATATATATATATATGTCTTTTTACTAGTTCAGTACTGTGGTTGTTCATAGCAATACTGAAAACTTAAACATGGGGAGGTTCAAGATTCAGAGATAGAGATAGCATAGTACGACATAGACCGAGCAAAGGTTAGATTTTTATGACGGAGGAGATATAGTAGTCAGTCGGAGAGTGGGATATTGCTTACCAGAGCCATTGGGTTAAAGATGATTCGGCGGCGGAGCCAAGACCTATGCACAGAGCCGCCGAGAGGAATGAGAGTTGGTAGAGGAAGCCTAGGGTTTGTGGGATAAGGGGCTTAAAAATGAAAGTCTAAAATTACTTATAGAAATTGTCACGCGGATCCCGAAGAAACCCTTTTGAAATCAATTGCAAGTGTTTTAGACAAAATTGGTGGAATAGCCGGCTAATTATGTCAAGATAAATAATTTTGTAAAACTTCTATTTTATATGATAATATTGTTCGACCAAACATATTTTATTTTTAGGAGAAATGAGAAAAAGATCCAGTTTAGATTTTTTCATTTCTCAAAAATTTATTGTAAGTTTTGAATCTAAAAAAGGTCATAAGAATGATGTATGATTTGTTGTCTCGTTAAAAACATCGACAAGCAAACAAAAACATCATGGGTAAAACAAAAGTTTAATCTAAGGGAAAAAGAGTACAACGCACAAACTACTAAAGCTACTACATGTGAGGTAAACTCCCCCTGATGTGTACAGAAATGTAACTCCCCCTGACTGTAAACTCAGTCTAGAAGTTCTGATAACATGGCATACCAATGCTTCTCACATGTTTCACAAAAGTAGATTTAGGAAGTGACTTGTAAACAAGTCTGTAGCATTATCAACAGAACCAAACCGGTTCACATGGATAATCAATAGCTGCTGCTATTGCTGATTGTAGAAATACTTTGGCGAAAAGAACTAAGTATGATACCCTTAATGGAACTATACTTCATTGACTCAATGCAAAATGCATTATCCTCAAAGATACAAGTTGGTGTTGTCATAGTAGATAATAATCCACTAGACCCTCGAATGTGGTGTATTATTGTCTTATATCAGACACACCCATCAACAGCTTTATACAAAGCTTTAATCTTTAGAATAATTCGAGACAATAGCAACAAGGGTTTACTTAGTTGTTCTCCAAGGAACTACCATGTTTCCCATGATGAATAACATGTATGGGAACATCCTATATATGGGTCAGAGAGGTACCAAATATCAGCAAATCCAACCAACACATCAATCGGTGTTTTGGAATAGGGGATAGTATGAAAACTTGTTCGAAACAGAACGGATTTTCGACGGGTCGAGAGAATCTCTCGACTGGTCGATGAAGTCACTCTGGTCAATCCGGGGTGCATTTTCGACTGGTCAAGGGAAATCCTCGACGGGTCGAAATCCCCAGAGTGCGTTTCAACTTTCTCTTTTCCGAGAATTTCATGCTTCTCTCTATATTCTTTGTAAGGGAAGAATAGGCCCAAGTCAATGGATCACTTCAAGTACCTGAAGATTTGTTTTACTCCATTCCAATGACTTTGCGTTGACGCACACTGAGAAAGCATGTATGTCTGGATATGTATACTGAGCTAAATTCAATCAAGCTCTAATCATACTAAGATATAGAATCTCAGCTCCAAAAGTTTCTCATCATCATCTTTTCAGATAAAATTGACCCTTTTGGTTTCCAGAC
The DNA here is from genome assembly GCA_946800695.1 of Geum urbanum. Taxonomy (NCBI): domain Eukaryota; kingdom Viridiplantae; phylum Streptophyta; class Magnoliopsida; order Rosales; family Rosaceae; genus Geum; species Geum urbanum. The sequence continues at coordinate 6,171,128 of OX327013.1, read as the reverse complement.
TGCAAACAACCATTGGTGTGTTAATAGAGTCTGCTTTGTTCATAGCCTGATTAGATATAAGCAAACTGGTAAATAAGAATTCAACCAACTCGATGTACCGTCTCTAAACCAAGACTTAATCGAACAATTTGTCCATATACTGAACACGCACGGGCATAGATTTTCATTCTTATATCCATTCTCAATCAAGTAGTCACTAACACGTGTATACCACATCCAACCAGATTACTCTAATCCTTATAGTAAAAGTCTCAATCTAATCACACGAGAACTCCGTGATTCAGAGTTACTTGATTTGGGTAGAATTATGTCATTCGGCACTGTCATGTCTATCTCTGAATTAAGATCCCCAATGAGATATACAGTAACCATATCTATAAGCTGCATACTCGGTATTTTGAACACTACCAAACTAATAAGGTAGTGGAAAGTAATGATATCCATGACCAGAGAATACATCTCCTCATAATCAATACTAGGGCATTGGGAGAATCATTGCGCCACAAGTTCTTCTCATTATGCTCCCAAACAAGACTCATTTGTGTTTAATCGGCATATCATTTGATGGTTATATTATTACCATATTGAAACTTGCCATTTGTAAGAGAGTTTAGTTCAGCCTAGATTGCAACTTTCCATATCGATCAATTTGCTCTACATTAATTGTTGACAATCTGCAACAGAGTAATGTTCCACTTCATCATCGTCAATTACTGAGCGACGGAATAAGTAAACACATCATCAAAGAACATAATAACGCTAGCATTTGTTTCACTTTGTGAGATTTCTTTGTTTACTGACATCGTCATTGACTCTGAGGCGTCCCCCAGTGTATGTCAATGTCGACTATTAGACACAATTGTAGTCAGAAACAATCTCATATGTTGATGATGAATGGTTATGCCTTGATGGTTTGCCTTTTCAATAGAAACTCATCAGTGGATTTTGATCGACGCTACACCCCCACTATGGGTAGGAGAAAACACTACATTGCCCGGGTGTTGCGTTTAACTTGCCCAATATCAGGGACTTTCAACCTTGCAGGATTTGTAACATGTATAAATAATCTCGTCACTCTCATGATATCAGTAAAGAAGTCAGACAGTGAATCTGCTACTTTCTGAAGATCAAGAATACATTGCACTTCAATCTCAAACTAAGATGTGCAGGGATCATGATGAGACATAGTGGGGATATACCACATCAATTTCCGACGTTAATCCAGAATGAAACCATTCTTATCTCCCCCTAACGACGGGAAGTATGCCTCATCACAGTGACTATCTGCAAAACTAGCAGTAAAGAGATCTCATGTTAAAGGTTCTTAATAGCGAACAAACGTTGGTGAACCAACATAGATGCTTAATAAATGTTGATGACCCATTTACATACACAGTGGAAGCGTAGTAAGCACATGTATCGCACAACCAGAGATGTGTAGATGTGAGATATCAGGCTCATATCCAGTTACCAACTAGTACACACAAAATAGTTTGCAGTTTTATGGGTATCACGCGAATAAGAATATCTACATATAACATTGCATATCTCCAAGCAGATACCAGTAAATTAACATACATTACCATAGTTCTAGCCACAAGCTTGGACCGCTTGATTTGTGCATCTGCTTCACCCGTTCTTAGGAAAGAACATGAGGAACCGGGATATTCAACAACAATCCAATCAATATGCATAATCAACAAGATATGTCGATGTAAACTCTCTTATATTAAACCAATCTGAATGACCAGATTGAAACGTTCGGGTGGTGAGCCCGAAGCTGAATAATATATGCTAGGAGTTTTGAAATGCAGCATAGCATGTGGATTTCAAAGACGTGTGACCGATGCGTCGATGCAGCAATCGAAACCATAGATAAATAGTCCGCATATTGGTTTGATTGATCCACAAATAGATTCTTGGAATCTATAGAGAAAGAAAGATGTGTCATTAACCAAATATTGTCATGCGTGTAAACAGTATTATAGCATTACAAACATAATCAAGCTTTGCGAAACGAGCAATGTGCATCAAAGATCACAACATATGAATCTTGTGGGATAATGCACAACGCCTCAGTAGTATTTTGCCGGGATGGTGCTGCACTTGTCTTAGAGACCAAGCTTGAACTGAGTGGAGTAATCTCAGTTCCTCCATCTAAACCGATGGTTTTAAATTTTCTCACATGCTTCTTTGCTCTTAAGAACAGATGACCAGGAGAATTTCTCAATAGGTTGATCATCAAAGTGCAAAAGCTTATATGAGGCTAAGTCACGCATAGTAATATAAGTGACTGCATTGGATTCAATGATCCAAACTGTAGTAAGATATAAACAACTACAATGCCTCATAAACTTCTCCAGATTGCGCCGTTGGCAGCAGTCTACGGAGATTTAGACACAGAACTCTCTTTCATTCTCACAATGTTAAGTGAAGAACGTTAGCACGAAAGTTTTCAAATTTGAATAAGGTTCGAATGGTAACACTCAATCTCGCCATCATATATCAACCAAAAAATGTCGATAAAACAGTCTTTGAATCTAAGACATGGCGGACACTTTAAGTGAATACTTAAAGATTTCAAAAAGATTTAACCCTTGTTGAGTGCTGATATGGTATTATAATACCTAAATACAACCGATGTATAACAACATCATATCGATCAAGAAGACCGTTGTATTTGAAGTTTCAATAGTATGACATAGACGGATGTAACACCACTTCTGGTGCTGAAATCCAGGTTGGTCGATTTTGACCCGAAATTTTTTCGATGTTTTCCAATAAAACCGATGTATAAACAACATCATAAGCCAATAAAACAGATGAAAAACTCATCTAAAAACATCACATTCAGATTGGATTTTCGACAGGTCGAAGAAAGGCCTCGACTGGTCGAGAAAACCCAAAATGACTTGTGATTTTCCGATACCAGAATTTCGACCGGTCGAGAAAATTTTCGACGGGTCAAAAATGGACCAATTTGGGTCAGAGTCGTGGCATCGACTGGTCGAAAATTATTCAGTTCAATTTTTTGACGAGTCGAATTCGGACCAATGTTGAACAGAAGCGTGGCGTTGACTGGTCGAAAATTGTTCAGTTCAATTTTTCGACGGGTCAAATTCGAGCCACTTTCGGACAGAACCGAGGCATCGACCGGTCAAAAATTGTTCAGTTCAATTTTTCGACGGGTCGAAGCTGCTCTGTGCACTACTTTAATTTTTTTCGACGTTTTTTTTTTCTTTGACAAAATTGTATCTTGGCTTGCTTTTTGCCATATGTGTAAATATCAAACCATACATAAGAATAGTATGAAATAGAACATTCTCAACACTTTCATATACTGAAAAATAGAGAAATATTTATTATACTGCCAAAAAATAACAGTTACATCATGGATGTTCTTATTCCAAAATTGACTAAAACAAAGTCTCAAAACATGACTAAAACCAAGTCAAAAATAAAACGAAACTGGATTACATAGCAAAGACAGGAGCCTAATACATAGACTACTCAAAAATCGAAGTCACCAGACTTGCACTTCTTGTAGGCATGTTGAAGATCCTTGGGTGCACAACCTCCATTTTTTTGTGCATGTGCTTGGTAAAACCATATCTATAGCACGATGGCAATCACAATAGTAGAAGCAGAACGTGAAAAATTCTCATCATTCCTAGAACCGGAATTGGAATGATTCATATTGGAGTAAAGGCTATTGTCATGGTGAGTCCAAGTCAAGTTTTGACTATATTCTCTACCACGAACATTGCCAGGTCTTTCTCTTCCACCATGGTTATTGTAAGGCTCAGAACGACTATTCATTTTTTTTTTATCCTTAAGTGTCTTCCCACCAATGAGGTAGGAAGTGTACTAATAGACTTCTCGATCATAGCCTGATCAGTCTTTATAATGCCACAAATGCTCAACTCTGATTGAAGCTCTAACATTGCTTGATTAAAAACAAAAAATATTTGGATAATCCAATAACCGGATGAAATCTCATCCTTTTCACAGTTCATAAAGTTGTGCATGATGCACATTATTGAATTTTGGTTTGTAAAGTCACTCACAAAATTGTGGGGTCACTCTTGTACAAATACCGTTCCTTTAGAACTGGATGCATATGATGCCTCAAAAACATGAGGGTTTGAGCTTTGCAAACTAGAGTTTGTGGAAAACTAGGGTTACATCAAATCTCCTTAAACACAGACATATTATTTGAATTATTTATAAAAAAATATCATCGCATTTTTCAGCCTAATCACCTAAAGCGCACACACACACTCTCTCTCTAAGTCGGCGACCTCAATCTTCTACCAATCAAATACGCTGTCGGCGTCAATCTCCCATCCACTGGAGGCATGTCTCGCGGTCTAGCTTGCTTCGCTTCTGCTCAACGCGCCTCTCTCCCTCATTGCGTCTCAAGCCGCGCTATGGTCTGGGCCGGATTTCTTTACGGTATTCATTCCATCTATCAATCCAACTTGTACTAGTTATGGCAGGTGGGTTTGTAAAGGTTCAATTTCCTTAAAGGGTTTTGCTTAGTGTTTGAACAAGTTGCATAGAGACCGTGCTTAATTACGAGGAATTGGCGAGGAGGAGTACCTGAAGAGGTGGAAGTGGGTGCTGTGAACTTTGAGAAGGAGCTCTCGAAGAAGGTGGTGGTTGGGTAAAGTCGATGAATATTTGACATATCCAATTTTGAAGACATATACAAGCTATGGGCTTTCGTTGCACAATTCCCAGATGCAGACTTTGTGGAGAAGGATGGAGATACATAGTTCTTAATCAGAAAACCATTGAAGTTTAAACTAATGTAGTAAACAGCGATCTTTGATATAAAACAATAAGAACAGATTTTTCTGCATTTTATCTCTCACTCATAGCATTATTATTGTTAAACTTAACGAAAAATAGATATTTAGACAGATACTTGAACAAATACTTAGACAAATACTTAAATAAATATATTATTTTAGACATGTACTTGACAGATATTTAAACAGATACTTGAACAAATAGGTGCTTTGGCCCATTCAACATCCATAACCTCCTATCCATTCCGCACAAGGCACTACTGGAGGAGGGCATCGGGGCGACGTAGTTATATTTCTACGTCGCTCCGATTTTAGATGAGGCGACGTACTTTGGCTTTGATAAAAAGTACGTCGCTTCAAAAAATTCAGGCGACGTAGATTGAAGTACGTGGCTTCAAAAAACTGAGGCGACTAGTTTTTCATTCGAAGCGACCAAACTAATCTACGTCGCTTCGAATAAAAACTAGGCGACGTAGATTGAGCAATCTACGTCGCCAAGATTTTATTCGAAGCGACGTAGATTAGTTTAGTCGCTTCGAATGAAATCGAGGCGACGTAGATTGATCAATCTACGTCGCCTCGTTTTTTTTAAATCTGGATCTACTCTTCTTCTTAAAGTCAACCCGTTCATAAAGTGAGAAGTTTACAAAAACAGTTTCCCCGAGCTCTGCAACTGTTTTGGGCGATTTTGGGGAGAAATTAGAGGAAATTGAGAAAGAAGGTTGTTCTTGCCATTGATTTGATTCTTGAGTAAGGTTAGTTTGATTTGTATCTCTTTAACCCTCTTTATGACCATAATATGTTAAATTAGAAGTGAAATTGAAGTTTTGGTGAAATGTTTGAAGTTGAATTGAATTTGGTGTTATGTTGTAGTTTTAGTGTTTGAATCATTGAATTGTGTTAAATCATGTTATGGGTTCATGAATAATGTTTGAAATTTGGTTAAGTTTAGTGAAATTTATTGATGATTAGAAGTGAAATTGAAGTTTTGGTGAAATGTTTGAAGTTGAATTGAATTTGGTGTTATGTTGTAGTTTTAGTGTTTGAATCATTGAATTGTGATAAATCATGTTATGGGTTCATGATTAATGTTTGAAATTTGGTTAAATTTAGTGAAATTAATTGATGATTAGTGTAGATTATGTGTATTCGAGCCTTAATTAGTAGTGTTATTAGTGTTAATCATGATTTTGAGCGTATTGCTATATATAATTGTGGTGTTTATCAACTTAGAACTCCCGTTTGAGAATCAACAACTCATCTAGTTGATCGAGTTGAGTTGTTGATTCTCGAATTGTCCCATTTTTGGACACTTTAGGTGAACATGACTTTGTTGATCCTTTTGCTATTCGTGTGATTTCAGTTTCAGTTTTGGGATATAGTTTCGACAGTGTCTCCTTTAAATGTTACCCGAGTGCAAATTAGGTTGTTTAGATATGTGTGCACTCGGGGAACTGTAGGGAGATGCTGCCGAAATATCCCTAAACTGGAGCTGAAACGCATGGGTGCAAAAGCGTTGACAAATGTCGTGTTCCCCTGAAGGGGATAGGACCCAACCCGGAGGTATAAGGCGAAGAAGTGTGGGGTTTTGGTTGAATCGCAACTGTGGCGTGGTAACTTTGTTCATATTGATTGTTTATGTTGACAGGAAACATGGACGGACTCCCAGACAAAACTTGGATGACATATCATCGTGCTGATCCAAGGTACATCAACGGCATATTCGAGTTCATGAATTTTGCCCTGCTACATAGTAACGGAGCCGATTATCACTACTGCCCGTGCAAACGTTGTAAGAACGGTCCGTTCAAGGTTACTATGGATCAGATGTATCATCACTTATCACACAGTGGTATGAGTCCTACTTATACAGTCTGGCACCTTCACGGGGAAGTTTCTGGTGAACCGGCAATGCTCAGTCAACGAAGACAGTGGCTTCAAGATAGAGTCGGTCCTTCTAGTGGTGTCGGTCCTTCAGTGAACCCGCAGTTGGAGATTCTACATGATGCATATCCCTATTATCCTGGATACCATGCAGATGCACCCCAACAATTTGTGGAAGATAATTCGGGCATGAACTTCAATGACATGGTAGACGATGATTATGAAAAGTACGATAGATTATTGAAGGAGTCACAGACCCCATTATATAAAGGCAGTGAGGAAACTGTTTTGAGTGCCATATTAGATGCAATGGAAATGAAAAATGAAAATGGATGGTCGGACACAAGTGTTGACTCTTTACGTATTTACATTAATAAACTTCTTCCTAAAGGGCACACATTCCCCTGTTCATACTCGAGAATAAAAAAAATCTTGAGTGATCTTTCACTGGGTTACGAAAGAATTCATGCGTGTGAGTTTAACTGTGTGTTGTTCAGGGGGGCGCTTGTAAACGAGAGGATTTGTCCAGTGTGTTATTCTGAAAGATATAAGCCAAATACGAATGATATTCCCAAAAAAATAATTCGTAACTTCCCTCTAACACCAAGGTTGAAGCGCTTGTTTATGTCCCCACACACTGCCAAGCATATGCGATGGCTGGGGGAGCGGATATGCGTGGCTGGTAGCCTCAGCCACCCAGCTGACGGAGAAGCGTTTCAACATTTTGACAGAACTTTTCCAGGTTTTGCACGGGACTGCAGGAATGTGCGCCTTGGAGTAGCAACAGACGGTTTCAATCCATTCGGAACAATGGGAACTTTGCATAGTACATGGCCCGTTGTTGTGATGCCGTACAATCTACCACCATCAATGTGCATGAAGAAGGAATATAACATGTTATCAGTGTTGATTCCAGGCCCTAAATCTCCCGGAAAGTGCCTTAGTGTACTCATTGAGCCGATGATCGAGGAGCTAATACATTTATGGGTCGTTGGAGTCCATACTTTTGATCGAGTAGACAATGAGGTATTCTTGATGAAGGCAGCGGTAATGTGGACTATTAGCGACTTTCCAGGTTTAGGGATGCTTGCGGGGTCAACTGTGAAAGGGTACAAGGCATGTCCAATCTGTCTAGATGAGCTAACTTTAGAGCATATATGTGGGAGGATAGTTTATGAAGGTCATCGAAAATGGCTCCACCAGGATCACCCTTGGAGATTGAGCAAGGCATTTAACGGGAAGGAGGAGTTTGGCGGAAGACCCTATCGTAAGAGTGTAGATGAAATTTTGGAGGACGTTAGGTCAAACGTTTACCCTATTCTTAGCCAACATGAAGACTTGAAGGTGCCGTACAATCCGAATAACAGACAGTGTTGGACTCACGAAAGCATATTTTGGAAGCTGCCGTATTGGTCATCATTGAAGATCAGACATTGCCTAGATGTCATGCACATTGAAAAAAATGTGTGTGACAACATCCTTGGAACCATTTTTTCGATTGAATCGAAGTCTAAGGATGGTCCAAAAGCTCGTGCTACTTTGAAGAAGAGGAATGTGCGAAAAAACCAGTGGCAAAGAGCGGGTGACTTGGCTACGGGGAAAGTTCCTCATGCACCTTTTTTAGTTAAAAAGGATGATCTAGAAGATGTGTTCCAGTGGTTCAGGGATGTTAAGTATCCTCTTGGTTATGCAGGTAGTTTGAGAAGTAAGGTGAAAATAAGTTCCCAGTCACAGTTTTATGGATTGAAGACGCATGATTGCCATGTCTTGCTTCAACGTCTTCTTCCTGTGGTTATAAGAGGGTTCCTGCCAGAAAACGTTGTCAAGCCATTGATAACACTGTCAAATTGGTTTCGTCAACTATGCAGTAGGGAGCTTAAGAAGGAGGTTGTGCGTGACATGGAAACTGAGATAGTGATGATTCTCTGCAATTTGGAGCTCATATTTCCTCCACATTTTTTTACATCTATGGTTCATCTCATGGTTCATCTGCCCGAACAAGTATTCCTTACAGGTCCAGTACACTATACATGGATGTATCCAATTGAAAGGTAAAATTTTTTGTTATTGCTAATATTAGGAAAATATGTTTGTACTAATATTATTGTACTAATCTTGTGTAATATGTCGGCAATTAGGAAAATATTGTACTAATCTTTAAAGCTGTGTTTTTGCAGGCAATTAGGAAAATATAAAAAGTCAATGAGGAATACACGTTACCCGGAAGGTAGTATTGCTGAACAGTACCTCGTACATGAGTCGGTGACGTATTGTAAGGCTTATCTCAGACGGATGGACAACGAAGATATCGACACTTCCATATCTGGGTGGAATGTCAGCTGTGTTTCACTCTTAGAAAGACCAGATATTATCGAGACTCGTCGCCAGTTCAGGTTGACTGAGTCAGAGACTGCTGAGGCTCACTGGCAAGTCTTGGTGGAAACAGACGAAGTTAAACCTTACCTAGAAGAACATCTCAGAAGGTTCGAGGCTAAAAATGGTGAAGATTTCGACGAGCGGCAGCGGAGGAGGAGTTTTCTTTGATGGTTCTTAACATGGGTACATATGCCTATTAATTCTTGTAAGGTTCTTTGAGGGTTTATAACACTTATCTTTAACTCCTCTTAACACTTATCTCTCAGGTGTCCCTTAAAGAAAAAAACTCGGACCCGAGCTTGGTTGCAGGAATAAAGTCATTAGCTCAAGGACCTCAGCAATGTCGGGTTTATAAGTCGTGTTATGTGAACGGTGTCAAGTTCACATCGTTTGATAGAGATCAAAGAACCGTGACTCAAAACAGCGGTGTCATGATAGACATGGGTTCATCCAAGTTCTACGGCCATGTTAACTACGTGGTCGAAGTATTATATGCAGGCCGTATGCCAGTGGTGTTGTTTAAGTGCACATGGCACAACTCCGAGGACCCTGAAGATCTTGACACCCTTATAAAAGATCATGGACTGATATCAGTGAATACAAACAACAGTTACTATGAGGATTCACCCTTCATAATTGCAACCAAAGCAAAACAGGTATTCTACATAGACGATCCAAAGGCTGGTGGTACTTGGAAGGTAGCACAAGAAATGTCGCACCGCAATGTCTACAGCGCCGAAGTTCTGGCCATAGATGAAAACATATCGCGTACAGGAGATCATATCTTCGAGCCTTACCAAGAGGACACTCCCACGGTGATACAATTTTACCCAGATTTTCAACTACTTTTGGACGAAGAAGGAGACGAGGACGAGGACGAGGACGAGGAGGACGAGGACGAGGACGAAGACGAGGACGAGGACGAGGAGGAGGAGGAGGACGAAGACGAGGACTAAACTAATATTATTATCTATTTGAAACCTAAATTCGTATTTTCTTTAAAGCATAATTTATGTATACGAGAAAATATTACTAACTTTATAATTCTAAACTTCATTTATTCATAAAAAAACAAAATCAAAAATTAAATAGAAGGAAGCGACGTAGATTGATCAATCTACGTCGCCTCATTTATTCATAAAAACAACAAAATAAAAAATTAAATACAAGGAAGCGACGTAGATTGATCAATCTACGTCGCCTTATTTATTCAAAAAAACAAAATTAAAAATTAAATAGAAGGAAGCGACGTAGATTGATCAATCTACGTCGCCTCATTTATTCCAAAAAAAAAAACAAAATAAACAATTAAATAGACGGAAGCGACGTAGATTGAGCAATCTACGTCGCCTCATTAATTCAAAAAAACAAAATTAAAAATCTAATCCAAGCGACGTATATTGATTCCTACGTCGCCTCGTTTATTAAAAAAATTAAAAATTAAAAATTATGAAGCGACGTAGATTGATCATTCTACGTCGCGTAGATTAATAAAATGAAACCACGCGACGAAGAATGCAATCTACGTCGCCTCGTTTCCTTTATAATTCCAGAATCACAGATTGCTTTCTTCTTCTTCTGATTTCATCCACACTTCTTCTTCTTCCTCGCGCCGTCGCCCCCAAATCCCTAACCCACAAATCCCTAATCGACCTATCCTCATCTAAACTCCTCCATCTCAACCCTCCATCTCACCCCTCCTCCCTAATTAATCCCAACATCCCGAAACCATCTTCTTCCTCCCTAATCTCAATCTTCACAGGTTCGTCTCTTTCTCTCTCTCTCTCTCTCTCTCTTTTCTCACTCTCTCTCCAAAGCTGCCCTTCAAAGTGTTCGTATATTTCCCAATCTCAATCTCTCAATTTCATTCTCTCTTCGTCTTTAAATTTAATCGAATCTTGTTTTCTTCTTTCAGGTTTAGCGTTCCCGAGGCAGCCCCTTTCACCGCCGTGCTCAAATTCGCCACCGAAGAATTCAAAGTGCCTCCTCAGACCAGCGCCATCATCACCAACGGTATTTTGAGGTGTGACCAGTATTTGGCATTTTTATGACCTAATATTTGGTTACTGAGATTATGAGTTGAGGTTTATTCAAAAAGTCAATAACTTCATATCCCAGCATACTTTGGCATAAACTTGTTATTACTGAGATACTCATTGTGTAGTATCCTGTTGCTACTCAATCATTTTCTTTGGTTTGTAGTCGAGTTCTGTTCCCCAGAAAGTACAGCATTGTTGAAGCATGTTCTGTTCCTTGTGAATCATTTTATGTAGCCCTTAGTTGCTCTGTCCCATTTCATTTGTTTGACATTCTGGTTCATGATGCAAAGTATAAAGCATAGTCAACTTCGCTTATAGAGTCTGCTTTTATATTTTGGATTTTGGAATTTACTAGACTATGAAAGACACAATTTCTATATGAGCTTTGTGAATAGATGGTACTATACACAATTTCTCTAGTTTTTACATTTTACATTTTTTTTATTGTTATAGGAAAAGTTAAAACTACTAAAGACACACTCTAATGCATGTAGACGGTTAAGTAGTATGAGCATAGGAGAATTTAGGGAAGAATGATAGAGGAGAAGATAAGTCAGTAGCTTAGGAAGAGAATGTAGATTCATGGGCTTAATTTTTTTGATCATGTATCAATATTGGCCTTTAGTGATCAAGTATTGTTGCTTATCAGGGAATGTAATTGCTGCAAGTTAATGTCTAGTATTTTCTTGGCAATCTCACTGAATTGAGCGTGATATTTTTTAGCTTCATGTGACATTAAGCTAGCATGTGTGATTAAGGGTTTGGTTAAATGAAAACATATGCGTAATGATTGTAGTATTCTCGGGATTAAGGATTAAGGGTTTGGTTTCCCGAAAAGATATGAATGTGATTCTTCCTGTGCGAATGCGATAAGCTATATGTGTTTTGTGATGATAAGCTATATGTGATGATAATATGCGTAACCTAGGTAACTATAGAATTATAGAAGTACAAACGAGTAAATCATCTAATTAATACATAACAGTTTAGTTTTAATAGAATGGCTCCCGGAGATACTGCATACAAGAGGAGGAAAGCGTTGATCCAGCGTCGTGAAGCGGAAGCGGCGGCAGCTGCGGAGGCGGCAGCTGCGGAGGCGGCGGAGGCGGGGTGGCGAGCATTCAGCCGAGATGGGGCTTCCGGGTCTGGTTGCCCCACGGGACAATCGGCGACCCCGTCGATTGCAGAAGCTCCGCAGTTAACGCCCGCCCCTCCACTTGAGGATGCGATTCCGCAAGGAGCGGATGACAGCAGCGACGCCACTACGGCGTCACAGCACCCTCCCGCCCTCAGCATCCGGTGCAAGAAGACCAAACTCCCTGACATGGTCGACATGGCAACCGGAGACCCGACGACGGAACAGCGCGGAGTCGTTGTCGGGACGAAGACGGAGTACCTCGTCCGGATGAACAACAATAGGCGACTACAAGTCGCTTACTCTACGAGGCATGCGGGGCCTGCGACGAGGGAAATGAGGAGTCTGATGTGACGAGACATCGGTAGCATCATCCGCGGAAAAGTTCCAATGCTTGCATCTAGCTTCTTGGGACTTAGCGATTTGCATCGCGATATCGTCGGCTGAAGTCTTGAGGTATACTTGCTGGCCTTAGCTTACTTACATACTTGTAGTAAATGTAAATATAACTTTTACATAACGGAATTTAAATGTGTTGTGCTAGACGAACTACGACATCCCGGCGACTGATGTGGAGATGTGGAACTTCATTGATAGGACGGCGCAAACAATCTATAAGGATTGAAAGTACGATTGCCATCAACATTATCTCCACGTCAGCTAGGAGACTCCGGCTGAGTTTCTCGGGAGGGAAGACCAATGGGCGTGGTTAAAAGCCCACTTTGAAGACCCTGCTTACTTGGTGAGTTTCATAAACGAACCTACAGTTTTGGTCAAACGTTCGAACAATATGCATGTTTATCTGTACTTATTTTAAAATGATTTTTGTGTGTGTGTGGCAGCGATTGTGCGAACGGAACTGAGGAAACCGAAACAAGAACAAGGAGCAGCAGCTCAACCACCATTCGGGATCCCTCGCCCTCTCGTACCGAAGCGAGGTGTTGGAGAAGGAGGGTCATAGAGCGCCCGCCGTCCAGACGTGGATTAACGTATACCAGCCGGAGAGGAATGCGGCTGAGAAAGTGGTAAGCTCAAATAGGTTCACGTTACGTTATTTCAATTATTTTTGTTTACTAAATTGTAATATTATTTATTTTATCTATTTTAATTGAGCAGGCGGCAGTGAAGCATCGACTCGATGAAGTCTTGTCGCAACAAGATAGTGTTGCGGGCCCAGTTGACGGCGAAGAGGTTTCCCAACCCCAGCCTCTTCCTCTTGATACACAAATAAATATCATAGAGGAAGAGGTGGGTTCAAGGCACGGGACCTCTATAAGAGGTAATAAATCTCCAAAACGATTCAGTCGATGCATATCTCGATTTACGTTTTGCTTTATTTTGGTGTTCGTATAGTTTACTAATATTTGTTCTTGTTCGACGTTACAGGGGTGGGGCGCGCTCTCACACGCGACCCCAAACCGAGAGGAGGGGCCCGGGTACAGGCCCGGGTACAGGAAACCCAAATTCAAATGCAAAAGGAGATCGATGAAGCCAAAGAGGCGGCGCGCAGATCGAGCGAGGTGGCGCAGAAGGCCATAGCGGAAGCGAGTGCGCTCGCCCAAAGGATGCAAGAAATGGAGGCCATGATGCGATCATTCCAGGCTGCGAGTCAACAACCTCAAGCTCCTCCACCACCTCCCGGCTCGTAAACTGTATATAGGATTTGTATAAACTTGATTTGTGTAAACTTGATTTGTATAAACTTTTAACGTTTTGATTTGTGATTGAATGCGTTTTTGTGGTTGAATGCGTATCTGCAATTTGAATGCGTTTTTGTGTTTGTAAATTGCGATAGGTCGTGACTTGGTACAATAATATTTAATTTTTATTTTTTTTATTTTTTAATAAATGAGGCGACGTAGATTGTTCTATCTACGTCGCCTCATTTAATTAAAAAATAAAAAAAAATAAATGTTAAATACATTGAGGCGACGTACATTGATCAATATACGTCGCCTCAATTTATTCAAAAATAAAATAAAATAAATTTTAGATAAATTTAAGCGACGTAGATTGATCAATATACGTCGCCTCAATGTATTTAATATTTATTTATTTTTTATTTAGAAATAAATTAGGCGACGTAGATAGAACAATCTACGTCGCCTAGTTTATTAAAAAATAAAAAAATAAAAAATTAAATAAATTTTAGTTAAATTTAAGCGACGTAGATAGAACAATCTACGTCGCCTCATTTATTAAAAAAATAAAAAAAATAAATATTAAATAAATTGAGGCGACGTATATTGTTCAATATACGTCGCTTCAATTTATTAAAAAATAAAATAAAATAAATATTAAATAAATTGAGGCGACGTATATTGTTCAATATACGTCGCTTCAATGGATTAAAAAAAGAAAAATAAATAAAATTAAGCGACGTAAATTGATCAATATACGTCGCCTCAGTTCAAGCGACGTGATCAATCTACGTCGCTTCAATTGAAGCGACGTTACATTATTTACGTCACGTGAAATGAAACGAAGCGACGTAGATTGTATCTACGTCGCCCCAATGGTGGCGTGATCAATCTGAAGCGACAAGACGAGGCGACGTCGTTTTGGTCACAAGAAATCGAGGCGACGTAAAATTCATACGAGGCGACCACCTTTCTACGTCGCCCCGATTTCCTCCTCCAGTAGTGAGGGGATAAAAGAAAATGGTGAACAAAATAAATTAGATTATTGCAGGGAGCCAGATGACCAGTTTTGATAGGAAATTCTGTAGTTCATGTACTGATTCACCAACAAACCTGAAAGAAGGTTGTAGCGATAATGATATCTGGTTTTGTCTTTGAAGTGTATAGGAAATACTGCTATGGTTTTATGTGGCTGCGATACTAATGATTCAATAGTACATAATGAGTAAATTGAACAGGATAGGTGTTGCTGATAAATGCACGGAACTTGGTTAATGACTTAATTAATGCACATTGTTGATTGAGTAGGGTGGTGTTTGGCCATGCATGCTAGATGCATCTGTTAGATATGTAAATGCATAAATGTTGTTACCTTAGACATATATAGCTTGTAATCTTGTTAGGACTGTCATTTGTCTTTACCATTATCTGAAACTTCATTTTTTCGAACTAAATACATTAAATTATAGTTGCTTTACCGGAATACTTAATTGGTAGACTGATTTCATTGGATTTGTCTAAACCATGGAATCAGTACTACTTCCACTCGTAGGAACCAAGACCACATCACTATGACAAAGAACATGTTGTGTCCTCTATGGATACATGACTTAATTTGCAAACATATATTGTCTATTGGGTGTGTCACAAGGACCAGAATTGTTATTCTGCACTTTGATTATGTTTATCAGAACTTTGTAAGTCAGATAGCGATTCCAGAATGGAAATTACCTGTCTAATAATGAAGAAAGGCTCACTTGGGCGATACACAAGCTTAATTGGCTTATACAGCCCTTGAAATGTATTACGGTTATGTTCAAGCCCTATTTTTCATTCATTCTTTCAAGATAATTCTTTTTTGAAGGAAAGTAGAGATTTTCAAACTTATAAAGGGTCTCGTTTACACTATTGTTAAACTTGAACAAATATTTAAACAGATACTTGAACAAATACTTAGACAGATACTTAAATAGATACTTCCAACAACTAAGTTATGGTCAAGCCCTTTGTTTTTTATTCATTCTTCCAATCTCATTCTTTTTCGAAAGAAAGTAGAGATTTTCAAACTTATAAAGATCTATATATGTATAGCTAGCTAAGCGTGCATCCAGTCTTAGACCACTGACCCAGATTTTTGTGTTAAGACTGATGGATCACAGGCTGCTGCATGTTAAGAAAAGAGCACGCATGCATTCAAATTTAGAGCGGGACAGATCTAAGCAACCCTAACATTGAAACCAATATGTTAAAAGAGCATGCATGCATTCAAATATAGACTACTGGTAGATGGAGTTAACTTATTTGCTCGTAGCCTACCAAAGTACCAATATACCTTGCCAAGTTTATGATCCATGTACTTTTTCTAACTTGCTAGGCTGCTAGCTAGCACCCGTTTAGGTTATGGAAAACAAAAGGAGTAGATCGCACCCAGGCTATTCTACGTAGCTAGCTATGACATAAAGTGATAAAACAACAATGGAGATTGGAGGATATATGTAACATCAACTCTTTACTCTTGGACATGGCACGTTTTTGGTAAAAGTTCTAACCTAGAATAATACTCGGTAGCCAAACTGCATCCATCCTATATATCAATTCCTGTTACATCGACAGTCATCTCAGCATCTCCCTAAAAATGCATTTTAGTTTTAGGAATGTTCACTTCTCGATATGCACTGAGGTCGAAGCAAGTGTCCAAGATCGAAAAACCTGGTGCTGTAGGGTATCCAGAAAACTGCTTCAGAAACTCTGCCTTGATAGCCTTGTAGAGTGAAGGAGGGAGCCTTGATAACAGTCCCAGATTCAATTAAAATCCCACCACTTGCAAGATTAGGAGCTGCATCGCAGCTCCACCAATACTT
This sequence comes from Geum urbanum, assembly GCA_946800695.1. Taxonomy (NCBI): domain Eukaryota; kingdom Viridiplantae; phylum Streptophyta; class Magnoliopsida; order Rosales; family Rosaceae; genus Geum; species Geum urbanum. The sequence continues at coordinate 6,154,379 of OX327013.1, read as the reverse complement.
ATACCAGTGAGGTTGAGAAAATAGAAGGTAGATAGCTGTGAATTTGCAACCATTTTGGTGTAAGAAACCGAGCCATGGGCCTAGCAAAACATACAGACACATCCCTCTCGACCATATTCCAAGCTTAGATCAACGGTCTCCAAATCTTCAGAGTCGATGCAGAGATCGGATTTTAGTCGGCAGAGAAGGCGGAGGATTTGGGAGAAGGCGGAGGATTAGAAGAGAAAATGAGACTGATTCAATTGGCTTTAGGGGCAAAATCGTCAAAAAAAATGAGTTTTATAACTTTTTGGACTTTTTTTTTTGGAGAAAATGATATCGATCAGCTGAATTTTTTTTATATAAAAAAAGTAGGTCATAAGTTGAGCATTTTTTACCTTGGTGTCATAAGTTGATTTTTTTTTAAAAACTTACCTATTTTTGGGCTTTTAAATAATTTTCCCTTATTTTTATATAGAAGTTATTCCTTAATAGATGTTTAGTTAAAAATTAGATTAAAAATATCACGCAAATATCAAAGAAAATAATTTAGTTGCGATAACATTTATAAAGCATAAATATAGGTTATAAGATATCTGCAAACTCAAATATGTAATAACAACTATAAATCATCAATCGTCAACTCAAATTGTTATAGAAATGTATTTTAATTTGGGTCGTGTTCGATGACATAAAAAATTTTACACAAAATTTTACATAGATTCTCAACCGTTAGATTTTAAACGATCAATGGCTCAAATTAATTTATACACACATATTTACTTTTATTTATTTTTATTAAATCTACCACAATAAAAGATAATAAATATAAAAAAATCTCTCCTATCAAAAAAATATATAAAAAAATCTCTCTCTCTCCCTCTCCCACCCGGATTCTCTTTTCTTCCGTACGTTATCTTCTTCTTCTTCTATATCCTGATATCCATATCGATATGAAGGTAAGTTATATGTTATTTATTTTTTCTCCAGAAAAATTCCAACAAATTCTATATTTCTATGTTAGTATATTAGGATTGTTCTTCTGCTTGACAATCTATGAGGGATAGGATGGGATGTACAGGTGGACGGGTGGGATTAAAATATAATTAACAGTGTATGTTACGCAGAGAAAGAAGGTTAATTTAAATGGGAATGACACGTGACTTGTTTTTAACAACATCAATTAATCTTTAACGTCTGTTTGGGACGGAGTGATCAAAGTAACTAACGGTGTAATTCGATAGTGACCTTAGTGATAATTATCATACAGGAGTGAGCAAAGTTTAGAACATGCTATACATGAGTGATCATCCGAGCAATTTTCCCTTCTAAAAATTATAAATTCTCTCTCTCTCTCTCTCTCTCTCTCTCTCTCTCTCTCTCTCTCTCTCTCTCTTCTCGCAAAAATTACAGTAGCAGCAGAGAGATCGACACATCCACCAGCTCCAACTAAACTGCCTCCACCGTCAACCTTGGGCCTCGGCTTGCACGACGTAGCCGTAGCCATAGATTCAGCTCGCGCACAACAACCTCTCAACTTCTCAGCGTGACGCAGCCTCCACAGTCATGCCTTGGCTCGCATGACACTCCCCCCTCTGATGCCGAGCAGAGCAGCTTCGCCTTAGGATTGCCTCGAGCTGCTCCACCGTGACACCTTACCCTGCCTCACTCCCCGGCTCACTGCCGCTGCTTCTAGATTTGCTCGGGCTCGTCACCGCTAGTAGTGCTCTTTTTTTTTTGGGTGCCCATATAATTTTTCTGAGTACCCAAAGTAATTTAAAAGAAAAAAAGAAGATGAAAAAGACATAAATATCCCTAAAAAGTTAAGGGATATTCAAGTTTTAACAAACGTTTGAGAACGACTGGCCAATTTTATAGTAAAACATTAAGCTGAGTGACCATTTTGATATATTACATTCAATAGACACTATATGCAACAACCTAGACCAAGACTAGCGAGTTAATTATTGATAGTCGTGTTTAATTAACAAGTTAATTATCATATATCACGTTTATCAAGATTCATCATTCATCGTGATCTAAAAATTAATTTTTTATAGGTTATAATTTTAGATTCACCTTCTTCATAGAAATTGTAGGGACATTACTGTAAGCTTGTGCATATTTTTATTGAATTTTTTGGAGGTCCAAGTTAATTGTTATGAATTTTAGAAATTTTGTGTATTTAAGTGATTATTTAAAAATCAACCATTTGTTAAATTATTTGGGCCATCGATCAATTTTCAACTTAGGGTATAAATTTTGAAATTTGTACCTGGATGGGTAAAACCCAATCTCACAACCCGAATGTTGACCAAGAGAATTGACCCGATCCTGGTTCCTATCTAAATCGTCACACGACCGGAATTTCTCTAGTTGGCCACCTTTGGCGATCAAACCGGTCAGAAGCGGTTTCTCTTCTCCTTCTAGACCTTCCCACACCCTCAAACCAACCATGCATTGCCTCTCAGAGAGGAATTGAACCCGTGAAGTTTTTTGGGTGTTCCGGGAAACCCTTGTCGTCAGAGGCGGCGTTTCGGCTACTGTTTGGTGATGCAATGTTAGGGGTTTTGATCTCCATCGGTCCAGTAGTCGAACGCCACTGGTCTTGCGATGTATGTCGGCATAGACGATGAATGACCAACACAGGATTTTAAGGAGTTTTTAATCATTTTGAGGTAAAATTTGACGTCTTCTGACCATTTGTTGTGGTTATGGTAGTTAGGTAGTTTGTTAGGCTTGGAATGTGATTTCCATTGATATGTCAAATGCAGGAATCCGAGGTGGCCAGATTCCCGCAGCGCGTGGGCGCCATGCACGATGGAGCCCCAGCGACCTGAGAGCCAAATTGTCACGGGAAGTTTTCTAAGCTATTTAGTAACCGTTTTCATGTATATTTATATCGTTCGACATACTTCGTAATGTTTTGGCTCTCACAGAATTGTGGCGGCTTGACACTTTGACGCGGGTAATCATCGCTTGTCGAATCGAGAGGTCTTTGCGAGAGCGTGTATCGAGAAATTTTTGAGGATATCCCGAGTTACGGGGCATGTTTAGCGAGAAATATTAAATATGAGTTTCCGATATGTGTTTTATCTCTAATTCTTTTATCTACGTCGGTCACACAGCCAATAGTCATTAATGTAGTTAGATCTTTGTATTGGTTTAGGGGCCCCAAATATGATTTGTTGGTTAGGGGATCGAGGGCTGCTTTTATGGCAATCTAGGCCCTTATGAATGGATACCTTTATTTTTACAGTCGTAGTGAGTCACTATTATCTTACTTACTATCGCACAAGCTTCAATTTTCAGTTTTCATTTTCTAATGTTAAGACTTATGTGCATATTTTACATTATTGCATCGATGCATTAAATACTCGGTTGATCCCCGAGGGCTCCAGGATGATTTAAAGGCTCTAACTTGGCACACATGTCGTCCGAGTTAGAGGATCTAGGCGACATGCACATACAATTATCCTCTCGGATAAAAGGTCCTTAGACGATGCCTCCACTTTACTTGCACACCGAAGTTTCATATTTGACTCACTTAGTTTTTATATTATCTTCAGTATCGGTGGAAAGACATAGATTATCTTTGTTTTAACGTGTGCTCGATTATTATTTTTATCCACTTAGTCTAACGATTTTTATGTTTTATATGTCTTTCCTTGGGCTCTTCAGTTTAAAATGCCTAGATTTATAGATTTTTCATGGAGGTCGGACATGCATGCAGATCGAGGCATAGCGGTAACTTCTGTAGGATCCGATGATGATCCTACGAGCTAGTAGTTTATTTAGTATAGCTAGTTTAGTATATATAGCTTCTCTAATTTTTAAAAGAATCTATGTATTCAATATTAAGAAATAGTTTCTTTAAGTTATCATCTTTTGATTATTAATCTTCATTTAGATCTTTGGTTTAGAATTTCTAGGCATTAAGGGTCATTAAGGCCTAATCTCTGTTTAGACAACTAAATCGGGGTTGGGTCCTTTCACTATATGACATTCGATATTGACTAAATTGTTGATCTGGAAATAATTGGGTGACCATTTGACCAAATTTGTCAGCTTTTTATGAAGTTTAAACAGGAATGGGAAAAATGATAGAGATGTTTGTCAAGTTTGACGGTTTAGTCGCTTTGGTCACTAAACAATATGACAAATTTAGTCATCCAAGTTTTACCCTAGCATTCAGATTGGTCACTCTGTCTGTTTTTAACATTAAAAAAAACTTATTTGGTATCTGTAAAGTGCATACAATTTTTTTATTATCTTGACAATGACAAAAATATCTATTTAGGTAAAGCACATGTGTGTCACATGTGTAATTTTTAACATTCAAAACGAACAAAGTGATCGATCTGAATGACATGGCAGAACATGGATGACCAAATCAATATGTGTCATTGTTGGATGACCAAATCAATATTTTATTTTTAATGTGTATCAAGCACCGTCTAATCGGTATCATCTACCTTAGCATGAGCAACCCAGAACTTCAACTGAGAACTTACACTGAAAATATAGAATATGTGGAATGTCATGCCTCGTACTCTGGACGGTCATGACTTCAACCAACTAATCTGTAATCTAGGCAATTTAAAACCAAAAACCTAAGGAAAGACATAAAAACATAAAACATTAGAGTAAGTGGACAAAATTTATAATCGTACGATATGCGTAAAACTGAAGAAGTAAAATTGTATGTCTTTCCACAGTTTCTACTAAAATTGATGCGAGTTTAAATATCCTAGAATTGAAATAAAGATGGTGGTGATCGTTCAGGGTATTTGCCCTAAGCCAGAACGACTATATGTATAAAAAGTACACGTGATGGGATCATCTAGGGTAATTGTCCTAACCCGAGATAATCTGAGTCAAGCAGGGTGTTTGTCCTAACTTGGTCCGATCGGCTATCCAGCGATCAACCGAATAACCAAGACATCGATGCAACTAAATAAAACCAACACAAAATAAACCTCCAAACTTAAATGCTCTGAAACATAACGTAAAGCATACTGCATAAACATATAATCAATGAACTCGCAAGCAACTATGCAAATAAAGACCTAGTCACAGTACTGTGTCGTGATTTCCATCAAGCAAAAGCACGTCTGTTGGCGCTTCTGTACATCTGCCACTGACTGCTAACACGTCGTCCTGAAACAATGATTATTATTTAATAACTAATCATTAAAAATCATAATGAATATCTAAGCTTATTTATCAACGAGTATTATCGTGGAGAACCTCCCATTATCGAATAATGTGCTTCCCGAATTAATGACGAGTTTAAGTCAAATTGAAAAATCTAATTCTTGAATCCTTTTTAAAGCCGCAACATATTCCTCAAATGTTACGTGACTCGAGGTCAAATCGACAATCGATTTAACTAATAATATCATAAAATTGTTTAATTAATATATGATTAACCACACGTATTAATCATCAACGTCCAAACCAATTCAATAACTTCTTCATTACATTCGGTACATGATTACCAGTAAAACAACATAAAATTTATGCCGAAATTCCATTCACCAGAAGCGCAAGCGGCGCCGGTGACTTTTTTCGGTGACTCAAACCTGGAAACACTTAAAATCTTGCAAGCAATAATTTTCTCAACTACACCAAAGTCCAATTCAACCTCTAACTAGTCGAATTTACCTTGAAACCGAAATTCCCCCAAAACTTCAATCCTTAGATTCTCCTTGCTTCGGTCGAATTAGAATGTATTCTTGGTGTCCTTAGCTTCATGGTGAAGAGAGCTTCAAAATCCAATACGTTTCGCTGGTCGATTTGGCCGAGAAAGGAACCGCCCCAAAGTCTAGGGTTTATAGGGTAAGCGGCCCTTCTCATGAACACCACCGCTTGATCTTCATGAAATAGAGGCTGGGGCATTATGGGTTTGAAAGAGGAGAATGAGAGGAAGAGTTTGACACCAGTCTCGCCAGTTTTGGTGGCCGACCAGCGAGCTCTGTCGTCGGCAACCCACGACACTCGGGAGAGAGGAGAGAAAACCGAGTGGGAGGAGAGAGAAAAGGGTTTTGACCAAAAAGGAGGGTTTCTGACTTTCCATTTACAGAAAATTGTATTTATACTTGCGAGTTGCGACTAACTGATTTCGTAAATTGAATAAAGCGTTCAGTGACTGTAACTTCTTCATCATAACTCCGACTTCAACGTTTGACGTGGCGACGAACTCATCTTGACGAACTCTACAACTTTTCTCCATAAAATTTATAGAAAAATTTAACCAATAAATATCTGATCGAAAAGTCATTAGTAATTATCGACGGTAAAAATTAATTACCTTTCTCGTTTAACCTTAATCCAATTTTTAAACGAAAATCCTCGGGACGGGATGTTACAACTTTTTAGTGACCAAAGCGTCTTAACTTTCAAACATAAGTGACTTCTCCACCAAATTTCCCAAACAGTAATAATATATTTAATTTATTCAGTGAATTTATTTGCATGGATTTTGAGATGTTATCTATTGAAAATTTGGAATAATGAGAGTTCCTAGATGAACCAAGAGTGTTCATCGTGAAAAAAAGAGAGTACCCAAATCGATTAAATAAAGAGAGTTCATAAAAGAATTGATTAAATAAAGAGAGTTCATAACAGAATCGATTAACAAACAGAGAGAATTTGAAAGACCATAAACATATAAGTTGTGATAACCCGAATTTTTCCTATTATTACTTCTAGTTTTCAATATTTCTAATTCGATTTGGCAAGCGCGGTAAATAAGGTTTACCGACAGTAAGGATCGTGAGATCTATAGTTGAATTTTTTTTTAAATCTTTTATATCGGTTGACTTCAGGTAGAAGTCGTATGATTTGTTGAGACGAGTTCTTAGACGCAAGAAATGTCAAAAACGGAGTTACGGGAAGGAAGTTACGATTACTAAAAGTTTGACGGAATTACATTACCATAAATGTATAACTACAAATAGTGCTTTCCCGAAAATTGAAATTTAGACCTTCCATTTCAAGCGTTGACCGAGCATGTCCCTCTCTCTCTCTCTCTCTCTTGATCTCGACGATTTTTGCCACCAAGATCGGCATTGTGATGCATTCCGGTTACCATTAGGCTGCGATTCTTATTGCATTTGAAAGGTCTCCTTTCCCTCTTTCATTATCTGGTCTCATTTTTGGTGGGGGAACTCTGTGGAGGACGAATCAACGTCGTGAAATTCTAGAGTTTCGTGGTTTTCTGGTCATCGTCGTCGGTGTTATTTCTGGGTAAGTTTCGAGAGCTCTTTCTCTTCTTATTATGTTGTTGTTGCTGGGATTGTTGATTGCAAGATTTAATCGAGGGGAATCGAATCAATTTTTGATCAATTCATTTGTCCTCCTCCGTGATCGGCGGTTGCCAGTTATTTTAGGCAGTGAGGTTAGGGGGCTTTGGTTCCCCTCTCCTCCCTGAGTCTATTGTGACTGGTCCCGAGGACTGTTGCGGCTCGACGATGCTGGTGCACCATCTATTTGGGTTTTTGGTGAGATTTGGTTCAGTGTCTTTCAAGCCTGATTTCGGATAGTTTTCGGCCGAATTAGGTTTCGAGGTAGTTAGATATATTGTTGGGCTCACCAAGAGATTTCTATCGGTGTGTCATTCTCTGCCGTCACAGGAGGCGGCATGTGGCTGGAAACTGTTTATGGAAACGGGTTGTGTGATATACTGTTAGGTTCATATCGTCAATACGAGCATAGCCGTGAGGCTTAATTAACATTTAGACTTCATCGACCCAATGGGTGGGTGGTGGTGAAGAGTGTCGCCACCAGTGACAGTGTGGCCAACGAAGAAATTAGGTGTGTCATGTGTCGTTATGATTGTTTCATCCTAACTGATTTGTCGAGTACGTTATTCTACTAAATTTGTCGAACTTGATTTCGGATCGAGTGAATTTCTTGATTTACGTATATATTTACAATTTTATGATATTCGAATAGGGCCAAGATGTCACATAAGTAAAGGTATAATCCAAAATTATTGGTAAACTAATTTGTTGTTGATGAAGTCTTTAACGACTGTAAAACTAATACATCTTCTATTTTATTTTATGATGTATGAACCTAAGAAAAATTAGACCCACAAGGCATCAAGTATCATCGATGGGGTCACTGATGTGAAGAATGTGTTGATAGGTAAGTCAATTATCACCAAACATCCGACCAGTCAATCCAAACCTTGCGGTCCAACCAACAAGGCACAATGGGTCATCATTAAAAGGCACCATTTATATCATTCATTGCAGTGGTAGAGTACATGAATGTTTAGGATCCTAGACCATTATGGCTTGCACTCTAAAACTATTTTGGCAATATTGCAGACACCCTGCCCCTGAATCTGAAGGAGAAGTTGAACCCCATCAGCTTCCAAGACTTTAAGTCCAGGCTTCAATTTTGTGATCAGAATATGACAAGTAGATATGCTCAAGAAAATCCTCCGTCCTTTTCCAATTTCTGGAAGAATTCTAGCAAATCAATACCAAAACGAGGTTAGATTTGGTAATATCACAATGTATAATTAGCTTATTCAGATTATGTCTGTCATAGAGAAGCATGATAATATACTTGTAACCAATAGTTTAATGCCAATAGGGAAAAAGAGAGTTCCAGAGGCAAACTATGGAAGCGTATAAAGATAAAAATGCAAGGAGCAGAACCCTAGAGGCAAAGGAAATCTTGGGGGATGACCTGGTCCCTACAACCGCCCCGAGATGAGCCACTAATCACATGCAGACTATGGTGGAGAGGAGTTGTCGGCTTACCGCCAAGAGAGGCGGCAGATGCGATGGTGGATGAGGCAACCAAGGTGGAAGCGCCACCTATGCTGACAAGAGAAATCTGAAGTTCAGCAATCTCGAGAAAAGGGAGGAAATAGTGGTGATGGTGTTTATCACAGATGTGGATCAAGCGATCGCTAGTTCAAGCAATGCAAAGCAAGAAAGGGACTTGCAGAACAATACAAAGCATATTGCGAGAAGCTTACAATGTAGCAGAAGATGGAGATAGAGCATATGCTAATCTCACCTTAGAAAACCTCAAAATTGGCAGAGACTGGATTAATGAGACACCGAATTTTGATTGGTGTTTATGTTTTTCATGAATAATGGTGTTTGTGCCTAATATGTATTATTTTGACATTGTTTTGGTCAAATTTATTTTGGATTAGTTTAGGTTGGTAATATTATTAAAGGCATTGCTTTGACTTATTAATAACCATGCTTGCCTAAATTTTCTGTATTATATACATGAAGATTTATGGTTATTATGAGACTATTTTCTACTAGAGATTATCTTAGTAGCTTATGATGTCTAGAATAAGAGACTTTCGATAATAGTGTGTTTGAGCGGAGCTTGTGTTGCACCCTTGGTCATGAGTGATAAAAACTACATACCCAAACAATTATCGCTAATTAATCGTATCGTGTGGCTTGTTAACGACTTTTTCACCGAGTAAGAATTAGACTTTATTTTTTTTTTACGGAAGTTGTAGAGTATTTTGTTTCGAGTTCGTAGGAATGTTCGAGGAATTTTTCAGTTTAGCGAGCTATTTTTTTATAATTTTTGGAAGTCTGCGTGGAGAAAATATTTAAGAGTATTTACTTAGGTCAGTTTAATTTCAACCGTTGGATCTTGATCAGATCGTTGATTTGATCATATACTTAGGGGTATAAATACAGTATTTACGGTGAAAATATGGGAGAAAAATCAGAAAAATACAGAAACCGGGCAACCCATTTTGTAGGCGACGTGACCTCACCCGACCCGAATTCAAACCCGCCGGAAAACGCCACCGTTGCCGGCGTTCTTGGTATGGTTTTGAAGCTCTCATATCCCTCTTTTGATTTATATATGTGTTGTTGATTTTTGGGTGGTTACAAGTCACGAATCGAGTCGATTAACCCGTCAGTTTCCAGGTTTAACTGATGGCGGAGCTCCGGCCATTTTTCGGTGACGGGGTGGGATGGAATCGATGGGGTTTCATCCCAGGAGTCGAACCCATATGGGTTTGGGGACCGAGGAGCGACGACAACATCGAAATCGACCGGAAACAATTTCCGGCAATTTTCGGGCCATGGGATTTCAGGCAAATTTTGGTCAAACGACGGCTAGTTGGATCTTGGGATAGTTAGAAAAGTTGTTGGCCTAGTTGAGATCTTTCCAACGAGGGGTCAAACGCTCACAATGGAGCAGGTTGCACTGGAGGCGCGTGTGACTCACGCGCCACCATCTGTGGAGGTGCGTAAGAGCCACGTGTCGCTGTCTACGGCGGGGCTCCGGCGATGCAAAAATCCAAAATTGACTAGGGGGTTTCCGAGATAGTTTCTGAGTTGATTTTCACACGTTTTTATCAAATTCTAGTATTAAATGAATTTGTTATTTATTCATGAGACTGTGATCAAGATTTTGGCGAGGGGACTTCCGCCGGACCACAGAGCTAGCTGTGTATAGTGAGTGGATATCTTATTTTCACTGTTGATTTGCGAGTCTATAATTATGCATTTTACGAGTATGCATTTACGATTATGCATTTTCATGGAGGCACATATGATTTCTTTTACACAGAGCATAGTCACAGTTGATGCATCGATGCACTGGCTTCTCGGCTGATCCCCGAGACGCTCCAGGAGGGATAAGACAAACACCTGACCCGTGATTTACACAGTACCCAGGAGGCTTAGGACAAACACTTGACCTGAGCATTCTTGTAACTTTGAGAAAAAACTACTCAAGTTACTGCCTCCACACATTACATAGTACCCTGGATGGTTAGGACAAACACCTGACTTGGGCTTGTTTATTTTTAGACTCTCATCATTTTTATGTACATTGATAGTGAAAGGCATATCATTTATAGTTTTCATTTTAAAGTGAAATGTTATTTTCATCCACTCACTCTAACAGTTTTATTATCTTATATGTCTTTCCCTGGGCTTTTCGGTTTCCGCCGCCCAGTTTGCAGTTTGTATCCTGAGATTACACGTCAGCGATGGAGGCATAGAGTTTGTATCATTGTACTCATCTAGTAGATTCCTAGCTTAACTTAATAGTCTTGTGTATTATGTAAATTAGAAGTCGCTCTAAAAACTGTATAGAGTTTACTTTCGTTGTGTTGAATTTTCCATTTAGTCTTTGGATTTCTTATCACCTTCTGTAAATAGTTTATATTTCTAGTGGATTCAGTATTTGACTGATTTGAGAATTCTGGTTGGGATTTGGTGCCCACGGTTTATTTTTTTGTGGACATTTTAGAAGTGTGATTTCATTGCAGGTTTTTGGGTTTCATGATATTATAAGATGGCAAAATTTTTGTAGACTTGGTTGTCGTTATGGCTTAATTCCGATTTAGGCAACTAAATCGGGATCGGGTCCTTTCAACCATAGAGAATGAACAATTAATATCATCTTTCTTAAAATATCCCCTCAAATGCCGATTGTTTTTAGGAAATATGCCCGTGTAGATCAGTCATCTTTGACGAAAAATTATGAATGACTTAGAACGAACCAACATATGAGTATTATATGGTTGGAAAGATAAATATGTCTAGTTTCCAGTACTGCATCCAACTCATTGATAGTTATTTGCTACAAAAAGTTATGTTTGTTTTAGTACACGGAGGTCAAACAAGGTCGACTGGCATCTCCAAAAACCTTTTAGTGATGTAATAAGATTCATTCTTTTTTAAAACAAATGGAGATTTGTGGTTTTCATTCATATCCCCTGACTCGAATCCAGGACTTAATAACCTATATCCTAGGTAGTGGTGCTCTTCCCACTTAATCTAGCCCACTTTCCTACCATATATGTAACCATTTATACTCCCATGTATAAAACCGAGAAAAGAACGTATTCTCAACAGTTTGTTTCTCTCAGAGCATCTCTAACAATTACTCTATTATAGAGAATTCATCCATTTTAGAGTAAAAGTACATGTTTTTGACTCCAGGAGCTACTCTAAACCTCTCTCTATTTTAGCCTTTTAGGAAGGGGTGAGAGAGAACTAAAAACTCTACATCTAAGAAAAAGTCAAAAACTCTAAACCTCAACTACAATCTTTGAAATTTAATACAGATTTATTATTTTCACTCTCTTTCTTCAATTTTAATCAATGATTTAATTTAATATGAAATTTCTTTAAAAATATAATCTATGTTGATTTTATTAAATTATAGAGAAAAATATTAGATTATTGAGTAATATTTGAAGAAACAGTTGGAGTTGGAGGCAAAATTATTTAGAGATTTTAGCTTTTAGAGCAACTCCAACAAATTCTACATCTTAGAGAAAAAAAATTGGAGAATATTGGACATTTTTTCACTCCAACAATTTCCTTATTTCATTCCCTAAAATAGAGAAATGAATTGGAGATAACAAGTCATTCACCAAATTTACGGCAATTTGCAAAATTTTGGAAAAGATACCATCATTAGTATTTCACGAGTCTCAATGTAGAAAAAAATAAAAATAAATTTTTTATTGTAATATAAATAGAAAATATTTATTGCATGTTAAAATAAAAATAAAAAGAGAATATTTATTATAATAAATAATAATGTAGTTGTAATAAATGCAGAAATTTGTAAAATAAGGAAACTTTTGGAGTTGGAATATATATATATTTTTTGAAGATTTAAAGTTTTGCTTCCCTATTTTACAAAAATTATAAAGAAGCTGTTGGAGTTGCTCTTACATCTCTATATTAAACAAACTTTAAAGAGACTATTAGATGCTCTTAGACATCTCCTTTTGTTTTCAAAGAGTAAAGGGAAATTTGCTGATGTCACTCATGTTTGACAAACATGAGATTGATCACTCATGTTTTATCTTGTCATTCAGATTGATCACTATGTCTATTTTAGATATTAATGACAAAATATTCATTTAACTAAAACACGTGTCATATGTGTAACTTTTTAATGTCCAAACTAAGTAAAGTGGCCAATTTGAATGACAATATAAAACATGAGTGACCAATTTCAATTACAATGTAAAAATATGAGTGACCATTCAATTTTAACTATCAAACTATCAAACATGAATGTGAATGACCCAAGAGGGTTTGTCATGGATTCGTTGCAATTATCATTTAAGTTCTCAGGTCTGTTTTGAACAATCTATAACAAGCTGCTATTTACTTTCAGAAAAATATAAATAGCTAATATTGTCTTGACTTCATCAACAAGTAATTCAGTTCATAATCCTATTATAAAAGGACAAAACCGTATCATATAAGAACATAAATCCTATCAACGTCTCACATCGGAGCAAAGGAACAAGCAAATAAAAAAATAATGTCTCAAACACATGTAATTAGAATCCAATACCCTTAAAAGATCTCCAAAATGTTACACAATGCCATTGACCGCTCTTCTTTGTCCTATCACTTGAAGCATTTGGCATCCAACAAAGCCTGCCCCTCAAAAGGCTCATGATCTTCAATCATCTGATTCACTCGCTCCTTTTGTTCCTCATCATTGATATCAACCTTAGTCCAATCGTACAGTTCCATGTCATAACACTCATCGATGATGAACTGGGGAACTTCTTGCCCCCGGAACAGCCACAAGCCCTTCACCTTGAAAGGGGGATCAGACCCAATCACCAACATTTTCCCAAATGCATACTTACGAGCCAAATCCATCCGCTGCAGAAAACCGCCCACCTTGTTCAAAGTCACAAATGAAACAGTATTCTCATCGTTGTACTTGTAGTCGCAAAACCAAAGAGAGTAACCCTCTGGATCATACATGTCCCAGAAGCCTGTAAGATGAGTCAATGTTGACATATCAATAGAAAATTCATGAAAATCCTAACTGGATGTTAAGGTAGTTACAAAATTAAAGATTCAGACATTTCCAATATACAAGATGCTCCATTCGTGAAGGCTTTATTGAAGCTACCATACAGGTGTTAACAAATACAGCTACCATACAGGAGTTAACAAATACAAATCAGATGCCTTTATTGTCTATTGCATCTAACTTGACCCAATTCAATTGTCTACTGATATTTAACAGAATGTGGCATGCTACATTTCTCATCTCTCAAAAGCATCAATTTTATCAGTATTAACAGATAAAAAAAGTCATTACTTGCTCGATGATCAATAAGAAAAAGAAATGAAAAAAAATGAAGAAAAAACAGCAGTATCCATCGCTGCAAATCATAGTCACCCAAACTCATAAATAAAATACTGGGAATATGTTTGAATTATATTCAAGCCAAAGTATGATCATACAACCTTGTAGAATACTCCGACTTCTCTAGACAAAAATGTATTATGAATTACAACTAAACAGAAGCTAGGACGTTCAATAAGTATATAAATGACCAATGGGAAGCTTCAGTTAATTATCGAATGTAAATGATAGGCTGCTATGAACTAGCCTAAAGCAAATGTATGTTTTGAAAAGTGATGAGTAATGAGTGAGAGCAGGCCTTATCAGTTAAGTACTTTCTATATATCAAATTTGTATCACTCTTGAATAAGATCGAAAGCAATACAATCATGAATGGATAATCTAACAACAAGACCAAGGTTCATCTCAAAAGGCAGCCAAGTAATTAAATTGAAGAATGACATGGAAGTGATGGAACAGTACAAGGTGCATTTGAATGTTATAAACAAATGATACAAATTGCATAGAGAGAAAGAATGAGGATGCTACATAAGATTAATGATAAATTGAAAATAAGATGTGCTTGGATGCATATATAGGAATTACCTTTGACAGCAACCTCACGAAAGTTGGTCTTTGTGTTTGAATAGAGCCGCTTCCATTCATCCAGAATCATCTTGCTAGGAGGCAAAAGATCAAGAGGATTCTTTGCTTTGGGCTTGGGTGCCTCTTCTTCCTCAGCAGCCTCTGCTACTTCTTTCTTCACTTCTTTCTTAGCCTCTTTCTTCGGCTCATCCTTGACCTTAGGTTTTGCAGGTTCCTTGGGCTGTGAAGGCTTCTTCACTGACTGAACAGCTGGAACAGATTCTGCTTGTTTCACCTCACCCAATATCTTGCAAAAATTAGGCTGATTAACCAAGGTCCAAAAGTATCTCTCCACATGTGGAAATTCAGAGGTAAAACTTTTGGTCAACAGGCGGTTAAATCCCAGTAACAAATTACATATCATAATGATATCAGCCAATGTCACAGAGTGCCCAACCAAGTACGTATTGGAAGCCAGATGGGTGTTCAAAGCAGCTAGTGCTCTCTTCAAAGAAGAAATTGCAGCTTCCTCAGCCTATGTGCCAAAAAATACCAGTGAGATTTCAGTACAAACCTACAAAGATTCAAGCTAGGGGACCTAAAAGAATTCCAGACAGATCTAAACATGAAAAATGCAGCAAGTTTTACCGGAGGGAGGTAGACCCCATATCCAGCACGTGGGAAGTACCAACGCAAAATATTGGTATCAATCTCTAGCGATGCAAAATCAATCCATTGCTCCACAAGGGCCTGTTGACCAAAAGTAGAAAAGGGTGAGACATTACTTTGTGCACCAACACAAGTGGCAATATCCAACATTGTAAATCATATCAGCACATACCAAACACTAGCATAACGTTGTAAATGGAACCAAAATCATCAAAATTATGCTATAATCATGAAAATTGGACCATTAATGCGTGCTCGTATGGAATGTTAGAGAAAAGACAACAAGAATTTATAGAAATTCCCAGCAATGCTACAAAAAGAAGATATTACGGGTGTATCACTTACATATTCATACACAGAAGAACCATAAAGAGTATTATCCGCCTTCAAGCGAGCAACTGCAGGAAATGAAAGCATACCATAAAGTTCAAATCTCACTAAAATTTTTAGATACAACTTCAAAAGCCTAACATAGAGTCCTCACCATAGCGTGCAATGGCATTGCTCTCAAAAACAGGACCCTCGGGTGTTTCCAACACAGGAACCTATACATCAATAGCCCACTTCTCAGAATATACCAAATCAACTCAAATACACTCCCAATTTCCCAAACACACGACAAGAAAGCAAGTAAAAAAACCCACCTTCCCAATTGGGTTCATTGTGAGAAACTCGGGAGTCTTGTTGGAGACACCCATCTCAAAACTCTTCACCAATTCGACATCAACGCCACTGTACTCGGCAGCAACCAGTGCCTTGTAAGCATTCTTATTATTGTTCCCAGCATGCAACACCTAAACACAGATCAAGCAATCACAAGTATTATTTTCTCAGATCAAGCAATCACAAGTGTTATTTTCTCAGATTCAATCAGCTTTTTACTAAACTTTACTGTTGTCAATCATATAGAACAAAAACAAAACGAGGATCTTTTGACTAGTTCAGTACTGTGGTTGTTCAAGAGCGAAGGGCTTAAGTTCATAGCAATATAGAAAACTTAAACATGATAAGATTCAGAGATAGAGATAGAGATAGCATAGTGCGACATAGACCGAGTAAAGGTTAGAGTTTTATGCGGAGGAGATAGAGTAGCGAATCGGAGAGTGGGATATTGCTTACCAGAGCCATATTGGATTATAGATTATCCAGCGGCGGAGCCCAGGACTATGCACAGAGCCGCAGAGAAGGAATGAGAGTTGATAGAGGAAGACTAGGGTTTGTAAAGGGGTGTTTTAAAATGTGAAGTTACCCATAGAAATTGCTTTCGGAATATGCTACCGATGTTGGCATATTTGTGGGTTTTGCTCTCGCTAATTAAAAAAAAAAAGAACCTTACAGGTTACAAACTTAGAAGGCATTATAATTTTCTTTTTTCCAGTAAAGGCGGTGCAATAGCCTTGAGTTTAATCATTAAAACCGAGGAATACTTATTTGGGAAGACATTGGACTTAATCCTCGTATTACAATAAACTCGAATAATAACAAAACACTCCATACTATGGATGAAATCTGTTCGGATCGATTCGGTATTAGGTCGAAACTCGTACCATACCGTAATAAATTATTCGGTTCAAGTTCTATTCAGTTCGGTTTTTTGGTAAACCTGTTCCACAATTTTCAAGTTCTATGGGATTCGGATCGATTTTTCGATAGAATTTCTTAGGCCTAAAAATTATTTAAGTTAAATAGAAGAAATGTGAGAGAATGAGAGTATATTCGTTAGTGTTTTCTATATATATGTCCTCAAAAAAATTAATATGGGTGAATGTGTATTTATTTGTGTAAAGAAATAAGCACAATTTTGACACATATATCATTTCGGAACGGTTCAGTTTTATTCGGTACCGTACCATAAAAGTCATTCGGTTCAGATTTAATTCAGTTCGGTTTCTCTATTAGTCCGTCCCACAAGTTTCGGGCCCAATGAGTTTCGGCTCAGTTTATTTTGGTTCTATTTTTCGATAAAATATTCTACCCCTACTCCACCACATATGTCTTCCAATACGTACCAAATAGCAGAGAGTGGTTTACATAATGGTGACAAAATAAAGGAAAGATACCACAACAAATGCGACTGTGACGTATCATTACAAATTGGACAACTTTCCTATCATGCGTGTCAAATGACAATTAAGCCGTTGCCACTTTGTTTCATCTTGCTATTAGGTGAATGTATCCATTTGATTGAAAACCACACAACTAGGACCGACTTGGCACTACAAGTGCAGGAAAGGCATTAAGTCTAACACACACTAACATCAAACATAAACATTTTATTTTAGGCCTATTAAAAGGCACAACTAGAAAATAAAAACTAGACAAACTAATTATTAAACATATGAAATAGATCAGACCCAAAAAGAATAAGCCCACACCCATGAACTCATTATGGCAAAAAGAAGCCTAAGTTGGCTGACAAACTAGATCACGTCATAGTCATGGCACCTATTCATGCCACGTCGCCACAACCATTGCACTTATCGCATCTGCCACCGTCGCACTTGTCGTTGCTGACTCTTACATGTCCACAACGCCTTAGTAAACTTGCTTCTAGGTGATTTATGGATATACCTCTTATGCAAACTCGAGTGGACACATTCCTTTCATGTCAAAACGAGACATGTTCAACTTCTACATCGCAGCCATAACACATTGTGCTTTCTTCCGCCTCCATTAATCCACGTCTCTACCTATAACATACCCTGGCAACTGAACGCACATCAAAATTCCACGGAAACAAATGCCTAACATCAACACCCAATCTGCCAACCACTAAAGAACTCCTCAGATCTCCACATAATGAGAAACTGAGACTACACCTACCAACGAAAAAGTAAAAAACATGAGTCTCAAAAGGACCAACACCTCTAGTCCGGCCGCATAAATGGCGCGGTGACATGACCAGAGGCTGGCATCGACAGTGCCGGCAGCCGGACGAGCCCTCACACTAGAAAACTGCCTCGACAAAATGTAACTGATGCATAACACTTTTTTAGAGAACTCTATTATTCGTGTTTTATCTAGTAGGGAGAAGATATCTCATGTCTCATTTCTGATTTGATGATTTACTTTTGTTTAATCAATTTGTTTTCATTTGATAAGAGAACGTAATTGTTGCCAAATTAGGAATTCAAAAAAAGAGTTAATCTAGGCATAATTTATCAGGAAATATCTAGACATTCATAGTGTAATTCATTGGAATGATCCTATCAATATGTAGGAATTAATTTAATCTCAAAATTTCCAAGAAGCTTACTGGATGGAAGAAAGGGACTCTGTCAAGGGTTGTGTGATACCCCGTTCCTTTATTAGAATTAGAAGTATTTTGGGATATTTCAAATTTGAGTTATTGGCGCAATAAATAATATTTATCGATGGTAAATGTTAGAAGGTATTCAATTGATTTTTTAGTCGGTTGATTATGCTTGTTGACTTCGAATGAAAATCATAGTATTTGTCGAGCGAGTCCGTCAACGCACCAATCTTCAAAAACAAAGTTACGAAGAAGGAATTATAATTAAAGAAAGTTTAACAGAAGTTTACAAATTGGTAATACTGCGAGTATAAATAGGAGTTTCTAAAAAAAAAGGTAAGAGGACTTGTCATTTCGGGCTATTAGGCATGTTGACCCGCGTTGATCGGCTCTTGTGACCAAAATCATCGTTGAGTTGCTAGCTGGCGATGTGATGCCATGGGCTACCGTTTGGGGGCGTTCTTGGTCGGAATTGGGAGCTCTTCCTCCTCTCTTCCTATTTCTGGGTTTGATTTTGCTGATGGAGCCTCGAGGAGGCTGAATCGATATCAAGAAATTCTAGGGTTTCGGGTGAAATCCGCTGTTGTCGTCAGCGAGCTCTCCAGCCGCGACATATGTTTGTATATTGGATTTTGTGCGTGCAAGATTGAGCTGAGATATTTGATGTGATTCCTTCCCAAAAATTGTCTCAGAATTGTCGTCGTCATAGTCGACGCTTGCTAGTGCTATAACCACCGAGGTTAAGGGGTTTTTGATGCCCTTCTTCTCTTGGTTCTAATGCACCTAGCCTCGAGGTGGCTTAACGATGGTGTAGTGTCGTTGAGAATTTTTCTAGTGGTTTCGGATCCACCGCTTTTTTAGGCCAATTCCGGCCAAAAGAGGCCGAATTAGATAGGAGCCCTTTCAGATAAATTAATGGGGTCGGAGAGATCTTTCGATCAGTATGTTAATTTAGTGCTTCAAACTTTTTATGTTATTGTTCATATTTATGGATATTTATGATTTTGATTTACTGGGCACGGTAAATGATTTCATCGTCAGTAAATGTTGAGCGATATCGGTTGACTTTTTAAAACGCTAATTATATCGGTACACCCTCCAAATCCATGAAATGCATCAAATATAACCTAAGGCTTCCAAAATATATCACAGGCAACCTTGTTCATCAAAATCATATAATTGAACCTGATTTATCAGAGGAAACAAGATTCACCAACTGAATAGCCACAAATAACCTTCTAAGATGCACATGAAACTAAGAATTCCATTGTCACTTTGTCCAGATTGATAGAATACTATTGTCACGACACTTATTATTGTGGAACGTCTGCCACTTTGGCTGGTGATGAGGGTGACTTTTGCTTTGCTGAGACGGGAACATCGTGCGAATGGTGTGGGTGGGAGCGTCCACCATGCACAAACTTGTGGATCTGCGTCTTCTCTATTACCATGCCAATGACCTACTCATAGGACAAGAAATACTAGCGTTTAACTATTTATTTCTTTGAATGGGCTAGATGCGAGCCCCTGAATCAAAGCGGCGACAGTGTTGTGTGCTTGTTCTAAATTTTTCGATGAAAGCAGATAAGGGCAGTGTTTTGTCTGCAAATTATGAATAGTGCATCAGTAGAGTCATACCGACCCCGTAGTTTGTATCGCTTAACAAAGGCGTCAGCGAAGTCACCGAAGGAACTGATGGAATCATCTGGCAGCTCAAAGAACCATTTGAGTGATTCGCTAATTAAGGTTTTCAAAAATAGATAGCATAAAGTTGCATCATTGAGGTGAAACCCAGCTGTCACTGATAAAAAGACATCCAAATAGACACTAGAATCGTCACGTCTAGAGTACCGAGAATCTTTAAGAGCCTTTGCATATGGATCCCGCCTGACCCGTGTGATAGAGGAAGAAAAAGGGGTCGTACGGGGTGTATAAATTGCGTTTACTCCTTGTTGATGTGCCAAGAGCCTATGTCTGACCTCAGCTTCTAATTCGCTTAATCGTGACAGAATTTGAGCACTTGCCTCGTGCGGGGTAGGCTCTGGGGGAAGGGGAGGTCTATAAATGAGCAAGTTGTGAAGTTGGGTTGATATTCAGATGATTGGAGGTTCCTTAGAGGTTTGATCGTAATGCCCAATGGATCCTTGCTTAGAGATATCGTGGCGCAGAGCGTTTAGGGTGTTTTAAAGCTCTTGCATGGCTAAGCGCTCTGTATCACGTCCGTGACGAAGAAGCTCCAACTCCCTAAGTAGACGGGCGGAGCTGTCCTCACTTGCCTTCCTGGGGGCATCTAGAGTGGGCAAGGATGAACTGGATGGTATGTCACCATTTAGGTCCCCCAGGTGTTGAGCGGTGGGAGTTTCGAAGCTGGAATCGATTTCCAGTTTCATAGCCATGTGGAACAAGCTTTTTGCTGATGCGGGGGAGAAAGAACCCGTAGACGGTGCCAAATGTTTCGATCGAGATTCGAGCGAGATCTTGATGGATCAAGAAATGATCCAAACAACTTCTAGCTTAAGCTGCTCTCCGCTTACTTCAATTCTGACTGTCTTAATGACATTTCTTTTTCATCTTTCAATGTGGGCCTTGGTGTTCCCACCTTAGAAACTCTTCTGCACGCTCCCTTGTGGTTGATTGTGTGCGAAGTGGTAAGTAGTAAGCTTCAACGCTTATGCTAACAATAGAGAGCAAGTGTATTTCATTCTCAGGTTAGAGAGTGAGTTGTGGGATTAGAAGAGAGGGGAGAGAGATAAGAAGAGTAAAGAAGGTCTTTGTTTTCTTATTATTTTTATATACCCATTATAAATATAGTGGAGTCTTTGTTATCCGTGGTCGTAGGCAAAGTTTGCTAAACCATGTTGAATTTTGTTTTCTTTTGTTATTATCTCTGTTTGTGTTTCTCTTAATTTATTGTGCCTATTTATTGTTTCTCACCAGAATTCACAACAACATCGTGGTCGGGGAGGCCGTTAGCGGCTGCCTCGGTTGTGTGTTGAAGGTCAGAGAGAGGTGTGGCTCGTTGCGGTGATCGGGTTAGTTGGTGGTGACCATTGTGGCTCGGTGCGGCAATTGGGCTCAGAGAGGATAGACTTGTTGAATTTAGGGATTGCTTGAATTAATGGGTGAAGAAATCAATTTTGTCAATCTAATTAAACTCACATAGACGACAAAGTGCTTTGTCGTCTAGGACTAATTTCGTCATCTACGGTATTTAAAAAATCTGAAAATTTTGGCTGAGAAAATATCTGAAAAATTAAATAATGGTTTAGACGACAAAACATAATAGTTTTCATCATCTAAGAATTAAATAAATTGTTGTATTTTTCAAAGATATCTGAAAAATTATTTTTAATTACGTGCTTAAGAATCATCACATTAGATGTAATCATTACATTTATACGATGTTGTAAAAAAATTAACAAAAATTGGATTAGTTTAGGATTCGATCGATCTAATTTAGTGATTATCGACAAATAGGTAAAAGACAAAAAAATATAATTTGTAAACTCGTTCCCGAAGTTACAAGCGTGTCCACTGACGTAGAAACTAATTTTATCAACTAGATAGAAAATAATTGAAATTTGAGATAAAAAGTTGATCAAAGTGTAAAGACTTGTTGTTTATCTACTAATGTCATATAACTTAAGTGTTCACATGTCTATATTCACTTCACATCAATATTAACAAAATTGAATTTGGAGAAACCAGTCGTTAGATATAATAATCACAACATAATATGTAAGTATACAAAATTTTGATCAATTCGAATTGATCAGAACTGGGCAATTCGGTTCGATTCCAAAATTGAAGAGTTCATATTTTGTCAGGAACCGAACCATATTCAAACGGTTTGATTCGGCTCCGGTTTCTTGTTTTCATTTTACAAGAAACCGTTGAAAATTGTATATAGTCCATATTTTAACTGAATAGTAGAATTATATGTCATTATATCATTATGAGAAATTATCACCAATGGTACCTCACAAACGGGTCATTCATCACTTCAGTACCTCACTTTTACTAACTATCTCTATAGTACCTCACCTTCAAATCCCTAACTAGGATCAGTACTGTTAGTAACACCATTAACTTACTGATTTTTTTTTTTTAAAATCTCAAATTTTATGGGATAAATTTTCAATTCCTATTGTTTTCTTTCTAGTTTTTGTTTTGTTGTTCTTTTTTTTTCTTTTTTCTTTTTTCTTCTCCTAAAAAATCCACATTTTTTCAATAATTATTCAATAAGTTAATGGAGTTATTAACGACAGGTAATGCTCTTATGTAGGAATTTGAATGTGAGGTACCGAAGTGATAATTTTCAAAAATGAAGTACTGAAGTTATGAATGACCCATTTGTAAGGTACCATTCATAATAAAAATTCTATCATTATATATGAAGGATTTGTTATTTTGTTTGTCACTCAAATCACTGAGGTGATGATCACGGGTCACACATTGGGTAAGTCATTTATTATTTTGTTTATGTCACTCAAATAACTTATTTGGTGATTATTATATCATGGGTCAACCATCTTTTATGAAGTTGTATAATATTTTTATTTGTTTATCACTTAACACCAGAATTAAGAAATATATTTGTATGTTAATGTTAATTAGTAAATGTGTTATGATGAGTATAGACTTATATTGAGTAGAACCATAAATTAAGTTCGAACTAAATAAGTCTATATAGACTTATTTAGTTCGGTTTAAATTGAGGAACCGTGGAACTGTGAAACCAAATCGATTTCTGAACCGATTCGGTTTCAAATGGTTATGCCTTTCAAATATAAAGAACTAAACTATATACGCATCGAACGGTTTAACTCCGGTTCCTGAAAATTATGGTCGGAATCGAACCGTTCCCATACCTAGTTTGATTAGCGTAATCTACCATAAAACAGAATTTTCAACGAAACAAAACCATTCATAAATGAATATTCGTAACTTCATTTTTCAAACCGTCGACACTCATAGTATAAGAACTATTTACTCTCTTCCCTCAATGAATAAAATTTGTATTCTAACATTGTACACATGATCGTGTTTTTAGAGGTTAGATTATGAAACTCATTTTAAACAACGAAAATGGTAGAATTTCGTCGTTGAAGTAGTACTAAAACAGAAAATATTCACATATTCATCGTCTAGTTTTCAGGGTTTAGAGGTTAAGATTTAGGGTTAAGAGTTTAGGGTTTGAGTAGTCACTTAGACGACGAAGTAGTTCAAAATTTGTCGTCTAAGTATGCCAACTGTGAAGTAGTTAAACTTTTGCCGTCTAAATTAGATAATTTTTGAAAGGTCGAAAATTTTTTCTACCAATCGATGAAAATTCACTGTCTCAAAAAACACAAACTTTCGATAGGTCAAAGTAATTTCTTTGAAAATTTTATTCGATCACGCAATGTCATTCATACTTCAAATCATCCCCCAAAGTATCTTTATATAATGTGTAATGAAGTCAACATTTATAATTAGAATTGAATTACAAACTCATAATTAGAAGCATTACAAAGACTCAGACAACAATATTAATCACCAATCATTGCCAATATAATCTGCATCATCTAAATCACCATCCTCACCCTCACCTGATTCTTCCTCATCATCCTTGTATACGTCGTCATCATCTTGCTCCTCTTTAGAGGCATTTCTATAATTTAGAAGTTTGATCTCAATTTGAGAAAGATTCGTGGCTCTAAATGGTCTAGGTAACTGTTCGTTCGGGCGAATAAGTATTAGGCTCTTGATCTAGATCATTGATATTATTCATAATGCCAGTCTCTGTAGTACGTATCCCTTAAAGTGTTGTGTCACTCCATATATTTCGGTGAGACATATGGTTAATTACTTTCCAACCTTCATCCTCCTTCAGATCATCCATATAGAGCACTGGCCTAACCCAGGTGGTAAGCGTGATTGCTTATCTTCATACCAGCTTGTA
The DNA here is from genome assembly GCA_946800695.1 of Geum urbanum. NCBI lineage: Eukaryota > Viridiplantae > Streptophyta > Magnoliopsida > Rosales > Rosaceae > Geum > Geum urbanum. Next base: position 6,129,813 of record OX327013.1, on the reverse strand, counting down.
TTTGTATCAACTAATAATAGGCCAAGATCGTCATTCATACGCTTGAACCATTTACACTTGAAAAGCACAGCAAGCATTATATCCCCATGTAGTATCTCAACGTTATTAACAAGAACCCCATAGTATACATGATTATATTTCTCTACCGCGATCTCATTGTTTTGTGTTCTTTTACCTTCATATTGCTTCAATGTCAGAAACTTTATCCCATTGACAACACATGCAGAATAAATATTGTGTTGCACCGACTTAATGGCAAATAAGTGCAACCCCCATGACCACCGCCCACTATTAGGTTCTAATTGTAGGTTTCTCATATGCAAAATCGTGAACAAGTACAATATGAATGTCTAATTTTACCAAAATTTGACATAGTTTCCCCTAAAACAGAAGGAAAACAAAAATATGCACGAATGAAAACACTTTGAATAACCAAATTACAAAATAGCAAGTCGTGGACATCGATTCTCATCCGAATTTCTTATGTTCAAAATAATGAAAAAACATAACAATAATTAATTAACATACCCATTTGAGAAAATACTTAGGGAACTCCTTTATATATAAGGTGCTCATCACACCAATTAGGACTCATGTTCAGATGGCCTGTCTGCATTTTGGACCTATAATGTTTCATGAATTCTTCGACTGGGTCATAGTCTCGGAACATTATCTAATGAGCCTCAATGAGTTCTTCTTTACTTAAGCTTACATTTAATACTGATTCAAATAGTCGTATAACATCAATGACTACTGAAAGATTGTAGCGATCAAGTGTATTAGAGATGGTGGAAGCGGCGGTCTCGACTGGGTCTTTGAGATACATGTTGCAGCAGGTTACACACTCATGTGCAATGTATGTTACTGCTATAGAGTCATCCGGAACAGAAAGATTTTTTACATTTATATTATCCGAGTTGTTTGCAAAATTATAAAATTAATATATATTTAAGACAACAGTACGTATATATAAATGATGAAAACTATGTTTGAAAATTCACGTTTCATGAAATATTGTACATTTCCTGAGAATAAATTCAAATGTAGTATACTAGACCAGAAAGCAACACTTGTTTAGGAAGGTAGATCATGAGGTGGATCATGACGTCAAAGAAAGTAAGGGGGATTCTTCTCTAATTTGCAAATGATGTAGAAAATCTTTTCTTTCAATTCAACTACATTTGACTTCTTCAACTTTCTAGCGCACAACTTTTTCCACCATTTGGACAATGTTATTAATGGGTCGACGACATCACGAGACAAATACGGTCGAATTACCACTAAAATCAGACGTTTTAGCATAAAATGACATTCATGAGTCTTTAGACCATAGAACTTGTGTTTCCAAACTTTTACACATCAATATATATATATATATATTTACTGCATAATTAGACAATTACCGAACACCTTTAAACCAGTTGAGTACATTTTTCTTCTATGTCGACTTCACTGTGTAAGGAGCATCTGACATCTTATACCCGTTTCTCTCCTTCTTTAACCACAAGTGATGGCATAAACCCATATATTCCAAATCTCAACGCGCTTTGGTAGTATCCTTAGTGTTAAGCTTATTACCGAAAATTATTCTCATCACGATGTCGCACACATTGTTTTCTATGTGCATGATATCTAGGTTATTCCTGAGTTTCAATTTTGACCAGTAAGGGAGTTCAAAGAAAATACACATGTATGTCCAATATCTAAGATGCTAGGCAAGGTATGGATTGTAGGTCATCACAAAAAGATCATTGCTTAACACAAAAATCGAAGCCAAACAACTTTTCAAAAATCTCATCACCAGAGCATTGTCGGGGTTTCAGACCATTCTTTTCTATCACATCGAACTTCTCTGCATCCCGTAGACATTCATGATCCTCAAGAAGCCATCTACGGTGATCTATGTACCACACATTTCCCGTGTGCCAACTAGATTGTATGTCATCTAAGAAGACAGAACAAGCCTTGCACCCTCTAGTTGTGCACGATGCCAACATCCCATAAACAGGAAAATCGCTAATGGTCCACATCACTACTGCTTTCATCAGGAACAAAGTTTGAGTGTACCTATCAAAAGTTGAGACTCTATTTTTCAATAATTCTTTCAGCTTGTCAATCAAAGGTCTCATGTACACATTTAAACACTTTCCATGAGACCTTGGACCTGGTATTAGCAGAGCATGGAAAATAAATTCCTTATTCGTACACATCCAGAGAGGCAAGTTGTACGGCATGACAATAACAGGCCAAGTGCTGCCTGAAGTATTATTCTGACTTCAAGGATTGAACCCATCTATAGAAAGTCCGAGTCTGTAAATTTCCTATCAAAAGCTTTTAAAGCCTCCCTATCTGTCACATGTATAAGAACATCGTCATCTATTCTCTGTTTGGCATACGATCTCTTCGCCTCTTCTATGTATAAATACATGTGCAAACGCTATAGTATAGGAGTCAACAAAAAAATAGTGAAGCCCCTTGATAGGGGACTTGTTCCTTTTCTTGGGGTTCCATCCAGATGCGTTACATACAGGACAATAGTCCCGTTCTATATGCTTTTTGTAAAATAAGACACAATCATTTTCGTCACAAGACCGAGGTTGCTCCCAATCTTTCTTACCTTATAATGAGTATCAGAAAGATTGTGATTATGAGGAAGCAACTTACATATATATCGTCAAAACAACCATTCAACATTTTATTCTTAACTTTTATCTCCATTTTCTCCATTATGTCTCTTAAAACACTCTCAAAGCTTGCAGGGTACACCGAGGTCTGGGCTTGAATTAGAATCATGTTATAATTATCCATCTCAGTAGTGTTAGTGGCCAAGGCTACAGGGACTGTGTTATAATAAGGAGTATCATAACCTTCCTCTTTGTGTTGATGTCTACCAGAACTCTTTGTTGAAAAAGCATCATGTACCAATTCTATAGTAGGGTTTCAAGAAGGGCCAACAGTACTGTTAGAAGAGGAACCCTGGTAATTGTACACTAAGTTGAAGTCTGGTACTTCATCGTGTTCAATCCATGTAGTGTAACTCCACATCATACTATTCTTATACAAGTGTTGAGCCATATCATGAACTGACATAAACTCGATCTGTGTTACGATATGTTCTACTTGGACACATGTAATGCTGCTTTCCTTGATCATTTCGAATTACAAACAACATAAACTCGTCGATTCCGTTCATATATTTTTTGTCATCTATTTCCAAATGTATCCAGCTCTTTTCCATATTCCACGTAAGTTGTCATAAGCGAAATAATAAATAAGCCATAAGTTAGCAAAAAAATGTTAAAATATATTTATAGTCATCAACATGCACGATTCTCGAATAATTATTAAAGAACCTAGCTAGCTAGCTACTTAATTTTGAGTCATCAATAACTTAGCTAATTTGGGGGAATTAAAAATTCTACCCAATTTTGGAACAATTCAAGAACCTAGTTAGCTAGCTCCGTTTTAGTCATCAACATATATAATTAAACATCAGCAATTCTAATTAAGAAAGTTAATAATTAAACATCAAAAATCATCTTATCATTCTTACATTCATCCAATACTTAATAAATTACATAACACAATAATATGTATTTAATTATTTTAATCCACAAACTAATAATTTTCAACCAATCTAAAATTTCACCATATATTTGTTTTTTTTTAAGCAAGTCGGGATAGAAACCTAATCTAGCAGAGTCCAAGTAGGCTCCTCCCTAGTACTGATATTATTCATAATAAGAGTACTTTCTGGATAATCATAGGCGATTCCTCCGTCCAAAAGTCATTTAGACCCAACAAACTAGCAAGGTGTGCAAAGCGATGTACCACAGTGTTTGCTTCTCTATAGACATGTCGCAAACTCACATTCGAAATAGAGTGTAAGTATGAACGATAGTCCTCCAAAAGGTTCCCAATCTTCGAGTGATCTACCCTTTGCATATTTAACGCAGATACTAACACCGCACAATCACTCTCAAAAACTACTCCATTCTAGCCATGATAGATTACAATGAAGCATCCTGCCTTAAAGGCCTATATCTGCATATGTAAAGCTGAAATGGCAATAAAAAAAAGGATGAGCAAGAGTAGAAATACAAATACCATTCTCATCGCGAGCTACCACTCTAATGCCTCCTCCGCCGGAATTTGCTAGATAGGCCCTGTCTAAGTTAATCTTCAGTCTACCATTGAGTGGGCATTGCCAACTAGTCAGGGGTCTTTGCTTTTTTGACCAAGATGGTTGCAACTTTGTTGTTTTTCAGCCATTTACGTGCCTACATGACGATGTTGCATGCATTGAAACTGCCTCCCTTCCATACATCTTTGTTCCTTTCTAGCCAAATTTCCTTCAAAATAACAAAGAAACACTCCACTTGATCACTTTGAAGTTAATCCATCATGTGCCAGAACTACTCGCCTATACTAGAATATCTCTCATGCAAAGAGTTGACTTGCATGGAACTGTAGATCCAAACTTCAATCACCACTGGACACCTCATGAAAAGATGCATGTCATCCTCCCTTGACTCTTCCCATAATGGGCAACAAGTATCTGGTAGCTCTACTTTTTTTACGAAGGGCACCCCAAGTAGGTAAGATACCCTTCATCAGACGCCATATGAACATACGAACCTTAGTAGGGACCTTTGAGCCCCAAATTGCATTCCATATAAACTTCACCACTGCGATCGGTGCGCAATTCCGAGCAAAATGACATAAAACTTGTCGAAAATCACTTCGGACGGAACTCCACCGCGCACGGCGGCTCACCGGGCCGCCGCGGTCGGAAAACTCGTCGGCCCAGAAAATTGCAACTTACACATGGATTTAAAGATCTCGACATTTCCAACAACTTTGTAATTCAAAGTTAAACCCAATTTTAACCGGAAAACCTCCAAAACTCACCGTAAAATCGAAAACCCTCGCCGGAATTCATTAACTGCGATCGGCCACCACCGGCCACGGCAAGGTGCAAGACCACTTGGGATCAACTCACCATCCCAAGGGCTTCAAAACTCCTGTAGGGTCGACCCCCAACTCGGCCGCCTCCGCCGCCTCCGTTGCCGCCGAATCTCGCTAGAAAACCATCATCTTTGCCGTGACGATTCTTCCTCCTCCGGCCACCATAGGGAGCGATCCACTAACCAAACTAAAGAAGAGCACGAGCCCAACACTTTTCATCAAGGAACCATGGCCAACCGTGGCCGGAATCCGGCACAATGACGGCAACAAAGCCTCGGCCTCACCCACGGGTCAACGCGGTCAACGGCCAGATTTCCATTTTGGGAAACTTTCCAAAATCGTCATGTATTCATACCATATTTATACCGTACACGTACCATCCAAAATGAATCAAAAATAAACGGATAAACACGACTAAATCCAACGACCAAAAATATTCATAACTTATTTCACGTAACTCGAAATAATCCCCCAGAAATTCCCACGAGCTCGAATTAAATTATCTACAACTTTTGTGAAGAAACTCAAATCAAATTCTTGCCCGATAATTTAGTCGTTAATACACCCGCCATATCGACCACTTACGACAAAACCGCAACTAATCACGAAACTCGCAAATCAAGCCGATAAACTTGCCAACATTGCTCAGTAATTTGTCTCGCCATCCTATCGTACATTTTCGAATCCTTTCTGTGAAGAAGCCAAAAGTTGCATTCTTTGACCGACCAATCTCCATCGACAACGTACCCTAGGTACTTGTCATTCTTTTCTACACACTCTACTCCCAGCAACTATGCCAATCAATTCTGCTTAAACTTGGGAATATTACAGCCGAAAGAAACTTTAGTTTTTCTCAAAATTAATCTGCCGCCCAGAAGCCCTTTCATATAACATAAGAATGTTCTTGATCTCGACCACTTTAGCCACTTCTACTTTAAAGAACAAGAAAGAATCATCGACGAAGAACAAGTGGTTAATACTTCGCGGCCCAGTACATATAGACACACCCTGAATTCGTTGGTCCTCCTCTTCCTTCAAAATAAGTCGTGAGAGTGCCTATCCACAAAGTAGAAAAAGATATGGAGATATTGAATCTTCTTGCCGCAGCCCTCTAGTGGGTTTTATTATGCTTGTCTCCTCCCCATTAACTACAAAGCGGTAAGTGACTGCGAGAACGCAACATAAAATTCAGCTTCTCCATTTTGCACAGAAACCCATTTTTTCCATCATCATGTCAATAAATTCTCATTGTACTGAATCATAGGCCTTGCTCATATCGAGCTTGAGCGCCACAAACCCAACATTCCCTGGGCGTCGTTGTTTTAGAAAATGGGAGACATCATAGGCCGAGATCGAGTTATCCAAAATTAGGCTATCGGGCACAAACGCACTTTGGAACTGACAGATAATTCTATTCAGAAAAGGTTTGAGCCGATTCGCAAGAACCTTCGACCCAATTTTATAAAGCATATTGCAAAAGCTTATAGGACGGAGATCACTTACAAACTGCACATTCTTCACTTTATGAATAAGAGTAACATTATTCATGTTTAATTGATTCAACAATACCTCATTGTCGATGAAGCTCCTCACAGCATGAACCACGTCATGTCCCACCACAAGCCAAAATTGTTGGCAGAAGCATGGTGAGAAATCGTCAGGCCCCGGCTCCTTCGAAGGGTACATTTGCTTGAGGGCATTGTGCACTTCCTCTTCTTATATCTCCTCCATCAACAACCGATTCATCTCCTCTGAAATCACTTCAGGAATATCTCTAGTGCACCTCTCTATTTCAGTAGGAAAACTAGACGTGAATAGATTCTCATAGTACCTCAAGACAATCTGAGCGTTCTCCTCCTCATCAGTGCACCACTTGCCATCTTTATTATGCAGCCCATTCAAGCGATTCTTTTTCCTCCTGTTTGAGGCACTCTCATGAAAAAAATTGTATTTGTATCGCCCTCCGTCAACCAAAACACCTTAGTTCTCAGTCTCTAGAAATCTTGCTCCCTAACATTCAAGTTCCTGCAACTTTTGCTCTAACCCTGCACGGTCTTCGTCAACTGAAGCTGACCTAGATGAATCAAAGAAGTTAGCCAATTTTAGCTTGACCACCTCAATGTCCCTCTTCAAACTCCCGAACTTCACCCTACTCTACTGCGAAAGTGCTTGCCTTGTCATTGCTATCTTCTGACAAACAATGTTAAACGGGTCGTTGTTACCACTACACTCCCAACTTTGCTTAACAACCATTTTACACTATTCGTCACACAACCAAAGCTTCTCAAATCTGAAATATTTTTTCTTCTTTTTCCTCCGTTTACGCCTTCTCTTACTCTGATTCCCTCTCACCTCCATAAGAATTGGTAAATGATCACTCTTGATGGGCCTGACATGAAAAACCTTAGACCGAGGGAAAAGCTTCAACCAATCAGGATTTGCTACGAACCTGTCCAGTTTTTCTTTAATCACCTCTCCTCCACGGACTCATCTCCACGTAAACATAGGTCTTGTATCCCGAAAATTATGTAGCGCCAAAAAATGCAAAGCCTCACGGAAAGCTGCCATTTGCGATTCACACCTCTGAGGACCACCTTCTTTCTCGCTGCCCCAAAAAAGCTCATTCACCTCCAACTAACCACGGCAAACTACAGTGTAGAAAGAGTTTTAATTAAATTCCAAGTATTAACTCGGTCTCCAGCTTTCGGTCTCCCATAAACTCTTGTGAAACGCCAACTCTTCATGGTCAACGTTTCACCAACAACCACATCAATATGATAATCAGAAAAATTACGTAATGAAACATGCAAATCATCTTTCCAGAGTAAGCAGATGCCTTCGAACCTACTAAAGCTACCTTTCTTCTTCTCCTTAAATTTACACAAAACTGCGAAACAATTTCGTCACCACAACTTACGTTTAGTAACCTCCATCTCTTCCGACATACGTCGGGTCTCACAAAGAAAAACTATATCGGGATTGGTGAGGGTTAACAACCCTTTAAGTCTGTCAATTGTCCAAGGGTTCCCGATTTCTTGGCAGTTCTAGCATAAAACATTCATTATTCGTGATGGGTCGAAACTGAATTCCTCACGCAGAGACTTAAGTACGCCCTGAACTATCAGTATCACCCACACTACTAGCTTCAACGCTTTCGTGCATAATCTTAGAGCTTTCCAGAACATTCTTCGTATTGGGCCCCTCATGCCTAGGGAGTGGACCGGCCCTAAGTTCACTCCCCAGTACCAAGCATGTGGAAATATAATGCAGGTCCACTTCTTCGTACGTAATATTCAAATTTGGTACCACAAATCCCATTAACTCCTCGACTTCAATAACTCCGTTAATGGGGCCCTCATCATCAATATGAGAAATATCACTAACGAATGAGGCGGATATGCCCCCAATCAAGGTACTTAGAGACAAACTCTCACCATCTTCTTTATTCAGCCCCCTCATTCTCCTTATTAGAGACGTTAACAATTATTGCTAATTGATTATTGTCGGTATTTCCATTATCTGGCTGGCCATTTACCCCGACCGCATCATTACATGGAAATCGAAACCACTAGAAATTCCACCACCGTCGCCTCACTCCCTTCCGGTAGTTTGGATACCACATGTTGTCGCTTCGCCCTTGGCTCTGTCTCCTCTGTCACATTTTGATCCACCTCCATCTCTACACCTCCATTTTCATCGTCAAATTCTTCTCTTGATCGGACTAGGCCCGTCAACGTAAGGTCTGGGGCTGACATTGACCAACCACTTTAAAGGCGAGGTTCAAGCCCAAAGCGACGGCCATCCCTATTCAGCAACTCCTCCTTTTTTCATTGTTCCTACTTCTGTAACCATTCCTTTTTCTTCTCGACATTCAACAAAGCCGAGTATCTGGGCTTCTCTGTTTGTCCTTGCTTCCTGAGCTCACATGCTTTCCCCGTATGATCCAACAGACCATAATAGTAACAAAAGTATGGCAAATGTTCATATTCTAAATCGTAGACCTTTCCCATCTCCATCGTTGTGGGTCGGAAAGAAAATCTGGGATGCAACGGCTTATCCACCTTGATACCAATTCTCATACATAAGTACTTGCTCAAAACCTGACCACCACCATGTCTCTTAGGCCGAATATACTTCCCAACAGCACTCCCAATACACTACTATATCTTGTTGGGTTTTTAAACCAGTAACAAACATGAAACGCAAAACAAACACAGAGTATTTTTGTTGATGCTCATCACACTTGCATCATTTTCTGGTTTTCTTATTATATAAGCAAATACAAAATCATAACTGCATCACTAACATTACAGCCCACATTTTCTAAATATAAAACTAACCACATAAACTTTACTCAAATAACTGCTCCATACATAGTTAACTCCTGGAGACAACTAGATTAAACTCATCAATCTCCTCCTTAAGCTTGTTGTCCTCCACTGACGATCCGCACACCAGTTTTCTCTCTCATCTCCAAGAACTTCAATCTTGCAAGTGACTTTGTCAGAATATCAGCACGCTGATCTTCTGTGCAAACATGTTGAATTTCAATCATTCCTGATTCAACACAATCTCTAATGTAGTGGAATCAGGTATCGATGTGTTTGCTCCTCTCATGGTGAACTGAATTCTTGCTCAATGCAATTGCGGACTGATTATCGATCTTTAGTACCACTTTCTTAACCTTGGTCTTTAACAAATCTGCCAACAGTCGTCCCAACCACACTCCTTGACATGCTGCTGCACAGGCAGCGATGTACTCCGCTTCACAGGAAGATAACGCAACCACTCTCTGTTTTTGTGAACACCAACTAATAGGATTTGACCCAAGGAAAAATATTAAACCTGAGGTACTTTTCCTGTCATCATTATCACCTGCTAGATCACTATCGGAGTAACCGATCAGCTCCAAGCTTCCTTCCTTCTTCTCATAAACACAACCGAGGTTCAAAGTTTCTTTCACGTACCGCAGTATGTGCTTTACTGTGGCTATGTGCTCCGTTGTGGGCTTCTCCATGTATCTACTCACCAAGCCGACAGAGAATGCCAAATCTAGGCGCGTGTGCAGTAGGTATCTTAAACTGCCAACAATACTTCGGTACAGAGTTGTGTCTACAGGTGGACTTGTGCTTTCCTTGCTCAATTTCAGACGAGGTTCCATCGGGATTTGAGAAGGGTTGCAGTCTTTCATGCCGCATTTGTCTAAAACCTTTCTTGCATATGCCGACTGGTTGATTGTAATCCTTTGAGAATTCTGACAGACTTCAATTCCCAGATAGTAACTTAGTAACCCAAGGTCACTCATGCTAAACAATTTCTTCATCTGTGATTTGAACTTGTCTATGTCTTGAATACACTCTCCAGTGATGATTAAATCATCCACGTAGACTCCAACAATTAAATTCCCTTTACCTTGATTTCTCATGTACACGGCATGCTCTAAAGAACACCTCTCAAAACCGAGTGTCCTCAATGACTTGTCCAGTTTTGAGTTCCAGGCTCTAGGTGCTTGTCGCAAACCGTACAATGCTTTGTGCAGTTTTAATACCTTGTGCTCTTCTCCTTTTATTTCAAATCCCGGCGGTTGAATGACATACACTTCCTCTTCCAAGTCACCATTGAGGAAGGCTGACTTCACATCCATATGATGCACCTTCCATCCTTTATGTGCCGCAATAGAATCAACAAACGTACTGTCTCTAGCCGAGCAACAGGGGCGAAAACTTCATCAAAGTCTATGCCTTGTTGTTGAACGTACCCCTTTGCCACTAATCTCGTTTTGTGCTTCACAATTCTGCCTTGAGTGTCCTTCTTTAGCTTGTAAACCCACTTTAGACCTATAGGTTTGTGGCTGTCGGGTAATGGAACGAGCTTCCAAGTTTCATTTTTTCGAATAGAGGAAATTTCCTCCTCCATTGCTTTTCTCCACATCGGATCTGCCTTGGCTTCTTCGAAATTTGACGGCTCTTCCTCTCCTAGCAAACACAGTCCCGAATACTGCAACTCTATTGGGACTGTTGCATCATACAAGCTTGTGATGTCATGCTTACCCCGTGGTCCTACTAATGAACTCTCATCAGATGTCGAGGGTTGTAGTGTTTTGGTTGATACTGATTCTTCAACAGTTGCTGCTGGAGTATATGGTGAGTTTGAAACAGATGCTCTGGATCTCGTGTTCATCACTGGTGTAGCATACTGGTATAGGTTACCAGTTTGTTCCTGTGTCGGCTGTGGGAAATCCATGCCAGAATCGCTGACACCCTCTTTATCTTTCTGATTTGTCGTATCAGATGCGCCTGCTATGGTAAAATAGTGTGCTGTAAGAGTGTTCCCTGCTGATCCTGTTTCTGTTTCTGGAAATTTGCTCCACTCCCACTTCTTCTCCTCTTCGAACACGACATCCCGTGTCACCACTACTCGTTTTGACTTTGGATCAACCATCCGATAGCCTTTTGTATTCGAATCATAACCAATAAACACCATTGGCTTGCTTCGGTCTGCAAGTTTTGAAAGGTGAGGTGTAACATCTTTTACGTGTCCCACACATCCAAAAATGCGAAAATGATCAATAATTGGCTTGCGATTGTAATATGCTTCATAAGGAGTTTTGTCGATGATGCTTTTTGTTGGTGCTCGATTTAGCAGATATACGGCAGTTGATACTGCTTCTCCCCAAAATTCACCTGGGACTCCCATGCTTTTCAACAAGCTCCTTGCCATGCCGACCACCGTCTGATTTCTTCGTTCAACAACTCCGTTCTGCTGAGGAGAATAAGGCGCCGTGAGATAACGCTTAATTCCCAATAGATCACAGTAAGTCTTGAACTCATTTGAGGTGAATTCGCCGCCACGATCTGTGCGAAAAGCCTTCAGCTTGCTGTTTTTCTCCATTTCTGCTGATGCTTTGATCTTATTGAATGCCTCAAATGCTTCGTCTTTGTTTCGGATCAGCACCTGCCACATGAATCTAGTACAATCATTAACCAACAGTAGAAGATAGCGCTTGCCTCCGTGTGTAGCAGGAGTTATTGGCCCGCACAAATCTCCATGCCACAGTTCAAGAGGTGATTCTGCTCGGAATTTTGCCACTGTTGGAAATGGATTTCGGTGTTGCTTTCCAATCAAGCAACCCTCACAGATACGGTCTTTATGCTCGATTACGGGTAGTCCGTGCACCATCTGTTTCTGACTTAGAATCTTTAAGGCATGAAAGTTCACATGCCCGTATCTTGCATGCCAGCACCAAGCACTTTCTTTGCTTCTAGCCATGAGGCATTCTGGTAGGACCTGAGCAATGTGCAGTAGATATAAATGACTTCCTGACCTGCTCACTTTTGCTAGTAGCCTTCGTGTCCTGTCCAGGATAGTCATCACCCCTCCTTCAATTACAACCTTGCATCCGTTCTCATCTAACTGACCAAGGCTTATTATGTTGCTCTTTAACTTCGGGATGTAGTAAACATTAGTAAGTACACGATGTTCACCTGTGAAGCATTCAAATAAAACCGAACCTCTTCCTTGTATTTCTACAGTCAAGCCATCTCCAAATTTGACTGACCCTTTAATGGTCGTGTCAATTTAAACAAATTTTTCGATAGAACCGGTCATGTGGTTACTTGCGCCGGTATCTAAGTACCAAGCCTTGTCTTGGGTGTCGTTAATCTTTGGCACCACCTTGTCTTCGTGTAGTAACACCTGTTCGTTCTGTATTGTGTGGCTGAGAACATAAGTTTCAGCCATCAACAGTGTCGGTTCATCATCGGTTTGTGTTGTAACAAGATTGGCCCTCTCTCTTCGGTTTGGTTGGGAACACTCTTTTGCAAAGTGACCATATTCATTATAATTGAAACACTTGACCCTGGATTTGTCGAAGTTACGTGGCTTTCGGTCTTCATTAGTGCGTTCACCATTTCCTCGACCTCCACCATATCCACGCCCGCGGCCACGACCTCTCCCGTGACGTCCTCCTTTTTTGGTGCTGCCGAAACCTTCATCTTTCTTTCCCTTTGAGCATCTTGCCTCCCACTCGGCTTGGGTAAGAAGTAGTTATTCTCCACCGCCCTTTGTGTGTACTCGTCCTTTAAGTCCTTCCTCAAAGGTTCTGAGGCGGCCGATTGCTTCTGAGACCGACATGTTCTCAATATCGCCAAACTGCTCGATCGTTCCGATAATTTGGAGAAATCTGTCTAGAACTGCGCTGAACAGTTTTTCAACAACTTCGCTGTCGTCGAGCTTCGTGCCCAACGAGCGGATCTCACCCGCCAGCGTGGTAAGCTTCATGGAAAACTCGTTTATTGTCTCTGAATCCTCCATGTGTAACTTGTTCAGTTGCCGTTTCAGCACCTATACGCGTGCCTTCTTGACGCGATCTTCACCAACCCGCATCTCCCTGAGTGCATCCCAAGCCTCCTTTGCCGTCTTCTTCTCCGAGATTGCCATCATCACGTTATGGCACCGCTTGAGAAATGGCTACCATGGCGCCTTGATCTTTGTCATCGCCTGTGTCTGCACCTTCGATCACTGACCATACTCCTAGCGAACGCAAGATTATCTTCATCTTGACAGCCCATATGCCGTAGTTCGTTTCGCTTAACGTTGGATATTGGATCGGGATTGAGGCTCCTCTTGCCGTCGGTTTGACGACTGCAAGCGTCTCAGATTGATCTCCTTCAACACCGGCCATTGCTTCGACAACTTTGCTCTTGATACCAAATGTTGGGTTTTTAAACCAGTAACAAACATGAAACGCAAAACAAACACAGAGGATTTTTGTTGATGCTCATCACACTTGCATCATTTTCTGGTTTTCTTATTATATAAGCAAATACAAAATCATAACTGCACCACTAACATTACAGCCCACGTTTTCTAAAAATAAAACTAACCACATAAACTTTACTCAAATAACTGCTCCATACATAGTTAACTCCTGGAGACAACTAGATTAAACTCATCATATCTTCATCCATAAAGCGTCGTGGCAAGCCTCGTAGCCTCACCCAAAAGAATTGGTACTGAAGTGAGACTAACAAAGGATCCATTAATCCATCAATCACTACAATAGAAAACAAAGAGCATTCAAACGACCATGGTGCTCCTCTAACCACCCGCCGAAGGTCCTCTCTCTCTCAAAAAGATCACAAAAGTTGTTTGTTGCCTTGTATCGCCACAATAGTCAATCTAGAGATGTCATGTTGTTCAGGCTTTGGAACCCAAAGAGACCACATTGTACCAATCAGCACGTACCTCTTACCTAAACGACCGCCTAGTAAGAAGTTTACCCACAAGATAGAATCAGGGCTGCTTGCTTTCCACCACATCCTGCGACAACACCACCTCCACCGACTCTTCTTCACGGATAGCCATCTGTCGAGTGAAATCGGACCCACTTGCTCCATCACAGATAAGAGGTTTGTAAGCACCCACCAACCTTTGAAAGCGAGGGCCACTTACCAGGACATACAGAATTTGGAAATGTAAATTAGAAATTTGATCTGTCACCACGGCACTCTGCCGTCTAAGCCATCGGCGATAAAACCCTAAACTCTCAAGAAAGGTCTAGAGACATTTCACCATATATAATCAACACATGCAAGCAATATAGTTAATAAACAATGTTATAGAAAACAAGGGTCGACGGAAATTATTTGCCTGAAAACTCACTGTATCGTTCTTAAATGAGCCAAATTTGGAAGAAAAAAAGTTGAGGAAAAAAGTTTATACCATCACTAACTAATAAGAAGAGAGGTGGGTAAGCTTTAGAATACCTCAATCAAACCATCTCCGTTATGAATCGAAACTATCGCGGGAGGTGGTGTTGAGAAAGGTTGAGAGAGGAAGAAATAAAAATATCTTCGATCTAGAATTGGAAACTGATCTAAATAATTGAATTTATTTAGATGGCGAAGTATTTCATCTATTACCAGAAAAATACACTTAGGTGACGAAATTTTTTTGTCGTCGCCTAAGTACGTACTTAGATGACGAAATTAGTTTCATCATCTAGGTTTTAAAACGATGAAACTTTACTGACAAAGCCGATGACATTTTTGGTCGTTTTATCAAACACTTAGACGACAAAATATTACATTTTCGTCTAAGTGTTTGTTAAAAAAAAATTAAAAAATTTAAATGTATCATTACGTCGTGTAGGTGTTGCATCTTAGACGACGAAATTTTTGATTTCGTTGTCTAAGTGGTTGATTTTGTAAAAAAGAAATCATTAAATTCAAATTATTTATTAATTTAGATTATTAATTGTGGTGGTGGTGGTACGTGGTGGTGACGAGGGTAGTTGGTTTGAATGAGAGAGAGAGAGAGACAGAGAGAGAATTTGAGAGGTCAGTGGCGATGGCGGTGGCGGTGGTGGTTGATTTGATTTAGGGAGAGAATGAATATGAGAAGTCGGTGGCGGCGGCGTGGTGCCGAGGCTAGTGGTGAGATGGTGGTGTGGACGTGCGACTTGGTGGTAGTGTGTGGTAGTGGTCGTAATGGTGGCAGTGGTTTATTTAATTGAGAGAGAGAAGAGTGAATGACCGATTTAAAGGGTTTCAAAATGACGACTTAGACAACAAAATCTAACATATTCGTCATCTAAGTATTTTAAATTTTGAAAAAATCGTCATTTTTTTACTTAGATTACGAAATCTAATAGATTCGTGGTCTAAGTGTTTTAAATTTTTTCAAAAAATTTAGCCGAAAAAAATATCCACCAATTTTTTGGTCCTAGACGATAAAATAATAAAATTTCATCGTCTAAAAAAGTAATTCATGTTCTAACATAGACAACAAAATTAATTACATTTCATCGTCTGAGTCAGATAATTTTTGACGGATCGAAAGGAAATTTCGACCAGTCGATGAACACCTACTGTCTCAAAATTACAAGCTTCCACTTAGACAACGAAATTAATTAAGTTAGTCGTCTAAGTAATTAATGGTTCTACTTAGACGATGAAACATAATGGTTTCGTCGTCTAAGTGAAATAAATTGTTGTATTTTTCATAGAAATCTGAAAAATTATTTTTGGTTACGTGCTTAAGAATCATTAAAATCAACCGTTAGATGTGACCATTACATTTATACAATGTTATAAAAAAAATATTCAACACAAATCAGATTAGTTTAGGATTCGATCGATTTAATATAATGATTATCGAAAAATAGTTAAAATACGAAATCGATCATAAAATATAATTCGTAAATCTGTTTCCAAAGTTACGAGCGTCTTAATTGACATAGAAATTCAAATTTTCAACTAGATAGGAATTAATTGAAATTTAACATAAAAAAGTTTATGAAACACTAAAAATTTGTTTTATATGTACTAATGTTGTATAACTTAAGTGTTTGTATGTCTGTATAACTTAATGAAATTGAATTTGGGCAAAACAACCGTTAAATATATTTTTCATAACATAATATGTAAGTAGACAAATTTTCAGTCAATACGAAATTCGTTAAGGGTTTGATCAGTGTAGTCAACCAACAAACCGAAATTTCAACTAAATGAAAACGTTGATATACGAATCTTCATAACTCTGATTTTCTAACTGTCAACACTCACAGTTCAAGAATTGTTTACTTTATACCATTGACAAATATAATCTGCAATCTAACATGATACACATGATCGTGCTCTTAGAGGTCAGATTGTGAAACTCTACTTAGACGACAGAAGTGGTTGAATTTCGTCGTCTAACACTTTCAGGGTTTAGGGCTTAGGGTTTAGGGTTAGGGTATGGTTTATAAATGATCTTAGAAGACAAAATAAATATGTTCGTCGTTTAAGTACAATATGTTAGACGATGAATTAACTCTTCGTCGTCTAAGACAGCTAGCTCTTAGACGATGTACTATGTTGTTCGTTGTCTAAGTACAACTTCTAAGACGACGAATAAGTTTTTCGTCGTCTAAGATATTGTACTTAGACGACAGATTTTTTTTTCGTCATCTAAATATCTTACTTAGACGACGGAATTTTTTTTTCATCGTCTAAAATCTAATTTAGATGACAAAAAACAAAATTCATCGTCTAAGTCAGACCTTAGCCGACGAAATTGTCTCTTAGCGAACGAATTCTTTTTTCGTCGCCTAACTTCGACTTAGACGATAAAACCATTAAGGTTTTGTCGTCTAGGTGCATTTTTTGTAGTGATCGTCTAAGAGGTATATTTTGTCGTATAAGTAAGACCTTAAACGAAGAACAAAAATTGTTGTTTAATACAGGACTTAGACGGTGAAGTGGACCGGGAACACTTATTTTGTCGTCTAATTCAATACGTAGATGACGAAGTTTACGACGAATTATTTTTTCGATGTCAAGTATATCATCTAAACGACGAATACTATGTTAGTTATCTTGTGAATATTACTTAGACGAAGAAATGTTGGTTTCATTGTCATAGCCATGACATTTGTGTTTCTCTTTGACACCATCTTTAATACAAATTGGTCACAAATTACTCATCCATTACTACATTGGTATCTATGTTAATACTAATATAATCATGGATAGCGTTTTTGTTTCTCTTTATTGATACTATTTTAAATACAAATTGGTCTGGGGTTGCTAATCCGTTACTACATTGGTATCTATATTAATATCAGTTTGGCCACGAATGACATTTCTGTTTCTCTTTGACACCATCTTAAACACAACTTGGTCAAAGATTGATCATCCGTTACTCATTAACGCGCTCCTAAATACATATTTGTCTTGCCAATGGTCACATATTGTTTTACTCTTGTGTACTTATCCCAAAATCCGTTATCTTTAGGTGTTCTCATACTATATCAATGGTAAAACGATACAAATCGTTGCGACTCTGACATTTTCTACACAGGCAATAATGAATTGTATTCCCATTAGCATTAGCTTTCACATATTCTACAAAATTTCACATTCCAACGGCATATCTTCTATCCCATTTTGGAAAGCAAATCCAACTCTTGTCCATCTTGAAATATAAATATATATATATATATATATATACATATACACACACACATACATATGCACTAATTGAAAATTCATCATTATATTTATATATATCTTTAAACTACAAATTATATTAATTATTCTACTACTTATTACAAATTAACACATACTATATATATGCATAATATCAACAATAAACATATAATTATATATATATATATTCATCGAAATAAACTCAAAATCAACAATTAATATATATAACACACATATATATACGTACCTATATATATGTAACGGGATATAGCTTCACGATCTCATTTTGGACAGCTTTGGACAACACCCAACGATTTGAGAGTAATTTGTGTTTTTCTCACCGTTTTTTTTTGAATGAATAAGCTGCTACCCAAATCTATAAATCTAAAGAACTTTAGCCAACGATATTACTATTTCCTCGGCTAAAAAACATAATTTCGTCAGCTAAAGACATAATTTTCGTCAGTTAAAGACGATTTTTTTCGACTAAAGCCAACGGCATTTTTTTCTTCTGTCGGCTAAAATACAGACTAAAGTATAGTATAGCCGACGAAAAAAAAGGTCGTCGACCTGTTTTGCTTACTTTGGTCGGCTAAAGTATTTTTTCTGGTAGTGGTGCCGGGTTTTGGATACCCGAACCCAAAATTAACTTGTTCGACCGAACCCGACCCATACACGAATATTTTTTGTTTGGGTTTTTGCCCAATCCGAACCCGTCAAAT
This sequence comes from Geum urbanum, assembly GCA_946800695.1. Classification (NCBI taxonomy): domain Eukaryota; kingdom Viridiplantae; phylum Streptophyta; class Magnoliopsida; order Rosales; family Rosaceae; genus Geum; species Geum urbanum. Next base: position 6,111,149 of record OX327013.1, on the reverse strand, counting down.
ATTTAATACCCAAACCCGACCTGTACGTTTACCCGAACTAAAATAAATAAATAATAAATTTATATAAATATTAGGATTAAATCATTTAAATATTTACCATTCTATATCACACATATAAAAGTACATTAAAAATTGAATATAAATATAAATATAATATATAATATATTCCTTTTAAAAATAAATAAATAAAAATAAACTAGCCATTAGCTTTCACCTACTCACCAATTTTGTTTCCAAGTATATCATGATAAATAATGTGACGGATATAGGGATAGCCGTTAAAGAGATGGGATAACTCCATGTAATTTCTGAAGACTTTCTTTCTAACCCCACATTGCGACTTTCCACATAACCGTTAGAACTAGGGATATATGCAATAATGCATGCGAACCTGATCGGAAAGAACAAACCAGTTTAAATAACTAACCCTCTTCGTTGGCATCACTCGGATCCAAGTCATCCAACCATTCCAACCCACAAGATTCTGATCAAAGGTCAACTGTGGTCTTTACACGTTTGACGCTACAGCCTACAGATGACTTGACTAGAGGTGCAATTTGTTTGAAGGGTTCGCAGCTCGCCTATCAATATATATGCTACACACGTGTACTTTAACTTCTCCTCCTGCAATCGCGTTTGTACTTGAGTTTCCTCAAGGATCAGCCAGCTCGATCCAATGATCCGCAGAGTCTTAGCACTAGCCAACAAGATGATCATGTTCAAGGTCCATGTCAGAGATGTGAAGCTAATGCTCGAGTGTCTGAAACCAGTGATCGACGAGATAGCGGAATATAACAAGGTGTTGAATCAGCCAACGGAGGAACTGGAGGAGTTGAGATTGCAATTTGAGGCGGGAGAAGATTTGGTTCGAAAGTGCAGCAAGGTTGAGATTGCAAGGTTGCTGCGTGGAGTTTCTGCAAGAAGTTCTAGTACAGCAACTAACTGTTTTGACTAGATCAATCGCTTCAGACCCACTTACATGTGCTCGAACTGCAGAAAACAAGAGATGTCAGGGAGACCTTGGACTCGTTAAAAAAGATAGAGACCGTCGTCCAGCGAATTGAAGGCAATATTTCTGCCATGCATGCAAATTATCCAATGATCGAATTGCAACAAACTAAAAAACTCATTAATTGGTGCACGCTCATATATGCAGTGTATATATATGTTAGTAGTAATCTGATCAAGTAATTTTAGGTTTATTTGTACGTAATCTTGCACGTACAAAATTCGCTTGTATAGAATTCATGACCATCTTTAAGAATCCAGCTCTCGATGGCTCGTTTTATGTTTTAAGACTGACTATCACTATAGTCGACGATAATATGAAGTTGTCTGTCTGTTAGTTAAAAGTTGTCGGTTATAGTATGGCTGACAACATGTCATTGGCTATAGTTACACAAAATAACCGACGACTTTAGAATGGAAAGTCGTCGGGCAAACCTTCCCGGTCCGGTCAAAATTGTTTGACCGGAGAATACTATAGCCGACAACTAGTTTTGGCAACCGTCGGGATAGTTTCTCAACCTGTCGGGTATAGTTTTGGCAGTTGTCGGGAATTTTAGACTATAGTCAACGACTTTGGTACATGTCGTTGGCCATAGTATGCAGTTTTCTGAAGAAAAAAATTGCAGATTCTGGATTTACCATTCCCAGAACCTGCAGTTTCAAAATAGCCAACAAACATATATGCTCATTTCCACAATGTCCAACAACGCATAACAGCTTCACAATGACACAAAACACAAACTTATAAAAACTTAGCGTATAATTTTGAAACACATACATATAAACTAAATGTTGCCAAAGTCAAAGTTGCGGAGATAAGATGGGTCACTACCATCATCATCGGGCGGATCCTACTGCTCATGTGGGGTATCATGAGGGTGCTGGTTAGATGGAGTCCATAGAGTCCAACCTTGGGCCAAACATTTATTCCTTGCGCCTGAAGGGTTGAGCACAGGCCTTCACAATTCCTAGTCATTTCAGCTCGCATCCAAGCTAACTCTTCAGCCTGCTGCCGGGCCATCTCTTGACACATCTCCTCCATCTGTTGGGAAATCCATAAGTGTCGGCAAGTAAATTAAAAATCATGCTCATGATAAAATGCTCAAAGCTACAAACTGTAGTAGTCAATAAAATCATAATAGGGCCCATAGAGAAAACTCAAACCTGATGACTGGCCTCTAAGCCAATTACCACGTTACCACGATTAATATCATCTACTTGGCAAGCTGTAACGAGAGTATCCGTTTATGCCGTATTGCCTAGAAGCAGTGCCACACCTCAGAGGATGTCAGACACTCTTCCGTCCATACAACCCCTTCGGAGGTTTAGGGGATCGAAACCCAGGGAAGTCGCTATGCTCCTCTCACTCTCAGGTCATCAAGTAGAAACTCATATGCATTGAAAACATAGTAATCATGCAACAAAGAAAATACATTCTTTTATAAAACCACTAAATGAGGCAAGTCCAGATTCCCCTAACTGGAACATCGTCGCTTTGACATTCATACGCTTTCCTAGGCCAACACCAGCATATTTCACATCTTGGGTAACTAAAGTCCTAGTTCAACATACTCAACGTCATTAAATCACTTCATATCAATTACACAATATCACCAAAGCTATGCCAAGAAAGATTTCCAAAAATAACAAACTTAATCTTCAAAACCATGACACATCCAAATTACTAAGGACACTCATATCAAACCAAGTTTAACAAATATCACTTATTGATCTTATCTCACCACTTATATGACCAAACTTCGGATAAGAAAATTATCCAACAATGTTGTGGTCGCTTGACAGCTCCAAAATCCAATTAATATTACTTAATTACTTTGGCAACAAGAACACAATGCCCATATATACTTCATACCAAATAAAGCCATCATACACATCTTTTCCAAATCACAGCACATAACTATAAAACCACACATTTACACTCCTAATTCACCACTTCATAGTTTCATCAATTAAACAAAGTAGAGCATCTAAAGCTTGATTATAGCAGTACCTAACATCAAAACTAGATGAGTTGATCACGTCTCTTACCTCATGCAATGCAATCGCCGCTGTGTCATGGTCAGATGAGGGAATTCCCATCGGATTCGGGTAGGCCCAAAAGTAAAACCGTGCGGGCGAGGCCCAAAGTGGATAATACCTTACTATGTGGACTGGGATGTGACAAAATAGTATCAGAGCCTATTCCGACCGGAAGTGTGCCTAAGGGGGGTGGATTGTGATGCCCATGTATGGGGGTGCTAAGGGAACTAGCTTCCTACATGGGCATGCAATCCCACATCACTCGGGAGTGGAAATGTGATGTGCTTATATGTGCATACCCACATCTCTATAGTAAGACGCGTTTTTGGCGTATGCCCAAAAGTAAAATTCTGCAGACGAGGCCTAAAGCCGACAATATCTGACTATGTGGACTGGGATGTGACAGCTACTAACCCAACTAAGTTCGGGGATGAAAACAAGATAAACTAAACTAAGAGGACGATTCTTCGAAATTACTCTACTTCAGAGTCGGTGTACGTCACAATGATGATTTTTTTTCGACAATTTTCTGCTAGATAATTGTGTCACTACACATATTCTACACAGCTTAGATCATGTCAATCACTACACTAAAAATGATTTCAAGAAAACCTTAACTTTTATTTTTTCTTCAACGACCTCCACAAATTCTAGCGATAGTCATAGGTCGGCATGCATGTTTCCTTTATTATTTTAGGGATGGTGAGGAGAGTCTACCAACAAAGTTCAATAAAATTCTAGTGAGCTTTGGTTGACGAAAGTTCGCTGAGATTCTGACGGATGATTAACGTTTGGCAAGATTTCGTTTGGCAAGATTCTAGCAGCAGAAGTGTTCAAGAAGATTTAGGCTAAGCAACCCTTTCAACCACGTAGAAATTTTGTCAAAATTGGTATATATTTGGTATTGTGAGAGCAACTCCAATAATGTCATTTAGAATTCTCTCATTTTGTTCAAATATATAACTGAAACCTATATTAGCTATGTACTTTCAAAAATTTGCTCCAACAATGTGACTTAAAATTTAGATATATAAATGTATAGTTAATTTTGATTTTTTATTGAAAAATAAATAACTAATTTACTTAATTAGCTAATAATTAGCTTTACAACTTAGAAGGAAATCATTTAATGACAATGTTGACTTTTATATTACCTATAATTCATATTTTTGGTATATAATTAGGCGATGCAAATGTGAAATATAGGGATTCCTTTTATAGCTAATGGGATAGGGGATCTGTTGGAGTTGATTTTGAAGAAAAAAAACTTATATTTCTACTAAAAAATAATTATAAGACATTTTCTTGAGTTGCTCTAAATTACTACAACAAAAATTCACTTAGCTACGGAAAAAGTCGTGGAAAAACAAAAAATTGCCGTAGCAAAAAGCTTTTTCTACGGCAAAAAGACATTTCGCTATTGCAAAACGACCTTTCGCTACGACAATTTTTCCGTTGCCTTATGTGGCGACACAATTGCTATTAACTACGCTCCATGCCGTGGCAAAAATCTTTTGTTACGACAATTTTGTGCCGTAGTGTTAGGGTTGATATTCACAACGGCAATTTACAATAGACCATGCCGTAGTATAATACCTTTGAGCCGGCAAAATTCGTCATCGCTATAGCCATTTGCTACTGCTAGAATGACTATTTGCTATAGCAAGAATGCCGTGGCAAAAATAATGAATATAAAAAATAAAATAAAAAGATTTTGGTATGCAAATATGCATGCCCAAATCAATTCCTTCTTGTGTTTTGAGCAAGAGATACAATACTTTCACCTCATGACATGCCAACAAATATTCATTAAGCCTCAATGATCCCTTGAAAACCATATTCATTATCAACTACATTAAAATAGTGAACCGAGTCAGTAGTGTGAAAAATTAAACTAGGTGTCACTCCAAGCAGCAGCAGACATGGAGATGGCATCTCAAGCCTCAACTGAGCTGATGGAAGCAACATTAATACTTAAACTTCTAAACTGTGATGCCATTGGGGATTTTGAAAATAGCATTGTGGGGCTTGACTTCTCTGGGCAATTTTATCCGGAGCTGTTCTGACTGGTAAGCACTGAGGAAGAATTTGATAAATGAGCACGAACTCTGAGTATCATGGGAAGCATTTCATTCTCTGGAAAAGAACACAAGAGATGAGTACATGTGTACAAGTTAAAGTTTCATCTCGGTATCTAAAAGCAACATAATAAAGCATGAACCAGTATATAAATTCAACTACATTACAATGACAGATCCTACATATGGTTCAATGCCTGCACATGAGATCATAACTTAGTATGAAATGAACTGCACATTTAGATCTGATTCGATCTGATTCAATGTCAATAGCTTATTCACAAATGAAAATCAAATTTAAATTCAATGCACCTTGAATTCGAAGGACAATGAACATGTAGAAATTACCGTTTGCTAGCAGTGAATTTATGAGATTATTGTAGTGACCAACCTCTGCCTGATTGATTTGTCTGATTCCATCTGATACACATATAAGGCTCATGGTTAAATTTTAAATCTTATATCCGTTATTCCAAGCTTCTTTCATTTTTTTATATCAAATTTCTAATGCTAGATAAACAAGAAATTAAACTAGTAGGGAAATCTAAGAACAAGATATTGAAAGCCATTAAGCATCCAATACCATATCCATCATAAGTTGCACATCACCCTGCTTGCAAAATCTAGGTTAAAACTTCAAACTGAATCTAATCAACAATGTAATTGCTGCTCTTAACTAACTAAAAACAAGACAAGATTCTCTTGAGTAGACTACTTTCAGTAATAACTTTGAATTGCATAAACTCAGAGGTATATGTCTACATACCAAAAGCTCTAGTTGAATTCTCTTCTGGAGAAATGTCCTCAACTTCTTTTAATTAAATAATATTTTCTTAATTATTTTACTATGATGAAATTGGTGGACATGGCTTAAGGGGTTGAACTTACTGGACAAATTGGACTTTTAGAAGAAATAACATACTGTATCTCTAAATGATCTATAACATAGCCTAGTCATAGATAATGAAGCATATCACACACAGACTCGAATCAGTAAACTTAACTAGTCAATTAAAACAATCATATAAGCATAAAACTCAATACATTTCACCTCAGATCTTTGTTGGTGGCAACATAGTGAATCACCCTGTGCTTCTCATTATACGACGGTCGTTCTTTCAGCTCAACCTTACACGACAGCAGGCCATTCTTATGCATCCACTTCTTCAAGTCCTCTGCTCGTCTCTCTTGTTCAGCTCCTATATTGTGGAGCCCAAAAATATTTAGATTTATACATAAACTACAAGCGGATTAGTTCAAGATCATGGACTTCTAAGATACCTATGAGAATGCTATGAAATACTAAGATGACTTCTAGAACTTAGGAACAAACATAATAACCAACCAAAAAGAAATACAAGTTGCAAGACATCTATTGGTTAAACTCCTAAACCAAAATGACCATTTTGAGAAAACTTGCAAATGGTAAAAGGTGTTTGAAGAACTGAAATACAACACTAATATAAGGTACAAGCATTAACAAGTCAATACTAAAACTAAACTTATTATGATAGATAAGTTAATACTAAAAGTAATGTCCTAAATAATTGTTTGTCTATGTTGAAGTATCATGAAAAATATCAAAAACTGTGAAATAGCAACATATTAAAGAATGAACTATTGCACGTACCCATGAAACCAGAAGGGTAGGTCTTATCAGTCCTAACTTTGCCAATACCCAATCAAAAATCAACACAAGAAAAAAAATCCTTGAAACATCAAACCAACACACCACAACCAATTCAGAGAGATAAACATATATAAACAATAATCACAAACAAGGAACAAATTAAAGAGAAAGTTACGAGAGAGAAAAGAGAGAGATCTAGACCTAATTTAGACGAGGAGCGACTCCACTCCAGCCATTAAACCTTGGAATAACTCTAGTTAGTTAATATGGAACTTAATTCGTATAATAAATGCGAGGTAACAAACTTTGTCATCTTTAATCGTGTCTGTCATTAGCTTCACACATTTCTTCGAACGAAATTTTTTATTAATGTAATACTAGAAACTAAACTTTGAATGTATCCAGAAAACTATGTTCAAATAATTAAAAATAACAAAGAAAGGTAGATCACAATACCTGGAAATCCGAAAGTTTCTCTTTAGAAAGCGGAGTTTTCAAAGTCGAGATAAGCAATACATTATTTAGTTATTGCAATTTTTGGATGCAAGCGAAGGCCTTGTTCTTTCCGAAATCCTCCTCAGAGAAAAACAAATTGCCTGAAAGGTCCCACAACTCCACAACACCTTTGTCATGCAAGGTCACAGACTTGACACCAGTAAGTACAAGGTTATTTGCTGCAATCAAGAGAAATAATATTATTGACAGACATAAACATGCATGCAAAACAACCAAAACAACCTATGCCATTCTAAACCCCATCTCATTCAACATAATCAACATCTTTACAATTCAAATTCAAAGATACAGTCTATTCACATACCAATTTCGGCACCAAGACTCTGCATCCCAGAGATGAAAATGTTAGAGGCAAAGAGCCGCCTCATCGTCTCACGACCATACACAACCAGCTGCCTGCTATATAGATCCTCATCAATATCACCTGAATTCCCGTTACCGAATCCCATGATCGCCGGCTTGTGGCTGCCGCTACTACCATTACTGTTCTTGCAGTCAGTGGTGGTGATCACAATTTCCTTAGAATATCAGTACAAAGCTTCTTGATTGGAGATTCGCCGGTGAAGTTTGGTTCCCCTTCTCCTTGTACTACAACCTCTCCGTCCACTTGTCTCTTTCTAGGAAGCATATAGAGCGATGAACTGCCAAACCACAACTCCATTTACCAGTCATAAAATTCCAAACCCTAACACAGTTTACAGTCGAAACCAAACACAAAACTACACAATCCTATCTCACAAACACAGAGCCACAAGATCTCTTCAAATTTCTTTTATTGCATGCATAGTTTTCATTTCTCTCAGCAAAATATATCATAATAAGTAATCTCGTTAAAATAATATTGAAATCGAAATGAAACAAGCATAGCTTTGATCTAAAACCTAACGCAGTCTCAAAATGTTCTAGAGAGATCACAAATATTCTAAAGCAGTGAAGAAAGTAGAAATGAAAATCAAACGAACGTAGCAAAGAAGACTTACCGTGAAGAACTTGTGGAAGAGAGAACCAAAGGATATAGCAATGGAGGTGGCGTTGCGTCTCAGGTTTTGCTAGGGTTTGATGAGCTACTTGGAGATGTGATGAGGCTCCTCAGGTCGCGGTTCATCTCTCCCTCCTAAACCTACACGAAACCACAAAAACAACAAAATCAATACATACAAATTCGTACATCTACAGAAAATCCATCAAAACCGAGCAGATCTAAAACTTGGAGAGAATAGACTCACAAAGTTACAGAGCCGATTGGCGACAGCGGAGTTCGCGAGCCAAGCCGAGCTTGAGACGAGAGGCAAAAGAGGAGGCCGAGCGAGTGATGGTGAATGCCGTGTAGGATAAGGGAGAGAGAGGCTAGAAGGAGAGTCTGAAGTCCAGAGAGATTGATTAGAGCTTGATGTGAGAGAAGCGGTGATGATTTAGGGTTATTACTTAAATTTTCGCGACGGCAACTAAATTGTAGCAAATGTTAAAAATAGTTGCCTTCGCAGGTTGCAATAGGTGTTTTGCATTCGCGACAGCTTATTTTCCGTCACCATTGGTAGCATTTGCTACGACATCTTATGCCGTAGTAAAAAACTGAAGCAAACTAAATTTTTTGTTGTAGTGAAATAAGTAATATATACTATTCGACCAAATATAAATATATAATATATGTATAGGCTAATCTAACTAAGAGATATAAATACAGCAAAACTTCGATAATTTAATACTCGATTAATTAATAATCTCGTTAAAATAATATTTTTTACCGGTTCTAACTTAGAGACTTGAGTATTAATTTAATACTCGATTAATTAATAATCTCGTAAATTAATAAATTTTGTGATTCTTAAAACTATTAATTTATCAAAATTTTACTGGACTATATATATATATATATATATATATATGTATGAGACTGATTTATATCTCTGGTTAGATTTTCAAACTCGGTGCATAACCCATAAACTACGTACTCCTTTATCGTAGCTAGTGGCAATTTTTATTTCCATTGGCTGACGATTAATTTTAACACTTAAACCTAAGTGGCTTAGTGAGTGTGTTAGCAAAAGAGTTTTCGAATCCGAGCTTTCCACTTGGCGGCTGTTTAAGCCACTCTCATGCAGAGCCTAAAATTATCCCAAGATGTTAAAGCAGAAGGTCCCCTTTAATTAATCATCAAATAGTTCTTATTGAAGGCGTGAGATTTGACAAGATTCTTAGCTTCAAAGTTAAGATGAACAAAAACAAAACGATAATAATCAAAAACGAATGCATCACGATCAACCTGACCTTTAGCCCTTTAGGGGTTTAAAATGACTTGCAAGGTTTGAAAGCTTGAAGAAGGGGGCTTTTGCACTTTTGCAGTCACAGAAACAAAGAGGAAAAGTTAAGCAAGCAAGCCAACATGGGCAGCTCATTGGTGCATTAAGATGTTAGATTATATATGGGCAGCACATGCATGCATGAGTAGCTAGAAAGAGCATCGATCTAGCTTAATGTTGCATGCTGACTAGATTTCAGCAGTTGTCCCACAAGTTGGGTATTAAACCTAGTATCCACCTTTAGTACTTTTGCTGTTTTCTTCACCTGAGTTCTGTTGTTGTACGTACAATTTCTTGGATACTATATCCACAGACCAGAGGCAGGCCATGATTCTGTTTTTGACCTAGCCAAGCAAGTTACCATATAAAAGGAACAGGAACAGCTGAGAGCGACTTGCTCCGATCTGCGCTAGCTCCACGTACGTAAGTTGGCTCCGAATCCTCCTTGGCTCCGATCGATTAGCTGATTAATCAAAATGTGTATCTTAAGAGGTTAATTAAGAGATTATGAATTGAAATCAACAGATATACTAATTTGATTTCTTCTCCTGCTGCTTCATTGATCGACTCCCCACTTCGATCCTCCTTGGCTTCCATCAAATGTACGTAACGTCAAATTTGTAATTGATGTACATCACCCTATGGTTGTGAACACTTTCTTTTTAATTAGTCGGCTCATTAGTTTTTCTTTTCGATTTAAAGTCGGATCATTAGTTATGTTTATGTTTATGGTTGTAAATGGCGCACGGTTATTATGAAATGACATATGGCAATTAATATTTTTTTTTCAAGTTCAGCTATTAAATTGATGACATACTTATGTAATTGTTAACTACACAAGTGGCTAATGACTTCTGCAATATATAATCCGTATAGTCTGTCACAAAATTAAAAAAGGGCTAAATCATAACAATTAGTACAAATCTTAGCTAAAATCTGGTTTATTGATCGAACCATTTTCCGAATCATTATGAATGACCAGCTAGCTAGCTACATGCACAATAAACAAAATAAATGGCCAAACTGGTAGCTGGTATGATGACGTAATGTAGAGGGGTAATATGAAGACGATGACATTAATTAAACACTAGCCTTCCTGCACGCGCATAAGGTGTCGCGCTTGCGCGTGCGACTTATCGGTGACATATTTAAAAGTGTACAATTATATCATTTTCACTTAATTGTCCAAGTCCATTGTGCAGCTGACAGATACTATCGTGCACTTTCAGGCCTATCTCTATTATTCGAACACTGATCTAATTGAGATCTCTATTATTCGAACACTGATCTAATTGAGATGTGAGAAGAATTACCAATGATTGATGATAAATTTTGTAAAATAATATTAGCCTACTTCATGTGTACCAATGATTGATGATAAATTTTGTAAAATAATATTAGCCTACTTCATATTAAGTCAACACTATATAAAAAATAATCAATCGCTGATAATAAATGCAGTGTCAGTGCATATGAAAATAGAACGATTAATTGCCCAAGTCCATTGCTCATGACAGATACTATCGTGCACTTTCAGGCATATCTCTATTATTATTCGAATAATAATTTAATTGATATATCTATTATTCGAATACAGATCTAATTGAGATGTGAGAAGAATTACCAATGATTGATGATAAATAAAAAATTACATATCAAATGGAGATTCAAAAAATCCATATGTGAAAGGACCCAACCCTATCAAATAGTGTGTTCCTTTATTACAGATCTAATAAAGGACAGACAGAATCCATAAATCAATCAAATGAATAATAAGAGGAAGAGGATCGACGATTACTGGATATGGGAGTTGTGGAGGTTGCAGAGAAGTGTGATAACAACCACTCGCCACTAACCAATACATGCTCACCTGAGTCACCTCGCCACTAAGATAACAATCACATTACACATAAACGCAACACATCATCGCTGTCAAATTCTATTCAATAGAAATTGCCATATGTAGCACACTTTTTCAACTATTCTTAGTGCCATCAGAGAGCACTCTAGCCAAAACAGGAATCTCATACTGATAAGCTCTCTCCCATTCCGGATTGCTTGTAATATCCCTCACCTGAACAAAAGGGATACAAAGTTAAGCTTCGATCTAGTCACTTTTTAGTTTTCTTTTCCTCTCATTATGTACATTTAGAACTACTCCATATTCTTATAACAAAAGGGATACAAAGTTACGTTTTCCAACAAAGACGAACAACCAAATAATTCATAAGCTTAAAAGACCCCCATTACAACTAAGTCATACACAACAGAATTGATATGAACATGCTTTTGCATTCGTGATCTAATCATAGTCTAACTTTGATCAATATTCTAATAGTTTGTACCAAATACAAATAAAAACCAATTTTGAAAAAAGATGCAGTTGAAGATCTCTCAAGCTCCATGTCTATCAGATAAAAAAGATGCAGTTGAAGATCTATCTTCTCCCTCTTTGACTAAATATGCTACAGAGAAATAAGCAGTCAAAGGAATTCCTACTATGTCGGTACTCATAAGACGTAACCCTACAGCACCGAACCCAAACATCTGTTACCCTCACACTCTACCCGGCCACCCCAATTGCTTAGTCATGATAAATCATTTTTCAACTTTACATATTTTGAGCTTTAGATAACTTTTTGCTCCACTAAAACTATCTCCTATTTATGTCCATCGATGTTATCCGAACTGTTCTAAGTTTTCAACACAGTTACATTAAAGGAGTAGAAGAAACACATTCTAAAATTCAACCCGGTCACAGTCCAATCTTAACATTCGATACGAAACCAACACAAAATCAAATTGACGTCAAAAGCATGCTGCAATAACAACACCTGAAGATGCAAAATTCACACAGTTTTATAGTATTGCAACTCTCACCAGAATTAACAATCAATTACCAATTGAAACTCACTAAAGTCATACCAATCGAAATTTAACCAAGTACTTGGGTCAAAGAAGCTCTATTTATCACTGATCATACTTAAAGTAAGCATTTTTAACTCAAGTATTTCAGAAGTTCAGAGTTCAGATCAAAGATAAAGTTTACTGCTTTACGATCGGACGACAAAACCCAATTCACAAACCGAGCAACGGTTAGATGTGACTGAAATCGTTACCTCTTGGAAGCGGAGACGCTGGACGATTCTCCTCTGGCAACGGCAGGACTGGCGGCTTCTCTTTAGTACCAGATCGCTACGCGTTGCGAAGCGAAGAAGCTTCCCTGAAATCGAAACCGTACAAAATTTTCAAAACACTGTTTTCGCAAATATCAAAATCATAATCACAACAACAAATCACAGTAGTGAAGAGATATAGTACCAGATTGAGCAGACTGTGCAGATTGAGCGTCTTCCATTGATTCAAAATCATAATTTTGGCTTTTAAGAAGGGTATGATATCTCTTCACAGCTTTCTCCTATTTGATTAACAAAAGTTTGGTATCTTTCTTCGATTGAACTCGACAAAGTTATCAAAATTGATTGTTGGGAGATGTTTGGCACTTCTATCCTTGACTGGGAACAAACACAACAAAGAGCACTAATTAGCTCCTGAAATGTAAAACAAAACGAAAATCAGCAAAACTAAACCAAAAGAAAGGAAGTTCTTTCAGTATAGAACAGACTTGACAATTCTATACACATAATCTTCCAAAAGCATCACACAATTAGCTTGTCGAAAAGGATACTATAGTAAAGATAAAACCTTTCAGGCTTTTCTTTGAATAAAAACATAAAATGAAGTGAAGTTACACATTTATGCTAACACTATCTATAGTAACTATACAGTATAGACATCCAGTTTTCTGCGAGGTAGTAGCATTGTATTATAGATTTTCAGAACCCACTGGGGTTACACATTGATGCTAACACTATCTATAGTGACTATACAATATAGCATCCAGTTTTCTGCCAAGTAGTAGCACTGTATAATAATTCTAGGCTGCTAGAACATGTAAAGCATATAAGCAAAGTTACCTGAGTGAGGAAAACTATTCCTGGTTGTTGTGAATGAAGCAGACGAAGGCCAGTTTTGAATGGAGGAATAAGACTATTTGCATTTTGATAGTGATCTTGAACATGAATCATTCAGAAGTCAGAACTAAACTCACCTACCAATTTATGTAAGCATATAGTCGTTTAATTCTATTCTAGTAAATCTTCAAAGCTGCGATATACGTCAGAGCATTGCATTCCGGTTTGTATTAGAGTGTTTCTAAGCTTTAGCAGTCCCAATATAAAGTCTTATAGGCATGCATTTAAGCTCATCTACTTCAACTTTTAGGCATGCATGTAATCCATGATACTCTAGCATATGAATTTAGTACCGATTTTCAAAAATCAAGCTCATCTACTTCACCTTTCATGGCAAATCATACTGAAATCCTACTATCACTGAAGTTTGTACCATGTGAATCCAATTAAGAAGCAAACAACATGATCACAGTGTGGACTACAAAAAGATTTTTAAAAAAACTAAACAAAACAAAAGCAAGAAGATAGAATTAAGAAACAAACATGATCTGGGTCTTCTTGCCATCCTCTTCCTTCTAGAATTCTTCTTTTCTGCAATAAAGACTTTAGAGTTAAAATTCTTACTTCAAATGGGCACTCACAGACAATAAAAACATTGTACATACAAAAAAAAAGAGCAAAGATCGAATCTTTACTTCAAATTTGGTTCTGCATTCTTCATATTTTGATCAGAAAGTAAAAACAATATCAAACAAAATAGCTAGAGTAAAAAAAAAATATCATTATAAAATTACCCAAGTAGAATGAAAGCTTTCGGGAGTGGATGTAAAACTCTGAGACGATGACGTCACCGTCCCAGGCGCCACCATCCTTGAACTACGTCACTTGTTTTGGTTCAGTAGTTTTCTATTTGCTGCATCAGCTTTTTTCTCGAAGAAAATATACCAAAGAAGTAGACCCAGAAGAGGAAAGCACGTTGACACTACTTAATCACCATGGACTCGAGTAAGAACTAAGAAACAAAATGTTGTTTTCCGAGGGTTTTCAAGACTTAAAAAACTCTATCTGGTCGGTTCGTAACTTCGCTTTGGAATCTTACGACGATTCTGGCATATAACTATAACTCACTATTGAAATGTGGAATAACAATGTGGGCAGCCGCAAAAGCAGCTTTGCTAATTCAGAGAGTACACCTCCAAATCATTTCTCAGAATCCTCCCTGGACATAAAAAACAATCCAATCCAATCAAATTCACATGACATGATGACATAATGATCATTCAAATTCAAATTCAAATTGTGTTTTATACCTCATCAAAGAACATACTGTAAAAACCTTTGCTATCGGCAACACTGCAATCTTGATAGTTCCGATTAACGACTCCCCTGCCACTTGATTCCCAACCTCCAGCATCGACAAAATCCTCTCCATGTTTCCTCAAACTTATTCTTATCCAAATTCACTCATGCAAACACAACCCCCCCCCTCCCCCAATACAATCTTCAGTCAAACAAAGCCCCCAAATTTACAATCTTTTCGATAACAAAACCCCAATTTTCAGACCAATATCTTGTCCTTTAGTCTGCAAAAACAAATACAAAATTAGTTCCTTAAATCTCAATTAAAGCTCTACTAACCATTATGAAAGAAAAACAGAATTCTCAAAGAAGAAGGAACAACACAAACGGAATTGGAATCGGAATCATGAATTAAGAAATGATGATGATTGAGACTTAAAGGTTTAAGAGTGTAAACGTAAAACCCAATCAAAGTGTAAAGTAAACAACAACCAAAGAATCTCAAATTTACCTTCTTCAAGCTCTCAGTTTAGCTGCCACAGATCCACACCAGAATGTTGGATGCGATCGATTAAGAAGTTTCCCAGGTGAGAGAGCAGTTTCTCACTTTCTTAGAATTAGAGAATAGGTTGGGAATGGAACTGTAAAAGTAGTTTCTCGAGTTCCCATTTACCTTTTTACCCATGTTCAATATATATCTGCCATTTGACGAATTATAAAACTCAAGGACAATAGTAGAATATTGAATGTTCTACCATTCCAACCGCTTCAAGCCCTCCTGCCTTAATTAATAGAGATTTAAAAGCGTGCATGAGTGGATTAACATTGATAAACAACATGATACCGGAAATTCTTCGGTGCATTACACCATCTGTCATAACAGGTTAAAAAATCAAATTTAACTTATGATTACTCTCATCATAAGCTAAATTATAATTTTTAAGACAAAAAATTTAGCTCAAGCAATTTTGTATGTCAAATTTGGCCTTCTACTTCTATAGGCTAAAGTCAAATAATATTTTATTCAATTTTATTATTATTTTTTCAGATTTATCCTTCTACCTACCATCTTATTTCATTTTATATCCTTTTTTAAATTTGAACTAAATTTTTTTAATCTTTCACAACTACATAACTAAAAACTTGTTTCTATTTAATTTTTTTACCATTGCAAAGATCTCGACAAGACCTTTCATGTAACTCCCATATCTAATATATTTAGATAAAATCATATAGTTCATTAATTATTAAATTAAAAAAGTACATAACTTATTCATGAAAAGAGTCACGTTACTTATTAAAACGTAAACAACACAAAATGTTAAATTTAACAAAATTACAATATAACGAAATAACTAACATAAAATGCTAGACTTATTAAAAACACATTATTTTTCAATAAAAAAACTCATATTATAAGAACCATCAATAGTAATTCGGTACTCCACCGCTTTCATTACGGGGCTCCTAACGGTATATATCCTAAATGGTCCACACTTGTCCAAACTATACATGATCCACGAGGTCGGAAGAAAATTTTATTCGCCGCAAAGCAAGATTCATATAGGAAGGACATGGAGCGTGCATTTGGAGTTCTTCAATCACGTTGGGCAATTATTAAAGGACCAACATGATTTTGGGATAAACGTATCTTACATGATATAATGACTACATACATCATAATGCACAACATGATTATCGAGGATGAGCGAGATTTATCAGCTCCGATTAAGGAATTTAATGAAGCACCCGCCCCTACTGTTGAGATGGTGGCCGATGAAACAATAAGATTTAACCAATTTCTTGATAGCCATAGAAAACTTAAAGATAAGAAAGCTCATTATGAACTTCGTGATGCTTTGATTGAACAAATTTGGCAACGAAATGGAGGAACACAAGTTTGAAATCGTGATCGTTAAATGTTTATTTTTGTTTTCAAATAAATTTAGTGTTATATTTTTTAAAATTTTCATTGGTTGTATCTTTTAATTATCATATATTGAAGGAATAGATCTATGTATATCCTTCTTAATATTTGTAGTTTTAATTTATTTTTAATATTATATATATGAGAAAAGAAAAAAAATATGCATAAAAATATAACATTAAATTTATATGACAAATAAAATTAGAAATAGCTTTATCTTGAGATTTAGCTTATGATGGGAGTGTATTTTAGAGTCAAAAGGCTATAAATTTGGCTAATGATTTAGCTTACTGTGGGAGACTTTGATAAGCTAAAAAAAGATTTCACATAATATTCTTATTTTTTTAAGCCAAATTTAGCTAAGGATTTAGCCTACCATGGGATATGCTCTTAGTACACGGCCGGTTAAATTTTATCTCAGTCATTCGTTCAATCAAGTCAATAAAGTGGTACTAACACCGAAATTAACACTATCAAATGAATTGAAAGAAAAAAAAAATCAACAAAGTGAAATGGTAAAAAAAATATATATGGCCCACTCTATTTAATTTTTCCATACCCCCATTTATTTTATTTATTTATTTAAACCCTAATCCTAAATCATAAACCATAAACTCATTTATTTTATTTATTTATCTAAACCCTAACCCTATACCCATTTAAGGTTTACCTAAACCCTAAACCTATAAACTTTATATATCCAAACATAAACCCTAGACCCACCTAATTGTTTTATATCTAAACCCTAAATCCTATGCCCACACCCTAAACTTCAAACCATAAACTCTATTTTCCTAAACATCAAACCCTAAAACTTTAAATCTTATACCCAAAATCAAATCTCAAATTGTTGAACCCTAAACTCTCAACCATGAAGTGAAACTCAAATCCAAATCGCTACACCAATACCCTAATCTTCAAATTTTAAACTCGAGTTATATATGGTAAGTACAAACTTTATGATGTAGTTTCCCAATTATACAAATCTCACATAAATGACATATATGCAAGAGTGCTTCAATTTCTTTTTCTTACATATTGGTATCAAATTAAAAGAATTGTTTAGTAAGTCCATGAAAAGTTTGACTACTAATACATCAATTTCATATTGTTACATTGATAATGTCAATCAAAAGAGTAACATACATTGGCTAATGGCTATTTATTCATGATATTGCTAAGATACAAGAGATTTAATTGAGAAAACTTTTTTTTTAATAAAATGGAGTAAACTTATATTGAAGCCAACTAGAATAAATCTTTGAAGACATTAGTTCAATATGAAATAATAAAAAAATTGATTGGGTTATCAAGCTATAATTCTGATATAATTTCAACCCGATATTTCTTATAAGAGATGTTTATTTGGTATTTTCTTGAAATCAATTATATTTCTTTAAAGGAGACGTATATAAATATTTAATTTTGTCCGAAGAAAAAAAAAACTATTTCTAAGAGGATACTCTTTTTCCTTCTTTAAAAAAAAAACTTTTTCTATGGAACACGTACATTTGAAATTTGCATTGGTCATTGGAGTAGACGAACAAAGTTCAGGCCAAATAAATTTCAAAAGTAGATATTTTAAATAAAAAATTAAAAACCAAAACAAAAGAAATTAAAGCCTCCCTCTATAAACCAAAAGACGGAAGGTCTCTCTCTCTTTGGGTCTCACGTCTTCGCGTCTTCCTTTCTCACTTTGTGGCCCTATCAATTTCCAGTGTTGACTCATCTCCCTCTCTCGCTCAGCTCAACCTCTCAACTCTCCATCTGCTATACTCCTCTTCTATCTTTATCTATTTTGTGAATTTGAAGTTTAGTTTGTGTATTATCTTATTTGTTGATTACTGGAATAATGGGTAGAGACTAGAGAGCTATGATTGAAATCTTGTGCTTACCCTTTTGGGGTTATGAATATCGAGTAGGATTTATAATTTGATTTTGGGAGTTTGGGAGTTTGAAATATATGTCTGGAGGTATATGACTACTAGGAGTTTTGGACTCTGATTGCATTTAGATTAGTTAACATTGCTACCGATAATCTCCTTCCTTCATCTGCTTATGTTACTGGTTGTTTGGGTAATTATCGGTTATTAGTAAAGAGATTGGATTACTAAAAATTATACTTATGATATGCTATAGTTCATTTATGCTTATTTCAGTATGCTATGGTCTGAGAGTAAGAGAATACACAACCCTATCGTTTATGCTATGGTTTGTTTATGCTTATCTCATGATGGTCTTGCCAAACATCACAGCACGTTTTAGATACATGAAATTAGTTACTCGGTAGGTAGGTAGGTAAGAACAAGGGAGAGAAAATAATGAAGGAATGAATTAAACATAGTAAAACACACAGTAGGCTTGACCAATTCATGGACTATTTTGTCAATTGCAAAAGGGTATTGTTCTAGTTATCTGTTGGTGAGTATATGTTACATGTACTTATACTTTCATCCCTAAAATAACTAACATTCTATACATTGCCCAGATTTTCATCCCAATAATTTAGCCCAAAACATAATTGTACATTAGACACATATATCTATTGTTGGTGCATGTCAGAGATAGATTTGTAGAGATCCTTGACAGTGCTCCGGATCCATCCAAGACAATATCCCTGAAAAAAGATGCACAAGCAGTGGTATGGTTCTTCAAATAACATAAATAACCTAGAAAATAGCTATGTACTATACGTAGGTGTAGTTTTATTTTTTTAGTAAAATAACAATACAAGATTGACTAAATTATATATTGCTCTAGTTGAATATGCTGGATCGTATTTGTGGAGATGATGAGTTCATACATTCAAATAAGCTCTTTGCCTTTGGAACGCTTCCCCTCGAGAATGGAGCTAGACCTCAACAACTGAATTCTATAGACTGTGGTGTTTTTGTCATTAAAAATATGCAACATTATGGTACCAATTCGGCAAATAGTTATATTAAGTAAATTTATTGAAATGTATAGGTAGAACAAATTGAATTCATCGTTTTGTTTCAATAATGATCATAATTAAACTCTTGAATGTGTAGCATAATCCGGCTCATGAAAGTGCAAAATTGTTGGTGGAGCTTCTAAGGAATCCAAAGAACAAGGTGGAAGCTCTACAAGAAAAATGCACTTAGACGACGGAACATTTAAAGTTCCGTCGTCTAAGTGACACTTAAACCGTGGAAACTTTTTCCGCGGTCCAAGTGAGGCGGCCCAAGTGACACTTGGACGACGGAAAGTCTTTTTCCGTCGTCTAAGTGGCCACTTGGACCGCGGAGTAGGTCTCCACAGTCTATGTGACACTTAGACGACGGAAAAAGACATCTCCGTCGTCTAAGTACCTTAACCCTAAACCCTAAGGCCCTTACCCATAAACCCTACTTTTCACTTAGACGACGCAAATGCACGTTTGCGTCATCTAAGTGAGTACTTGGACGACACAAACGTGCCTTTGCGTCGACTAAGTGAGTACTTGGACGATGCAAACGTGCCTTTGCGTCGTCTAAGTGCTTACCTAGACGACGCAAATGTGCATTTGCGTCGTCTAAGTGAAAATTTCGTAATTTCACCAAAGACAACGACCATCTAGACCATGTCTCAATGCATATTCTTTTTGTCGAGACCATAGAGTAAACAATGCTTGGAGTGTGAGCATCGACGGTTCCAAAATAGAACTTATGGATTTTCGTGTATTCACATTTCCGGTTTGTAAAAATTTTGGTTTTGCGGTTGACTGTGCCGATGAAACCCTTAATGAGCTTACTATTTTGTGAAAATTATTTAATTTATATATTGTCTTCTAACGAATGTATCCAACGGTTATTTTGTCCAAATTCAATTTCTTTAATATCGATATGTAATGAGCCTATACTTAATAACACTTAAGTTATACACATTAGTAGATACTTAACAAGTTTAAAGATGTAAGATTATTCGTTGTCTTAAATTCAATTTTTTATATATACGATTCGTTAATCGATATTTTATGACTATTTCATTCGAATGACAGATCGGAAACTTCCTTGCGAATTATTTTTAAAAATTAATTTTACGGATATTTCACCTAGACCACGGAGTTGGACATCTCCGTCGTCCAGGTGACCACTTGGACGACGGAAAAAGACCATCTCCGTCGTCTAGGTGACCACTTGGATGACGGAAATGGTCTTTTCCGTCGTCTAGGTTGAAAAAGATAGCTGTTCAATTTCCACCGCCAAATTAATGGGTGTTTCCGTCATCTAAGTGAAATTTGAAACGCTCCCCAAATTTAAAGCGGTTAACTCCCGCCCGCCAAATTAATTGGGCGCCGGTTCCAAAAATTCAAAATTTTCACTTAGACAACGGAAAAAATACTTCCACGGTCTAAGTGAAACTCTATATAAAGGACCCATCTTATCCTTTTTCCTCATCCCATTCTCAATTCCTCCTCTCCTCTCTCTCTCACTCTCACTCTCTCTAAAAAATCTGGCAACTTTCCGGCGACCCAAAATCCGGCAACTTCCTCCCTCCGGCGACTCCGCTCTCCCGCGTGTTTAAATTAATTTATTATTTTACGGTGACCCAAAATTCGGCGATCCCCACCCTCCGGTGACTCCTGGCCCCCCTCTCCGGCGACTTCCCCTCTCCGGCGACCCCCCCTCTCCTCTCCTATCCTCTCTCTCACTCTCACTCTAACTCTCTCTCAAAAATCCGACAACTTTCCGGCGACCCTCCCTCCAGCGACTCCCCTCTCCGGCGACGACACTCTCCTTAGTATTTTAATTAATTTATTAATATTTAAATGAGAATTTAGCATTTTAATTACATTATTAATATTTTACTTTAAATTCAAATTTTAATTAAAATAAATAAATAATCACTTAGACCACGGAGATGGACGTTTTCTGTGGTCTAAGTTTTCACTTAGACGACGGAGAATGAATTCTCCGTGGTCCAAGTGATCACTTAGACGACGAAGAATGAATTCTCCGTCGTCTAAGTGATCACTTGGACCGCGGAGTTTTTTGTGCGGTCTAAGTGAGCACTTAGACCGCGGAAAATTCATTCTCCGTCGTCCAAGTACCCAGACGACAGTACTTGGAGTACGGAACCTAGACCACAGAGGTTCCGTTGTCTAAGTACTTAGACGACGAAAAAATGCACCTAGACGACGGAAACACTCCACGGTCTAGGTGTATTTTTCTTGTAGTGAAGACCTACATGCAACTATGGATAGATGCTTATCTCGCATTACTGGGAAGTAGAGAAATAAAGAAACAAAAATGTTTGGTGCTTTTATATGTTTTGAATTTTACCATATCATGGTAAATTTTATAATTTTGTGAAATGGAGTCGGTGAATTTCGTAACTGAACATTACAAATGGTTTGAATGTTTTTGTAATGTGTTAGTTATTTGAGTATTCTATTTCGAACTATATGCTAATACAGAGAGTAAACTTAAGGTATAAATTGATGCGTCACTGCATTTTATATCATAGTATCTCATTAACATTTCAATATCATGGTATCTCATTAATCTTAAGCTAGCTCATAAAAATTACTTCCTACTTCGGTGGTCAAAATTGATTGAGAGTTACTAATGTTAATGTACAGTGGATGTGTCTGTCGTTTCCATATGAATGATATCTTCTCAAGCTATTACCTCACCCGCAAGTCTATTTGGTCTTTGATATATTTCTGCATTAAGCTAGTAGAATCGAAATGTGTAACTTATAGACTGAAAATTGTATCCTGCTGTGTATATATAAAATCGTGTATTCTATTCAATTATCAAGTCTTTTTATTTACAAAAATAAATAAATTCTCATAAAGAGAGTTATAACCTCCATCAACTATTCAAGTATCAAGTTAAATATAAAGAAAGTAATATGAAACTCATACATCATATTACACCCGAGAAGTTCTCTTGCGATGGCTGCGACTTTTTCAGCCATTGAGAGGCTTCTTATGGATCATGTTTGATCTTGTGTCACAGGAATTGACAACAACAACATCAAGCTGTGTGGTTTCTGCAACATTAGATGTACGATGTTCGCAACCTTTAACTTTCATGGTAGCTACAATAATTAATTTCAAAATTTCATTGCTCAGATTATTAACAATTTCAAGCTTAAGTGTAGACCGCATCTTTTCTGAATTGTACTGCTCATAAGGAAAAAACTTAATTTAGATATGAATTGGTAACGTATATCAACTGACCAAGTATATAAAGTATTTATTAGAAAAACATATCCCTTCAAACCACTTTTTAGAATAACACTTCATTAGCATCATGATGTAAATTTCGTTGTCATATTTGTTTTTTATGGTTAGATCATCTTTTGGAATTGAGAGAAGAAATGAGGGAAAATTGTAATATACGTCCAAGGATTTTGTCGTTGCATTGTCGAACATTGTCTGCAATAGATGCATCTAAAATCAAAAGGTTAAAAAAAATTAACAAATAAAACCAGCCGAAACCCGACATTTACTAACATAACCCTTACTGTGGCTCTTGCTATCTCAAGTCGTCCATTCAATGATGTGAACTCCTACACACAATCCCACAACTCGTCAATTTTCTCATTTAAATTCACAACAAACAAAAACTAATAGTCTGCGATTTCATCATGCAACGGGATGAAATCTTCAAAACACATCATGAGTTATATACAGGACAAGAAAAATAACATCAATGTAATTAAGGAGTTACCCATTTATCACCTGAACACAATGCTTCAATCGCTTATGGAACCTTTGCAGCCCGCAATTAACTATCATTGATGCAATTGAAATATGGACATCAGGTGAAGCCGCATTTGATCAGGCTTCCTATTTTAAGAGACAATAACATAGCAGTTATTAATAATATTATTTATTTATTTTACTAAAATAGCAAGTTTATTGCTCCGAAGGTAATTTATTTGTACCCCAAAGAAAGTAGGCAAGAACCATGAGTCAGATTTGGCTCAACACAAGTACGCCGCCCAAATGTTTTTGACCTGATCATTTTCAATCATCTTACATGTCAAGATTACGCCACTATAAACTATTATGTATGTCCAATGTACGGATTATAATGACTTTTGACACTACTATAGATGTTGCAATCACATACCTTCGAAGAAATTGAGGCGGTAGGAGTATAGGCCTCATCATTTGGCCCATGGGCCTCTGAGGCCTGCGGAGGTCTGCAAGGCCCGAGAAACCCAAGCCTGACCCGACCAGAAAAAAAACTCGCAATAGGCCCAGCCCGTCAGCCTGTGGGTCGAGTTTGGGCTTAGTGTCTTAAGCTCAGCCTAGCCCATAGGCCCGGCCCGTAAGAAGCCCGGCCTGGCCCGTAAAATCCCAGCCCAAAAACCCGTCTTGTATTTTTATTTCTAATATTTAATATATGGATTATAATTTAGACCTATATAAAAAATTGTAATAAGAAAACAATGTTGTAATCTCTTCACTAGTTCAATTTTCTCTTTATATAAGGAAACAAGACTAAGGAAATAAGACTACAATAATTACTAATTTAATCTTTTCTTTGTATGTAGTCACTTTTTAAAGTGACAGTAAACTCTAGTGTTTGTTTTTCTTCATACTACATTTTTTTGTTCTTAGATAGTTGGATTTGCTCTTATATTCTCAACTTGCCCACTTGACCTTAATTAATAAATTTAAGTTTATATAAAAAATATATTTTATTCTTTGTTTTGAAAGTACTATATGGGTTTTGATTTAATGTTTTAGTATTGATCTAATATTTGCGGCTAGTGCATTGAAAACTTTTTTTTTATGTAGAAAAGAATTAGGCCCAGCCCGACCCAAATTTTATAGAGATACGGCCCGGCCCGAGTAATGCTTGGGCTTCACAATTTTGCTTAAAACCCGGCCCAGCCCGTAATTATTATATTTTCTTAAAAGCCTAGCCAGGCCTGAAGCCCGCAAGACCCGGCCCGGCTCGTTGATGACTCTTAACTGCGTGCAACTTCTTCCATGTATTATTTAATGAATGCATTAGCCAAAAAATAATGAACTGTTTGACCACTGGGAGTAAACAAAGTAGAAATTTTGTCTTTAATTATTGGTATTGATATAAGTGTAACTGAATTACTTAAATTTCCTAGGAACTAGGAGTAAACAAAGTAGAACCTTTGTCTTTAATTATAATGTGTTTACTGACTTGGAGTCATGCATGTCTCTCTTTGACTTCATAAATAAGAACTTTAAGACATTAGAATCCTTGTGTGATATCTTTCCAATCAAAGAAAGATTCTTGTTTCTCTTTCTATGTCTAGCCTCTTCCACTGTGTCACTTTACTCCTTTCCTTTTCTTTGCCTACTTAACTACTAAATGGCCAACCTGTTAATCAGTTTAGTATCAATAAACCATATATCAATTAGTTTAGTGTCAATAAACCATATATTGGTAAAGTAATTTAGTAATTGGACCATAGTTCAATATGTACCTTTTTTGCAGGGATTTCATTACACATTTGGTGTTTTGCACAATTGTCTAGTGTTATTGAGGGGTTTACACTAAAAATCCACTTTTGTGACTCCAAGCAAATGTCTGCGACTAAATCATGCTCACTATTCTCCTCCATGGAAGCTATACCATTTTCAGGCACCTTATACATGGTGTTTGCCTCTATTTTCGTCACAACTTGTATTGCCTCAGCAACAATAATTTCAATCCCACCAAATTTTAGTTTGGAGACCAAGTCTTGTATTTCAATTAATTGTTGTGCCAATGTCTTGATAGTCGGTTTTAGACATCCCACTATATATTTAAGCCTCCACACATCAGAACTTACAGTAGCTACTTCCGATTTCAACAAAGATATACCTTCAAACACATTCAAATGGAATCCAGTACTATGGTGAATCACTTCATTGATCTCGTCACTCTTATCTCTAAGCTTTATGCTCTTATTTCTTCTGCTAAAGTCGTCACTTGAGGTTTCTTTTGACGCCGTATCCTACATGCATATACATTATCTCATTAAATCAAACTACACAATATACAACAACGAATTCATAACTGTACACCTCATTGAACAACTACAAAAAAATTTGCTAAAGCTAAAAACCTCATTGAACAACTACCGACCCAAGCTATTATGTACTTACACATGACATGTTATCCTCATGACCTACCACAACTTTAGAATCATAGAATTTGTTTAGAAGTTTCTCAGCCCTTTTAAATCATCAAGAGTAAGCCTTAACGATGCTCTATGCTTTTTGCATTTTCAGACAAAAAATCGTAACTGTAATTGACACTAAGTAAGTTGCGTATCTCACTAGTGGCATGCTGTAAAATGTCGCATACCTTTCTCTTCAAAGAAGACGAGGTATCACCCACAAAACAGGTGCTGTGAGAACACGAAAAAGTTAGGCTTGATTCAAAGCTTCCATGAGGTTTTCTCCAATGATCAAACTGACATCCTCACTGACGACAACTTTAAGATGATGGTGTGATGGCTGAAGTGCACTTGAACAATGTGGGTTGGGGGGGGGGGGCTACCTACAAAATACTCTTCGTCGCTCAAGTTAGTGAGAGTTTAATGTAAGCGTATAGGTATGTAATCCAACTACAAAAACTTACCAAGTTTAGGTATTTATACCATCGGAATTCCACGTAAATAGGAGCCACTGCGTCCACTAACATTGTGGCTGGACTTCGAAGTTCTTGCTCATGTCTTATTCAAATTGGTGAAATCTACGTAGACTCTCCACTTCCCGTTCTTCGTCTTCACCACCATGACGTTCGAAATCCAAGTTGGACACCATACTTCTCTTATGTGTCCAACTTCGAGGAGGCGATCTACTTCATCAATTATGATATGGTTGCATTCCGGCGCAAACCTCCTCGGCTTCTGCTTGTATGGCGAGAAATCTAGATCGGTATTTAACTTATGGTAGGTTATTCACGTGTCAATACCTGGCATATCTCGATGTGACCATGCGAACACATCTTGATTCTTGGTTAGGAAGTTGACTAGGTTTTGAACTTCCTCTTTGATTTAGAGGGCTTCTATCAAGACTTTCTTTTTTGGATCATCGTTAAGGAATACTTCTCAAACCTCCTCTAAGGTTGGGGTCGACTTTTGTTTGAGCTTTTCCTCATCTTCTTCATTTGATAGGTCCTCCTTTAATTGTTATTTGACATTTTGTTTGTCCTCCTCGATCTTCATCTCCGAGTTAGACTATTCTTTGTTGTCAGACTTCGAGCTCTAACCAACAGTTTCGAGCTGCCTTTGCTTCTTGGTGAACGGCTTGGGGTCTGTGAGCTTCGAGTTAGGGGGTGTTGTGTCAAATTTCTTCTTGATCTCCATGATATATAAGTTTTTCGACAGCATTTGGTCCCCACTCACTGAGACTACATGGCTTTTGTCTCCCGAGATAAACATCAGAACTTGATACCTCGTCGAAACTTATGCTTCCATGTTGTATAGCCAGTGCCTTCCAAGCATGGTGTTATAATCTGTGATAACGAAGCTCACATCTACCTTTTTCCTGGTCGTGGTCACGGGGAGGGTGATCTCCCAATAAGGCCAAGTTTCGGCGCTATCAAAGGCCATCACTGGTGATTTTCTCTTTTTGACGAACTTTAAGTTGATTCCGAGCTTGCGGAAAGCCTTGAAATACAGGATGTCGATGTTACTACCCGCGTCTATCATTACTCTTCTCACCATGCAGTTGTTGATCCTAGTTGAGATAACTAACGCGTCGCAGTGAGGGAATTGAATCCTTACTCCATCCTTTGGTGTAAAGGAGATTGATAGGCTTTCATTTGCCTTTCTTCAGAGATCTCTCTCCTTTTAGCGATGCATACCCTTCTGATTTTCTCTGCTTGTTGGATTTTGCTTCTAATTCGTTCTCCTCTTCATGGGTGGACTGCCATATATGGCCAATATCTCACTTACCAGAGGGTCTTCGTCCACCGCCTTTTGCTCTTGGTTCCCACTGGTATTCCCCACCTTGTATAGTTGCAACTTTCCCTGGTCCATGAGTACCAGGAGCTAGTTTCAATGCTTCACACCTTCGAAGGCTATGCCCCTGGTCTTGGTGGTACGGACAATATCGTTTCTTCTCATTGGGATCATTAGCTTCGGCTTGTGGCGGCGGTTTCTAGAATATCTTCTCCTTCTCGTGCCTGTAGAATATGGCCATCAGGCTGATGGTGAACCACTACTCTGAGGACTTTTTCCTATATTTTTGATCCTCAGGGCTCGAAGCTGGCCTCGGCCTTCAATCTTGAATTTCTGCAGATTTTGAAGTTCCAAGTTTGACTTTGATGTTGGCGGAGACCCTGCTTTTTTGAGTTCCCTTGATCCTCTCTAGACGGATTTCACCCTCTATGTGATCCATGATATCTTCCATAGTTCTTAGAACCTTCTTCACTAATTTTTTGAACAGTAGTGATCTTTCGAGTAATCCTTCTCGGAATGCGACGACCGCGATCTTCAAGTTAGTCTTTATTGTGGCCATTTCATCCCTGAATCTCTCGAAGTATTTCTCTAGCTTCTCCACTTATTTTTGCTTAACGCTAAAAAAATGTGGAGAAGTCGTTCTTCTGTCTCCTATTGCAGAAGTATTACACGATGAACAATCGCGTTAACTTCTCAAAGTTCGATATCGATCCTGGCTTTAATCCTCGGAACCACTCCGCAACTGGCCCAGAGAGGTTGGTTGGGAATAGCTTGGACATTAAATTCCAATCGGTGGTCTCGATCCTCATTACTTCAGTGTATTCCTTGATGTGGTCCTCCGAGTCAGAGGTTTCAATGAACTTTGTGAATGTCGGGATAGAAAATCATCTCGGCTTCTCAACTTCCAATATGGCATCGGTGAAAGGTGGATCTGTGATTCCTCTCGAAACCTTGGCTGTAGTATCACATGTCGCATGGCCTTGAGCTTCGAGCTTCTTTCACTACCTTTGCCACATAGTCCTTCAGTTCACGACCTCTCAAATGTGGCACATAGTCGTCGTCCGTTTCACTGCCATATTCTGCTAGGTTTTCCTCCTCAGATGTATTTTCTTTGTCAAGTGGGGATTCATCCTCTGGGGACAAGGATCGATTCCTCCTCGACCTGGTTGTGCACCTCTTCTTGGCTCATTCCTCTCTTCTGAACTGAGCTAGTTTGACTTGGAGGTACCTTATCTCTGATTTGTCAGTCCTCTATGGTGGCAACTCAAACCTCCATTCTCCCTTACCACTTGAACTTCGGATATCGATCTCTCCTCCCTTCGCCTTCTATCAGCTATTTCATCAACTTCGCCATCTTCTAGATCATCTTCAGCTCGGTTGCAATCATTGTGGTGCAACACCTTGTCATCATTGTCCAAGATATTGTTTGCCATCGTTTCCCACAAATGACACCAACTTGTGGGAGCATGAAAAGTCAGGCTACATTCGAAGCTTCCACAAGGTTTTCTCTAACGATCAAACTAATGACAACTCTAAGATGACGGTGGCGAAGGCTGAAGTGCACTTGAACAATGGGGGGGGGGGGATACCTGCAAAAGACTTTCCGACGCTCAAGTAAGTGAGAGTTTAATGCAAGTATATAGGTATGTAATCCAACTACAAAAACTTATCAAGTTCATGTATTTATATCGGCAGAATTCCACAGAAGTAAAAGCCACTACGTCTACTAACATAGTGGTTGGACTTCGAAGTTCCTACACCCAGGTTTGATCCTCAAACCTCAGCTACGTCCAGCAATCGCCTCCTATTTCAGTGGGATGTCCTTGGAATCATGCTCCACTCACCCCACTACCCCTCATTTCGGGTTTCTTTGGGTTCATGGCCTCCCTTTGAACACATTCGAATAGTCCCCTGGGCCTTTGGAGCTCAATATTTGCACCCAGCCTAATGATCTATCTGAATCTCGCCATGGATCAACACTAATCAAAGTTCGAGACTCTCTTTGAACTTCAAGGTTCTTCATCGAGGTTCGAATCTTGAACCTTGATCCTTGCTTCTGGAACTAACAGGGATCTTCGAGACACTCTTTCGAAGACTTAATTCCCATTGTTCTCATTCCATGCTTGTTCTTCGATCATATTTCACAATGTCAAGTTCGAACCTTGAAATTCTTGCTCCTACAGGTGCCATCAAAAACTTCAACCGCCTTAGAAGCCAGAAGAGCTCTATTAAAATGCAGAAAAGACGAGGGGAGAAGTGCACACGTTGTAAGCTCCAGAGTCACCTCTTATGTGAAGAATGCTTTCTTCTACAGGTACAGATAGCACCTAAAAAGAATACAATACAAAATTAACAATGGAGAACAATTTATTCTTGATATTCATGACATATACAGGCAAAACTTTATGAAATATTGACATGATCCCTAAACTCTGAGAACCTACTAGCATTGCCCTAAAAGGAAATCCTTTTACCGGCTGATCCAGATTTCAACAAATCAACTGATTATCTATTCAATTCACAAGTATATAACTGTCTATAATCTATCATGTTTAGAAAACATGTACATTTTTTTTTGAAAAATGTATAATTACTATTACAGCTACCGCTAGACTAAAGTGAATGGAAATGAATTTAGTTTCCATAGAATACATGAAGTAGCACCAAAACCAAACTCAAGCACACAATTAACTGCTACAATATTCAGTATCCAGTTCCACCCTTAACTAATATTACTATCGGAATAAAACTTTAAGACACAAAATAAAGCAAATTGTTGAGAACCCAAGAACCCTATCCATGACATTAAAAATTAATTCAATTGATCTTACAAAATAATAATTTTTTTCTATCAAATGAGCAAAACTGAAGGCGAAATAGAATGTAGATGGGTTTGATATTAATTATGTGCCTTTCTCTTCTTCGACCAGTTTCTTCTGCGGCCTTGGGGGCAAACAAGACGAGAGACCACCAATCGAAACCGCTTTCTCTAAAATTTAAATTAGCAGCAGCAATTCAATCCGGTTCAATTGAATTGAATTGAATTTAAAAACCCCTATCTTTCTCCCCAAATACAGGATGCAGAACATTGATGGTAATCAAATGTATGAAACTAAGCATCAATATAAATGCATAGACGCAATAACATCAAATTTTAATGAACTCTAAACCCAATAAAACTCAGAACCAATCAAACCCAGAATCTCGATTCAAAGAAAAAAACCTAAATGAAATGAAATGAAATTGCAATCAGGTGAGAGCGGAATCTTAAGCGAAATGAAGATGAGAGCAGAGTCAGACATGAGCTCGGCCTTGTCTTTATCGTCTACGCTCTCCTCCTTGGACGGTCTTTGGGTGTGAATAAGAATATTCCAATCGCCCCTCCTTGCGAGTTACAACGCAATTTTTTTTTTTCTTTTTTAGAAATAGTTTAAATCGATTATCATCAGTATGACAATTTTATTTTAACTGTAAGTTGATTTCCTTAAGTCAAACTATGGTAACTAGTGATCAGCAAAAGTTAATTTAAATCTGTTAATACATGTGCATGGCACATAACTGGTGCACCCGGTACACTGAAGATGCTGTGGCATGATACATTGATACATATACAATTAATTGTGTACACTAAGATGAAGTTGATTATAACTTAATTTCAAGATTAAAGTCTTAAACAAAGCTTAGTGACTTGCAAAAGCAGGTTCCGATCACTATGTATTATTCCATGGGGGCTGGAGAGGAGATAGAATAGAATCCAAGCGAGGTATATAAGCACTGACCAGCTCTGCCATACTTGGAAGCAATTAAGCACTCCGAGAAGTTTGTTCTTCAGAGAAAAACATCTGCAACAACCTCGAAGCTAGTTCAAACTAGTGGGAGGTTGGCTGCACACAAGAGCCAGCCAGCTACCAAAATCAATCAAACCAATTCCCATAAATCCATTCATTTGATAATTTGTGAAGACAAGTAGCAATCTAGATCTTTGTTTTTGATCTGCCTTTCGATATGGCTCGTGGAAAGGTTCAAATGAAGAAGATCGAGAATCCAGTGCACCGACAAGTTACCTTCTGCAAGCGCCGAGCTGGGCTCCTGAAGAAGGCCAAGGAGCTTTCAGTGCTATGTGATGCAGATATAGGAGTGCTGATCTACTCCTCCCACGGAAAGCTCTTTGAACTAGCTACCAAAGGGTCTCTCTCTCTCTCTCTCTCTCTCTCTCTCTAGCCGCTTACTAATATTTCAAAGCTAGCTAGGTAGGTTTTCTGTTATTTCCGGTGGAACTTAGTCTCTATGCTAAATCAATGCTTGTTTCTTACACTAGAACCCTGCAAGAGCTCATTGAAAGGTACATGAACATGAAGTCTGCTAGAGTACCTCAGGCTGAAGCAGTCATGGAACCACAGACTCTGGTACGCACGATACATATGGAACTTTCTAGCTCTCAATGTTGCTACTATTCTACCCCCTTTATATATTCTTGATTGTTTGCACAGAAGAGTTCTGTTTACCAAGACTTTGGTGAACGAATATATGATTGGAAAGGTAATATAAGCTATTCAGAAAGCTAGTGCAGGTAGCATCAGATGCTAGCTGGCTATATCATAAGTTCATAACTGATTCCTTCTTGCAAGACTAGAAAATCAATCTAACTGAGTACACACATGGTGCACGCTTATTCGCTATATTATAAGACACAGACACCAATGCTTCTGATATAAAAAAAAATTTCGAATGCCAAACATCATGACACCTATTACAAGAATCACATTTACAAAAACTCGTGTATAAGAATCTCGATCATGTGTATCTGTCGGATCAATTTTGTTCGTTTTTTTTTCCTTTTTCAACCATGTTTCATGTTTTGTTCGTATATAAGATCATATTAAATAAATATCAGTGCATGCGCTTGTGTTATAGGCTGCGAACTCCACATATCAATGCTCTCTTATACATATTAGATAGCTTTGTTTGTTTTATCACTTTTATATATGTATTTAATAATAGATAAATATCACCAGAAGCCTTCACTTCCGGTATCGTCTAGCTGGTTTCAAAACCAATTATCGTAGAAGATCACACGTACACGATCAACACATTCATCTGTGGACGGCGTAGTTCTATTAGGGTTTAACGTGCATGCAGGCGCATACCATACGTACTGAAGGAGATCGCGGTTTCCTAGAGCTCAAGTGAACTTACCTTGTCTAGGGTTAACTTGATACAGAATCATGCTCTCTACTCTCACTTATTTCCTCCAAAACAGCAAAACCCTCCCTAAAAACTCAAGAATTTAGGAGGAGAAAACAGGGAAGTTCCATTATTGCATGCATGGCTTTGGTAGTTTTGTTAGAACAATTTCAGGCTTAAATAAAAGGTTAATTCCGAACATGATACTATATATAGTTCGTACTGTAAATTAACTGCTCTGAAACTCTTTAAGGAGTACGTTCTCATCTTACCACGATCATAAACCACGTGTACGTTACAATTTAATCCCAGCCCATTCCCAGAGTCCCAAACCTAGCTAGCTTGTTAATTATGCAATTATGTAATGCATAAGAATAGAATTTGTATTAATTCCCATTTAATTTGTTAAAGTAATCTGGGTTCCATACCAAAATCAATTGGTAATGATAGAAATAACCCAACTTCTTATAACCCACTAGCAAGAACCCAATTTTTCAATGTGGGATTCATATCTCAACACATCTCCGCACATGTGGCGACATCTCAAGCCAAACACATGGACAATATTTGGGTGACATGGAGTTCGTGTGACCGTTACGCATTCACACATGTCGTGGGTTAACCCGTTCTAATACCATAATAAAGTAATCTGGGGTTCCATATCATACCAAAACTAATTCATAATAGTAGGAGTTGCCCAAATTCTTATAATTCACTAGTAAAGCCCCTCATTTCTAATGTGGAAGTCTTTTTTCATTCACATTCTCTAACATAATTAAAAATTGTTATAATTCCTATTCAATTTTATAGGATGCGAAAAAGGAGATTAACTCGCTGAAACAGGAGATTGAAATACTGCAGAAAGGTCTCAGGTATTTCACTAGTATATATTAAGACTTAATGAAACTGAAATCAGTTTGCAATTGAAGACAATGTCTATGGTGTAGTAATGAAAATATTATTACAGATACATGTTTGGAGGAGGTGCTGGAACAATGTCTTTGGATGAACTACAAGTTCTTGAGAAGCATCTTGAAATTTGGACTTACCATGTCCGCTCGGCAAAGGTTCGTATTTTTTGGTCTGTTTTTTTCAATAGATTTACGTAAGGAATAACATGATTCTGAAACTTCTAATTCGTTTCGTTCATAAACAACGTACAGATGGATATTTTGCTCCAAGAGATTCAACTGTTGAAGAATTCAGTAAGTTTTCGTCGCCTTTCACTTCGGAAGTAAATATATCTTTCTTATTTCTTCTGTTTTCTAGCTAGCTAGCTTTCAAATTACAATATTGTAGCTAGTTTCTAACAAGAATCACATTCATGCTCTGAAGGAAGGAATACTGACAGCAGCAAATAAGTATCTTCAAGACAAGGTAATTAACAATATTTGCAGGTGTATATATAATTCGTTTTCTTTGCCCGACGACCATCCCTAACTCCTTATACTTTTTTTTGGCATGTATGTAGATGGAAGAGAACATTGGAGTCACTAATCTTATGGCCTCAGCTGATAGCCCGCCATATCCACTAACCATAGCAAATGAAGACATTAATTCAATTCTAGGAAGTAACTTTGGCTTGAATTAGCTAGCAATGATCGAGTAGTACGTGCGGTCTTATTGGGAGGTCAAAGTCGAGTGCTGGAAATAAAAAGATTATTTTAAACATTTGTACGAAGATCGAATAATCTAGTTATCTAGGTTTGCATGCATGCTTGAGTAATATATTACACTGTTGTAATGTATAATATATCCTCCTATACCGGAGTACTCGACCGATCTGATATTGTAATCTGATGATACCTTGTATTACTTTTATAATTTATGTTAGTGTTGTTTGTTCTCGATCATTTTGATTGATCTGCATGTTGATTGTTTTTCTTCTTTCTGAAAGATGGTACAATTTTTTTTGTTCATCAAAGAGTTCAACTCGATCATATATTGATCTGGAGAAATTATACATACCAACACACTCACGAGGGGTCGAAAAAAATGTACTCGAGTAAATCTACCTTTTTAATGGATCTTTTAAATCTTTATTTACCACTTAATTCGGAACTACAATTACAATATATTTGAACACAAATTTACAACATTTAGTATCACAATTATTATATATCTATTTTTAAGATTATTTATTATATTTATAATTAATTGAATTAAATTTATAATTTTTAGAACAATTTGTTCAAAAATTGTAACTGGAATTTTAAATTAAATAATTACCTCAAATACAACTAAATAATACAAATAATAACTCAGATTATCATAATGACCACTAAATTTATTCTTAATTAAGTAGTAAATTAAAATTACTATACCTCTTAACTGAGAACTATCCTTTTTTAATTGTGCATTGAACTGCATCCAACCTAAACCAACAAGTTTTGGAATTTCAAAAGACACAAATCATTCGGCTTAAATTGACGACCAACCTAGACCATAAAAGATGAGACATCCTCTAGCAAGAGGGGAGCCTACACGTACCCTAACAAAACTGGACACACAAGCTAATTCATCATCACCTTGTGGCATAGCCTCTCACACTACTAGCTATCGCCGGCCGAACAACCTTCTCCACCACTTTTGTGTTGAATATTGTGATTAATTAGAATAATCATCTTGTATATAGGATTGATTCAAATTATATGTGCCCCTCTCGCTCTTTCCCGTCCAATTCCACTGATGATTGATGACATGGCTGATGATGTTATCAAGTGGGTCCCACATCGGCGTAAAATTTTTCGATTATCTTCTATTATATTATAATGATCCAAACCAAAATATCATGGTTATTGTTTCACAATTTGCGTGACCACGAATTCGTCTAACTTAAAGGTTTATTAACGACTTTTAATTCCATCACAATTTGGATTTAACTTTTTTCATAAGAGTTGTAGAGAGTTTTATTTTGAGCTTGTGAGAATTTTCGGTGAATTTTTCGGATAACCGAGCTAACTTTTACGAATTTTTGAAGTTGTCTTTGAAAATAAAGAAAAAAAATATATTTTTTGGCAGTTTGATCTCAGCCATTGGTTTCAGCTGAGATCGAACCTTAGCGTTGATTTGGTAAGGAGCTTAGGGGTATAAATAAAAAGTCAAGCCAAAACCCTAGACAGTTTTATCCTTCGGGTTCAACTCATTTCTCACATGAGACTCGCACAGCTATCCGACAAGACCCGACCAGACCCGACCAGCCGAAATTTTCACCGGCTGATCACCATCGACGAAGGTTAAGGTATGAATTAAAGCTCTCGATCTCCACTTCATGTTTATGGGCTTGATTGATATAAGAGTGGAGGAGAGAGAATCCATGAGAGAAATCTTGTCAGAGTACTATTGTCGTCGGCGGCGGCACTCCGACGAGTTGTGGGTTAAGAAGCTATCCTTCCACTGTGTCGTTTGGTATGGACTGTGAGATCCTTTTAGGCTCTGCGGTGGAGCTTCGATGTTAGAAAGCAAATCATCGGCGAGCAAACTTTCAGAGTTTCCAGTGGCGAAACACTGCTGATTCAGAGTTTGGGGTAGTTAGAGATTATGTTGGGCATAAAAATGAATTTCGAATTAAGGTATGTGTAGACTCCATTGGTGGTGGTCTCTGGTGAGGGAATCACCGCCTGTCGTGGCGGTTTGGACCTCAGCGTCGCTGAATTGGGGTTCAGCATAGTTGAGAAAGTTGTAGAGCTCGTTAAGAGCTTTCCAACAATGGGCCAGATGTAGTCGTCGAAGACGGTCTCCGGTGGTGGCGCGTGGCCACGATGGAGCTCTGGCAAGGCAGAAACTTAGTTTTTCGAGAGGGGTTTCCAGGGTTCTTTTTAGACCACTTGTGCATTTGTTTTGTTGTTATTGAGAAGTTTCTTATTGATCAGGAAATTACGATCAAGACTTTGGCGAAGAGACTTTCGCTGGGAAGCAGGACTAGTCATATTCTGGGAATGGACACCTTTCTTTCACAGTCGTTATGCGAGTCTTTATGATTCAATTATTTGAGTTTCTTAGTTCTTTTATATACGGAGGCTATACATATGTATTTTCAGTTTTCAGTCATGTTGGAGGTTGTATTATAGTCAGGTTGTTCACATTGATGTATCGGTTACTCGACTGAAATACCCAAGTAGCTCTGAGTTAGGCCACGATAAACTCTCCCCTCCCCCTGGCATTTGTTCATCTCTAAGCCACGAAAAATGCCCTAGATGATCATGGGTTGTCTTTTGGCCATGACAAACTCCTCAGACAACTCATAGTGCCTAGAGATCAGAGTACTCTAATCCATGCCTCTATTTGTCTTTTATTGTCTTTGGGCTATGGTAAACTCCCTAGACAATATTTATTTATTCTTTATAGACTCATATAGTATTTTACACTAGTAGAAAGACACTCTGAGTTACTTTCATAGTTATATTATAAACAGCTATTACTTTTCATAAACTCATTCTAACAGTTTTCATGTTTTATATGACTTTCCATGAGCCTTTCGGTTTCTCGTTTTCTAGTTTGCAGTATTTGTCTAGAGGTTGCTAGTTCACGTCAGAGGTCTAGAGATCGAGTCGTCTTCTTTCATTAGTAGATTTCTAGTTTAGCCTACTAGCTGTATCATATGTAAATTAGAAGTCTCTCTGATTTTCATGTTTTGTTTCCGCTGTATGAAGTAATTCATGATCAAGTACCTCTTTGAGTACTCTTTCAGTGTTTGAGTTCAGTTCTGATGAAATATCTTTGGTTTATTGAGTGAAAATGTCTTGTGTAATTTAAATATTTTGAGAAATTCGGATGGGAATCGGCGTCCCACGATTTATTTTTGGAAATTATTTTAAAAGTTTGTTTGCACATGCAGGTTTTGGGTTCATTTAATTTTAAGGGAAACTATGCCAGATTTTATGTAGGATTTTGTCGAGTTAAGCTATGTCGTTAGGGTCTAATCTTGGTTTAGCAACTAAATCAAGGTCGGATCATTTCAGTTAGTATTAGAGCATTAAGTTGTAGGTTCTATAGACTTTCGTAATTGTGTTACTAAGGATATTTGATAATGTACAACACTTCCGAAGCAATGGCCCGACCGGCCCGCGGATCCTCATCAATTACAGTATTGTGTTTTTTTAAATGTCTGGAGTCTCGTGACTGCATCCTTTGGTTTTTGTGGACTAATATGTTTTCATCCATAGGTACGCCTCCTCGATGTGAATCCTGAACCAATAGGGTTGAGGGTCATTTTGAGGACCAAAAAGAGCCAGGTTAGTTCACGCGATATTTTCGTTTAGACGATCCTATTTTGAAGGCAAGAAAAGCAAAAGCAGCCTTATTTGCTAGTTCCACAAATTCTGAA
The DNA here is from genome assembly GCA_946800695.1 of Geum urbanum. Taxonomy (NCBI): domain Eukaryota; kingdom Viridiplantae; phylum Streptophyta; class Magnoliopsida; order Rosales; family Rosaceae; genus Geum; species Geum urbanum. The sequence goes on along the minus strand of OX327013.1, from coordinate 6,072,968 downwards.
ATATGTGAGGCTTAGATAGTGTAAGTGGAGCGAGTGTGTGATCATTTGCACTTTACCCTAGAGCAAAGGTCTGAGGTAGCTGTGGGGTTACTAGAGGGCGATGCCACTTTTGGTGGGATAGTACTAGGAGAGTTGCAGTTGACACTCCATGACCTATTTTCATAGATTTGTTTATGTACCAATATTTCAATCAAGCAACCCAATAATGCAAGTATGAAGGGTTTACAAACTTGAGGCAAGGGGAGATGTCAGATCTTGTGTATCGAGACAAGTTCACCCGACTGTCTCGATTATGCACCTGAAATGGTTGCTTCTGAAGAGACAATGTAGGAGGTTTGAAATGGGCCTGAATCTGAATATTAAGCGGATATTGACAACCATGCCACGAAATGACTTTGATGAGTTTGTTAGCACAACTATTAGAGGTGAAGATGTTGAGAGAGAAAAAAGGAGGCAGTTTCAAGCACGCCGCTTTGAAGATGGTGGACCCAATTAGGGTCCTTCAAAGAAAATGAGTTCAGACACCTCAGGATCAAGAACCCCTATAGTGGATAGAATTTTTTTAGTTTTTCATCGGGTAGTTATCAACAGAGTGGACGACAGGAATGAAGGCGAAACCGAGCCTAGAGGTAGCAATCTAGAGCTAGCACGAGTGAATCAAGTCACAGAGTTTGTCAATATCATCCACCACTGCCAAGAGACTACCCATTGTGTGAAAATTGCAATAAACATCACGTTGGCCAATGTAATCATGGTACTACAGTATATTACTATTGTGACCAGGAAAGCCATTATAGTAGGTTTTGTCAGCAGAAGTACACTTCTTATCGTGGAGCTACTTTTGGTGTTAGAGCATCATGGAATGTCAGACAATAAAACTACCATGGTACGTGTCAGAGAGACCGACCTGCTAGACAAGCTCAATTACACGTCATGACTTTTAGAGAGGACATATTATACCCAGAGGGTACTCCTAGTACGTAAAATATTTTCAGTCAATTAGTCACTAACTTACTAGCTATGGGGGCCAACACATTACCCTATATCATTTTCGTTAGTTAGACACTCGATGAACTTGTCGTTCCTCTTGGGGGGGAGGGGGGGGGGAGAGTAGGTGCATGACGCAGTAGATGAAATTTTGAGGATGAAACTTTTAATAGGAGATTGTAACTACCTGAACCAAAATATCATGCTTAGCATTTCGTAATTTACGTGACCACAAATTCATCTAAATTAAGGGTTTTTTAACAACTTTTAATTCTATCATGATTTTGATTTAACTTCCTTCATAAGAGTTGTAGATAATTTTATTTTGAGCTCGTGAAAATTTTTGGTCAATTTTTCGGATAACCGAGTTAACTTTTACAAATTTTTGAACTTGCCTTTGAAAATAAATAAAAAAAGAAAGTATTTCTGGTGGTTTGATCTCAGTCGTTAATTTCAGCTGAAATCAAACCTCAACCGTTGATTTGGTGAGGATTTTAGGGGTATAAATAGAAATTCAGCCCAAAACCCTAGTTAGTTTTCTCCTCCGGGTTCAACCCGTTTCTCATGTGAGACCTGCGCATCTATCCGACCTGACCCGACGAAATTTTCACCAACTGATCACCATCGACGATGGTTAAGGTATGGAATTTAAGCTCTCGATCTCCACTTTATGTTTATAGTCTTGATTTATTAATATAGTTGTGGAGCAGAGAGAATCGACGAGAGAAATCTCGTTAGAGTACTATCGTCGTCGACGGCGGTGGCGCTCTAACTAGTTGTGGGCAATAGGGGTTAGAGGGTTAAGGAGCTATCCTTCCACTATGTCATTTGGTATGGACCTCGAGCTCCGTTGAGGCTCCACGGTGGAGCTTCGACTTCGGAAAGCTTAGCTGGCGATTTCATCGCTTCAACTTTCAGAGTTTCCAGCGGTGAAACGCCGCCGATTTGAAGGTTAGGCTAGGGTAGTTAGAGATTATGTTGGTCATAACATGGGCTTTTAATTAAGGTATGCATTGATTTTATTGGTGGCCACCGCCAGTATGGGAATCACTGCCTGTCGCGACGTTTTGGACCTCAACGTCGCTAAATTGGGGTTCGACATAGTTGAGAAAGTTGTAAACCTCGTTAAGAGCTTTCTAACAGTGGGTCGGATGTAGTCGCCGGAGATGGTTTCCAATGATGGCGTGTGGCGGCCACGCACTACCGTCCATTGCGGAGCTCGGCAAGGTAGAAACTTAGTGTTTTTATAGGGGTTTCTGGGGTTCTTTGTAGACCACTTGTGCATTTGTTTTATCGTTATTGAGAAGTTTTTTATTGATCAAGAAATTATGATCAGAAATTTGGCGAAGGGACTTCCATAATCTAATCACTAATCATCTTATCAAAAAATTAGCAGTAGCAACCTAGTCCAAACAAAAGAAGGTTGCACAAAAAAAAATGGAACACTGACATCAAATTAAAACTTGCTTTCTTGCTTTTTTCTGTTTCTTGGACGAACATATATTTGACATAGTTTTTGTTGGTCTAACACTTGAACTTGCTTTGGCAGATGACTTAGGGTTGGAGGGTTTATCCTTGGCACTAGTAGAACTGAATGATTTCCCATTTTTCTTTGTTGACTTTGCAACAGTAGATGATCTTCTTTGTTGACATCAAACTCAATTTTTTTTTTGAAAATCAGAGCTATTTATTTGATGTGAAGGGGAGTTTGATGTTCTCGATCAACAATTTAAAAGGTGCATGATCATAACTAATTTACAATTTTCTCTTGACTAAAGTTCGTGTGTTCATTCAATTTTGTAAAATAAATGAATGGTTGTATTGTAATACTAAAATTTATCATATATAATTGTACATTTATTTGATGATTAAGATTAGATACCTAAATAATATATCTTCATTTAGATTAATTTTTTGTAGAGTTGATATTCAATCAATGATCAATAAGATGAGTGATCTCAATTTTAAAATTTCAAACTGACTAAAAGCTACAATGGCTGATTAATTATGACTAAAGAGTTCTAGTTAACTCTGGATAACTAGGTTCTCCACACAAAATATCATTAATTAAAGCAAGTCATTAGATCAATTTTAACCAATTTCTAGTAGTATAATGGTTGGACACCGTGATATTACTTTCATAGACTGGGAGCTAGGGGGTTCATTCACCATAAAATTGATTTCCGGTGGGTTAATTTTTAAAAAAAAATTATTACATTAATTAATTAATAGTGCAGAAAAAATCTAACTAAAACTAATCGTGGTGTATGTATATGCCATGGATTATCACAATGGTGGTGATCTGTCGCTACACCTGATGACATCTGGCTTGAATTCAGGAGCGGATCTAGGATTTGAAACTGGGTGAGACTTGAGTTTCCACTATAGGAATAAATCTCGATGGTGAAAATATTATTTATAGATTGAAAAGGGTTGTATTAATTACTTTCAATCACAGCCATTGGATATGCTCACCCCTTTCTATCCCTTAAAATATGTCCCATAAGAGAGCAAACCTCATACTTATACAAGATCTACAAAACATAAATTAATACTTTTTTGATGTTAAATTTCAATTGGAATGGATCATATACATATATTTGAAGGGTGAATTTCAATTAAAATTAATCATAATATTTTTCTTCTACTTTTGTTTAAATTTTGTTTTCAGAAAACAATGAAAACTTCATTTTGGTGATTTACAAAACGTAGTGTATTTTCTGTTTTCAATGTTTTCTGTTTTTATTTTTTTATGAAAATACATTTTCACTACATTTTCGTATTCAAAAAATGAAAAACTGTTTCTAAAAACGATACCAAATGCAGCCTAAAGATTAGAACTAAAAAAAAATTAGAGCACAAAGTATCAAGTATAAAGAATCAATATATATCATAAAAGAATAAAAACCTGATTGGTTGAGCACAACAAGAAATCCAAAAATAAATCACAACCAAGCAATTTTGATTGCCTTGAAACTTTGAGATCGACAACTAATCACCTAGATATATAACAAAAGTCAAAATGATTAAAAGAGCAAACTGACAAAACCAAAAGGTACAACACGTATTATTTTAATGAAATTCATCAACACGGCTTCAAATTGGGCTGCAACGTGCAAGACTTTAATCACTTATCACTTTAGCTTATTTGGTGGGACTCAGGCTGAATGGTCTAGCCTCGTTCTCCATTTTTCACATAATTATTCAATCATCACGTCATTAACATCATTAGCATGAATGTCGAAGATGATATAGTAGCCTATCTGCAAATGCTAGAGATTAACTTAACACAACAATAGATTTTAAATATTTTTTTTTAAAGTAAAGCAAATGAGTCATGCCTAATTCAATGTACAATTCTAAGAATAACAAATGTAAATCACAACTACTCAATTCATTCAAAAACATGTAACTCACAAACATTCTAAAAACAAAAGGGCTGGTCAAAGAAGACGTTACTTATGAGAGCAGTGGCGAATGTAGGATAAAAAAATTCGGGCAACATTTTGACGATACAAGAAAGTTTCATTAATGGAAGAGAAGATCCACTTATTTTAGGGTAGGGGAGGCGTAAGGAGTCTTACCACTCATAAAAATAACTAAATCTTACATTACGAGACCCTGAACCTTCAAACTTTTTAATCACATCATCATTTTAATAGCTTCTGCAAATTTCTTTTTAATATGAAGAACCATACAATCATCAAGACAATTATCTTTCATCATGTTTCAACCTATTTTTAATGATGTTTATGGCTGAAAAAGTGGTCAGCGTAAAATCAAGTATCAATATTAACACAAAATAAACACTTATATTTACACATATGCAATTTAAAACTCTTCTTTATAGATTGTAGCATTGATAAGTAGAGATCGTTCTTAAACCGGGGAATAATGGTCTATCATGCAATTTATTAATTAAACAGAAAATAAAGTCATGGGGATTTTAGATTATTGTGGCAAGAACCACGAAATTGATTGACACTAAATAAAAACATTGTGTAACACATCCATAGAAATAAGAATTCTAGTATACATAGACTCATAGACAAATAATACAACGTAGACTCCAATTTTATTTCAATGTTAACAACAAGACCTTTTTTGAAACAACATGTAATTGAAATATGACTCCTTATCATTGATGAACTCATAGACAAGTTAAACAATTCAAGAACCTCAATTCTCATGCATGTCGACAGAAACACTAAACTAATCTAATATGTACATATGATCATCTCATCTCAAAATATTAAGACATCTTGATGTACATAACAATCATCCATCAACGAAATTCATTAACCTTGACCCCGTATTACTATTTACTTTATAAGAAATCAGCACGCATCTTAACGCTTACACACCAACCAAACATTCACCTTTTTCTTAATTGTCGAAATACTTAAGTGAAAGAGACTTAACATAATCATCACATACATAGATCAACACTTGAAGTACGAAGTAAATCATGTAATACTAAATCAAAATCATAAACACATGGATGATGAACTAAAGATTATGAAACATAAAACCAAACCAGATTCGAATTTATAGACAACCTCTTTCAAAACAAATCTAAAACAATTAGTCAAATACAAAATTCTAAGTACGGAGCAAAAAAGTCATTATTACACTTTTTTTCGTTCTTGGTTGACAAAATGGAACTACTTCTGCTTGGCAACTCTCCTTGATGATAGGCAACCTTGGAATTCAGGGACATAACGTTTAAATCCAAGGGGATGGTTCACTGCTTGTAAGGGACTTAACGTTTTACAAGTGCTTCGGAAGAGTGAATATGGTGTACTTCGGCCTTGGAGATGAAGAGCTTTGGTTGGAGATGTTTAAGAATAGGTTCGTTAGCTTTGTTTTAGAGAATGAAAGATATTTTTGGCTGTTGGATGAACTATCCTTTACATAAGCATAGCCCTCCTCCAAGTCTACATAGGGAGGAAGTTAATTTCATCCGAGCAACTTGACCCTTGGAAACAGAAATTCTCGTTGATCTAGAACTCCAAATTCTATGACTCCTAATTCTTTGGAAAATAGACTTCTAAATTTCCAACCATATGTAGATTGTGATCTGATTCATCCTGAGTTGACTACAATGATTTTTCAAAGTGGGCTGTTGTGCACATGCCGAATTCTGCTCTCTGGATTGTAATCCATCTTTTTCGTTGAGCTTCTTTAAACATACTTTTGGTCTTTTGATCCATCTTCATTAATCTTGGTCCATTCTTGATAAATCTTGGACTCGTCTTTAGAAATATCTATCTCCTTAAGATATATGTAGTATGTGAAAAATACAACTCCCAGATGGACTAGGATTACATTTTCTTGTTCAATCATGTTTAGGAAAGATTTCCTACAACAATTAGGAAAGATTCAAACAATTCACTTTCACTTTAGGAAATATTTTTGCACATGTGTTCCAAATTCGCTTTCCTACTCTTCCAAGGATTCATTTTCCTACAAGGATTCCTAGTCAAAATAGGATTCTTCATTTTCTGTGTTTTTTCTCCATTTTAACCTCTTTACTCCGTCTCTTTTGAACTAGGACCTAAAAATAATAAAACAAGTTAGAAGCGAATTTACTAAGCGTATAACATTGCTAAATGTAGGAAAAAAGACAATAAGAATCAAGCATAAAATGCGTAGATAAAAAACTCTCTCAATTGTTGCAGTAGAAATAGGAAGAGTCAACACCAAATAAATCATATTATAGATCACATGAAAAAAACATGACTTTCTTGTTTGCACAAGTAGTTGATTCAAATTAGACATAGACTCTAAGTTTCCAAATCTTAAATCCCGAATCATACATGATCTATGCATTTTAGGCGTATTAGTTAGTGTATTTTTCTCTACATTTTTACTTTGTTAATTACTTAGTATTATTAGTATTATTAGTTTTATTAAGTTTTAATGTATTTTGTTATTTTTAGGTTTTTATCAAAAGAGACGGAGTAAAGAAGTCTACAAGCATGTAAGGTGTGGCAAAATAAAGAATTATGGAGAAGGAGAAATTGGTTCAAGATTCCAAGGAATTCGGCAAAGAAAGGAAGAAGAAAATTGGAGAGAAAAAGAAATCCTATGTTGACTAGGAAAATATTTCCTATGTTGACTAGGAAAATGAAGCTTTCGGAAGAACCTTGGAGAAGAACAAATACAAATAGACCAAATTAATTAAAAGACCATTTGAAAAGTCCAAACTTGAAAACCAAGTCAACCAATTTCGTGGAGAGTAAGATATGACAAAAAGAGGATTCCTAAGTTGAGTAGGAGAAGGAAATCATAGAGAATAAGGAAAGAAGAATCTGCATGTATAGGTCTGCCAACTTCGAACGACAACTGAAAACAGCTCAGTAGGAATTAAATGGTGATCGACTTATGGTTAGAAAGCTCTTCGAATATTTTTTTCCAACAAGACAAAAATCATAATTTTTTGAGATCTACAACTCTGAGAAAATGTGATTCTTTGTAGACTTCCAGATCTATCCGGGTAGAGTAAGAAAACCTTATTTTAAGAGGAAAACTATTTTTTAAATGCCTCTATATACAAGAGGCTCATCCCAAATCTTGATCACTCATTCTACAACTTAAGCTCTGCCAAATACTTTTCTCCTTCCTACAAATCAAACCTTCATTCTCAAGAGTGCCGACTATATCATCACACTGCCGCTTCTTCATCACCATTGACGTATAGGGGATCCTGAGCGTCTACCCCCAAGGAAGTCTAATTCTATTGCGTATCCATAGGGGATCCCGAAGATATAAAACATGATATCTTTACTCCGAAGTCTCTCTTTGTTTATGAAACTTATTTTTATGTGTTGGATGATTTTATTTTGGTTTTATTACATATATGAATACAGTGGCGGAGCCAGGATTTGATCTCAGGGTAGGCACAAAAATTAAAAAAAATAATACAAATGAAAATATGAAAGAGGAAACTATATTTATGAAAAGACTCTAAGAAGAAACATAGGATAATAGAGTTTAAAAAGAATCAGAAGAAAAAAGTTATAACATATTTGAAATTAGAAAAATGGTAAGGATAGAAAAAAAAATTAGCGATATATATATATATATATTTGAAATTAGAAAAACTGTGAGGAAAGAAAAAAGAATTAGCAATATATATTTGAAATTAGAAAAACTGCAAGAAAAGAAAAAAGTATTAGCAAGCGTATAACAAAAATCAAGGGAATATGTAAATCTGGGGTTCGAACCCTTGATTAAGTTTATTCAAAACAATACTCTACCCACTCAGCCAACTTTGTTTGTTTGTCACTATGTAGAAACCTAATATAATTATCAAATATTTTTTTTTTGGGGAAGGAGGGGGGGGGGGGGGGGGGGGGGAATGCCCTACCTCGCCTATGCAGGGCTCTGCCCTTGTATGGATTTCAAAAACTTTTCGTGTGTTCCTTATTCTAGATTTTGATATGCATGTGTTTAATTGGTTCTTAATGCTTTGATTTTAGATATAGGGATCCCGAGTCTAGGTTAAAAGGTGTATATGGGATCCCGGGCACAAAATAGGAATTATGCATGTTTAATTAGAATTTAGGGTTATGGGATTTCGTTAAGTGTTGATATTTGCATGTGTTAATAAATGAGATAGGTAAAAGAATGTGTTGCTCACTTGTAAATAGTAATTAGGTTTATTTTTTTCATAACATGAATTAGAGTCTTTAGGGGTCTTTTGTGTATTGCTTGTCTATGAGTTTATGCATGTTAGAGTCGTAGGAATTCTTGTTTGTGTTTATGACGTTTTAGGTAGTAATTTAGATAGAAAATTTAGTTAATTATAATCAACCTTTTACCCCCCCCCTTTTCTTTACACAATTATTGCATGCACCCCTTCAATCCTCGGTTTAGAACAATATCCTACTTATCAATGCTGCATCTACACAAAAAGGGTTTTTAATTGCATATGAGCGAATTATGTATTAAGTTTCTACTTTGTGTTAATATTTGATGCATGTTTAACGCGTATCAATACCTTTATGTTAATAAGGACACTTTTATTCTAGTTTAAGAAGATCACTTAGCACAAAATATGCAGGATAAAAGTAGGAACCCAATTCTCTGCCCTAAATCAATTTTGAGACTTAATGAGAGGTACGATAGTATGGCTAGAGGCGCCAATGGCTAATGGGGATGAGTAGCTAACAGGATCTGAAATAGAGAGCAGAAGCGTCAGAGGAAAGACAAGGTCTGGCCCACCTTCAATACTCTGATGCATAAGTCAGAATGAGATATAAAGTTAGCGAAAATAAAGAAGCTAGATGTGGCAGATGAGCATACTACTTGTGAGGTGTTCGCACTTGGTTATATAGGTGGCTATCCATTTGCAATTTTGTTATCCTTTCGATGTGGGATAGTGTCACACTGTTTTGAGGCTGACATGATGTAAAGGGACAGTCGGCTGAGGCATCTTACGACAAAGTGTGAGGAGCAGTCAAAGGTCTAATGGGTTTGACCTTGGCAATGCAGGATGACGATTATGACATGCTCAAGGTATGACCCAACGCTGCGTACTATTTTGTTTGGTTGTTTTTGGTATGTGTGGTGATTGCCCATGTTATTTACATGAGTGTTTGTTGTGATGAGGTAACCTGCTAAGCCGTCTTGCGATAACACATGGGGACTGGTCAACGGTCTGCTGTGTTGGGCCTTGGTGGTGCTAGATGGTTGTTGTGTTAGCCATCGGGTTTGGAGTTCGTCCTGCCGACACGTACTTTTATTGTTAGTGATTTGTGTTTATTGGTGTGCATAGTGATAACCAGTAAGTGACATATACATACACTCAGTGCCAAAATTTGGTTGCGCAAAGACATCATTGAATCATTATCTCACTGTCTATCTCAATACATATTAACACACAACCATAAAATCTCAATACCCAAATTCAATACCAATCAAGCAAAACGTAAAATCCAATTGGCCAATTCTATGCCCTAAAGTACAAAACCCAATATTCGCATTGGACTAAGGGGAGGATTGAATGTAGCTTACCAAAAACAAAGGAAAAGAGGTCGGTTGGGAGCCTTATTGGAGAGTTTGAGTGACTGGTCGCCAACCAACGTACGTGAGATTGGTGAGGATGAAGAGGGTAACATCTATGCGTCAGAAAAATTGTGTGTTAATATATGTTTTCTTTTAGTTTATATCCCTTAGAATCAAATTGGTGTGTTCCACATCATCAAAATAAAGAGACAGTTGACTTAACAGAAACAAGACAAGTGTATTATTCTTTATAATATTAGATATCATATTTGATAAATGGACAACATAAATACTGAAAAAGAATTTTAATTCTCACACTGTTCCCGCTGAAGTTTCTAATGTTTTGTATTTTGATTTTCTAGTTGTAGGGTGTTGTCGAGGTTTCTACATCGAGCTGTGTACTTTTTCCTCTTTATCAAAATATAATTTTTTTTATTTGAAATTAAGTGTATGTTTGATATGACTTTTGAAAACACTTCTAATCTTGAAAATGAAAATATTTGCATCCATTTTCAAATGTTTGGTTATAATACAAAGCACTTTGAGAAAATTTAGGGAATCACTTAGACCACTTAAAAGTAGTTTTATAGTAAACACCTCTCATGTGCTTCCTTATGAAAGTGCTTCTTCTTGAAACGTTAATACTAAAAATTATTTTAGAAATTCATCCCAAACATGCCTTAAATTTTCTTCGATTTTGATTTAGTGTATCGCATAAAAAATATTGTTTATTGTTTTAATATTTTTTAGTGAAATATTCAAAAACCTGATTCGAGTAAAAGGAAAAAGACATGACAGAAAAGGAAAAATGACTTACCCTTGGAATACTTCCTTCTCTCTTTCTCTTTAAACCTTAGACGCCTCTCTTCCCATTTCTCTTCCGATCTCTTTTCTCTCCTCTCAAATTCCCAATCAGTGTTGAGATTCTTGTTCCTTACATTGTCCTGAGTCTTCTAATCCCATTACATGTCAAATCTAGGCATGGATGGAGAACTACACCCTGAGGAGGAGGTCTTCGAACCCAGCATCTTGTGGAGGCATTTAGAGAAATGGACCTCACTCTATTGGATGACAACAAGGATGAAGAGGAGGAGGAACGGGTCTATGTTGTGGCTCGTCTCTTTTCTCTCTCCCCTTTGGCGGTGGATAAGATGCAAGCTTTCAAGATTTGAGTGGTGACCTTGTGGCGAGATGCTTCAGGGTTGAGTGTGATTAGATTCGATCGCATCTTGTAGGATAGGTTTGTGTGCAAATTCAGTTTGGAAGTGGATCGCCGATGGGCTATTTCGAGTGGACCGTGGTTCTTCCATGTGACTACAGTGGTACTCGAGATTTTTGATGGTTTATCTGATCCTTTCTTGGTGTCGGCGACATAGAGCCTAACGTGGGTCCTTGTGCAACAGGTTGAAGGCTAATTAATAGCGTGTGCTCTTCAAGTTAAGTGGTGCAAGAAGATAGGTAACACCCTTGGTGGTTACTAGGATCATGACCGTCACATGCTCCTATACAAGTTGGAGATAAAGCTCCACATCGACCTCTATTTTCGGCGTCCTTTGGTAGTAAGAATTGCCTTTAATTTCTCTAATGTGTATACGGTGGAGGTGCTTTGCATTATGAGAAAATCAAAGGTTTTGGCAGGGGCGGATCCAGGATTTCAATCTTGGGTGGGCTGTAATTTATTGTGCAACGCACAATTTTTTTTTTTTGAGGTTTGTAACCCATTGGGAGGCTCATCCTCACGCCTTTATTATTATATATAAGAAAAACATACATCGGAGGGAACATAAAATCAAACTCCGTGAATTAAAAGATCTACATTATTACTAATTAAATCTCACCCTTCGAGGTCCACAAACTTCAAACTCATCAACAACCGAATCATTATCAATACTATCGGCATACTGTCTTTCAATATAGAGAACCATGCTATCATCAAGAAACTCTTCACACATCTTATTTCGAAGAGCATTTTTCAAGATCTTCATAGATGAAAATGATCTCTCTGTTGTTGCAGTAGACACAGGAAGAGTCAACACAAAACATATTAATTTATAGATCATCGAGAAGAATGCATACTTTCTTGTTTCTACCAACCGTCGACACAAGTCTGATAAAGATGATGTCATGTTGAATCGTACATCTCTCTGAATATCTTCAAGAAAATATCCACACTCCATCTCAAGAGAAAGTATATCAGTAGTCGTAAAATCTCCAGGATAAAACTTCATAGCAAGAGTACGAATATCTTCAACATTGAAAAATTGGAAATTATTACGAGGATCAAATGTTACACTAAGAACAAGGAGCTCCAATGAAGTCTCTGTAAATCTAGTATCAAACTCTGCTAACTGAAATTCTATCACAGCATTTAGAACACTAACTCGATAATAATGCTCATTTGTAATAAAAGACTTTTGTTGGCATGTTCTTGGGTTTGTACCTTCTGTGTAGGGAGCACACATATCTGGCATAACAATATCATGTTCTTCACAAAATAATATTACCTTTGCAATCAATTGATCTCAACCATTCTCTCTCATCGCCTAAAGTTTAGATTTTGTTAAACTGAGAAAGCTCAAAGTATTTAAAATGTCTATGGCTTTATGTTGCAATGCTTGACAAAGAAACTCAGTAATCTTCATGACATCATGCATCAACAATAAACAGAACACAAAATCAAAGTCCTTCAAAATCTTACCAACACTTTTTGCTTGGCCTCTCACCTTTGACGGCCCATTTGCTTTCAAATCTGCAAAAGTCATTCGGGTAGCCCTAAACAACTTTATCAAACTTGAGATAGAGCGATGGTGCGATCCCCAACGAGTAGCTCCTGCTCGTTGCAAACCGCTAATCTGATTAACTCCTGAACCTGTTTCAAGTGTACCCGCAGCTACTAACTCTGCAATTTCTTCTTCTCTGATAGATTTTAGCATTGAATGTCGTTTTGCAGAAGAATCCACAAAAGTCACTTCCGAATTGAGTTTAGAGAAAAACTCCCAAATATCATCAACTCCCATAGCAACAGCATTCAATGTCAGTTGTAACCGATGAGCAAAGCAATGCACATAATAAGCATATGGACACTCTTCTAAAAATAATGCTTGGAGTCCATGAAACTCACCCCTCATGTTGCTAGCACCATCATATCCTTGACCTCGCATATTTTCCACTGGAATATTATACTGAGCAAGAACTTTGGAAATCTCAATTTTCAAAGTTAGAGAACAAGTATCTGAGAGACTAACGATTTTGAAGAACCTTTCAATAAGAAATCCCTCACGATTAACAAACCGAAGAATGATAACCATTTGTTCCCTTTTAGAAGAATCAACCGACTCATCAACAAGAATGCAATACTTTGCATCTCCCAATTCTTCATGAATTTTGGCTCTGACTTTGTTGCCAAGTATATTCAAGATCTGCTTTTGGATTGTTGGAGAAATATACTTGGCATTCCCGGGAGCATTTTGCTTGACAACCTTCTTGACTTCCACATTTACTCTTGAAAATGAATCTATAACTGCATCAAAGTTACCCCCATTTAACGAGTCAACTGATTCATCATGACCTCTAAAAGCACATCCTTGTCTTGCTAATAACCTCACTGCCTCTATGGTGGTAAGAAGTCGAAGTCGGTTATCCGCAATTTCCTGAGTTGATTGGGCGCTAATCACTCTTTCAATATATACAGATGGGTTCCTTAAGTTTTCCCATTTGAGCATAGAAGTGTTATGCACACTGTTAATGTCCATCCCGATATGCTTGAGACCAATAGATTGCTTGGACATCATATTCTTCCAACCTCGAGCTCCGCTCTCAGTGAATGCAGGATGTTGAGATGGATAAGAATCAAAGAGAAAACAAGGAAAGCAATACACTGCATCTGTTATAGAAGAATACTCAAGCCAAGGCCAATTTTTAAACCATTTAAAATTGAATCTCCGACCTTGACTCCCACTATCAGTAGAGACCTGATACACACTTAACTCGGGTTGAAACGGTCCCATAACCACATATGCTCTTCGAATATTTTCACGATCGTTCAAAGGATATGAACAAATTGGTCTTCTCTTTCCCGGATCACGTTCAAGACAACTCAAATCAAAATGACGTTCTTCTGATGGGAAGGATGCCAAAGGATCAACATGATCATCATTCACAAAATTAGGTATGTCATTAACCGAATCTTCAGTCACAGGTGTATTCCCACTTCCACTCCCACTCCCACTCCCACCCTCATTCCCAATCTCATTATCATTCCTTTCACCTGACGAATTATTTGTTATAAACCATGAAAAAAGATTTTTGTAACGTTTGGGTTTACGGTGATCCGCCATTGTAGTTAATGTGTCAAACCTATAATTATAAAAGACAACAAGAACATTTAATACATGTTTATAATCCGGATAGTACATGTATTTATAATCCTTACATCTAATAAGAGTACCATTTATTTATAATCCGGATAGTACATGTTTTAAGCTACTAAATAATTGTAATGTCTATGACCAGTACTAAAGGCTCTACATTATATATATTTAAGGCCAGAGTTCAATATATTTCTTCATTTTATAAACACATTAAAAAGTAAATAAATAAATATATATATATATATATAAACACATTCAAAAGTGAGTCTTCATTATTCTAGTAATTTGTAAACTAAATCAATGATGTAATTTGGCTACGTGATCTGTTTAAGGTGTCATGAACAATATAGATTTTATTCATCTGCACAATGTCAATGCAGATCATTATCATTTATCATAAGTAATGTTATTTTTCTAAAGTAGATAGTGACTTCATCTAGGACATGACCAATTAGAATTTATAAAAAACACAATATCTAAATACATGAAGCTTGCAGAACACAGAGACAGCATAATAAAAGTTTCTTAATGTCATAGATTATGGCTTTTCCAGTCTTAATGCAAATAAAAAATTGCCAAGGGAATATGAGTCCTATGACACCCACGGGCAAAAGCATTCTCATTGCTTATATTCAAATATAAAAAATATATCCATATGGAAATGTGAATGTCAAAAACTATGTAGATACCTCCAAAATTTGCACCCATCTTTCAACTTCACGTAGAATTTGGAAAAGGTATTCTGTTGATGAAGCAATTACTGGTATCCAGCTGATCATCACAATACATACAGTTTGTGAGAATGCATGATAATTAAAACCAAAGAAAACTATCAATGTATTCACAACTGACGTGATCAACAACATTAGCTACCTTAGATGAATTGCCTTGATAAATGACTTGTTCCCATAACCACACACATATGAACTTGTCCACACTCTACCCAGTTAGCTGTTTCTCTGGTATTACTTCACTGCGAAATCCAAAATAAATAACTTAGCCAACGGAAACATCTCAAAGACAATGAAATTAACAAAGAAAAAAAGCTACATAAATGAAAGTGGAGTTTAAGTGATCAAACAAAAGGAATACTACTAAGAATTGAGTTCAATTACTTGAATGGAAAATTAAGAATCAAAGAGTGACAACAACTTCCAAGCTGATCAAACAGCAGCTTCAAAACCAAAAAGGAGAGAGATAATGATGATTAGTGAATGTCCTGTTCGGTGACAACCATTCTCTGCTTCTTTCTCCTTGATCCTCCGTTGTCAAACAATCATGAGCTACCTACTGACGATACTGACGAAGAAGCACCAAGTTGATTCCGTCATCCGCTCCACCATCGACAAAGTCCTCGTCCTCCGATTCGGCTGCGTCTCCGACACTGCCTGTCTTCTCCACGATGACGTCCTCGCCAAATCAGCCAGAGACGTCTCCAAGTTCGCAACCCTAGCGCTCGTCGATATCGACTCCGATGAGATACAGGTCTACGTCAATTTGACGGAAATTGATACCGAACGGAAACAGAAAACGAACTGAAATTGACGGATTCAACCTATCACCGAACACAAGAAGAGCTTCATTTTTGTTCTCATTGATCGAAACATATAGTCATATACAAATCTTCTTTTGCTTAGATGCGGCTCAAAGCAACACTAAATCCCAATAAAGAATCACACTCAAACTTTGAATAATTTCGACTAAAACAGCAAGAAATCATTCAAACACTAATAAGCTCACCCAACACAACATTAAACTACAACTTCCCTAGTCTTCAATTCCTATCAAGTCAAAAAAGTTCAATAAACTCAGCATACAATTGAGAGCAACATCTGGGTAAGTTATCAAAGCAGGCTTCCCTTGATCCCCACAAACAAACACAGACACTAAACCTCTGCTTGTTTTCAGTAACTAACGATGATTGATATGAAATGTAGAGATTAGAGAAGCGAAAGATTTACCTGACCAGAGCGTCCAAGGGTGATGGTGACCCTGGGATTCGCCATATCCGCGAGACCGCGACCCCAAAATGCTCAACGACCTTTTCTGGAGATCTAATTGCAGAAGCAGAAACCCATCAGAAGCAGAAACCCATCAGCAGAAACCCGAAATGAGCGAGAGAGAGAGAGAGGTCCCGAGAGAGAGAGACCTAGTGTGGTCAAATTTTTTTTTTTAATTGTCAAAAAAATGGGGTGGGCTGCAGCCCATCCTGCCCTTGGGCTGGGTCCGCCCCTGGGTTTTGGTGATTGTGGGGCTTTTAAACATGATGAGGATGGGTGTCTGATGCCGGTATGAGTGGTATCTCCGTTGGGTGGGGCTGGCCGAGAGGCTATCACTTTAGGTGTGGGCACGTTTGGTAGGCACTTGGTGGAGGTGGCAACATCTGGTTCGCAATGGGAGGTAGGACTAGTTAAGGGGGTGCCTAAGGCACCATTCAGGTTGAGAATGGATGAACTGTTAGGAATGGGGATAAGTAAGGATACAAGGGTGGCAGCGACATGCTAAGTAGGGCTGGAGGTTCGGGATAGAGTGGGGAAGGTCATACTCTTCACCTGATGATGGATTTGTTGGCAGCGATGCACCATCTTGGTTCTGGTGAGTGCTTCTCGGATGGTGAGCCCTTTACTATCGTCGCCTCTGGTCTCGGGCAGAGGTGTAGATGAGGCGGTGTAACCGATGCATGTAGAAGGCATTTCGAAGGTAACTCGGGAAGTCCACATGGACCATGTGGCACATATGTAAGGTAACCCTCTTTCCGAGGGGAACCCTACTAACATAATTGATGTTTTGCAGGTTGATTAGCAGGATCATATACCAATCTCAGGACTAGTGCATCTACATGTGTTGGATGTAGAGCCGCAAGCAGCCTCATTGGACTCACTAGTTTCATCAGTCATGTCATATGTGAGTGTTATTATCATGTCCACATGTGTTACTGTTATGTCAGCCGATGCTTTGGGATCGTAGGGCAGGTTGATCGAGGAAATAACTAGACTCGTGGGGCTAGCGGCAGGTGATCCGGAGCCGATGGAAGGCTTAACCCACTTCTATTGGCAAGCATAAGATATCTCAGGTGGTTGGCTCGGACAGTTGGTGGGCTCTCTTGGACAGTCAGTCGGTCATGGACCAGTAAGGCGCCAATATGGATGGCAAAATAACCCGTACCAGCGGGTATTCACCCGAACCTTATTTCTGAGGCAAATAATGGGTATCGAGTATTTACCGAACTTGAACCCGACCGTATGGTGGTGGGTTCGGGTCAAGTACGGATATGCATATACCAAACCAGGACCCGAACTCGACCCGCCTATATTTAAAAGGGAATATATTATATTTTACTAGCAGAGGGCACACACATATGTGTGTGTGTATTTGAAGGTGATCAAACTGCTCTCGTTTCAAAACTAACGGGCATGGCACATGAAGCCGTTCTTTTTTTCACTTCCTCTCATATGTGGCGTGTGTCCCTTCATTTTATTATTTTGTTACCTTTTTGCCCCCTTTTAATTAAATTTGACATTCCTAAATTTTAAGTGAAGAAGGTCATTTTATGATATTATGAATGTTTGACCATCTCAACTATCAAAGGCTCACCTCTTTTAATATATAGAGATAATTTATATTCAAATTTATAATATATTTTTATATATGTTATAAAGAATAGTAAATTTTTGTTTTTTGTTTTAGATAAACGATATAATTGATTGGGCTGAAAGATTACAAGGAGAACACCGAGTCATCGACACAATAGAAAGAACTCCCTAAAATAATCTAAACTGTTACATGCTCAGCACAAACCTACCATCACATAACTAGACCGACTAGACGTAGGGAAATGACAAAAAATCCGGAGCCCCACATCCTATCTAGTTACGTATCCCAAACTATAGTAACAATAAACGTCGCTCTTCAGCCTGCACCATTACTAGTGAGACTGGATCATTTGCCACCGATAATTAAAACCCAATTGGTGAGGCCCAATTCCTAACCATGAATTGAGATGTTCGAATAAGCTTAGACCCAAACTATGGTTGAAACCCTAGATTCTCAATCAATTGGTCAACCAACACCTGCTGCCACCATCCCTTGAATTCTGAAAGTCGAGGACCGCCAAATACATAAAAAAAAACATGTAACATTATTTTAATCGTCATGGTTTGTATTTTTTTTGAATTGATTTTGTCCGTGGTTGTTATTTTTTTTATTGGTTGTAACCTTGAATAGAATGGTAAATATTTAATCTTTATATTTATGTAGACTTTTTATTTATATTTATTTTAGTTCGGGAAAACGGGTAGGGTTCGAGTATTAATATATACGACGGGTTCGGATCAGGTAAAAAATCGAACTAAATTTTTTTGGTACGGATCAGGTTCGATTTAACAGGTTAATTTCGAGTTCGGGTACTTAAAACCCCTTGACCTATTGCCATCCTACACGCCGATCAGAGAACAAGAGGAGAAGATTCAAACTCGACCTTCCCCCAGGTGGTACACAAGAGAGGTGCATATTAAGTTTTGATAGTACGTTAGCAGTGCTACTCTGCTTTGTTAATCTAAATTATTTTAAACTTCACTTTATATTCTAGTGATGATATGTTAAAATTTCTGTATGTAGAGTGAAGTTCTATATTACTGTTATATTTTTTTAATAGATTTTGACCGACTTCTTACAAAAAAAGACGACAGAAAACTGTATTTTAGTTTAAACTTTTAACCGTAAAATAGACCGGCCGCATCGTTACTGTAAAACCCTAATCTCTCTAATTTCTGTATTCTTATTCCTACTTCGACTAGCCAGTGAGAGAGGGGGAGAGACTACCATGTCTACCTTGGAAATTGAAGCTCCAGAGTACGTTTTTGCCTCAAGTTTCCAATTTCGTTTCCGCTATGTAGCTTCTCGCACCTCAGATTACAGTTCCCCTCTGTTTGATTTTTTCTGAAAAAACAACAACCCAAAGATAGAAAATTGAGCTTAAAGTGTTGATTCAAATTTCGTTGCTTTTGTTGTTGTTGTGTTTTGTTTCAGTGTCATCAAGATTGTGCTTCAATTTTGTAAAGAGAATTCTCTGCACCAAACGTTTCAGACATTACAGAGTGAGTGCCAGGTTTCGCTGAACACTGTCGATAGTGTTGAGGCGTTTGTTTCTGATATAAATAGTGGAAGGTGGGATGCGGTTTTGCCTCAGGTGGCTCAGCTTAAGCTGCCTCGGAACAAATTAGAGGACTTGTACGAGCAGGTGTGTAGCGATTTAAACCTAGACTTCCGCTAAAGTGCCTAACTTTTTATGTATGTATACTTGTTTTGCAAGTTCATCAAGTTATGTGCTAGCTTGCTTTGTCATTAATCTACGTGGCGGGTTGAAATTTGTTTTGATGTGCATAGTTGATCCTTGCTAAGGCGATGTTTATAGTGATTGGGGCTCAAAATGCAGCACATAAGCAAATATTTAGGTTCTTAAGGGAGGCTTGCGATTAAGGCTTCACTGAAGAACTTAGCGTATGCAAAGATACATTTTTGAAAGTTCTAATTGTAGAAAAACAAATGTGAATTTTCTGATACAAGATAGAGTCTTTATATATGTTCTGTAGAGATCACATCCTGTAAATGGATTCAAAGAAGTTTTAGTTAATTGTTGTTGTTGCTGTTATATTACTGCTACACAAGTCATAATTTATTTATTTATTTTTTAATATTGTAGATTGTACTGGAAATGATTGAACTTCGTGAAGTAGAGACTGCTCGTTCGATTCTAAGAAACACTCAGGTAATGGGTGTAATGAAGCAAGAACAACCAGAAAGATACTTACGACTTGAGCATCTTCATGCCAGAACTTATTTTGATCCAAGTGAGGTATAGAACTCTTGTTTAGTTATCGGATCCATGAGTTATTCTTCTGTTTTCTTTATTTCTATCTGTGAGAATTATGGTGGTATCTTGCAAGTAACTACTTGTCACATGTCAGCTTTTCCTTGTAATTTAATTAAGTAGTTCATTTTGTTGAGCTTTCAATCTCAAGATAAGTGTGAGACTAATGGCTCATCTCACATGTCAGCTGAAGAAGGAATGAAATGATTATGCTATTATCAGATTAATTTGATGGTTCATGAGAATTTTATGTGTTTATTAGCTACTAAGAACTACTGCTTGGGTTGTTTTCAAATGATAATTTTTTTCTTTTCCGATAATGATTTTTTGGACCACAAAATTGGTAGTTGTTGAACATCCAGTTCAAGAGTTCACGGAAGGGCAGAAAAGTCAAAACTTGTCTATATAAGAACTTCTGTGTCACTTGTCTATATTTCTGGATTTTCTAATTGTGGTGAAGTAATTGTTATTTTTGTTGCTAGGTTAGTGTGAAGGTCATCATGTGTGGTTTTTATTTTTGTGAATTTCTTATCTACTATTTATCTCCACAATTGACCTTAAACAGGTACAGGATCCTCAAACAAATAGTACTGGAGTATATGCTGTTTTTAGTTGTATAATAATTTTGAAATTGTGTTGTCTGTTTCAGGCTTATCAAGATTCAACAAAAGAGAAACGGCGTGCACAAATTGCTCAAGGTTTTATTTTGTGCCCCTTCTCAGTGCCATAAGATTTAGTTGGTGTTCTCTATTTTATGGAAGGAAATAAACTTGGGTACATGAGTACAAATTGAAATTATGTAAAAAGAGCTTTACTTATGTTCATTATATATTTAGCTAGTACTTTTGGTTTCATGACTCATGCTCAGAAGCTTACAGCCTTAAGAGCTTCTGTGAACTTGAACTTGCTCATACTGACATCATACATGAGAATATAAGATTCTGTGTTATTACGTGTTTTTTATTTACGTATTTAAAAGTATGCTCTATTTTTAGTCTACCTGTTGCCCTGGATATGAAAAGTTATTTTACAGTCAGATGTATCAGATTTTGAAATCTGACTGACGATACGTATGAAAGGATCAAAATCGCAGTACATGATTTATGAACTTGTTTTTCTGCAGTTCTGTTTTTGTTGATGACTCATTGTTTTCTTCGCATTTCTCAGCACTTTCTGCAGAAGTGACTGTGGTGCCCCCTTCAAGATTAATGGCTCTAATCGGTCAGGCTCTGAAGTGGCAGCAGCATCAAGGTGAATTTTTGCACTGAATATTTTGATTGTATCCTCTAAGCTGTGCATATTCTAAACTGGACTCTTTGTTCAATGTACATGCGTTAGGGCCTTTCTATCATTCAGTCTCTTCTTTCTTGTTCCCTAATCATATCAAAAGTAGTGTACTGGTTGACTTTGTGTATATGTGTGTTCTCTCTTTCAGGACTTCTTCCTCCTGGAACACAGTTTGACTTATTTAGGGGAACAGCGGCTATGAAACAGGATGTGGATGACCTGTACCCAACGACTCTTTCGCACACAATCAAGGCAAGGATACACGTAAATGATATTATTGTTTCACATGACCTGAATCACAGCCAAAAAAGAACTGCTTCCCATGAGGGATTTTCAGTAGCAACACATGTTAGCATACCTGTATAAATCTTTCTTCTGAAAGAGAATTGCTGCTGCAATGTAGTTATAATGCACTGTCATTGCTTAGAGCGCATCTTTTTCTCTTACTTTGAAAATCATGATTTAGTTCTTTTCTGTACAATGTTCTCGTAACTGTAACACTGATTAAACATATCAATGATTATATCTTTCTGCAGTTTGGGACCAAAAGTCATGCAGAATGTGCTCGGTTCTCACCAGATGGCCAGTATCTTATCTCCAGCTCATTTGATGGGTTTATTGAGGTATGCATCATTGCGCTTCTTGTGTTCATGATGAACTATTTTATGACATTTGAAAGCATTTCATTTTCTGACTGTCTCTACCAGGTATGGGATTACATAAGTGGGAAAATCAAGAAGGATCTTCAATACCAGGCTGATGTAAGCACTCATATCTTTCTATAATCTGTTCATCACAATGTTCGTACTACAGTTGATATATATTGTAATGCGTATGTATATTATATAATGAGATGTAATTGAATATGCTGATGTGATAACCTAGAAAAGTGGGGCTAATGCTGCATACTGCTGTTTCCTGGACCTATGATTGTAAAAGCATAAAATATATCTAGCAATGTATAGTGGGTTTTTCATCTGTCATATCGATCTGTTGTTTCTGTTCGGTTCACTATCAAAACCTGTGATTTTACGTGATCTTATCATTATTCCAAAATGAACCTTACTGAGCCAAGAGAAACCCCTCTTGAGCTAAGTGAAAGGCTTCAGTCTAGCCTTATTTTATAAAAATGCGAGGTCTCCTTCAGGGTCGCCGGATATAATTATGGCAGCGAGCATCGTTTGCATAGAGCTTAAACCTAGCTCTTTTTACAGTACTAAGTAACATTTAATGTGATTTTCCTTAATCATGATCCCATCCTGATCGTACATAATTGGTAGTCATTTTTCACGTATGAAATTTTAAGCCAATGCAACATATTTAATTGTCCTATTGGCACTGCATTATTTAGGATTGCTGTAATGTGTTCTAAGATAAGCAGTTGAATCTTATTGCTGGGTCTGGTTGTTTATATAGAGATTCCCAATAGAAGTAATAGGACTTTCTGTATCTAGTGTAGTGCGATCAATTGTGAGAAGAGCTGTAAATGGAATTGAATTGGTTGGTATCTTAATTGAATTTGATGTGTTGACTTTGAGGTTACTAATTGTCTAATTCCAAGATGAAGTCATTTACCAGGCACATGTTATAACTAATATATTATTTCATACATACGTGTTCAAAAGGATAGTAGAGAGTTTCACCAGACTGACATTTCTACTTGTAGCTTATGGTTTTACAGTTGCTGAGATCTTATTGAATATTCCTAAATCTGGTCTTGTTTTTGCACCTTGTTTATATGACATGCTGCCTTATGCCTTTGTTTTGACTTGCTTATCACTTCTCAGGAAGCTTTCATGATGCATAACGAACCAGTCCTATGTGCTGATTTTAGCAAAGATTCAGAGATGCTTGCATCTGGGGATCAACTTGGCAAGATCAAAGTACGTTCAAATTTTGGTTTCTTGGTCCCAAGACAATATTTAGTATTCTTTTTTGTTTTCTGGATAATTAATTTAGCATGCAGTTATATAATTCTCTCAATTTTTGGTTTACTTTGTCAGCCTGCTGTTATGATCACAAATTATTGCATGCGATGTTTTATACTTGGTATAATGAATCACATGTTTTTTTATTGGTATGGTACAATTTCTGTTTTATGTATATGTTGTGCAGGGAATAAGCATGGTTATCTGTGAATTGTGATGATTGTTAATGCAAATTTGTTCATGAAAATGTTTTTGTTTTTCCTTTCTGTTTGTGATGAGTGCTTGTGCCACGGTTACATTAGTCAAGTGTTTGCCGCATATAACATGCATATACTGTAACATAGCTCTGGACTTTTCTTGTAAAAATATCTTCAAGTAATTGTTCTACAACTAGTCTTTGTAATTACCAATTTATTCTTCCATTTGGCCTTCATCTTGAGGCAATTAGATGCTTAGTTTTTTTTGTGTTTCATGTAAACGTCTTACTAATAATGATTTTGGATTCAATATGGTATTTGTCACTCCGCAATTTCCGTGTGTGATTAAACTTTTTGCTGCTCCAGGTGTGGCGTATTAGGACTGGTCAGTGCTTGCGCCGTCTTGAAAATGCACATTCAAAGGGTGTCACCAGTGTTACCTTCTCCCGAGATGGAAGCCAAATTCTTAGTACATCATTTGACAGCACTGCAAGGTTTTATTGATTATTTTTTCGGGCATTTCTTTTTTGTGTGCTTTTCAGACTAGCAGATCATTATATACGTTAACTTTCTTCTATTCTAAATCATATATATTATACTCTTGATTTATTAACTTCACATTTTTAACTGATTTTGTGCATTTCATTAAAACTTCTTCCACTGGAGGAGTATAGCCTATACTTGCTTTGTTGTTGCGTGTTTTTACTTAGTTAAATGTGATATGGCTTATGTAGGATCCATGGCTTGAAATCTGGGAAACTTTTGAAAGAATTCCGCGGACATTCATCTTATGTTAATAATGCAATTTTTACAAGTGATGGTGCCCGTGTAATTACTGCATCTAGTGATTGCACAGTCAAGGTAAGATATGTTCTGTTAAGTACATTTGTTGAATGGAAGCTTTCCATTTTCTTCAGGCATAACAGAACATGTGTAACAGGTGTGGGATGCAAAGAGTGCCGACTGTCTACAGACATTTAAACCACCTCCTCCTTTAAGGGTGCGTCGTACTAATCTGTATTGTGCATTTTTGGAGCTAGAGGAAACTAAGTAATGGGACTCGAACAATTTCTTTGCTCTGATCTATGCTTTACTATTTTTGTGACCATTAGGGAGGTGATGCTTCTGTGAATTCTGTTCATCTTTTTCCAAAAAGCAATGATCACATTGTTGTATGCAATAAGACTTCTTCGATATATATCATGACACTTCAAGGACAGGTATGTATGTAAGTGTTGTACTGCAAATGTAAAAGAACGTATTTTCAGTATCTGTAATTTTTTGTTAATTGTGGTTCTGAGAATTGAAGAACTTAATGAAAGTTCGCCCTATCCCTTGATGTTTGACCATCATGCCTTTCTTAATTCAATAAAATTCTCATTCCCATTGGTGTCTCTTGTTGCTGTTCTTATGGGGAAACAACAGCTATCCTTATCCCAACCCTACTGAACAAACATCATCACAAAATAGGGAAATATCTGTTCAGCCACAAAATATTCCTTATTGTTTGAATTTGAGTAACTTTATACAATTTGTTTCTGGTTATCTTGTTCAGGTTGTGAAAAGCTTTTCATCTGGTAAAAGAGAAGGTGGAGATTTTTTGGCAGCTTGTGTGTCACCAAAAGGAGAATGGATTTACTGTGTTGGTGAAGACAGGTATTAAAATGAGTTATCGTGTATTATTTGACATTGCTTGTTTTAAGACTTTATATTAGAATATCTGAAGTGTATTTATATCTGTATTTATCAATGCATTTCCCTGAACCGGCGTGACTTAAAATTGACAAAGTTAGGAAAATATATACACATTTTTTCTTTTCGTGTCTTCAAGAGCCCAGATGTTCTTAGTGTCTTTGGATCGGTTCATGCTACCACAGTTTTGGGTTTGTTTATGCTGTCAAAATTTTGGAGAAAGTATGTAATTTGTACTAGAAATTTTTGTACTACAAAGATGTTGCTGCCATCTGTTTCTCTGTTCATCTCATCATAATTTGATGATGGATTATCTGTTCACATGCAGGAATCTGTATTGTTTCAGCTACCAGTCTGGGAAGTTAGAGCATCTACTGAAGGTATGTCTTTTGTTTATGTGGCTAATACTCCATTGAGAAAATGCATTAGAAATTAACTGAAATTGTGTTGATAATAATCCACCAAGCATCAACTTCACTATTTTATGCTCGTCGGTTGACATGCTTATATGATCATTAAGCTTCATCAATGTGAAGGAAACTCAAAACTCACACTTGTCTGCATAATCATGAAGTCACCAAGAATGATTAAATGTTTTTCTCTAATTCGATAGATAGTTTTGACAGCTATTAGGTTAGAAGGAAGACTCAATGGTCCTTTAGCCAGCTTATTTACATTAATTTGGAAAATTCATTGAGGGATCAGTGCTCACTGGAATCAGTATAATATGGCATCTATGAGTGCTCTCTGATATAGTTGCTAGCATACGTGAGTCCGGGAATTCATCATTTAAATGTTTGGTCTGGTTATCACGCGACAAATATCAGATGAAACCCTTCTGGTTCACGCAAGCCCTCTTAGGCTAAACTGTTAGGGTACCTTTATCAGGACTAATTGGTATTGGTTTAGTTAGAGCGTATTAGTTGGTCGGCAGTCAGCACGGTGTTTGGTGGCAGCAAGTACAGAGGTCATATGACATAACATTTCTGTTTCTAGTCTGCTAGCCAGTGTTATGGTTGCATTTATCTTTCTAGCCTGACGGCCACATTTGGAGTCTCTAAATAGCATCCGTTGTCTCTTCTCTACTCTTGCTAATCCAGGAAAACAGAACCAACTTCACCTTGCTCTTGTTCATCCCTCATTGCCAATTTAGTTTATCTGGGTATAGGTATTGCTTGCACTTGGGCCACGTTTGGCTGTTTATCTTGGGTATTGTTTCCTTTCCCTTGGGAAGGGAACAATCAAATTTCCATGGCGTTCGTTAACACCAGGAGAGAGAAGGGAAAGTAACTTTGTGTTTCCTTAACTGTGTTTGGTATATGTCAAGAAGGGAAAGGGAAGATATGCTTATTCACCAAACTAACCTCATCTGTTATTCAAGTTTTTAGAGAAACTGGTTTGATGATTGTCCAAATAATTTCCAACTTCTATATGGCTAGAGATGTTATCATGGATATGAACCTAGACTCTGCCACAATAGAAAAATGAGCTACAATGTTGCTATGATATGTCTAGCAAATCTGCTGGTATTTGTAGTTCATTTGTAGCTCACAGCAAATGAGAACAGACCAATGCTATATGAGCTGAAATATAGCATTGGCCTGAAAAATGAGCCGCAATTGTATCCCTAAAATGAGAATAGACCTCTGCTATACCAAGAAGGCTGTCAAGTTTCAAGCATAAAAGACGGTGCCATATGTGGAACACTGCCTGCTTGGATACATAGGTCCCATTCTCAGAATATTGCATAGCTTAAAAGCTAGACCAACATGAAGACTCATATCAATAACCCAGCCTAAAACTCATCCCAGAAAGTTCAAAAGAAGTAAAACAATGAACTTCTTAGATAATATCACAATAGGAAATAATCTCAAATATTAGAATACAAATTCAGATTAGATTATAAGTTTTACTATATACAAAATACATGATGTCATCCAGATTAGAGATTAGATTCTATTGTATGCAAAATAGAACACCATGTTGCCAACATCCAAGTTTTAAAACAAAAGCTCTCCTGAAGCTAACATTTGTCTTCAACTTCCACTTTTTAGTTGCGAATAAGCTTATGAATAAATAAGCTCTTCAAATTATCTGGTGGGTTGAACAAGAGCTCAATTTTCGAGTCATCACTAATTAGTTTAGCTGCAGCTTCAAGCACATCATGATCATCCAAACCTTCAATTTTCATGAGTTCATTAACAAGCTTACCTCCTCATTGCAATGCCACATGCTCATTCAAAACGACTCCTTTTGCATAGTCTCTAAGTGTGACTTGGTCACTTCCACAAAGGACTGTAGTGAGCCAGCCATGTCTCCCAAGCATTGAGAATAAGCATCTCGTGGTCTTTTCCTACTTCGAGTTGAATTAGGAGGACAAGGCGGTGTGGGAATAGCAGGATTAGGAGTTGTGTTTTCAGCCAAACCATCTCCTTCAAGTTCATCAAACTCATTCTCATTATTCAGGTCTTCTGCTGCCTCACCAGCCCATCAGCACCCAGCCCATTTGCTCAATCTCTGCCAAAGCATTCTACCAAACTATCATAATGGATGAATGGTTTCATTCTGAGTCCTTAGGCATCCTTATGAACCTGCCAAATAACAAACACATGCTAAGAATTGACAATAACATATCAAATCAAATTCAATGACTTAATTTTGAAATCGACCTACGCAGCTGCTGGAACATATTAAGTCAAATCTGCATATGAATTTTACCATCTGTAACTAAAGTTTCGGTAGTTCTATAAAGGCTTTGTTTCTTGTTCTATGAAAGTTAAGAAATTACTCAGAACTACTCTGAGTTCAGCATGACTACAGTTGATTATAGTTAATAATACTTGAGACGAAACTGGAAAGTAGAAAAACAGATACTATGCTTAATAAAGGTGTGCCAACAATAGTTGGTGAACTGGAAAGAAAAATATTTCCACCAAATAATGTGTCTATTTGCTAATCTATGTTCGCTGTAGTAAATTAGAATTTGGTTAAAGGAAAAGACCAATTGGAGAACTTAAAAGAAAATGTATCAGAAAAAATCAGCACAAATTTGGCACATTAAATCAAAATCAGTACAGATAAGAAACATACCAATCGGCTGGCATGGAGGAGGTGTAGAAGGCAAAAATTA
Source organism: Geum urbanum (assembly GCA_946800695.1). Lineage (NCBI taxonomy): Eukaryota > Viridiplantae > Streptophyta > Magnoliopsida > Rosales > Rosaceae > Geum > Geum urbanum. The sequence continues at coordinate 6,044,496 of OX327013.1, read as the reverse complement.
ACAAGTAACGTCTGCCTCAATAAGAAGAAAGGGGAAATGATGAGATATGGAAATTATACCTCTGGCTAGCTTTCAAATACATTTATAATCATGCATCTATATTATTTTTAGTAACTCCAGCATTTTAACAAGTTGAACAACAATCTTGACCTCAAAATTTAACCAAGCAGACCAATAATTGTAATGATGCACTTACACAGATAAAATTAACACCAGGAAATGCTTAAACTCAAAAATACTAAGAGCTCAAATTAAATTATCACACATAAATCCGCAGCATGATTATCACAATGCACTGAGACACTTCAAACTGAAAATTACTAAATACAGTAAAAAAAGATATACTTCTGAACAGATATCAAATTCTCACAATTCAACTGTAGTGAATAACTAAAGTAAATAAAACGACTTGTAAACAGTAAACCCATCACAGCAGAGCAAAATCATTAGCTTCAATCCGTAATACTCAAAGACGACCCCCAATGCTATTCAACTAATGGTTAACCACTAGGCCTACTTGGTTTGCATTCTACTGATGTTACAGGACTTCATAAAATGCCTTAGACCCGAAAGTTCTTGCATTACAGAAATCAAGCAAAACAACAATCTACCAATAACAGCAAACTCAACACTTCATTGAACATCACACAAAGAACAAAATTCAGAACATGGTCTGCCCTGAGCTCCTGATACTAAATCGGGAAAAAAAATCAGACATCCACAAAAATCTCACCCCATCTCTAAAGATATCAACCCAAGTGTAACCCTTCTACCTATTGATGTAGCCGTTTTAAATCTTAATGCTAGTCATCAAAAGTAAGGAGCAACGTATATATGTAATTCCATTTGGCTCATACAACTCCATTCTACTACATACCAATTGCCCCAATTGAATTAAAACACCATCTAAATCATCATAAGCACCAATCCACACATATTTAACTAATCAGCCAAAACTGTCACAATAAACACATAAACCAAACAGATACAGCAAAACACAATAATGGAGCACAAAAAACAATTGTCAACAGAAAAAATAACAAGTTCAGTTTTAAGCTACAGTACATGCATGAAGGAGACTAGTGCTCATCTAGCTGAATATGGACACCGTGAGAGTTAATAAATCTGAACATAAACTGAAGCTCAATATTACCTTAACCCAATCATCCAACACCTGTTTCTTGCATACAATCATTTTCTTTTCATGGTCTCATGAGAAACCTCTTGAATTGGTAATCATATCGGAGATGGCAAATACTTTCTTTCCTTTGTGTTTTAAGACGAGACTCAATGTGGGGGCTTGCTCTTAATCCACAGTTTAGTAGCTTTTCCTCTATAATTTTTTCTAGTTGTGCCAAATGTCCTTACTTGAATCTATTGTCAGCCTTCACTTGCCACTAACACAAATTTCAGTTAAAGCTTCAATTAGAGCTACATCTTCATGAGTCCAGGTGCATGATGGCTGTTTCTCTTTCCTTCCCCCAACATTGTGAGCAGAGGATGCTAAGTTAGGTTGCGAGCTCATTCTACATATCCATGTAATATTCATAAACATGGAGCTCAATGATGCAGACCAACAAATCAATGCAATAGAAAATACATAGCAAGATGAAAGTAAAGACATAGACTGAAATGCCATAATTAATATAACACAAGCCAGTGCATAGAATTAGTCTCATACAAGTCAGCAAGTACAAAGATTAAACCTTTCCAAAGTTCTATAAAAAAGAACCTACAGAGTTTTAGAACAAAACCTCCAACACCATATACCCACACACAAAAAACACGTCCCCACAAGTAGAAAATAAAAGACAAAAAGGGTCTTGGTTCTTCCTTGGTGTGATGAAGTCTTCAAATCAGGTTCTTATTTTGTGGTTCTATTTCGTGCCCATTCATTGAACATATCTATAACTAAATTTCTCCTCCAATCATTCCATCTCATCAATGAAAGTGATCATATTGTCATCATCTTTTTCTGCTTGGTTATTTATTTTTCTATTAAGCTCCTCTTCTAATGGATCAATTTCCATTTCTCTTCTTATGAGGTTGTGAAGAAAGCAACATGCAATAATAATCCGACATTTCGTCTTCAAAGGAAAAAAATGACTCCTTAGAATTTCCCAAAGCATCTTAAGTAACCCAAAACACCTCTCTATCACATTCCTAGCAGATGAATGCTTCATATTAAAGAACTCTTGGGAGTGGTAGGCTGGTTTCCTTCTCTCCACTCACTTAAATGGTTTTTGTCCTCTATAAGGAGCAAGAAATCCTTCCCCATTTGGATGCCCAGCATCCACAAGATAATAATGTCCTATTGAATAACACAAATTGTGATAAAAAGGATGGCAGATTAATTAGTGATATAAAGATATAAGGAAGAAAATATAAAACCATTTTCATATCATCTCACCATGGGGGACTCGCAACCCATATCTTCTACATATGGCAATAAGAAACACTCGTGAATCAGCAATGGAACCTTCCCAACCTGGCAATACATAAATGAAATACATGTCTTGAGAGCATATTCCAAAGACATTTGTAGCAATTTCATTCTTTCAAGTTTGATACCTAGGCTTGTCAACTTTCGGCACATGCACTATAATATATGCCCCATCTAGTGCCCCAAGACAATTCTACAATAATAAATAGCTTAGCATATGTTGTGTATAGATTCATATCGTTATAAAACAATTGTTATATACATCAGTTTACCTTAAACTATTTCCACTCCTCATCAATGGAATTCTCCGGCACCGGTTCAAGTGTTTTTAATAAGTGTCCTTGCAGGCCTAGAATTGCCCTTAACACAACATTGAAATATCCACTCATCGTTTTCCCGGAGCGTAGAAATCTATCTTCTATAATTCGGTTCTTTTCATGGTGTGCAAGAGTATGCAAGAACACAGCAACTATTTCCTTCATAGAAACATTTCTTGTATCCCGCAATCTACTATATGTGCGTAGCGTAGAGCATAATGTGCTAAATATATGCCAATCTATACGAAGACTATTCACACACCTTACATCACTTGCATACACCATACGATAAAAGTTTCCCATTCTTGAGAAAACATCATAAATAGAAACTGATTTCAGCCTATACTTATGATAATGACATTCGGCAATGATAAACATAACTACATAGATCATGATGGCAAAGTTAAGAAGGCTCTTAATATGGTCGAGCATTAGGAGAATTTTTCTTTTCTTCGACAGTTTCGTACGAGCCATAACTGCATACCAATTATATGTGTATATATAAGATTAATAAATACAGAAGAAGTAAATATATACTAACTGAATAGTCATAGATAAAAAATACAAAAAGAAAATCTAGTGTGAAGGATCATTCAATAAACTTGCAGAGAAGTAAGAAATATTAGGAAGACAAAAAAAAAAAAACAAAGAGTCCAAACCAAAAAGAAAAAAATAGTGATTGATTTGATGCAAGGCGTAGTATTCAATTCAAGTATTACATGAACTCAATCATAAAAATTCCTCTTTCTCATGATTATTATATTACATTACGATCAAATAGATAGACATCCACCCAATGAATGTCCATTCAGAATTGGTCATACATTATGGTAAGGGAGATTAGGTGCCTTTTGTTGGTTATGTAAGTTGTGTTTTTCGAGTCTCATTTTGTGAGATTCTCTCTACCTTCACTTACTCTAACCCAAAGCCAAAACAGAGTCTCCATTCTACCCAAATTCCTCTTCCCTCGGAAACAAGATTACCTTCCTGGTTTCTTCCAAACAAGGGAAACTCTTCAATTTCCTTTCCTTACCCCCACTTTCTGGGAACCAAACAGAGCCTTAATGTGTATGGTCTTTCGTTGTCTTGGTGTGATTATCATTCTCGAATGCGAGAAAATTTTGGATGCTGATTGGAGTATTGGGAATTACATGCAAGTAATCAATCATGGACAATTCAATCTCAATTAATATCCACTACACTGTGTCAGTCCACTATGAATTTTAAGGAATATGTTGATTGTGGGTTATGTGAGTTGGTGGGGCTGATGAAGCTGAAGAAAGCCAACGCAAACACAAACGGCTTGTTTAATATGGAGTTCAAAATTTAATTGGTGTTTTGGTGTCTGCATTCTTTTGGTCCTCTGGACCGTTGTTGCCAGCCGCAATTATGCTCTTTTTTTTGGGACAGTGATATCTGACGTAGTGCATCATTCACACACTGCAATTGCATGGAAAAAAAAACGACCCCTTTTTGTGATAGGATGCTTGCAGCACTTGGTTGCACCATGGTTTGTGTGGACAGAACAGGATTGCACTTTATGAAAACACTTCTTTAGATCTGGCCAGAAACATTTTTGATTACTTTGTCTGTAATTGTGATGTGATTTAAAATCAAAATTCTTACACAGGCCATATTTGATTTTCCCTGTAATTTTCAGATCCATGATAAGGATGTCATCGGCCTTGCTCATCATCCCCACAGGAATCTTCTTGCTACATTTGGTGAAGACTGCACAATGAAGTTATGGAAGCCTTGAATATCTCTTGCCTAGTATGTCCACTGTGTAGTTCTCTTATTGGGTGATTGTGGAGTTTTTGATCGAGTTCAACTCGCCAGGGCCTATAATTATGAGATTTTTGTACAGCACATGTACCGTGTAATATTAATCTATAATTCTCAAACATATCGACCAAGTAGTATTAGTCATTTGATTTTGTATTCATGTTGATCACTAGCTTGATGAGGCGTATGATGATGTGGTTCAAATTCATGATGTCCAAAGGTTAATTACAACCGATACTCCAAAACTCCTCTACACCGAAGGTTATGCACAATCTCTTTTACTTGTAATAAAACACTTGAAATTACTTTCCAGAATATCAAGTTGAGCTCAATGAATCACGGTGCATTATGAGCTTGCACATAATCTCCAATTCAATTCATGATTTACTCGAAGGGAAGGGTTGTAAAATTTAAATGGTTTCATTGTTGGATCCTGCTTGTTTCCATTTGGACGCGCTCTATTTCATGTTGGGCAATGTACAGCTCTCATTCAGCTATATAATGCAACATCAAAATCCGAGCTACGATTATGCTTTTCGAAGGGTATTTGTCAAGCATCGGCACTAAAACAGCAACAAAACGTACAGTTTTATATTGAACAAGCTGACCAATGTCTTCAAGTTCTTAGTATTCTCTTACATGTGAAGAAACACAAGACAGTAAACACTTGATTTTCTACGAATAAATTATGAGTACAATGTCATGACAGGTTATTACAATTTACGCAGTCACGAAAAGCATTTGTTTCCCCAAATCCGAAATAAAATAAAATAAAATACTATGCCATCAGTTCTCTGAAATGGAACAAAGATGTTTGCCAACAATGGCGTCTTTCATGAGAAAGGTCAAGAAATAAAACTAAACAAGTCAAACAATGGTAGAAAAACAGTCAAACCCATACTTACTCTGCCTATAAATTAAGTGTCAATAGTGTGTTGGAGAGGTGAGCTGATCAGTTCCATAGGAGCGCAGCTCACTCATAGTAGACATTTTTGGATAACCAGCAGCAGGTCTCTTCTGACAATTATTGCAAGAAAATCAATACATGCTCATAATTTCGAATCCAGACCAATCACTAAACTCAGGTTGCATCAACTCAAGGTCTTAAGAACTTTAAGTTAATGCCAGCTGCAATCACTTTCTTCAGTTTTTTCGTTCCTCTCAAATATATCAAGTTTGGACCATAAACATTTTCATATCTGCAGCTCTGTCACCTCTATATATTTTCCTCCTACAGCAGCATAGCCAGTTACCATAGAATGGAAAGTTTGAGCATCCGGAGCATGCCCCATGCTTCTCATTTTTCTCAGAGCCTTTTCAGCATCTTGCGTTAATCTCTTCCTGCAGAAAAAGTGAATAACATTGTTCCAGTCATGAAGTGCCGAATCCATTGTGGTCTGACCTTCTATGATCTCCTCTAACAGCTTTACCATCAACCTCGGTTCACAATCCTCTGAACATTCCTTCACCAACCTCTCAAATTCCTAATGACCAGCTTTTGGTATCCTAGCCTCTTTCATCTCTCTGTACAAATGGAGCGCTCCCTGTGTATCATTTTGAAGCACCTTTGATCGGATCAGTGCCTCATAACTGCTTGCGTCTAGCTGGATCCCAGCCTTACGAGCATCTCTTAATAGTGATGCTGCATTTCCTGCTTGGTTTGCTTCACAGTATGCTCTCAAAAGAGCAGCATATACAGAAGAACTTACTCTCATTCCTGCCAAGCACATCTCATCAAGAAGGTCGTGTGCCTTGTCTACCATCCAAGAAATATGCATGAATTAAAGACATGAACCAAGGCAGATTCATCGTTGGAAGCTGGAGAATCTTCCTTATCTGCCTTTATAAGAAAGGCCACCAAGTCTTTGGTCTTGTCTGCTTCCAGAAAGGCCTTCACTAATTTTGCAAATATCTTTTCAGTTGGCTGGAGGATACCACGGTCAGTTGTTACCAATTCAACTTGGCTCTGCAACTTAGCTAACAATGAACCCAACACTTGCTTTGCCTCAGCCTCAAGTCTTGAGAAACTTTTATCCCTAGAAAACTCTTCATAAGATATTACAAGGTTACCAAGTAACCTATTGTCTCCTTTACCATATGATTCTTTATGGCTTGAATGATGCCAGGATCCAGAATCAAGTACATGAGGACACTTGTTGCCCCTTTGGGCAGCATCCAAGATCAGTGTTGCCACTGAAAGAGAACCTCTTGCTTCTTTTGCTTTCCGCATCATTTCCAAAACCATGTTAGATGCAGATTCTAAATCTCCTAATTTTAAATGGCACTCCAGCAAGCAATTGAAGAACTGGCGATACTGGACATCACTTAGGTTATGGTATTCATCTATATATCTTTGAAGTTGTCTAAGTTCTTCTCTTTGTCCATTTCTCTCGTATATCTGTGCCATTAATATTAATAAATCAGCATCAGTTTTAATACCAACTCGAGGCATCATGTCAAAGAGCTGTTCTGCTTTCTTAGTTGACCCAAACAAGAGCAAACCCGCCAAAGCAATGTTGAAAGCAGTAGTATTAGGCTTCATAGAAATCAAAGGGGCATTACACTTCTTGCGTGGGTCGATCCTGTGATTCTGGAACAGGTATCCTATCTCAAGAATCAACTCAGCAGCAATGTAAGCCCCTTGAGCTGTTTGACACATGTATGCCAATACTGCTAACCAAGCAGCCACAGGAGGGTACTCTTCCATTTCAACCATTCTTCTCAAAATCGTCGATGCAGGAACAGGCAATCCAGCTTTTTGCAAGCCCAAAGGCCACATATATCAACGTCTCTTTCTCCAACAAGTTCTGTTTGCTCTCCTCAACAGCCTGCTCTACCAATCCATAAGCCTTCTCAAGCCACTGAACATCAGCGCTTTCAACAAAACTCACTAGCAGCTTAATAACGACAGATTTCTTAGGAAATCCATCCATCTGCATATACTGCTCAAAAAACTTCCATGAATCATTTAGTCTATGCTCATCTATTGCATTTTGCATCTCCACATTTAATTTGGCCGGGTCTCGAGCCTGGACCAAGATTGTTCCAGCCATAGATGAAAACATACTCCCTTCATATCCTGACTTACTGGGAAATCTCAAAGTGACATCTTGCACAATTGGGTTTGTAAAACAATGAGAGCCAACAAACCCAGAAACATAGGCAACGTTAGAATTAGTTCGATGTTTTAAACTAGCAAATGATGCTTGTACGACATGAGAAACACATGGGAAAACTGAAGCTCTCATATGACTGAAGTTCTTTAAGCAAAGCATCATAACACAGAGTGCGACATAAGCCCACGACTGAAGTTCAAATAAAATATTTACGTCAATCTCAATTTGGTCTTGTTATCATACCATGCCAGAGACTTGACACAGTTGCCCACGTTCACTACAAAATCCCGCGAGCAACACTCTCCTGTACACTCTGCGTGAAGTCGATTCAAGCCCACAGGCAACACTCTCCGTCATTCCATTGATCATTTTTCTGCAATATATGAAGAACAGGGAACAAAAATATCAGCACTAGGAACCATTATAGGTAGAGACCAAGACTAGTAATCCGCTTTCTAATGCTTGAATACCATTATGTGACATTATGGAATGAAAATGACCTTCAAGCAATGAGCTAGATTGAATTAAAAGGATTTTCAAGGTGAATAAGAGTTATGTATTGGTTACATGAAGTTAAAATATTGGTAGATAATACAAACAGAGCGTACCGATGTTTCTCAGTTTCTCAGTTTTCCCAGAGTCGTAGAGAGACGGAAAGAAATAAGTTTAAATGCGAGTAGCAGACCCACTTCGGAGACTTGGGCTGGGTTAGGACGATTTAAATAGTATTACCCAATTATAGAGTTTGCCTTAGCCTCTTTCATCTCTGTGTACAACTTGGCTAACAATGCACCCAACACTTGATTTACCTGAGTCTCAAGTTTTGAGAAATTTCTATCCCTGGAAAAACTCTTCATTAGATATTACAAGGTTACCAAGTAACCTAGATTGAACTAAAATGATTTTCACGGTGAATAAAATTGATCTATTCATCACATGAAGGTAGTGTACCTTATGTTCTCTACGTTTTGACTGGATATACATATGCATGACAGGGCCGGACTTGGGCTAAGGCAAACTATACTCACGCCTAGAGCTCCCAACCTAACAGGGCCTAAAAATTTATAAATACAGTCCAAGATAACTAAAAGAAAAAAAATTAAAACTACTCCTTACACTCGTATCGGTTGCTGGAAAGAAAATTAAACGCTGGTACGCAAACAAAAATATAAAAAAAACATACATGGCAATGAGGACAGTCCCATATGTATTTTGGGATGAGGCATACTCTTCCATAATTGATAATTCTATTTATTCTTCGTTTCTTTCAAATATGTGGTTGAACGCGTCAATTATCTCGTTAAAAAAAAACTCTTTTTGTTTCTTTATTTTAAAAAAAATCCTGGTTATATTTTTTTGTGTCAAATATAGACTCATTCAAAAGAAAAAGAATTGAAGTAATTTTCTTGTCTAATTAATCTATTTTTTATACTGAATAGTTAATCTAAATTCTTATGAAACACGCTGATGTTGCATAATTTTTTTATTTAATTTAATTGAAATTGTTTTGATGTAGTATCTTTTAATTTTTTAATTTTTTTCATTACTCTGTTAAATATATATATATATATATATATATTGTTTTGGGATATTGGGCCCCAAATTTTATTTTGCCTCAGCCTTCTAACTTCCGGGCCGGCCCTGTGCATCAGGAATGCCATTCAATGAACTTAAAGGCAGCAAATGTGCAATTCAAATAGTGCTGTTATGTATCCTCTAGAAATTGGTACACCATTTTCATTGTTTTTAATTCTAATAGGAGCACACAATTACGCAAAGTCTTCTTGAAAATATGTTATGTAAGCAAATTTTGTTCATTATCTATATTTACTAGACACCATCATCGACTTTGACATGATCCTATTTCCAAACCATTTCAATTACAAATCATACTACAGAAATAATATATAGGAAAACTAAAAAGTCAATCATCAAGCACACTAAAGATTTCAATCAAATTTTGAAACTTTACCAAAGTTATAATCATACCACACAGCTGATCAATACCCAAAAACAGAAAGAAAGAAAAAAGAAGACGACATTGAAATTGTAGAGATACTGATCACATGATCAAATTGTCGGTATGGAGTAGAGGAGTGAGTCAATTATAACTAGAGTGATCACGTGCCATGGCCATTCAGGTATAGTTACTGTTACAGATTCCTAGTTACTGTTACATTTACAGTTGGAAAGTCGCAGAGAGAAATAAACGGAGAAATAATGAGAGGTTTTTTAATGTGAGTAGGAGATCGACCCACACCACATCGAGAGTTGGGATGGGTAATGAAGGTTTAAAAAAAAATGATGATTTCCTGAAATTGGATTGATATTGCTCTCTTGAAATGTAGTTCAAGTACTACCATTCCTTGAGGGAATGTTTGACAAGTTTTTACATTCCAGTTCAAGTACCACTAGGTTCATGGTTACAACAAAATTCTCGACAAATTGAGTATGACGTCCATATACTTTCTTCATTGAAGTAAATATGCCGGACCGCGTAAATATATATATATATGTGTGTGTAAATCTCGACAAGTCTATTCTATATTTTAACAATTTTGCATTTTGTTTAAATACAAAACTGGTAAACAAGTCTCACGTATCTATTTTATACTATTCTTTAAATAAAACGGGGTTGTTTCCTACTTTTGCATTTTGTTCTAATTTTAACATTTTCATCTTATTCTATCTTAATAAATTGAGGGTATTGTGGTATTTTATAATAAAAAAAAATAAACATAAAATAAAAAATAAAAAAACAGAAAATAAAACTGTTTTATGCAGAAAAACTACTCTACCCATTGTAGTTGGTCTAGTGGAAGCATGCTAGGCTGTAAGTGGGGTGAACGATGCAGAGGTCCACTTGGTAATAGGAGGTTTGAACCTAAAAATATTTCTTGAGGAGGAGCCATACCTATATTGCTCCCGGCTCTGGAGTGGTAACTCACTCGGCCACCATTTTGTGTAAGAAAAAAAAACTACTTCTATACTTTCTCAACTGCTCTACTCTATACTACCCAACCTTTTTTTTCCTTACAAATAATTTAATATTTATATCTGTTTAAGGAAATAGTATTTCTGGTATCTCGGTGTATGTCTTGTCATAATTAAAGTAGAAGTAAATATGCTCTCAATCCCTGATTTATATGGATATTGATTGTAACAGATTGTAATGTCTATTTAAGGTTGTCTATCAATGAATAAAGTACAGTTTCAGATTTATCTCTTGCGTATCTTTATTTCTCCTTTAACACGTTATCAACAAATCTAGAGACTGGGGATTTTGATTGGTCTATGTATTAGTCATATATCTCTACTATGTAATCAAGTTTAGTTTACTTTTGAATTCTTATAGTCGGTATTAGTTTTGAATAAGAACGATATTTTTATGTAAGTTTTGATGTTGACAAAGTAATGACAGTTCTTTCTTTCGGTATTTGAAAGTATTAAGAATGATTATGTTTATACATATTGCTTACACGGTTCAAATTCTACAAAATTCTATGGCATTATGACATCAAAGTATCATAAAAATGAGACAAAGAGAGTATGGTTTTGATCATGTGTATCTTTCAACCCGTCGAGATATTCTCTCGATTCATCGAAGTCACACTCTAGATCAATTTTTTGGCATTTTTTTGACCCGTCGAAAATTTTGCTTGGTTTTCCTTCGACCCATCGAGGGCAGTCCTCATGTTCACTATATGCACCTTCGACCCATCGAGTGAATCACTCGACCTATCGAAGGAAGGTCTCGGACTCCAAAATCGCATTCTTTGACCCATCAAAGAAAAAACTCTTGACACATCGAGGCCAAGCCTTGGGTTCAAGCTTTGAGAATCTTCAACCCGTCAAGAGTATCTCTCGATCTATTGAAGTCTCTACCAAGACTTGGTGTTCTTTGATGTGCTTTACATCGGTTTTATCGACAAATAATGGTTCAGAAATTTTTTGACCAACCTGAAATTCTGCAAAAGATGTGGTTTTACATCGGTTTTTGTCATACCATGGAACTTAATCTACAAAGGTCATTTCGACCTGTCAGATGTTGTTATACATTAATTATTTGATGTTTCTTTGATCAACACTCTAATCAAACCATGTTAAGTTTTGAAAACTTTTGTGCCAACGGTTTTTAACTTGGAATAATATTGTAAAGAATGGAAATTTTGTGTGTGTAATCTTCATAGAATGCTGCCAACGACGCAACGTGGAGAGATTTATGAGGATTTGTAGTGATTTTATATCTTACTACGGTTTGGATCATTAAATCCAATGCAGTCACTTATATTATTATGTATGTAACTTTGCCTCATATAAGCTTTTGCATTATGATGATCAAGATATTGAGAAATTCTCATGGCTATCAGTTCTTTAAGAGCCAAGAAGCATGTGGGAATATCTACAACTATCGTTTTAGATGATAGGGAGTGAGATTAGTCCACTCAGTCTAGGCTTAGTCTCCAAGACGAGCATATCACAATCTCGTGCATTTTTCCCACCTAATTCTTTTATGGCAAAATCCAATGCATATCGCTTGGTTTGCAAAGCTTGTTCATATTTATAATGCTGTTTACATGCATGACGACCTTTTGTTGTAGACAAGACTTTCATTCCTCCAACGATTCTGAAGAATATATTTGTGGATCAATCAAACCGGTATGCAGACTGTTTATATATGGTTTTGATTGTTGCATCGATGCATATGTCACACGTCCTTACAATTCACATGGTACGCTGCATTTGCAAAACTCCTAGCATAAATTATTAAGCTTTGGGCCCACCACCCGGACAACCCAATCATGTCAATTAGATTGGATAATGCAGGAGAATTCACATCAAAGACTTTTAATGACTACTGTATGTCGATTAGGATTGAAGTTGAACATCTCATCCCTTATGTTCATTCACAAAACGGTTTAGCAGAGGCATTAATGAAGAGGTTACAATTTGTGGCCTGAGCAATGGTTATGCATAGTAATTTGTAGGTATCTGCTTGGGGATATACAGTATTACATGGAGCAATGCTTCTTCGCTTGAGACCTATAGCACTCCAACCATTTAGTGCGTACCAGTTGATAACTGGATATGAGCTTGATATTTCACACTTACACATATTTGGTTGTGTAGTGTATATGGCAATTGCGTCTCCACAACGCACTAAAATGGGTCCTCAACGTCGATTAGGCATATATGTGGGTTATGAATCTCCAACGATTGTCCGTTACTTAGAACCTTTGACATGACATCTTTTTACTGCAAGATTTGCAGATTTTTACTTTGAAGAAACATACTTCCCAATGTTAGGGGGAGATAAAAATTCCTTCATTTCGGTTGAATGTTAGGAATTGACGTGGAAAGCTCCTCCCACTATGTTTCAAGAAGATCCACACACATCTCAAAGTGAGGTTGAAGTGAAACGTATAGTTGATCTTCAGAAGGTAGTAGACTTGATCCTTGACTCCTTGACTGATATTGCCAAAGTGACGAGATTAGACATTCCTACTGCAAATGTTCCTGCAAGGTTGGAAGTCCCCAAGAGGCGGTATAAAGTAACTCCAGGACAGAGTAATATGCCTCTTGCTCATGTGGATAGAGTAGCATCGAACTCGGCTCCCACCAGGAAAACGGGGAGACTAAGAAAATCTACAGATGAGCTGTTGGCGAAAAAGCAAGCCATCCATGGACAAAATGATCCTTTCATCATCAATGTTGTGAATCCTTTGCATGAGATTGTTCCTAACTACAATTATTTCCTAGAATCACAAATGGCTTCTCTGGAGGACGTTTCAGATCCATATGTGATGTCAGAGAATGACGAAATCTCACTAACTAACAATGATGCACGCATTATTATGGATATATCATCCAGGGTAGTTGATGATGCTTTTTCTTATTCCATCGCTCATGATATTATTGACGACGATGAAGTGGAACCTTGCTCGGTTGCTGATTGTCAGTAGAGAGCGGATTAACCGAAATGGAAAGAAGCAATGCAGGCAAAACTAGACTTTTTGAAGAAAAGAAAGGTTTTTGGTCTAGTTGTGCTATGCCCACCAAATGTGAAGCCGGTTGGACATAAATATGTCTTTGTCCGAAAGCGCAATGAGAAGAATGAAGTCATGCGGTATAAAGCTAGACTTATGGCATGAGTATTTTCTCATAACATTGATTATGAGAAAATTAAGATTTATTAGGCTTCATCCTACTCCTCAATAAATGAAACCTGCGTACGTATGCATACATATGTATATATAATTATGCATGTTTTTTTGATACATTTGATTATGCATGTTTCTGCAGAAAAAGAAAACTCTCTTTTGCATGTTTTTAATTACGGTAACATGAAAGATTATATACAGTTATTCATCAAAGTGACATATATCTTTTTTTTTTTAACTGGACATATATCTCTATATATTAAAAGAGAAGAAAGTTTGACAGTTACAATGATTAAATATTTAAAATACCAAAAATTATCCCTAATAATATATAAATTCAATGTAATAAAATTTAGTAAAAAATTCAAAAATGGATTAACAACGTTTACAACAGATTTTTTTTCCTAATCAAAACATGTAGAAAATAGGACCTAAATTATTACGTTAGAAACCAAATAATGGATTAACAACGTTTACAACAGATTTTTTTTTTTACCTAAAATTAACGCTTGAAACAGACATTATATACACTGGGGATATGCACAGCCACCGATGGGTGTGAGATATCGAGATGAAAACTGCAAATTGTCAGTTTTTTTTTAAAGGATTGGCAGTTTTTTTAAAATATTATTTTTATTATTATTATTTTTTACTAAATTTTATTAGTTGGCAACACTTTTCCTGATCACTTTTACATTCAAAACAGATTTTTGAATTTGATTAGTTGAACTCAAACATATACGTACGTACATGCATCTACATGTACATGGATCCGGCTCCAAATTAAATTTAAGAGTAAATCATTTAAAAATTCATTTTCAGTTTCTCTTCCTTAAAAAATCCAATAATTTTTTCTCCCACTCAAAAAATCCAACATTTTAGGTCTATCTCTCTAAAAAAACTCATGAACATTAACTAAATCTTTAAAACACCCATTCTTTCTCAAAACTCAATTTTTTTCTCATCTTGCCCTTGAATCTTCGTTTCTTTCCTAATCAAATTCAAAAATCTGTTTTGAATGTAAAAGTGATCAGTAAAACACCAATTCTTTCTCAAAACTCAATTTTTTTCTCATCTTGCCCTTGAACCTTCGTTTCTTTCCTAATCAAATTCAAAAATATGTTTTGAATGTAAAAGTGATCAGCTGCTCTCTCTCTCTCTCTCTATTGCCAATGTGAGATCACTTCCGACGAGATTGAGGACGACGACGCTACACAACTCAACCTTCACTGTCAGATTTGAGCTTGTTAGTGTTCGATTCGGTATTTAATTTGAGGTCATCGACTAGAGAGTGCTTGATTCTGTGATTTACTTGCTTTCGTTTTCAATATAAGGTTGGTTACTTCTGCTTGATGAATCACATATTTTTGAGTCTGTGTGTACGTATCATTTGATGAATTTTATGGTATGTATAATTCATGTTTGCTATTTGCTTATTCTCTATTAGAATTTTGTACTTCATAGTGGTTTAACTGACTTTTAGATGTACTACACTGATGGTTCACTGTCGTTAGCTATAGGTGTTTGTAGTCACTGTAGTTAGCTGAATTGTTGAACCCGTAGGATTCTGCATCTCACTGTCGTTTACCTGAATCGTTGATTCTTAGAATGTTGCAAATCTCTGTTCTATATTCCCTGAAAGTGTACATGTGTTATAGTTCACTGTCCCTTAACTAACTATTAACTGTGCTTCACTGACGTATAATTGTCGTTAGCTGTAGTGCTTCACTGACGTATAATTGTTGTTAGATGTTGTTGAACTTGTGTTTTTGCAGTGATATGGTAGCAACTTTTAGCGGCACGTTAGTGAAGTTTGTTTGTAATGGAGAGGTAGTGATGGCATCTTTAAACCGTGACTCGACACTTGACAAAATAAGTAATACAGTTCCTAACCACATCAGGTATGTTAAGGATTCAATTTTATCAATGAGGTACCATATTCCAACACAGGAAGATTACAATCTTCTGGATAATAATAATGATTTGGTGATGATGATGGTTTATCTGAAAATGTTCAATTCAAAATACGTTGAAATAAAATTGAATGTAAGTACAAAAACTTCACTCTGCTTCACTGTTTTTAGCTGTCGCATAATTGTAATTTATTTGTAGTTATTCTTCTCACTTTACTTTCCATTTCTTTCTTTGCTCTTGCTTTTAATAGTTCAACCATAATAATTTTGTTGGGTCTGATCATTTGACTGGTGAAAATCACAATGATATGGAAGACGATGATGGAATGAGCAATGTTGCAGATATTTCTTTTGGTTGTTTCCATTAAGAGGAGCCAAAGAAATATATGACTAAATCATGGTCAAGCGCTCAACAAGATAAGGGACAGTATTTTGTGGGTGGCGTGGAAGAATTTCGAAACAAACTCAGGATCTATTCAATAGAAACTAGTTTTAAGTACTTGTTCAAAATAAAATAAAATGAGCCGACACACGTTAATGCATATTGCATAAAGAAAGAGGATGATGATTGTGAATAGAAAGTGCAGGCGCACTTATGCCGCGCCAATGGTAGGTTCTATATCACGAAATTCCAGAAAGAGCACACTTGCAAAGAGATGAGATGTGTTAACATGAGCGAGATGATGGGAGCCTCTATATTCTGGTATATATGTGTTCACTATGGTTTAACTATTTTTCACTGTGGTTAGCTGTGTTCTAGATTGTGCTCTACACCTCTATAGTCTGGTATGTGTTCACTGTGGTTTAGCTGTCTTTCACTATGGTTATCTGTCTTCTAGATTTCTGGTTTACTGTGATTAGATGTGATTAGCTGTGGTTCTATATTTGTGTTTCATTATTATCAGCTGTGCTTATTGTCATGACTTTTAGTTCACCAACTTTAAATTTTTTAATTTTTTCAGCTCTATCATCAAAGACAAACTGTTAGCAAATCCTAACAAAGGTGCAAAGGCGCTGCAATTGGAAATAAAGGAATCTTATGGTTTGGATGTGCCTTATAGGATGATTTGGTACGGAAAGGAGAAGGCCATGGCTCAAATTCATGGAAACGAAGATGAATCCTACATAAATCTTCTCTGGTTTGTTGACAATTTTGTGAAGGCAAATCCAGACTCAAGAGTTGTCGTAGATAGAAATCCTGAAACAAATAAGTTTCAGCAAATTTTTGTGTGCTTTGACGCTTGTATGAAGGAGTTCCAATTTTGCAGGCCGATTATTTTTGTTGATGCCAGCTTGTCAAAATACAGATACAAAGGGACTATTATTGGTGCTTCTGAAAAAGATGCAAATCAAGGTAACATAAAAAAATTTGGTTTAACTGTCTGTTCGTTATGTCTCACTGTGGTTAATTGTTTGACCTTGCATTTTTACTTATGTCTTCCAGGGATTTATCCATTGGCTTTTGCTATTATGGATTGTGAAAATGACAACAATTGGAAGTGGTTTCTGGAAAGGCTGAGAGAAGAGATTGATAAGCATTATACTAATCCCGAGACTAATACTTGTAGGAAACTCACATTCCTCTCTGATCACCACACGACAATAATGAGTTCTCTTCCTGATGTTTTCCCGAATGATGTGCATGGATTCTGTTTTAGGCACTTACTGGCAAACATCAAAGGCTTGTATATGAGTGCTTTCATGAAGTCTAGGATCTGTGATCTATTCATGAGATGTGCTTATGCTAGAAGCAAAGCACAATACGAGTTCAACCTTGTCAAATTAAAGGCTGAAAACGGGGATGAAACAATTACTAATTTCTTGAAAGATTTACCAAAAGAGAAATGGTTTGCTGCATTCTTTGAAGGAGATCGATACAAAAAAATGACGAACAAGCTTTCTTAATGCTTCAATAGCTGGATAGTTGAGCTTGGAACACTTCCTGTGTACTATCTTGCTGATTAAATTGGGCATGTTCCCTCTCTCTCTCTCTCTCTCTCTCTCTCTCTCTCCTAACTTGCTTGTCTATGTTGTGTGTTTTATGTTTTTCATCTGTGTTCTTTCTTTTTTGTCATTTAAGAAAGTAGAGAGCTTTAGTTACATTGTGGTTTAACTGTCATTGCGCTGTGATTAACTATGGTTATCTGTCATTACGGTTTTTCTCTTTTTGGAATTTTAGACGCAAGTTAATGGAAATGTTTGTAGTCAGGAATGAATTGGCAAAAACATGGCACACTGTGATGGGACCAAAAATGGAAAAGAAGATGAAGGAGCTTGTAAACACCAAAAGACATTGGAGGGCGATGCCTATCAACAGTTATCTATACGAAGTACAATGCGACAAGTATTCTACTGTTGTCAACATGGACTCCAGAAGTTGCTCTTGTGGACAGTGGCAGCTATTAAGGTTTCTCTACTCACATGCTTTACTCGTCATCAAGGGAATCAATCATTCTCCCTACGACCACTTGGACAACTTTTACCGTGTTACATCTTTCATGGATGCCTACTCTTTCACTTTGAATCCAATGACGTTGATTGAGAGACCTCTGCATGACATGACAGCATATGGTCCATAATTGTTTCTTCCATTGACAAAGAAGCCAGTTGGAAGACCCAAAATAAAGAGGCTAAAGTCCAAGGCTGAGAAGGAAACGATCCTTACAAAGTTCTCAAGGTGTCACAAGTATGCTGGTCACAACAAAAGGACATGCACATCAGTTATATAGCTTTCCTTTTGCACTTCCTTTCATTTTTCTTATCAGTGTTAGTGCAAAATTAACGCTTATAAGTATTAGTTCACTGAAGTTAGTTGTCGCTAGCTGTTGTCACTTGAAAAAATTACAAAAAGTAATGGGTTCAGTTTTGATTTATAACATTATAGTCATAATCCCCTTTGAGATTTATTTGCTGTCTTATGTATGTATAGTTTCCTTACATATTTAAAACAGGGAAAATTGTGGTTCATTGAGTCCAAATATGACTCACTGAAGCATCAATTTTGACACATGACAAGATTCACTGTTCTTTCAAAATGTGCTAAAGCTGTTGTTTACTGTCGATTCACTATCATTAACTGTTCTTAATTGAGTCTGGAACCATAAATATGATAAGTTGTTGTGGTTAACTATCGGTTCATTGTCATTAACTGTTGTTAACTGAGCCCGGAACTAGAAATATGAGAGGTTGCTGTGATTGACTAAAGGCCTAAATCTTGGACTTTAAAATTTTTTTTGGAGCTAAAGTGTTCTATTATAGTACATCTTCTCAACTAATCGATCCACATTCTCAACTTCTCTCATTACCAACTAGTCCTAACTAGATATTGATTTGCCCCCATTCAATAGTCTGTTGATTGGTGCCTTTAGAGGGTTCCTCTTACACCATCCAAGGATGGTCAATGAACGATTCAACAAGTTGAGCCTTAACAAGAGATATATCTTCATCATCCATTTGTTCGCTAAAAGGCTCATCCCAAGCAAACTGGTTCATGAAATAACACACGAACAGACCGCAGTCATTTCTATAAAAAAGAAAAAAGCATAAAAAGTTAGATAATAGTGAACTATCACTGAACTAAAGCTACACAAACAGCTAAAAAATACTGAATTACAACACAGTTAACCATCAGTGAACTACATGTAAGTGTCAGTGAAATACAGTTAACCATCAGTGAAACGATAGTGAACCACATCTACATAGAGCTAAAAAAACACCGAACTCCAACACATTTTATCATCAATGAATACACACTTAAGCATCAGTGAACAGACAGTGAAGTGTAGCTAACACGGGAAGCTAAAAAATAATCAACGTACTACAACACAGTTAACCATCAGTGAACACGCAATTAATCATCAGCGAACAAACAATGAACCACAGCTGTACAAACAGTTAAAAAATACTGAACTACACCACAGTTTAAGAATCAGAGTAAGATGACAGAAAAACTTACGGTCCTGAAGGTTCGCGTGGAAAGTTGTCACATGCCCTCACCATTATGTCCTCAAATGGATGTTTCTGGTTTCTCACCTACTCAACTGTTTTCCTCTCCCTGACCGCCAATTTTATCTCCCTTAACATCAATTCTTCAGAGGTGCTCCGCCTGTCATCCATAAGAAATGTCTTATCGTTCTTGAGCATGTCCTCAGAGAGCTCATAAACTACATCCAACCAGAGATTAAACATCTCGATGATTTTGAGCGCCTTCTTAAAATGAGGCCCATTTCTCAGTACCTTGGAATTCCGTGGTCGCAAGGAATCGAAATGAATCCAATAAGGGAAGTTCTTCTCCAGACATAGCAAGTAGTGATGGCCATCAGATGTGATGGAGATGAAAATCTTGGCATAAGAACCAAGATCTTTGAATAGCCTTTCATAGAACAGTTCATGCACTCTTTTCATAGCACAGTTATCCACCCTCACTGTTTTATAAAAGAAACATATTAGAAAATTAGTAAGCAATTAGTAATAACAAATGAAAACATTAAAATGAGAAATCAAAAAATCAAGAAAGAAAAACAGACTTACGAAAACTTGGCTGTTTAGAACAACCGACTTCCCGATGCCCTCTGGGTGTTGACCCTTGATTTTTTCCATTATGATCTTCGCATATGAGTCTATCATACCATTGGTGACGAATCCACCATTCAACAGCGTTTCTATGTCATTCCGCTCAAAGAAAACTCTTGGGTCAGTCCATATCCAGAATGATTTTCTACAATAGCATAACAAGGATGCATATCTAGGTACAGTGAACCACAATTAACTCATAGTGAACTCTCAGCTCAATCATAGCTAAACACAACTATCTCACACTAAACTTGGACACAACAACAGAAATAACATACTGAAGAACAACACAGTTAACCATCACTGAATCACAGTGAACTAAATCTAACAAAGATAAGTAAACACACTGAAGAATGATACAGTTAACCATTAGTGAATCATAATGACACTACAGCTAATGCAGACAGTGAAACATATTTAACTTAGACACAACAAAAGAAACAACACAATGAACCATAAGTGAATCACAGTGAAACTACAGCTAACAAAGACATTGAAACACAATTATATCATAGTTAACATAGACACGGCAACAGAAACAGCACAATGAACCATCAGTGAATCACAGTGAATCTACAGCTACCACAGACAGCTAACCACACTGACAAACAACACAGAAACAAAAATACACATTTAAGTTTAGGATAAAGGGGCTTACAAGGATTATTTTGTGTCTCTCCAGTAGCGCAGAAGTTCATTCTGCCTCAACTCACTCATATAGGCAAACACTGTGCTATTCCCCCATAGAACTCCTTTTAGGTCCTCCATAAGATCAACTCTGCATGATGGTTCTTTCCCTTTGCTCGGGATGGGTGAGGTCCTTTCCTCGATCTGGAACTGAGCCAGAGGTGTCCTCACATTTTTTCTTTGGTGCATTTTTCTTCTGTGGTGGCCACCAGTAAATTTCGTCCGTCTTCTTGATTTGTCGAACCTTCTCTTTAAGTCTTCTTACGTACGAGTAAATACCGATCTTGTTCTTGTTCAATTGAATGCCCGTACCGGGAAGTGCGATGGTTAAACCATTGTCCTTGGACTTCTTCACAGCTGAAGCATGAAGTATTGTGATTGAATCATCATCTTTGCCCTTCTTCTTGGGAGCATCATGAGTCACCAAGTTCTGAACCACTGCAAGTGACCCTTTTTGATGAATAATCTGGGCTACTAGTGTAACTAGACATTCCACCACTTCAAGAGGATCTTTTGGCTCATTGTCATGATCTATTGGTGTGAGGAACAAATCAAGGCTCAACAAATTAAAGGTAGGTGCCTCGAGAAACAGGAGAGCCTCATCATTACATGTTGAAGCACCTATCACAGAAGAAAACCTTTTCAGTCAGCTAATCACAGTTTACCATTAGTGACTAGAGTGTGAACCCAAAAAATATATCAGCTAACACACGATTTACTCACTGTCTATTCAATAGTTAAACCACAGTAAACCCCATCTCGAGACAGGGAAAAGATAATTTCGTAAAGCAAGGGAACTTCATTTGTTCAACAAAATAGCCAAATAGTGTACTAAATTTCATACAACCCCAAAATATGAATACTAAAAAAACATAAGAGATTTTAAAACAAGATTTTCTTATTCATATACTACTTGTGAAGATTCTATACCAGCTGCTTCTTCACCACCTCCTTTTTGTGCTGGTTCTTCTGCTCCATTTTCAGTTGGTTATTCTGCTAAAACTTTTCCCTCTGTTATTGACACCATCTCTTGAGTGGTATTATTCAACTTTGATGAAAATTCTTCATGGAAAGAGAGATTTTCCGCATGCAACTTCTCGACTTACTTCTTCAACTCTTCAACCTCTGCTTGCAATGCTTTTGTCTTCTCTACTTACTCCACTCTCATTTTCTCAAGTTCTTCTTCTTTCTCCACGACAACCACTTGTAGAGTTTCAGTCAATTGTTTAACTGTCTTCTTCTGAGCTCCAATCTCATTTTGGAGAAGTTCAATCTCAGATTCTCCAAAGAAAGGTTTGTTGTCCCCTTGCTCATTCACATGAAGTCTGGCCTCCAGATTCTCCATGCGCTCCTTCTCTTGCTCAAGGCAACCGCACACTCTTGAATTTTCTTCCACCATCTCCTGCCAACCTTTCCACATCATTTCAATGCTTGCATCATTTTCTTTCATTTGCTTCTCCTTCATTTCCAGGAGAGCCTAATATTTTTTGCACTCTTCGGTGTCATTGGCAGAAGTTTCAGAGTTTCTCTAAGACAGGGTTTTACCAATGTTTTGTGATTATTTAGGAGCAGAGGGGGCAGAGTCTAGCCTTCTGGAGGTCTGACCAACCTCCTCAGCATTTGGCTTGGCTTTGGAGGCTTCAAGCTCTCCCTGTTTCAAAGAAAATAATAGGGATCTTAGTTACCAAATAAGGATACAATTAACCATAGCAAAGTAGACAATTAAAAACACAGCTAACACAAGATCATAGTCAGTGGACATACCGCAAGCATAGTCATCATCAGCATTTGGGTGCTAGTTACATTCTCGTCTTATAGGGTGAAACATAAACGACCTCGTCTTGCTCTCGTAACAGTCAACGAAGTATGACATGGGGGCGTCAGACTTGTAAAGCCCTTCGGTTTCTTCAACTTCGCCATCTTTTATTGCCTTAATCAATGCACCAAAAGACGTCTCCAACAGTCGACTAGTTTATCAAGTTACAACGAAACTAGATCTTCCAGTTCCGTTTTTGTTTCTTCCCAGGCTTAGACTTCACAACTTTCTTCTTCACAATAACCACTTCTTCTTCTTCTTCATCGTCGTTGCCGTCGTTGTCATACTCATTATCATCTCCACCGTCTTCTTCAGCATTTTTATCATCACCCCTATCACTTTCATCTACAGCATCAGTTTCTTCTCTTTCACCTTCATCGTCAGTTTCTTCATCATCATTTTTAGAACTTGTATCCTTGTTTTTTCTCTTCTTCTGCCTTATGTTTTTTCTGGCCTTTATTCTTTGAGGATGGTTTCCTCTTGGCCACTAGTTTCTTTTCAGGCTTCTGAGCTTATTGCCTATCTTTTGCAAGCTTATATTTCATGGGACATTTCTTCCCAAGAGCTTTCAAGGTGGCTGAAGAATCTGATGATTCAGTTTCAGATTCAAATTCTGGTACGAGATTCCTCCTTTTTGTTGGCTTCTTTGTTCTCTTCTGAAATTTTGAAGAGGACTCTATTTCTTCATCATGCTTTCTCTTATGCTTTTTCCCATTTTAAACTGTTTGAAATGCAAAACATTAGTTAGTGCACTACTAACATAACTATAAGAAAAAGACTTCAAATAGATACGATAGAAAGTTAACGCTACATTGATCCACAGTGAACACACAATGAACATTAACATGAAAATCATCCAACAACAACAATAGTAAACCATAGTAAACAACCCGCCGCAGTGAATAGACTGCCAACGCACAGTTAACCTAATATGACATCAATAACATAACAACTAACAACACAAAGTGAACAGAAAGTTAATACTAACATGAAATCAACAAAAGCAACAATACACAGTGAAACCACAGTGAACTGGCAGTGAACCCACAGTTAACCCTAAACTCTAACATGACATAAACAAAAATAACACTAACACCACAAATTGAACACTACACAGTGAAACATAGTTAACATAACATAAAATAAAACTCAAAAACAACAACACCAACAACACACAGGAAACAAGTTAACCAACCATAACATGAAATCAACACAAACAACGGCAACAACAATAGCCAAAACGACCATTTCAAACACACTAAATCTATTAGCATCTAACAAAAATCATGATAAAAATTGCAAAAATTAACAACACTCAAAATGAAAACCCTAGTACGAAAAGGGGACCTGCAAAAGGGACGGAGATAACGACGTGAGCGGCGGCAAAGTATCTGTGGTCAAAGAGAGAGAGAGAGTGAAAGAGATGATTAGTGGTGGAAGAGAAAGAGGATCTATGGTCGGAGAGAAAGATGATATGTATAGAGAAAGAAAGAGAGTGTAGAAATGAAGAGACTCGGAAATGAAATTGGATTCGGAAGGGGAGGGCGTATAAAGATTTGAGTGACATTTAATGTAAATATCATAAACACGATGGCCTATTGTACAACAGGGAAACATTTTGAGCTTTTTAAGAAACTGAATTTTTTGTTGGGTTTTTAAGAAAGAAGACCCACAAAAGTGGGTCTTTCAATCATTTAGCCTAAATTTAACAATCGGTCACTAAATAGGCACAACATCATATCAATCCTCAATGACGGATTCAAAATTTTAAATTAGGGTGGGCTAAATTTTTCTTAATCTAAAAATGGTATTCTTTTTTATTTTTTAGTTTTATTTTTTTATGTTATAAACCGCATTGTTAAATTGAATATATACCAAATAACCAAGTAATTGACTAACTGCAAGAACTAACAATAATGTTTGATGAAAATTCGTCAACATAAGTCTAATAGTGAATAACGTACTACTCAAATTGCACCATTCAGTCTTGAATAGGAAATGTTAGTTTGATGAATTGGAAAAAGAAGAGAGATGTTAGATACATGGGTGTTGTAACCCAAAAAGAAAAATAAGGCATTGAGATATACGGTCCAAAGCTATATATAAAAAAAAAATTCTGATGAGTTTATAAGAATTTTCCAAATGTTAGTCAATAAATAATATTAAAATATAACTAGATATTAAAATGTGGGTTAATTTTAGAGTAGACTAACTTCAAAATTTTGTGTTAAGGCAGAAAATAATATTTTTCAAAATTTTGGGCCGACAAAATTGACTACATATAAGAGTGTAAGTAGTTTGAGCTTACACAAATTCATCGATACGTATACCAATTCTATTTACATATATAGTCATAGACATATGGTGACAAGTTTACAACACTTGTGGAAACTTCACATTTCTTCCATGAGAGGTGTAAATTAACTAGGGAAGAATCAAGAAATGTTGCAGAAAGTTGGAAAGTTAATAATTTCGCGTATTTACTAGAGTTTTAGAGAACAGGTGAAAACATTGATTACATATTCACAACCACCGCCTTAATTACCACGCCTATATAGTAAAACCTCGGCCCTGATTTTCTCAAACTGGCTAGATAGTACTAGTAAATTCACACCGGCTGGCCACCTCTGATGTCATTCTTCCTTTCAATCCTCTCCCACATTCTCAGTCATGGTTAAGCTCTCTTCTGCTTTGCTTGGTCTCTACTGCATGGTGCTGCTACAGGCTCATGAGATAGTTTGGGGTCAAGGTACTGAAACTAGTAGGAGAGAACTGGTGCCTGCCATGTTCGTTTTCGGAGACTCTCTGATCGACAATGGCAACAACAACGACCTTCCTTCATTTGCCAAAGCTAACTATCCCCCCTACGGAATCGACTTCAGTGCCGGACCGACCGGTCGTTTCTCCAATGGTTACACCATGGTTGATGAAATAGGTGATCGACTTTCTTCTAGCTAGCTGCACTTGTATTCCTTGTTGCATGTGAAATATGATTCCTTCTAACCAATTAATTTTCTGTTTTATTCAGTTCATATCTAATGATCGGAATATATATAGGTCACTTAGTTTGTAAATTTTGTGAGGAAGCTGTTTTAGTGTAGTTTCCTTGGATTTATTAGGATATATATGGACTTTGTTCTGATCAGCTTTTCTCTACTGTGCATCAGTTCATTATAATTTGTTTTATTTTGAAATAATACTAATATAATCAAAAATGGAAATGAAATGATTTGTTTCTGTTGTGAGTCTGTGCCACACCTACAAACAATTAGATCTTCAGAAACTATATGCTTAAAACGAATGCATGTAACTCTCACAGTAACTGGGCACGTGATCGACATAGGATACTTATTCCCTTGAGAAGTAAACCAGTTTTACTTACATTTTATTTTTGTTATGTACGTGTATGTCTTGTGTGTTTCTAGTGGTTTTGAAATGTTTTGACATTGATACCATCCATTATTAATGTGCATGCAGCTGAATTGCTTGGACTTCCCCTGATTCCTGCTTTCTCTCAAGCTTCTCGAGATCAAGTGCTTCATGGAGTCAATTATGCATCTGCAGCCGCTGGAATCCTTGATATTACTGGCAGAAATTTTGTATGTGATCTACCTTTTAATTGGTAAATATACATTGATATAGCTTGCATGCAAAGATATATGCTAGCTACTTGCTTAATCTTTTACAAGTATGCCTTTTTCCAGTACATCACTTAGAAATCTCATGTCAAGTTGTTTAACAAATATATATATATATATATATATATGTGTGTGTGTGTGTGTGTGCATTCATGTCTATATCTGTTTACCATTGTATACAGTCAATTAAATTTCAGATCCAATCTTCCTATGCAACATGATTTGGTTACGAAATGATTGGTTTTTGTCAGGTGAGTCGCATACCTTTTGGTCAGCAGATAAGGAACTTCCAGGCTACACTGGATCAAATAACAGACCAACTAGGGGCTGATGATGTTGCCAATGCCATTGCAAAGTGCATCTTCTTTGTTGGAATGGGCAGCAATGACTACCTAAACAACTACCTTATGCCTAATTATGACACCAAGAACCAATACAATGGTCAACAATTTGCTGATCTCTTGGTTCAACAATACACTCAGGATCTCACTGTAAGAACTCTACTTTCATCTCTATGATCAATGAGTAATGCTAGAAACACCAATTCTTCTACCATATCGTGGATAGCACACATGTTCAATTAATAGGGGTGAAGTCTACATATTGTATAAGTGTGCTAAGCGGAGTTTTTTTTAGCATGTACTAAAGCTACCCTTCATTAATTATAAGGAGACTTGAGAATTTTCTAATACTATGGATATATATATCGGACATGTTACAGAGACTTTACAATCTTGGTGCTCGAAAATTCGCTATTGCTGGAGTGGGGAGAATGGGTTGCATACCAAGTATCTTGGCCCAGAGTCCAAATGGAAGCTGCTCAGATTACGTTAACAGCCTCGTTCTACCCTTTAATGCAAATGTGAAGACAATGATCAGCAATCTCAATACCAACTTACCTGGTTCAAAATTCATTTACATCGACATTGCCAAAATGTTTGAAGACGTCATCGCCAATGCTAGAACTTATGGTATATCCCCTGATATTATCTAAACTGGTCTCATTCTTTAGTACAAATTAGCCATTAGTCAACTGTATTCATTTTATTCTTGTTTCATTTGTTCTGAACTTTGGTATTGCCATTAGGAATCAGTGTTGTCAATGGCGGATGCTGTGGTATTGGGCGTAACCGAGGGCAAGTTACATGTCTGCCGATGCAAACACCGTGCCCAAATCGTGACCAGTATGTGTTCTGGGATGCTTTCCACCCAACAGCAGCTGTGAACATCTTAATAGGGAAGAAGGCTTTCAGTGGAGACCTCAGCCAAGTTTACCCCATGAACATACAGCAGCTTGCCACTCTTAACATTTCAACCAATTTACTAGTGAATTGAAAAGTACTTGTCATATGACACTAGCTAGGAACCACTGATATTTCTAGTTTCATTTGGCAATGTCCATCTCTGTGTGCTAGCTACTTTGTCAAATTGTCCATGTGTGATGCATGTGTCATGTACTACTTGCTACATTTACATTAACGTACTTCAGTTTCGGTTTTGATGATGTTAATTATTAGAGCTGAATAATTGTTGTTCTGGAACTAAAAAGCAGAATTATTGAAACACAACATTTTATTATCATTAATTTTAACATCAAATGAAAAGCAGTGAAGTGCTTAGCAATTCAACTTATGAGAACGTACAATCACATTAATATGCTGATTCTGTTATGCATCGAGTTCCAAATCCCTTATAGCATAGCCAGTTGTTGTATATTGATTGGATATGTATACCGTGAACCGCTGAATGTAGACTTGCCTAACCCAACATTTGCTGCATCTGTTGGATGGAAGGCATCCCAAAACAAGTACTTGGTGCGATCTTGACAGGCTTGTTGTAGAGGAAGGCAAGTTATCTGTCCATTATTTCTTCCTACTCCACAGCACCCCCTGTCAATCACATCAAATCCTGCATGTACGTACCATTTTCAAAACCAAGCTAGGGAATTGAAGAGCAATATTACGTAGTCTCTAGCTATATATATATATATATATATCATGCATGCATGCATGCAAAGTTGAGATTGATTATGTACCAGATGCCTTTGGATTTTGAAAGACATCAACGTTGCTCTGATAAGCATCTAGGAAGACAAACTTGGATCCAGGCAATTGACCGCCATTGAAATTGTCGACAAGCTTTTTAAGCCCCGAATTGAACATAATAATGGCCTTGTTGATGTCTTCGTTGCACCGGCTGGCGTTGCCATGATATCTCGCTAGTTGGTACGGTATGCAGCCAATTTGGCCGACTCCTGTCACAATCACTTTCCGAGCTCCAAATGAATGCAATTGCTGAAGAAAGAACAATTAATTACATAAACAGAGAATTAGCTAGAGATCAGAAAATTAACCTAAGCCCGAATGCATGGTAATATACATTACTACTTAGCTACTTACAGTGAGCTGGCGTGAGTAGTCTTGAAGAAGTGAAGCAGCAAAAGCTTTTGTAGTGAATTGGGAACTAGTTGTGTAGAAGTCTGGCATGTAATAGTTGTTAAGATAATCATTGCTTCCCATCCCAGAATAGAAGATGCATTTGCTAAGGTAGCTGTTTAGTGCATTGGCGTCTCCTCTGATGTACCTTCTCATTTCTGGCACAATATTATTTCCAAACAGCGACACTTGCTGGTTCATCGACGTGTGACCACCCTGCATGTGCATTAGAAATAAGAACCTCAGGAAAATTTTACACTTCAAAGTCAAATTGATAGTTTAAAGTCTAGCTTTGAACAAAGTATATCGAGTATGTTACTAATTAGCATCGTTATTCATTTTCATTGATATGAGATCATGAACGCGTGCGTTGAGGGTCTCGTTACGCATGCATGTGTATGATTGTTGATCAATACAGGAGATGTGTAGCTACCAGATTATCTCCAGTTTCATCACGAATGCCAGATGCACCCGATGCAAGATTTACTCCCCTCGTTAGCGCAGCTCCGCGAGTTCTTGAATAAGGCGGAATATAAGTTCGGAATCCCAGGAGCTGAGCTGCAAATGCCACATGCAATAATATATTCGATCTTGTCAAAGATATATAGCGTAAGCTAGCTTGACGACTATAGTTCAGCTCAAAGCTAGTTAAGATTAGAATTCAGGATATTGGAGCTACAAGAGGCTTATACGTACATAGTGCACTAATAATAGATGCATGCATCCCTTGGTCACTAAATCAATCAGTTGAGATAACAATATGTCCAATATAATGATGCTACATGAGTAACATACACGTACATAGTCTTTTGCCAACAAATATGCAGTACGCCCATGAAAGATTTTATAGCATTACCTAATACATCAACATAGGTTCGACCATTGGTGAAGCGACCGGTTACACCCTGAGGGAAGTCGATGCCATAAGGCCGATAATTTGCCCTAGCAAGTGAGATCATCCGATTGTTGTTTCCGTTATCCACCAACGAGTCACCAAAAATGAAGAAGCAAGGCACCTGTTGCTGCTGCGGCTGTGAGCAAGCTCTAGCACTCAACCGCAGCACAACCGCAAGTATAAATAACAACCTCCCCAGCTCTACAGCTTTGTTAAAGTTCCTCATCTTACTTTGATAGAAACGTCGGCTTGGCATTGCGACAGTTTTTATAGACAAATCTCTTGGGGGTCTTTACTTAACTGCTGTTATGCTATTCATGTGTATATATGGTTGCGATGCTGATGACGACTTGTGATTCAGAAACTTTTAGTTAAGGGGTTCATGCTTGCTTTAACACCGAGGCAGCGGTGGTTTCTGGATGTTACCACCTCGTGACCTAGTTAAATGTATTTTTATATTCACACATACACTAGAAACACACAGTAAATATATACACATTTGACCAATTGCTTTCAAATTAAAAATATGGTTCTATTATCTTCACTCATTTATTTCATCTTATATTGACCAAAATAATAAACAATTGAGATTCAAGCTGGCCAACAGAAAATATGGAAATTAATTACTTAATTCAAGTATTTGTAGGATCTCCATTTGGAACAGAAACTGGGGATGGCGGGGGAAGACTTCTGGTAGGTACGTACATCTTCCATCCAAAAAGACTTGTGGTGGAAGATGTATTTGTCCCGGTTGCTACTAATAAAGATAGATATCTATCCTTATAGAGCAATAAGGAAAGATAACTAAGAGTCCTATGTGCTAGTGTTCTCATTGTTCTTTATGGCATCTGTCTTCATTGGTTCCAAAATACAAATACAATATAAACCACAAAACTATCTATGCTATTATACATTTGTATAAATACACTGCAGCCATTAAGATTTAGGAATAGTTATATATCCCTATTGTTTATTTGTATTTTTCTCAATGTTAATAGAAACAGTACATAATAATCATAAAAAAATTCATCCTCTATTAATTATTAAATATCTTCTTCATATTCATATACATAAGAAATAATCTTGTAGACAAAAACTCAACGGAAAACGCAAGTACTTAAAGTCTTCAACACTGCTTGCTTCAAATTTTAACATGCTCCAATAGTGCTCCGGCTTTCTTCATTGACAAGACGTTCAGCTCCTGACAATAGTTGCACCATGTTGATTAAGCAAAGATAGTAAGAAATGAAATACACCAGACAAATTTATTGCAAGATATATGGATGAAATAAACCATTGATTTAAAATGATCAAAGATCAAAACATGGAACAAGTTTTTAACAAACAACCTGAACAACATGGGAAATTGATTCCTATAACTTGTGTTTCTTTACCTCCTTTGTATAGCATGGGAACTTATCTCCAATTCAGTGATAGATGAATGTTCCATGATCAAGAAATTAGTATCTAAATCATACTTATACACTCATAAATCTTAATGCCTTAATAATACTAGAAGTCATTACAATAGTAGATGCACATATAAACCAATCCTTATCTCAAACAGAAGAACCAACTTCACAGAAAAAGAAAAGAAAAAATGTAGTCTTGATTTATCTAATGCACAGGTAACAAGGCTATGTATAACACAAATATGAGGTCAAACCTTAGTCCTAAAATCCTACACAAATGCTATCCCAGTATACTTGTTACCTTCAGATGGTGATATATTTCTACACCTATCTTCATGGATTCCTCGGTCGAAGATGCTCCACTAGGAAGAATTATAAACTCTTGTTACAAAAGATATAATAGATTGAAACATAAATGAAGCCATATTTGCATCAACACATACAACTTGAGAAGAGAAAATTATGCATGAACCTGCATAGCCAGCTTATTGCCAGCATGATTGGTTATGTCTTGTTTCTAACAAGATAGGGTATATTCTAAAAAGTAAAGAGCAAAATCATAATCATCAACACTGAACCTGATACACAACATAACTAGAAGAAATATGGCAATGCATTAGTCTCTCATTACAAAAACCTTGTAGAGGCTAGGGGACTCTTTTTCTCAATGGCACCTTCCTTACAAACAACAAGATACACTACTAAGATAGCATTTGTTCCAAGCTCAACAAAAACAAGAATCAGCAATCAATAAACTGGATATTATTTTTCATTGAGAGTGAATGTATAACCAAGAACACAGTATTATAATTACTATTACCTTATGTTTACACCATCCCCATTCATTTGTAGTATCATCAAGCTGTTGAACCATATAATTGTCGATTTGGGTCTATTCCATCGGGTCCTATAATACACAAGAAAACACCTTGAAACCCCAAACACCAATCCCTTGTTGGAATAGAAATTCAATCGAGTAAAAGAAAATACCTTTCTGATCAACGCATGACCAATGGTGTCATTCACATTCTCCACAACGGTTGGTGCTCCATAACTAAGTTGCCCCTGAAACTACAAAAGAAGCCCAACAAGACACATAACTGTTTAGTAATACTAGATCAGACTGTACTGCTACTTATTTGACAAATCAAAAGTATTAAAATTCATTACCATTCCTTGCAAACTCTGTTGGGTCCCATAATGACTACCACGGGTTGGTAGCAAGTGCAAATCTCCCTAAAGAATATCACAAAAATAAAATTGCTATCTAAATTGCAATGGCAGATCATAATCTGCAAAATGACCGAATGTATATAAGGACTAAAGTAACCATCTTGGATTGGAGAAACTGAGTTCAAACGTCCATTCACAAGTATAAAATAACATATGATCAAAGCCTCACAAAACCATTTCTTGCAAGCTTCGCTGAGCACCATAATAGCTATCTCGAGCATGACTTCTAGAATCAAGTTCCTACAAATACATATAGTAATAAAGTAATATCAACACTCATACACTCAACAAATTCATTGACATATCTTGGAATAGCATAACCGTTTCACATTTTACCCCATGTAAATATTGCTGAGGTACATCATAGTTATCAAGGTTATGTACTTCGGAGATAATCAATTCCTAAATTTGGAAGCAACAATACATCAACAAAGATCAAATCACATTCATCATCAGCTCTCTTCACTGACATCGAAAACAAAAACAAAACAGACAATAAAAAAATATCACAGTTCACAAATCTAATTACTAAACCATCAAACCACACACCTTAAGGATACCTTTCACAAGGTAATCCGATCCACCGTCTCTCAACTCCAGCTCTTTGTATACGTCTTTGCTTTCAAGAATCAAAAGATCAAATATCAGAGACAAACAAAACCTGAACCAGCTTCACTTTGCACTATCTCATATGACTTCAAATTAGGAATGAGCCTGCAGTCGTTGATACATAGCCGAGGCAAGGCCTGCAATGAATGCGAGGCTAAGATCATCGAGTCTGAAGCAGAGTGAGTCGTGAAGACGGAGGCGAGGTAGCTGAGCCGCGACTATCTTTTTCTCCTCAACTATCTTTTGATACGTGCAGAGAGTGTATCCATCTATGTAAAAGATCGTTTACTCTACAAAATAGTGCATTTATGCTTTTATATGAGACAAATATATTTAAGTGTCATTATTGGCCAACTTAGAGCACCTGCACCGGTGCCGGGTCGAGCAGGTCGAGCAGCCGGATTCGGTGGACCCCAGTGGCCGGTAACACGAGCAGCGTCGAAGTCGACGTGCAGCGGGGAGGAGGCGAGCCGCGACCGGTTGTTGACCGGAGGGAGGAGCAGCTGCACGAGCAGCTTCTGCTCGAGCTGGAGCACGAGCCGTGCTGGCGGAGCCCACGCACGTGGGTGACGTCAGCCTGGTTCTAAATTTTTTTCTACCTGGCGCATGTATACCAGCCAATAGGAACGCGACACGTGGCGAGCCGGAGGGGTAAAAAACCTAACGATCAGATTGATTTGGACAGTCCGTTTCAAATCAAAAATTCTGATTGGATGGCTGAGATTCAACCGAAACGGCTATTTCTGATTTTTCTGCCATTTTGCAAAATAAACCCTAAAAAATTGCAAAAAAAACTGTAAAAATTTCAAAAAATTACAAATAACACCATATAATTTTTCTATAAATACTACATCAATTTCATTCACATCTCACACAAATTTGTGAACAACAAATTTATCCTCTCCTTCCTCTTCTCCTTCATCCTCCTCTCATCCCTTTGTATTTTAGTTCCCAAAATGTCTAATTGGCTTGATTCCGAAGATTTGCAACTTTGTATTTCTTATTGTCGCATTAGCGTTTTTCTTATTACCGGCAACATGCAAAAGTCCGACAAATTGTGAGAAAAAGTTTATGCCGATTATAAGGAAAATTGGGAGATTGCGCATGGTGAATCAAGGCCGGAGCCTAGGACCCAAACCGCGGTTTCTTCTCATTTTACAAAGTTGAAACCGAGTTTTAGAACTTGGGGTGCCGCTCTTGCATATGTACGAAGGAATGCACAATTCGGCTCAAATTTGCAAGATGAGGTAAGTGTTAATAATTTTGTCATAAATTATTTATTACATTTATTTTAATCAATGTTGACATCTCCATTTCCTAGATATTATTTTGACATATAAATTTTTTGCACCTTAGATAAGAAAAGCTCAATCATGGTACGTGACACAAAAAAAGAAATAGTTTACCAAGTTTGATTGTTGGGAAGTGCTGAAGAACCATCCAAATTTTCGGGCCGTCGAACCTAGTATACCACCTCCTTCATATTCTAACTCCGCAACTACTCCTCCTTTTACCTCAATGTCTCCCCCCGTCAGCGTGGAGGATGATGAAGTCATTGCAACACCACAAAGCAACGAAGAAGAAGTGTACTCTAGTCCGGTTAGACCAATCGGAGTGAAGGCGGCCAAGGAAGCTAAAAGAAAGGGGAAAAGAACCTGCTCATCTTCAAATGATGTAAGGGATGAGGTTTTGAAAAGCATGATGGAAAATCAAAGAATGCATCTCGCCGGGCAAAAAGAAAGTGATGTCACCGAGCTAGCTTTATATCAAAAATAACTCGCCCTTAGAGCACCTGCGCCGGTGCCGGGTCGAGCAGGTCGAGCAGCCGGATTCGGCGGACCCCAGTGGCCGGTAGCACGAGCAGCGTCGAAGTCGACATGCAATGGGGAGGAGGCGAGCCGCGACCGGTCGTTGACCGGAGGGAGGAGCAGTTGCACGAGCAGCTTCTGCTCGAGTTGGAGAACGAGCCGTGCTGGCGGAGCCCACGCACGTGGGTGACGTCAGCCCGGTTCTAAATTTTTTTCTACCAATACACGCGCCAGTAAAAGGTTTAAAAAAATATTTACCGGCCAATAGGAACGCGACACGTGGCGAGCCAGAGGGGTAAAAAAATCTAACGGTCAGATTGATCTGGACCGTCCGTTTCAAATCAAAAATTCTGATCGGACGGCTGAGATTCAACCGAAACAGCTATTTCTGATTTTTCTGCCATTTTGCAAAATAAACCCTAAAAAATTGCAAAAAATCCCTAAAAATTTCAAAAAATTGCAAATAACACCCTATAATTTTTCTATAAATACTACATCAATTTCATTCACATTTCACACAAATTTGTGCACAACAAATTTATCCTCTCCTTCC
The DNA here is from genome assembly GCA_946800695.1 of Geum urbanum. Lineage (NCBI taxonomy): Eukaryota > Viridiplantae > Streptophyta > Magnoliopsida > Rosales > Rosaceae > Geum > Geum urbanum. The sequence goes on along the minus strand of OX327013.1, from coordinate 6,009,103 downwards.
TCTTCTCCTTCATCCTCCTCTCATCCCTTTGTATTTTAGTTCCCAAAAAAATGTCCAATTGGCTTGATTCCGAAGATTTGCAACTTTGTATTTCTTATTGTCGCATTAGCGTTTGCCCTATTACCGGCAACATGCAAAAGTCCGACAAATTGTGGGAAAAAGTCTATGCCGATGATAAGAAAAATTGGGAGATTGCGCATTGTGAATAAATGCCAGAGCCTAGGACCCAAACCGCGGTTTCTTCTCATTTTACAAAGTTAAAGCCGAGTTTTAGAACTTGGGGTGCCGCTCTTGCATATGCACGAAGAAATGCACAATCCGGCTCAAATTTGCAAGATGAGGTAAGTGTTAATAATTTTGTCATAAATTATTTATTACATTTATTTTAATCAATGTTGACATCTCCATTTCCTAGATATTATTTTGACATATAAAGTTTTTGCACCTTAGATAAGAAAAGCACAATCATGGTACGTGACACAAAAAAAGAAATAGTTTACCAAGTTTGATTGTTGGGAAGTGTTGAATAACCATCCAAATTTTCGGGCCGTCGAACCTAGTATACCACTTCCTTCATATTCCAACTCCGCAACTACTCCTCCTTTTACCTCAATGCCTCCCCCCGTCAACGTGGAGGATGATGAAGTTATTGCAACACCACAAAGCAACGAAGAAGAAGTGTACTCTAGTCCGGTTAGACTAATCGGAGTGAAGGCGGCCAAGGAAGCTAAAAGAAAGGGGGAAAGAGCTTGCTCATCTTCAAATGAGTTAAGAGATGAGGTTTTGAAAAGCATGATTGAAAATCAAAGAATGCATCTCGCCGGACAAAAAGAAAGTGATGCTACCGAGCTAGCTTTATACCAAAAACAACTCGCCCTTAAGGAGAAGGACTACAAATTGAGGGCCGAAGTGGAGGATTCAAGGATAATGGCAATGGATACGGATGCTATGACCCCAAATTGTTAGCGATGAAGCATTTTCAAATTGTTATCGCCCATTGTTTCAATAGTGTGGTATTTGTTTTCCATTATGAAATTATGTACTTTAAATTTCCAATAATTCTACGCTTTGATTGAAATTATGTACTTTAAATTTTCAAGTAATAAAAACACACTTTTTTTATTCCATCAAAGCTCACACACAATACAATAAAACATAATGACTTAAAATCAAACACACATCACTCAAACAACTAAAAGGAAAAAAATAAATAAAGCAAACATGTTACACACACACACATCATTTAAAGTCGTTCGCCGGTCTCTAGATACCAATTGTACTTAACTAAGTCCTTTTGCAACTCTCCATGGATGTACGCCGATTGGAGATCTACAACACGGTCGGCAAATCGTTGTTCTTTTTGTCCATCCCTTCCAACAGGCTCAAAAGGAATACGATTATCTTGTTCATCCACTGGTCCATCATAAGCTGTGAAAGCAGTTGATGGGTTTTGTAGATCTTCTTCTTGTAACTCCTCGAACTCCTCCTCCACAAATTCTTCTTCGACAATCATGTTATGCATTATAATGCAAGCCAACATGATGCTCTTTAACGTCGATTGGTGATGACACCTAGCTGCATGCCGAATAATTCCCTAACGAGATTGTAAAATCCCAAAGCACCTCTCTACATCTTTGCGGTATGCCTCTTGTTTCTTGGCAAACAGTTTCTGTGGTAGCTCTTGGGGATTGGAGATTGTTTTCACAAACGAGGAGTACCTGGGATATATACCGTCAGCTAGATAGTAAGTATTATGGTAAGTCATACCGTTGACTTTATAAGTTGCACTCGGACTGTTTCTGATCTACGCATTTTATGCTTGATTATTAATGTCTTTCTCTCTACATTTTGCTTTGTTATGAGTTTAGTAAATATGTTTCTAACTTGTTTTATGTTTTTAGGTAGAAAATAAAGGAGAAATAATAAAGGAGACGATTCGGAGCAAAATGTGTGCTAAGGAAGACGTTCCTAAATTCCGAAGAATATGATGCATGGAACGCATGGAGCTTAATTGCAAATACATGGTTGCTTGGAGATAATTGATATGGAGCATAATTAGCTTAATTGCATGGATGGCATGGTGATGATGCATGGAGCTAATGACATGGCTTAATTATATGATGAGTGGTGGTGTAATGCATGAAACGGCAAGAGACATAATTGCATGAGCAAATGGCCAAAACGGTAATGAGCTAAATGAGATAATTGCATGCAACGGAGTTGAGCTAGAAGAATAAAACGGACTTGAGAAGAATGCTAGCAAACAAATTGCATGAACGGCTTTGCAATTAAGCTAATAGCTTTGCATGAACGGGTGAACAAATTGCGTGAACGGTTTTTGAGCTTAATATAGAGCTTAATTACAAATTTATTCCTTTGATTTTGGATGGCACATTTGGGAGGAACGGCACCATCATCATCTCTTATATAAGGAGAACTTTGGGGAAGAGAAAGGGATCTCTCATTCTCTACACAAAAGCTCTGCCCAAATCACCTCCTTGCATCCAAAGTCGAAGCTCTCCTATCCAACATCGAAACACCACCAAACAGCCCCCCCCCCCCATAAACACTCTACCTCCATTCACAAGTGATCTTTGCTCGATTTGGCTGGAATACTTGTGTCCTCCTTCCACCAAAGGAGCCTCTACACTTGAGTTTGCGGTGCGATTTCACGGAATAAAAGTGTAACATGACTCCTTTGCTTTTAGTTTCGCTTTTGTATTGGTTTCTTCTTCTTTGTATGACAAGATTATGTTTTGATAAAAGGTTTTTTTTTATTTCTGGTTTCTTTTGAGTTTCTTCCATGTGTTTATAGTTTTAATTAGAATGCATGTGCTAGCTTATATTCTTAATGCTTCGAAGTATGTGTTAGAATAGGACTCGATTTGGTCACGTTTTCTAAGGCATGTTTCGATGATTTCTGAAAGTGATATTGAATGAAGGTGTTTACTCGATTTGGTTGCATACTTGTTCAATATAAGCATGTATACGTGTTTTGATTATTGCTATGAATTTCGTAGGAACTTAGATGAACTAGATGTAATTATGCTAGGTTGTTTAGAATGAGTTGATCACTTGTAAATAATAGATTTAGAATCTTATTCTCGGCTGGATGCATGTTTAGGATTATGTGTTCTTGATTGTTTGCTTGTCTATGAGTTTAAACATGTTAGAACTTGTGATTTCTTGATATGTATCTAACCAACTTTCTGTTTTAAAATTTGTAGGAATTTAGCAAACAAATCTCGCACCCCCCCTAAACAACTTTAGCATAGTTATGCATGCACCCTCAATCCCCGGTTAAGAACGATCCCTACTTACCAATGCTACATCTACAAAGAAGGGTTTTAATTGTATTCGTGTTTGATTAAGTGTTTAATTAAATGCTTGAAAAGACGTGAATCAGTTTCCGGCAATGAGCGAATCAAATATGTCCGATTGGTGGAGCACGTTGATATCATTTTGTGATCCAGGTATTCCAAAGAAGCTGTGCCATATCCACGTGTCATATGAGGCCACCGCCTCTAAAATAATAGTTGGACGCTTCTTCCGGCCCGAGAATGCCCCTTGTCAAGCTGTGGGGCAGTTCTTCCACTCCCAGTGCATGCAATCAATGCTTCCGATCATACCAGAAAATCCGCGATGCCTTGCTCTCTTTAGAAAACGTGTTATGTCTGTGGCATTTGGAGCACGGAGATAGAGGTCACCGCAAAGCTCGTATATATGCATACACCACTTCTTCATGCATTGTAGTGTTGTGGATTCACCCATCCTTGTTATTTCAGCACACTGATCTGCGGCTACGCCTTACGCCAACATACGAAGAGCGCCTGTCATCTTTTGTTGTGGAAGAAGTCCAACCAATCTAGTGGCAACAGCTATTTAGTGACAAAATTGGTCGTGGTTGCAGAGATCCGTCATTATACGGTTGAATAAATTCGTACTCATTCGGTACCTTCGACGAAAGGCTTGTTCGTTGAAAACGGAGCGTTCGATGAAGTAATCCTCCATCAGATTATATCCCCTTGACTCCCTCATTCTTTCTTCATTTGGTCGGCGACAAGGTGGTTCATCATCAAACATTGCATCAACCACGACCGCTTCAGTGATGAAAGCATTAGCAATTTCGGCATTTCGCCAACGTTGTTGTCGCCTCCTCCAGAAAAAATTCTCAAAAATAAAAATATTCATCTTATCGGAATGTAGAATATATGGTTGGAAAGGTATGAATGAACGATGAGCACCGATCAACAAATATATAGCCGAGTGTAGACATTCTGATTAGATAAGATGATGACACGTGTCAGGTTTCAATTGGTCGGAAATCTCTCAGAGAATCTTATACAATTATTAGAGCCGATAACGATACATGGACATGACACGTGTTGCCTCGTGATTGGTTGAAAATCTTATCAGAAATTTTGTACAATTATTTACCCGATAACCTTCTGTCAGCGTGACACGTGTCAACTCGCCATTCGTCGGAAATCTTACCCGAAATCTTATTCAATTATTCATACGACAACGACACGTGTCGTTTATGGATTGGTTGAAAATGATTCAAAAAAAAAAATTAATAAAAAATTAATTTGTGAACAGTAATAACACGTGCTATTTTTTGGCACCGCTGTGCGAACAACAGAAACTGCACCTCCTATTCGATGAACAGTGACTGCTCCACCTCAAACAGTGCCTGCTCCTCCTCAAATAGCACGAGCAAGAGCAAAACACCGGTGCGGGTGCTCTTAACGGATAGATACACACCTGTCATTGTTTTTTCTGTCCTATTGCCCATATATGTTATAGTGGTAACAACGGCAAGTGTGCAGTTTTAGCCAATATCGACGAATATGTCGTCAGAGTTGCGTTTGTAAGACATCTACAACCCAATAAAGTGATACATCCATACAGAGGCCGAGGTAGGTAGGAGTTAATGGGGGCCATGGCACCCCCTCAACTTTTGGTGAAAACGGAAAATTATATACAATTTGGTTTAATTTTGAAGGAGTTGGAAAATCAAGCTTAAGTGACCCCCCTTGTTTTAACTGTCACCAATCATATTTAGTATTTAGAGATGATAATGATATTTAATTATTTCTAAATTTTTTTAAGATCAAAACTTGACCATTTTGGATTTGGAGTTCTAAATCCATTGAACTCGAATCATATATTGATTAGGTTGCGATAAATATTAAAAATATCTACTATATATATACAGCAAAAGCTTCAGTTAATATCAAACAAGTGAGAGAGTTATATAGGTTCTAGTTATTTTAAAAATATGAAAAAACAAAGTACTCTTGATGGATTTCTCAAAAGAAATAATATTCAGAATTCGCAAGCTAATGCATCAATGTCAGGGTTGCCTTCTACCTCTCAAAGTACTACATCGGTGTCAGGGAAATCTAGCGTTATTCAAGATCGTCAATTAGAAAATAAGAATAGAGATTAATGATGGTGAATTTGATCCTACTTCTATAGAGCGTGATCCAGGACTTCGGACACAAATATTAGATTATCCTGTTAATATACGTGATGAAGTTCTTTGAGCATATATCAAGGCCGGTCTATACCACCCTAAGCTTATCAATTATAAAAAAAACAAGACAGCCAAAACATCTCCATTGCTTCCAAAGTTCTTAGTTTAGGCTATTTCTTAGTTAGAATATTCACTTGAGACAAATAGTGTGTATTGTCTACCTTGTTATCTCTTTAGTAACTCCGGACAAAATGCTTATACTATCAAGGGGTTTCAAATTTAGAAGAAAGTCATAGATGGAAAAGACTGTGCTTTTATGAATCACGAAGGAAAGCTTCCTACCTCTGCTCATAAAGTTGCTCAGACAACATATTTAGATTTGATGAATCAATCTTAGCATCTCCGAAGAGTTTACGATAATTATACGTCTCAAGAAATTGCGAACAACCGACTTCGAGTCAAAGTCTCAATTGATGCAGCTAAATGGCTTGCATTTCAAGGTTGTGCTTTCAGAGGCCATGATGAAAGTCGCTCTTCTACGAACCGAGGAAATTTTCTCCAAATAGTACAATTATTGGCTTCTTATAATGAAAAAGTTTCTCAAGTCGTGTTGCATAATGCTCCAAAAAATGCGTCTTATACTTCACCTGATAATCAAAAACAAATACTACGAGTTTTTTCAACTAAAGTATGACAGATAATTCGTGAAGAAATCGGTGATACAAAATTTTGTATAATAGTTGATGAATCTTGTGATGAGTCAAAAAATGACCAAATGTCTATAGTATTACGATTTGTTGACAAATAAGGTCTTGTTCAAGAGTGTTTTTTTGGATTTGTTCATGTTTCTGATACTATAGCATCTACTCTAAAGAAAGGGATATACTCTCTATTGACTAATCAGAATCTTAAAATTTAGAATATCAGAGGGCAAGGATATGATTGTGCAAGTAATATGTGAGGTGAGTGGATTGGACTATATGCATTGATATTATAAGACTGTCCATATGCATACTATATTCATCGTCTAGCACATCGATTACAATTGGCTTTGGTTGCATCATCAAGAGAAGTTATTCATATTCACCAATTCTTCACAAAGTTGTCTTCTATTGTCAACATTGTTGGTGCTTCATACAAACGTAGCAATGAATTTAAGAAAGCTCAAGCTGCCATTAATAGAACAATTGATTGCAATTGATGAGCTCGAGATGAGGAGAGGACTTAATCAAATTGGATCACTGCAACGTGCTAGAGATACTCGATGGGGTTCTCACTTGAGATCAATATCCAGCTTGAAGGAAACGTTTACTGCATCATGTCTTGTTTTGATGAACATAATTGAAGATGGAACTACTGCTTCTCAAAGAGGAGATGCAGATGCAACTTATGAGGTAATGACTTCATATGAATTTATCTTCATCTTACATCTCATGAAAGAAATTCTAGAGATCACAGATTTTCTTTGTCAAGCTTTACATAGTGAATCTCAAGATATATTAAATGCCATGAATCACTACTGGAGGAGAGAATCGGGGCGACGTAGTTATATTTCTACGTCGCTCCGATTTTAGATGAGGCGACGTACATTGCCCTTGATAAAAAGTACGTCGCTTCAACAAACTTAGGCGACGTAGATTCATAGTTGTCGCTTCAACAAACTGAGGCGACTACTTTTTCATTCGAAGCGACCAAACTAATCTACGTCGCTTCGAATAAAAACGAGGCGACGTAGATTGAGCAATCTACGTCGCCTCGATTTTATTCGAAGCGACGTAGATTAGTTTGGTCGCTTCGAATGAAATCGAGGCGACGTAGATTGCTCAATCTACGTCGCCTCATTTTTTTAAAATCTGGATCTACTCTTCTTCTTAAAGTCAAACCGTTCATAAAGTTAGAATTTTAGAAAAACAGTTCCCCGTCGTTCTGCAGCTGTTTTGGGCGATTTTGGGAGAAATTTGAGGAAATTGAGAAAGAAGGTTGTTCTTGCCATTGATTTGATTCTTGAGTAAGGTTAGTTTGATTTGTATCTCTTTAACCCTCTTTATGACCATAATATGTTAAATTAGAAGTGAAATTGAAGTTTTGGTGAAATGTTTGAAGTTGAATTGAATTTGGTGTTATGTTGTAGTTTTAGTGTTTGAATCATTGAATTGTGGTAAATCATGTTATGGGTTCATGAATAATGTTTGAAATTTGGTTAAGTTTAGTGAAATTTATTGATGATTAGAAGTGAAATTGAAGTTTTGGTGAAATGTTTGAAGTTGAATTGAATTTGGTGTTATGTTGTAGTTTTAGTGTTTTAATCATTGAATTGTGATAAATCATGTTATGGGTTCATGATTAATGTTTGAAATTTGGTTAAATTTAGTGAAATTAATTGATGATTAGTGTAGATTATGTGTATTCGAGCCTTAATTAGTAGTGTTATTAGTGTTAATCATGAAATCGAGCGTATGGCTATATATAATTGTGGTGTTTATCAACTTAGAACTCCCGTTTGAGAATCAACAACTCATCTAGTTGATCGAGTTGAGTTGTTGATTCTCGAATTGTCCCATTTTTGGACACTTTAGGTGAACATGACTTTGTTGATCCTTTTGCTATTCATGTGATTTCAGTTTGAGTTTTGGGATATGGTTTCGACAGTGTCTCCTTTAAATGTTCCCCGAGTACAAATTAGGTTGTTTAGATATGTGTGCACTCGGGGAACTGTAGGGAGATGCTGTCGAAATTTCCCTAAACTGGAGCTGAAACGCATGGGTGCAAAAGCGTTGACATATGTCGTGTTCCCCTAAAGGGGATAGGACCCAACCCGGAGGCATAAGGCGAAGAAGTGTGGGGTTTTGGTTGAATCGCAACTGTGGCATGGTAACTTTGTTCAGATTGATTGTTTATGTTGACAGGAAACATGGACGGACTCCCAGACAAAACTTGGATGACATATCATCGTGCTGATCTAAGGTACATCACAGGCATATTCGAGTTCATGAATTTTGCCCGGCGACATAGTAACGGAGCCGATTATTACTTCTGCCCGTGCAAGCGTTGTAAGAACGGTCTGTTCAAGGTTACTATGGATGTCATGTATCATCACTTATCACACAGTGGTTTGAGTCCTACTTATACAGTCTGGCACCTTCACGGGGAAGTTTCTGGTGAACCGGCAATGCTCAGTCAACGAAGACAGTGGCTTCAAGACAGAGTCGGTCCTTCTAGTGGTGCCGGTCCTTCAGTGAACCCGCAGTTGGAGATTCTACATGATGCATATCCCTATTATCCTGGATACCATGCAGATGCACCCCAACAATTAGTGGAAGATAATTCGGGCATGAACTTCAATGACATGGTAGACGATGATTATGAAAAGTACGATAGATTATTGAAGGAGTCACAGACCCCATTATATGAAGGCAGTGAGGAAACTGTTTTGAGTGCCATATTAGATGCAATGGAAATGAAAAATGAAAATGGATGGTCGGACACAAGTGTTGACTCTTTATGTGTTTACATTAATAAACTTCTTCCTAAAGGGCACACATTCCCCTGTTCATACTCGAGAATAAAAAAAATCTTGAGTGATCTTTCACTGGGTTACGAAAGAATTGATGCGTGTGAGTTTAACTGTGTGTTGTTTAGGGGGGCGCTTGTAAACGAGAGGATTTGTCCAGTGTGTTATTCTGAAAGATATAAGCCATATACGAATGATATTCCCAAAAAAATAATTCGTAACTTCCCTCTAACACCAAGGTTGAAGCGCTTGTTTATGTCCCCACACACTGCGAAGCATATGCGATGGTTGGGGGAGCGGATATGCATGGCTGGTAGCCTCAGCCACCCAGCTGATGGAGAAGCGTTTCAACATTTTGACAGAACTTTTCCAGATTTTGCACGGGACTGCAGGAATGTGCGCCTTGGAGTAGCAACAGACGGTTTCAATCCATTCAGAACAATGGGAACTTTGCATAGTACATGGCTCATTGTTGTGATGCCGTACAATCTACCACCGTCAATGTGCATGAAGAAGGAATATAACATGTTATCAGTGTTGATTCCAGGCCCTAAATCTCCCGGGAAGTGCCTTAGTGTACTCACTGAGCCGATGATCGAGGAGCTAATACATTTATGGGTCGTTGGAGTCCATACTTTTGATCGAGTAGACAATGAGGTATTCTTGATGAAGGCAGCGGTAATGTGGACTATTAGCGACTTTCCAGGTTTAGGGATGCTTGCGGGGTCAACTGTGAAAGGGTACAAGGCATGTCCAATCTGTCTAGATGAGCTAACTTCAGAGCATATATGTGGGAGGATAGTTTGTGAAGGTCATCGAAAATGGCTCCACCAAGATCACCCTTGGAGATTGAGCAAGGCCTTTAACGGGAAGGAGGAGTTTGGCGGAAGACCCTATCAGAAGAGTGGAGATGAAATTTTGGAGGACGTTAGGTCACACGTTTACCCTATTCTTAGCCAACATGAAGACTTGAAGGTGCCGTACAATCCGAATAACAGTCAGTGTTGGACTCACGAAAGCATATTTTGGAAGCTGCCGTATTGGTCATCATTGAAGATCAGACATTGCTTAGATGTCATGCACATTGAAAAAAATGTGTGTGACAACATCCTTGGAACCATTTTTTCGATTGATAAGAAGTCTAAGGAAGGTCCAAAAGCTCGCGCTACTTTGAAGAAGAGGAATGTGCGAAAAAACCAGTGGCAAAGAGCGGGTGACCAGGGTACGGCGAAAGTTCCTCATGCACCCTTTTTAGTTAAAAAGGATGATCTAGGTAATGTGTTCCAGTGGTTCAGGGATGTTAAGTATCCTCTTGGTTATGCAGGTAGTTTGAGAAGTAAGGTGAAAGTAAGTTCCCCGTCACAGTTTTATGGATTGAAGACGCATGATTGCCATGTCTTGCTTCAACGTCTTCTTCCTGTGGTTATCAGAGGGTTCATGCCAGAAAACGTTGTGAAGCCATTGATAGCACTGTCAAATTGGTTTCGTCAACTATGCAGTAGGGAGCTTAAGAAGGAGGTTATGCGTGACATGGAAACTGAGATAGTGATGATTCTCTGCAATTTGGAGCTCATATTTCCTCCACATTTTTTTACATCTATGGTTCATCTCATGGTTCATCTGCCCGAACAAGTATTCCTTACAGGTCCAGTACACTATACATGGATGTATCCAATTGAAAGGTAAAATGTTTTGGTATTGCTAGCTAATATTATGTTCGTTATGTAATATGTCGGCAATTAGGGTTTATTGTACTAATCATGAATGGTGTTTTTGCAGGCAATTAGGAAAATATAAAAAGTAAATGAGGAATACACGTTACCCGGAAGGTAGTATTGCTGAACAGTACCTCGTACATGAGTCGGTGACGTATTGTAAGTCTTATCTCAGACGGATGGACAACGAAGATATCGACACTTCCATAGCTGAGTGGAATATTAGCTGTGTTTCACTCTTAGTAAGACCAGATATTAACGAGACTCGTCGCCAGTTCAGGTTGACTGAGGCAGAGACTGCTGAGGCTCACTGGCAAGTCTTGGTGGAAACAGACGAAGTCAAACCTTACCTAGAAGAACATCTCAGAAGGTTCGAGGCTAAAAATGGTGAAGATTTCGACGAGCTTCGTCGGAGGAGGAGTTTTCTTCGATGGTTCTTAACATGGGTACATATGCCTATTAATTCTTGTAAGGTTCTTTGAGGGTTTATAACACTTATCTTTAACTTCTCTTAACCCTTGAATCTCTCAGGTGTCCCTTAAAGAAAAAAACTCAGACCCGAGCTTGGTTGCAGGAATAAAGTCATTAGCTCAAGGACCTCAGCAATGTCGGGTTTATAAGTCGTGTTATGTGAACGGTGTCAAGTTCACATCGTTTGATAGAGATCAAAGAACCATGACTCAAAACAGCGGTGTCATGATAGACATGGGTTCATCCAAGTTCTACGGCCATGTTAACTACGTGGTCGAAGTATTATATGCAGGCCGTATGCCAGTGGTGTTGTTTAAGTGCACATGGCATAACTTTGAGGATTTCTCAATCTACGTCGCCTCATTGAGCCAAAAAGAAAAAAAAATTAAAAATAAATAAAATGAAGCGACGTAGATTGCTCAATATGCGTCGTTTCAGGGGGCGATAATATGAAGCGACGTAAAAGTTTTTACGTCGCGTGAAATCAAATGAAGCGACGAAGATTGGTTCTTTGTCGCCCCAATGTTGGAGTGATCAATCTGAAGCGACAAGACGAGGCGATGTAGTTTTGGTCACAAGAAATCGAGGCGACGTAAAATCGAGACGAGGCGACCACCAATCTTCGTCGCCTCGATTCTCTCCTCCAGTAGTGAATCTTGTTTCCTCTACCAAATCAATGATTCAACAACTAAGAGATGAATGATGGGACGATCTTCTTAACGAAGTTAACTCCTTTTGTGAAGAACGCAACATAGATTTACTAGATATGGATGCTCATTACGTTGCAAGACGTGGTAGAGCATGTCGTCAAGAAGATGACTACACAATCTGTCATTACTACAAGGTCGATATTTTCTATGATGTTATTGATTCTCAACTGCAAGAATTAAACAATCGATTTAATGAAAATGCAGTGGAATTACTTGTTCTTAGCTCAGCTCTTGAACCTCGTGAAATAAACAAGTCTCTTAGAATTGATGATATTTGTTAGCTGGTCGAAATTTTTTATCCACATGATTTCAACAATGAAGAGAAGAATGTCAGATTAAAAAGACAACTTCAACATTTTGGGAATGATGTCCTTCGTATTCCAGAGTTTAAAGCTTTGTCAACAATTTCAGATTTGTAACAATGGCTTGTGAAAACTAGAAGATCATCTACATATTCGCTTATCTCACTACCACATTTGTTGTCATTACCGGCGAGATCACCGGAGACAAGGCCGGCGACCGGAAAAGTCGCCGGTAATGTTCAACATTACCGGCGACTTACACCGTCGCCGGTAATGTGGCCGGAAAATCGCCGGTAATGTTCCAAAACATTACCGGCGACTCCAACCGTCGCCGGCAATGTCAAGCCGAACATTTCCGGCGATTTTCCGGCCGGAATTTCGCCGGAAATGTGTGCCTCGACATTGCCGGCGACGGTTGGAGTCGCCGGTAATGTTTTGGAACATTACCGGCGATTTTCCGGCGTAAAGTCGCCGGTAATGTCTTCATTTCCGGTGACTTACTCCGTCGCCGGCAATGTCTCTTATATTAGACGAAGATTGCATCAGCTCGATCATTCTTTCATTTTGATCGAAAAAAATCCAGAGAAATCGAAAGAAGGAAAACGTACGCTCTGAAATCGATCCTTCGGTATATTGTAAAAATTAAGGCGCGCGTCAAAAACTCGATCACTCGGGAAGCTATATATATAGGTACGTGTATATATACGTATATGTGTATGTATATATATATATATGTGTGTGTTGATCAAATCCAATTCGTGAGATATATATATATGAAATGTTGTTGATCGATGTCACGCACCGAAACGAGAAAACTGCTTGTAGTTAATCTTATCTTGTGTCTGAATTAACGACTGGTATTATCATAGTGTTATCGGAGCCAGGCTTAACAGAGCCTCCTACCTAGTCAAATACGTTTTGAATTGAAAAAAAGAAGAATACCATGCATCATCGAGTACTGAATTGAATTCAGAGAATTTGTGAATTGAATTGAGATATCGCGTCGATTATTAGTAGTGAATGTGTGTATATATATATAATTAATACGTAAAATTGTTATAATTTTCAGGATGGACAAGAGTTGGATGAGCCTCGAAAGATGGGATGTCAGATATCACCAGGGAATTAGGAGTTTTGTGGATTTTGTGAAGGCTAATTGTGGAGACACTACACTTCATTATTGCCCGTGTAACGAATGTAAGTGTCGCAACGATCGAGTTCATTTTCCCATTGATAAAGTCCAGAAGCACCTGAGTAAATACGGGTTTTGGGATAAGTACACTTGTTGGATTTATCACGGTGAACCATCGTTAGCGGGTCCGCATGATCATGGACAATTTGGTGAGAGGGCCAGACCACGCTATGATCATGGACATTTTGCTGATAGAGGCAGTCCATCCTATGATCCAACATCGATGTTAATCAATGATATGTTTCCTCATGAGAGCGGTGTATTTGCTGATGAAGCACCAAATGTCTCTCCCGTCGTTGAGGGTTTCCCCCATATCGAGCCAGTCGAGCCATTACCTCGAGCTCATGTCAACACAAGCGGTATGGACAAGTACAACAACCTGATTGCATTGCAACAGACTCCGTTGTACGACGGTTGTAGTAAGACTGTTCTTGAAAGTGTGATGGGAGTGATGCAGCTTAAAATGGAGAACAAAATGTCTGTCAAAGCTGTGGATTCTTGGTTGAAGTGGACTGCTTCGCTACTGCTACCCGGTCATCGTCTTCCTACAACTCATCATAAGGTGCGACATATCCTGAAAGATCTTGGGTTTTCCTACATCAAAATCCATGCATGCAGATATGATTGTATTCTCTTCTGGGGAAAAGATCTCGAAGACCTTGAAGCCTGCCCGGTATGTTTTACAGAAAGGTATAAGTTGACTCCTGCAGGCAACAAGAAAGCTGTGAAGATACTTCGATATTTCCCGCTTATTGATAGGCTGGAGCGGTTGTTCACGTGTGCTTTCACGGCCGAGGCAATGAGATGGTGGGCTGAGAGGAACTTGCCTGACGATGACACCCTTATACACCCTTCCGACGGAGAGGCTTGGAAGCACATGGTCAGGGAGTTTGATCATTTTGCAGCAGAGGTCCGAAATGTTTGGCTAGGGCTCTCATCTGACGGATTCAACCCTTTTGGCAACATGAGTCTTCAATACAGTATATGGCCAGTTATTTTGGTACCGTACAACCTTCCACCATGGATGTGCATGAAGAAGGAATACAATATGCTGACTCTGTTAATTCCGGGCCCGAGTTATCCAGGCAAGTGTCTCGATGTGTATTTGAGGCCTTTGATTGAGGAGCTTAAGTACCTGAGTGAGTGTGGCCACCCCACTTACGATAGGTTCAAAAACGAGATGTTCCAGATGCATGCCATGCTTGTTGGCACCATCAGTGATTTTCCTGCCCGCGGTATGTTGTCGGGCAACGTTACCAAAGGTTACAGGGCTTGTTCAGAGTGCATGACGGTTGATTGTTGCAGTCCTCATTGCAGTAAAATTGTTCAGATGCGTCACCGTTGTTGGCTTCCATATGATCACCCATTTAGGCAGGATCCAGACGCGTTTGATGGGACTGTGGAAACAGGTGTGGCACCCAGGCGATGAATAGGGGAAGAAATTTTGGAAGTGTTGAATGAATATGATTTTGGCCAACTGAGCAATCATCCTGACATAGTCGCGTCAATTCCAGACAAGCCCGAAAGGTATAAGTTTTGGACACACAAGAGCATATTCTGGGAACTCTCATACTGGCCCAGGTTGCCTATCAGACACTACCTAGATGTCATGCACATAGAGAAGAATGTGTGTGAAAGTGTTGTGGGCACAGTTCTTAACTTGGAGGGGAAAACAAAAGACATCCCTAAGGCACGCATTGATCTGAAAGCAATGGGTATGCGGAAACATTTGTGGTTAAGAGATGGTAAGAGAAAAATGTCGCAAGCTCCTTACACCGTCAAGCCGAAGCATAAGCATGAAATTTTTCGGTGGCTGAGTAATGTCAGGTATATATTCTTATGGCTACGCAGGAATTTGGCCTTAAATTTTTACCGGATTATGGTTATATGCGAGAAATATAATTGTTGCAATTGGATATATATATATATATATATATATATATGCAGGTATCCTTATGGCTATGCAGGAAATATAAGCAGGTGTGTTAACTTCCGGGACAATAAGATGTACGGATTAAAGAGTCATGACTGCCATGTACTGCTTCAACGCCTTTTCCCTATTTTCATTCGAGGGTACCTGCCCAAAGAGGTGGTGGAGCCGTTGGTGGCCTTGTCAAGATTCTTTCAGAAGTTATGCACCAGGGAAGTTAAAAAATCAGACCTTAGGGAGATGCAAGATGACATCATTTTTATCATGTGCAAGCTTGAGAGGATATTTCCCCCAAATTTTTTCGACATAATGCCTCACCTGATGATCCATCTTCCCGAACAATTGTTGCTTACCGGTCCCATACACTACACTTGGATGTATCCCATGGAAAGGTACAAATGATTCATAAATTTGGTTTGCCTATGTTTTTATATGTAAATTCTTATTTTTTAAGTAAGTTAACATGCACTTGTTAACTTGTAGACAATTGGGAGCCTACAAGGACTATGTGAAGAATAAATATGCACCTGAAGGGTGTATCACTGAAGCATATCTTGCGCACGAGTGTGTAACGTACACCAAAGTGTATCTCGAAAATGTAGAGGACCCCGAACAACAGATGCCGATGGATGAACCCCAGTTCAACCTTTCTATCATCTCCAGTGACGTGGTAGTACAGGGAAGCTTGCCAAAGTCGTACAAGTTGGATGGAAATGAGGTAGCCATTGCCCACTGGTCGGTACTGATTAACTGTCAAGAAGTACAATATTGGAAAAACTATCATCTTCACTGCCCTGCTATTGCCGGAAATGTTGATTACCACAACAAGACGTTTGCAAACTACTTTGGTCAGTGGGTAAGTATATGTGTATATGTCTATTTTTATATATATCCTTATATAGCATGTATGTATGTACGTGGTTTTGTGGTTTCAAGATGACATAATTTCTTCTGTACGTATTAATATATAGACGTTTTCAGATGAACCATGTAGCAGATGATGGTTGCCCATAGTGGTCAAACGAATTGAGGGTCCTGGCGATGAAACCGATAGCTTCAAAAGTTTACTCGATGTGTCAGGTCAATGGCATGAAATTTATATGTGAAAATCGAGACGACCGACTGAAAACACAGAATTGTGGGGTGATGGTCCATGGTGGGCAGGATGGCGTTGACTATTACGGTGTCCTTCATTCAGTTGTTGAACTAATTTATGGGAACCGTATGAAAGTGCACTTGTTCAAGTGTAGATGGTTTGATACTAGCCCGGAGAACACAAGGACCGATCAGTACGGAACATTTTCGGTGAATACTGCTACTACCTGGTATGAAGATGACCCTTTCGTTCTTGCCTCATCAGTAAAACAAGTGTTTTACCTGGACGATCTTCTTAACAAAGTCCCGTGGAAGGTGGTTAACCATGTTGCTCATAGAAACATATACAGTGCTGCCACACTTGGTGATACCGCAGATGATGAGGAAGTTACTGCATACCAAGAGCCGAACGTTTTTGACATTCCGGAATCATCTACGATTCGCCTTAATAATGTGAGATCTGGGAGTGTGGTTCGAATTACTGGAGCAGAACTTCTCGATGTTAATCCATATGAAGTTGACGCTGATTCAGATGACCAGGAGCGGCACATATTGCCAGAGGTTACCTATGAAACCGAGTCAGACTCAAGTGATGAAGATGATTACGATTATCATCCTTAGTACATTGGAAATTGTAGTCGGAAATTGTAGTCGGAAAATGTACTCGGAAAATGTACGTAGTAAAATGTAGTCGGAAAATGTACTCGGAAATTGTATGTAGTCGGAAATCGTGTTGGAAATCGTAGTCGGAAATTGTAGTCGGAAATCCTAGTCGGAAATTGTAGTCGGAAAATGCACTCGGAAATTGTACGTAGTCGGAAATCGTACGTAGTCGGAAATTGTAGTTATATATGGTCGACTAAATGTTGTCGGAAATTATGTAGTCGGAAATTGGTCGGAAATTGGTCGATCGGATAATAGTCGACAAATAATGACATTACCAACGAGTTAGCAACTCGTGGGTAATGTCATTACCAACGAGTCAAGTCGTTGGTAATGACATTACCCACGACATTGACCTAACTCGCCGGCAATGGTGGCGGTATAGGCAGCTCGAGCTCTCCTCCTCCCCATTTCTCTTCGGCCGAATTCGAATCTCTCTTCCCTCTTCCCTCTCTTAGGACGAAATTCTCACCTCTCCTCCCTCTCCTCAATCCTCTCTTCTCTCTTCCCTCTCCCTTCTCTTCCTCTCCTCCCCTCTCTCCTCCTCCCCTCCTCCTCTTCCTCCTCCCCTCACCTCCGTCGCCGGCACAGTTGGGTCGAGCTCCACCATGCCAGGTTTGAGCTCACTCTCTCTCCCTCTCTCTCTCTCTCCCTCTCTCTCTCTCTCATTCCACATTTTTTTTTGCGTATTTTGATTAATTAATTTTTGATAATTGTGGGATGTATATATGTATGCATGTGGAAAATATTTGTAAAATGTAATTAAGGTATGTTTGAAAATTGTGGGAAAAAAATGTGGATAATTGTGGGGTGAAGGAGCAATATATGTGATGTATATATGTGAAAAATTAATTAATATATATGGAATGTATATATATACGTATGTTTGAAAAATTTGGAAAATTAATTAGCTAGGGTGAATTGGATTAATATGTGATGTATATATATGTGTGTGAATTAAGGTGAAATTAAGATGAATGATCGATGTATACAAACTGTATATTTGATGTATATATATGTGAAAAGTTTAAAGCCGGAAATGATGTATGTATATATGTTAAGTTAGGTGATATAGTTGTTAATTTAATGTATAATAGGTGAAAAAATTGTTCGGAATTTAACGTATAAATTAAGGTGATAAAGTTGTTAATTTAACGTATAAATTAAGGTGAAAAATCGGAATCGGAACAGTTTGGAACCACAATGGTTTGGAACCGGAACGGTTTGGAACTGGAACGGTTTGGAACCGGAACCGTTTGTAATATAACGGTTCCAGGTTCAAACAGTTCCGGTTCCAAACCGTTCTGGTTCCGATTTGTTATAGAACCCCAGTTTGGAACCGGAACGGTTTAGAACCGGAACCGTTTGTAATATAACGGTTCCAGGTTCAAACGGTTCCGGTTCCAAACCGTTCCGGTTCCAAACCGTTCCGGTTCCAAACCGTTCCGGTTCCGATTTGTTATAGAACCGAATCCATGACTATTACGGTGTCCATGCCAGGAGGTTTTGCGGCTAATTGGCTTCGGAGAGGTTCCCGAAATAGTGGAGGGAACAGTAGTCAAGCTTCCTCCTCGCCCGCAGTTAGCAACACGCCCAGTGGGCCAATGATGAGTGCTCGCACGTGAGCCTTGCTAGAGGCGCGAGCTGAGGAGGAAGCTGCACGATCAAGAGCCGTGCAACCGGAAGTCGAGGCTCGAGCCTCAGTCTCCAGACGCTCAATCAGCAGACGTCCCTCCGGTAGCAGAGCCTCAGACGAGCGACAGTCAACGGGGGCATCAGAAACTCCCTCAGTCCGAATGCCCCATATTCGCCCGGTGCCTACTCCCGTTTCACGGGAATAATCTGAGACACATGGTGGTGCTGGCGCCTCATCGTCCAGGCCTCGTCTATCTCCGCCGTCCGGTCTCTTCCTACCCGACGAGATTCCTGTCATCCCTGAATTCGATGATAGGGGGATGCCTGTTTATGTTGAAGGACGGCTGGAGTTCCTGAGCGTGGAGGAAGCGTACAACTTCATCCCGTTCAACCTCGTGTATCTTTGGAGTGTGAGGTGCACCAACCAACAAACGGACGATGCAGGTAAATTTTATTTAACATCAGATTGATTACTTAATTATTACTTAAGACTTTCGATAGGTTCAATTAATGATATCCATTTGTTGACATTGTATTATTAGGCAATTTCGTTAATGGGACTGGAAAACGGAAAGGGGCTAGAGACACCTGCACCGGGAAGAGACTTGAGCAGGCCACCGGCGGAAGGAAAACGCCCATAAGGGCCAATGAGGATGGCGAGGTGATCGAGGCATTCGACACCACGCGCAAATATGTTAGCATGGCCGGTGCGATCGTGCGGGACATGGTCCCAATGCTTTGGCCAGATTGGGAATCTGTGCCTATCTACGTGAAGATGCAAGTGCATAATGCACTCAGTGTGAGTAAAATCGTATTTTCATTACGTAAATTTTACATTTATTAATTAAGTCCGAATAAATATATAATTTTACCTTTTATATATTCATATTGCAGGTGTGGTTTGACGTGGATGAAGTTCTTATTCACACGTGGGTAGAGCGTCAACTACATATGAGGTGATGTGCTTCGACTTATTTCAATATATATCGAGTTAGATTTTTGTTTATCAAGTGTTTTAATATCTCTAACTTTTTTTCCTTGTTTTAATATAGGTATAAAGAGTGGAAGAACGAGCTTTCTTCCCATTACACTGTATACAAGGAGCTAGGTCGAGGTTCTACCCCTAGCGAATTCCGGTTTAGGGAGTACGAGTGGCTGTGGCTGATAGCCCACTTCGAGTACCCCAAAGCTCGGGTATGCATCCTTAATATATCTTACAAGCCTAATGTATCGTATCAGATTGAAATAGTTAGTTACTAATTTTTTTCCATATGTTTATCAAACAAGGCGATTTCGAAGACGAACCGGGCGAATAGATTGAAAAACACCAGGGCCCATCATGCAGGTTCACTCAACTACATGGGTTGGTCGACTAAGGCGCAGGAACAACAAGAAGTGAACCCCTTGGTGTATATTCATCAAAAGTTCTATCCGCAGTGCCCTGACAAAGCGGTAAGTCTTTCGCCTCTCCATGTGTTAATAAAACTATTTTTCGATATTAATTTATTTTGTTACCTAATACGTTATTCATTTTCACTTTTCAATTAGGCAAGAGTGGAGGAGGCGACCGTGGAAGTGACCATGAATATAGCTCGGACTAACCATCCTGACTGCTCCGAGGAAGAAGTCACCCAGTATGCCTCTCAGATCGATCCGCTTGATCGCCCTATAGCGGCTCAGATCATGGCAAAAGCGTGCGGGACTGGCAAGAATACCTACTACTGTAGGGGAATGGGCACGGCGGGCGAAGGACTATTGAAGAACACTTCAAAATACTCTACCGGGTCAAGAAGTTCAACTTCTAGTCGTAACCTCGCAGCGGAGCTTCACAGGACGCAGAGGGAGTTGGAGGAGCAAAAGAGGCAGATGGCCGAGTACCAAATGCAGCAGACATAAGTGCAGGCTCAGATGTACACATGGATGCGGACGATGTACGAGGCTCAGACTACCGGACAACCGTTCCCCACACCTCCCCTGGTCCCGGTCCCGGTCCCTCCGTTCCCTAGCTATCCACCACCACCACCGCACCAGTCAACGCCAGAGCAAGACCAAGGTAGCCACCGGAATTCAAATGAGTACATGGATTACTTCGACCCTGACCCGCAAGTTCCTCGACCTGACTTGTAGTTGTAGTTAATTTTCGTATCGTCGTTGCTATTTGTAATGTAGTTGGACATTTATGTGTACTGTTGAACTTGTATGATTGTACGGTTTATGTCTTTCAATGCAGGTTCTGGAATTGGGCCCAATCCAGAACCGCGTTTTTTTTTCAAAATTTTTCCATACATTGCCGGCGACATGGACCTCAGTCGCCGGCAATGTTTGACATTCCGGCCACGGCGGCGCTGCCATTGCCGGCGACGGCGTTCCCGTCGCCGGCAATGTTAACACCGGCGGGGAATCTCCGGCGACGTCATTGCCGGCGACTTGTCGCCGGTAATGTCAATTCCGGCGAAAAAAAAAGACAAGGCCGGCGACCTCCGGTCGCCGGTAATGTCTCCATTTCTGGTAGTGTCTATCCAGTAGTAAAACTAGTACTTACTCTTCTTGTTTCAATTGCAACAACAAAGCGATCCTTTTCTGCTATGTGCATCATTAAAACTAGGCTTCGCAACAAAATGGAAGATGCATGACTTTTTGACAAACTCTTTGCTTTTATATATTGAGAAAGAAATTGCCGATAAATTTAGCATCGATATGATCATAGATGACTTTCATGACGTGCGAGAAAGACGAGTACCATTTTGAAGATTTATTTTTTATTGTATTTGTATTGTCTTATTATTTTGTGAAACATTTTGTTATTTTTTTAATATTAAATGTAGTATTTTTTATATATATATATATATATTCGGCACCCCTGAAATATTTTTCTGACTCGGCCACTGCGTTAATATATCGTGTAGAACTTTTCCTTGCATTCACTTACAGAACACATCGACCCGGAAAGAACAAATCTACGTGACGATACTGTATTCGTCCTGCAAGTGTATATATATTATATATCGACCAAAGATCGACTACGTTATAATTGTCACAAAACCAATTTCAGATCTCCTAAATATTGATGAGAATTCGATAAAGAATTGTTAATTAACGTACGTACCTTCAGATGAATGCAATAGGAAGCTGCACCTCATCACAACACATGAAATCATGAGAATGATTGGGAAATTCCTCATTTCTTTTCAACTCTATCTGAAATTGTCTTTCAAGCTCTTCTTATGTATGGTTTAGGACTATTATATACTGGGAACGTTCATTAATTCACATACAATTAGAACAATTACATGTATATTTGACTAAATCTTGGGAAACAGTTGGTCACTAAATGTTAATTTGACTGCCATTTTCAGTTATGAAAAGCATACAATTACCGTAGGAAATCTTATTAATTACATATACGAAGCCCTACGGTAAGAGTATTCGACACTGCTGCGCACGGGCCGTACGGCTACTGTGAGGTTAAGAATACTGCTGTCGTAGGATAAGCAAATTGCCAATGTATGTATTGTAAGGATGCGTACGCGTACTATTGATCAAGAGTTCAAGGCCGCGTAAGGCTGCGGCTACTGCTTACGTAGCTTAAGGTTACTATCGAATGAACATACGTACGTAAGACTACTATTTCTGGCCGGATTTGCTGCATTTTAAAGTGATGATTAGAAAACAACACACAAAAGTCCAGATTAGATCCTATATGGGTTATAACCCTAATTAGGGTTTCCGAGTTGCCGATAGATTAACTCCATCAAGCATTCCTGCAGGGAGGTTGCAGAAGACAGGTGTAAACATGAAGCAAAGGCTTCGTATGGTGAGACGAAGAGGAAGCAAGCTAGCTAGCTAGGGCGGCCGGCCGGGGAGGACTGGAGGAGGAAGGATCGGAGAAGCTTTTTCATTTTGACATTAGTTAAAATTTTATTACCAATAGAATTCTTTACCAATGTTTGGTCTGTACGTAATCTTTCCTTCATTTATTTTCCTAATCCTTGTTGGGTAAGGTCGAGTTTCAAGTCCAATGTGCTATAGAATTGGAAACCTATTCAGTTCCGGTCTTGGTCAAAGGCCCTTGTATAAATACAAGCGAGGAAGCCACATTATTTTTCACCAAAATCTTCAGTCACATACAGTATCGATCTATTTCATAATTCATACTTTTCTTGCATTTTATCTCTCTAGTAGTTTAATTCTTAATTTGTTCCATCATGACTGTCAATCACACCTTAATGGTACTCTTTGTTACAATGGCTCTTTTGGGAGTTTGTTCCGGTGTTTCTTCATCTGTGCCTGTTAAGAAAGCCGGAGTTGTTCATCAAGTCGGCGAGTCGACGGGGTGGGGTGTTTTGGGTGATTACAAGAACTGGGCATCCAACAATGAGTTCCATGTCGGAGATACTTTACTCTTTGCTTGCGATAACCAGTTTCATAACCTGATGTTAGTGACGGAACAAGATTACAAATCTTGCGAGTCTCCTCTAGCACTCTGCTGCTGGACTCGATGCCATCCCTCTCGATAAGCCTGGCGACTACTACTTCATCTGCGGTAGGAATTTCGAGCCAGATTGGTATTCTTTGATTCTCAAGGAACCAGGCCACTGCTATGCTGGACAGAAACTTCACATCAAGGTCACTCTACCAAGCGCAGATCACCTATCAACACCAACGCTTGCACCAGCATCCCAATGAATATAATCATCAATGAAGCATTGTGTACGTTCTCTTTCAGTTAGTTAGACAAACAATGTTTGTATTTATGTCTGATATCAATTTAGTACAATTTCAAAGTTTAGTATTTGCCATTGTTGTTGCGAGTTGATGGTGCAAGTATAAATCTCATCAATAAATTCATCTCGTGAAACCTACACTAATTTACACAAAAAAATCATCTGTTCCTGCGTAGGCGCTAAATCTTTTCGTCAAAAGGCACTAAGAAAGAGCCAAACACAAATGGTTAAACTACAACTCTTGGATTTCTATGGAATTTGACATTGACGATTTTATACATTTCTCTACTGACTCATCAATCTAATCTAAGCATAACCGTATCTACTTCAAAATTACTGCAAAAATAGTTAATAAACTCACATGCAGGCTTCAGCAGCTTCAGGATCAGAAGCAAGATGATAACACTTGCTCTTGGAAAACTTCAGTCTGAATTGCTCAAACTTACCCGACTTAATTGCTTCCCTTACTGAGCGGAAGAAACCTAGATAGTGGTGAGTATTATGTCTGCAAAATCAAATGATAAAATGATAATGACAAAGACAAAAGATAAATGACAATTGAAATAATATAGTAAGCAAATAAAGCAGCACGTACATCTCTAGTAGGATCTGAGCTAGCATTTCATGAACATTGAGCAGATGATTAATGTATGCTCTTGTATGATTCTGGCATGTATAACACTTGCAACTTTCAACAATTGGTGAAGTGTCTTTCCTGGATAAAGAGAATAAATAGAAAATCAAGATAATATATCTCACTAGCACTCAATATATGATATCTGAATATACAGTAAAGATGATCAGACATCCTTCATAAATTTATGTCAAAAAATGTACATGATGCTCCAACCACATTATCTCTAATAAAGTTGGAACTAAATTCAAACTATGTTAGCCAAATGGAGATAACTTAGGTAATATGTATGTTGCACATTGAATCACAGGGATGTGGTAAAAGTAATTCTGGATTTGCATCCAGTACAACATGTACCACCACATTGGTCTCAAGATGCTCAGAGAAAAGGAGATGATGTGTCTTCTAATTACCAAACTAGATAGGGTAGTTTCGCTATTTAAGGCCAGCAACAAAACCTACCAATATAAAACAAAAAATAGCAACAAGACCAATGGTAAATTGCTGATGCAACAAAAATGGCAACATGTTTAGATTTACTCAAGTCAAGGATTTCTCCTCAAAGTTACTAATAACAAGGTCAAAGTAAGGATTTCAGCAACCAAGTGTTGAAGATAAGCTGAATGCCCACCTAGTATCGCGCAAAATTTGGAAGTGAAGCCCAACTGTTTACCAGTGATGAATAGTGCTCTTTTAAAAAATTTAATGAAGCAGAAATTAATTGTGCAATTACCAACGCCAAACATATGTCATTGTTAAGGAGATCAAATCTTGAAATGATAACTTACATTGGTAGTGTTTAGGGTTAATCACAATAGTAAAATCAAACATGCTCAGTACAAATTGGTATACTATAAAATTATCAACTTAATATGCAATATATGAAGCCAATAAACTTGTATTTGATACACGCAAAAATGATGTCATTAGCTACCTGTATGTTGTTGCTTTCAAATTAATCTTTGTGTGGTCACTTCCTACATTAGTAAACTGAACATCAGAGACCTTGGTCTGTATGCCATCTAGCGGGAAGGTAAGTGCAAAGCCTCCAAGTGTGAGATGGTATATATACCTGCATATAATTAATACCAATACCCCATTTAAAGATGATACGAGCAAAGAGTTAGATGTCATTGTTAGAAAACTGAGCAACTTACGTAGAGTCAAAGATATCAATTCCAGCAGCAACACCCTGCAAGACCTCCTCTGCAAGAATTAAGTAAAAGAATATGTTCATTTGCCAAATATATGAATGAATAACCATGTACAGTATATCTTTAGATGATAAAAACATTACAGTTAGTTGTCCTAACAGATACAAAACTGCATATGGCCCAATGATAATCAACCAAAATAAATGTTATAATACACATGATAATACTAAAAGAATGTGTGCAGATAAAATGATATACTTTTACTGAAGAGTCACGAACTTTTCTCGGAAATCATATATGTTAGCCAGGATAGAACAAACCAGCTTATGGCAGAAATGGTAGACCAATTACCTGGAAGTCCAAGCCCACTGATCAAACGTGGTTTCTCCTCTCCTAAGATATCCTGAAGATTTGTTAGCAATATTAGATATTACAAATGAAAACAGAATTTTTTTTTTCTTCTGTAGTCAACTTGGGTATTATTCTGCAGAATAGACATACATATGAACAAAAATGTTGTAAAAATCATAATGGGAAAACATCAAGTGCTATGGAAGTCAGCGTAATTTTGGTAGTAAATTTGCTGGTAACACAATCTCGATGCATAAAACTTGAAGTAAGCTGCTTGAACAGTTTGTGACTTACAATAACAGCATTGAGGAGAGCAGGGCGCTCATCCATGCTCTCTCCAAGCCCAAAACCTGCAAGCCAATAACCTGCGCAACAGTATATTTTATATCATTCAAATGAAATAATAATCACAATAAATACACCAGTATAGAAAATGATAAAATTCAAATAAATTAGAACTACAAACGCAGCTAAGATTGCTGATTTGGATTTTTGACATCAAAGGTGATAAAGCTTTCCAAGTAAAAACAGAAGTAATGGTATCCCATATAGGGTTTTGTTACATACAATGAGGATTTAGATTATTTGAATACTATTTCGGACCGTAAATCTTATTTGAATTCCATATGATAGTTCTATAACAATGATAAAAAATCTCACATGGGCAGGAATAAAGAATGATTTTTCCTTTTCTCTTTGTATCCAGTATGACAAGTAGGAAATGTTTAGCTGTTAACTATTGAACTCATTTTCTGGAGGAGTATTCATTCCATAGTGGATGTCAGAATAAAGCAAGTGCAGAGGCAATGAAAAGAAAGTGAAGAGGTAAAAGCAATTTATTAACTACTTGAGATAAAACAACAATACTCAAATATAGCAAAAGTCATAGTGTATGTAAAGAAACAATACTGATACTTCCTTACAGAGACATCTTAACTGACATAGATATGAAATGCTTTCTGCTTGAACTATGGTTACAGTTTATGTCCCAAAATCCATGACATCTAAAATTCAGAACCACATGGTCCACTCTTAAAGTGATGGAAATACTAACAAAGTGACGCCTACTGATCAAAGAATTTATGCCCATGCACTCTTCTTATGCAAGTATTAGACCCCAGCTATCTCCAATTGACCAATTTCAAGACATAATCAAAATTGAAAATGATGAATTTGCCCACATCGTTTCTCAAAATAAATAAGGGAAAAGTGAAAATAACCTGATACACTTCGGCTGGCCACCTCTTGCGCACATCGCTCACGTTCTTCAACAGAAGATCCTCCAACAACGGATCCAAAAACAGTTCCACCAGCCTACATTATGAAAGATGAATACGAATGGAGACACACTATTAATAGTAAATCCACATTCATAAAAAAGAAGTGTCAAACATGTCATCGCTTTCATAAAGAACCATATCCTAAACCCGCTACACCTCTTGTACATATCACATATATAAGCATTTATATATGAATTAATGGCAGTGTAAACTTCTTATACCTTATTTAGCTGAATGCATTCATCTAGCCATCTTACAGTCCGATCAACAGAGGTCTTGTTCCTCTTAAGAGACACCCAAACAGGGACTTCGTCGGCCAAACTTGTCCACACATTGGGCCTCAAGCAAGAAATCAATTCAACATACTCAACAGGTTTCACCTACAACCAACATAAAAAAAAAACCACATTAATCCAAAAACCCAATGCAAGAGTAGTAGTATTAGTAGTCAAGTACATTACCAAAATGCGACCACACGGAGTCTCGAAAGACGCTCCAAATTTGTTAGTGCTATTCCATTCAGGGAGGCATTGTATAGAGTCCCTCGCAATGGCTACAAATCCATAATCAGGCAAGCCAACCAGCTTATGCAATCCTCCGATTTTCGACACGGCCTGAGGCGAAATGCCTTCGAGGAAGTGGAGGGAGCTGACGTGGAGGAGATGGGAGTCAGGGGAAGGGAGAGAAGGGAGAAGGTCAGGTGGTGTGAAGAGTGGAAGGCCCTTGCGAGTAGAGAGAAGAAGGGCAGGGGTCTCTATTGGGTTCGGGCAGCTGCCCAGATGGAGTACGCCTGCCCGCGCTCTTCCGCTGCTCCAGGCCTTCACTGCGAATTTCATGGCGGCAAGAGGGGGGAGTCGGAAAGAAGGAGAGACGGCCAGAGCTTGCTTGAGGGTTGAAGGGCAACGGTGGTCTCTCTCGCATCACACACAGACGAAATGACGAATCAAATAAAAAGACAAAAAGAGCAAATAAAATAATGAGTAGTTTGGGATGTTATTTTTAAAAAAAATTAAATATTTCACTATTTTATAACTTTTCACATTCTAACATATACCTTAAAAATAACTTTTAGTTAAATTCATTGTCAAATTTCATTATCAATAAGACATTAAATAACTCATAGTTATAACTTTCCCTTCAAAATTTTTGCCCTTTTTAACTTAATTTATTTTGATTTAACTTCTATATAACTAAAACTATTAGAGCTAAAGTGGAAAAGCAAGTAGCTATATAAAGCTTTTAGACTAATAAAGCTAGAAAATATAGCAATTCTATTGGAGATGCTCTTATACACTTTGTTCACCGGAGTATGACCAATGAGTAAAATATCAGATATTGAGAATATATCGATGTCTTAAATTATGGATATATTGATGAAAATATTGATGAGCACAACAGTAGAATCAAATATCAAAATAAAAAATATTCCTGGCCTTACTACTGGATTCCTCACAAATCCGAAAAATCATTAAGAGTAGATTCATAAGGTTACATGAGATGATGTAACCTTTCCACTCGAATGGATATTGTCTGGCCCTAAAGAAAAACCAAAAAGTGTAAGAGCAACAATCGATGAGAATATAAGAATTGGAGACATTAACCTAAAATTCAAAGGATACAGAAGCAGTGATGTATCCCTCGAAAGTTTGAGAGGTGAAAGCTCTAGATCATTCAGAAGATGCAGCTCTTCCACAGAAAAAGGTACTAGAAATACCAGAATTTCAATTAGAGAGGAAACCAACCATGTGATGGAAGAAGAATTAGATGCTGAATTGGAAAGAGATATGCGCATGCTAAAATTTAAAAAGCCAAAATCAAAAAAGCTCTTTGAGTTTTATGAGGAAGCAGAAAGCTACAAAAATCCTTCTTGTTTGGAACAATTGATCAAAGAGATCGAAAGTTTCACATTAAAAAAGGAAATAAAAGCCTTTCCTTACAAAGAGATAAAAATGGAAGAAGGGAAGTCTTCAGAAGCTATAAAAACCATCATCATCAAAATCGGTGGAACTACAAGACTTCCAAACATAAAAGGTTCTACCAGAAAGAAGGGAGAAATAAGTTCCCCAAAATTCATTCCACATGAAAATACACATAAAGTGTAGATTACACAATTTAGTGTATGGCTTGATTTAGAAAAATCTCTAGATATTTTTACCAGAATCCAAAGGGGAATTCTGTTAGAAGAGATATTGTAGCAGGATCCCTCCTAGCGCTCGGACAGATGTCTCTCCCACTTCCGCTAGGCTGCACAAACACACAGATGGCGTGTGGAAGTTGAGACGGGATTGACCCGCCTTCAACGCTCTGATGCCCAAGTTAGAGGTGGTTATATCAGTAAGCGTTATGTATAGTAAGGATAAATTTTGTTATGTTTTCTTGTAATGAATACCTTCCTTATATAGGTGATTGATGATGACACTTATTCCTCTCTTTAAATGTGGGATTGCTGCCGAAGACCCCCTTTTAGATGCTAAGAAGGGCAAGATAGTCTTTTGATAGGTCGGACCATTCTCTCTCGTGGGCACGTGACACATGTTAGGTTGGGCGCGCGTGAGCTCCCCTAGCTGGATATTCTAATTTTACTCCGTTTGCTTGTATTGATATGGATTTTAGGTGCTCAGTATGGTATATTTTGTGGGTTAGCGTGTGGTGTACTAACAAGTCCCCTAAGTCCCTATGTCAAGGAGACCGTCCTTGATTGGGGAGTTGAAAAACCACGACCCATAAAGTGTTCATACTTAGCACTGCTTAGGCCGGGCTAGCGTAGTCTTCCTTGGAGTTCCTACCAAATACAAAGTTTTTTTTTTGCAGAAATTGAATATGTAGTGTTTGGAGTGGTTGCGTGAGCGACGTGCGCGATGTGGCATGCGTTATGCTTAAAACGTCGTGTGAAAACATTGAGCGTTAAGCAAGGGACGACATGCGTGATGCAGTGTATGTGGTGATTGAAACATCATGTGAAAATATCAAGCATTAAATAGGGGACGACGTGCGTGATGCAGTGTGGGCTTGGCCATTTAAGGCTGCTCGATATGTGGTAACGATGGTAAGGATTTTTTGAGCCCGAGGGGAGTATGAGTTCCCAGGTAGCCAATACCACTAAGGCGAGTACCACGTAAAGGCGTAAGACAATATGTGTTAGGTAAGTTGTCGCATAAAGGTTTCGGCTTCGTGCGTTTTGACAACAAATGCGGGGTACCAAGCGGTGTGTGTTGGGAAGCTTCTGTTAGGGCATTTTTGAGGGCTACCTATCGGGTGCATTGTCGCTAGGACTTTTTTGGTCCCGAGAGGAGGGTATTCCCCAGGTAGCCAATGCCAGTAGGAAAAGACCACATTAGGAGATATCCCATCTAGGGTGATCAATCCTTAAGAGAGTCTGATGGGCTCTGGGCTCTAGTCGCTTGGGTGCCTGGGTAGCGTTAGAGGAAAAATTTAGACGTGACGTGTGGAATTTATTTCTTAATCCTCAGCGTGTTGATGCCATGGAATGAAGGCGATAATTCATTAACGGTCTGAAAGATGAGGTGATATGGCGTCCAACCTTGGTGAGAGGCGTATCTGAGATTCACGCTCATCAACTGGGTGTAGCGGGGTTGCCTGCGCAATGACGTCATACATGAAGTACGTGTGTCGAGTGGAGAGCTATGTGGATGGTGCCCGTAGAAAAGGAGGGAGCATTTGTGCCATTTTACTCTGTTAACACTGGTGTTGGACAAGTGGCCTGAGCTCTGGTTGCATGTATGGCACATGGCGATTTGCACTGGTTTCAAAGGGTTAAGAACGAGCCATTGTGCACATGCTTTGACGAGGTCATAACTGCGGTTCGTGAAGAGACGTTTTCTGTTTTGAATTTGAACATTGTGGCGAAGATTAGGAGCTGCTGTCAAGAATGCGTGGACGACTGAGAAACGCATAGGGTTTTCTTAACGTATTATATAATAGGTTTCTACCTCTGTCGTTCTCCCATAACACATCTTTAGTGGATTTTAGAGCACTTTGTGGAGTTTCACAATGCGTTACAAGTGAAGAGTTACGGATTTTGACCTCTAGGCGATTTCTAGAAGATATCCTCAATCGTTCTTACCCAACAAGGTAAGGCTTTGATGTTGTCTCTTCTTATGGTGTCGTATCTTTATTCCTTGCTTGCATTTTTCTGGAATGGAATTTGGATTTCTCATTGGGTAGTAGGGAAAAAGTCATGTTGGTAGGAAGTTTATGTTTTCAGGGTATCTGCTCTGTCTGTCTAAAAGAATTTTGGCTATACAAGTGTAGCTATGTATGAATGGGCATGTGATAATAGAAAATATGGTGGAATTTATAACAAAATATTTGTGTGCTCATTCTGGGACTTGGGTTGCCAGGGCGCTAATAGTGAGGAAAGTTAAACTGGACTAAGGTCATGCGAGTTTGTCATTGGCTGGGTTTTAATTGAATGTTGGGGGGTAGGTGAATAGGTAATTCTTTTAGTAGCGTGGTACCGTGGCACTGGCGCATTACGGCCTTAACGAGTGACTTTTGTGTGATAGGTCGTTTGTGTTTCAACCAGATTTCAGATGGGAATTAGTGAAACACTACTAAGGATGAAGTGCAAATCTGAGCGACTCATTTGCTCGATCGTTCATCTGACTTCTAAGATAGAGAAAATGAGCGTCAGAAGTGAAGGCAGGGTGACCCGTCGCCTAACACACTCCAATGCTTAAGTAAGAACATGTTTTGGTAAAGAGTCAGTTGAGGAAGGAATGAATTTCAGATAGGAGTTATTGCTTAACTTAATTCGATAATAAATGATTTACCTTTATATTTACTCTTGGGAATGTTTGCAACTCATCCTTTGATGTGGGACTCAGTGCACTTAAGCTTTCTCTTATTCGCGTGCTCCCCATTTTTTGTTCCCAGTCAAGGGTGTATGAGGCACTAAGCTTAAAATTTTATGCTAATAAGTCCCCAAAGTCCCCATGTCAAGATTATTCTCGATTGGGGAGTTGAAAAGATGTGCCCACTTCGTACACACTTGATGTTGTCTTCGTCAAGTAACAGAGCGTACCACATAGTCCCCTTTAACTCCATAAGAAAGAATGATCCACTTAGATCTGGTATAGGATAATATCTGAGTGGTACGCTCAGATATTCTCGCTTGGATCGTTTAAGCCAAACAGGGAGTATCCTCTATGGGGGATATAAAGTATCTGAGCAGTACGCTTAGATGTATGCACCATGACCGATCAAGCTAAATAAGGAGTATCACTCGTGGGCGATGTATGGTGTCGAAATTTGCCAACATTTATTTTGAAGGGACACTGCGCTCATGATGATCAGTCATGGGGGTTCGGTCAAGAAAGATAGTGTTGTGGCAGCGATAGGATGGTGTAGCCATTTCTTGTCATCATGGGTGAACATGTAATTAGGCTTGGCCAGATATGGTCTTCCGCCCAAGTATCTAGTTGGGAATGTACCTGAGCTATGCAAAGTAAGCTCATAAGATATAACCATAAATTTTTCTAAGAAAACAAATGAGCGAGTGCTCATAAGACATAGTACACTTAGTTTTAGTAACCGTAGTACATTTTGATAATGCATGTGGGACATATGGCAGAGACACAGATTTCAGAAAGGAAAAAGGAAACGTCATATCAATTCGTTGTACTGGCATGAACCATTATAGCACCTCGAAACAACGCAAGTCGTTTCAATATTTGAAATAGTGGGATATGTAATGGGTGATCAAGGGTTAAAAATGAACCATGTGTACGACCCAATTGGTTCAAAGGGTTTTGAAGAGAGGTATAAAGTGGAAAAGTTGTGGCCACTTTTTCACTTTAAGCATCATTTGAAATAGTTGAAGGAAGAGACAGAGAAGACAAATAAGGAAAAAGGAAGGAAGTTGCAACAAACAAGGGGAAGAAGATAGCCGATTTGCAGAAAGAAGAAGAAAATGAGTTTAAGCAAGATCGACGAGCAAGAAAACATGTAATGAATTTTTTTGTTTTTACTGCTTTAGATACTATTTGGTGTATAAGTGGTGGGATTTGTGATAGTTTGAGTAAACAAAACGATGTCGATAGAGTATGACTGTGTTTGAAATTCTGCGTTTTACGAAGATGAATTTGGGTAATGAGAGGCTGAGATTTAAACGAAACTGATGCGTGTATCAAATCTAGGTTAGTAATGTAACTGATAGTATGTTGAAGTGGGTAAAAATATGGGTTTGTAATAAGGGTAGAAAGAACTTACGAAGAACATGGTAAGATCATCAGGAAAGTGGTGGTAGATCTGTATAGAAGTAAAAATATAGAATTTAAGCGGTTTATAGAAATGAGCAAGAGTGGTGTTGCCTGCACGGCCTGATGACTTGTTTTTGTTCATTTCAGGCTGTGCTAGTAACATCACACACCCAACTGAGGTTATAGTAGTATTTAGTAAAGATTGTAGGATAGTAGATGGAAGAAAACACCGTTTAAAAGAGAAACTGTCTTTCAAATAAATGGGCTTAGGAGATCGGGGCTTAGCTCGTATAGCTTGAGTATAACAAGCACATCATCAGAATCCAAACACAACGTTAATAGAGCATTTCCAATAGGGTATGGGGTGATGTTAACGTCCCTTCTTTTGTTGCCAACACCGCCCATCATGAATGAGACAAACATCGATACATACCTAGTGAGGGAGCCCAGGCGTCTGAGGTAACATGAGAATAATCCCGATGTGGGGACGTTTGCTGTTTAGGTGGGGGAGGGAGCCTCAAGTTCCTGCGAAGAGGAAAAAGGAAAAAGCTAGGTGATAGAAATTCCCGTGCTCACCTCCAACACCGCAGGATGTGCCTATGCCAGCGTTGTCATTGTTCAGAGCAGGCGGTCCTTGTTACCACCGTTTAGAAGATGGAATTGCTGCGCAGAAGCCATAAAGCACTATGACGTAGAAGTAGATTTGTAGTGCTTAAGATGTTTTTCACATTCCGTCTAGCATGATTTTGAGGCGGGTAAAAGGAGAGTCAGTTGTACATCTGCCTGATGGTTTTACCTGTATGTACCTGTACCAATTTCGACATGGAGTGACCTTGCTCCTTCACCCATACATCTAGTATATGCTGGCGAGACTAAACATGTCTCTTGGGCATTGTGGGCCACTTATAATAAAAGTGCTGCTAGCCTACTACAATATGTTCAACTTATCAGAACTTGGGCATCCAAAAACCGTCGAATTAATGTCCACG
This sequence comes from Geum urbanum, assembly GCA_946800695.1. Taxonomy (NCBI): domain Eukaryota; kingdom Viridiplantae; phylum Streptophyta; class Magnoliopsida; order Rosales; family Rosaceae; genus Geum; species Geum urbanum. Next base: position 5,975,047 of record OX327013.1, on the reverse strand, counting down.
TGTAAGTTTGTGTATTCAAATAGGACAAGGGATAAAGGGACCGCTACCTTCACAAATAGAGGAATTATGTGGTTCTTCAACGAAATGCTCACCTCTGCGCCTATTTGGCTTCACAGTGCTGTTTTTGTGGGTGGAGAGTGAGAATTTTGGGCGAGGAGGAGTATGGAAACAAGGGCAAATATGCACCGAGCTCCCACGTCGTTTCAAGTTATAGGTAGGGAAAAGTGGGCGGGTATACCGAATACTTTATGGTTAGGATGAATCGAGAGTAATATATTTGTTTTATTTATTCAAGTAATCGTCGATTCCCACTATGCAGAGAAGAAAGGCACCAACTCCGAAAAATTTCATACGCCTGGGGTGGAGCAAAGGATTATCGTTCTATTTGGGCGCTAAATCATTGGGACATGTTGGAGAAGACGAGTCTGAGTCGTCGACCAAGTAAGCGTGACTTTGTTAGCTTATCAGCTTGTGCAAAAGATATTGTTACCATGTGATTTAGTACGTTGTGATTGATGGAAACATAAAAAATGCTGAAAACTTCAATTGTGAAGAATATGGAAGGAGTGGAGAATGACTTGGAGCGATTGATGATAACGGTGCTAAAGGTTCAGAAGGCATAGACTAACGAGTATCGAAGTTTCACAGATGGCGTAACGAAAGAAACACCTATTCCGGACGAGGCGGTACAGAAGGAGCCTGTAGTGACACCTGTTACCATCGTACAGGCTGAAAAGGATAGGCCAGTCACGGAACGTGCGAGAGTAGAATTAGGAAATGTTGAAGAATTTGAACATGTGGAAGATGAGAAGGGCGGGTCCAATTGTTAGCACTCGAATGCATTTCCTAAGATGGACGAGGTGGAGAATGAACTTGCCTTTCAGAGGAGGTGAGCTAAGAGGAAGAAAGACAAGATAGATAAAATACTCAAGAAGAATTGTGAAAAGCTACACTCTCGCTCGTCTCATTCAGAGCTCTGTCCGCTGAAAATACAGAGGCAAGATGAGGTCATAGTCGATCTCGACGAAGAGACGCCTACTTCGCAGCCCAGGAAGAGCCTAATCATCGGGTAACCTATTGGGCACGCCATAGTTGCGTTTGAAGGCGTGACCACTATCTACTCGGGATATGTCAAACGGGTGATCGAAGCTATGCATTGCGAAATCGATAGTGGTCATCAAATTTAGAATTTGTCCATTCTGTCAGAGCACATTCGAATAGGCCACAAATTATACCTAGCCCTGAAGGATGAGCGCATCGAGTTGCAAACAATGGAGCTAGTTGCACTTTGCCAGAAACATGAGCTTTTTTAGGGCGATTTAAAGAAGGTCGAGGACTTAGAGAAGCGCCTAAGCAAGAAGTTGAAGAAGGCGGAGGTGCTTGCTGGAAAAAAAATGAAGGCGAAAAAGGATGTTGCTGAAGAAGACACTGCCCAAACCAGTAAGGAGAAAATGAGGCAGAGCTGGCCTTAGAGGAGCAAGTAAGCATTCTAAGGAAGGAGCAAGAAAAATGATTTGTGGAGAAAAGACATTTGTAGGTAGGAGGTAATCCGCTCCCTTAGTGATCGTGTTGAGCACTTGTATAGCTTGGTGCCAAGCAAAGATGCCCAAGAGCAAATGAAGGCGGAGGCGGTTGAAGCGTATAAGAAGGGTGATGAGCAAGAGGAGTGGAAGAAGGTGTGGGTGAAGGCTCAGATCACATCGTTCAATCAAATGCAGAAGTCCCTATATTTTGACTGGGCGTAGTTTGCGAAGGACAAGGACCTGTGAGCTGGGTGTTGGTTATGTTTCTACTGAGTTGCTTCTTTGTTTTTGTTGCAATTTTGGTTGTGTAAAGACAATGGTTTGGGGCTTTTTACTTAGTTTTTGTGTAGCCCATAGTGGCGAACAAAATATCTAGCTTATATTATCCATCGACTATTTTATCATTTATGAAATTTTTGGAATCTATGATCGTATAATCATGTCGAGATAACGCTATGTTTTTACAAAAAGGTTTTAAAAATGTTGAGCGAGAGTTTGATAAAAGCCGACAACTGATCCATACTTCATCGATTAAACATTATTTCAATACAAAAAATAGCGAGTAGGGATATAGCTGAGAAACATGTCTACCACTTGTGGATATAATAGTACAAAATCAATACTAGTATTTTCGAAGGTGTGCCGAGTTCCAAGGATATGGTAGGATGCACCCATTATTATCCTTCAAGTAAAAGGTGCCTGGATAGACTTCTTCCACAATCTGGTAAGGGCCCTCCCAAGTTGGCAAAGGCTTTTGACAGGTGTCTAAATCACTTTCATGACCCAGTCTCTAACTTGAAGTAGGTGGGCATGCACACGTTGTTTATACGGGCGGGCTACCTTTTATTTGTTCGCTGCATTGCTTAAATGAGCAGTGTCCCGGCGTTCTTCGAGTAGATCGTTGTTTAGTCGGAGGCCTTCTTCATTTGTTGCTAGATCAAAAGCGGTGACTCGAGGACTTTCATGGGTGATTTCGAGCGGGAGTAACGCCTCGGATCCAAATGTTAAGGCAAAAGGATTTTCTCCTATTGCATTGGTAGCAGTCCTGCGGATGGGCCATATGATATTAGGTAGCTCATATACCCATATGACAAATTCGGATTGCCGTTCTTGATGTCACATATCTATTTCTTCAGTCCATCTTTGATAATTTTGTTCGCTGCTTCCACTTGGCCATTTTTTAGGTCCATAATTGTGTTCTAATTATGTTCCTAACTTCATGCTTATTACTTGTCTTATTTGAATAAAACATCATTTTTACTACGTTTCCTGTTCATGTCAGGAAAGTGGGAGTTGGCTTAGAAATGCATTAAAGATGAAGAACTAATCACTTTTTGGAGAAGCCGATCACATTTCCGAAGTCACAAGAGCATTGGGAGTAACTTTAGTAAAAGGACGAAAAGTGGTCGCGGGAAGTCGTCGGAATCTGCCGAAAAATCGCCGGATTTATCCATGGTCGGCCAGACTCTCAAGTAAGGCCCAAACACTCCAAGCTAGGTCTAAGAGAAGGCGCAAACCACCTAGAGAAGAACCCTAGCTGATTTAGCTAGGGTGTCATACAATTTAAATTTTGGCTCTATTAGACATGGTTTGGACACTAGCTAGAAGCCAAGAAAAGGGGATCACAAGTTGTGGCCCTTAGATCAAACTTCATAGTCACTCTAACACATCTAAGGGCCAACAATATATCCCATTTTCTCTCCCAAAAACCTTTAGGGTCGAGCTCGCCCATAAACACACATACATCACTTTTCATTTTTCAAGTTTTTGCTTAGTTTTGCTCTAGAGATAGGCCCCTTCTATTCCCTAACTCCCTAGCTTTCTTCTCCACCTTAAACACCTCATACACCACCATAAAAAGGCCTAGGAACCTCCATTACCACCTCCATACTCTCATCTCCACCCTATTCATCCTAGCCTAAGGTGTGTTCAACATCTTTTGTGGAGTCAAGGAACAAAAAGGAGCAAGAAGTGAAGAACTGCTTGGAGACTTAAAGGCTTTGCTTAAGGGACCCTTCGGTTACTTCTTACACTTATTGACTCTCTTCTATATATCTAGACTCTATTTTTATCATGTGTAGTGAGTAGTCCCATTTGGGACGCTAGGATTAGAACCCTAGCCAATTGATGTAAACAAATGATGGTTTGACTTATGTATGATTTATGTTTTCATGTATGTTAAGTGAATATGTGTTTGTGAATGAGAATGTTATGTTTTTGTGGTTGTTTATGCACTTGAGCTTCATGTATGGTTTCATTTATGCATGTGTTGACCTTAACTAAGTTGATGTAAGCTTTAAGAAACTAAAAATGGGACCTTGGTTGAATTAGTTACTCACCTAAGGCTAGATGAGCATGTAAACATGATTAGGGTCTATTCCTAAAAAGGTTTACCTTCAGGTTTAGTTTCCTTAGTACAGCAAGGATTAGAGCCTCTTAAGTCAAAATCGACTTAAAGAGCTTTGCTTAAGCACACATTAAATCGAGAGGTTATTGTGGCTATTAGTTGGGTATTTTGATTCGTAACTCAAAAGGTTAAGATTAGGAGATTCATTTAAACTTTCTTTAGGATCCTCCAAAAGAGGTTTGTGAATGGAAACCTTCCACAAATATCACATAGTACGCTTGTTTGCTTCACTCACATGACATACAATTAAGATGTAAACCAAAAATGGTTTAGGTCTTGGTCCCGGTTCACCATATACTTTCAAGTTGAGCCCAAGTCATCTAGAGTCTGAAATGGCCTAGAAGCTTGAGGTTCAAAACCAAACATGACCCAAAAGGTTATGATTTGGACATCCACTTGTGTGAAATGGACTCTAATGACATACATAAATCGGGACATTGTTTGAGCATCAAGTTGTTAGTGGGGAATTCCCTAGCCAACCATCTTCCTTTATTGTGAACTTGTTTGTTATTTAATCTCATTTCTTAGTCCATAATCAATCAATCAACTTGGATAATCACTCACCGTAATTTAATCACCTCTTACAATGTTAGGTCTCCAAATGACTTAGTAGTGTAAGATACACTCCCACATTTCTTTTTAGCTTTAGTGTCAAGATTAGTGTCTAGTTTAATCATGGTCTAAGTGCTTTATCATTTGAACTAAGGAGTTCAAGTGGCTAATTCTCGTAGGTTCGACACTCGACTTCTATAAATACTATAACTTGACCCCGTACACTTGCTGGCGGAAAATACTTTATATAGTTATGGGCTAGATAATAGTGTATAAAGTGTGTAGGGGGATATTTTCTAACACCATTACATTGAGGGTGGGTGGGAGAAAAGAATAAGATTGTAGTCCCCAATTCCTTGTAAAATTAGACAAACTGATTGTTATTGAACTGAGGTCCATTATCAGTGATGATATTGATCGGGGCGCCGTAATGACAATAAAGTGTGGCCATAGGAACTTGATGATTTTCTCAGTGGTAACTTTTACCAATGGTTCCGCTTCGATGAATTTTGTATGATAGTCAATATTGACCACAATAAACTTGTATGGGCCTTGAGTCGTGGGCAATTCTCCAATGAGGTCTAGTCCCCACTGGACGAAGGGAATGGACGATACTATTATGAAGAGCGGGACGGGTGGCAGATGATATTTATGTGCATGTAACTGGCATTTGTGACACTTTTCTGCTATATCGGTTGTGTCTGATTGTATCTTTGTCCAGAAGAATCCACTTCAAATTGAAGAATCTTATGGGCGAAGGACCGAGCTCCAATGTGATGGCTGCATACTCCGCTATGAATTTCCGGAGTGACGCACTTTAGATTTGGCTATGTGTGTACATGTTTTTATAGTTGCTCACTTCGAATACTAAAATTAGTTACCCGGGCGATGATAGTATGTGCCTTAGTCTTGTTAGGCGGCAGTGTGCCTTTAGTTTGTAAAGATATATATGATCCATCTAGCTTGGCTTAACAGTAGTGACTTGCAACAGTTCGGCAAATTTTTTGGTGGTGCTTGGTTTTGTTAGAATTTCAACCTGCTTATCTGATGATATAGAATGTAATGGTGCTGTAGCTAGTCGGGCAAGTGCATTAGCTTTTGTATTCTGGGCGCGAGGGACCTGGATGATGTCATAGAACTTAAATTTTCCCAACAGTAATTTTGCAAGACCCAAGTAAACGGTCATCTGCCCATCCTTCCCCTCAAAGTCCTCTATAATTTGGTTTACTACCAACAACGAGTCACTGAATATATTGATATCTTTAGCGTTTGACTTGTGAGCCAACAAAAGTACAACTATGAGAGCCTTATACTTTGCCTCATTGTTTGAAGCTTAAAATCAAAACGGATGGCATACTTTATGTGGACACCCCCTTATCCTGTGAGTTTCACCCATTCACCGCTTGCTGCTTGATTCTAGATCCGTCCACAAATAGATCCCATTTGGAATTATGAGGAATTGAAGAGAAAGTGGGAGTAGTATTATTGGGCGAAGTAGTAGTGGCTTGTATAGGTTCGAGGCCTATGTATTCAGTTATGAAGTCTGCTGCAGCCTGATCTTTGAGGGTAGTATGGGGTTTATACTCGATGTCAAACTTACTGAGTGTTAGGACCATAATTATGTGCCTAATATGCTCTGACTTTAGGTTTATTGCTTGTTTTTCAAGAATAAAGCATTGTTCTTATGACGTTTCTCGTTCTTGTTAGAAAATCATGGTTTGACTTGGAAATGCATTAAAGAAGAAGAATTACACATTTATTGGAGAAGGCATACACATTTCTGAAGTCACGAGAGAATTTGGAGCAACTTTGAGAAAATGACGAAATAGCTACACCGGAAGTCGCCGAAAGTTCCCAAAACTCGGCGGAATTCACCACAACTAGCCGGACCACCCTTGTCAGCCTAAACACTTTATCTCTAGCCTAATGGAGGCCCAATCCACCCAATTATGCATGCCAATCTGATTTGAAGAGAAACGTAAGAAGATGGACTACATGATGTCACTTATTTTGGACTTTAGCCTTACAAAACCTAAAATAATGGATCATGGCTTGGATCATGGTTCCCTTTATAACTCTATGCATTTCCACTGATTTCTGTGAAATAAAGCGAGTTTAAGTAAAAATCAAAAAGCATCAATTTTCTAAACTACACCAAGTCCAGTTCAACCTCTAACTAGTCCAATTTACCTTGAAACTGAAATCTCCCAAAAACTTCAATCCTTCGATTCTTCTTGCTCTAGTCGAATTAGAACGTGTTCTTGGTGTCCTTAGCTTCGTGGTGAGGAGAGCTTCAAAGCCAATATGTTTCGCCGGTCGACTTGGCTGAAAAAACATCAACCCGAAACCCATAAATTCTCGGTTTTTCTCCTTGAAATTCCGGCCAACTTCGATTGATTTGGTGGTGGAGACCATACGGGAAAGGAAAAGGAGAAGAGACGCTTATTTTGACACCTTGGTCGACGATTTTGGTGGCCGACCGAGGGATGTCTCCGGTGAGCCGTGGTGAGGAGAGAGCACCGCGCGGGAGAGAGAGGAGAGAGAAAAAGTCTTACCCAAAAAGGAAATTTTTGACTTTCCATTTTCGGAAAGTCCTATTTATGTGCGAATTGCGACTAATCAATTCCATAAAACTGTACAAAACTTTCGATGACCATAATTTCTTCGTCGTAACTCCGATTTAATCACTTGACGTGGCTACAGACTCATCTCAATAAAATCTACGACTTTCCGTAATATAATTTTCCGAAATAGAAAGTTCATTTATACTTGTCCATTTACGACAATTACATTTTCAATAAACTTTCGTTCATCATAACTTTCTTGTTGTAACTCCATTTTCGGCATTCATTGCGTCTACGGACTCATCTTAACAATTTATACGATTTTCACCCAAAGTCAACCAACTTCTACAATCTGATAAAAAGTCAACTAAAAATCTCTCAATATTTACCGACGGTGACAAAATTAACTACCTTTCTTGATTAACCTTAAATAAATCATAAAAAAAAAATCTCAGGATGGGATGTCACAGTATGTTTGCATGTCTACAAATGTTTGATGACCATGAGAGTTTTTCAATATTTTTTTCATCATATCACGACCTGGATGTCCCAATTGATAATGTCAAAGCTTGTATGAGGCCGTGTCACACGCAATAGTAAGTGTGACAAAATTGGATTCAATCATCCAAACCATAGTAAATTATAATCCACTATGAATTTCCCATAACTTCTCCAAGTAACGCTTTCTACCACACTCCTCAGAAGTTATACATAAGAATTCTTTTCCATTCCCACAATGAGTTTCCAAGTGTAAATTGTTGGCTCTAATTTCCTTAAATCTTAGCAAGGTTAGATTGGCCTTAAGCACGTACAATACATCAATGATATGAATTCTTGTTCCATGTGGTAGCAATAATTGTGCTAAACCACACCTTTGTATAACTGGCGCAGAACCAATCATTGTTGTCACTGATTATGTGTATGGCACAAGATCTATAAAAAATTGCATATTCCGCAGTATAATTTGAGTAGTACCACTATCTGCTCGACACTCGTTCTCGCCTTCAACCATTTACAAAAGAATTTGAATTAATTAGTCTTTAAGACTTGTTGAACACTTTAAGTAAAAACTTAACGATTTACCAAAGGGTTGTGACCCTTAAAGTGTATATATGGCATAGTATAACCGATGTGAAACATATCAAAAATACTAAGTCATGGTCAGATTTTTGATGGGTTGAGTAATCCACTCGACGAGTCAAAATAACCCAAAATAAACTTTGATTTTCCGATAACTATTTCGACGGGTCAGAGATGTTTCTTGACGGATCGAAAATTGGAAACTTTTTGTCACAGTGGATGACATTCGATGGGTCAAGGTAAACCTTCGACGGTCGACTAAAACCTAAAACCAATATCAATTTTTCGATATCTTTCTCGGGGGTTGAAGGAAGTTTTTGACGGGTCAAAATTGTCACAATTTGGAGATCGACAGAAACGTGCATTAGACGGGTCAAAAATTCTATTTAGTGTACTGGAAGACTTCATTCGTTGGGTCGAATGAAAATCGGGCAAAAATTTTGACGGGTCAAAAAATGCCAAAACCGTTCCAGGGTGTGACATTTGACGGGTCGAGAAAGAATCCCGACAGGTCAAAATTCCCCATAATAAAAAACCATCATTTCTTTTATCTCATTTTAATGGTATTTTTGTGTCATAATGCCATAGTATTTTGTAGAATTTGAACCATTTAAGCAATATGTATGAACATAACCATTCTTAACTCTTTCAAATATCGAAAGGAAGAAATTTTATTACTTTGCCAACATCAAAAAACTTAAATCAAAGGATTGTTCTTATTCAAAACCATGACTAACAAATAAAGTCAAATACAAATCCATACATGATTACATAGCAGAATCATAAGCCTAATGCATAGACTAAGAAAAATCTGTAGTCTCTGAGCTTGCTTTGAGGATATCTGCTACAATTAGAATGGCTTCACTTCCATTTTCTATCTCATAGTCAACCTAGTGTGTGTCTTTCTCTGCTTTGCTTAGTATTGTTAACACATCTTGTAGGAATTTTGAATATCCTTTGAAGATCTGCATTGCTTATGCACATGATTAGTCACACGACACCTATAGCAAGGTGTCAAGTCCCACCATTCCTAGGATCAGAATTGGGGTGATTTTTGTTGGAGTTATTATAATGGTTGTCTTGGCGCGTGCAAGTCAAATTCTGACTATTTTTCTCCTCTACCACCACGAGTTTGATAAGGTTCAAAATGTTGTTTCCACTTATATTTTCGTGCTTTTTTTCACCAGTGTTGTAGGTTTCATGGACTTTCTTTGTACTGGCTGGCCTAGCATTGTTATAGAAAAGGATCACATGATGCATCTCTTTTTTGACCAGTACACTCGTAAGATTACTGAATGATCGAAGTCTTCCTTGCTCATAATAAATGCGATACTGATGGGAAATGGTGTCCATAGAGGTAGAAAATGTTCTTAAAGACTACTCGACCATAGCTTGGTCAGTCTTTATAATGCCACAAATGGCAAGCTCTGATTGTAGCTTTATCATATCCTGATAAAAATCGTTGATCTTAGGATAATCCAATAACGGGATTCTATCTCGTCGTTCTATGAGCTTTGGAAGTTGTGCGTCATGCACATTATTGAATCATTCTTGCAAAGTTAATGAAAGGACCCAACCCTAGTTTAGCTAGTAAACTAGAATTAAATCCTAAGGATTAATTAAATTCTGAGAAATTTTGCGAAATTTTTTGACATAATTCCCCTTCAAAATTGAACAACCCAAAAACCTGCAAAAGGAGCACACTTCTAAACCAAATTCCCACAAATAACATAAACAAGTACCAGGAATTTAACTCAGGAATTTAAACACATATTTATAACATGCTGGTTCTAAATACAAAGAAATCAACTCGATTACTATTTGAGAAACTGGAAATAATATAATACAACTAAAATTTAGAGCGACTTCTATGAACATAGAATACATATAAATAGAACTGACAACAGACTAGAACCTACTGAATGAGTAGTTGATAGGTGGACTTAAAGCCTTCGACGACACCACGCAAATCCAAGATTTAAACTGCAGCCTGGGAGACGAAAACCGAAAAGCCCAGGGAAAAACATTTAAAATATAAAACGTTATCCTGAGTGGACAGAAGCTCATAATAATCTGTGTAAATGATAAAATATGCTTTCATGCTTTTCCTCAGATTTCTGTAAAATAAAACGAGTTCAAGCATAAATCTGAACTCCTATGGAGGTGGTCGCTCAGGAGTTTTTCCCTAACCTGAGTTAAAAAAAATGTATATAAAAATATAGATGATGGGTCAGACGAGGCAACCTGACCTCCCCTAACTAGACTATCCAGTGATCAGCCGAATAGTGAGTGCATCGATGCAACTAACTAAAGTCATCACAAGAAAAACCTCAAAATTTAATCTGTTCTAAAATATAATGTAATTTAAACTGAAATACTGAAAATAAATGAACTCGTTATCGTCTGTGAAAATAAAAAATTCCACTCACAAGTTTGCGACTACTGCTGGGGTCCGGCGAAATTTTCTTAGATGCTAGTGTCGCGATCTCAATGTTCTAAAAATATGGATCATACGATATCAGAATATGCGTAAAACTATGGAAATCGGCCCTAAAAACAACCCCAAAAGTCCATCTAAAGATTTCAAAAAATTGCCTCGCCAGAGCTCCACCGTGGGCCACGAGTGGCCCTCACGCGCCTTTAGCCAAAGTCATCCAATGGGGGTGTTCAACCCTTCGTTGGAAAGCTCACAACGAGTACAACAACATCTCTAACTGGACCGATGTCCAAATCGCCGGCGTTTAGCCTGAATAAGCTGAAACAGACTGGAAAACCCTTTTTCGGTAACCTCCACCAACGGCGGCGCTCGACCTTAAAAAATGTTCCTCTCTCCAAACCCAACCTATTCCCTAACCTTACGCGCTTAAACTCACCCTCAAATCGTCGGAAAACTCTTCGAAATCTCACAGCCCAAAATCGGCCAGAAATTTCAACACGATGAGGCTCCGTCGTGGAGCTTCTTCAAATCTTCCTACCTATCTAGATTGACTCAGTGGGAGGAGAGGATCAAAACTCCTCAACTCCTGACCCCCAACTCATTTCGTAGCACCGCCACCGACGGTGGCGATTCGACGGAGTAAAACTCGATTCGGGTTACCTTCAAACCTGTAAATTTCCCAAAAACAAATACACCAAACAACCAAGGGAAGCAAGGGCTTCATTTCCTACCTTTTCCGTCGCCGGAGGTGGCCAAAATCGGTGAAGCGGGTCGGGGGCTTCGGGCCAATTTTTTTATTTTAATTTCCAAAATTCCTCTATTTATACCCCCAAGCTCCTAGACAGATCAACAGTCTAAAATCAATCATATTGCGATCGAAAACGGTCGAGAATTAACCGAATAAAAATATTTTTCTTTTTATTTATTTCTAAAGTGAACTCCGATAAACATAAGAAATTGCTCGTTTATCAGAAAAAATTTCCAAAAATTTCTACGAACTCGAAATTAAATAATCTACCACTTTTGTGAAGAAAGTCGAATCAAATTCTCACCCAATAAAAAAGTCGTTAATAACCTCGATAACGCAACTAATCTGCAATAAAGCTTAATATAACTCGATAAGCGCATAATTTCGTCCTCAAAATTTACATACCTACTAGAAAAGATGAGGGTACTGTTCTCATGTGCTGCTCTGGTTTCCAAGTGGCTTCTTCTATTGTATGATTCCTCCAAAGTATCTTCACTAAAGTAATGGTCTTGTTCTGGAGAATCTGCTCTCTACGGTCAAGAATCTCCACTGGTTCCTCAATATAAACCAATCCTCACGTAACAGAATTTGTTGAGGCACAATAAATAAGAAGGGTTAGAGATGTATTTTCGCAACAAGGACATATGGAATACGTCATGAACATATGCCAGTTCTAATGGTAACTCCAAATGATAATCAACGTCACCATATGGTCCGATATATTGTGGCCGAAACTTGCCACACCTCCCAAATCGCATAACATCTTTCCATGACGATAATTTCAAAAATACCCAGTCACCAACCTCGAATTCTAATTTATTTCTCCTAATATCCGTATAACTCTTTTGTCGATCCTGGGTAGCCTTTAATCTTTCTCGAATGATCTGCACGTTCACCATCGTTTCTTACACAATATCTAGACCAATAAGGCTTCTCTCGCCTACCTCGCTCCAACATAGCGGGGTCCTATATTGTTTCTCGTATAAGGCTTCATATTGTGACATACCAATGCTGGAGTGGAAACTGTTATTATAAGCTAATTCTTCAAATGCAAGTACTTATTCCATTTTCCCGAAAATTACGATAAGCAAGATCTAAGCATGTTCTCTAGTGTTTGAATGGTTTTCTCGGACTAGCATCTGTCTGCGGGTGAAAAGTTGTACTGAATCGTAACTTAGTACCCATAACTTCCTGTAAAGCTCTCCAGAACTATGAAGTGAAACGGTAATCTCGATCCGAGATAATAGAAACAGGCACACCATGTAACTTCACAATCTTTAGCATACATAATTGAGCTAATTTGCTCACAGAATGTTTCTCTGGAACTGGTATAAAATGTGCAGACTTCGTGAAACAGTTCACAACTACCTAGATACCTGTATGAGCCTTGGATGTATGAGGTAGCTTATATACAAAATCGATAGTAACATGCTTCCATTTCCAAACTGAAATCTCTAGATGTTGCATCAAGCCTGAAGGTTTCTGCCGCTCCGCCTTTACTTGTTGATAAATGGGACACTGGCTCACATATGTCGCTATTTCCCCCTTCATATTAGGCCACCAGTAATACTTCTTAAGAGTTTGATACATTTTCGTACTACCGGGATGCATTACATAAGCTGAACAACGAGCTTCATCAAGTATTTCTCATTTCAACCCTTCATTGTTCGGAACACAAAGTCTACCCTTGATCACCAGTAAATCATTTCTCCGTAATGTAAAGTCTGGTTATCCACCGCTACGTACTACTTCCTTTATTTTCAGCAATGAGACATCAGAATCTTGTAAGTCACGAACTCTGTCAACAAGAACAGGTCAAACTTGGAAGTTGGCAAGTAAAAATCCCGGTTCATCATCATCTGTGTACAGGAATGCGTCAGTGGCTCGCAACTCAGAAAGTAGTGGCATCCAAGTCATTTGTATATGTGATAGAGCAACTCCTGATTTCTGAGTAAGAGCATCAGCTACCACGTTCGCCTTTTCAGGATGGTACTCAAAAGTGCACTCATAATCACTCAATAGTTCCATCCACCTCCTTTGCCTCAAATTCAGTTCTGGTTGTGTAAAGAAGTATGTAAGACTTTTATGGTCGGTAAAAATTTGACACCAGGCACCATATAAGTGGTGTCTCCAAACCTTCAATGCAAAAATAATCGCCGCTAACTCCAAGTCATAAGTGGGATAATTCAATTCATGTGGCTTTAATTGTCGGGAACCATAAGCAATAACTTTGCCTTGCTGCATCAACACGCATCCCAAACTTAACTTGGATGCATCAATGAAAACTGTAAACTTCCTACTATCATCCGGTAAAGTCAACACTGGAGCAGTGGTCAGCCTTGTCTTTAAGTCTGGAAACTTTCCTCACAATCCTCTGACCAATCAAATCTAACTCCTTTCCTCGTAAGTCGAGTAAGAGGTGTAGCAATACATGAAAAATCTTGCACAAACAGACGGTAGTAACCGACTAAGTCCAGTAAGCTCCTAATATCAGCCACACTTGCAAGTCTGCTCCAATTCAAAACTGTCTCCACCTTTTCAGGATCAACACTAACTCCATATGCCGAAATCACATAGCCAAGAAATTTAACTTTGTCCAGCCAAAATTTACATTTACTGAATTTGGCATACAACTGAGATTCTCTCCAGGCCCTAAAAACAATATGCAAATGTCTTGCATGTTGCCTCTCGTTTGTAGAGTAAATTAGGATATCGTCAATAAATATAATGAAGAATATATTGAGATATGCCCGAAATACTCGATTCATCAAATCCATAAAGGTAGCAGGTGCATTCGTCAGGCTGAATAGCATAACCAGAAACTCATAGTGCTCATATCGAGATTAGAATGCGGTTTTAGAGACATCTGACTCTCTAATCCGCAACTTATGGTATCCTGATCGCAAATTAATCTTAGAGAATACCGTAGCTTCCTTAAGCTGATCATACAAATCATCAATCTGTGGCAGTGGATACTTGTTCTTCACTGTAACCAGGTTCAGCTTTCGATAATCGATGCATAACCTCATAGATCCATCATTCTTTTTCACAAATAAAACTGGAGCTCCTCACGGTGATATGCTAGGACGGATGAAAGTCTTATCAATTAGGTCCTGAAGTTGAATTTGCAACACTCTCAAATCCGCTGGAGCCATTCTATATGGAGCTTGAGTATGGGGCCTGTACCCGGAAGTAGTTCGATCATGAAATCTATTTTCCTAACTGAAGGAAGACTTGGTAATTCTTCATGAAAGACATAAGGATATTTCCTAACCACCCTAATCTGCTCAAGGTTAGGGGTAGAAATACTGGTATTCACTACATGTGCCAGTACACCCTTTCTGCAACATCTTCTCAGCTTTCACAACTGAAATAAGTCACGATGAAATAACATTTCTTTCCCTGCAAAATAAAATCTCAGGGAACTCTGGACTTCTAAATACTACCTATTTCCAATGACAATCAACCAAAACTAGATGATTGCTCAGAAAGTCCTTGCCCAGGATTAAATCAAAATCTGCGATGTCAAGAGGTATCAGATTGACACACAATCTAAAACCTCTAACCATCACGCTACAGTCTTGATACATTAGCCCAACTAAAATCACCTCGCCAGAGGGATAAGTCACTCGCCATATTTCTGATAAGGGAGTGGCAGGTAGATTAAATTTTTATGCTAATTTCACGGATATAAAAGAGTGTATCGCCCTCGGATCTATTAAAGTAAAAAAAACATAACCAAAAATATGCAACATACCAATAATCACTTCTGGAGACGCTTTGCTTTCCTGTAGAGTCATCTGATAAAGTCGGGCATGTTCAGTCTGTCCAGCCGGTCACCCTCTCTGGCTCCGGTCCTGATAAGTTGGCTGTCTGGGTGGTGGTGCGGTTCTATCCCCTAAAGTGACTCCCTGACAACCACTAGAACTATGCACCAGAAATCCGCCTGAGGTGTCCCTTTTCGGACACTCCTTCGAAAAGTGGCATATCTGACCACAACGATAGCAAACTGAAGTTCTAAGCTGACACTGCCCAGAATGATGTCTTTGACAGATGTTGTATAAAGGAAACTCTTTGGATGCTGGAGGAGTAGGTTGGTATCTACTAGACCTACTAGAACTAGCTCCAAATATCTGTCTCTGAGGTCGACTCCGCCTCCATCTAGGAAAACAGCAAGGACGACGTGCACTAGAAGTCGGAGATCCTTCACCAAAAGATAATGTGGAACTAGATGCGCTAGAGCCTCCCCTTTTTGAAGGACCCTGACCGGGCCTACCTTCCTTTAATCGTCAAGTTTGACTCCACTTCGATCGAAACCTATCTTCACATCTCACAGCAGTACTGACAAATTCGTCAAAATCTATGCGTGGTACACCTGACATGTATAGGGCAATCTTATGTCGCAAACCTTGTTCAAACCTCCAACATCTTTCTTTCACTAACCTGACAAAATTTGGTGCAAATCGGGATAAACAGGTAAAACTATTCCATCATGGACAAGTCTCCTTGCCAAAGATTCATAAACTCCTTATATTTCCTTTTCTTTGTTGCTTCACTGAAGAAGTGACTCAGAAACAACTCCTTGAACTCTACCCACAGGGTGGTGGTTTTATTTTTCTCTATGCTCTCCCACCAATAGTAAGCATGATCCTGCAACAGACCCACAACTATCGATGTTCTCTACTCTAAAGTCAACTGGGAATGGAGGCGGTCACATACTCGACCAATCTCTATAAGTCAGTTCTCACAAATCTCAGGGTCATGCGATCTTGCAAAGGGAACTGCTGCAATTGATTTAGCTTTGGTGTCTAAATCATCATGACCTTTACGTGGTGCTGGCATCATGCGTGTAATTAATTCACGCATCTGTTAGGCCAAAGAATGTGCTTCATCCTGTTGAGCTTCTTGTCGTGGCATATTAACCTAAAAGTCCACAAAATGATATTTAGCTCACTCAAAGAGACCAAGAAAAATGGCTCAACTAGGAGATTCCAGACAGTTATTAATGTACAACACTTGGAGCTGTGATGGGGATCCTATGGCCGGTTGGGCCATCCTCCCGAGAGTGTTGTACACTATCAAATGTTTGTACTGATATGACCAAGAGTCTACAGAATCTGCAACCTAATGCTCTGATACCAAGCTGAAAGGATCGAACCCTAGTTTAGCTACTAAACTAGAATTAAATCCTAACGATTAATTATATTCGGAGAAATTCTATGAAATTTTTTCACATAATTCTCCTTGAAAACTGAACAACCCAAAAACCTGCAAGAGGAGCACACTTCTAAACCGAATTCTCATAAACAAACCATGGACCACAAATTGTCTATTTGAATTTCTCAATAAATAACATAAACAAGAACCAAGAATTTAACTCAGGAATTTAAACGCATATTTATAACATGCTGGTTCTGAATACAAACAAATCAAACTCGACTACTATTCGAAAAACTGGAAATAACATAATACAACTGGAATTCAGAGCGACTTCTATGAACATAAAATACATATAAATAGATCTGACAGTAGACTAGAACCTACTGAATGAGTAGTTGACAGGTGGACTCAAAGCCTTCGACGACACCACGCAAATCTAAGATTTAAACTGCAGCTTGGGAGACGAAAACTGAAAATCCCAGGGAAAGACATTTAAAATATAAAACGTTATCCTGCGTGGACAGAAGCTCATAATAATCTGTGTAAATGACAAAATATGCTTTCATGCCTTTCTTCAGATTTCTGTAAAATAAAGCGAGTTCAAGTATAAATCTGAACTCTGGTGGAGGTGGTCGCTCAGACGTTTTTTCCTAACCTGATTCAACAAACTGTATATAAAAATATAGGTGATGGGTCAGACGAGACAATCTGACCTCCTCTGACTGGACTATCCGATGATCAACCAAATAGTGAGTGCATCGATGCAACTAACTAAAGTCATCACAAGAAAAACCTCAAAATTTGATATGTTCTAAAATATACTTTAATTTAAACTGAAATACTAAAATACTGAAAATAAAAAGGTCAACTCACAAGTCTGCGACTACTGCTGAGGTCCAACGGAATTTTCTTTGCTGCTAGTGTCACGATCTCGATGTCCTAAAAATATAGATCATAGGATATCAGAATATGCATAAAACTATGGAAATCGACCCTAAACAAAATCCCAGAAGTCCCTCCAAAGATTTCAAAAAATTGTCTTGCCGAAGCTCCGCCGTAGGTGGCGGCGAGTGGCCCTCACGTGCCTCCACAGGCGGCAGCACGTGAGCCACACGCACCTTCAACCAAAGTGATCCAATGAGGGTGTTCGACCCCTCGTTGGAAAGCTCACAACGAGTACAACAACATCTCTAACTGAATCGATGTCCAAATCGCCAGCGTTTGGCTGGAATAAGCCGAAACAGACTGGAAAACTCTTTTCTGGTAACCTCCACTGACGGTGGTGCTCGACCCCAAAAAATGTTCCTCACTCCAAACCCAACCTATTCCCTAACCTTACGCGCTCAAACTCGCCCTTAAATTGCCGGAAAACTCTTCGAAATCTCACGGCCCAAAACCGGCCCAAAATTTCAACACGACCAGGCTCCGTCATAGAGCTTCGTCAGATCTTCCTACCTATCCAGATTGACTTAGTGGGAGGAGAAGATCAAAACCCCTCAACTCCCAACCCCCAACTCACGTTAGAGGACCACTACCGACAACGGGGATTCGACGAAGTAAAACTCGATTCGAGTTATGTCCAAACCTTCAAATTTCCCAAAAACAAATACACCAAACAATCAAGGGAAGAGTATTCTTAACATCTAATATCTATCTATGGTATTCTGCTCCTTGACTATCAAGGATATCAAATTTTGGCCTTGTCGGCTCAATCATCTACAAAAGACAAGATATGTAATTAGTTTACCGATCGAAAAACTACGATCATTAATATCAAGTTTAGAGAATAAGAAACATGATCCATGATGTATGGTCACAAAAATATATGCAAAATCGGTGGCTCCATACCACTCCCTAGAAAAGCGTGACTACCACAGAGTCACAAATATTGACTTCCCCTTTTTTTCAATGTGAAATTATAATTAATCGTGATATTCACTGATAACCTTGACTCCCCTAAGACCGTCACTTATCTTTAAACTTTGAGGAATGGTGATTTAATCTCCTTCACTCGTACATGCATTATTCCATAAGAACTAGAGACATATAATAATTCATTGTATTTTAAACCTAAATCTAGACCTAGATCTAGGGTGTTGCAATAATTAAGTTTTGTAACATAATCTCTAAATCAAATAGAGTTAGTAGATTTACCTTGAGGATATTATGATCGGTATGAAAACTTCGCCGAAAAGAAGTTTGAAGGGAAAACGTCCACGAGTTCCGGCGACGAGCTCCGGCTGTGGAAAAATCTAGTGGTCGGCGGTGGAGAGATTCTGTCAAGGAGGGAGGGACGCCGGGGGTGGAGGTTTTAGTGTTTAGGGGTTAGGGGTTAGGGTATTTTTCTGTTTAGGATTTCGGGTGATAGCTATCAACTCAAGATCTGCTGATAATGTGTTGAAAGAGAAAAGTAAATAGATATGCAATAGATTGAAAATTATACTTTATTCATTGATAGATGACCTTAAATAGGCATTATAATCTGATACAATCAATATATCCCTGTAAATCAGGGATTGAGAGAATATCGACTTCTATTTTAATTAGGTCAAGATATACACAGAGATACCAGGAATATTACTCATAAAACTCATTCAAGTTTTTACACCAAATTTTACATGAATTCTAAACCATTGGATTAAACTATCAACGATGTAAATTGAATGATGTGGCATAACCAATTAAGAAACTGAATATTATTTAACAAATTATTTCAATTGATAAATTAATGTCTAGCTTTAATCTTCATCTTCTTTCTCTTTATTTTCCTCCTGGTTGTTCATCCATTTGGGTTCTTCATCTTCACCACACAAGTACAATCTAACTGCTCACATCTTAGTTTGAAGATATAGATCTTAAAATTTTGGCTCAAAATCAATTGCTTCAAAGATTCATTGTTTTAGAGAATGATTGGTCTAAATCACCAAGAGTTGGGATGGGTTTTGCGAGATCCAATCATCGAACTATCATTGCTCACGGTGGCGGATCCAGGATCGATAACTTACTCAAACTAATTTTTTTTTAACAAAACTCGACGGTAGTATAGCCTATAATGTGTGGATAATTTAGACCAATGGATCAAGGATAGTTAATAAGTTCATTTATTGTCGAAATTGAATCAAGAGAGTGAGATTGAGAGTCTGGGAGAGTTGGAATTTAGGAGCTACATTGCAAATGACACAAAAGGAATCTTCATCATCGCCGGGATTCTTCCACTGCCGAATTTTTTGGACTTTTGCTTCTTACTTCAAACCTTTTTCAGCAAAGTTTTCATACTGAGCATAACACCCTCGAGGTAAATCGACTAACCTTCTTCGAATTAGAATTAGGTTGTAAAACTTAATTACCGCAACACCCTAGATCTAGGTCTAGATTTAGGTTTAAATATCGTGAATTATTATATGCCTCTAGTTCCTATAGATTAATGCAGGTATGAGTGAAAGGAGATTTAATTACCCTTTCCTCAACGTTTAAGATTAGTGATGGTCACGGTTATTAATGAATATCACGGTTAGTTGTGATTTCACATTGAAAAAAGGGAAGTCAATATTTGTTACTCTGTGTTAGTCACGGTTTTCTGGGGAGTGGTATGAAGCCATCAGTTTTGCATCGATTTTTGTGACCATACAACATTGATCATGGTTCTTATTCCCTAAACTTGATATTAGTGATCGTGATTCATTCGATCAGATACTAATTACATCTCTTGTTTCTTTTGTAGATGACATCGACAGAGCCAGAAAGGCCTGAGTTTGATATCCTCGACCCACAAGAGGCAGAATACCACCATTGGGTGTCAAATGCTGAGAATACTCTTCTTGATATGATTCTGACGGATACTATCCAACCACTACCACCACCTAGAACTGATTATAATGTCTATTTAAGACTATTTATAAATAAAATATAATTTCAGATCATATTTTCTGCACATCTATAATGATATAAAATTTGATGTAAAACTATAATACCATACCTAGGGCTGGGCATGGGATAGGATGGGACGGGATTGAGGTCATCCCACGTCCCGTTCCGGTTGTTACACGCGGGACGGGATCGGGACGGGTCTTACATTTTGAGAGTAAATCCCGCCGGGCCAAATCCCAGATGGGACGGGACGGGCCCAATCCCACCACAAAATTGGAAACAAAAAAGAAGAAAAACTTGCTTACATTCATAAATCACAACATGCATCTATGATCTAATTACAATTACACAACTTGCTTACATTCATAAGTCACAATCCATAACCTAATAATATCAAACATAACAAGAATAACATCCATAATCTGTTACACAAGTTCACATATCATAAGTTTAACAAGAAAAGAAGAAAATTAAAAAAAATAGCAATACAAGATTAAAAACATAGTAATACAAGATTAAAAGCATAGCAATACAAAATTAAAATCAACGGTCAAGATCAATTTTAATTTATATATGGGACGGGACGGGCCTAACGGGATGGGAAATTTCAGTCCTGCGTCCCGTCCCGTTGTTTTTCTGATGGGACGGGACGGGACATGATGGACATTTTTAGTTTCAAATCCCGCCGGGATCGGGACGGGACCGGAATTTGCAAGATTTGTGCCCAACCCTAACTATACCATTGAACCAAACCCAAAAAAAAAAATCTAGCTGACCACTTCACACATTTTGAATACCAGAAGGCAAAGCCAGCACATCCAAACCATTAATCTTTTCATTAACGAGATCATGGTGTCCTGGACCCCTTCTAACCCATCACATCTACGCAGCATACCCAACAGACCCACCGAAGTCAATCATAATTAAATCTACCAAACCCTTTGCAGATATACCAACCATGTTATCCTTACCAACCGAAAATGCAGTCGAAGTGGACATTGATCATGACCCCAAACTTTTGCTTCACTTCTACGACGAAGGTTTAGATATATCGAGGAATAAACATACCTATCGCCCTCTCAGAAGCCACTCCATTCGATCTCTACGAAAGAAGTGAGAAGCACAAATTAATGTGGAATTAAATTTCCATGATTAGGACCTATTGGTTCCATGAATAATTGTTCATTCAAAACTCATATGACTTGCTATATAATTCATCTCTCTCTCTCTCTTTAGTTTGGTAGTTTGGACATCATTTTCTTAGCATATTTGGACATTTTCAAATGGCGTAGGTACTAGAGTTTTAGTGCCACAATTTTTTCCTAGAAAATCAGAAAGAGTTAGTTTTCTGTCTCCTCCTATCACTCTCTTGAGTCTCTTCGAGTATCCTTCCTCTCTTACAGCTAGCATCACCAAAAATGAGGTCCAAACCTCAATGTGGCATCAATCTCAAGCTCATGGTCCTCTTTTCCTTCTTCCTCTTGCTCTTCACCATCTTAATTCTCCGATCAAACTTCTCATCCTCTCCCCTGAAGTCTCCATCATCAATCTCAGAAACCCACATCTCAAATTCCTCCAACGACGACAACACCCAAGTCCCAAAATGCCCAACACTCGAAACACCCTTCATCCCCACATGCACAAAAACCCCACCTTCTCTAGCCAATGCCCTCATCCACTACGCCACCACAAACATCACCCCGCAGCAAACCTTCAAAGAAATCTCGGTCTCCGCTAGGGTTTTAGCCAAGAAATCTCCATGCAACTTCTTGGTCTTCGGCTTAGGCCTCGATAGCCTCATGTGGGCGGCGCTCAACCACGGCGGCAGAACCGTCTTCCTCGAAGAGGACAAGTCCTGGATCGACACCATCAAACAAAGACTCCCAAACCTAGAATCCTATCACGTCGTCTACGACACCAAAGTGCACGAGGCCGAGAAGCTTCTAGAACACAGCATGAATAAGGAAGAGTGCAAGGTCGTGACTGATCCTAGATTCTCCAAGTGCCAGCTGGCGCTGAAGAACTTACCCGGAGATGTGTACGATATGGAGTGGGACGTGATCATGGTGGACGCCCCGACGGGTTACTTTGACAAGGCGCCGGGAAGGATGAGCGCTATCTACACGGCGGGGTTGATGGGGAGGAACAGAGAGGAGGGTGAGATTGATGTGTTTGTGCACGATGTGGACAGAGTGGTTGAGGATAAGTTCTCCAAGACTTTCCTCTGTGAAGGTTATTTGAGAGAGCAAGAGGGAAGGATTAGGCATTTTACTATTCCCAGTCATAGGGCACGTCTCGGCAGACCCTTCTGTCCATAGATATCGATCGTTCTTGGATCTTCTTCTTCTTCTTTCTTCTTCTTCCTTAATTTCATCTTCGACTTCTGTACGTACGTAGCATTTCGATGATTAATTTTGTGGGTTTAATTAAATCTACTTAATATGTAATAATTCTGATGCAAAGTTGAGATATTTGATTGATTTCAATTAGAGTCGTTGCCTTGATCTCTTATTCCATTTATTTTTGTCTAGTCTAGCTAATGAAGTTGTTAGCTACTGCCACCTCAAAATAAGGTCATCGCACAATGCAGAATAATTCATGGAGCTAGTGACACCTGCTACGTACAAATATAGGAGATAGAACTAGAACACATAGTGAGATGAAGAAATTCCCCGTGTTGTGTACGAAAGTTTCCAGGTCAATAAAACTTCTATTGTTCATATATACTTTGCCCAATCACATGTATGTTTCTATCAACTTCAACTTAAACATCGTATCAGCAAATTTACGTCGTAAAAGAGTTTTCCTACGACCAACATCAAACAGTAATCTGGTTTCTTAATCGAAATTCTGAAGAAAAGATAGTAAATATTGTACTAGTACATGGAGGTACATTGGTTCTCTAAACTTTACGTTTTTCAGTTTTTTTATGTAGGCTTCTAATCTGGTTTATTAAACTGCGGATCGTATTATCTTTGAGGAATTGTTGTTATGCTTGAATGCTCACCAGTTGATTGCTAGAAATTAGTGAAGGAGTGTCTGAGTTTAAATCGATGTCTCAAGTCTTTATAGGCTCTTGAGTAAGCTTTCTAAAGCAGTCTTTAAAAAAAAATATGTTCAAAGTTTAATCTTTAGTGTTTAAGTTGGCCAGTTCAATCGTAGCACACACCCCCTCAGTTATGGTATCAAAGCATAGTTCAGCTCAATAATAGTATAGTTATATTAGTAAAGTACCTTGAAAACGATAGCCATAATTACAAGTAGTGAAGGAAAACCAAAACAAAAAATTGGGTTTTAATTTGTATGATCGAATACCTCAACCAAGAAATTCCTGAACATCAAAGAAGAAAATTCGATCACTTTACATCAAAATAGTTTAATTTGTTATTTTTCATAAAAAATCATAAGCATATTTTACACAGCGAGGATAATCCATTAGTAAATAGTGTTTATAGATCAAAATAGTTTAGATCAAAATAGTTTAATTACTCGACATCAAAGAAGAAAATTCATTTTAGATCAAAATAGTTTAATTTGTTATTTTTCATAGAAAAATCATAAGCATATTTTACACAACGAGGATAATCCATTAGTCAATATTGTAATAGATCTTTTAATTAGTCAAGCGAAAAATATAAAAGTAGAACAAAATAAACATATATAATAGCAACATACAGAAAGTTTTAGAGTATTTTCAGAAAAATTTCTTACAAATAATTAGACAGAACTTCAGTTTTAAATCATCTCAATTAGAAGATAATAATAAAAATATACAAAGATTTTGAGAAATTCTAGGGTGGAGTGACTCTGCCGTAGATTTATTCATTAATTTTGTTCTTATTAATGTAAAATGTGATGATTTTTTAGTAATTTCGTTCAAACTTTTGTAAATATTCCAATGAAAATATTTTTACAAATTTGAGAATAAATTATTGTCAATGTTGTATTTTAGTTTAATTGTATGTAAATGATAAAAAAAATGGTTGTAATTTTGTTCAACTAATTGTAGATAAATATATAAGGTAGATCTCCTCTATCATAACCTTACCCAAAGGTTTCCTAATAAGAAAGAAATTAAGCTACTTGTAGACATAATGCATAGCAAGCCAAAAGCAAGTAAAGTTACATTCTCTAGAAATAGTAGAAAACTTGAAAACAGAAGTACATAAAATTCAGTTAGTACAAAAAAAATTAACAAAAAAAAAAAAGTTACACAACAAGATCGATAAATTATTAGTTTAGAGGCACTAAAAAAAGTAAGTAAAATAAATGAAGAACCAATAAGATTCAGTGAGCATAACTAATGTATCAAGTAATAATATTCCCATTAGACAAATAATATTATTATTCAGTTAATTGTAACTTCGACAAAATAAATAAATAGAATTGAAGAACAATTAACATAAATTAATAATATTTTAAATAATTCATTTAAATCTATATTACCATCGTTGATTAAGAAATTAGAACAACTTGGCATAAATAGTCACAAAGAAAATTTGGATATTCTTTTGATAATACAAAATGAAACTTTTTAAACGAAAAGGAAAATAAATAATTAGAACAAAAGATATTTATCATAATGAAGAAGAAGTACAAGATTTTCTAAGAAATGGTTTCTTGAGATCACAAAGAAATAAGCATACTTTGTACCAATTAGGAAGATCTGAAAATTGAAATAGTATAGTAAGTAGGATCAGTCAGTATGAAATTAGTTGTATTGATAAAGAAGTTACTTTAAATTAGGTGAGCATTTTGCAGGTTGGGTATATTTCATAGTCTTCATCAACATCTTCTTCTTCACTATTCTCAATTGACGGCTGGTCCTCATCATCATAGTCTCCATCATTATCATCATATCTGAGGTCGTCTTCATCCTCCAACTCCTCATCTTCAGATGCATTATCAATCGTAAGGTCCGTGATCTTCTTTTCAGTAAGATCTATTTCCTGATCAGGCATGGGTAAGTATTCGTTAAGGCAAATGACTTTCCTTGTGTCTGGAGTGACAGAAGTATTAGATTCTTGATATGCACTGACATTATCCCGTTGAGTGTGAATCAGTGATGACCCTTCGAGTATTGTGACACTCTATATTCCTCACGATTGAGAAGCACGGCTAAATATTTCCGGAATAAGGCACACTGCCGACGACAAGATTCGAAGCTAAACGGGTCAATTTTGACTCGTGAGTCAACGCGGTGAACCCAGAAATCCAAAAATAGAAACTTTCCTAAAATTGCCTCGTATTTATTCCATATACATACCGTACACATACAGCCCAAATCAACAGCTACGGTTCAATCTGATCAAGATCGGACGGTCACGATTAAATCAACAATAAAAATAACACTTTTATATATTTTCACCAACCGACTTCAAAACTAGATAAAATATTGCTCGCTTATCCGAAAAATTCTCCAAAAATTTTCACGAACTCGGAATTAAATACTCTACAATTCTCATGAAGGAAGTCAACACAAATTCTTGTCTGGTGAAATAGTCGTTAACAAATCCAATTATGTAACTAATCTGCGATAACTCAATTCCGTACTGATTAATACGTAGATTTTGGTTCGGGTTGTCACATAAACACAATTAGTGAGAAAAATCATTATTAAAATCGAATCTTTTTTTTTTGATAAAAGAAGAGTTCATTAAAATATTCTCGGCTTGAATAATACATACACAACTGGCGAGCAACCATATCTCTAATCAAGAGAAAAAGAAACTAATAAGAGCTAATACTACCCTTTAAAACGCTAAGCTCAAACATAGTCGAGCTTACTTGCATCTTTCATGGACAGATGAAAGAATTTTTAAAAAAAATATGAACATACCCTTAGCACTCAATTGTGGTAGGTATGTCATCCCCATGAATTACACAGTCCCAAAATGATGCAAATTAATAAGCCTCAGTACCAATAGTACTCAGCTCTAGGGTCCTAAACAATAGGACCAATACCAAAATTAGCTAAAAAAAACTAAAAACCTAGCATAATAAAAGCCCAAAAGAAAGCATGACAGCCCAAAAGTTGGCTCAAGTTTGTTGGCCCAGAAACAAAACCCTCCTGCTGAAAAAACAAAGCACGGTGTCGCATCCAATCACGAACAACAACTTCTACCACAACCACCATCCCCACTGCATACATCACCACCGCACAACAATCACCACCCAATCAAATCCCTCCATGTTGGCCATCGTAGATACCACATCGCCAGAAAAGAACCTGCAAAATAACCAGCAAACCTGACCAAAAACTTGGGAAGCAGTCTGGGCCTCGATCTCCCCTCCGGAAGTAAACCAAAGCAACTAAGACATGGCCAAAATAACCAGTCCCAGCATGGCCCACCGTCAGGCAGGAGAGAGGAAGGAAAAAAGATCACTACTTCTCTAGGGTTTTACTCTCTCCCAAGAGAGAGACTCATTTCTATATTTAATGCTAAAATAAAAATTAGTTAATCAAATATGTTCTTTCATGTGTTTTTTTTATAGCATTCGTGTTGTTTGATCATTGAAAATTTTCTATAAAACTAAAAAAAATTGTGCAATTTGTTCTTATATATTTATAATAGATTATCTTAGTTTAGAAATAACCGAGCATAAAAAAATCACTTGGACCAAAAATAATTGAACTTATCTTCTGTTCTTTTACACAATAAAGGATTTCTTGGTATAGGTAGCATCATTGATCTTATAATTAATTAGTCAATGCAAGTTGAAGGTATAAAGTTTGAGCAAATTAATTAAGCATAAAATATTTTGGAGAATTTGTGGTGATGAAATGGGAAGGTGAAATTGGTGGGTAATTTGTGGTGGCTGAGTGATAGGTAAATGAACCTGGTGGTGGTATTTGGGTTTTGAAGGGCAGATGGTGAAGTGTAGAGAAAGAAGTGGGAGGCTACGGCTCTAAAAATCAAGTTAGAGTGAAAAGTGATTAAAAGGTAATTGAAAAGTGAGTGTTTGTGGGGTTGAAATCAGATTTGAGTAGGTGAGAGAGTTTGAGTTAGGACCAATTGGGCCGACTTATGATATGAAATACAAAATGTCAAATATGTGAGCCCACATGGTGAGAAAGGTCCAACCATGAGTCAAAAGGCTTACCATCTTCATAAATCCACAAGTTGTTCTTCACCGGCAATGTTCAAAAAAATGGCCTACCCGGCCAAGTACTCATTGCTCTGAAAAACGAACCTGTTTTGGCCTGAACGACCATGTGAAGCAAAAAACTAAGTAATCGGCCAGTTGGTCAATTTGGACCGAGTATTCACTAAACTCGGTTTTTTTAATTGTAAAACTCTAAAACTTAGTCAACATGTCAAGACTCGAGACTCGAGAGAGAAATAGACCCTAAATCAGTCCACATCTTTCTTTTGCACTCACCCTCATAGGATCGTCATTCTCTAACTTCTCCACAGCTCTCAGCCTCCCCAATCGCTGGTTGTGGTCTTCCCTTCCGGGTCGCCACCACTGGCTTCAGCAGTTCAACTAATTCATAAGTTAGTGCGCAGTTCAAACTTCAAACGAATTTGATACTTTGATTTGCCTTGCTTCCCTTGCACAAAAATTGAGTAACTAAATAAGTGATAGATTAAAAGATGATTATTAATGAAGTGATGATCAAATGTTCAAACCCAGAAATCCAATAGGCAGTAGCTAATGTTTTGTTTCTCACTTTTTCTCGATCAGGTACTCCTAGTAGCTATGCTTGTTAAAAACTTGAAATGTTGATTGATGTTATGATGTGTATGTCCAGCAGGAAGTAGCTGATGTCATGTATTTGAGCCTATGTCTGTTTTGATTTTTGAATAATCAATTGTCAATGTGATTGTGAATTACAGAAAATGGCTAGTAATCCAATGTCTTCTTCTTCTACCGCATCCAATACAATATCGGAAGCCTCATCATTAAAACAATATTCAAAAGATCAAGTGCCTTTTGTGTGGATTGTTTTGCTCCGCGAGGATAAATTGAAATAACACATTGCTCATTTTAAGGGAAATGTGACTTCATGTCCTAGAGCTTCGCTTTATGACAAAGTCAAATGTTTAGCCACACTTGGTAAAGGAAAGAATAAGAAGAAATAAGAAGAAACAAAAAACTAAGCATGATGAAGAAGAAGAACCTTTAATTCTTCTATAGAAGTTTCGAAAAATGCACATACCAAAAAATACATTTTTGATCTTGTTGACAAGTGCATAGAAAGAATAGGGACGCAACGTATGGTTCAAGTTATGACCGGCAATGCTACGAACAACATGATGGCAACGAATTCGTTGAAGGCGGTGAGGTTAAATATATTTTGGACTTCATGTGCCACTCACACAATCAACCTTATGCTCAAAGACATTAGCAATCAAGCTAGGTTCAAAAGTGTCATTGAGAAAGCAAAAGCCTTCACTATCTCTATGTATGCACATCACAAGACGTGGACAATAATGAGGAAGGCCACGAGACAACAACATATAGTAAGATTGGGAGCCACTAGATATGCATCTTCATTTCTAACCTTGCAAAGCTTACTTGATAAAAAGCGGAATTTAAGAGAACGATTACTAGTGATGAATGTGATCGATGCAAACTTTCTAAAATGTCAAAAAGGAAAACTGCTTATGATACCATCGTAAGTGCTAACTTTTGAGGTGGTGTTTCAACTTGCTTGAGAGTGTTTTCTTTTTTAAGTTAAGGTAGTTCGTCTTGTTGATGGAGACAAGCCCTCAATGAGATTTGTGCATGGAGAACTATAACAAGGAAATGATGAAATCAAAAATGTGTTCAACGGTCAAGTATATTTGTATGATCCCATCATAAGTGCAATTGAAGTTAAAGCTAGTGGAATAATTGATAGCTCTTTGCATTTGGCAGGTTAATTATGTCTTGAACACTTACTATTTCTACAAGGAAGCAAATACTAAAAGAGTTACTCTGACTTGTATGATGCAAGCATTTTTGGATTGTCATGGGAAGTTCTTTCCGTGTGACTTTGATGGACAAGATAAATTGTTTAGTGTAGAGTTTCCTAAATATACATCGAAAAATGGTATCTTTGAACTCTGTTGGCCGAGAGGGGATATAAGAAGATTGGAAAAACTCTAGATTCGGGTATGTTATATTTTATTTTTGAGGTGTTAAGAGTAACCAAAGTCTTCTTAGGCCCATGATAAATTTCTCGTCCATGTGAAATGCTCAAACTATACATTGCAGTATAGTATCTGACCACATTTATAATTCAACAAACACATTTTAACGCCGCATCCGAGTATGTTATATGATTTTGGCTTTCGTGTATTTGACTATTTGTAAAATTAATTGTGTATTTAACTATTTGTATTTTTTTTTCTCTCAAGTTTCATGGTGATTCAATCATAGAGGTGACACACGTAGATTGCAAATGATGACGATGAGAATTCTCTCTTTAACAACAAGTTCATCCGAGTGTGAAAGGAATTGGAGAACACTTGAAGGAATAAGTACATTTTATTTGTTTAGTGATTAGCTTATTTATGAAAATATATATGCATCTTATATTTACTATTTTACTTCCATTTCATTTTAGGTACATACGAAAAAAGAAATAGGCTTGGAACAAAAAGGTTGAATGATCTTGTGTATGTACAATTTAATGCCAAGATCATCAACAAGAAGAAAAGAATGAAAGACCCGCTACTTGCAAGTGATGTTAGTCAAGCACAAGGATGGCTTGTTGAAGATGGTGATAATGATCTTGAATCCGATCTTACATGAGATAGAGATGATAGTGTCTAAGTGTTAACAATAGGAGAGGATAGAGAGCTTGATGATAATGATTTTATTTCCGAAGAAGACACCGAAGTTGAAAAAATGACATATTTGGAAGTTTTTGATAATATATATGGAGTGTTTTATTTTTGAAAGACAATTTCTTAAGCTATTGTTTGAGTATTAAATTATGTGTTTAATAATTTTGATTACTTTCATGATATTTTTGTTTTATTTTAATATTTTTATCTTTTAACTAATAACATTTTATATTTTATTTTAATATATTAATATATTAATTATTATTTAAAAATTAAAAACAACAACTCTGAGTATCCCCGAGTACTTGGCTGAGCAGTAATCGGTAGCAAAATAAATTGCGACCTATTATCTTTTTTTACATTGTTCACTGGAGCATCTGCCAGAATTTTGTTGGGTCATTGAAAACAACCGAAAGTTAACCAAAAAAATCAATGATTGACTTTTAAGTTTTTGGACACATGTCTTCTTTCCACCATATTTTCTCCAAGTACCGTCTTTATGCTCTAAATTAGTATTTTCTCTCTCTTGTCAACGATTTCTTCTAAAATACTAGAAATGAGTTAAAATGATAAGATTATCTAATGTATTATTAAGTTTCTATAACAGGGAAAATATCTAAGCCAAAAACTATTTGAAGATAAAGGCCCACAAAAACATTCGGGCACAAAAAAAAAGATGTCGTAAAAGAAGAGCGAGGCTCTACAAATATTAATAAAACAGGAAGGAGGCCATCACTCATCGTCATCCCTATGGATCCAGTGTATTCATGGTAACGTTAACATTTTCTCTTCTATAAACTGGATTTGGACCAGTGGGAAAGCTAATAACAAGGCTGATTGCGCTGCTAATCTAGCTTCATGACATTTGGAGTCTTCTCCAAATTGGTGGTCTGCTTCTCCTCCTCAACTCCTTCTTGCATCATTAAGGACAAGCTCTTCGATCCTCCTTGGTATTGTTGTTTATGTTCTGTTGTAGTTGTTTTTCTTTATGTTGTAATAGTTTTAACGATATAGAATTCAGGATTAAATTTCCTTGACTAACTGTAGAACAAAACCATTTCTAAAGTAATTTTTTTCACATTCAACTACTTTTACATAATTGTCTCCACATATTGATCGTATGTATCAAAGAAAAAGAGAAAAGGTGTTTACATAGTTGGCTGCTATCTTTCTTGCCTTGTATTTTCTTTTCTCATCAATAAAGTATAAAAGATTTATAGGTCTACACTTTCATTGTATTATACTAGCATAAGCTAATACAGTAAAACCTCTATACCTCAGGACCAGAGAAAGTTATTACTTAAATCAGGTTATTATTTTATCGATAAATTATTAATTTATTAATTTATCAAGATTTTAAAATATTTTCTATTTAATGAAACAATACAGTGATAAAATTGGATACTGATAAAGAGATCACTGAGATTATGAATCCGCATGATCATGATCCATATTTGATAGTTTGTTATACCGATAGCTTCTCCAAAAGATCGAGGCATTTAAGGCCGTTATTACGTACCTTGAATAACTTAGAGCTACAAAATAAAAATATTACCAAATGTTGTGCACACATTGCACAAATGAAGAACGAAGTTTATTTTAGTTTTAGATGCAAAGAAGAATCTGACAACAAAAAAGTTTTTTTTTAAGAAATAGCTTAATTAACTGATCAAGAAAAAAGAAATTCCCGGCTAAGAATTTAATTTTATGTATTTTTATGAATATTAATATATATTATTACTTTATATATTCCTAGGAACCTAAATAAATTAGAAGAAAAATTATTAATTTATGCATCTAGAGAAAAATGATTATTTTAACAAAATTGTAGTTTATCGAATAATAAATTATCAAAATTTTACTTTATGTATATTTTTACACTTATGACTTTAGAGCATCTACAATGAGTCTCTCTATTAGAGCTCCTTGGCCAAATTATAGAGAGAAGCTAAATCTATTCTCTCCACTCATGCTCCTTATTGCACTCCTAGGATATGAATAATGCTAGAAGTTCCTAAATTTAAGGAGAGAGAAAGGAGCTCCTAGAGGCTCCTTGTAATTAATTAAACTAATTTTATTGTTTATTTTTCCAAAAACTTAACATAAACACGAATCCATACTCCCTACTTTTCTAACATGGCCGGAGTCCCAAATTTTCCATTCCCTAAAAGTTTAACTTTTAGCTATATTTTGTACAAATTTATTGAAAATATAGGGAACATCATCGGAGATGCTCTTAGAGCAACTCCAGTAGATCCCACATAAGTCATTTGTAGCTAAAATATAAAGATTTTCTCTTAAATTTTACTCCAGCAGCTCCCATATCTTATTAGCCAGTTTTTTTCATGTTTTCATCTCCTATCCCTATACTAAAAACATAAATTATAGGTAACAAAATATTCAATATTATAATTAGTTTTTTCCTTATAGATTGCAAATGCAATCAATAACCATATTAATAATATCAACCAATAAAAATTAAACACTTGTTTAGATATAACTGTTTAAGGAGATTTATTTTCCATAATTTTTGGTGTGTGTCTTGTCATAATTAGAAAGATTTAATCTAGATAGAGATCCAGAGAATCCATATTATATCGGGACAGTTATTATAATAGATTGTATTAGCCTATATATAATACATTCCATCAATGAAAGAGTGATAGTTTCAGTTATTATATTTTTCTCCTTTAACACGTTATCAGCACGCTCTGAGTTGATAGCAAGCAATTCGACAAGATTGCTCAACTTCTAAAGAACCACGTCACACGAGCTCTTCCTCCACATCGTCCAAACTCAGTACCGGTCATACCGAGGATAATACCAATCAAAGTAAATTTTCTAAACCTTCAACCTTTAGATCTAGGAATAAAACTTACTTCCTGCAAAATCCTAGATCTTAGGATTGTGATATTATGATATTGTGATTATTTCATATATGTGCCCTAGTTTCTATGAACTTATATTCATAGAGTATAAGTGACAATCCTTGAGGAGTCACAGTTTAGAAAAGAAAAGAATGAAATGGAAATCGATATTATGTGATAGTTCATCATGGTTTTTGGGTATGGTTCTTGAGTCACCGGTTATTGCAAATCGATTTTTGAGAATATACATCATGGATCACGTTCTTATTCATTAAAACTTGATATTAGTGATCATAGTTTTTCAATCGATACTAATTAAATCTCTTTGTACTTTGTAGATGAGTTCGAATAATCCGGCTATACATGAATTCAACATCCTTGGCATTCAAGAACAAGAATACCGTAGTTGGGTCTCCGATGTGAAAAACAATTTCATCGAAAAGAGACTCAGCAACACCATCAAACCCACTGGGCCAAATGACACTCCACCAACAGCTGAAGTAAAAGCTCAAACCCTCATGTTTTTGAGCCGTCACATTCATCCAACTCTCAAGAACCATTACATACAAAAAAATTGACCCCACGAAATGTGGCATGTTTTGAAGTAGCGCTTCAATAATGTACACGATGCACAGCTTCCTGAGTTTACTGCAAGATGAAAGGCCATTACGCTTCGGGATTTTCCAAAGATCCAAGATTACAATCAAGCGGTGTAGGATCTACTGTCTGAGTTGACTTTTTGTGGGATGGAAAGTCCGAGAACGACATGATTGAAAAGTCGTTGAATACCTTCCCAACATCCATGAACATCCTTGCTCACCAGTCTCGGCTCGAGTACAAACAGGGAAGGATTTTCGCCTTCAGTGATATCATCAATAACCTAGCTAAAAAGGAAAGGCATCATGAGATTATCCTAAATAATAACTCAAGACCGGCTGGTACTAAAAAGCCTGAGAATTATCAAACGAGAGGAAGGGCTCGTAAGGAGAAAAATAACTTTCATTCAAAACCTTACATGCATGGAGGACAAGCTCCACGTAGTGAGAGAGGATGGCGTGAACGTGGTCAAGACCGCAACCAAAATCTAACCTGGCATAGGAATTAGAACACTAGCTCCAACAAGAACCAATCCGATTCACAGAATGATGGGCATAGGTCTTCCAATTATGGAAAATTCACCTGCTATAGGTGTGGTTCTACAAAGCACATGCACAAACAATGTCGTGCTAGTAAAAAAAATTCAAAACATCTACACGAGGCACAAACAATACTTAGCTCAAGAGTCCAACTATGTTGGAGATTTATAGATGGATATTGATACCAATCTCGTCCTTGCAGAGGACAAGGAGGTGGACCTAGCAACTTTGGATTTTCTTAGCCTATGTGAAAGACGGTTATCTCTGTTATGTATTCAAGTTTTTTGTTTGTCTTTGGCTTATTTTTCAGTTATTTTTTGGTAGACTTTTTGTCTTGGTTTTTCGAATAAGAAAATCTATGATGTAATTTTTATCTTTTAATGTTGGCGAGTAATAAAATTTTCTCTATCTTTTAGTATATGAATCTGTTGAGAATGCTATTTCACTAGAAATTATGTGTATGGCTTGATTTTTAGAATAGCATATGGCATAATGACACCATGATACAGTAAAAATGAGACACAAAAGAGGGTGTTTTTGATGTCGTGGAACCTTCGATCCATCGAGATTTTCTCTCAACCCATCGAAGGCCACCCTCGGGTCGGTTTCCCTAATTTTTGATCCATCGAAAATTTATACACAAACACCTTCGTCCCATCGAATGAACCTCGAGTACCTATTTTGCACCTTCGATCCATCGAGATATTTTCTCGACCCATCGAAGGCGTGCCTCAGGTCAAGTTCTTCGATCCATCGAAGATTTACTTTGACCTATCAAAGCTTGGTATCGAAAAATCAAAATTCGATTTTTCGACCCATCGAGATTTTCTCTAGACCCATTGAAGGCTATACCCGGTTTTTGGTGATTTTGATGTATATTACATCGGTTTTATTGAAAAAAGATCAGAAAAATTCTAATCATATGTGGTTTTACATTGATTTTTTCATGCCATGTCAATACTCAATAAGAGTCACACCCCTATTCATATCTTTAAGTGTTTACTTAAAGTGTTCGCCTGGTGTTTAGTTCAAAGACTTGCTTATTTAAATTATTTTTGTAGATATCTTAAGGCGAGATTGAGTGTCTTGCAGATAGTGGTACTACCCACACCATTATGTGAAATATGCAATTTTTTGTGGATCTTTTTCATATAAATATTCAATGACTATCATGATTGGTACAACGTTGATTGTTCAAGGGCGTGGTTCAGCAGAGTTTCTGCTCTCTCATGGTACGAGATTATTCATCACTGATGCCTTATATGTGCCAAAGACCAATCACACCATGCTAAGTTTGAAGGATATTCGTGCCAACGGTTTACATTTGGAAAGACATTGTGAGAATGAAAATGAACTATTGTGTATCACCTTAGTTTAATGTGGCCGCAAGCACATTCTAGAGATGTTTTCGGCTATTCATAGTAGTTTATATCTAACTATAGTTTGGATCATTGAATCTAATGCTGTGACTCACATAACTTCGTGTGACTCGAACATATGCAAGTTTTGGTATTTTCGACTTGGACATCCAGGTTTTGACATGATGATCACAATATTGAAAAATTATCATGGTCATCTATTTTTCAGAGCGAAGAAGCATGCGGAAATCCCTAAGGCCCTCGATTTAGATGGGGCGGATGAGACTACTCCTCTCATTCCTGGCTCGGTCTCTAAGATGAGTGCAGCATAATCCCGGTAAAACACTATTAAGGCGTCATGCGTTATCCCACCGGATTCATATATTGCAATCTCTGATGCACATCGCTCATTTTACAAAGCTTGTTTATTAACAAAGTTACATGCACGTTCTTCTTTTACTGTTGATAACACAACCAATATTCCATTCTTACAAAGGATTTAAGGCGATATTTGTGGACCTATCAAACTGGAATGCATACCATTTAAATATTTCATGATTTTGATAGATGCATCAAAACAATGATCACACGTTGCTTTGCTATCCACAAGGAATATTGCGTTTGCAAAACTCCTGGCATAGATCATTAAACTTCGGGCTCACTACCCAGATCATCCAATCCAGGCTATTAGATTGGACAACGTAGAAGAGTTTACATCAAAATCTTTTGATGATTACTGTATGTCAGTTAGGGTTGAAGTTGAACATCTCACTCCTTATGTTCATACCCAGAACGGTTTAGCAGAGGCTTACATCAAGCGGTTACAGCTTATATCTCGAGCTTTGGTAATGCATACAAACTTAACAGTCTCTGTGTGGGGATATATAATGTTACATGCAGTTATACTTCTTTTTTTTGACCTGTAGCCCACCAACCATTTTGTGCACACCAGTTGATAACTGGATATGAGCTTGAAATTTCACATTTATGCATTTTTGGTTACACGGTATATGTACCTATTGCGCCTCCTCATCATACTAAAATGGGTCCTCAATGAAGAATAGGCATTTATGTTATTTATGAAGGTCAACCAATAGTCCGCTATCTTGAACCTTTGACACGAGATCTCTTTACTGTAACATTTGTAGATTGTCACTTCGAGGAGATATACTTCCCAACATTAGGGAGAGGAAGGAATGTATCTATTCCGGTTCAACGTAAGGAATTGAGATAGTCTAATCCCACTATGTCTCATCATGATCTCCGCACATCTTAGAGTGAGATGAAAGTGCAAATAATTCTTGATTTTTAGAAAGTAACAGACTTTATGCCAGACTCCTTTACTGATATCCTTAAAGTGACGAGATCGGATATACTTGGTGCAAATGTTCTTGCAAGGTTTGAAATCCCAAAAAATGGATTAGTTAGCACCAACGTCGGGCAAGGAAACGTTCCTCATGCCGATGTGGAAGGTGTTACGTCGGCCTCGGCTCCCACCAGGAAGAGGGGGAGACCAAGAAAATCCACTGATGAGCCGCCGGTTAAAAGGCATGCCATCGAGGCACATAAAGATCCATCAATCATCAACACTGTGAATCCTTCACATGAAATTGTCTCTAGCTATGATTATTTCCTTGAATCACAATTAGCATGTCTGGGGGACACTTCAGAACCTTTTATGATCTCAAAAAGCAAAGAAATCTTGCTTAGAACAAATTATGCATGCGTTCTTATGGATAGATCTTCCATGTTAGTCAATGATGCATTTGCTTATTCCGTCACTCAGGAGATCATAGACGATGATGAAGTGGAGCCTCGCTCTATTGTGGATTATCAACGAAGAACAGATTGGCCGAATTGGAATGTAGCAATCAAAGTTGAACTAGACTCTTTGAGTAAGAGGCAGGTTTTTGGTCTGGTAGTGCTATGCCCACCGAATATTAAGCTAGTTAGACATAAGTGGGTCTTTGTTCGGAAGCGTAATAAGAAGAATGAAGTCTTGCGTTAGAAAGCTAGACTTGTGGAACATGGTTTTCTTTCAATGTCGTGGAATTGATTATGAAGAGACGTATTCTTCGGTATGAATATCATCACCTTCCGCTATCTGATAAATTTGGTAGTGTCCGAAAAACTAAACATGTAGCTTTTGAATGTGGTTACTGTATATTTATATGGGGATCTTGATTTAGAGATATACATGAAAGTGCCGGAAGACATTACTATACCTAAATCAAGTAACTCTAAACCACAAAGTGTTCATGTGATTAAATTGAGACGTTCACAATATGAATTGAAACAATCTGGTAGGATGTGGTATGTACGCCTTAGTGACTACTTGATTGTGATGGGATACTGATAACGCGTAAAGCATGCATCAAATATTAACACAAAGTAGACACTCAACACATAGTTCACACGTATACAATTTAAAACCCTTCTTTGTAGATGTAGCATTATTAAGTAGGGATCGTTCTTAACCGGAGATTGAGGGTACTAATGCATGACAATATTTGTAAACATAAAATAAAAGGTATGGGGGCTTTGAAATTTTGGTTTAAGTTACTACGAAAATAAGAATAGAAATTGGTAAGCAAACATATTAAGAAATCCTAGATTCTATCATGCTTCACTCATAGACAAGTAAAAAAAACAAACAAGAACAAAGAACCCTAAACATGCTTGCTAGACCGAAAATAAAACACTAACTAATATACTTACAAGTGATCGACACATTATATCCACCTAGCCAATTCATGCTCATATTTATTTAGTGTCAACGCAATTCTTCATCTTCAACCTAAAATACATAGACATGCTTTTAAATTGTAAACGAAGAGTGCAACAACTTAATCATCTAAAGATCATACAAAACATGCAAGAGAGGAACGAAGAGCGTAGCACCTAGCATATTAAGAAGCTTTAAGCACATAAGCATGCATACGAATTAAAAGTTAAAAACTAAGAACACATGGAAGATACTAAAGTAAATATGAAACATAAAACCTTTTGTCAAACTTTATTACAATCATACTTAAAACAAAATCTATTACAAGGAAGAGATGAAGTAGAGAAGCTCATTGTTACACTTTTTATTCCGTGAAGAGCACTGCAAATTCCAAGTGGTGATTCTCAAATGCAAGACGAAGAGTGCCGATTACACTTGATCCGTGGAGAAGATGGATGCTCGGCCTTGGAGGAGGAATTTGCTAAGTATGAGAGGAAAAGTGTTTGAGGCAGAGGTTTGGCTTCTATATTGTGTGATGATAATGAATGAGTCGAGCTCCCCAATTTATAGAAGAAGATTAGGTCTTTTCCTACCAAAACAAAACTTTCCTTATGTACCCGGGTAAATCTGACAGTCTGTCTTCAAACACGTTTTCCCGGAGCAGTAGAGATCAAAAAATTATGATTCTTAATTCGTTGGAAAGAATACTTCAAGGGATATCAAATAAAATATCTGATCATTAAATTTGAAGTTGATTTGCATATTTGGTGCCCTTTTGAAGTTGGGTGACCTGGCAGCCCAGATTTTCTTCTTCTACAAGGAGTAGGAAATCTTGATATCTTCAAATCTTGCATTCCTTTTCCTCTAAGCTTCCTTGGCCGAATATACCATATATTTTAACATATTTTGGCCCTCAAATCAGAAATTTATCTTCATGGAATATCCTCCCAAAATTCGTCCATTATTTGCTCCATATATTCCGCCATATTCGCTCTTTCCTGGATCGCGCAGGAGAAATGTCTTAATCTTCTTGTCCACCATTTTGGTATCCATTTGAATTTGGTATTTGGTTTCCAATTCTTGACACCATGTGGGAATGCATTTTAGTAACCATTTTGAAGACCATTTCTTCTCCGGAATTAGGAACTTCTTCCTTAGCACGCTTTTAGCTCCAAATCGCCTCCTTTATTATTTCCTCCTTTATTTCTACCTAAAAACATAAAGTAAGTTAGAATCATATTTACTAAGCATAAAACAAAGTTAAATGTAGAGAGAAAAACATTAATAATCAAGCATAAAATGCGTAGATCAGATACAAGAATGATGATTTATGCCCTTACGTATTCATTAAAAGAACAAGGTAAGGATTTGTGATAGTAACAGTCTATGTATATGATATGAACATCATCGGGACTCTTGATGAAATCAATGAGATGGTTGGCTACTTGAAATCTGAATTTGAGATGAAAGACTTGGTATGACTCAATTTTGTCTCAGATTAGAGCTTGACCATCGAGTTGGTGGAATTCTTATTCACTAATCTTCTTATGTCCAAAAGATGCTCATTAATATGGACAAAGCACACCATGTTAGCACGCCAATGGTTGTTCGATTATGAACCCCAATAATGATCCATTTCGTCTGTAAGATGACGATGAGGAATTCTTGGGAGCTGAAATTCTATATCTTAGTGCTACTGGATCCTTGTTATATCTAGCTCAGTGTACGCGTCCAAATATTGCATTCTCAGTGAACTTGTTGGCTACATTTAGCTTTTTCCTTATGCAACGTCATTGGAATGGAGTAAAACAAATCTCTAGGTACTTGAAGTGTTCCATTGACTTGCGCTTATTCTTTCCTTATAAAGAATATAAAGAGAAGCTTGAAATCTCCAGAAAAGGGATGGTTGAATCGCAACATGCAGGTTCCAGGGCCTTTGACCCATCAAGTGAATCGCTCGACCCATTAAAGGTTGTACCCTAGACGAATCAGAATCATGCCTTTGGTCAATCGAAGGAGTTGTTCGGCCCATCGGATGATGATTTGGCTATGAGCACTATTCCTTAGTTTAGTGCAATCCTCTATTCTGAAACACCGGTTAATGTGTTAGTTGGATTTGCTAATGTTGGGTACCTCTCTGACCCACATAGAGGTTATTCACATACTGGTTATATTTTAATCATGGGAAATACAACGATTTCTTAGAGATCAACTAAGCAAACCCTTGTTGTTACTTCCTTAAATCATTCAGAAATCATTATTTTGCATGAAGCGGTTAAGGAGTATGTCTGACTTAGGTCACTCATTCATCATATTCGAGGGTCTATTGGATTACCATCTACTACGATGGTTTCCACTTGCATATTTGAGAATAATGCAACATACATTGAACAAATGATGTTGGGTTACATTTAGGGTGACAATACAAAGCATATATCCCTGAAATACTTCTTCAATCAACAACAACAGTTGTTGAATATCCATGTGAGCCAGGTTGGTTCGACGAATAATGTTGCGGGCTTGTTTACCAAGTCATTACCTAAATCTACATTTGTGAAACATGTGAGATGCATTAGTATGCACAGTATATTACAACTCCATGACTGAATTTACAGTCAGGGGGAGTTACATTTCTGTAGATATCAGGGGGAGTCTACATCACATGTATTAGCTTTTGTAGTTGATGTGTTGTACTTTTTTTTTCCTTTGACCAATCTTTTGTTTTAGCCATGAGATTTTTGTTTGTTTGGCAAGGTTTATAGTGAGACAACATGTTATGCATCATTCATTAGGTCATCAACACAAGAGTGAGTGTTTTTATGAAGATTTATTCTCCATAATTTTCGGTGTGTGTCTTGTTCTAATTAGATAAGATTTAGCAGAGGCGGATCTATACGGTGGCAAACCCAGCTCCCGCTGGGCAGAAATTTTAGGGTCACAACCAAAAATAAAAATCTCCTGGGCAGAAAAAAAACTGCTGGGCAAAAAAAAAATTAAAACCCAAAAGCCCAAGTGCTCAACCCAAAGTCTCAAACCCAATACCCTTATACCCAGCCAATTTTTCTATTCTCTTCACCCACTCTCTCTCTCGTCTTTTTTTTCCTTCTCGATATCTTCATCAGCTCATCAGGGACTGCAATTACTCAATCTCTCAATCCCCTTCATCTCAGCAGCTCAACCACTCCCTCATTACAAAGGTATTTTTCTTAAACTCTTAACCCTCTATTTTGTTCCAAACCAAAATTGCGTTTTGAAAATCAAATTTTGGCTATTAGGGTTATGACTTATGATTTGGGGATTTCTCAATTCTATCTAACTAGGGGTTATGAATTGGGGATTTCTTTATAATTAGAGTTTTGTATTTATAGATTGGAAAGGGAGTCCGGGAGATAATTGTGCAGGCAAAACTCTGATTCCTCAGGTACTTGTCTTAAACTCTTAACTCTTCACTTCATTTAGTTAATTGTTAATTTGAGATTGGGAAGGAATTCGATATATTTTTATAATGTGAAGTGATTGCAGATTGTATAATTATAATGTGTTTGGTGTAGATTGTATATTTGTATTATAATGTGATCATTGCATTGTATAATCTATGCTTGTTGGTTTAATATTTGAATAGGATGTTTGATCATCATTCCAAGAAACGAATGAAGACACTTTTTTCTTTTTATAAGAAAGATGTTGATAATCAAGAACCTACATCAGAGACGCCTATGCCTTGTTCTGATTCTCCTAATTCTTTGCCTGTAAATGAAATGGAAATTCCACCAGAAACTGAGTTGGATAACCCTCCGATCATAGTTGATGCTCCAAAAGAGCCTCCTATTCAAGCTGATCCTGGATTACATCAGTTGATTTGTACATTTCCAGTGAATGAACAAGATCTAATTCGAAGGCAATATCTCCTTATGGGACCTCATCAACCCAAGTTACAAAATTATCCACAAACTTTTGATGGACAAGATAACCGTCGTTTTCAATATAGATGGTTTAAACTATATCCTTGGTTGGAGTATTCAGAAGCTAGAAATAGAGCATTCTACTTTCCTTGCTTCCTTTTTGAAAAAAAATCCACCAAAACATCCTTTGTTCACTGTTGAAGGGTGCTGCAATTGGAGTAGAATGTTGGCCGGAAAGAGAGGAATTTGTGAACAGCATACAGGGTAATTAAATTCCGCTCATCAAAAGAATGTTCAAAGTTGGAGTAATTTATTGAGAACTTCTCAACATATTGATAGAGTGATTGAAAAACTTCCACCAGAAATTGTAAGGCAGAATAGGTTACGTTTGAAGACAACAATTACAGCTGTGAAGTATCTTGGAAAAGAAGGCTTGCCTTTTAGAGGCCATGATGAATCTTCTAACTCTAATAGTAGATGACATTTCATTGAGTTGATAAAGGGTTATGCAGATATGAATGAAGAGATTGCAAAAGTTATTCTTGAAAATGCTCCCAAGCATGCCATGTACATTGCACCATCAATTCAGAAGAAGAATCTTAGTATCATTGCTACCAAAATTAAGAATAAAATTCGTCAAGAAATTGGAGATTCCAAGTTTTGTATCCTAGTCGATGAGTCACTTGATGTATCTCATAAGGAGCAAATGGCAATTATTCTCAGGTTTGTTGATGAAGATGGGTTTCTTCAAGAAAGGTACTTTGAAATTGTAAGTGTTGAAGACACTACTTCTGCTAATCTCAAGAAACATATATGTAGTGTGCTTTCTAGAAACAATCTCCAAGTGCAAAATATTCGTGGTCAAGGATACGATAGAGCTAGCAATATGCGTGGTCAATTTCATGGATTGAAGACATTATTCCTTCATGACTGCCCTTATGCCTATTATGTTCATTGCTTTGCTCATCGATTCAATTAGCTTTGAATGCATGTGCTAGAGATGTTCTTGATATGCAATTGTTTTTTCAAATGCTAAGCTCTATTGTTGCTTTTGTTGGTTCTTCATCGAAGCGTACAAATCTGTTAAAAGATATTCAAGAAGCAGAAATTGCAAAAAGTTTAGCAGATGGAGATCTTGAAACTGGAAAAGGTCTTAACCAGATTCGTAGTTTGAAAAGAGCAGGTATGACTCGATGGGGTTCTCACTTTGCTTCGGTTAATACGTTGGTTCATGTGTTAAAGAAGTTACTCAGCTTCTTCAAAGTATGATGACTGATAAAGAGCTCACTGGAAGTATAAGAGGTGATGCAAAAGGTTTCCTTAAGGCATTGAGGGCATTTGAATTTGTGTTTTGTTTGTTGCTCACTAACATTATGGGAATTACTGATTTACTTTCTCAAGCCTTGCAGAAGCAATCACAAGACATTGTTAATGCTATGAATTTGGTTTCAAGTACAAAGACATTTCTTCAAGCATTGAGGGATGATGGTTCGGATAGTTTTTTTCTAAAGTGTCCAGCAATTTGGTGAAGATCATGATCTTGAAATGCCTAATATGGATGCAGCTTATTCAATGGGTACTGGCCGTGGTTGTCAACAACATGATGTTGTTACAAATGAACATTACTATCATTTTGACATGTTTAATGTGATTATAGATGTTCAGATGATGGAGCTAAATGACAGGTTCACAGAGAAAAGTATAGAACTACTTATTTTGAGCTATGCATTGGATCCTAAAAATCAGTTCAAGAAGTTTGATATGGACAAGATTTGCAAACTTGCAGAGAAATTCTATCCTGAAGACTTTGATACATCAGAGGTAAGAGCTTTAAGGTTACAATTAGAGCATTATAAGTGTCAAGTAGTTTTTGATAAAGATTTTCAAAAATTGTCTTCTCTTGCACAATTATGTAGACGACTAGTTGAAACAGACTTAGCGAAGCTTTTTCCCTTGGTTGATAGATTGATTCGTTTAGTCTTAACACTTCCTGTTTCTACTGCAACTACTGAACGTGCATTTTCAGCTATGAAAATTATAAAAATTAGGCTTAGAAACTAGATGGAAGACGGATACCTTTCAGGTTGTATGATGCTTCACATTGAAAAAGAATATGTGGATGATATTGATTCAGAGGCAATGATTGATCATTTCGAGTCTATTGGAGATCGTAAAGCGCAATTCAGATAAAGTATCATATACTTGTAATGTATGCCTTATGGTATTTTGATTTACAATTCTTATATCTTTTTTGATCGAATTCTTGATGAATACTATGTAAGAATTGTGTTTTGACTTATCAAGAATTTTACCTATTGTTGATGAATTTTTTTTTCGCTCACCTAACTTTTACCTTAGATCTGCCACTAAGATTTAGTCTGGATAGAGATCCAGGGAATCCTTGTTATATCGTGGTAGTTATTGTAATAGATTATATCAGCCTATATATAAGACATTCTATCAATGAAAGAGCGACAGGTTCAGTTATCATATTCTTCTCCTTCAACAATAACTACATTTTAAGTGATGTTGTTGGAGTAATTTTACACAAATGATTAGCTAAAATAGGTTTTAGTTATATTTTTAAACAAAATAAGTAAACTTTATGTGACATTGTTGGAGTTGCTCTTAATTGCTCATTTTCATGCAAAACGATAGTCTGAATTACTAAATACGTGTTACATTTTAAGAAATAGATATAGAGCATGTTTGCTAATTGAGAATGAGAATCAAATATTTGGGAATGATTTCAGGATGAGAGAGTTTCATTATTTACTTACATATTTAGGAATCTAAATGGAGGTGGATCCCACCTTCTTA
This sequence comes from Geum urbanum, assembly GCA_946800695.1. Classification (NCBI taxonomy): domain Eukaryota; kingdom Viridiplantae; phylum Streptophyta; class Magnoliopsida; order Rosales; family Rosaceae; genus Geum; species Geum urbanum. The sequence goes on along the minus strand of OX327013.1, from coordinate 5,930,122 downwards.
TCATGAGTCATTCCTGAATAAAATTTGATTTCCAAATGGGGATGTGAGTTTGGAAATCATTCTTCCGGAATCAACTTTTGTGCTAATAATATATTTACCTATATTTTTTTTAAGAGAACCTTATGTATTAATAAATGACTCCAATATGTTTATACTTAAAATTTAATTTATTTTCTAAATTGTTACTACGAATAGTTATATTTTAAATTTTTCTAAAGATATTATGATTATTATTTGTTAATTTGAAACTTTGTCTAGTTATAAAGATTGCTAGATTTGACGTTTACTTTTCGTTTTTTAGTATTTAGTTAGCTCATACGATTTTTTTCTTATGTCCACATTGTTATAATCATTTTTTCAAACAAACCTTGCTTAAATTGATAAAAAAAATTATTAAATATAAAAATATGACTTATTTTGTAAGACGTATTTCAGTAATAAAATTAATTTTGATTTCAATTTTTGTTATAATTTCAAATAATAAATAAACAACTCAATAAAAATGACATAATTATATTCCGATTTCTTCCGATTTTAATTCCCAGTCATTTCTAATTCATAATACTTCTAATTCCCAATAAGCAATCATTCAAATAATTAATGGACGGTTTTATTACTCAATAGCCTGAAACCAGCCGCCAGTGGACCATTGACCATAAAGACACAGCATAGGGATTGGGTCGTTCAAGGTACCAAACCAAAAATTCCACAAGCCGACAACTCCACCGTTCACAACTACAACAACTTTGAAACCCAAACAACAAAAACATCAGATAAACAACACCACCCTGGGAGCCTCATCTTCTATTTCTTCTCCTGTCTCTGCAATTCACATGGATTCTAAACTCTAGCCCTTCAGGTTCGTCAAATTGAATCTCAATTCTCCAAAATATGATTCAAAGTTTTAGCCGATATGTTTTGGGTAGGGCTTGATTCATCTGGTTAATTGTTTTTGTTTCCATCAGAGCATTTCAATTCTCAATTGATCAGGGGGTACTCCATCTGAAGAGCTTTCATCAAACTCTCGTCGATTCTATTTCATCGATTCTATGGCTTGTAAGTATATTTTGTTTGTTTCTTCCCCAGTTTCTGTTAATTTTGTTTGTGGGTTTATATGAATTGAGCTCCTAATTTAGGTAAACTGCAGAACGAAATCAATAACTGGGAAAATAACTAGGTTGGTTTTATTAGGGGAGAGAACCTACAAAGGCAGCTAATCTGAGTCTAAGTCCAATTTTTGCAAGTTGTTATTATCATGCGACATTTTTGCTCATTGCCTGATTTACTGCTTGTCTCTATGTGTTCCTTTTTCTGAGCTGTCTATAAGTGACCAAGCCAAATATCATCTACATATCGATGATGAATTTCGAAGTTTTGTCCAAAAGATCATTCTAACCCTTCTAGGATAACCATTTAGTACATGGGCCTGAGAAATGCATGACCTATCATGTTGCGATTAAACTTCCTTTTGCTGAACTTGTTTGTGTCACTGATCATAAGAAGATGTGAGAAATTTGGCAAGTTTGTGTCATGTCAATATTTGTTTTTCTGATCGAGTGGTAAAGGGGTGGATGTAGTCTGGTTTGGTTCTGTGGACTGAATAATTTTGTTGCCTGCTGCAGCTAACGGTCCTCCCCCAAAGCCGTGGGAGCGAGCTGGCTCCTCCTCATCTGGCCCTGCACCTTTCAAACCCCCATCAGCTGGAAGTACAAGTGATGTAGTGGAAGCTTCAGGAACTGCTAAACCTGGAGAGATAGTTTCGAGTACCGATAATACTATTAACAGAAATACTCTTAGTCGGCCTGTTCCCTCTAGGCCTTGGCAGCAGAACAATGGAGTTAACAGCAATTATGGGGGTTCGTGTACAATTTTGTTGCCTCTCCTCCCCTCATTTATGGATCACTGTTCTTTTCTTATGCTTCCATTGTGGTTTCTCCATTACAGGCTATGGTTCTACGACGAACTATAACTCAGGTTATGGTGCTGGAATGACTGGAACATATGGAGCTGGGTCTTCTGGGATGTATGGTGGAAGTGGAGGACTATATGGTGGAGGCATGTATGGGAACAGCATGTATAGTGGAGGCGGGTATGGTGGCCTTTATGGTGGGTCTTCTGGGGTGTACGGAGCTGGGTCTTCTGGGATGTATGGTGGCATGTACAATAGTGGTATGGGAAGCCCCATAGGTGGTTATGGAATGGGTATGGGTGGTCCTTACGGTGGTCAAGATCCAAATGATCCATATGGTGCTCCTCCTGCACCAGGGTTCTGGGTTTCAGCACTTCATGTGGTAAGGGGTAAGCCTTTTCTAGTTATTTTATTTTATTTTTGCTCAGAAGAAGGATGAAAAATTTGTTATTCCTAATTTATGATGCTTCTCGAAGGACAAAAGGTCTGTGTGCCATTGAAAGAAAAACAAAATATGAGGATGCAGATTAATAGTTTCTCTAGTAGAAGTTGGATTGCAGTTTTATTGGGAGTTAGCTTAGTTGGCTTTTATGTCATCCAGCAAAATATTACTTGATGATGCTCTACTATACATAATTACTCTATCTTTCCTGTTATTGTAGCTGCAAGGAGTGGTTAACTTTTTGGGTCGGATTGCAATGCTAATAGACCAGAATACCCAAGCATTCCATTTGTTCATGACTGCTCTTCTTCAGGTTCTAATCTGTCATTGTTTCTTTTTATTTCACGAGTTCAGAATCCACACCTTCCATGACTGTTCAAGTAAATTTTTTGTTAGTAAGTGGCTACTTTTTAGGAGTTATTGGGGCTGTCAAAATTTTAAGAATCTGACATGATAAACCGAAGATTATGTAGTGGAACTTGCTCTTCCTCCCATACTTAATTGTTGAATTGGCAATGGACATCAGAGGACTTCTTGTTCATGCTAAATAAAATTTTCATAAACCTGCTTTAACATCATGGTAACTTTGACTTCGTACAGTTTTGGGGGTCAATTTGGATGTTTTGTACAAACTTTATGGGAGTCATTTGGATGTTGCCCCATAATATTCTTCCTTTTTTCAGTTGAAGTGAGTGGTTGCCATAGCTTTGGAATATAAAAGATCTCATATTATGGCTATTATTGCTAACTGTTTGACAATATTCTGCTGCAGCTTTTTGATCGCTCTGGTTTATTGTATGGAGAGCTAGCTAGGTTTGTATTGAGGATATTGGGAGTTAAAACAAAACCCAAGATGGGGCCTCCACAAGTTCCCAATGGGCATCCCTTCCCTGGGAACAGCTCTGCTCCTGAAAATAGGAATCATATAGAGGGACCGAAGGCCGCTCCTGGTGGTTCCTGGGATAATGTTTGGGGAAATGATACCAGTAAATGATGAGGGAACACCAACATGTCACATGATTATGCTGTGAATCTTTGCTTCCATCACGAAAAACAGGAGAAAGGCAGGAACGCCACCCGCCCTGTGTGAATATGATTATAGCTACACAGAAGTTTAACCTCTGCAAGTTGTGCCAAAGGTGGTCTCACTGTTATTAGATGGACAAGGAAGAGAGGAAAATAATGTATCATTAGTCTCGTAGGATGCATTTGAATTGGATAAGTATCAAAATAAGGTCTGAATAATGGTATGTGTTGATGGACTTTTTATCTGCCATGTGATTTTTGTGTGTTGCCATTATTGGATACACCCTAACAATTTGTTCTCTGGTTAAACGTTGCATTTTTGCCGGTTAAATTTATCTATCATAATTTCATATTTGTATGTGCTCCGGGTGGTGACGGCTCTGGTTTAGCTGGGGAGTTGCGAGATATTCTCCCTTTTGGAGTTTTGGGTGCTCCGAGGAATTGAGCTTAGGCCTCTTCGATTACTTTGGTGTCTCAAGCCCACTATAGGTCTTGGGTTTTGTTTGGGCTTTTGGGCCAGAGATGTCAGCTTGTTTGTGGAAATGAATTATCTATACATACGCGTCAACCAATTTTTTTGAAAATTTCCAAATTTTTACGTCGACTGTATGAGTTGGTTCTGTAAACCAAAACTTCAAAAGAAAGTTGAGGAACACAAAACCCTTCTTTTAAACTACTCGTAGATTATCATACCAGTGTTCTACTAGCTAGTGACATATCACTGCGTAGCACACCATAACATACAAAGCTTAAATCTATCGGAAAAAAAAAACGTACAAAGCTTAAAGTTTCCTCTCGGGGAACAATATCTTATTTCCGAAGTACGTAGCGGTAGTACTTAGAACAAAAGCCTACAATTCTAAAAATTCAGAATAGATAAATTGGCTACGTGCAAAGAGGTGCAAATTCGTCGCAGTATACCCCGATGGAAGTTGATCAACATTTTCGAGTGCAGAAGCAGCGACGACGGAAGCCACGGCACCTGCCACCGGAGAAGCCCTCGTGCCTGCAGACGAGAGCACAGTTGTGGCCACGAATGCACGTCCCATGGAATCCATGACTCTGCGACTCACAAACCCTAGCCTCACTTGGCACCACCATATCTTCTGCATGCACACAAACAACATCGAAATATATATGAAAGCAAATATTCATCATTACAGTATTACCATCAACAAATGAGAGATCGACGATCGAGCTAGCTAGCTAGGAGAGTGAGTAAGACTTACGTGAAGCGAAAACGATGAAGAGCAGAAAGAAGAGAACCAGACATTTCCTACCCATGATGATAAACTAGGTCGTGAAGATGAGCAGAAAGAGCTAGGGTTGCTCGATGAGCTTGGTTTTCCAGCAGAAGAGTGCGTTTATATAGAAGGACTGTGAGACGATGAAGATGAATTGAGGGACACGTACTGATCTCAATGCACGTACGTGTCGAAAAGAGCACAGAGCGTCTCCCTTCACGTGCTACGAACTACTGCCACCTTCATGCCTGATGCATGCTTTGTCCATTGTATATGAAGCTCATAGATTAGCAGAAAAAAGAGAGAACAAAGCTGAGGCTTTGTGACGAGAACAGTGCTTTGTTTGATCTGGGTATTCTGCATGCATGTCGGTAAAGACGGTGACTCGTTATGTGTGGAAATAACACATGCATGAGAGATTATGCAGAACAGCTCGTTGGTGCATCTTCACGTGCTATTGTAAGGAAAAGCTAGAAAATCACCGTTGAACCACTAGAAATTTTTTGTAATCGTCATCGGGAGAATGCCTTATAATTCACTTCATTCCGAGACAACAATTCATTTCCGATCGAATTATAGATTCGATCAATAATCAAGGTTGTAAAAAAAGTATTGAAATTGGGAAAATTGTTCAAATTGCTTGTAGGAGGCTATAGTTCAGATGGAAAAAATCTGTGATGAAATCATTGATTGAACAGTAATCGACGCTCAGTTTTAGTAAAATCCCAAATCCTACTTCTTTTTGGCCGTTTGGCACCAACATTAAGAAGAACTCGAGAAACCTCAAATTATCTATTTTCTTGCCAGTATATGTACTAGGCATGCTACTGTCATGATGGGGTAGAATGTTGAATGCGCGCTGGTTCGTCAGTACTGAACTTTTAAGAAGGTATTGAAGACGGGGAGAGCTCCCACTCCACCTGATGAGTTCTTTTTTGCCAAAGTAACTTAGAACTTGAGTTTTTGTGTTTCTTTGCAGAGCCACGAGAATCGATACTCCACACATCTTATCTGGTGCAGAGCAGAGCAATTACCTTGACGAGTGTCAAGTATACAGGTTGTCGCGTCCTTGAATCTTCGGATTGTACATGCCCTCTCTGGTGCAAATCTTCGGATCGCCAGTTACTAGGGTTTCTTGAGAAGAGAAGAGTTTTGCCGAGAGCAAAAGTCGTATGCAGAGTGTAGAGGTCTCGATTGTACAAAGATTTCCTCTATATATAGGCATCGTACAATAACTTATCGTAGTTAACATAAGATTATGTGCATTAATATCATTAAATAACTCTAATTGTCGAGAATCCCTCATCCCTTACTCTCCCAAACTTTGCTTCTAGTGCTTTCGCCGACAATCCACGACAAGCAACAGAGATATACTCTTGGAAAGTTGGTTGCAGGTGCTTACGGCAAGTAGGGTACTCCTTTTGATAAGGATTCCCTATTGTTACGTTGAGACACAAAAATAGGTCCCACTGGGTGTGCCAAAATGGTTGGCACCAAAATTCCCAGGAGACTGGGAAGCCACAAATTGTCTCTTTTCTTGAGTGTATGTGTTACGACCCGAACGCATTTATCAAATCATATTAAGTTTTATCGCGGATTAGTCTCACTAACTAGGTTATTAACGAGCGAGAATTGGACTTGACTTTCTCCACGTGAGTTGTAGAGTATTTTATTTCGAGACTGAAGGAATTTTATGAGAATTTTTCGGATAAGTGAGATATTTCTTATGATTATTGGAAGTCGGCGTGAGAATTGTTAAAAAGAAAATTATTTTTAGGTCGGTTTAACCTCAATCGTTCGCCGTTTGTGGAGGCCGTTTGGGCTTTAACGCCGTAGATTTATGTTTTGGTCCAGTTATAAAAGTTGTAGGTAGTAGCACGAGCTTTCCAACGAGATGTCAAATGACCCCATCAGAGCACTTTCGTCAGAGACACGCACCACTGCCCATGGCAGAGCTCTGGCGAGGTAGGTTAAGGATTTATCGACGGGGTTTTCGGGATTGTTTTTAGAGCCAATTTTCATCATTTTACATGTTCTGATATTATGTGATCCGTATTGGCAGGACATCAAGATCACGACCCCAGTAAGGGGAATTATGCTAGACTCCAACAGTAGTCGCGGACTTGTGAGTAGACCTTTTATTTTCACAGTTACTTGCGAGTTTGTATATTTTATGCATTATGTTTTACGGTATATTTTAGTGCATTTAAATTTGGAGGTTTATTTTGTGATGACATTAGTTAGTTGAGTTGATGCACTGACTGTTCGGCTAATCACCGGATAGTCCGGTCAGGGGAGATTATGACAAACACCTCGTCTGACTTATAACCTATATTTTTTTATAGAGATAGTCGACTTAGGTTAAGTGGCATGTGCGATCACCTCCATTTATATTTCAGTTATACAATTTTGAACTCGCACTATTTCACAGAAATCAAAGGGAAGGCATGAAACTTCATTTTATCTATTTACGCAGAGTATATGTTATTTTTGCCCACTCACGCTAACGTTTTATATTTTAATATATTTCCTAGGGCACTTTGGTTTTTGTTGCCTAGGCTGCAATGTTTTCCCTGAGAGTGCTTAGTTTTATCGAAGGCTTCGAGCACACCTGTCATCTCTTCATCAATAGATTCTGGTTCACTGTCAGTATGTTTCATATGTGTCATATATTTGTTGGAGTCGCTCTGAATACCAGTTGTAGTATGTTTCTTTTCGTGTGCTTATGTAAATAGTTATTTACTCATGTAGTCATTGAGTTTACTTTTCCTTGTATTCAGAACCATGGACAATAGTTGGATACAGTTGCGGAATAGAAGTGATGTCCGGTATATTGATGGAATTAGAGAATTTGTGAATTTTGCGAGAGAACATGGTCAGGGAAAAAAACGTTTCAGGTATCCATGCAAAAAATATCTTAACTATCAGTATGTGGAGGTTAATATTATGATGCAACAACTGTACAAAAATGGTATGATGTGGAGTTACACTACGTGGAGCGAGCATGGTGAAGCAGTAGACTTCAACTCAGCAAACTTCAACTCGGGGTATAGTTACCATGGTGCCTCATCCAGCGGCAGTGGTGCTGGCCCCCCTGTTTGGAACCTAATTGCTGATTTGGTCCATGATGCGTTTCTAGGATTTAGTCCTGGTGGACACCAACACCAAGAGGGAGGTTACAATACCAGTCATAGGCATGATGACACATTTCCTGCTACTAGCTTGGCCACTGACACTAGTGAGATGGATAAGTACAACAAGATGTTACTTAAATCGCAAATTCCGGTGTACCCTGGATGTCAAGAGAATGTGTTGCAATGTGTGATGGAGCAAATGAAGATAAAAGTGAAGCACAAAATGTCAGTCAGTGCTTTTGACGAAATTTAGGAGCAAATATGTAAGTTGCTTCCTGATGATCACAATCTTCCTAAATTCCATTATAAGGTTAGAAATATCTTGAGCAGCCTGGGCCTAAAGTACAGGATAATTGACGCCTGTCCAAATGATTGTGTGTTATTTTACAAAGTGTCATATGTTTAGAAATGTCAGCCAGACAGGCTTTGGCTTGGTGGAAATCACGACACAGTACTGTGATTGAACCCTTTTTATTTGAATAGTCATAGCGAGTTCAATTTTTAGTAATTTAGTATTTCAATTCAATTTACAGTATATATTAGAATAGATTAAATTTGGAGATTTTCTTGTGTTGACATTAGTTAGTTACATCGATGCACTCACTATTCGGCTGATCACCGGATAGTCTAGTCATGAGAGGTCAGGTTGCCTCGTCTGACCGTCAGGGGAGGTCAGGTTGCGTCGTCACCATCACCTCCATCAAAGTTCCGATTTAAACTTGAACTCGTTTTATTTCACAAAAATCAACGGAAAGGCATATAGTTATAATTTTAAAGATTTACATAGTTTATGATTTTTTTCCACTCACTCTAATGTATTTTGTTTTTATGCCTTTTTCTGGGTCCTTTGTTTTAAATTTCCCAGTTTTTAGATTTGCCAGCTGAACTCATGACCGTCCAGAGTACAAAGCATGACAGTCCACAACTTTTGTTTTCTCAGTATAAGTTTTTAGTTAAAGTGTCGGGTTACTCGTACTAGGGTAGCTAGTATTAATCAGTCGGTACTAGATACTTTAATACGGGTCTTGCAAGACTTACTCTAGAATACTGTGGTAATCTGGTGTGGGTCTTGTCAACTGTGTACCAAACAGTTTTCTTCTTATAAGTCAGCGTATATCTTTTAGGGAAATCCAAAAAAAAACTCATTTTTCAATACTTTCTTTCCTAAAAAAAGCCACAATATGTTTTTGATCTAAAAAAAATCCATTCAATTTCAAGTGTATAACACCCTATATTTATTTTCATATTTATGAAAAATACCATTGGCTTTGTGAAACCCCTTCCTCCTTCTAAGAAGTCATCTGAGAAATAATCTCTCTCTCTTCTCTCTGTCTCTATGATTTTTTCGGATCTAAATCTTGTTCGTCATTTTAGATTTGTATCGAATCTTCCTTTTAGCGGTAACAATGTCATCCAGTGAAGTTGCTTGCTTCCTTTTAAATCAAGCCATATCTGATACTATACCTTTGAAATCGATCAGAGGATAGATAGAGATGAAACTAATGCAGAGGCTGGCTTTGTCCAGCGATGATGTTCTTAGAGGCTGGGTTTGCGGAGGCTGGATCCATGGAGGTTGAGAGTGATCAGCAGAGGGAAGGTGAGAGTAATCAGCAAAAATGGGAGCAGATATCTGAGAAAGAGAAAAGAGCAATCGATAAAGATGAAACGAATGCACAAACGGGATCTATTGAGCGGTGGAGGCTAGGTTTGTAGGAGCTAGATTCATGGAGGCTAAGAGTGATATGCAGGGATGGGAGCAAAGAGTAACCCTTGGCTTCAATGTGAGAACACCGATCCCAAACTTATTAAGAGAAGTAGCTCGCACATTCGAAGAGTGAGAGCACCGACATACTATTCATTTAAACAGTATCCATGTTGTGTCTGACCATTGTCATATAGTAAATAAATTGTAAATATGTATAGAGAAATGAATGGTGAAAAGGTGGAGAAAACCTTATAAAAAAGGTGGAGAAACCTATGAAAACATGTATATTTAGAGCAGTTGAAGTAGTTAAAATGTATATTTTATTCCAAAATACGTACAAAATGTCACATATCTTGCAACACCTCCTTATAGACAATATTTTTCGTACAATTATTAGGCATGTTGTCACCGTTATTTATAAAAAAAATTAAGACCCTTTTTTGACGTAACTTTAGATATCGCTACATATAATTGTCCATGAGTAAAAACTGGTTCAAACAAATATATTCCTACTTGGTTTAATGACTGGCCATGACTCTTGTTCATCGTCATTGCGTAACATGGTCTGACCGGAAATTGACGTCTTTTAAATGTAAACGGCCACTTTGTTTCTGTTGCAAATAATACTATCCTTGGAATATGACATTTTTCTCCCATGTTGTTTCCCATAAGTATTTTTGCTTCTATTAGTCTTTCAAACAACTTTGTCACAACCTCGTACCGTTACACAGACCACGTATTTGATATAAATTTCTTAAAAACATAATAGCCATACCAGTTTTTAAGATAAGTTCATGCGTAGGCAATCCGCTAAATTCAAGGTCGTTCAAAAATTCCATAGGATATTAAATATTGATATTATCGCTATTACCTGAATTGTATGAAATTGAAACCGAACTAAAATATAATTTATTATCGCCAAGTAATAATATAACTGCATAATTATTTATTCATGAACAATTATATTTTTTGGAGTCATGATAGCATGTTCTCTTAAATTTTTTTATCGCTTCTTAACCTAACTTCTTCCTCTTCCCACAGAGAAGAGCCACCATATACGGCCAGAATTCCCCTTATAGGCAGTTCTTCATCAACCCTCTTTTGTTCTTGGTTGCTTGCTGAATTCGTCAGTCGATATTGCAACAACTTTCCCTGGTCCATTAACTCCTAAATGGCGGGTTTTAAAGCATTACACTTGTAGATGTTGTGTCCTGTCGCTTCGTGCAATGGACAATATCGGTGTTTCTCAGCATCGTTCTTCTATTCAATTTGTGGTGGCAGTTTTTTTAATATGCCCTCATGCTTGTGTGTCCTATATATGTTGACTGGGCTTATCGTAAATCAGACATGATCAGTCTTCAGTGTTACTTTGCGATCTCCAGACTTTGCCTTGAATCTGGATCCTGACTCTTGCTCCTTCTTCCCAACGTCTTTTGTCGCTGTCTTAACTTCGATGTTGGCTGCCACCCTGCCTCTTCTTGCACTTTTAACTCTTTCTAAACGAATTTCTCCCATAACTTTATCAATGATATCGTCCATGTCCCTTGGTGGCCTCTTGGTGAGTTTTTCGAATAATGGTGTCCCATCCATCTGCCCCTCTCTAAAGGCTATTGCTGCCATATGGGACTCACAGTTGATACTGGTCATTTCTTCCTTAAAACGGTCAAAATACTTCTCGAGCTTCTCACCCGGCTTTTGCTTAGTGTTGAATAATATCGATAGATCTTTCTTCTGTCTTCTACTATAGAAGTACTGGGCAATGAACACTTGTGTTAACTTATCGAAGCTGGATATGGACCTTGGTTTGAGTTCTCTGAACCATTTAGTTGCTTGTCTCAACAATGACGTACATTCGCGAATGGTGATTGCGTTATGCCCCTGGTGATTTCAACAATGATATCATTAAGTCTTGATCCTTTAGCCTCTTTTACTGCTTCAGCAATGAAGTCTTTCCTCCCCTGTATTTCATGCAACAGGAAGATATGGACTACACAACAATAACAATGAACTTGCTCCGTCTACATAACATGTTTATATTGGCTCAGAGTTAAAGTGAAAAATAAATGATATTTGTATTAGAAATAGAAACGAACAACTAATTGGTCCACCTCAACGACATCTCGCACTGGTAATTCAACTCTAAGAAATTGCTTCAATGTTGTGAGATAGGGGGGGGGGGGGGGGGGGGGGGTACCTGCCAAAATCACTCCGACACCCAAGTCAAGAATGGCTCCCAGTGTTGTTGTCTACTTTCTCTATTGAAAATGAATGAATCTTACTTACGCTACTCATGTATATTTATACTACTCTTTACCCGCGATATGTGAAACCACTATCGATTAGTTATACCCACATCTACACATTCGAGCCCACAGCGCAGGCTTTGGCCCAAACGTCTTCCCCGCCGCATCACCAAATGTCTATACGTACGCCCCAAATCTCCAAAGATGAGGATAAATAAGTCAATACTTAACTTAATTCTTCACCCACATGTCAACCTCTGATTGTGTTTACCCCTGGGTTCATTTCTAAACTCAATCCCTCGTGGGCCTAACACAATTCAGCCATCCTCTTCGTCCTTGATCCCATGACCAACTTTGGCTGAAAATTTTCCTACACAACACCTATTGTTTTGAAAGGAAATAATTTTTTATAAAAAAAAATCACATTTATCTCAAACTAGTCTCGTAACTTTTTTAGCAAAGTTTCAAAAAATATACTTGAGTCTAAACTTATTTGGACGCAATTGTTCAACTACTCTCTTTTATACAATTTTCAATTTGTTATTTTATGACCGAGACTACTTATCTTATAGCTCATGTGTTGAAGATCAACTCAGCAAAAAATGAACCAAAATGAAGATCGTTTAGGTCTAATTTTATCAAATAAAAGAACGAATATTGTGAATTTTAATATCACATTAACAACCATCTTTTTGTGATATGGACTTGTGATCTCATCAGAAAGCAATCTCTTCTTCTAATCACTTCTCTCCCTCTCTCAACAGTGTGCAAATCCGGTGATAGAGTAATGTATTATTCAGTTCTACGAGAACTTCTTATGCTGCGGTATAAAACTTTGAAGTTGTTTTATCATGGGAGAACAACGCCATACAAGCCTGTGGGTAGCGTAAAAATTCTTAAGGAAAACGTGTGATACATGTGACTCAACTTAGTTCATCTTCTTACCCAAAAATTGTTCTTCGTTCTTATGTTTACATTTTACTAACTATTTAATTAGTATTTGTTATATTATATTTAGTTTAATATCACTCAAGTTTTACCAACAAGTAGTTTGGACAATAGTGTCCAAATGAGTTTGGACATAAATACTACTCATAGTGTTGCTCTATAAAATGTGTAAAAGCAACGATATTGATTGCACAACAATAGCAATGAACTTACACCATCTACGTGACATGTTTATATTGGCTCAATGTTAAACTGAAAAATAAATGATATTTGTAGCAAAAATTTAAAAAAAGAAGAAGTTATTTTCCAATTTGCCCTTATCTCCTCCACTACTTTCTAATTTCTATCACAGATTAAGTTTAGTGACTGCACTTTCACCTCTTTTTGCACATCGTCGATGCCGGCACCAAAAATACATTAGGCTTCGCTCCTCGCTATTGGGAGCTCTCCAAAGCTCGCCTTAGGTACTCTAATATCTTTTAACAAATAAATATGTGAACGAAGATTTTCTTTTTCTAGGCTTGGACTGATTTTGAACGACAACAATTGTTCTGATTCTATTGTTTGTTTTATATTCATGGAATTGTGTGTTTCATTTTGACGATTAAACTACCAAGAATGATTTGGGTAAAGGTCGACAAGGGGTTGGACTGGGTCGGGTTTTGGCTCAATGAGCCTTAGGTCATCTATGAACTTTTAAGCTTATGGACCAAATAGTGACCTTGGGTGTGAAGAGAGAGAATGAATAACACAGATTGCCAAGAGGGAAAACTTAAAAATTTTAATTTATTTTTTAATTTCTGGTTTAAGGGAACTCTTACAATGATGACCTTTATAATGAGGATTTGATGAGTACTTTTCATAAAATTGTCGTAATAGTCATTTTTCTATAACATTTTTACAAAGTTAACCGTTAGATGTTTAGATATTGATGAGTAGATCATTTCTACAAATTTTTATTTAAATTGAAAATCGTTAAAGTATCGAACAAGATCAAATCAATGGACAAACCAAAGCTGTCAAACATACACCGTTCATGTTTATAAATGATAAATCTTGATTACGAATGACCTAACGATTTTTAATTTTTGTAAAATTTTACATAAGTGATCTACTCATTGTCATCTATCTAACTAATGATGAATTTGTTAAAATATAAAGAAAAAGTAGATTTAATGAGAATGTACTAATCAAGTTCTCATTATAAGCCTATAAGGTCTCCGATGGAAAATTTCCCCTGGTTTTAATACCATTAATTCCTGAGTTAATCAATAGCCAATGAATATGTGCCACGCAAGTCCTAAAACCTCTTCTCCTCTTTCGCTGCTTAGAACCCTTTCTCTACTCTCTCCGATTTAGGTTTTCTGAAGCTCTCTCTCTCTCTCTCTCTCTCTACAATGGCTGTAAGTGATTTCTTCTCCTCTTATATGCTTTTTTAATTTGGTGTATGCAATTTTCTTTTTCTCCGGGTGTTTTCAGTACTGGTTTCTCTTAATAGGTCAAAGTTTTTAACAATCGTTTTGTAGTTTCGCTTAATCTTATTGAGAATCGTCAATGCTTGTAATTTCGTATTGGGTGATTCAAAGCTGGATGCTTTTTTGCAAAATTGTCTCTTTACTTGCAAAAATTGGTTCTTTAATCTTAGCTATTAATATTTTGGGACTTTTTGCTATGTTGAGCAATGTTCTAGGGTTACTTGGCTGCCGATCAGTCTTTTGCTAATATGAATATTAATATTGGGATTAAAGTATGACGGTAGTATCGTCGTTGATGAGTACAAGTTGAACTTTACTGCAGTTTTGTTTTTTACGGGAGATGTTGAATTTGATGACATTCTATTGATGTTTTTTTTGTTTAAAACTGATCACAGACAATACCAGTTAACCCGAAACCTTTCTTGAACAATCTGACTGGAAAGACCGTGTTCGTGAAGCTCAAATGGGGAATGGAATACAAAGGTATAAAGTTTACTTTTATTTGGAGAGTCTTGTTCAGCTTAACTTGATTAGTTGGTCCTGATTATATTTGATTTCTTCACAGGTTTTCTTGTCTCTGTGGATTCCTACATGAATTTGCAGGTACTATTTCAAAATTTATGCTCCCCCGTCTCATTATTTGTTATATTTCTCTTTTCAGTGAGATTAGAGAGCTGCTCGTACTAATGCTTTTTATATTTCTTCTCTTTTTTTTGTTAGTTGGCAAACACTGAGGAATACATTGATGGACAATTCACCGGAAATCTTGGGGAGATTTTGATCAGGTATGTATGTGTCCCAGCTAATGTTAGGAAGCCATGTATGACATTAGGATAACTGTGGGTTTTATTCAACACTACAAAGTCTCAGTAGTAGGCACACATATTTCTCTCTCCCCAATCTCCATAGGTTTAGCACTTCTGGCATTGGCACTGTACCATTATATACCACTGGTTCCACACTTACTTTGTCATCTTTGTGAAATGTTCTGCCTTGTTTCCATATATCTGTTTCTAGAACTTGCCCATTCTGGTCAAATGTCAGTTTGAGGTGTGAATGATAACCAAGATTCCGTATGTCGTACTCTCAGACAAAGACGAAGGCTTATTGAGACGATATCAAAATCTGCCTGTTTTGAAAGTAGATTTGCATTCTGCTGCGAGTTATGGAACTTGAAATGTGGGGTTCATAAGTTCTGCATATTTTATTGGTTGGATTAAACTTTCAAAGTTAGTTTTATCATTATACTGAGATCAATAGGAGGAAAACCAACTCTAATATCAGTCACCATTGGAAGTAGGTGTAGAGAACTGAGAAGATTTAGTTGGGCACTGCAGTGGTAAATATAGAGAACTTGGGGCAAAATACTCAATTTGTTTAGTTGCTTGGGTTGACTGCATCTTGACTTATTATAGGCTTCAATCAGAATATCAGATTGGTCCAGAGACAAATATCCATGGTAATTATAAGTAAATCAATACAACAGTAGTTAATGGATAAGAGTTCAGTTTTATTTGGAGTATATTGCTATGGGAAGTCTGTTCCAGTCAGTAGGGTAGATAGTCTTTCGAGTTCCAAGTTCCAATGGTCATATGTAGTGAGTCTTGAAGTACCTACATGTCTCTTGTATTCTATGAATCTTTAATACAGCTGGCGCAGTGGGATCTTAATATGTGGCTTCTAGTCAGGTAAAATGACTAGAGAGCAGAGAAAAGAAAAAGAGAAATGGACGTGCTCCACAATTGTTTCAACTTTTAAGTTGGGAATGGAGGTGCTGAGATGGGTCATTGGAGTTTATCTTCCTAGAGAGTATAGTTTTCCAAACGAAGCTTCTCCAAATGTGTTAATGATGTGGCCAAAGTTGAAATCCGTAATGCTTAGAGTGAATCCATATAGAACTGGAAGATTTGGATCTGGACTCCCAATCCAAACCCATGCTCCCCAACTTCTAGTTCCCAACCCCAGCCTTGAGGAACCAAGTGGAATAGGAGAGAGGGAATGAATGTGATATCGATTCCTTACCCACCCCCACCCCCCCCCCCCCCCCCCCCCCCCCCCCCCCCCACCACCACCACATTTTTCTTCCTAAAGCAACCTTAACAATCAAACTTAAATTGATACGAAGAAAGGAGTTAGTATAAGGGATCAGTGCTTTTTATATTAGTAGGAGTGCATTGGAGCTAATCATGATCCTCAGGATGTGCAAATGTGATTGATAGAAGCAAAAAATACTTGCAAGAGTTTGATAGAAGCCTAGAATTAATTGAATCTGATTAGTTACTGCTCCATTCTTTCTTGCATTAAATTGCTTGCCCTGTGTTTGTTGGATTTGAAATTTAATGTCTTTCACTTAATAGAGATTATGTATTAAGTGAATAATTTTAACCACACACCCAAAATGTGGGTGCATGCAGATAGTTATCCTTTCTACTAATTGGAACTATACAAGTTATTGTGCTGTTACACACTCTCTTTCACTGTAATCACATTTCCTTGAGTCCAGTAAGTTGATGACATTTTCTTGTTTTCATTGAACAGATGTAACAATGTTCTCTATCTTCGCGGGGCGCCTGAGGATGAAGAAATTGAAGATGCTGAACAGGACTGAGATGTTAACTTTGCAGCAGTGGTGTTTGCCTAAGAGGACAACAAAAGTAATCTGTATTCTGTGTCTGTATTAGCAGTAGTGTATCAAATGTTTGATTGACATGGTCACAACTCACAACTTTTAGAACGTTCAAATTGACAAATGGCCCAAAATTAACTCCGAAATCTTTTGATTTATGTTAGACCATAGAAAACTTCTCCAAATCTGCATTCTATTCTTTTGGAGATGTCATGGATTGTCTACTATCTTTGTTCTGTTGAGCTCCCGGATTGATTGGTCTCCGTACTGTTATACCAATTCTTTAGCTATGCGCTAATGCACTGATATATATCAACCAGCTATAAGTGAAGCAAAAAGCAAAAAATTAATTCTGGTTTACCGGAATGAATTTGGGTTAGCTGACTATAGTTAAGTACTAAATTTGGGAAAATAGTTAGAATGTGATCGCTCAACTTTGTCACGATTGACATTTGATGGCACACCAAGTTATCGATTCCACTGATTCCATGCGAACTCCGGCAACTCAGGCGCGGATACAACCACCCAATTGAAAAGCGGCAACCAATCATCATCATCATCATCCAGCAGCCTCTTATCGTTTCTTTGCCCACTGCTCAAGCTCGTCTCTGTAAGTTCCTCTCTGTCTCTCCTGCCTCCCCATTTGATCAACAATTATGTGATAAAGATTACGAAATTGGAATTGATTTACTGTCAAAGTTCAATTCTTTGATTGAAAGTTTAGTTTTTGTCAATACATTCATGCTCAAGTACATACTTGGTATTCTGTATCTGCATATACAACATGTTCTCTTATCTATTTCATGAATGTGCATGTTCATATGTTCATAGTTAATGTTCTTGTCTTGATTTTTTGCAGGTAGCAGATCCCTCTCAAGAACGGAACTTTACTTTGGAGGTATTTTGGCTGTAGAATTTATTGTTGTCTGTTTATTGCTTGATATTGTTAAACTACTTTTTCTGTTAAAAAGACATATTCTTTATTACAATGGTACTCGATTCGATTTACTTTGTGCTGATTATGATAATATGAGCTATTAAGGTTGCCCCTATTCCATACAACTCAATAGTATTAGGTGGGCTGTTACTTAATTATATCAATTCATGTGTGTAGCCCTTCATGTATGCCTTATCAATTCATGTGTGTCTCTGAGTCATAATGTT
This sequence comes from Geum urbanum, assembly GCA_946800695.1. NCBI lineage: Eukaryota > Viridiplantae > Streptophyta > Magnoliopsida > Rosales > Rosaceae > Geum > Geum urbanum. The sequence continues at coordinate 5,912,206 of OX327013.1, read as the reverse complement.
AGTTTTACACCAGAACGTTGTCTGTCTGTCTATAGTTTTATCTACTTCCACGTAGCTGACCCAAAAAGACCTCACCTTCTCTTACTCTCATGATAGGTAGCTACATCTTCATTGTCTACCTTTGCAAGATTCCCTTGGGGATCAAAATATCTTTCAAAGAATTTGGACAGCCAGGAAACTACTACCTTGGATCCTCCTATGCCTCTGCAGCTTTATGAATTTGGTACGCATTTTTCAAGCTACGAGACTAAAGTAAAATAGGGGCATTTTGGATACAAAGGTTTGATATATAGTTATTATAAGTTAATTTTTACAATGTCAGAAGGCTCATTGCATTGCATTGAATGGAATTATTATTTGAAATAAAAGAAGATGTATGCGACATCAAATGATTCATTACACGTAGTTATCGGGCCAAGTGAATATGCCGTTCGTAGTTGTACTATTTGGCATGTAGGTGCTGAGTTGATTGTATTTTCATTATTCACGGATTTCCTTGTCTGATTCTGAAATCTGTGTTGTCAACAGAGGCCTGCCCTTATTGCAGGAGGGTTGGAGAATCGTTGACAGAGCTAGATCTTTCAGTAGAGGTGAGTAACATAGTTCGATGCAGTATATATGTGAATATGTCGTATACATTGATTTATCTGTTCTTTACTGGGAATAAGTCAAAAACTTTCTCTCTACTTTCTGCATTTTATATACGTTTCAGTTTTCATTTTCTACCTCATTTTTTTTGGGTAGTCGAGATAAAGAAAAATAGGTAGAATGAGATGATGCGTAGACTGAATTTTGCTTTTTTCTTGAACGCAATTTTGTAGCTTTAAGTGTTTCATAGTGGTATTCATGTTGTAAATTGCTATTCCTGTAGTATAACAAATGCAGGTGTATCCTTGTCCAAAAGGCTCGATAAGGCAGAGTTGGTTAAAAGATTTGGTGGAAAGGAGCAGTATGTAATGTCCTTTTCTTTATGTGCTTTTAATGAAAAAATGTTGCTTTGTTTGATTTCTAGTTAGATGCGATGGGTTTATTTTCAAAGATTTAAATAAAACTGAATTAGGTAGTAAAATCAGGTCATTCTACGCATCTAATTGAAAGTAGAATTTGTAAACTGACACTTATCAAATTTCTCATCTGATTTTGCAAATCGATGTATTCACTATCTCAATCACTTACTCTCTTGGCAAAAGGCACTACATTGTTTAAGACTAGCTTTTTTTCCTGGTGCTTCTTTCATTTATTTCTCTGATTGTGCAGGTTTCCTTTTCTCATTGATCCAAATATTAATACTTCAATGTACGAAAGCGGTAAGCTACGAAAAGTTACTGTCACAGAGTTGTGAAATCTGGTAATGATGCTTAATATAATGCAATGCAATTGAAAACATAACTAATACCTAGCTAATGTACGAGGGTGAAGTAGATTAGCTGCTCTCAGTTTTTGTGGGTCTCTTGGTGGTTTCCTTGGTTACAATGTATGATTTTCTCTGTCTGCAGTTACTAATGAATTATTGTTCACAACAACCAAAAATGTCATCCCTCCATATATTTTTCTTTATACATATATTCTTTGGTATACGCTGATTGTACTACACTGTTAGACCATCTCCAACAATGAAGATTCTATACCTCATAATAGAACTTTGTAAAATCACTATTCACTATAGGACCTTCCCATTTCCAACAATGAATGTTATTTACCTCATAATACGACTCATTTTCTCATCTCCAATCATGGGTCATATATCTTATACCTTAAAACTTATAATTTTTATTATAGATTTTTTTTAATATTAAAATATACATATTGTATTCTATAATAATTTCTCAAACTATTTTAATTTAAAATAATCTATTATTGAATTTTTTTAATTAAAAATTATTAAGTAGTGTCATGTGACCTTATCCCTATTTCGAATATGATTTAGTTGTGTATTTTTAATTTACTGTGTTGTTGTGAGTGTATACTAAATAACACTTTAATCAATTTGGATCACTTTACAAAATATTTTTTATTAAAATTTAGAACAAGTTACAATATCACTATAATTAAGTAACACAATACATTATTTAAAATAAGCAACAATATAATAAAAGCAACAATACATTAATTAAAATTTATATTTTTAATAAATAAGCAAAATTACTGTTGATATATTTTTTATAATAATTTTTTTCAGTTTTTTTTATTTAAGAGAAAAATGGTTACTAAATATATATAGGGTATATTAAAAATATGTATATTGTTGGGCTGAAATCCGTACGTTGGAACCTCCATTGTTGGATAACAGACAGCAAAAGCAAGTGGCCCTGCCAGCGTTAGCGCGACAGTTTCTATTCCTCCAGTCTCTCTCTACGCGTCAACCTTCACCTGAGCTCCACGTGTCAGCTTCCTGCACCAACTTTAGCGCGTCACTTTCTTCTCCTCTCTCCCTCGCGTCAGCCCGTCCCTCCCACACTCTCTCTCCACATGGGTTGTTTTCTTCTGGGCCCACATGTTTTACAAGGTTCTATACCTCAAATGAGGTTCTATTTTAGAACCTTGTATATGGTATAAGACTGACTTTTAAGGTATAGGAATAGGACCTTGATGTTGTTGGAGATGAATTTTTCTCAAAGGTCTTATTATAAGGTATGAAACCTCCATTGTTGGAGATGCTCTTATGCATTCAAAGCATTGGTTATAAATAGTAAATATACTTATCTAAAATTTTCTCTTGCCCTTATTAACTAGAAACTCAGTGAAGGCTGTTACAAGGATATGAAATCATTATAGAAAATGGGAAAAATAATTGAAATGATCACTCAACTTTGTCGCAATTGACAATTTGATCACTGAACTTTAAAAAATATAAAAATGTCACTGAACTTTAACTTTATCTATCAATTTGATCACTTTGTTTATTGGGCATAATGACTAAATTGATAGTAAAAGTTAAAGTTCAGTGACCTTTTTGATATTTTCTAAACTTCAGTAATCAAATTATCGATTGTTGTGAGGACCCGACCCCGATTTAGCTGCCTAAATTGGGATTAAGCCCTAAAGACTATTAGAACCTAAACATGCTGATCTAAAAGAAAATCGAAGGAGAAAGCGAGGATCCAAAATTCATAAGTTAAACAAACTAATTTTCAGAAAATAACTCGCAAATCCACAATCACAAGAACTTAACATTATTTATGACACCAAATCAGCTAGACTTCTAATTTAACTGTGATAACTAAAATACTAATCCGTAGGACGGATCATCTTGGATCCTACGGTGGATATCGCTATGTCCCAAACTTCGTGCGCGCCCGACCTCAACTGAGACTGCAACCTGGGCATTTGAAACCAAAGGGGCCTAGGGAAAGGCATATAAAACATGGAAAGTGTCAGAGTGAGTGGACGAAAATAAATAATCTAAAGAAATCGTAAAACGTAATCTTATGTCTTTCACCGAAAAACGTAAAATAAAACTAAGCGAGTCAAGTAAAAACATATCGTAAATGTGTGTGGAGTTGTGCATAACATAGTCATCTGGTCAGGTGTTGTCGTGACCCCCCCCCCCCCCCCCAGGAGCCTGTGGCTTTTCCCGACGACTCAAACACAAAAACCTTCCTCTAGTCAAGCCCAACCATTTCTTCCAAAACACTTATGCCTAGTTCTGGCCCGTTTGGCCGAAATTGGGCCCGAAACCGTTTGGCCTTAAAAATCGCCGAAAAACTTTTTATCCAAATTTTGAAGCTGTTGAACCATGCCGGAACTCGAGGCTGATCGGGTTTGACTCCCATGAGGGTGGGCTACAAAACTCCTAACCCTTTGTCGCCTATCGTCGCCGTTAATCGTGGCCACTATCGATGTTGATTAGACGTTGATTTCCGTTCGAAAATCATGTCATTTCACTTCAATCGCACCTACAAACCCGAAAACTCAACACCCAATACATTCCACACATCACAAGGATTCGAAATATACCTCAATCTTCGTCGGAGGTGTCACTGGCGCCGGCGACCGATTTAACCCGAAAAACCTTAAATTCATCCCTTAAATATACCTCATCGCTCACGGCGTGCGCTTAAATCTGGAAAAATGTACTTTCAGCGTCATCTCCAGCAAATAATTGGTTACGTTGTGAGCAAACGCGGCATTGATGCCAACCCTGCTAAAATCAAGGCCATCATGGACATGCAATCGCCCAAGAATAAACTCGAGCTACAAAGCTTGACAGGCAAGCTGGCCTCTCTAAACCATTTCATTTCTCGATACTCGGACAAGTGCGAGACATTTTTTCGAGCTCTCCGCCTGACTCACAAAACTCTTCATTGGACGCCCGAGTGTGAAGTAGCTTTCATCAATCTTAAGCAGTATTTAGTTTCCATCCTTACCCTTTCTCGCCCGGTCACAGGGGAGGTTCTATATTTGTATCTAGCCGCTTCGGCCATAGCGGTCAGCTCCGCTCTCTTTAGTCACGAAAGCGCTGTAGAGTTGCCCGTCTTCTACATAGGCAAGGGTATGACAGCAACCCAAACTCATTATCCTACCCTCGAAAAAGTCGCGCTCGCTTTGAGCACAGAAGCTCGGCGTTTACGCCCCTATTTTCAGGCTCACAGTATCCACTTGCTTTCCACCTTACCACTACGCTCAGTCTTACAATCACCTGACCATAGTGGGCGGATGAGTAAGTGGGCGATTGAATTAAGTGAGTTCGATATCGAATATCACCCCCGTACAACTATTAAAGGCCAAGCTACTACAGATTTCATTGTCGAGTACATTAGCTTGGCTGACCCTGCTTCACACATACCGCTTACACCCAAGGCAATGGTATCCAATCCTCATCGCCCGCGTCAAGCATGGGAGTTATATGTGGATGGATCTCGAAATCAGCAAGCAAGCCGAGCAGGTGTGATCCTAACAGGCCCTGGCGGTGTAAATGTTGAATATTTTTTGCGATTTGGGTTCTATGCCTCAAATAATGAAGTAGAGTATGAAGCCCTTATTGCTGGGTTACAACTGGCAAAGAACTTAGACGTCCTGAGTGTCTGCATTTTCAACGACTCTCAGTTAGTTGTCAATCAGATGAATGGCATGGGGACTTTGAAGCTAATGAGGGACAAATGAGTGATTATTTAGCTCTCACCAAATACACGCCGAGCAAGCTCAAATTATACAACATCACTAAGATACCTCGAGCTTAGAATGGTAAATCGGAGGCCCTCGCTCGCCTTGTTACCGCTCAGTATGGGCCTAAGAATAAATTCATTGAGACACTCCTCAAATCGAGTATCACTAAAGGATTTTCAGAATTACTACAGCTTGCTCCCGTTGAGCCTAGCTGGATGGACGACATGTATCCGTACAAGACTAAAGGTATCTTACCATCTGAAAAAACCATAGTGTATAGTTGTATAAACATGGACGGCTATGGCTAAACCTCAAACATGTCACACTCCGCACAGGTCATGAGATGTTAGTAGAGGTTCATAGCGGTGTTTGTGGTCACCTTATCTATCTTGATGACCCAAAGTTGGGACATCCTTCGAGAGTTGTATAACATATTCAATATAGACATGTATGAGATGTTCTTGAGAAAGAAGAAGATAAGGTGAAAAATGTCGTTGATAACGACTCTGATGATCATAATAATGACTTTAATAATGTATGAGAGGTTCCAGAGGATGACGATGAATCTCGAAGGTCATTGTGTAGATATGATGTGGAACCTAAAACTATTGTTTTTTAACGAAGCTGATGTTGATAAAGGTTCATACATGATGACAATTTATTAATCATGATGGTCTACTGATGATGATATTTCTCATAGTGACCAAGACTGTCAATATGTATGTTATGTTATTATTGTTCTTTCTAATCGTTTTCAGTATAAACTTTCTTATCAATTTTTTTGAATCTTGTGCAACCTTGACAAATTAGTAAATTATACTGACTTTGGAAATTGTTAATTTTTTGTTGTTAGAGCAACTGCACCGGCTATACTTTTTAAAAAATCATCGATTATAGTGATTACGCTGGTAGTGTACTCGTACAAGTCGTTGCATAATCTATCATAATCGAGAAATATATAGTGTCGCATAAAATTTATGCGTGCAATCATACAAGTCGTCGATGTGTTGGTCAATTGTGAGGAATTGGGTGACATATAAAATGGTTTTGCGAAAACTGCTAATTTGTTGCATTTGATTACATAATGCGGAAATTTTTTAGTTGTTGCAAATTGATTCATTGCAAATGCCATTTCCTGTTGTAGTGGTAGTTCTAGTTTTACGTACATATTTGTTCATTTGCTTAATTGTTTGATTTAGATTTAAGATGATGTGATGGGCCCGCTCTCTTATAATTTAGATCGATTGATATAGCCCAAGATGAATCCATTAGAGCATATTGATCTTGTGCGGGTATATGTAATTTTTGAAGAACAAAGCATGTAATTAGAGCTAGGATTTATGAATATGATCCGTTTATCATCCGTTTACAACGTGATTATGCATAAGCCTTCATTCCCTGATCCAGAACGATATCTAGTTATCAATATTATATCTACAAAGAAAAGTTTTTAATTGCATGCGTGAGTTGAATGTTAAGTTGTTAATTTGATACTTAGTTTGTGTGTATAATGTTTTAATTCATGATTTTTTCTTGATAAGGTGGACGTGCAAAAATGTTTAAATTGTAGGGAGAATAGTACGATTGCAAGATGTTGTAACGTGATGTGATTAACTAGATCATTTATACATATTAAAATATATTTATTTTCGGTAAATTTAGGACATTAGAAACAAGGTGACTTCGATGGTGAGGGTGTGGGTGGATGTATTGGGTGTTCCCGATGGAGGTTTGAATGAGGCTTAGGCAAGGTGTATCAGCAAGACTATTTGAGACTACAAGACCCATGATTCTTTGAAGCTCCAATATGATCGGCAGGTGTGGGTGTAGGTTGTGTTGGATCTGCGCTAACCTGTGATGGTGCGGCATAAATTTTATTTTTCGGTTGGCTTGTCAGTAATTTTATATGAAAATTTAGCAGGTTTTTTGTGTGTGAATTTTGTGGTGCTTTTGGGCTTGTGGATGAGTTGTGTGTTGTTGTGGCAGCTAGAAATGTAGGTTTGGCCAAGGAGGCCAACGCGTTAGTTTTGCAGGTGGCGGCGGAGGGCTCGGTACCCATGGGTTCGCCTCTTGGTTTTGAAGGAGTTTATGAAAGGACCCAATCCTAGTTTAGGTAGTAAATTAAGATTAAGTCCTAATGACTGACCATAATCTAAGCAATTCAACAAATTTTTTGACATAACCTCCCTTGAATCTAAGACAACCTAAAATTTGCACAAAGATAACACTTCAGAAACCAAAACCCACAAATAAACCGTGGACCACCATTGTCCATCCGGATTTCTCAACAAATGTCATAAAGAAATCCTGAAACTCAACTTAAGAATTACACACATATTTACAAAGTACTGGTTCTGAATACAAAGAAAAGTAACTCAACAACTACAAGAGAAACTGGCTTAGGTATTTACATGAACACTCTATTTACACGTGCTCCACTGAAAGCAACATACTACAACTGGTATCCAGAGAGACTTCTACATATATATGATACATATGATACAAACTAATAGTGAGCTGAAACATATTGCTGAAGAGATGACTGGTGGACTCGAAGCCTTCGACGATACCAAGCACTCTCAGGATATACTCTGCAGCCTCGACAACAAAAACCGAAGAGCCTATGAAAAAAATATTAAAATATATAATGTTAGTGTGAGTGGACAAAAATAACATAATCTGCGTAAATCAATAAAATGAATTATCATGCCTTTCTGCTGATTTTCGTGAAATAATGCGAGTTAAAAATATCATAAACTGAAATACAATGGAGGTAGTCGTTCAGGGTGTTTGTCTTAACACGAAATTATTGTATGTATGAAAAATAAGGTGATGGGATTGTCTAGGGTGTTTGTTCTAACCCGAGACAATCAGGGTTGAGCAGGATGTTTGTCCTAACCTATCAGGTGATCAACTGAATAGCTAAGGCATCGATGCAACTAAATAAAACCATCAAAAAGTAAACCTCCAAACAAACACTCTGAAAATATACTACTAATCGTAATGCATAAAAATATGAACTTTCTATCGAATGTGAAAATAAAAGTCGACTCACACATCCGGGACTACTGTTGAGGTCCAGCGAAATTCTCCTCGTTGGGGTCGCGATTATGGTGTCTTGTCCATAAGGAGCACATAATATCGGAACATGAAAACTATGGAAATACGCCCTAAAAACCCCGTCGCGAAATTCTATAACCTTCCTCGTGGCCCTTACAAACATCCACAGGCGGCGGAGCGTGGGTTTCACACGCCTCTGGCAAAGGTGCTCTGATGGCGGCATTTAATACCTCGTTGAAAAGCTCGTGTTATGAACTACCACTTTCATAACTTGACCAAACTCTAAATCGACGGTGTTCAGGCCCCAACCGCCGCCATAGATGACGGCCTCCCCGCCGACAACTGCCACTAACGACGACGCCATATACCCCAATCTCTTCCTCTCCCTGAGCCCATTAACTTCCCTAACTATACCCTTGACTACAAGATCCATGATTCTTTGAATCTCCAATATGATCATCAGATGTGGGTGTAGGTTATGTTGGATCTGCGCCAACCTGTGGTGGTGCGGCGGAAATTTCATTTTCCGGCTAGCTTGTCGATAATTTTATATGAAAATTTAGAAAGTTTTTTTGTGGATTGTATGGTGCTTTTGGGCTTATGGATGAGTTGTGTGCGGTTGTGGCAGCTAGAAATGCATGTTTGGCCAAGGAGGTCAAAGTGTTAGTTTTACAAGTGGCGGCGGGCTCGGATGGTGGCGAAATCGCCGGGTCGGGTCGACGGTGTGGTGCGGGTCTCACTCCTCACAAATGGGTTGAGCCTGATCAGTTTTCTTGTTAGGGTTTTTCCAAAAGTCCCCTTAAATACCCCAAACCAGCTGATCAGATCAACAACCCAGAATTGATCTAATCAAGATCAGACGGTCGAAATTAAACATTCCAAAACAAATTTCATTTTTAATAATTTTTCACGCCGACTTCCAATAATCATAAAAATTAGATCGCTTATCCGAAAAATTCTCCAAAAATTCGTACAATCTTGAAATAAAACACTCTACAACTCTCGTGAAGAAAGTCAAGTCAAATTCTTGCCCTATGAAAAAGTTATTAATAACCTTGATAGTGTGACTATTCTGTGATATAGCATAATAGGATTTGATAAGTGCGTAATTTTTGTTCGGGTCGTAACAATCCACCCACCTTATGAAAATTTCATCCTTAAAACTTACATACCTGCTAGAAAAGATGAGGGTACTGCTACCTCATGTACTGCTCTGGTTCCCAAGTGGCTTCTTCTACTGCATGATTCCTCCATAATACTCTCACTAAATGAATGGTCTTGTTCTGGAGAACCTGCTTTCTACGGTCAAGAATCTCCACTGGTTCCTCTATATAAACTAAGTCCTCCCGTAACAGAATTTTCTAAGACACGATGACATGAGAGGAATTAGGAATGTACTTCCGTAACATATACACATGGACTACATCATGAACTCACGCCAACTCTGAGGGTTACTCCAAACGTTCAGCCACAACACCCATACGTTCTATAATTTCATATGGTTCGATGTAACGTGGTTAGAGCTTACTGCGCATCCCGAATCGCATTACCCATTTCCATGGAGACAGTTTTAGGAATACCCAGTCTCCCACCTTAAACTCAAGATATTTTCATCTAACGTCTGCATAATTCTTTTGTCTATCCTGAGTAATCTTCAATCTGTCTCGAATGATCTGCAATTCTCTGTAGTTTCTTGAACTATGTCTGGACCTATGAGGGTCCTTTCTCCTACTTTGCTCCAGCACAAGGGAGTCCATCACTGTTTCCCATACAAAGCTTCATACTGTGACATTCTAATGCTAGAGTGGAAACTATTATTATACATGAACTCCATCAGATGCAGGTACTTATTCCATTTCCCTGGGAATTGCAACACAGAACCTCAACATATCCTCAAGCGTCTAGATAGTTCTCTCAGACTGATCATCAGTCTGGGGATGAAAGGTCGTACTGACTCGTAACTTGGTTCTCAAAGCCTCCTATAATGCTTTCCAGAATTGAGAAGTAAAATGAGAACCTCAATCTGATATAATAGATACAGGCACACCATGAATCTTCATGATCTTCTGCATATACAACATAGCTAACTTGCTCACCGAAAGTTTCTCTGAAACTAATATGAAATGTGTAGACTTTGTAAAGCGATCCACAATCACCCAAACACTTAAATGAACTTTGGATGTATAAGGTAGTTTGTATACAAAATCTATAGTGACATGCTCCCATTTCCAAACCAGAATTTCTAGTTGTTGCATTTTTTCTAATGGTTTTTGTCGCTCAGCCTTCACCTGTTGACAGATAGGGCATTGACTCACATAAGTCGCTACTTGCATCTTCATATTAGGCCACCAATAGTATTCTCTGAGAGTGCGGTACATCTTTGTGCTACCAAGGTACATAGCATAAGCTGAACAATGAGCCTCATCGAGTATTTTTCATTTTAACTCCTCGTCGTTCGGGACACAAAGTCTACCTTTAAATACCAGTAACCCATCTTTCCATAAAGTGAAATTCGATTGTCCACCATCATGCACTGCTTCCTTTAGTTTCAAAAGTAAAGGATCAGAATCTTGCAATTCACATACTTTGTCAATAAGAATGGGTCTAACCTGCAAACTGGCGAATAAAATACCATCCTCGCTCTCATCAATATACAACACTGCTCCAGTGGCTCGCAACTCCATAAGAAGTGGTACCCGAGCCATTTGTATATGAGACAAGGAAACTCCATACTTCTTGCTAAGAGTGTCAGCAACAACATTCACCTTTCCTGGGTGATACTTGAAGATGCACTTATAATCGCTTATCAACTCCATCCACCTTCTCTGTCTCATGTTCAATTTTGGTTGTGTGAGGAGGTACGTAAGACTTTTATGATTGGTAAATATCCAACATCTGACACCATACAAGTAATGTCTCCAGATTTCAACACAAAAACTATCACTGCCAACTCTATATCATGAGTGGAGTAGTTAGCCTTATGAGGTATCAATTGTTGTGAACCATATGTGACCACTATACCATGCTGCATCAATACATAACCTAAACCTAACTTGGAGGCATCACTGAAAACAGTAAACTCCCCGCTATCATTTGGTAACGTCAACATTGGGGATATGGTCTGCCTTGTCTTCAGAGGCTGGAAACTCTCCTCACAGGACTTCGACCATTCAAACTTAACTCCCTTCTGGTGAGTTTTGTAAGAGGTGCATCAATGCGTGAAAATTCCTTCACAAATCGATGGTAGTAATCAACAATACCTAGAAAGCTTCTGATATCTGGCACACTCACAGGTCTGCTCCAATTCAACACTACTTCAATCTTGTCAGAATTCATACTAACTCCTTCTACAGAAATCACATGGCCAAGAAATTTCACATTATCCAACCCTTAAACTGGGAGTATAATAGAGATTCCCTTATGGTTTTCAGAACAATATGCAAATATCTCGCATGCTGCTTCGCATCGTTGGAGTAAATTAGGATATCGTTAATAAGTACAATGACTAACTTATCAAGATATGCCCAAAATACTCAATTCATCAGAGCCATATAAAAGCAGCAGGAGCATTCGTCAAACCGAATGGCATCATAAGAAACTCATAGTGCACATAGTGAGATCAGAACGCGGTTTTAGAGACATCTGACTCTATAATCTGCAACCGATGGTATCCCAATCGAAGATCAATCGTAGAGAACACCATAGCTCTCTTCAACTGATCAAACAAATCATCAATACAAGGTAGTGGATACTTATTCTTCACAGTAACCTGGTTTATTTTCCTATAGTTAACACATAATCTCATAGACCCATCCTTTTTTTTTCACAAATAAAACTGAAGCTCCCCACGGGAATACACTAGGATGGATGAAGCCTTTATCAATTAATTCCTGAAGCTGAACCTGCAACTCCTTCAGTTCAGCTGGAGCCATACAGTACGACACCTGAGCTATGAGACCTGTACCCAGAAGTAGCTCAATCATGAAATCTATTTCCCTTTATGGAGGAAGACCTAGTAATTCCTCATGAAAAATATCAGGGTATTCCCTGACCACAGTAATCTCCTCCAGGTTAGGGGTAGAAACACAAGTGTTTACAACATGTGCCAAATATGCAGTACACCCCTTCCGCATCATTTTGTCGGCCTTCACAGCTGAAATAAGGTACGAAGAAAGAACATTTCTTTCTCCGCAGAATAAAATTTCAGGTAAACCTAGACTTCAAAACACCACCTCTTTCTGATGACAATCAACTAAGGCTTGGTGATTGCTCAGAAAGTCTATACCTAAAATCAAATCAAATCCACGACATCAAGAGGTATCAGGTCGACGGACAACCCAAAACCGCCAGCCATAACACTACAGCCTTTTTAAACTAACCCAACTAAAACCATCTCACTTGAGGGATATATCACTCGCCATATCACCGATAAGGGAGTGACAGGTACGTTAATTATTGATGCTAATCTCACGGAGATAAATGAGTGTGTCTCCCCCAGATCTTTTAAAGTATAAACAACATAACCAAAATTATATAACGTATCGATTATTACCATTGAAGCTGCCCTGCCCTCCTAAAGAGTCATATGATGAAGTCAGGCCTGTCCAGTCTATCCAGTCAGTCACCTTCTCTTGCTCTTATCCTGATAAGCTGGCTTTCGGGGTGACTGTGTAGCTCTAACCCCAGAAGTGGCTCCCTGATTACCACCAGAACTCTACACCGAAAATCCACCTAAGGGGTCCCTTTGTGGACACTCCCTCGCAAAGTGACCCATCTAGCCACAATTAAAACAAGTTGAAGTCCCAAACTGACACTGTCTGAGATGGCGTTTATGACATCTATTGCAAAGAGGAAAATCTCTGGGCTGATAGAGTAAATCAAGACCTACTAGATCCACTAGAACTAGCCCCAACCCCCTGCCTCTAAGATCGATGACTCCTTATCTATCTTTGAAAATGACTCGAACAATGTGCAAGAGGAGCAAGAGTGTGAGATCCCTTGCCTGAACATGCTGTGGAACCAGAAGTACTTGAGCTTCCCCTCTTCGAAGGACCTTGACTAGACCCACCTTCCTCAAATTGTCGAGTCTTGACCCGCTCAGATGGAAGCCTATCCTCACATCTTATTGCAGCACGAACGAACTCATCAAAATCAGCACGTGACACACTTGATAAGTATGGGGCAATCTCTGACCGTAAACCTTATTCAAACCTCCAACACTTCTCTTTCCCTAACCTGGCTGAATTTGGCCCAAAATGAGCCAAGCGAGTGAAACGATCTTGATACTCCATTATAGACATGTCTCCCTTTTAAAGATTCATAAACTCTTCATACTTCCGCTGCTCCGATGCTTCGCTGAAGAAGCGACTCATGAACAATTCTATGAACTCTGTCCACAGAGTGATGGATCCATTCTTCTTCGTTTCTTGCCACAAGCGATAAGCATGGTCCTGTAACAGAACAGTAGCTACCTCAGTCCTCCGCTCAAGGGTCAGTTGGGGACGCAAACGATCACAAACTCGTCTAATCTCAACGAGCCAGCTCTCGCTAATCTCAAGGTCATGGGAGCCAGTAAAAGGAATAACTCATGCCTTCTTAGCTCTGGTAATTAGATCCTTATGATCCTCTCATGGTCATGGCATCATGCGTGAAATTAACTCACGCATATGCTGGGCCAATGACTTCTTATCATCCCGTTGGGCTGGTTGTTGAGGCATAATGACCTACGAGTCCAAAAACAAATAGCTCACCGAAAGAAGTCACAAATTGGCTCAACTAAGAGACTCTAGACATCTAACTATGCACAACACTTAGAGTAATGGGGATCCACCGGTCGGTCAAGCCATCCTCTCAAAAGTGTTGTACATTCTCAAATGCCTTCACTGACATGACCAAAATAGTCTATAGAATCTGTGACCTAATGCTCTGATACCAAACTGAAAGGACTCAACCCTAGTTTAGCTAATAAACTAAGATTAAGTCCTAAAAACTTACCATAATCAAAGAAATTCTACGATTTTTTTTTTGAAATAACCTCCTTTGAATCTGAGACAACCAAAAACATGCATGAAGATAACACTTCAAAAACAAAATCCCACAAACAAACCGTGGACCACAACTGTCCATCTGAATTTCTCAACAAATGTCATAAAAAAAACTAGAAACTCAACTAAGGAATTTAAACACATATTTACAAAGTACTGGTTCTGAATACAAAGAAAAGTAACTCAACGACTACAAGAGAAATTGACTCAGCTATTTACATGAACACTTTATTTATACGTGCTCCACTGAAAGAAACATACTACAACTGGTATACAGAGTGACTTCTACATACATATGATACAAACTGGCAATGAGCTGAAATATACTACTGAAGAGATGACTGGTGGACTCGAAGCCTTAGACGATACCAAGCACTTTCAGGATATACTCTACAGCCTAGGTGACTGAAACCAAAGAACCCAGGGAAATGAATTAAAATATAAAATATGAGCGTGAGGGGACAAAAATAACATAATTTGCATAAATCGATAAACTGAATTATCATGCATTTCTGCTGATTTCCGTAAAATAATGCGAATTCAAAATATCATAAACTGAAATACAATGGAGGTGGTCGTTCAGGGTGTTTGTCCTAACCCAAAACGACTATATATATTAAAAATAAGGTGATATGATTGTCTAGGGTGTTGGTCCTAACCTGAGATAATCTGGGTCGGGTAGGGTGTTTTTCCTAACCCGGTCTGACCGGCTATCCGGTGATCAGCAAAATAGCTAAGGCATCGATGCAACTAAATAAAACCATTACAAATTAAACCTCCAAAGAAACGCTCTAAAAATATATTGTAAAGCATAATGCATAAAAATATGAACGCTCTATTGACTGTGAAAATAAAAGTCCACTCACACGTCCACGACTACTGCTGACGTCCAACAGAATTCTCCTCGTTGGGATCGAGATCACGGTGTCCTGTTCATAAGGATCACATAATATCAAAACATGAAAACTATGAAAATACACCCCAAAAACCCCATCGCGAAATCCTATAACCCGCCTCACCAGAGCTCCACCGTGGACTCCGGCGCGTGGCCCTCACATACGCTAACAAGCAGTGGCACATGAGTCTCACGCGCCTCTGAAAAATGTGCCTTGATGGCAGCGTTTAATACCACATTGGAAAGCTCGTGCTATGACCTACAACTTTCATAATTGGACCAAACTTTAAATCGACGGCGTTGAGGCCCAAACCCGTTGCCACAGACGGCGGCCTCCCTGTTGGCAACTGCCACCAACAGCGGCACCATATACTCCAATCTCTTCCTCTCCCCGAGCCCATTAACTTCCCTAACTGTACCCTTGACTGATTTGGCATCGATTTGCCAAAAAATACCTCGAAAGCCGTCGGCCTCTGACGAGATTTCTGGCTCGATTCACCGGCAACGACGCCCAACGGAGGCCGAGACTTGGGGTTTTCAACTCCAAATCAAAGACCTAGTTGTTTCCCCCTATATATGATGAGCCTACTATACCTCACCAAAAAACACTCTGCCTTCCGCGACGCTTGACTAATGGAATAGAACTGGGACAAGTGTTGGAAGCCCAACCCTCTCTACTGCCCACAAACCTGCTCTCTGTCCTCTCTACCACTGACCTAGCAACCACCGACCTCCACCGTACGTCACACTCCAAACTCCTCCTCTGCCCATTACCGGGCTGAGGGACATTACCCGTCTGGCTACACCCCAAAGCGTATGCTGATGAGGCCAAAGGCTAAACCCGATAAGAAGAGAAACACTCGAAATAATATCAAGAGACTCAACTAAAATATTATATCCTAAACTGCACCAATTAGCAAAGAGTGAA
Source organism: Geum urbanum (assembly GCA_946800695.1). NCBI lineage: Eukaryota > Viridiplantae > Streptophyta > Magnoliopsida > Rosales > Rosaceae > Geum > Geum urbanum. The sequence goes on along the minus strand of OX327013.1, from coordinate 5,896,173 downwards.
TTCTTGACTACTCTATTTGCTTTATAATTATGACGACACAGTAACTGAAAGACAACACGACTAAAGCGATGCATCAAATCACCCAGAATAACTTTCCAACTATGCTATCGACAAAGAATATTTTTGACACTACATCTCATCCTGACACTAGGAGGGGGCGCCCATGTAACGAACCTAGAATTTAGAGCAGAAACGGCACTAAAGGTATACAGCCCGGGACGAAGCCCATATCTACCTACCTTATATGGATTTAGGTTTATTTTAAGTTTTAAAAATACTACTACTAACTGATAAATAAAATAACTCAACTTAAAAATAATTAAAATAAACATAAAAGCCTAGGGCCCATTTTTGGAGCCCAACATACGATAAGGAAAAGAGCCAGCTCAAATCAGTCACTAGTAAAACTTTACCATGTCGCGCACCACCACCAGCGCAGCCATCATTCCACGACAGACACCCACACAAAGTCTCAGAATAGAGCCACACATCCCGTCGGATCTCCATCGCCAGACCTTGGTCGTCCTCTCCCTGTGAACCATTGTTCCCCTAAACCGAGTTGTCGAAATCGTTGTTTGACCCAACCCATACCTTATCGAAAAAGACTCTGCCTTCCATGACGCTTGACTAGAGGAATAGAACTAAGACAAGTGTCAAAAGCCCAACCCTCTCCACTGCCCACGAACCTGCTCTCTGTCCTCTCCACCATCGACCCAACAACCACCAACCTCCATCGTACGTCACACTCCAAACTCCTCCGCTGCCCATTACCAGGTGGAGAGACATTACCCATCTGGTTGCACCCCAAAGCGCACGCCGACTAGGCCAAAGTCCATCGCCGACGAGGCCTATTATCGCGGACGAATGAAAGCAATGAAAGGCTTTGTAATCTCTTGCGGCACTCAAGTTTTTTTGTCTGCTAAATTTTACTAAATTTTACTACTGCAAAATATTATTCTAAAGAGGAGAGAAGAAGAACCGAAGAAGAAGAGGTAGGGAAAGGAGAAGAAGTAGAGTTTGTTTTTAATTCTAATGCAATTTCTCTTTTTCTTCAATAATTATTCGAATTTTTCAGTAAAAGAAATAGAAGCTACTGGTGTTAAAAGATTTAACTGAGGAGGATAAGTGTCGCGATAATAACTACAGATTTAATTAAATCTTTACTATTAGAGATGTTCTTATGTATCAAAGAAATCTCTTTAATATACCAGATATACATTAGATAAATTCCCAATTTATTAAATCATTTCGGGCTTGGACCCTTTTGGGCTGGGCAGCATTGCAATATCAAAACCAAAATACTGAACGGGGCTGGACCGGGCCCGCCTTATTTAGAAATCGGTTGATGACTTTGTAAATAAGTTTAAATTTAGGGTAACAAATAAATTTGCTGATTTTGTAAACAGTCCTTTAGTTTATAAAGCTCACACTGATAAGAAACCCTAGCGCCTCTTCTCCATTTCTCATTCGATAGCCGCCGAGTCATCTCCGTATCTCCAGAGCAGAGCGAGAGAGAGAAAAACGATGGTTTCCGGATCTGGAATCTGCGCCAAGCGCGTGGTCGTGGACGCGCGTCACCACATGCTCGGCCGTCTTGCGTCGATAATTGCCAAGGAGCTTCTCAACGGCCAGAAGGTGGTGGTGGTTCGCTGCGAGGAGATCTGTATCTCCGGCGGCCTTGTCCGTCAGAAGATGAAGTACATGAGATTCTTGCGTAAGCGTATGAACACTAAGCCTTCTCACGGCCCCATTCACTTTCGCGCCCCGGCCAAGATCCTCTGGCGCACAATCCGTGGGTACGTCGTTGTTTTTGTGTTTGAATTTGATCGATTCTGTTTAGGTTTTAGGGAATAAGGAACACATTGCATATTGAACTAATTGAAGTATGTTACTTTTGGTTTTATGCTGATTCTGAAGTATTTAGACTGTTGAGATAGAATTAGAGCATGAATTATTGTGAATTTTTGATTTATTGTAACTATCTTGAGCTTATTCACTGCGTTCTAACTTGCTGTTATCGGAATTAGAGTAATCGATTGATTCTGTGAATTTTATGCAGGATGATTCCTCACAAGACAAAGCGTGGAGCTGCTGCGCTTGCTCGTTTGAAGGCGTACGAGGGGGTTCCACCGCCGTATGACAAGATCAAGAGAATGGTCATCCCTGATGCTCTCAAGTGAGTTTTATTCCGATGATACTATGTCATTTTGGACTTTATAGTTTTCTGATATTTGTTTATTGATACAAATGCTTAATGTTTGTGTGTTTTGAAAATTGTCAGAGTATTGAGGCTTCAAGCAGGGCACAAGTACTGTTTGTTGGGTAAGCTTTCATCAGAGGTTGGATGGAACCACTATGACACCATCAAGGTTAGTATTTGCTATCTTCTCTATGTGCTTTTATTATACTTTAGTCTTATATAACCATTTTGGTAAATATGTGCTCTTCATAGAAGAGTGAGTTCTAAATTTCATCTTAATGTTTATTCCATACACTTTGAATGTTACTGATTTCGAGTCAGTCTAACATTAAAGGTTCATTTGGATTCTTATATTAATGTTCCTGTTAATTTACCTTACTCGACTTGATGTTTAAGCTGATACCATCTCTTTAGGGACCCTTTTCTTCGAACATTGACTCATCTCTCACCACTTGCTTTCAAAGTCAACTTCCATTTGGGGTCTTCAATGACCTCATATGGGGGTTACAAATAGCATGATTAAGTAATGATTAAGACAGGTTCTTATTACTTTTTAAAACAGTGCTAGTTTTAGAGTGTATTGTACCTATGCCTTTCGTGTTGCATGACTCCAATATGTTGACAACTGTATCATTCTATATCTCAGCCAATACCCTTGCTTTCAAACATATACGTCTCTTCTTTCTGTACTGTGCTTTTTCTTGAGGCTGCAGGAAGGCTTATTATGTATATTGGTGATTAATGTAGATATTTCATGCACATGTACTTGTATATGCATATGTATCACAAATTTGTTTTTTGTACTCGAGGAACAACTTATAACTGTTATATTAATGTGGTTTGGGTCATTGTTTTGCTTCTTGCTACTTGTACTGATTAGTGCTTTGATGTGTAGGAGCTTGAGAAGAAGCGAAAGGAGAGGGCCCAACTTGCATACGAGAGGAAGAAGCAGCTAAACAAACTGAGGGTCAAAGCCGAGAGTGCTGCTGAGGAGAAATTATCTGCCGAGCTACATATCATTGCACCAATCAAGTATTGATTGTTAGGCAGGTGTCTTTTAGAATGAAAATGTTGTGGAGGAAGTCAGTGTCAGTCTTCAGTTTTGTTTCGGATTATGAAAAGAGATTGTTTGTAATGGTTACTTGCTTGCGTAGTTACTTTCTCTTTTCAAGACGTAATGGATTACATTTATCTGAGTTTTGTATTACGCTTTTAGATGGTGAGATGATTTCCCTCCAAGTGGTTGTTCACCGGCAAATTAAATCCTTGGTGCTTACTAGAATCAGTAGAAACTAGAAACTACTGAGTATCTTTTCTTAACTGCAACTCAGGCGTGGAATTTCCATGGCAGATTGAAATTGGGATGATTTTCGGCTGCCCAACCATGGGCATGTTAACCAATCTACATGTTGACTGTTCACTTCTATATTTGTTAGTAGGTGACAGCTGTCATTGGGGCTTAGATATTTTCTGTATTGATTTTCTCCCTAAGCCCATCTGTATAAGTAGTTCTTGGAATAGAGTTTTCAGATGTGATGAATGATATACAGTAGCGAAGCTCTACCATTTTGGTTTCTCAATTCAATAGAAGAGATACATATCTCCATAACTCCATTGTTGGGTTTGTGTGTGATTCTGGTTACCATGTTTATCAGGGCAGCCCTTCCTACCTTCACCCTCTAAAAATGTGACACGTGCTCCCATTTCCTTCATTTTTTTGTTTCTTCTTGCAAGTTTCATAGCATCTGCGCCGTTGTCTCCTTCCTCTTAGCGTCTCAGCCCTCCTCCCTCCTCCCTCCCTTTTGCATTGGACCACACCTTCCCCACCGCCATCTCCGCCGGCTTGGCCGAATGGTTCAAATTCTTTCTGCCCTTGAATACAACAACGACGCAGATGCTCCACGTCGTTCATCAACGACAAAACCGAACGACGTGCCACGTCCACAAGGATGACTTCGATCACCGCCAAAAGACGTGGAAGAACACGACGTTGGTCTCGTTGGAACAGAACATAATAGGGATGACCTTCAATCACTGCTGGAAGGGACGAAAGAACACGATGTTAGTCTCATCGGAGAACCTGTTCTCCGAGCGTAAAGCGAGCATCAGGTGGCGAAGGCCAAGAGTTTACGGATTTCACTAGGAAAACAAGAGAGGACGTGTCATAATCTTAGTGGATATGGATAGGAGGAGCTGCCCATGATTCGGCAGCCAAGAATTATCCTTGAAGTTAAATCTTAATATTTTTGTGGTGGTTAAGGAGGAAGAAGCATCCTGACATCATCTTTTAACGCAGATTAGTCTCTGAGTTTAAAAAGGCTTTAGAAAACCATGTGGTCTTGATTAAATTTTTTTTGTTAGGCTGCACCAATTATCAAGTGAAATCTCAAATTAAGTTAGTTTATTATATACTAGCCTTCCTGCGCGTGCGAAAGACGTCGCGCTCGCGCGTGCGATTTAACGATGGCATACTTAAAAGTGTACAATTATATTCAACGATATACATACGAAAACAACTTTTAAGTATGAAGATTACTGTATTCATGCATATGCGCGTGCGAAAGGCGTCGCGCTCGCGCGTGCAATTTATCGGTGTAATACTCAAGAGTGTGCAATTATATCGTCAATAAATCATTGCCCATGTCCGTTGCAGCTGCCAAATACTATCAGAGAGGAGGCGTATTTTAATGTTCTACCTCCCCAACTACCTTATGCACTACTACTTATGATTATCCATTGCATGCGAAAGGCGTCGCGCTCGCGCGTGCGATTTATCGGTGGCATACTTAAAAGTGTGCAATTATATCGTCTTCACTTAATTGCCCAAGTCCATTGCTCATGACAGATACTATCGTGCACTTTCAGGCCTATCTCTATTATTCGAATACTGATCTAATTGAGATATCTATTATTCGAACACAAATCTAATTGAGATGTGAGAAGAACTACCAATGATTGATGATAAAATTTGTAAAATAATATTAGCCTACTGCATATTAAGTCAACACTATGTTAAAAATAATCAATCACTGATAATAAATGCAGTGTCAGTGCATATGAAAATTAAACAAAAAACACACGAATAGAAACTATTAAAAAAATAAGCAAAAGTTTTAACTATGTCGACGTCGATATGTCCAACGAAGTCCAACCACATTGTCTATTATTCGGGAGTCAATGTCTCTCGCCATTGTCGACTCGTTCGAGTACGGGAACTATTTGCTTGATCCATAAGATGTTCAATATATGACCTAAAAATAGAAATCATTTTTAGTTTTGGTGAATTTGTTGGTGATATAGTCTATTATCGTGTTACTATTTGGTTGATAATATATAATCACCAATGTTCTTTTGTGATTTTGTTGGATGGTGTGTGAGACTAAAGAGGCACATATTACTATTTTGTGGGTTCAAATTATATGACGCAGAAGGGGAAAATTAGGAATATCAAAAGTTATGCCATGATAGATGTCGTAGTGGATCAAATTTTGTTAATTAATAGAGATTTTATGTCAAACTCATACATTGAAATTCAAGTATATAACCCAAAAGATACATCTAATGGCGAATTTTGTTCTACTTCTAGCAGTCAGGCTTTACTTTGGTTTATAAGTGGAGCTGCACCAAGGGAAGGAAAGTTGAGTATCACAATTAGATGAGCTTAACAATGAACCCCCTGCAAACTGCATTGCAATTAGGTTTGATAAGTCATCATAAAAGAACACAACAATTACAGTATTCATGTAGAGATCTCTATTAATTAATTGAAATCTAAATAAAGGCTAGTATAACAGAAACTTGAAAAAGAAGAAGAATGAATGACTTGCTAATTCATTGTAAACAAAACACAGTATCTTGAAACTCATATGGACATCGTACAAACAGTAAGAAATAACATACGTAAACACATTGGATTGAACATCGTACGGGACAATAAGAAAGACGATACTTGAACACATTGGACTGAATGCATATCTTCAATTGAAAAATTGAAACAGGGACATATTGCCACTAACGCATCTATCTATATATTAATGTAAAACAGCAAGTACCGGCAAACTCATACACAAAAATGGGAGATATGAAGTCAGTGTGTTGAAAAAAATCAAGTATTCAGTCTATTCAACATGTTAAAATGAAAGAATGATTGGATATGTTGTTCTCAATCACACAGCTGTCTCAAAGAGCACCTTGACAACATATATGAGATCGATCTACTACACCTTCAAAGGCTATTATTACTATAACTACCATGTGAGAGATTGGATTTATCATTTGATCTCTCTTATTCTTGAAGTATTTAGACGCAGCTTTTAACACCTTATTCCATCCATACTTGAACCAAATCCATAAAATTTAAAGTATGATAATCACCCACAAAAGAATCTATGCCCTGCTAACTTATAAGAGAAACCCAAAATTGATACTAACATAAGCTACTAAAATGTTTTACTTTCAATTGGTTTCTTAAGATTTATTCATCATTCTTCAGAAAAGAAAACTCACAAACTTCAAGATCCGAGTCCCAATGACATTCAAATGTGAATCTGCAACAAACATAATCGGCTGACCAGTCTCAATATTCACAACGGTGAATGCAACCAGAAAAGATATCATACGTCTATTACAACCTTACTCTATGCACAATTACACACCTGATTGGGCAATCAATTGAATCGTAGTCCTACTAACAAAATTAATTAAAAGTATTAGATAGAGCAAGCCAAAAACAGCTTCAAGGCCTCTCGTCTATGGAAGACCAAGTAACCGAATTCCTTTGGGCATTGTATCAAACACCTTCCGTGCATAAATAACAGACCCAGTAACTAAATTCCACTAATACAACATCGAAAATAAAGACTCTGCTACAGGAAGAGATAACAATATGATTCAGTCGAAAGTAAAACAACAACCATAAGTTCTGATCAAATGCCTCTCAACAGTCTCAAGAAAGTGAATCAAGTGTCAGATTAAACGCATGGAAACAACATGGTTTTGTCGAGTATCAAAAAATTACAGAGCAAAAGGTTCACATAAGAGAAATCCACATCAAAATACAACTATGTAATCCAGAAGAATAAACAACAACAACAAAAAAAGTAAAATTCACCAAAAACTGAAGCCGGAAACACATTCACAAACTGAATGCTTCTAAAAATCGAAGACAAACACAAACCATATACACGTATGCAATTCTAGGACAGTATCCCCATCTATGGACCCAATGACATCGAAAACAATATCATAGAACACAAACAACAAACCATAGAAATGCATAGGCAATTCAAGGCAGTAGCCTTAACCAAACAACAACCATTGAACGATCAGGTATATAAAGAAGTAGCTTATTGAGAAAAGAAAAAAAAAACCTTATTGAAGCCGATCAAAGAGAAATTGAATGAAGAAGAAGAAATCCAAGTATCTACTTGCTCTGTTGTGTGAGCGATGATACCAGACCAGGTGAATGGAAATCAAAACTGATTGGAGATGTGGTGTTACCCTTTAAAACTTACGACGGGGCAACTGCTCTTAGTTGTAAGCCGTAAAACCCTCTGGAGAAACTACTGCCAGTTTACATCTCTACCCTGGTGTTCTACCGTTAACTGTTCCCTCAACATTTCCTCTTCCTTACTACAATTGCACACGAAGATGACAAAGAAGCTAAAAGACCTAGTGCAGTCAAGAGCTGGTATGTGCCACAATTCAATATCTGCAGCTGTTAACTCCCTGATTGGCAATACTAAAGCCAACCAGCTTGGCCAGCTGCAATGAACTCTAATAAAGATGACTGAAAAAATCTATATCTCCATATACTCAGACACAATGAACCTGTAGTTTATACATACCATATGTGGACATCACTGCTTAATCTTACAAACATACATAGTAGACCTGTAATTGAACAAATATAGCCAATCTGGAAGATATATAATTGAGTTGCAATCCCCAAGATACAGAAATGAATTATTATAATCCAGGAGCAGTTCACACATGATGCAATTTGATATATCAATTGCCAGAGGACTGTGAAATGATATCATAGTGTTGACATACAGAAATAAAGTCTTTGATAATTACCTACGACATCTAGCACTTGCTTCTGCTTTCTCATTGCACCTCATTACCACATACAAAGTATATTTCACAATTAAACGTAAAACTGATGGTAACACAATACTATCAAATTCAGCACACACCATCCAATAGAATGGACAAAAACAAAGAACTTCCCCAAATAAGAAACTGAAAGAACAGAGATTTATTTTTCATATTCGGTGACTCATGTGGTGAAGTGTTTATGTTGCAGCCAGAAATGCATGGTGAAGTTGATCCAGCTGTATTAGCTGCTTTGCCTAGGTACATGCAAGCTGGTCTTCTTTCACAGGTCCAGAAATACATATATCTTTTTTTTTATGATTGAAATAGTGTACTTTAGAGAACTGAATAAGGATTTTTTATACCAGAAATACACACAGCAGAATGATGCTAACGGTAAGCATAAATACAACTAAGCAAGAATATGATGCAGTATCAAGGAGAGTCGATCAAGAAGAGCTAGACGAAATGTAATGTATACATATTAAATGTGTTCTTTGACTATGTGATTGAACGAATCTAAAATTCAAATTTTCTAATTTAGGATAGCAGCATCAATTGCAGCAGAGACAGATGGTAGTGTAACTAATAATACATCAACTTCAACTGCTTCTGTTCTAATTGAGGAGGATGTCAATACTGGTATGTTTTATAGAGGCCACTTTATTATTGTGGTTCTATAGTGGGATTCAGGGTCTAAGTATTAAATTTGATATGTATGTAAAGAATTGCATGTTCGCTTTATACCAACTCATTAAGTTTCCATCATGTGAGCTTTATCAACACCAAAATTACTCTTCCTTGGGTCTCTGGAAATCAAAACTTATGATATAGTACTCTACTAACGGCATACAAAATCATAGAAGTATACTCCATAATCAAGAATCATACCCATATTCCAGAGCTCCAACCACCAAATCGAACACTGGCCAACCGTACTCCAAATTGCTGCAAATAGAGAACCTATAGATCAAACAGTAATAAACAAAATCTCTTCTCGGTTTTCAGAAGAAGAAGAGAACGCATACCAAATCGAAGAGCCTAAGCGACGTGAGAGCTTTGGTGGACTACAGAGGGAGAGGGCCGGACTTGAACTCCGGGAGGCACGACTTGCCGGACTCAGATTTGGACACCAAAGTGTTTGACAGAGCAGATTTCGGATCGGGCGATGACGGCGTGGATGGCATGGACAGCGAGGACGATCCAGAGGGAGAGGACAGCGGGTCGAAGGAAATATGGGGGTCGAAGGAAATGGGGATTGGGAAGATGAAACTGATCAGTTTTCTTTGGGCAATCGTTCAGTTTTTTTTTGTACGTGATTAGTTGCACCTAATATGCTTAGCAAAGGGAAAATTCAGGAATTACTAATGTTCTACTCTTTAAACTGCCCTAATCACCTTTCCCTTACTTAATAGAGATATTAACTTTATGAACATTTTGACACGGGTTCGTGATTTAACCTGGCTAATGATTTCCACAACTAAATACTCAACCATTAAACCATCTGCAGTAGCTAAGCTATTTTTTGTTTTTGTTTTGTTTTTGCATGTATGGAGTCAAACTAAGCTTGTTGATTTCTAATATACATAGCAATTACTTATTTTTTTTATAAGGGGTTTGGTACCTAGTCAAGTTCTATACTAGGAGGTTCATCCTCACGCCTGATTTCATTTATTAAATTGAAACATACATCTGGGGAGGACATAACAACCTTGCTCCAGGAACTACTACATATATCCTCAAAGAGAGCATCCTGGATCATCACAGGTGCCTCTTCTAACCACAACTCATCACTACCACTACAACTAGCAAAGTGTGCTAATCTATGAGATACACTATTTTTTTGACGAGGAACATGACGTACGTGTAAATAATTCATAGAGGACATATAAGCCTTCACATCATTCACAATACATCTCACCTCTGAAAAGTCCACATCTTCACTCCTCAGTGCTGACACGATGGTGGTGCAATAATTTTCAGCTCAACCTCTTGCCATCCAAATCCCACAGTGAACGCCTGGCAGGCCTCAACTTCGGCATGAGTTACCGACAACACATAAGGCATGTACCTCGCTAACGTTGCAACAAACTCACCCTCTTCATCCCGAACAACAACACCTATCCCACCACAATTCGTCTCAGCTCTGAAGGATCCATCTACATTGATATTGAGTCGACCACACGGAGGACAACACCATTTCTGTTTTTGCATCGGCATCTGCTTGCTAGTAAAACCCTTCACCTTTTGATACATAGCAATTACTTTTACTTATCATTACTTGCCTTCCAAAACGGGTGATTTTTGTAAATCACAATGTTACTAATTAAAAGCAAGAGTCTCATTTTTTTTATATAAAAGAACCTTTATTAAAACCACTAATGAGAGCTTACAACCATATCAGAACATAAAATACAAGTTAAACATGAAGGAGGATGTTGGAACTAGTTTGGGGTAAAGACTTAACTTGAAGCAGTTGTAGCAACCCAATCAGCTACTGCGTTTGCTTCCGTACTGGCCCAATGCCAATTAATCAAACGAAAGGAGGATGGTTCACTTTTTATCTGCCTTAGCCATGGAATTGAAGATCATTCAACAACCATTTTCTCACACTTGAGTGTGTTGATTAAAGTTTGATAATCTGATTCTAGAATGAAAACTTAAAGGTCCATTTGTCTTGCCAAATTTAAATCGAGCAAAATACCTTGTGCTTCTGCTGCCTCCGAAGAGATTGCTTTTATTATTTTTACTTGTCCATGAAATAAATTCCCCTGAGAATCTCTAATAAGCGTTGCAAGACCTGATGAAAGTGAGATTGGATCCCATGAAACATCTGTATTTATTTTCATCAAACCTGTTGGAGGAGACTGCCAGTGATTTGAAATCTGGTTCAATTGAGATCCCAACAGAGAGACCGGTTTCCCTTGGGAGATCATAAATTCTTCAGCTGCCTCATAAGCCATTCTTGCAATAACTACTGGTTGGAGAGCACTGCTTCCATATACTACCTTGCATCTATATTTTTATATATATCATATCAGAAATGAGAGAAGAATGAAAAACCGATGACCTGTGTCATGATGAGATGTTGATTGAGCAACCAACAGTTCAATCCAACGCGTGAAGTTTGAGATTCTTTGAGCATCCACTTTGAAACCCAACGGATGAGCAAACCAAACCTGTCTTACCCATAAACAGAAGAAAAAATAATGCTATAAAGTTTTAGGTGCTTCATCACACAACACGCATCTGTCACCACTTCGTAAGTGACGGTAATGGAGAATGGCATTGAGGGATAAATTGCCATGCAAGGCTTTCCATGAAAAGAATTTTATCTTAGGAAGCATTATGAGGTTCCAAAGCTATTTCCAAACAGACCGAGGAGTTATGTGTGATGTTGATGGGCCATCATTGACCACCAAATCGCCACGGATAAAGTCGATATATTTATAACCCGACTTAATTGAATATTGTCCTGATCAAGAAGGAGTCCAAATAACACAATCTTCTGAATTTCTGGTTGAAATAGGAATAGCTGATATTGCAATTATCTCTGAAGGCAAAAACCAATCACATACCGAATTCAACTCTCATCTCTGAAAATTGGAATTAATCAAATTGGCAACTGACATTGGCGTTTGAGGAAGATGATGTGATAACTTGAAAAAGGGAAATGATGGAATCCAATTATCCTGCCAAACATCTATTGACATACCATCTCCAACCTGATACAACATAGCAGGTTTAGCTTCGTGGCTCACTATTGCAACATTGGACCAAAATCAAGAGGGTGTAGTTGGACGTTTGGCATTCTAGAAGTTGGTATCATGGAAATACCTACCTTTTATTATCTTTGCCACAAATGAGCCAGGAAGTTGAAGAATTCTCCATAACTGCTTTGCTAACAAAGCTTCATTAAAAGACCTTAAATCTCGAAAACCTAGTCCACCATCCAATTTTGAACGCTGAAGATTGGCTAATTTTTGCCAATGTATACCATTTGCAGATGATGCAAACCACCAAAAATTAGATAACGTACTCGAGATTTGCAAATTTAAAGATTTCGGATACAGAAAACAGCTCATAGAGTAAGCAAGGATTGCCATTGCCACAGATTTAATCAATGTCTCCTTTCCAGCTAGTGAAAGTAATTTTTGTTTCCAACCTTTGCATTTTTGATCCACTTTTTCCTTGATAAAACGCATTGTAGCAACCTTAGAATGAGGCCAAAGCACTGGTAAGTCTAAGTATTTTCCTGGATCATTCTTAACCTTAACATCCATATATAACAAATGATAACAACTCCATAATCTCTGGTCTTGTATTGGGAGAGAAATATAATAAAGACTTGTCATGATTTTCATCGACCTAACGCTTGGCAGTAGTGATGTACCACAGCTGACAGAAGTTCACAATTTTCTAATGTTGCTTGCAGGAAAAAGAGTGAATCATTTGCAAAAAATAAATTGTTAACATGAGGAGAAGTTGGAGCTATTTTGACCGCCTTAATGATGTTAACAGATGGCAACTCACAAAGTATTTTAGAAAGCACGTCATTAACCAACAAAAATAAAAAAGTAGACAAATGATCACCTTGTCTAAGACCTCTAGTTTGATGAAAACGAGCTCCAGGCATACCATTGAGCAGAACTGAGAAGAAAACTGTGGAAACACACTGCATAATTATCTCCAACCATCTTTGATCAAAACCTAACTGAAGCATAACAGCCCTAAAAAGAACCATTCCACCCTATCATATGCCTCGTTCATATCCAATTTAAGGGCAAAAGCTTCATTGCTGCCATAACGTTGCTATCGTAAATGATGAAAAACTTCATGAGCAATAATAATATTGTCATGAATTTGTCTTCCCTCAATAAAGGAAGCTTGAGTATCTGAAATTAACAAAGGCATGAGGGGACATAGACGATTAACCAATATGTGTGAAAAAAATTTATATCAAAAGTTGCAAAGACCAATTGGTCGAAGCTAAGAGGCATTATGCGGATTATCTACTTTAGGTAGGAGTGCAATGAAAATATGATTAAGCTCGGAGAAGTCAACTCTCTCCTGAAAAGATTTAGTAGTCGCTTGGGAGATAAGATGATTCAAAATAGACCAATATGTACAAAAAAACATTCTTGAAAAACCATCTGGACCAAGGGCTTTATTTGCACCAGGATCAAAAACTGCAGTTTTAACTTCCTCAATCTGAAATGGTTGTAACAAAACTCTGTTCATATCTTGTGTTATGCAAGGGTCTATGAAAGATAATACGACATCATGTGAAGAAGTTTCATCAGCAGTGAAAAGCTTTTGATAAAAAGAGATCACATGCTCATGAATTTCTTGTGCTTTGGTAAGCCAAATGTCTGTCTCTGCTTTTATTCTAATGGTCTGATTATACTGCTTATGTTGCAAAATCATGATGGAAAAAAAAAATATTATTGTCCCCATCTCTATCCTCGATCTTTGATGCCAATACAACGCCTCTAATTTTAAATGAGCATCTAACTCCATTAAGACTTGCTTAATCTGAACTTGATCAACATCACTGTTCTGAAGATGATCCAATTTTTGTGTCAAAATCGATGTCTGCTGAAGAATTTGTGGAAATGCATTGTTAGCCCATGATGAAAGCAGTTGACTACAACGCATCAAATTGGCATGCCATGTCTGAATAGAATTGGAAACAGTCCTCGACTTCCATGCTTTTGCAACTACCTCAGTACATTCAAACTTCAAAGTCCACATGTTTTCAAAACGAAAACGCTGACTAGATTTTGCAAAAATTGAATTTGTATCAAGTACAATTGGTCTGTGATCAGATCCAATGCAAGGTAAATGAATAACTTGAGTTAGTGTCTGAGATGAACACCATGCCAGGTTTGCAAGGGCCCTGCTGGAAAATCTTTAAACGCCATTGTGGTTATGGGTTTCCTCCCCCTTAAACATAACCAAGGAACTGAAACTGAACAGAAAGATCTACACAAACCATACCAAAATGATACTTTATTTATTTTATAAGGAGTACCATACATCCATGTAATTTTACAAGTAAAATTCTCATGAATGATGCACATCATCATTTCAAAGCAAAGATAAGCCACCACCATTCTTAGGAGATTTTAGAAAATGATGGGCATAACCCAAATCACGCTGCCATTCCTGAATAACACTGTCCTGCGCACGCGTCTTCATTAAAAACAAAATACTGGGCTTATACTTCTTCATATGAACACGATGAACTGCCTTTTTTTGTTAGGGATGGCCCTAATCCCTGACAATTCTGACATAAAAACTTCATTCTGGATTAGGCGACGAATTGGGAAAGCCACCACTCCCATTTGCATCATCCTCATTATCTGATTCCACAACAGAGGAATTTGCTACAATAAAAGTATGCATTAAAACGGAATCACAAAGTCCAACCATACCATCGCCCACAAATGTAATAACATTAGCCTCAAATTGTGCCTGCTGCCTTAAAGCTTCCCTAGAACTATCCAAAACATGAACTAAAGTAGTGAAAGTAGAAGATTGCAACACATCGCTTTGATTAACATTCTCAACAGCTTGAGTAGAATTAACACTAACAGAAGGTACCATGTTTCCCATTGCAATGTCAAGATATGAAGTAAGAGGCACAAAAACATGGCTCACTTGTGAATCAAAAGCAGTCGGTACTGTAGTGGAACCAATTGGAAAGTTGTCCATTGAATATGAACCAATTTCCAAACCAATAGAGCCGCGAGCAATAGTCTTTCTTGGTCGTCATCTGCCACGCCCGTGACTACGACCACACAGCACCGCCGGGACTAACTTAACCAAGGGATTATTATATTTAGGATGCTGAGTGGAAGGTCCTGGCAAGAAAGGAATTACATCATCTTCTACCACTTCAAGTTCAGATCGCATCCGTTTTTCCAAACGGAGTGATTCTTCAAAAACTTCTTGCATTCGACGCTTAAGATTAAGTTGCTTGAACTGTGTTGACAAAACTTACAAAGACCCAATTGGAGGAATATCATACTGACTAGTAGCGCTATGAGTAACCTGATTAGAGACCGGTCTTGAAACTTGAAGCAATTCCTAAGTTGAAAAAATTCGAGTTAGAGAAATTGGAGGGTGAGAGCTGGAGTTGCCAAGGACTTGGTTTGGATAAGTTTGATTTTGAGGTTGAGTAGACTCCACATGAAAAGCTGATGAAAGAGAGACTAAACTTTGGATTGATGAGTCGGTATGGGCTTGGGCTTTAAAATGGGCCAAATGCATTAGTAATGAATTGGGCCCAATGGAGTAGGAAAAACAGAGTTTGGTCGAGCTGGCCCAATAAGAATACCTACAAGCCTTGTATATTTCGGTGTCGTCTCCACTTCAATCATATCTTGTAAGGAAAGATGGACTGCCTCATGCATGTCGTTGTCACTTTCAAAAGAGGAGATAACTTCCACATCAACATCACTATCTGAATCCACCATGAGTTCCTTACCCTTACGATAATGAATTATAGGCTGGCTGAAAGATGATGACATGGCCATCGACTCAAATCCAAGTGGCATCTTTCTAAAGGAAGAAGCCTTAATGATGGAAGGACGAACATAACCTGATTCTGCAGCCAAAGTTTGAACCACCATGGTTGGCGCCACTGAGATCGGAGGCTCAACATCAATAAACGGCGACGGTGGACGTGAAAACCACCGGTTCTGATGTGCATGCAGACCAGGAGACATAGGAGGAATTGGTGACCTTGTCCTTGGTGGAGAAACTGGATGGAATTCTTGAATGGCATTCCAGTCTCCCATACAATGCGTAGAGGGATGTTCATTTCAGTTGCAGCTACGAAGAATGTGACCTAATCGCCCACAGGAATAGCACTAGTTTTCAGCCCAAGAAGGATCTTCATTGGGTTGGTCAAACCAGAACCCTGGAATGAGAGGAGCTCGTGAGTCAATCTCTATGCGGATACGAACAAACCCATAACAAACCGGCTGCTCCGCTGGTGGATTAAAAGTGACGACACGCCCCACTTATTCTCCAAGCCACTGTATGTTCTCAGTTGTCATTAAATCAGGGTTGAGACCATGCACTTAGATCCAAAATGACACCAAATACAAAGGAATGTCTTCAAACCTCCTATGTGATGGCCAACGGTGAACAGAGAAGATATTGCTATCCACTGACCAGGGACCACGATCGATTAGGGCTTGTGCAACATCTTCAGCTGGGGCAGTAATCGAATAAACAATCTGACCCCAAATCTTTATTAATTAAGGTAGAGGGCCTTAAGGAAGTTAAGAGAAGTTTAAGTCAGTTTACAGGGTAGAACATTATAAATTCCTCATGTGCCCTTCTTTTTTTTATAAACGGAGGACAATCTTTATTAATGTTCTAAAGGGGCTTAGTCGTAAAAGGATGATGATCATGTTCTCTAACCTCTCTTTCAGTCCTGCCTCTAACCTCTCTTTCAGAAAAAACTATCCATTTCGACGCCGGACCCAAAGCTTGAGAGCCTCGGCGGCCAGCTTCTTCGTTGTCTTGCTCCATCCGCGACACACCGGCCTTCCACATCTTCTTCGTCGTCCACACCGGCGCAACCCGTGTCCTCCACCTCCGAGTCTGCCGCCCCATCCCCCGGAGCTCTCGAGAACAAACACGGCGCCCGACGGATGCTGGATGTAGGTGGCGATGTGGGGGTCCTATCCGGTGGGCCCAACGACGGTGGATCCGATCTAACGGAGGCCGGAGCTCTCGACAGCGTGCGACGGAGGCCGGAGGTAGGTGGAGAGGTCTATTTGGTGGCTGATGGAGGACATGGAACTCCATTGAGGTGACTCAGGTGAGCATGTTTTCATTAATAGCTTCTGTTTTGATTATAGATTACAGAAACCCATACTCCCAAAGGCGGTTGTCTGCCAATAACTGCTACAGTCTACACACCCTCACCTCATACGGCAAGTTACTCTGATACTCAACTTACCCGATATGAGATTGGTTTTGATATATGTTTGGATGATGACTAATAGCTACATAATGTTCCAACTTATGCTTCCTTTGTCAAACTAATGCCTTTTCTTTTCTTTTTTCGAATGCCTATAACCTGTTCGATGAAATGCCTGACTCATTATTCATATTTGTCTAGGTTGTCGCCGGTGATGTTTCTTTGGCGATTGGCAGTATCATTTCCCACTCCAGAAGGTTTCTTAGCAGTAACAGCAGTCATGATTTTGCGAAAGCTATTGCCGAGTTCAACAAGGTAACGTGTTTTTCGGGTGCTGAATACAAGAACACATGTATATCTGCCAATTTCTGGATGTACGTAATATGTTCATATGTTATATGGCTATATGCATTGTGAAGTATGTAATGTTGAAAAGCTCCTCTCTCGACGAAAATGGTTTATGCATGATCTATTAATGAAAGTCTTGGATTTTAGGAAATGGAAGCTGTGTTTGGCGAACCTCCATCAGAAAGTGGACTTGCCAGTTTTGCAAGTAATGACGTTATGGCTCAAGAACCCCAAACGTTAGTTTCTGAAGCTAAAGGTGAAAATACACTTGGCCTGATCCATATTGGCAGCACAGAAGAGGCTCAAATGGTGGATGTTTCTCCCAAAGCAAGTACCAAGAGAACTGCCATTTCAAGTTGCAAGGTACTTCTTGGCAAGAAGGTGTTTGATTTGGTCGTAGCCAACCAAATGGCCAAGGGAGATGTCCTTAGTGTAGCCAAGATTGCTGGAATAAACGGAGCAAAGCACACATGTACTCTCATCCCGCTATGCCACAACATACCCCTGACGCATGTCCGCGTTGATCTAGCTATAAACCACGAGGATTTCAGCGTGGATATTGAAGCGGAAGTGAGTTCGACTGGGAACACCGGTGTCGAAATGGAAGCAATGACAGCTGCCAGCGTTGCTGGACTAACAGTGTACGATATGTGCAAAGCGGCTTCGAAGTCTATACAGATCACTGATATAAGACTCAAGAGCAAAACTGGTGGGAAAAGTGGAGACTGGTCCAGGGAGCAATGTTGTGTCCAGTAAAGCATATAGTGCAAGATGTTGCCATTGTCTGTCTGCACACTGCAGGTGAGTGCTTTAGTGCTCATATGCAAATCACAATGCAATGATGAAAAGAATAAAAATTGGATTTTTCTATTGTGGGTGATGACTAACCAAACCTTATTGAGTGAGCATGATTATTATTTTTTGTTGATTCTGAACGACCTTTAGAAATGTCCATAATCCATCCACCCAAGATGCCGTGATTTACATAGTGTTAGCTAAAAAAGCTAACCAAGAGGACAAGAAGCACATTGTTGGACGAGCTTAAGGAAAAAGGGAAGTAGTATCTATTTACTCGGGTGTTAGAAATCTTGATTATGCCACAATTGATTCGATCGGTTCTTTTTGGTTGGATTTTTCGTTTTGAGTTTAATTAGGAATTCTGCTTGCTTGATTAGATAGAAACAATGCATCAATAATCATATGTTGATACCAATAGTACAACACCACAACCATTTCTGTGTTTCAAATGTAGCTGCTTTCTATGATATTGTAGAAACAAATTACAACAAGGGTGAGTACGTCTCATGTAGCTAGCTCGATCAAACTATTCATACATATTGTGCACCTATGATTTTGTGATCAGATCGATAGGAATATAATGCATTTCTTTATATATGATCAGGCATCTGTTTTGGTGTAGATATCCTCATAGTCGATCATATCCCATTACATCATATCGTTTATTCATTTTAACTAATTGGCTTATAATTGTCGCTAGGAGTATATCGATCTGTCGATTAATATGTTTGTTGTTGATTTTCTGTACGTGGTAGGAATGTCGTGGAGTGAGGAGGAGCACCGAAGGTTTCTAGAAGGGATTGAAAAGCTGGGTAGGGGTGACTGGAAGGGCATTTCTAAGCACTACGTCAAAACAAGATCCCCAAGCCAGATCGCCAGTCATGCTCAAAAGTATTATCTCAGAGTTCAAAGTACCGTCGCCGCCATCAACAACTGACGCCGAAGTTGCAACCTTTTCGATGTAAAACTCCGATAGTACTCATCAACTCATTTCATGAATCATCTTCCAATTAGTAATTAATTATCTTTTGATTGATGGATTTAATTATCTTTTGATTGCTGGATTTCTCATAACATAGTCATCCAAATACGTACATAACAATGTATTTGCATGCAAGTCGGTAAAGATGATCAAGTACGTGAAGACGATATAATTGCACGCTCTTCAGTATACCACCGATAAGCCGCACGCGCGAGCGCGATGCCTATGCGCGTGCAGGAAGGCTAGTATGTATTAAATGAAAACACCTATCAGAGTTGATGCATTCAACAGGATCTCAATAACATTTGGTGCTCGTAAGGCACATCGAGAGAGCAATTTTCCTAGCAACCTAACATGACGAGGAGGGGAACCCTGATTTGGTTTTTTTAAAATGAAGGTACAGCTTGCTAGGCCTAGGGCGATCACGATCATGAGGCTGTTTCAGAGGCATTGTTGAAAAACCAGTACAAACATAGTCAATGTATGAAAGGAAGTTTTGTGGAGAACTACAACGGTGTGGGGGCTTATAAACAGCCATGCAAAACACTGAAACATGCCAATGGATTACGGAAAAAGAAATTTTTACAAGAAATCTTAAGAAATCCAGAGAAAACAAAGCTTGACATGCAACAACCCTATGAAAATCCATGACAGGATGAACGCCATGTGTAACGTCGAGCCAAGGAAAGAAGCCAAATCAGTAAGTAATCTTACACGTGGTTGGAAGAACAAAGGACATGAAATAAATCTACACCAGCAAGATTAATCGGAGGTAATGATTAACTAAGAAAATCGAACTGAAATTGGAAAACCAAGAACAACGTTCTTAATCGACAGATGGATGAGAAAGCCAGCTAATCTGCATGTAATAGTAATAGGCTAGATAAAGGAAAATCTCAAGATGTAGAAGAAAGTGGATCGAAAACAGAAAACCCAGAAAGATGATTTTGAGCAACTTATTCATGACATGAAAACGAAAGAAACGAGAAGCTCTGAAGAAGAGAGAGAGAACTTATGGTGATATAGACTCAAGAGACTCATTTGAGTCATTTCACATGAATATTGCTTTGGCAAAAGATGCAAACGTGAAAAATTGTGTAAAAAAAATGAGGTTAACGAAGACCATGACCCGAAAAAATGGAAGATTAGAAAAAAGCAGTTGGCAACATGCGCCAGTTTACCGGCCAGCACACATCTACTCACACATACACACACCCAGTCACACATCCAAGTCGGTTGAAATAAAAGCCCCTTCCTCCCATTCTTGGTTCATTCATTCTTTCTCACCCATTTTACTCTCTCTCCTCTCTCTTTTCTCATCGTTTCCAACGTCACTCAATATTTCTCACACTCCGGCGAGTGAGTTTGCTCCGCCGCCGCCGCCGCCATGGATCTGTGGTCCGCTCACGTCAAGAGCACAGCCAGAAGCTCCTTTCTGATTCGAAACTCATTCAGCGAGAGACCCATTTCGTGGAATTGCGGAAAGCCGAGGAGGCCTTGGTGTTGGCTTGGAGTTGAAGACGGAAGAGCCAGGCTCTTTGAGACCAGAGACTTGAATTTGAAGCCGACGCCGCGAAGGGCTTTCTCTGATGGTTTGGCTGTCAGAGCTAGTGGGAAGAAGAACAACTCCTCCAGCTCTTCGTCATCTTCTTCTTCGGGTTTGAGCTTCTCTCTCTCTCTCAGCTCTCTGGAAATGTTTTTTTTTTTTGCATGCGATTGGTATCTATGATGTCTTGTTTAGTCTTTCATTTTGAGTTTTGCGGGCTTGTGATCGCTGTCATGTTTTATGGGTGTTTGTTTTGTTGTTGGGAGTTGACTTTCTTTCTTTCTTTGCTTGGTATAGTAGTTCCATGTTTTTGGAACCATCTAGAGAGCTTTGGGTTGGTTCAGAGTTCAGTTATCAGCCTATGATTCATGGACTTCATTTTCGAGATGATGTTTTTGATTTTGTTAAAATGGATATATGTATTTTTCGGAAGGATAATCCAAGACGCTGCTTATAATCTAGCCAAGATTATGTTTGGTAGTCGATTGGAATACTATTTACTCGATTCTCAGGTGTAGTCAATGATTTCTGTCTGGAGTTGCTAACAGATTGGAGAACTTCCTGAGAGGCCTTGGGGAGTGGGAGACATTTTCTCTAGTAACAGAGAATGTCGCGTGGTGGTTGCATGTTTAGTACTAACAAAACCCTTTCTTGCAAAATGGTTGTGACACCCTTAGCTAGGGATTTTTAGGTGTGAATGCTCAAACATTGGTGATGATTAGTCTTGGATACAATGTAGTTTCTTTTCCTTTTCTTTTCTCTTTGGTGGAAATTGCACCTGGAATACTGAATTGGGAGAAGATGAGATTATAGGAAGGCAAATACCTTGGTTATATTCGAAATTTGAGTGGAACTAGGAAGGCTATGGCAAGACAGCTAGATTTAGTCCATGGCATCAGACCCAATAACCCCAAAGTTGTCCTCTGTTCCTACTGAAAAAATATACAGTACTTGAGGCAATGAATATGATCCATCGAAACCCTAAATTTACATACTTTTACATGTCTGCACTTCTGGGTTTCAGTTACGTGTAAAGTTTCTTGAAGCATGCTCTAGGATACTGGGTAACTTATTTCCAATCTTATTATGTAGTTAATTACTTGAATATAACGTAATGTAAGAAATTGTCAATGGTTGTGATATTTCATACAGGAAATGATGACCACATTATTCCAGATGGAGATGGTGCAAAAGAAAACAACTCTGATAAACTCAAAGACGCTTCTTCCCAGAAAAGTTATAAATTAAACTTGGATTGGAGAGAGGTCAGAGCAAAGTTTATTCGTGGGGAGCAGGTGATGTATTACTTTTCCAAATTAATAATATGGTCTGAAAGCTTCTTATCAGGTAAAATAAAGAAGCCGAGAAATAAAATGTAGAATCAATGAAGGTCTATATAGTAATTACCACTTCAGGACCTCGGAGTTCCTTCTCCTATTCCCCAGTTAATACAATTTTTTTTGTTCCAAACAGATAATCTTTTTAATTTATAGTTGTTCAGTTCATCCTGTGTCATGGATTTCATCATAAGTTATGTGACTGTGTAGTTCGTAGTTTATCAAATAGGACAGCTAATTAGGCAGTTCGTAGTTTTCTAATTGAAACAAAAGCAGGCTTGACCAAGTGGTTCTGGGTAGCACACCAAACTCACATAGCCAGATGGTCAGGGATAAACGTTATGTTGGGCTTCTGAAATTTAAAAATCATTCCAACCCATTGGTTTCTGTATAATCAGTTAATCACAGAGTTACACCATGATTTCAGAACCAACCTGTCATTGTCATGTCTGACATCTCTTCATCATTCCATTTATAATTGCTGCCGGAATATTTTGATATTAACTCACATCTCCTAAATCACTCGTCAACTAAAACTTGTGAACTTTTCTCTCAGTAGGAACCTGCACTTTGCAGTCATGTTTGATTGGGTGGGTGCGGACCCTCATTAGATAGTAAAGAGCTTTCTGGAAGTGTATATGTCCTCTCATAGAATTTTTTTACTCCTAGAATTGGTCTTTGGTTTTTAGTTGTGTACCTGAATATGTGTACAGTGAGAGGAGACTTTTTGGGCCATTTTGTTTTTGTTATGTTTTGGTGTTCTTTTTTCTGGAAAGGAAACAGGTGAGATTTCTGTTATTACTTCTTAACTTGCACTTGCCATATCCAAGTTTACCTTTATCCCCCGAATCATATCAAAGTTCTCTCGAGTAGTCTGCATGTCCAGTGGTCCTATCCAAATAAAGTGACTTGTAGTTTATAACGGGGAATTTGACATTGGTGATTTTAGCTGGTTGGCATATGAAATGTGACGAGTAATGATGATGAAAAGTAACTGTTGTTATGTTTGGTATATAACATTGGAAATTTTCAACAGGCTGAATCTGATCCTCAGTACCAGTCAAAACTTGTTGGGGAGAAGTGGGCGCATCCCCTTGCGGTACCTGAGACAGGCTGTATTCTCGTGGCAACAGAAAAGCTTGACGGAGTTCGTACCTTTGAAAGAGCCGTTGTTCTCCTCCTTCGATCAGGAAACAGACACCCAGAAGAGGGACCATTCGGAATTGTTATCAACAAGCCACTTCATAAAAAGATTAAACATATGAAACCCACAAATCTTGATCTTGCAACCACACTTTCTGACTGCTCTTTACATTTGGGTGGGCCTCTTGAGGCAAGCATGTTCTTGATGAAAACAGGGGGAAAGCTAGAGCTTCCCGGGTTTGAAGAGGTGATCCCCGGCCTTTGTTTTGGTGCTCGTAACAGTCTAGATAAAGCTGCTGGTCTAGTGAAAAAGGGGATTCTCAAGCCTCAAGATTTCAAATTTTTCGTGGGCTATGCAGGGTGGCAGCTGGACCAATTGGCAGAAGAGATTGAATCCGATTATTGGTATGTGGCTGCTTGCAGCCGAAATCTGATATTTGGAGGTTCAACGGAATCTTCATCCGAAAGTTTGTGGGAGGAAATTTTGCGGCTAATGGGTGGCCAGTACTCTGAATTGAGTCGAAAGCCTAAGCAAGATATGTAGTTAATGTATGAGCCTGTCGGTGATCACAGAATAAAAACTAGCTTCAAGCACGTAATGTAATCAGTGTAAATGTGAAGCCAATTTGTACAGTAAGCTCGCTGGCTTTTCAAATGGTAGATCCAGTTTCATTTCTTGTTCTTTTTCCTCAGTTTTTCTTTCTTTTTCTCTCTCAATAAAACTGATGAACCTATACAAATTCGTCATCTTGGCCTCTTGGGTCGATTACATCTTCCATCTTCGTCCATGAAAAATACTTGAGTTCAAATTCATTTGCACACAATTATCTAGGGCTGGATTCGGTTGGTATACCAACTTAAATTAACAATACCATGTACCAACCAACTTATGATTGGTAGGAAAAATGTTCTACCAATACCAACCATCGAAGTTGGTATACCAACTTCGTTGGTACGGTTGGTATTCGGTTGGTACGGTTGGTAATGGGCATCTACCAGCTTATGATTGTGGCCCAAAAATAAAGGCCCAACAGAAAAGCCCATCATCATTTATCACTTTGTTGTGATTTTCATGTTTCATCTGGACAACAAAATTAATTCAAAAAACTTATCAAATGAGCGAATCAATAATGCAATACAAGTTTACAATATTACATCACATCACACCATCCCACAACTAAAGTGAAGCAAAAATCAAGTTCAAATTCAAGCAAACCCAACATAAACAAAGAAACATTTAGGTATTTTAGGAATTTTACTATTTTACCCTAAAACATGGTACGGTACGGTAGTACCAAGTTTGTAAAAGTTTGTACCGAGTACCTACCAACATTGCAATAGTGGTACGGTAGTACTGTACCAACAGTTCGGTTACCAACTTTTCGGTATACCAACATAATTGGTACGGTTGGTACATGGTTGGTACGGTTGGAAAATAGTTAAATTGCCAGCCCTACAATTATCCAAAATCTACTCCCATTTATACAAATTAATTTGACCCAAATATTTTTCATAGTTTTACAAGCTACTGTTAAAAAAAAAAATTTAATTGTCAATTTATTATCCTAGAAATCACTTCAGTGTTAAGTTGCTATCCTAAGAATTTTTCCTGCCAGTTTGTTATCCTAAGATTAATAAACTTGTCAGTTTATCACCTTGTTGTCTAATTACTTAAATTATGTCATTTTATTCATCAAATTATAAACATTGAAAATCACTTTGGTAATTTATATTATCTATTATATTGATTTGAGCGAAAAAAACATGAAAAATTATAAAAAAAAATTAAACTAGTAAATTAACTAAATATTTTTTCTAATTTAATTTATAGATAACAAATTAATTAATTTTTAAAAATTAAAATAACAAATGTCATTTAAAGATAACAAATTAACGATTGTTAAAAAAAAAAACACCTCGAGCCTCAGCATCCCACTCCTTTAGTTCCTCTAGTATTCTAGAATAGCGTCAGACAGCTCAAAACTGCAGGTCAGACAATTCTACACTCCTGAGAAATGAAACAAAGTATGTTTCTCTTACTCTTACTCTTTGTAGTCGTATAATTTCAAGTCTTGTAATTGTCTGTGTGCATTCGAGTATTGGGCAATCTATATGTATATATTTGGTGTATGTGTGTTTCCTATTTGATGGGTTTTCTGCTGCGTCGAATTACACCATCTTTGCTATCCTTGAAACCCATCAATCAGAAAACACTGTTGCATACAGACTCGACACCAAAAGACACTGTGTTGAGAGCTATCTGTGATTCCTTCAAACGAGGCTGGAGTTGGGACACTCTGACCTCAAAGTTTGATTCTGTTAAATTAGACGAAAAGCTAGTTGAGAATGTGTTATTAGAATTAAAGGAACCCACTGATGCAAAATGTGCTCTGGGTTTCTTCCACTGGGTGTCACACAGGAAACACTTTGTACATGGGCTTTGGTCATACTCCATAGCCATTCATATTTTAGTCAGGGCCAGGCTGGTCATGGATGCAAGAGCTTTGATTGAATCGGTTTTGAAGAGAAATGTCGGTAAATTTACGGTTGTGGAGTCATTACTTGCTAGTTATCAAGTTACTGCTTCGAACCCGTTTGTGTTTGATTTGCTGGTACAGGCTTATGCTAAGATGAGGTTGGTTGAGACTGGCTTTGATGTTTGTTGCTATCTCAAGGAACGCGGGTTGCCGATAAGTCTTATAAGTTACAACACATTGCTCCGTTTTATTCAGAGATCAGACCAAGTTGGTTTGGTTTGGAAGATTTATGAGCATATGGTGGAGACAAGAAGTTACCCGAACCAAGAGACGGTGAGAGTCTTGATCGATGCTTTGTGCAAGGAAGGAGAGTTGCAGAAATATGCTGACATGTTGGAAAGGATTCATGGCCAGAAATGTTCTCCTTCTGTGATTGTGATACTAGTTTGGTGTTTAGGATTTTGGAGGGGGGTAGAGTCGAAGAAGGTATGGTGTTATTGAAGAGAATGCTGCAAAAGAATATGGTTCTTGATACAATTGCTTACTCTTTGATTGTCTATGCTAAAGTTAAACAAGGAAATTTATGCTCTGCGCAGGAGGTGTATGAAGAAATGCTTAAGAGAGGTTTTCATGAAAACCCTTTTGTCTTTACTGTGTTCATTGGGGCTCATTGTAGAGAGGGAAGAATTGAGGAAGCACAACTTATGATGCATGAGATGGAAAATATGGATTTGAAGCCATATGATGATAGTTACAGTTTTCTTATCAAGGGATGTGCTAAAGCCGGAAGAGTGGAAGAAAGTGTGAGTTACTTGAAGAAGATGATCGAGGCCAAATTCATTCCTGGTCTTTGTACTTTCAATCAGATTGTTAGTAAGCTATGTGAAATTGGGGATGTACACCAAGCCAACGAGTTGTTAACTACACTGTTAGATAAAGGGTTGTTACCAAATGACGTCACGTATTCTCTTCTGATCGACGGGTATGCAAGAGAAGGGGAGATTGACGAAGCTCTCAAGCTCTATTATGAAATGGAGTCCAGGTCACTTTCACCTGGAATATTGATTTTTACAGCCATGATAAGGAGCTTCCACGAGTGCGGTAAATTGGAGGAAGCAAAAAGGTATTTCAGAATCATGAAAGATCGCTCGATGGCCTCAGGTTTATCTTCATATGAGACATTGATTGTGAACCACCTTGATCAGGGAAATACATAAAGGGATGATTGCTCACATTTGCAATGAAACAGTTTTATAGGATTAAAAATTTAAAATATGTTTGCTCGCTGGTGGTGCTGTGTATGGAACGTGGAAGGCTGGCCCTTTGAAAGAACAAAAAGTGAAGAAGACTTATGATGTGGACTAGGGATATTATTGGGAACTAGTTTCTGCATAAACTGTTTGCAACTCTCTATCAGTAAGCCATCCACAGGAAAAGAAGAATCATTGATAGGAGAGTTGTCAATGGAGTTTTCAGGCAAAGACAAAGATAACGATGATAGAGAATTAGAGATACATATGAAGTTGAAGAGCTCTTTTTGTATAGTCCAATTGGGCTGATTCTTTTCAGGTGTTTACATGAAAAGTTGGGGATCAGTGTAGTACTACTCTTCTCTTTGAGAAATTTGCTCATCTCCAGTACTAAATGTCTTCTCACAGCTGCTTTTGACATGTTGCAGAGGACAAACAAATAAAGCTGTTGCTTATGCTTAAATGGGATAAATACGTTGAGGAATGTGAGTTGTATAGGATTGTGGGACTGCGTAGCAATCTGTCCTCTCTAAATATGGTGGAGGTGAAGCAGCAGTAGTAGGAGCAATCTCTTAATATCCAATAGTGATGTAGTTGTGGTGATTGTTTCAGCTCACCAGTGGTGATCCAGAACATTAACATACGAGTAGAATGAGCGCGTGTTTATAGGAATTAATATCGATGATATATAGTTAGTACAATTTAATAAGAACTAGGATGAGTACGGACTACAGCGTCCCTGCTACCGATCAGACTCACATCATACATATGTATATATATACCTATACCTAGCGAACCCTAATTCGATCTCTACCATCTCTTGTTTGTCTTTTTGTTGGCCGACGTACTTAAGAAAGAGATGGAGAATGAGTAGATTGATTTTCCCGATCTCATCATATGGTTTCAGATCCTGCCGAGGCTACCATCCAAGTCCTTGATGCGTTTCAAGTGCGTATGCAAATATTGGTCCTCTTCCCTCTTCCGCGATCCATCGTATGTGAGGGCTCACCGGGACATGCACAACACACTCACCTTCTCCTTAGAGATTATACTCACAGCTCCACCAACAACATAGTGTTCTATGTTCGTACTCAAAACTGCGAGGGGTCTTAAGTAGTCACACAAGGTAAATCTCCTTTATCTCTAAGTAATCTCTTGCTTCCGTGACCTTTCCTGCAATTATGTAAACCGCTTACGTTGCTAAGACAAACACAAGTTAAGGAGAGACCGGGTGTGCCGGTCTTAAACCTTCTGATACCTAAGTTAGAAGCGAGTAATAGATTCAACAGAGCCCGGCGTAGAAGTGTATTGAAAGCGTACCATGTTGGACGACCCGGGTTATATAGGTGATTGAGGTTGGAATCTTCTTATCACTCACGATGTGGGACAAGTTCACTTACCATTCTATCGTGAGTCTTCTAGGGGCTCCTTTGGCGAGCACGCAAGTGGTATCCATACCGCGTTGGGTGAAACTTCGGTCATGGCTTTGGTTGGTCTTACTACTGTCATCATGCTCGTTTGAGAGGTGAGGTTGACGTAGGCCGAATTAGTGTTTAAGTATGCACGTAATGTGAGTAATAAGGAAGGTATATGTACAAGTTACCTAACTCGCTCAGCCAAGGGGATCAATCTTGGCTGGGGAGTTGCGAAACCGGAGAACATACGTACGTACTTAATGCTTTACCTTTTTCTCCATCGAATACGGACCCTACATACTTAATGCTTTACCTTTTTCTCCAACCAAGGTTGATCTATTATCGCTTCGCGTACCTGTTATACTTTAAGCAAAATAATTATCAGTAGCAGCGGATATGACAAGTAGCGAGCTTGCCATCTTCACCACAAGCGATCTTGAGCGGGACACCCCTTTATCGGTGTACTTTTTCGTAGTGCCCAATAAGGGGCGGTAACGTGTGGTGCTCCCAAGAGAGGAAAGTAACAAGAGCGGTAAAGTGAAGCTCCCACAAATTTCCGCTTCCGTTGGTATACTCATTCGTAACTACAAGTGGGAAGTAACGCTCTCAAATGGGCATGAATGCATTTGAGGTTCCTACAATTGGTGAACTCCTACATTGCGCCCACAATGTAGCCACTTTCCTGTTATCGGTGTACTCCTTCGTAGTGCCGGTAAGGAGACGCAAGTTGCTGCACGACTTGCGTTGGCCGGGATAGAGTACTTCTTCGTAGCTTCCGTACTAACCCTACATATCGGTCGGTGTTCGTTGCACTGATAATGGCACGTCTTGTAGCGAGAACTCTGTGTCGGAACAATGAGGCCCCCGAGAATTACCCAGGCGCAACTTTTAGCAAATGCGGGACATTGATGTGAAATAAGTAAAAAAAGCATTGCATGTCTCGAGCGGTAGCGGAAGTTACAATTCCCCGAGTGTACTTGGGGCTACTCGGCGAATCACAAGTTGCTAAGTTGTGCTCAGACATGTTGTACATGGGTGACCCCGTTCTAAGATTTGATGTAAAGGTGCGGTGTTATGTTAGCGTAAGGTTTGAGAGATTGCATGTGCTCTTAGTGTGTGTGATTGTTACATCAGCATTAAATGCCGCCAAATTTCTCTACGACACGTGCTAGTCTAGGGTTCCTAGGGCTTCCCAAATGTCTCGTCCTAGGGTTTAGAAGTAATGATGGTGCATTTGAAGGTTGCGCACGTTCAATCGAGATGGTAAGTTTTGTTTTTTGTTCCAGACGGTTCCGATGTGTTGTCCTTACGTTGACACGTGTTGTGATCTCCGCGCGCTAAGTGGCGTTGCAGACGGTTGTGATTTAGTCTGAGGTCTTGGTATTTAAACCTCACTCTTCTTCTTCGTTTCCCTCACTTTGCATAATTTCAGTTTTCTTTGATGTCTCTCTGTGCTATCATTGCTTTCTGGCTCCACCGTTGTGCTCCGTCGTTCACCGCCATACTTCGTCAAGATCCACCGCACCGTTGTGCTCCGTCGTTCACCATTGTACTTCGTCGAGATCCATCGCACGTCCTCACGTACTCCGGCCTTTCATATACTCTGGTAAGTTTCACTACTTCCTTCGCTGGTGTTGTTGTGGGGTGTGTTTTTCATTTTTTTGTATGTGTTGAATAATCGTTATTTCATTTTTTTTTCTTTTGTTGTAGTTGCTTGGGTTGTTGAGGGTTGTCGTTTTGTTTTTCACAGCGGCGACTTGGTGAGACGTCGTCGCCGTTAGGCTTCTCTGTTTTGAAGCGTCGGTATGGGCCTGGGCTTGTTAGTTTTGAATTTTTAATGAGCCTTTACTTTGATCTTTTTTCGTTTTGGTTAGTTGTTAGTGAGAATAGGGTGCGTGTGGGTGCAGGTTAATTACGTGGGAGTGCAACGCCCCTGCACGGTTAACCCGGTGAATTGATGAATCATTACGGGTTTGTCTAGGTCAGCTATGGAGCCTATAGTGATTTCCACAGAATCTAGCGATTCCCTCAGTTTAGATTTGCTCGCGTCAGTTTTAAGAGATACCACGTCGTCTAGAATTAGGATCGGGTCAGTCGAGGCGATTGCTCCAACTCCCTCGGATGCCAATGGTTGTTCTCTTAGGAAGTCTTTCGCACAGTAGGAGGCGAAAAGGGGTGAAAATTAGACTAATCTCGTCTGTGCCCTCGCAGGTAAGATGGATACTTAGGAGAAATCCTTCCGCAACGGGGCTTCTACTGCGTCCATATCGGGAAAACCTGCGAGGGCATCCCCATAGGAATTGCGGGGAAGAATATACTCGCGGATGGAGAAGAAGTGGAAGAGCTTTGACTGTCTGCACCGTATATCGCCATGGACGTCGCGAAAGTGAACTACAACATTTCCAAGCTAGTGGCAATGTGACCGCTTGGAAAGGGCGAGAGGTTCTCCATACCTCCTCTGGGTTTTACAGTTATTAATGATGTGCATTTGAAGCTTAGTCTTTGTCTGGCGGTTTATCTATTTCATCATCACGCTTTCAGGTCCCTGAGGTGTGGTATAGGGCAAGTGGCGCCCTCCATGTTTCAGATTCTTAATGCCATGTATGTTTTGTGGCACACAGCGGGCTTGGAGTGACTGAGCTGCAACGAAATACTACACTACTTTGACGTGAAGTATTCAGACAGGAAAGGTTACGGCTTACGGGTAGATAAGAGAAGAATCATACCCATATGTTTACATAAGTCCCCAAGACTAACCCCGTCTGGAGGAAATACGCCTTCCTCATTGAAGGCGGCTGGGAGTGTGGGTTTGGACCAATCCCCAACTTGACTAACACCAAGCGCTAACCCATATAACATGTTATACTTAGCACTAAAAATTATTTACCAAAGGAAGCTGAAATGGTACAAAAGGAAAACCACACTTGGGAAGTACAACACACACGTTCAACATCACAGCACGCTGCATGCATCAGCTAGCCGAGGTGGAATGCAACCCACCAAAGGTCCAAGCTACCCTTATTTACACAAAAATTGGAATACTCAGGTTAGTCCCATATCAATAATAACAATGAGTTGTCTCTCTCAACTATCCTGTATTTAAGACATTCTATCAATGAGATGTAAACAACTTTCTATCTATTCTACTTTCTCCTGCAACACGTTATCAGCACGACTCTCAGAGTTAATAGAAAAACTTAAAGGTAGGAGAAAGCCACCGACCACTACCGCCGCCGCCGATCACCTTGCTCCACCGTCGGCCTCTCTCTCTCATCTCGACATCCCTCACCTAAGCACAAGTTCATCAAATCGTTTCAAGATTGCTCATCTTCCAAGGAATCGTTTCAGAAGGGCTTCCACTTCAAATCAATCAACAAGTGTAGCGATCATACCGAGCATAACACCCATCGAGGTGAACTTTTCTAAACCGTCAATCTCTATGTAGCAAACATATTTACCGCAAACCCTAGATCTAAGTTGATGATAACTGTGATATGAGTTTTGAATTACATGTTTCTACCGTAGCTCCTATGGACATATATCTATAGAGTATACGTGACGGTTCTGGGGGAGTTAAGGTTTGAAAAAGAAAAAGAAAACTAAAGGGAAATCGATTATATGTGACTGTTGTATCACGGTCGCTGGGTGTGGTTTTTACCACCGTTTTACAATCAATTTTGTGACCATGTATCATGGATCACATTCTTATTCAATTAAACTTGAAAGTTTTGTGATTATAGTACTCGATCGTTTTTAATAAAACATCTCTGTGTGTTTTTGTAGATGAGTTCGAATGAGCCTGCAAGGCTGGAATTCAAGATCCTTGACATTGAAGGTAAGGAGTACCATCATTGGGTCTCTGATGTAGAGAACACATTCATCAGAAAGAGACTGACCAACACCATCAAACCCACTGGGCCTGGAACAAACCTCCTCTCACCTACTGAAGAGACAAAAGCTCAAGCCCTCATGTTTTTGAGGCGTCATATTCACCCATCTTTGAAGAAGCATTACTTGAACAAGACAGATCCCATGGTTTTGTGGGATGTTCTAAAAAAGAGGTTCAATAATGTGCATAATGCACAGCTTCCTGAGTTAACTGCGAAATGGAACAACACCAGAATCGTGGATTTCCCAAAGATCAACGCTTTTAACCAAGCTATGCTCGATCTGCAGTGTGAACTAAGCTTTTGTGGTGTGAAAAAATCTGAGGAAGACATGATTGAGAAGGCGTTACAAACCATCCCCACATCTATGAGTCTTCTAGCTCATCAGTACCGGATTAAGTACGAGCAAGGAAGGATTACCGAATTCAGTGATCTCATTAATAGTCTTGCGACTAAAGAAAAACATTATGAGATTATCTTGAATAATAACTCAAGACCGACTGGTACCAAAAAGCCTAAGAGTTATAATACGGGAGGAAATGCTCGAAAATATAAGAAGGGTGCTCGTTTAGAACTTTATAATTGTGGTGGACATGCTCCACGTGGGGAAGATGAGGGCATGGGTGTGACCAAGGCCGCAGCCAAAATATGACTTGGCATAGAGATCAAAACGCCCCTTCTCAAAAGAACTAGTCTGGTTCAGTTCTTGATGGTCAACGGTATCAACAATTTGGTAAACTTGGTTGTTTCAAGTGTGGCTCTACTAGACATATGCACAAACAGTGTCATGCTAGTAGAGAAATCCTGAATATCTACAAGAAGCACAAACAATATTTGGCTCAAGAGTCGAATTACACTGGAGAATATGAGATGGAGGTTGGCACCAATCTAGTTTTAGTAGATGACAAGGGAAAAGAACTTGCTACCCTGGATTTAGATTAAGCCTATGTAAAAGGCAGTTGTCTCTGTAATCTTTCAAGTTTTAGTTTTGTTTTTGGCTTACTTTTCGGTCAAGAATTTTTAAGACATTTGTCTTTGTTTTATGAATAAGAACACATCTATGATGTAATTTTTGTTGGTAAGCAATGAATATTTCTCCATTTTTGGTATATGAAAGTGTTTTGAGAATGTTCTATTCCATGTGATTCTTATGTATAGTTCGATATTTACACAAATGGCAAAAGGCAAGCCAAGATACCACTTTGACAAAGAAAAAAGAAAAAAAAATGTCGAATTTTTTTTGAAGCAGTGCACAGAGCAGTTTCGACCCGTCGAAAAATTGAACTGAACAATTTTCGGCCGGTCGATGCCTCACTTATGTTCGAAAGTGGCTTGATTTTGACCCGGCGAAAAATTGAACTGAACAATTTTCGACCGGTCGATGCGACGACTCTGTCCCAAAATTGGTCAATTTTTGACCTGTCGAAAATTTTTCTCGACCGGTCGAAATCTGGTATCGAAAAATCATATGTTATTTTGGGTTTTCTCGACCGATGGAAGCCTTTCTTCGACCCGTCGAAAATCCAATCTTAATGTGATGTTTTTAGATTAGTTTTTTATCTGTTTCATTGGCTTATGATGTTGTTTATACATCGGTTTTATTGGAAAACATCGAAAAAATCGACTAACTTGGATTTCAGCATCAGATGTTGTTATTACATCGGTTTATGTCATGCCATATCAACACTCAATAAGGGTCACACTCTTCTCAAATCTTCGAGTATATACTTGAAGTGTGCGCCTCGTCTTTGCTACAAAGACTTAATTGTTTACATTGATTTTGTAGATGTATCAAGGCCAAATTGAATGTCTAGCAGATAGTGGTACTACTCATGCCATTCTGCAGAATAGGCAATTGTTTGTGAATCTTTTCCCATACAAATCCTCAATGACAACCATGATTGGTGCAACGCCCGTTATTCAGGGGCGTGGTAGTGTAGAGTTTCTGCTGCCATGGTACAAAATTATATATCACTGATGCCTTATATGCACCTAAGGCCAATCGAACTTTGCTAAGCTTCAAGGATATTCGTGCCAACGGATTTCACTTGGAAACCTATTGTGAGAATGGAAAATAATTTTTGTGTATAACCTCTGTTGAATGTGGCCGCAAGCGCATTCTAGAGAAGTTTCCGGCATTTCATAGTGGTTTGTACTTGACCACAATTCGGATCATTGAATCCAATGTTGTGACTCACACTAATACGTGTGATTCTGATTCATATAAGCTTTGGCATGTACGACTGGGACACCCAGGTCGTGATATGATGATCAAAATCTTGAAAAATACTCATGATCATCCATTCTTTAGAGTCAAGAAACATGTGGGATTACGTATTTCTATCACTTTAGATAGTGAAGATGAGACTACCCATCTCAATTCTAACTTGCTCTCCATGACAAGTATAGCACCTTCCCAACAACATACTGTTGGAGCATCGTGCGTCATCCCACCGGATTCTTATGTTGCCATCTCTGTTGCGCATCGCTCGTTCTGCAAAGCTTGTTCCTTAGCAAAATTGACGGCTCGTCCTTCTTTTGTTGTTGGTAACAATGAAAATATTCCATTCTTACAAAGGATCCAATGTGATATTTGTGGACCTATCAAACCTGAATGCGGACCATTTAAATATTTCATGGTTTTGATAGACGCATCAACATGATGGTCACACGTTGCTTTGCTATCCACAAGGATTGCTGCGTTTGTAAAACTCCTAACTCAAATCATTAAGCTCCGGGCTCACCACCCAGACCATCCAATCAAGTCTATTCGATTGGATAATGCAGGAGAGTTTACATCAAAGTCTTTTGGTGATTACTGCATGTCTTTTGGGATTGATGTTGAACATCCCGTTTCCCACGTCCATTCTCAGAATGGTTTAGCAGAGGCTCATATCAAGCGGTTACAGCTTATGTCTAGAGCTTTGGTAATGCATACAAATTTACTGGTCTCTGCTTGGGGTTATGCAATGTTACACGCAGCAATGCTCCTTCGTTTTAGACTTGTTGCCCATCAACAATTCAGTGCGTACCAGTTGGTAACTGGATATGAGCCTGACATTTCACATTTATGCATTTTTTGTTGCGCAATCTATGTGCCTATTGCGCCTCCACAGCATACTAAGTTGGGTCCTCAACGAAGATTGGGCATTTATGTTGGTTTTGTATCACCCAAGATAATCCGCTATCTTGAACCTTCGACATGAGATCTTTTTACTACTTGATTTGCAGATTGTCAATATGATGAGACATATTTCCCATCGTTATGGGGAGATAGGAATAGTTCTATTCCAGTTCAACGTCAGGAATTGACGTGGTTTGATCCCACTACGTCTCATCATGACCCACGCACATCTCAAAGTGAGATGGAAGTGCGCAGGATACTCGATCTTCAGCAAGTGACAGACTCCATGCCTAATTCATTTAATTTGCTGATATCGCTAAATTGACAAGATCAGATATACCTGCTGCTAATGTTTCTGCAAGGTTGGAAATCCCGGTAAAGGGATTTGTTAATAGCAATACTAGGCAATGAGGTATTCCTCCTGCTCATGTGGATGGTGTTGCTTCGGCCTTGGCTCCCACCAGAAAGAGGGGGAGACCAAGAAAATCTACAGATGAGCCGCCGGTTAAAAGGCAGGCCATCAAGGTACCAAAAGATCCACTTATCATCAACGTTGTGAATCCTTCACATGAGATTGTCTCTGATTATGGTTATGTCCTTGAATCAAAATTGACATCTCTGGGGGACGCTCCAGAACCTTTTGTGATATCAGAGAACTCAGAAATCTCACTTAGAACAAATGATGTGCATGTTCTTATGGATAGATCTTCCATGTTAGTTGATGATATGTTTGCTTATTCCGTTGCTCAAGAGATTATTGACGATGATGAAGTGGAGCCCCGCTCAGTTGATAAATGTCAACGTATAGCAGATTGGCTGAAATTGAAGGAAGCAATCTAGGCTGAACTAGACTCTCTTAATAAAAGGCATGTTTTCGGTCCAGTTGTGCTATGCCCACCGAACGTTAAGCCAGTTGGACATAGACAGATTTTTTTTCAGAAGCGTAATGAGAAGAATGAGATCTTGCGTTATAAAGCTAGACTTGTAGCGCAAGGTTTCTCTTAGCGCCCCGAAATTGATTATGAGGAGAGATATTCTCCAGTTATGGACATCATCACCTTCCGCTACCTGATAAGCTTGGTAGTGTCCGGAAAGCTTAGTATGCAGCTGATGGATATGGTTACTGCATATCTCTATGGAGATCTTGATATGGAGATATACATGAGAGTGCTAGATGGCATTACTATACCCAAATCAAGTAACTCTAGACCATTAAGTGCTCATGTTATAAAGTTGAGACGTTCACTATATGGATTGAAGTAATCCGGTAGGATGTGGTATACACGCCTCGGTGACTACTTGATTAGGAAGGGATATAAGAATGATGATTTATGCCCTTGCGTGTTCATTAAAAGAACAAGTTAAGGATTTGCTATAGTAGTTGTCTATGTTGATGATATGAATATCATCGGAACTCTTAAAGAGATCAATGAGACTGTTTGCTACTTGAAATCTGAATTTGAGATGAAAGACCTTGGTAGAACTCGATTTTGTCTCGGATTAGAGCTAGAACATCGAGTTGGTGGAATTCTTATTTACCAGTCTGCTCAGGCGATTCAATATGAACAAAGCACACCCTGTTAGCACACCAATGGTTGTACGCAGTCTGGACCCCAAGAAAGATCTGTTTCGTCCGTTAGATGATGATGAGGAGATCTTGGGAGCTGAAATTTCATATGTTAGTGCTATTGGAGCTTTGTTGTATTTAGTTTAGTGCACACGTCCATATATTGCATTCTCAGTGAACTTGTCGGCAAGATTTAGCTCTGCACCAACGCAACGTCATTGGAATGGAGTGAAACAAATCTTCAGATACTTGAAATGTTCTATTGATATGGATTTATTCTTCCCTTACAACGAATACAGAGAAAAGCACGAGATTCTCGGAAAAGAGAAAGTTGAGACAAATTCTGGGGATTTCGACTCGTTGAAGGATTTCCTCGACCCATCGAAACCTATACCCTGGATTGACCAGAGTCATCTCATCGACCAGTCGAAAGATTCTCTCGACCTGTCGAAAATTGCTCCTGTTTCAAAAGGTTTTCATGTTATCCCCTATTCTAAAACATCGGTTGATGTGTTAGTTGGATTTCTTGATGCTGGGTATCTCTCTGATCCACACAAAGGTCGTTCGCAGACTGTTTATGTTTTCACTATGGGAAACACGGCAATCTCTTGGAGATCAACAAAGCAAACCATTGTTGCTACTTCCTCGAATCATTCTGAGATAATTGCTTTTCATGAAGCAGTAGAGAATGTGTTTGCCGCCTTAGATCAATCATATGTCATATTCGAGGCTCTAGTGGATTGAAATCTATTGTTACTGATCCTACTTGCATCTTTGAGGATAATACTGCATGCATTGAACATATGAAGTTGGGTTTCATTAAGGATGACAATACAAAACATATATCGCTGAAGTTTTTCTTTAACCAGCAACAACAACAGCTGTTAAATATTCATGTGAGCCAAATAGGTTCGGTTGATAATGCTGCGGACTTGTTTACTAAGTCACTTCCTAAATCTACTTTTGTGAAACATGTGAGAAGCATTGGTATGCGCAGGTTATCAGAACTCCTAGACTGAGTGTACAGTCAGGGGGAGTTACATTTCTGTAGACATCAAGGGGAGTCTACCTCACATGTAGTAGCTTTAGTAGTTGGTGCGTTGTACTTTTTTTCCCTTAGACCAAGCTTTTGTTTTACCCATGACGTTTTTGTTTGCTTGACGAGATTTTTAATGAGACAACAAGTCATGCATCATTCTTACGGCCATCAACACAAGGGGGAGTGTTTAAGGAGATTTATTCTCCATTAATCCCGGTGTGTGTCTTGTCCTAGTTAGATATGGATATTGATTAGATAGATACAGAGAATCCCTGTTATATCAGGATAGTGATTGTAACTGATTGCATAATCATATATTTAAGGCATTCTATCAATGAGAAGTAAACAACTTTTTGTCTATTCTATTTTCTCTTGCAACGCTCTAAATATTACTAAAAATCTCTAAAATTTAATGCACACCCTCTCTTTCTTCATTCTCTTTCTATCTTTTATTTTCTCTTTCCTAGTTTATCATTTAGTTAAATTTAAAAATGTATTGGAAACATAAATTTTTATCAATTCATTGAATTATGAAGAGAAATATTAAACTATAGTGAAAAATTTAAAGAAAAATTTAAAGAAACCGTTGGAGCTGAAAGCAAATTTTTATAGAGAATTTTGTTTTTGTTACTCTAAAATAGAGAAATTATAAAAAAAAACTATTTAGAGATGCTCTCAATAATGCAATGCGTTAGAGTAGTGGCGCCAATTACAATCTAGAAGTCATGTTAGAGTACCCCAACTACTGTATTTGGCTATTTTGTATGAGTGCATCCCTTATTCCCTCGCGTCAATACAAAGTTCTGCAATCTCTTGCCAAGAACAAATCCTCACTTAATGCGACGTCATTTTTCTCGCTTCACGTATACTGATTTAACTTGTGTAATTTGTAATTTGGTTAGAATAACCCGCCAAAAACTTTTTAGTATACTGATAAGTATGGGAAGTGTGGGATGATGGATGAGGCGAGCAATGTGTTTCGTGGAATGCGATGGTGGCAGGGTATTCTCGGATCGGTAGATTTGAGGATGCAATTGGTTTGTTTGAAAAGATGAGGGAGGAAGGTATTGAGCTGGATGTTGTTACTTGGAGTGTTGTGATTGCAGAGTATGCTCAAAGGGGACATGGTTACCAAGCAGTGGATGTGTTTCGGGAAATGAAGAATTGTGGGGCTGAGCCGAATGCTGTGACCCTTGTGTCTCTTCTTTCAGGGTGTTCCTCTGCAGGAGTGCTTATTCATGGGAGAGAAACTCACGGCTATTCCATCAAATGGATGCTCAACTTGGTCAGAAATGACTGTGGAGATGATATGATGGTGATCAATGGCTTGATTGACATGTATAGTAAATGCGAGAGGGCCAATGTTGCTCGAATGATGTTTGATTCTCTGGCGCCAGAGATAAAAGGTGTGGTGACTTGGACTGTGATGATTGGTGGGTATGCCCAGCATGATGAAGCTAATGAGGCCCTTGAACTTTGTAGAGTTCATTTGCAGTCATAGTTTCCCGTTTCCATTACGAAACAGTGTTGGATAATAATTGTTCCTAGTTTCTAGGGCATTCGCTAGTTTCCCATTCCGAGCATGATACCACTAATGAGATTATGTGATTAGTGATTCACGTGGGCTGTATGTTCCTATTTTTGTGTTCATTGCCTTTAAAATGGTTGTTTCATTCAATAAAAAAACAAGAGAGTTTGTGTACACCATTGTTGTGTTAACTGTATTCATAGCAGAAAGCTTTCTTCAACAATTGGTATCAGAGCCCTCATTCTGGGGGCCTGATTTCGTAACACAAAGAGAAATGCTTTAGAGAAGAAAAGCGTAGGGTTTAGGTGTGAGAGAAACACTTAAGGGAAAGAAAGGTGTGAGAGAAACACTTAGAGATGAGTGACACACCTGGTTCCAATTTTGCACAGCCCCTCATTCCCAGATTCGATGGGGATTATGATCACTGGAGTTTTCTAATGGAGAACTTGCTTTGATCAAAGGAATATTAGGGGGCAGTGGAAAATGGGATGCCAGAAGGAGGTGAAAACCTACCTGCAGTCCAGAGAAAGAAGTTGGAAGAGATGAAGCTGAAGGATCTGAAGGCCAAGAATTTCTTGTTTTCATCGTTTGACAAATCGATCCTGAAAACAATCACCAAGAAGGAGACTGCTAATGAGTTTTGGGATTCATTGAAGACAAAGCATCAAGGGAATGCTCGAGTACAAAGGGCTTAACTCAACAGGTTGAGAAGGTCGTTTGAGATACTGATGATGAAGAATGGAGAATCCATATCAGACTATCTTGACAGAGTGATAGTGACCGCAAATGATATGCAAAACTGTGGGGAAGACATGCAGGATGTTAAGATTGTAGAAAAAGTGCTGCCCACACTCAC
The DNA here is from genome assembly GCA_946800695.1 of Geum urbanum. NCBI lineage: Eukaryota > Viridiplantae > Streptophyta > Magnoliopsida > Rosales > Rosaceae > Geum > Geum urbanum. Next base: position 5,855,639 of record OX327013.1, on the reverse strand, counting down.
TGACAAATGGAACTACATCGTCACCTGCATTGAAGAGTCAAAGGATATAGGTGATCTGTCAATAGATGAACTCTAAAGTTCATTACTAGTGCATGAACAAAAATTTACAAAAATGGTAGATGGAGACGAGGAGCAGGCACTGAAGATAAGCCATGAAGAGAGGCATATCCATTCAGCAAGAGGAAGGGGAAGATCCACCAGAGGACGAGGTCGAGGAAGAGGAAGACAGTCATTCCCAAGAGCCACAGTGGAGTGCTTCAAGTGTCATAAACTTGGACATTACCAAGTTGAATGTCCAGAATGGAATTGTGAAGCAAATTATGCTGTTGTAGATAAAGAAGAGGAGATGTTGCTTATGTCATATGCTGAGGTACATGAAAGCAAGAAAGAAAAGGCATGGTTTCTCGATTCCGGATGCTCAAATCATATGTGTGGGAACCGAGCACTTTTCTGAGTTGGATGAAACATTCAATCACACTGTCAAGCTTGGAAACAATACTAGAATGACTGTGAATGGCAAAGGTATTGTAAAAATCTTGCTCAATGGTATGTGTCACACCATTACTAATGTATATTATATTCCTGAGCTAAGGAACAACCTCCTTAATATAGGCTAACTACAGGAGAAAAGGCTTGCCATTGTGATTAGTGAAGGAGCGTGCAAGCTCTATCATCCATACAAAGGGCTCATCATCAACACCAACATCAGTGCAAATTCGATGTTCATCATCTTTGCAGAAACCTTGAAACATGCAGGAGAACATGGAGACAACTGCCTAAACACAAGCACTCGGAGTGTAAAACAATTATAGCATAGATGGTACAGTCACTTAAACTACAAAGCTCTGAAAGCACTGGAGACAAAGAGGATGGTTCGAGGATTGCCTAAGCTTGAAGCAGTGACAGAAGTATGCAAGGACTGTCTCGTGGGGAAGCATCATCATGAATCTATCCCAAAAAGAAGCACATGGAGGGCAACACAAAAACTTAAGCTCATCCATGCAGACATATGTGGACCTATCACTCCCACTTCAAACAGTCTCAAGAGGTACATACTTTGCTTCATTGATGATTTCAGTAGGAAGTCCTGGATGTATTTTCTAGTTGAAAAATCAAAAGCTCTTTAACACTTCATGTACTTCATGAAGATGGTTGGAAAAGAAACAGGTTCCTAGAGTAAATGCCGACGAACAGATCGAGGGGGGGGGGGGGGGGGGTGAGATGACAAAAAACAGGCCGACAATAACATTTATCGTTGGTTGTAGTCTACTATAGCCGACGATAGACCTCGTCGTCGGCTATAGTTATAAAGTCGTTGGTTATAGGTACACCCTATACCCGACAACTGTTTTGCTACAATTTTTGCCGAGATTTTAACTATAGTCGATGACTGAGTAAGTCGTTGGCTATAATTCTTATATCAGATCTATTTCGCAGAAGCTCAATCATTCAAAAAAATTCGGCGAGAAAAACTCAAAATGCTCTGAAATCGTTGGGTATTGTCGGAAGCTGTCCAAGAGAGGTTCGTGAAGCTATATATATAGCTAGGTACGTACGTGTATATATGTGTGTGTGTGTGTGTGTGTGTGTGTGTGTGTGTGTGTGTGTGTGTGTGTGTGTGTGTGTGTGTGTGTGTGTGTGTTTATTAATTAATATATGTTGATTTAGAGTTGCATTGATTAATGTTTATGTAGAGTTAAATTGATTGTTGATTTTGAGTTGAGTTGAATTCGACTAAAATATGTATATATATATAATTATATATAAATTTGTTGATTAATTGTTGATATGTATATATATAGTTGTATATATGTAAATTTGTAATTGTTGATATATATGTACGTATGTATATATGTTAATTGTACGTTGATATATATATGTAAATTTATAATTAGAGAGTAGAAGAATTAAATTATGTAATTTGTAGTTTAGAGATCGATATATATATATATATAATGGTGAATTTTAAATTAATTACTGCATGTGTATATATATATTGTTGGAATTTTCAGGATGGATAAGAGTTGGATGAGCCTTGAAAGATGGGCTGTAAGATATCATCATGAAATTAGGAGTTTTATGGAATATGTGAAGGCTAATTGTGGAGGGATGCTAATTCATTATTAACCATGTAATAATTTTCACTGTCGCAGCAACCGATTTCATTTTTCTATTGAAAAAGTATTGGAGCACCTAAAGAAATACGGGTTTTGGGATAAGTACACACGTTGGATCTATTACGGTGAAACATCATCAACGGGTTTGCATGATCATGGACAATTTGTTGAGAGTTACAGTATATCTAATGATCCAACAACGAGGTTGATCAACGATGTGTTTCCTTATGAGAGCTATGTATTTTCTCAAGCAGAAGATCCTCCCACCATTGGGGGTTTCCCTCATATTGAGCTACTCCAGCAATTACCTAGAGCTTTTAACACTGCCGGTATGGACAAGTACAACAATCTGATTACATTGCAACAGACTCCGTTGTACAACGGGTGTAATAAAACAGTTCTTGAAAGTGTCATGGGAGTGATGAAACTCAAAGTGGAGAACAAAATGAGTGTCAAGGCTGTTGATTGGCTGAAGTGGACTGCTTTGATGCTGCCCCCCAGTCATTGCCTTCCTACCACTCATCGTAAGGTGCGACATATCTTGAAAGATCTTGGACTTGCCTATGTCAAAATTCATGCATGCAGATATGATTACGTTCTCTTTTGGAGTGAAGACGCTTATGGGAATGATCTTCAAAGCCTTGATGCTTGCCCGGGATGTGGTACAGATAGGTATAAGTTGACTTCTGCGGGGAATAAGAAAGGTGTGAAAATACTTCTGTATTTCCCGCTGCTTGATAGGCTGAAACGGTTATTCATGTGTGCACACACGGCTGAAGCTATGAGATGGTGGACTGAGAGGAATTTGCCTGATGATGATACCCTTATACACCCTGCTGACGGAGATGCTTGGAAGCACATGGTCATAGAGTTTTCTCATTTTGCATCAGAGGTACAAAATGTTTGGCTCGGGCTCTCATCTGACAGATTCAACCATTTTGCCAACATGAGTCTTCAACACAGTATATAGGCAGTTATTTTGGTACCGTACAACCTTTTTTCATGGATGTTCATGAAGAAGGAATACAATATGCTCACTCTGTTGATTCCAGGGCCGGGTCATCCAGGAAAGTGTCTCGATGTGTATTTGAGACCCTTGATTGAGGAGCTTAAGAACCTGAGTGAATTTGGTCATGCCACTTATGACAAGTACAAAAACGAGATGTTCCAGATGCGTGCCATGCTTGTTGGCACCATTAGTGATTTTCCTACCCGCGAGATGTTGTCGGGCAACATTACCAGGGGATACATGGCTTGTTTAGAGTGCATGACTGTTGAGTGATGCAGACCTCAATGCAGGAAGATTGTCCAGATGCGTCACCACTGTTGAATTCCCCATAATCACCTATTTTAGGAGGATAATGAGGTCTTTGATGGCACTGTAGAAACGGGTGTGCAACCCAGGAGCTGGACGGGGGCCGAAATTTTGGGAGTGCTGAATGAATATGATTTTGGGCCGCTGAGCAATCATCCCAAAAATAGTTGCGTCGATACCTGACAAACCCGACAAGTATAAATTCTGGACACACAAAAGCATATTCTGGGAACTTTTGTACTGGCCTAAGTTATCGATCAGGCACTACCTAAATGTCATGCACATAGAGAAGAATGTGTGCGAAAGTGTGGTGGACACAGTGTTGAATTTAGAGGGGAAAACTAAAGACGGCCCTAAGGCACGCACTGATCTGAAAAGAATGGGACTGCGGAAATATTTGTGATTGAGAGAAGGGAAGAAAAAAATGCATCAAGCTCCTTACACCATCAAGCCTGACCAGAAGAATAAATTTTTTGGTTGGATGGGTAATGTCAAGTATCCTTATGGCTATGCAGAAAATATAGGCTGGCGTGTTAACTTCCGGGACAATAAGATATAGGAATTAAAGAGTCATGACTGCCATGTACTGTTTCAACGCCTCTTCCCTGTTTTCATTCGAGGGTACCTACCGAAAGAGGTAGTGGAGCCGTTAGTCGCATTGTCAAGATTCTTTCAGAAGTTATACACCAGAGAAGTGAAGCGATCAGACTTGTGGAAAATGCAACAAGACATCATTTTTATCCTGTGCGAATTTGAGAGGATATTTCCCCTAATTTTTTTTGACATCATGCCTCACCTGATGATCTATATTCCTGAACAATTGTTGCTTACCGGTCCGGTACACTACACTTGGATGTATCCCATGGAAAGCTATATACATTTCAACATTTTCATTTGGCTCTATTTTTATATAATAATACTTATTTAAGTATAATCATAACATGCACTTTTCAACTTGATAGACAACTGGGAGACTACAAAGACTATATGAAGAATAAATATGCACCCGAAGGGTGTATCGCTGAAGCATATCTTGCACACGAGGGCGTAACGTTCACCAAGTTATATTTGGGAGCTGTAGAGGACCCTCCACAACATATGCCGGTAGATTAACCCCAGTTCAACCTTTCTATCATCTCCAATGATGTTGAAGTATATGAAAATTTGCCAAAGTCGTACAAGTTGGAACCATATGAGGTAGTCATTGTCCACTGGTGGGTACTGATTAACTATCCAGAAGTTCAATACTGGAAAGACATCCATCTTCAACACCCTTCTATTGTCGGTAATGTTGAGTACCACAACAAGACGTTTGCAAACTATTTTGACAAATGGGTAAGTGTGTGTGTATATATATATATATTTATATATATATGCAAGGTCATTGTGGGTAACCATATATATTTACTTGCATATATATACAAATTAATATCAATGTTCATATTTAAAGTAAATGGTTTTTTTTTTCAAATGAACCATGTACAAGATGATGGTTACTCATAATGGTCACACGCATTGAGGCTCTTGGCGATGAAACTAGTAACTTCAAATGTTTACCCGATGTGTAAGGTCAATGACATGAAATTTATATGTCAACATAGAAACGACAGACTGAGGACATAAAATTCTGGGGTAATGGTGCATGGTGGACAGAATGACGTTGACTATTACGATGTTCTCCATTCAGTGGTTGAACTAATTTATGGGATAGTCATGAAAGTATACTTGTTTAAGTGTAGATGGTTTGATACTAGCCCGGAGAACACAAGGACCAATCTGTACAGTATATTTTCGGTGAATACTACTACAAGCTGGTATGAAGATGACCCCTTTGTTTTTGCTACAGTGGTAAAACAAGTGTTTTATCTTGATGATCTTGTGCACAGAGGCGCGTGAAAAGTAGTTAACCATGTTATTCCTAGAAACATATACAGTGCTGCTACACTTGGTGAGGCCACAGATGATGAAGAAGTTACTGCATACCAAGAGCTGAACACAATTGACATTCCAGAATCCTCTACAATTTACCTTAATAATGTGAGATCAGGTGTTGTGGATCGAATTCCTAGAGCAGAACTTCTTGATTTTAATCCATATGAAATTGACGAAGACTCAGGTGACGAGGAGCGGCACATCTTACCAGAAATTAACTATGAAATCAAGTCAGACTCAAGCGATGATTCTGATTATCAGGCTTAGTTAGAGATGTACGTATTTGAGTATAACAAAGTGTTTCTATGAGAAATGTGTATATTTATGGGAAACGTGTTTAATTAATAATGATTCTAACTATGTGAATGATCAATTAGTTAAACAGGTATTTTGGGAAGCATGTTTCTACATGAGAATGTTGAACCAATAAAATTCCACACTATAGCCGACGACATTGTGTCATTGTTGTCGGTTATAGTTCTAGAATAAAAAGAACCAGATGCAACCCGCAGTGCCGCAAACGTGAAAAACAAAAAAACCATCAATTCTCTCTCGCTCCTTTGCCACACGCCGCCTAATCGACTCTCTCTCTCCTCCTCTCTCTCCCCACCAAATCTGTTTCTCCCCACCGCCAAATCGAGCTCCGGAAACCACCGTCGCCACCGCCCCCGTCACCTCTCCTCCCTCCACCGACACCGATTCCGGTATCTCTCTCCACCATCCCGAATATATATAATTATATTTATATAATTAGTTTTTTTGATTTTTTGCATATATATATATAATTGTGAATATATATAAATATAATTGTGAATATAATTTTGAATATATATAAATATATATAATTGTGACATTAATTATATATAAACTAAATATATAAAAATAGGAATATATATAAATATAATTGGCTGAATATATTGGGAATATATATAAATATAGAGTATGTGAATATATACATATAAATATAGGAGTATAAATAATTGAATGTATATATAATTGTGATTTTTTGATCATGTAATCTAATTTGTTGAATATATGTGCAGTGGATATAAATTTGTGTTTTTGTTGAATTTGTTATTTTATTGAATATGTGAGATGAATACATTAATATATAATTGAATATGTGATTTATTGAATATATTTAGATTTATAGATTATATGTGATTTAATATACATTTTTAGTATGAATTTGAATTTTTTTCGCAAAAAAAAAATCCTCGGGATCCGGGTCAAGATCCCAAGGTGGAAATGAGAGTAGCAGCTCGGCCACATTCAACAACAGTTATTTTGGCTTTATCACCTCTCGCCAACGTATTCTACTTGGTGAGGATGCGACGCAGCAGGTACCCAGCCGACCCTCCATCGCGAGGAGGCTCTATCAGGAGGCGATGTCATAGCAGGCAACTAGTCGACTCTCAACGGGCGGCACATCTCAACACTCGGTCCATATGCATATGCTGCACATTGCCGAGTCGACTCCTACTCCCTCTACGACCCAATCATCTGAGGCATGCGCTTCAGGTAGTTCAAGGGCCGATGTGCGATTATCACCACCCTCCACCATCTTCGTTCCCGATGAGATACCGGCCATACCTATTTTCGACGATATAGGAAGGCCTATTGGAGGACAGGAACCTTTTCTTACGGTGGACCAAGCGTACGTGTACATACCGTTCGAGACACCTCTTTGGAGTGCTCAGATTTAGGGATAGTAGACGAACGAATTGGGTAAATATTAATTAACATTTGATTATTTAATTTCAAACTCATATAGCCAATATGTAAATTAAATTGGATTCTTATGTTTTCATCTTTTTACATTGTCTTAGGCACCGTCGTCAACGGTAAAGACAAAAAGATCAGAGGCACCGTTGTCGGGAAGCTTCTTGAAGATGTGATCAGGCACGGGCCGGTGGTCATTAGGACACTGAAAGAGGCGAGGTGATCGAGGGAGATGATACTCGAAAGTACAGCTCAATGGTTGGAAGCATCATACGAGACAGAGTCCCAATGTTGTGGCCGAATTGGAATTCAGTGCCGAACTACGTGAAGCTGGAAGTGCATAATACATAGTCGGTGAGTTACATTTTACATCATTATGTAAATTTTCTACTTATTAATCAAGTCTGCAAATATATACATTTTTTACCATTTATATATACATTGCAGAGGTGGTTTCACGTGAAAAATATACTCAGACACACGCGAGCGAATGAGGTGCAAGGGAGGAGGTGATGTCTCCCGTTTATTTTCTATATATTAAGTTAGATTTTTGATTCTCAAGAGTTTCAGTATCTAACATTTGTGTTGCATTAATATAGGTACAAGGAGTGGAAGTCCGAGCTCAAAAAGCACTGGCAAAATTACGGCAGCGACCAAGATAATACCCCTAGCGAGTTTCGGTTTAGGGAGTACGAGTGGCGATGGCTGGTAACTCACTTCAAGCTCCCGTGATTCAAGGTATGAAACTTGAGCATATTTGTGTTGTGCCGTATTAATTATATAAAAAAAATTAGTTAATCATTTTCTGACGTATGTTTATCCAACAAGGCCATCTTTGAGACAAACTCTCAGAACTGAGCAAAAAACACCAAGAACCATCATTGTGGTTCCATATCTTATTTCGGTTGGGCTGAGGTGGCCGCCGCCACATACCCAGAAGTCCCTTCGTTGGTGTTTACTACACATTACACGTATCCGTAGTATGCCGAAGATGTTGTAAGTCCCTCATAAATTAATTTACATATTTGCTTCATTATATATATATTTTCTCTACATTTTTTTGTATGTTTAATACGTTATTCGTATTTCCTTGACAATTAGGCGAGAGTGGTGGAAGCGATCCCATAGGCGTTAACTCAGGTAGCTCGAGAGCGATATCCTAACACCTCGGATGAGGAGCTCACCCAAAACGCCTTTCAGATTGATACATCTGATCCGATTGTGTCAGCAAGGATCATGGAAGCCACGATACCTCTTGAGAAAAACACCTACTACGTCAGGGGTTTGGGCAAGAAGGGCCAAGGGGTCTTGAAGACGACTCTTGAATTCTCCCGGGAGTCGAGATCTTCCACGACCTCCCATCTATATGAGCAGCTCCAGAGGCAGACGAGGGAGATGGAGGAGCAACATAGACATATGGAGGAACAATGGAGATGGAGCAAGCGATTGCATTACAGAATGCGAGATTCGCCGAGCAGCAAAGATTAGCCGAGCAAAATGCATCTATGGCGGCATGGTGGCAGCAGTGTATGCCACAGTTTCATGCTGCTAAAATTCAGATCCAGCATCTACCTTCGAACGTTTTCGGTGCTCCACAGCCGCAGCCGCAGCCGCAACCATAAGAGGATCAGCGCGACCAGGGGAGTCACCACTCTGATTACTTACACAACATAGATTTTGATAAGTCTTAGTGTAGTTATATTTTCTTTGTATGGATGCATACGTTGTTGGATAATATATGTTGTTGGAAAAATATGTGTGGTATTCTGCAATTGGGCTCAATCAAGAATCTATAGTTTTTTTTTTTTAAAAGCACCAACTATAGCCGACGACATGTCGTCGGCTATAGTATTACAGAAAATACCGTAACCGGTCAAAATTTTGACTCGGGCATTAAAGTCATCAGCTATAGTCTAAGGTATTACCAATGACTCACCGTCATCGACTATAGTTCATTCTATAGCCGATGACTGCCCTACCCTGTAGTCGGCTATAGTATAGCCGACGTTGTATTCCTGACAATGCTTTGACCGACGACTTATGTTAATAGGCCAACGAATTCACGTCGTCGGCTATAGTAGAAATTTTGGTAGTGGGTGCTCAATATGGTTCGAACCATTCTTTCAGAAAAGGAGATGCCAAAATAGTTCTGGGCAGAAGCAGCACATTTGAGCAATCATATTCTAAACAGATGTCCTAATTAATGCAACACTTTAAAACATCACTCGGGAGGAAACTTGGTGTGGAACCTGTCCCTTAGTCAGTCACCTCAAATTTTTTGGATGCATAGCACATACACATGTGCCAGAGGTACAAAGAAGTAAACTTGATGATAGAATCTTTAAATGTATTTTCTTAGGGATTAGTGAAGAATCTAAGGGTTATAGGTTATATGATTCTAACACTCAGAAAATCATAGTAAGTAGAGATGTAGTCTCTGAAGAAGATAAACAATGAGAATGTGGTATTTCCTTTGAAGAAGAAGTTATGATAGACCTAGACTGGGGAAAGACTGAGGGTGAAAATGAAGAGAACAGTGAGTCTGAGAGTGAAGAAGAAACAGATCATGGGAGGGTGAGTGTCACAAGAAGTAGAAGGGTAACACAACCCCCTGCTTGGTTGGATGATTATGTGAGTGGGGAAAATTTAGATGCTGAAGGGGGAGAAAATCTGAATATCATGACAATGATGGTAACAGACGATCCAATTTCTTTTGAGGATGTTTAAAGAAAGTAGATGGAGATTAGCCATGAGTGATGAAATACAGTCGATAGAAAAGAACAAAACATGGAGTTTAGTAGACTTACCTAAGTGGGCCAAAGTAGTAGGAGTTAAGTGGATATATAAAATTAAACTGGATGAAAACGGGGTCTTAAAGAAGTACGAAGCTAGGTTGGTAGGTAAGGGTTATACACAGAAGCATGGGGTTAATTATCTTAAAGTATATGCTCCTGTGGCAAGAATGGAGACTGTGAGAACCGTGGTTGCTTTAGCAGCTCAGAAGGGATGGCATGCGTATTAACTGGATGTGAAATCAGCTTTCCTACATGGAGAGCTCACCGAAGATGTCTATGTGGAACAACCAAGAGGTTATGAAGTGAAGGGGTGTGAAGAAAATGTGTATAAACTACACAAGGCCCTGTATGGTTTGAAGCAGGCTCCTCGGGCCTGGTTTAACAAGATCGAAGCTTACTTCATCACTGAGGGTTTTGTGAAATGTCCATATGAGCAAACTCACTGTAAGCATCTATGTAGATGATCTTATATTTACAGGAAATGACAAAGAGATGATGAAGGAATTCAGACTCAACGATGAAGGCATTCGAGATGACTGACCTTGGATCGATGACGTATTTTCTTGGTATAGAAGTAATTCAAGAACAAAAAGGAAGCTTCATTTGTCAGAAGAACTATGCTACTGAAGTTCTTAAACGTTTTGGGATGAATGAAAATCAAGCAGTGAAGACACCTATTGTGCCAGGGAATAGGTTGCACAAGGATAAGTCTGGAGTGGCAGTGTGCGAGTCTTACTACAAATAGGTAGTTGGAAGTCTTATGTATCTCACAGCAACCCTTCCAGATTTGATGTACAGTGTAAGTTTGGTCAGCAGGTTTATGACTAAACCAACATAACTACATTTACAAGCTGTTAAGAGGATCTTAAGGTACATAAAGTGAACAGTGGATTATGGAATTTTCTACAAGAAAGGGAGCTCAGAACTGATTGGATTCACTGACAGTGATTATGTTGGAGACCTGGATGATCGGAAAAGCACATCTTGTTATGTGTTCTTGCTAAGCTCTGGTGCAGTTTCTTGGTTGAGTAAGAAACAACCCATTGTCACTTTTGTTGTTGCAGTCGAATGTGCAAGTCAAGCAGTGTGGTTAAGAAGGATCTCTGGGGAACTGGGATGAATCTACAAAGAAGGTACACTGGTATACTGTGATAACAGCTCAACTATCAAGCTAGCCAAGAATCCAATGATGCATGGTCGAAGTGGACACATAGATGTTCGATTTCATTTCCTCAGAGAGTTGGTGCAGAATGGAATAATTCAGCTTGTTTATTGTGGTACCAAAGATCAGGTAGCTGATTTAATGACTAAACCTTTGCAAATAGAAGTCTTTGAGAAGTTCAGTATGCAGCTGGGAATTTGAAGATTTGAAGATCTAAACTGACTTATGTTTCACAGTTAGTTTAGGGGATCGAGGGTTTGTAGAGTTCATTTGCAGTAATAGTTTTCTGTTTCCATTAGGAAACAGTGTTGGATAATAATTGTTCCTAGTTTCTAGGGCATTATCTAGTTTCCCATTCCTAGCATGATACCACTAATGAGATTACGTGATTAGTGATTCACGTCGTCCATGTACGTGTGCTGTATGTTTCTGTTTCTGTGTTCATTGCCTGGGCTGTTTCATTCAATAAACAGACAAGAGAGTTTGTGTACACCATTGTTGTGTTAACCGTATTCATAGCAGAAAGCTTTCTTCAACAAACTTTTTCACCAAATGCTAAAACAGGAGTTCTCCTTAAAGCCAAATGGTTTTACTATATCTTGTGCCTTGATGGCATGTGCTCGTCTGGGTGCATTGAGGTCCGGTAAACAGATTCATGCTTACGTACTACGCAATCAGTTTGATTCTATGAAGCTGTTTGTGGCTAATTGCCTTATTGATATGTATTCCAAATCTGGAGATGTTGATGCTGCTAGACTTGTATTCAATGGCCTGCAGCATCGGAATGCTGTTTCTTGGACATCACTAATGGCAGGTTATGCTATGCACGGTCGTGGTGAAGACGCTCTACTAGTTTTTGATGAGATGCAGAAAGTGGGAATGGTGCCGGATGCTGTAACCTTTCTTGTTGTCCTCTATGCTTGTAACCATTCTGGAATGGTTGAGGAGGGAATGAGATACTTCAATGGTAGGAATAAGGATTCTAGGGTTGTTCCAGGGCCAGAGCACTATGGTTGCATCACTGACCTCTTGGGTCGTGCTGGTCGCTTGGATGAGGCTTTGAACCTGATCAAAAGCATGCCCATGGAACCGACCCCAATTGTATGGGTGGCATTGCTCAGTGCTTGTAGGATTCATGGAACTGTTGAACTTGGTGAATATGCTGCAGAGAGGTTAACAGAATTGGACTCAGAGAATGATGGTTCGTATACATTGCTTTCAAACATATATGCCAGTGCCAGTCGATGGAAAGATGTCTCTAGGATTAGATTGTTGATGAAACAAGCAGGCATCAAGAAGAGGCCTGGTTGCAGTTGGGTGCAAGGGAAGAATGGCACCACAACCTTCTTTGTGGGCGATAAGACTCATCCACAGTCTGAAAAAAATATATGATACCCTTGCAGATTTGATAAAACGCATCAAAGACATGGGATACGTTCCTGAGACAAGCTGTGCACTTCATGACGTCGACGATGAGGAGAAAGGTGATCTTCTTTTCGAACACAGTGAAAAATTAGCGCTGGCGTATGCAATCCTGACAACCTCACCTGGTGTGCCTATCCGGATTACCAAGAACTTGCGTGTTTGTGGTGATTGCCACACTGCAATAAAGTACATATCCATGATAATTGAGCATGAAATTATATTGAGAGATTCAAGTCGCTTTCATCATTTCAAGAAAGAATCCTGCTCATGCCGAGGCTATTGGTGATAGAAATGATGCTAGTCATGGGCACATCTTCTCTCTGTATCATATATGATCTGCATTATGAATGTAAATTATGAGATGATCCTGGAGAAACCCATCATTTTTAGAAGAAATGAAAAAGATCATTGATCCTATAAATTATGAGGTGATCCGGATCACCTGTTTTTTGAACCTGTGTCATTTCGTTATAAAGTCTGACCTAGAATTTGCCGAAACCCATTTGAGACTAGCTTCTGACAGCTACACCCTCAGTTGCAGGCTCGTTCTTTCCACAGGAGCCTCCCCTAAGCAGCTCGAGTCTCTGGACTTGGAGATATCCACTTTGTCGGAGACGATTCCTAGGTTAGGAAGGTGAACTTCCCTTTCCTGAATGCGCAAGGTAAAGTCACTCTACTGAGCTCGTGCTATGGCTTGATGTTTCTTATTGTTCATGTTCACCAATGTGGAAAGTTTTACGTTTCTAACCCATCAACTGGGTTCTTCAACAAGTTACCGGTCCAAAGTTTTCCTCGGTGGATTCAGATTTCGATCATGAGGACCTATCCTATCATGGTGTTGGATACCTCTCTGCTACTAACGACTATAAAAGTTATCGTGACCCATTTTGATTTTTGAAGAAGAAAATGAGGAAGTGAGCATTTGTGTCCATATTTGATGGGACTCTGTCCAATGAGGCGCTTAATTGGCGGAACCATCATGTATATGATGAAACAAAAGGAGTTCAGAACAATGCCACTGCCTAATTTTGTTGGAGTTGGGTAAGGATTGATCATCAAGTAGAAGAGGAAGAAGTAAAGCTTGGCTTGTATGTATTGGGACTTGGGAACACACACTATTCGGTACACAAACCAAACCTGCAAGATTCATTTCAGTCTATTCGGTACAAAAATGAATCATGTAGCAAAGAAGATATATATTTTACAATGTACATAGACAACATCCGTCCTGCATCCTCTATACAAAGCGGGAAAAAAAACAAATCTATATTTGTTAACCCTTAAATAGCTCCACGCATGTATCCTTCTCAGTTTTCACACTTTAAAGTACAAAAGGACTTATAATCTACCCCATCCATTGCTTTCAATCAGTTCTGAATATATGTTCTGAATATATGGTATCTTCGTTTCTTTTTCTTTTGCTCCGAACAACCTCCATTTGTTCGGTTTCTTTTGGTCCCAACCACCTTCATCTTCTATCAACCATGATGATCGCATTTCCCCTTGCCTTTGCACTGAACTAATGGAGTCTTGGTAAGCACAAGCTGCTGCTACTTTAGCAGGTCCGGCGTGGAACCACCAAATGTCTTCATTTTCTATTAACGAAGCTCTTTATTGGTCCTAGTCATGTCAGCGTACTCGTGCTTTACGTACTGCTTGTTGGATTTGTCTCTCGTGCTCTTTGAGCATGTCTTCCATGTTTCCCCCTGGAGGTACTAATGGTCCAGAGTAATGGATTCTGCTCTTAGTTACATAGCCCTGAAATGAAATACACGACTCAGTATCTTAACTCAGAAATATATAGCTTCTCGTATTTTTCATGAATCGACAGATTTTAAAATGTGAATTGCACGACAAAAATTTGAATTCCTCACCATTCCAGATTCTCTAACAAACAATCTGTCGTCCTTCCTACTGGAAGTATTGAACAAGTCTGTTGCAGTTTGAGGCTTGTGAGATTTCTGTGGCCTTAACTCTGCCTTAATTCTTGTAGAAGCTGCCGTCTTATTCAATGATGATCCTAATGCACTACTAGGATGTATCATTGAGCTACAAAGTGTATAACCATTCTGCCTAGCACCTCTGGGTGGCTCCATTGCAAAGCTAGAGACACTCTCTTGCTGGTGCAGCATGTACTTGTGACCCATGGATTTCGGGTTTGACTGTCCCTGCTGTGTTTATGTTAGTCAAAACATATGAACTATGTGAATAATGACTACAAGTGTCAGCCTTCTTATATTCATACCTGGATAACCTGCCTATTAAGATCTGGCGTTGGCTCTACCTTGGCAACTCTTGTAACCCTTCTAACAGATTCAGGACCACGTCCTCTCAAAGTATCTCCTCTTTGCCTGATAACAAGAGTTCATGTATATGAATATTAACAAGATGCCCATCTTTCGGGAAATGTTAAAACAATGTCATCTTATATAATTAAAGTTCTCTACTAGAAATACCTCTTTTCCTCATCCCGAAGCTTGGCATCGAACTCCTTGCTTGGAGGATATTGCGGTAAAGCTGATGGATGACAAGCTACAGGAGGTGTAGTGAAGAACTGAAATAGAAATATCCAGATTAAAAACAAGTTATACTATGTTTATACGAGAACCATACATATTCATAAGCCCAATTACTTAAGTATTATCAGCAATAAATGAACATATTAGTTAAGAAACCTCTTTTCATACTCAAATACATCATTTGCATCCCATAACTATAGAGTATAGACCATCCAGTTTCATATGAACGCATCGACCTACGAGAACTCACAAGTTATGTAAATATGTATTAATGACTTTCATATTAACTACGTGCAAGTTTGTGATACTCCTATAGTTCTGCAGTCTAATTAAAAGGAGAACACAAAATTACCTCACTTCTAAGAGCTGAACCAGCTGACCCTCGATTCTCTGGTTCTATTGCCAGGAGTCTATCGACAAGAGCCAAAGCTGTAGAAGGGAATTCTTTGAAGGTGTCTGCAATGCGGCGCTTGTAAGGTTGTTGAGGCTTGAAACTAGTAGCATGTGGTAATTTTGTTTTCTTCCAGAAATCCTCGGACGGTGAACCACAGAGCTTGAAAATCTTATGCATTTGTTCCACCTGAAAATAATGGAGATTAATTTCCACATAATTTGAGATCTGAGGTACAATGTCAGAGGAGATATTAAAACAAAAATTTATAAAAATTATAAAAAAAAACCTAGTGTGAGCATTCAATTTTTTTCATTTGATACAAGAAAGAAACTGCAAAACAGAACCTCTATTACATCCTATTCCTAATTTGATTAAATGAGAAGTGTTGAAGCTGCTTGGAGGTGAGTGTGAGCATTCAGTTGGTGTAATAAAGTTACAGATACTATGCATTCATGGATGCATTTAAAAACAATAGGTCGAGAGTTATTGATAGTGTCGTCTGTTTTGCAAACATATAGCAAAAATGGATTACTCCTATAAGATTGGACAATTTTGATTTTAAATAGGACAAATCACATTGAAAGACTATGTATACGTACTTTCCAGCTGCAGAATGTCACTATGATTAGAGCAAGCAATAATAACTGATGAAACTTGGGAAGCGAATGAAAAATACAAACTGTAAATAGATATCTTGGAATTAATCATTTACCTCTGTTCTACCCGGCATGATAGGTTTTCCAGCGAACAACTCTGCAAGAATACAGCCTGTGCTCCATTGATCTATTGCAACACCGTACTTTGTGGCACCAAGCAAAAGCTCGGGTGCCCTATACCACAGAGTTACAACACGACTAGTTAATGGCTGCTGCTGATCGGGCTCATAAAATGTAGCCAAACCAAAGTCAGCAATCTTGAGAACTCCATCATTGTTAATTAGAAGATTTGAACCCTTGATATCTCTGTGCAGGACACCTCGACTATGGCAGTGTTCAAGCCCACTAAGCAATTGTTGAGTTAAGCATTTTATCTGCAGCACCAAACAAGAATTGTTATTGCTCCTTCCAAACATCTACAATTCAGTTGAAATGACAGAAAAGAGGTCATATGTGATTTTAATGGAAAAGAAGAGTAGTAGCAAATGGGTAATAAGTTCTCCATCATTCAAAGTAGTATAGCTTGGAATACTGGTTTCTATTTGTAGCCCCAAAGTAAATTTTTTTTTAAGAAATAGAGTTAGGGAAGAAAGGAACTAGATAAGAAAGAGTTTCCCATCTTAATTTCCCTATAATATGTCCAGGATAGGTACAAAGACTCAGAAGTTGGTAATTTCAATATTAAAAATTTCTGGGAAAGAAGAAAAGATTCACTATACTAATTAGTCGATGAGATATGTCAGGTCATACCACCTAACTCATTGAACAGATTATAATCAAAAGAGAATGTATACCTGTGGTTCAGTAAACTTGATGCCACGTGTTGCTGCAAGACCTGCAAGGTCATGATCCATGTACTCGAAGACAAGATATAAGCTACATGACACTTTTGAAGCAACTAGACCCTCAAGCTTCATGACGTTTGGATGGTCGAGTTTACGTAAAATATAGATTTCTCTAGCCATGAAGCGAACACTTTCTGGGTCCATATTTACAAACCGTACTTTCTTCAATGCAACTATTTTACCAGTTTCAAGATCACGAGCCTTGTATACACTGCTATAAGTTCCTTGGCCAATCTGCACAGACAAATTCAATAGGAGTATTAACATATGATATAGTTGAATTATTCAAAGTGGACAATGACTACACCCCGAGATAATTTTGTCTCCGATTCCCGACCAAAGCAGACACAGATACTTGCATATAACAACCACAAGGCCACATATATCCTGATAATTGTTTCATTTGACAATGCTGCCTTCACAGACCTACTGTATTCATGTTGAACTGAACTGAAGAGATCCAAAGATTATACCAAATAAGGATGCGTAGATTACTTTCAAGAAAAATGTGCAGACAACTTTCTGTTTCAGAACACTTTGAGATACTGTTCCAGTCAAGTCAGAAGTTACAACTGTTTTCTTGTATATTATTCTTCACTGTGTATGTCCTTACATGCATATGCTACTAAAATCCATTTACGAGTGATAAATATGCACATAACATATACCAAAAGGGATTCAAACACCTAATAATCACATGACATATTTATGATAAGAAGCAAAAAAACCAGAACGGATTTGTAGCGTGCATTTACCATTAGAAATAACTAATATGCAATGATATTACGAAAGAAGTAATTAACAATTAGAACTAACTTTGTCTAACTTCTCAAAGGAGTCTGCCCGTCGAGGAACCCACCCTTGGATGGCATCTCCTGCAACTGAAGTTAACCACGATGGCCAGCCAACAGCCGCTGGTTCGGTTTGTGCACCAAGTTGCAAGCTCACTATCCTAGACATTGCCGCTTTTCGTTCATTCGCTGCCATTTCCACTGTCGGCCATCTCTGATGATTAGCAATCCCAGCTTTCTTAGCCGTGGGTTTGTCTTCAAGATCTGCAGCCCCCACATTACTAATTCTCCCATTTGCCTTCGATGCATTTCTCGACAACATTCGCTTTGGACCTCCTACTTCTGCTACTAACAAAGGAGCTGGCGCTACCAATTGTACCGAATGGTCATTCATATTATTCTCTACTTTTTTCTTATGTTCCACTATTTCTTCTGATTCTGAGGTTCCTTTTGAGCAAATGCAGCCCATTCCGTCACCTCAGAAATCCCTCTGTTTCTTCCTAAAATCACCGCGTGAACGTAAAATCAAGAACACTTGTAAAACAAATATTTTGATTTGCATTCGCATTCGGGGGCTTCTCAACCCATCCTCCCTCTTCAAATTCTCAATCTGGGCCTCTCAGAAACGCCATGAAAAAACAAACTGAAGAATTTACATGTCTATTGCATTGGCCTCATGATCATCTAACCCTTTAGAAAGACAAGAAGACAGAACACAAACAATAACTTTAGGATTTGGTCAACCTCAACACTTTCTGAACAAGACTTGGATTATATATTAAATTAGGGTAGATATTACAAACAAGGAGAGATAGGAGAAACTCAAACAAAACCCAGACCAGAAATTCCTGCACCAAAAAATAAAATATAAAATGGAGAAATGAAATGCAGGGAGTTCTGGCTGGGCGTTTCTGGGTTGCAGATTAACCTATACCTTCTATTTTTTTCGCCTAATTATTGATAAATATAATTAAATTGCAAAAAAATGTATCTTTTTTTCTGATTTCACAGAGGAAGCTAAGGACATGAGTTGGAAAATTCGAAAAAGAAAAAAGAAAAAAAAGGAAAAAATCGAGGGTGATGAGAGTGTGGGTTGTGATTTGGAGGTGGGTAAAGAGAGAGAGAGATTTTCGGGCGTACTTGTCCCCCTGAAAACGCGAGAGGCCGATCTTTTTTTGGGACTAGAAGGAAGAAGCTTTGATCGTCTCTCGATGTCTGAGACTTTGTCTTGCTCTTGCTCTCCAGCTATGCGAGGTGGTTGACAAACAAACAGTAAAATCCATTGTAGAGATGAGAGGAGTATATACAGTAGTTGTTGCTTGCAAATCGTATGATCTATATAAAGACGTGCCTCGCATTTCTTTCTTTCCCCGCTCTCCCTCCAATGCCGTTTTAAATATTTGTTCTTTGCTTTATTATTTTAGGTACAAACAGTGGAGAATTTAGAAAAGTTCTCATGAATCCGGTTTATGTGAACGAAAATAAAAATTTGAAAAATTAACAAAAATTATCCATCATTCATGCAATCTAGATAGTGGCATTCATGTCGGTTTACCGTGAACTTGATTCACATAAGTCGTATCCGAAAATTAAGAAATACATTAATCGATATACATCGGTACTCACTGCCGGACCTATGAAGGGACAAGGTGGGGCTGGTGCCCCTACTCAAATACTAGATACATGTATTTTGTTATACAAATTTTCAATTAATTTGAAATTTTAAGTGGTATATGCCCTTCCTCGCCATAAATTTTTAAAATTCTTTGTATTTCGCCCCCTCATGAATAAATTTCTGGGTCTGCTGCTACCAGTACGGGTCATTCCATTTAGTCCTCTAATTTAAAGATAGGCATTACACCTGTCAATAAGTCCTCATAAGTCGATCATATCTGTAAATTTTTTGCATCAAATAAAACGCGAGGATCAGTCGAGTAGAGACTTTAAGTAGTGGCGTTGAGAGAGAGAGAGAGAGAGAGAGAGAGAGAGAGACGAGGAATAAAGGGAGTCTGACGTCTGGGTTCTTGCGCCAACACTGTCACGTTGCGGAGGCATCATCAAGTCTCAAGCGACAAAGTCGTTTAAAGTTTTGCAACTCTGAATTGAGTCTGAATGAATTGGGACTGAGATGAATCGAATCAATTTGGTGTAGGATAAATCAATTGGGATGAGCTTATTATGTTTAAGAATCAGAACTTTGGACAATAATGAGTATTTTTAATATAACTATCATGAACTGGGTAATAACTACGATACTTTTGGTATAGGCATTTCACTATTTTTATGATTCGGAACCGATTCATGTTCATGTAAGATCCGGAACTTAAATTTGAAACACAATAAAAAAAAATAAAAAAATTAAAGAATCGAATCGAACTGCTCGAAACAAAATTTTCTGAATTGTTTTTCCTTGATTCTTTTGGTCTCATGACGAGGCCTAAAAAATGGAGTCTTTCAAGCTTTTGATAAGACTCTTGTGTGCGGAATATTATAAATGAAATATACCACAGTTGTGTGTCTAGCATTTGGAATTCTATGTAATTGATATTGCCTGCTTCATCGAGTATCTTTATAAGATTGTCTCTTAACGAGCTTAATTAAGTATGAATTTGAAAAAGTACATAGAGTTTGTGAGGGTTTTTACTTATCAAGTATTGAGTAGATATATGGTTACTCTTATGTATGTATTACCCTGAATATTAAATGAAATTATATTTGTAAAAAAATTCATTAAAAGTCGATTCATCACAAAAAATCATGCGTCTCGCTCTACATCTCCATATCTCTAGTGTTTTGGTGGTGGCAGGATACCATATTTAGATCCGGTATGAGCATTCCATCTCGAGTAGCATCTTTCAAACATCATTTGGCATGGCACTTTGGCCTTCCCTCCTTCGGCCTCCAAGAATTGTGGTTAAGCGTGGAAGCTCTCCCTTCTTTGGTCGTTGGTTCTTGAGTAAGTTCTCATATTGGATTGGCAATAGTCTGTTGCAAGCAATCCCGAGAAGCCCAAGCCCAAACACTCATGGTCCTAACTCCCATGTGAACTATACTTAAGACTGATATTATGATAGTGGTGTTGAGACAAGACCTAAATTTGTGTGAGCTTGTCCCTTTTATCTTCTTAGTAGTTGTAATTATGTTATCTGCATTCTAATAGTTTGTCTTCATTTTAAGCTGAAGTCTTTATACCATGTATGTGTATAATTGAGATGGTATGAAATGAAAACTTGAATTACCTCCCTCAAACTTCTCTCTCTCTCTCTCTCTCTCTCTCTCGTTATTGGTACCTAACAACTGGTATCAGAGACCACGTTATGGTTGTTGGGAGTCTAAAAACTCGTGTTGCTACCTATTCCTCTGATCCACCGCCCTCTACTACCGACGATATTACCTTAGATGTTCATCTTGGTTCCACTATCCTTGCACACACCATTTTGGATGCAACTCCAGGCCCCAACCTTTCAATCATCGCTAACCAACACAGACAGCTTCGCAACACTATGGACGCACTGCAAACTAGCCAATCTTCCTTCCAAATGATCTTGGAATAGTTAACGTAGCTCAACCTCACTTTGGTTGAGGAGGTAAGTTGTTTACGCTCGGCTCGATCCATCCTGCCACTTGTAACAACAACGTCGACAGGTCTTCTTCCCAGTCCACAGGGTCTCTATCCAAAGTTGTGTTCCCTGGCATCGGCATCAACGCACAACCTAACACCATGATTTCCCAAAACTCAATCATGTTCACTCCACCTTTATTATTCTCCACAACACCATATACTCTATAGTCCACCACACCTTCCCCTTCAAACACAGAGTTCTCTTTTTCTTAACCCATTTTACTCATGCTCGCAACTACTGCATCCCCTCAAGCTTCACCCACTCACTCTATCTCTGACCGCTCCACAAACCCACCCTTCCATCCTTCACCAAGACTCGACTTTCCTTGTTTTAATTTCTACAATGTTCCAACTGAAGAATGTAACACCACTGCTACTTGTTCCTTTGATGAGGAAACCACGCTATGGATGACATGGTATGAACAGAGGTATCCTACAAATAGTTTGCCCCTCATTTTGGGCATGATTGTTTAGTCTTTAGGATCCAGATAGAGTAGTCAAACCCTGGAGGCTACCTTGTTTCATCTCCAACAAGGTGCCTATGTTGACGAATATCGTGAGCAGTTTATCAAATTAGCCTACAACTGCCCCAATTAGTCCGATTCTCCGCTTATGAACGTCTTTATGGTACTCAAAAATGAGATTCAGCATGAGGCCGATTCTACTCCTAGAACCCAATTCTATCCATGTTGTTTTTTGAGTCGCTCGGAATGTTGAGAACAAGCTCAAGGCTGTGAAAGTTCTCCGCCGCACTTCTCACCCTCCTCGTTTCCTTTCCCATTCATCTCATACCACCACAAATGCCTCTGGCCACCACCCCAGCCCACTCCACCAACACTTCCTAGACCTTCCACCACTGACACCTAACCTCACCAAAATCCCTAAGTTAAACGACCAATGCACCAATGCCGAGTACAATGAAAGAAGAGCCAAGGGGCTATGTTTTGCGTGCTTAGAAACGTATAGCCCAACCCATAAGTGCCCAAACTTAGTGGTCGCAATCATCAAAGTTGACCTCTCTGATGATGTTTATCATGATTGTCTAAGTCGACCAGGACGAGGGAGCCCACTGAATTGACCCTTCATGCCTTGACGGGTTCTCCTCAAGCACAAACTATGTGTCTTCGGGGCAAGATCGGTAACTTTCCAATAATTTTTTTTTTTTCAAATTGGAAGCCTCAAAAAAATTTCTTAATCCCCAACTCACTCAACAATTGAAACTAGATGTGGATGACTCACATCACCTTTCATTCACCATCGCTTCAGGAGCCATGGTTCGAACTAGTGGTGTAGCTCACAACCATGTTCAAACCAATGATGTAGCTCATAATGTCACAGTGGGAATGCAAGGCTATCCATTCTTGGATTCTATCAAGTTGCTGGTTGTTTTTGGGTGCGATTTGGTGCTCGAGGCTAAAATGCTTGAATCGTTAGGGCTTATAGGTTGATACTTTAAAAAGAAATTGATGATGTGCGAGGTAAATAGCCAAGCTCATGTTTTACAGGGCATTCATTATGAGTAGCCATCAATAGAATAATTGCACCTTCTTCATTTTTTATTTAGGCCCCAAACACTATAACCCGACTTTATTCTCAGCCTAATAAAACCTCTCTTGACCCACTTTGAAGAATTGCTCTCTACACCCACATCTTTGCCACCGAGAAGGAACTGTGATCATCAAATACCACTTCTACTGGGAGCTAAACCCATTATTTCATGGCCTTATAAACACTTGCCAGCTTAAAAGACCGAGGTCGAACATCAAATACCAAACATGTTGGAAATGGATGAGATTCACCCTAGTCAAAGTCCATAATCTTCACTGATTATCTTAGTGCCCAACAAAGATAACACCCACCATATTTGTATCATTTGGGCGTTGAATGTCATCACCATTAAAGTTCGGTATCCCATTCCATTGGTGAAATAGTTGCTTGATGAGTTGCATGGAGCACAAGTCTTCACTAAGCTTGATGTACGTTCAGGGTACCAGCAAATTCGAATGCACAAGGATGATATTCAGAAGACAATCTTTCACACTCATGACGGTCATTAAAATTTTTTGGTAATGTTCTTACAAATTCTCCTTCTACATTTCAAAATCTTATGAATGATATTTTTTGATCTTTCTTACATAAGTTTGTACTCATATTTTTTGATGACATACTTGGATATGGTAAGAACATGGAGGAGCATGTCACTCATTTGCAACGAGAACTAACCACATTGCATGCCCATTCACTGAAAATTAAAGCTTTTAAGTGCTCATTTGGGCAGCCTAATGTGGGATATCTTGGGCATATAGCTTCAAGTGTTGGTGTTCAAGTGGATCCTGCTAAGATTCAAGATGTAGTCTAATGGCCTTAGCCCACTATCTTGAAAGGGCTTCATGGATTCTTGGACTTAGCTGGGTACTATTATAAATTTTTCATAAACTTTAGGCCAATTTCCAAGCCACGTACTGACTTACTCAAGAAAGACGGTTTGCTTTGGACACAGACTACCACAACACATCACCAAGCTTTAATTAGCGTTAACAACAATCCTTGTTCTGGCATTGTATGATTTCTCCAAACAATTAATAATCAAGATTGATGTTAGGACCATAACTATGTACCTATTACGCCCATAACTTTATGTTTATAGCTTGTTTTCTATGAATAAAACATTGTTCTTATGACGTTTCCTGTTCTTGCTAGAAAATGTGAAGTTGGCTCAGAAATGCATTAAATATGAAGAATTAGATACTTATTGGAGAAGACATATATTTTCAAGGTCACGAGAGAATTTGGAGCAGCTTTGGAAAAATGACGAAATAGCTTTGCCAGAAGTTGCCCGGAACTCACCGGAATTTGCCACAGCCGACAAGTCCACATTAGCCGACCCAATCACATGGAGTCCAGCCCAATGGAGGCCCATTCAACCCAATTATGCTCACCCATCTGATTTGGAGAGAAAGAGAAGAAGTTGGACCACATGATATCACTATTTTGGAGCTTTGCCTTCCACAGCCTAAAATAGTGGATCCCGGTCTCCCTAATTCAAAGCTAACCCTTACATCTTCCACCTCCTCTTTATTATCATCCTAGGGTTGAAATGGAGTCTCCCAACTCAGCCAAATTCGAGCTCCCCTCACTCTACTCACACAACTCACTTCATTTTCAGATTTTCCATAGTTTTACACTCTCTCTAGACCCCTTATCCATATACCAACCTTCTAGCACTCTTTTCTATCTATTCCCATCCCTTTCTAGGCCAAAATACCTCCATAATCACCACCACTAGAGACCTAGATATTCCCTCTCTTGGGTAGAGCCAAACATCTTCACCACATCTCCACCACTTGGCTTAGTTTTGGTATTCCTCCTCTCATCATCACCTCCTACGGTTTGGCTAAGATTTTAGTGTTCAAAGGAGTAGAATGCAATCCCTCTTCCCCTTATTTCTTGGAATTCTAAAGGTTTACCTTACCTCCTCCTGAAGACTTGGTGTTTATTGAAGACAAGAAGTGAAGCTAGAAGGCTTGAAGTCACTTGGTGAAGCTTTGGCTATGGGACCCTTGGTTATTTCTACTCTTTTCCTACTTTAAGCATGTATCAACTCTTGTATTTAGTTATGTATAGTGAGTAGTTTTATTTTGGAGACTTGGGTTAGAACCCTAGCCATGTGCTGAACAAATGATATCTTGGATTATGTATGAGTTATGATTTTAGTGTATGTTATGTGATTGTGTGTTGTGAATGAGCACTTGTCTATTTGTGGATGTTTATTATGCTTGAAATTCATGTCTAGTTTTATTTATACATTGTTGACCCTAACTAAGTTAATGTATGTGTAAAGAGACTAAAAATGGACCTTAATTGAATTAACTACTCACTTAAGGCTATATGAGCATGTAAACATGATTAGAGTATTTTCTAAAAGGTTTACCTTGAGACTTGGTTACCTTAGCACCTAGCATGGACTAAAGCTCCTTTGAGTCTCAATAGACTTGAGGGAATCTATTCAAGCACACATTAAATCCAAAAGGTTATTGTGGTTAATAGTAGACTCACTTGACTCGTAAACCAATAGGTGAGAGTTGGGGGAATCACATAGAATTTATTTCGGATTATCCAATAGAGATTCGAGAAGGGGAACCTTTCACATATATCACACGATATACTCTTTGACTTAACAACGTGACATATGATCAAGATGTAAGCCCAAAATTGCTTGGGTCTTGGTTCCGATTCACGAAATATTTCAATGTTGGGCTTAACTCATTTAGAGTTTGAAATGACCTAGAAACTTGGGTTCAAAACCAAACGTGACCCAAAAGGTCACCATTTGGACATTAACTTGTGTGAACGGACTTTAATCCATTATATAAACTGGGACATTGTTTGCGTGTTGATTGTGTAGCATTTTTAGTTGAGAATTGGTGCATGTTTAGGATCAAAAACCTGAGGAATTTTCAACTGGTCGAAGAATGATTGTTCTACTCCTTCGACCCGTCGAAGAATGATTGTTCAAATCCTTCCAACCATCGAACAAGGAACATAGATGAGACAGTGGCCAAAATTCTAAGGGTCAAGTCAATTCCTCGACCCGTAGAACAGATGCACAGGGAGAAATAGAAGTCAACATTCGACGAGTCGAGTCAATCCCTCGACCCGTCGAACAAATGCACAGGGGGGAATAGAAGAAAAAATTTGACGGGTTGAGCCCATTTTTTGACTCGTCGAAACTGGTTTGGGGCTGGTCTTGACCCCCAGTTGACTTTTAAAAAGTTTCCAATCCTGTCTTTTCTCTTCTCCTCTTCGCCTCTTTTCTCTTTTCCTCCAACACTCTCTTCTCTTCTTCGTCTCTCTCTCTCCCTCTAAACAACTAATCTCACAAAATCATTCCAAATCTTCCTCAATCTTTCACATTTTCAAAACAAATGCTTATGTGTGCTTGTGTGTGGTGATTGGACAAGGTTTTGCACCATATTTGTTGAGGTATGCTGTTCATGGACCTAGAACCCAAATTTGAATTTTTGTGTGATTAAGGTGTGATTCTGTGGTGTTTATGGTGTGTTATTGCTATATTCCTTGATTTAGATGTATGGGTTGAGTGATTTTACCTTCAAAAAGCATGAAACTGTTGAAATTGGACACATTGAGTTATGCATGAACCCTAATTCAAAAATTTTGAGATGAGCTTGTGCTTAGTGTTAATTGAGTCAATGTATGCTTTAAATTATGTTCTAGGACTAACGGGTAGTTGAATTATGAGACCAATTGCAGGAAAACTTATCAAAAAAAATTTGTGAAGTGTTGACTATCCTTGACTTTTGGCCGAAATTATGATGCAAATTTGTGTGTGGTTTTTTGTTTTGTGTGTTTCGTAATATGGTTCTCTAGGTGATGATTGTTGAAGTTTTGGTTCGAAATTGAATAGCATTGCTTAATTGGACTAAAGGCTTTATGACTCTAACTTTGCGATTATGTTACTTTGTGTGATTAGGTGTGCCAATTTATGTGTATGCCAATATGAGTACTAAGTTATTTTGTGCGAATAATGTGTTCTAGGTATCCACGTCTATCCCTTACCATCATCTTCTTTATCGTTTTCATCATGGCACCGAAAAGGAAGAATGTGGCACAAGATCCTCTCGTCGATTATGACCTACCCCTTAAGAAGATGAATAGGGTGGGCAAAGATTTCTATCTTCCGTTGGACAAACTGCGCCCAATCCATGCCGAGAGGGATGTAGACGAGAGGAGCATTAAACCCAAACTTCGGGCCCTCCTTGAGTTAATGGAGTGCCACAACATCCCGTACCTCGTTGGAGGATTCTTTGGTTACGATGAGGTCAAAGTTAGTGACTTTTATGCCACACTCACAGACACCATGGCGGACACCTGCTTCAAGCCAAGCTGGTGGTACATCTTTATCCTCTCACGCCCAAGGTCCACCTCGCGGCATGACTCCGGAGATGCATTCTAATTTTGAAGGATATTTTGGTATGATGCAAGCCCAAAATTCGTCGGTCATGCAAAAAATGAGCAACCTCGGCAACCTGATGACTGCCCTTGAATTGCATTATCATGGAAACAATATCGGGCCCTCGACCATGGGACAAGTAGATATGGAGCAAGACACTATGGAGAATGATGATGAGGATTGATGGGTGGATGGATAAAAGGATAAAGACTTAGTGCATTTATTTTCTCTTATCCTTGACTTTTGTGTGTTATGTTATCTAACCATTTTATGGCACTTTGTCGAATTTGTATTTATGGTTTGTCATTGAAATTGTACCTCTTGGTTATCCTTGGTTGATGTCAATGGGCTTACACACTATGTTTGAATCTTTTATGGTCTCTCTTATGTTTGTGCGCTTATATGATAATTTTATGCCTTCATGGATAATTTCGATAAGCATGTGACCACTTTCTTTGTCTTTAGTTTGAGTTTTATTTATGTTTAATGTATGTTACATGTGAAGTGATTGGGCAAGACACGAAATGTGAAATTTTGGAATTTGGAGCTGGATGCATGGAGGCCAAACAATTGCAATTCATCATCTGGGTTTCCTCGACGGGTCGAATATTCGGCTCGACCCGCTGAATGTACACTCTTGTCCAACGTCTGCCATTTCCTCGATGGGTCAAAAATTCGGCTCGACCTGTCGAATGCGCACTCGTGCCCAACGTCTACCATCTACTCGACGGGTCGAAGATTCTACTCGACCTGTTAAATGAACACGTTTGTCCGACAAGTGCAATTTCCTCGACCCATCAAGGAACACCTTACAAGTGACTTTTGGACGACCAAGGAGCTTGTGCCTTTGAAGCTTGGATCATAATAGCAATACCATACGACTAAAATCAAATCCGAGAGCACCAATGAGGACTCATGATAGCGGAGCTAGGATGACGAGGCCTAACTTGGCCTTTGTTGGTTTACATGTTTGTGTCTATAGAACTAGGGGCCGGTCGACAAAGCGTTTGCACCTTTTTTATCCCTACTCTCTTTATTTCCTTGCTTCTTATGTATATGTTTAGGAATGATGGTTAATATATATTTAAGTCATGTTATAATGTGGCAATCGTTGTGTGATACATGTTGTGATATTTATTGCTATGGACTAAATGTCTTTATAGGTTTCCAATCATTCCATGCTAGGGTATTCAAATTTTAAGTGTAAGGTTCCCTCGTGTTACATGCTAGATTATAATGTGGTTATCCTTTGAAATGTGATTAGTATGTATGCCCCCATTGTGGTTGATAGGACTTTAATAGCTTCATTATTTCTTAGAGACTTTATGACCCATTAAGTGTCAATGCATACTAGTTTCTATGCGTATGAGAACTTGTGTTAGGAGAATAAAATGTGAAATGATGATGTCCTTGTTATCTTGTGTACACTTTGTTTGTTATGTCTTAATGCAAATTGAGGACAATTTGATTCTAAAGTGTTAGGTAGGCGGCTAAGTCATTATAACTCCTTACCCGGAAAATCCATAAAAATTGAAAAATGTGAGAAAATGTAATACAAAATATGTGTGTTTTGGTATGTTTTGTGTTCCAATAAGTACTCTCAATGATGAAATTAAACTAATGGCTAGTAGATTGCATAATTTTGAGCATGTTTAAAAAGAAAAAATAATGCATGTATAATCGGTTTGAAAAGTGCATATGTTATTCAAAATGAGTTCACATGAGAAAAAGGAGGATTTATATGTTTTCGAAGCTATCCATGCCCATGTGAAATTTTTGAGCCTTATTGTGCATGCACATATTCTTTCATGTGTGATATCGATCAATTATAGTGTAAAACTTGCTTTAAACCGTGCAAAACGTTTTTCAAATCATGAGTTATTTTCAAAAATGATAGAGGCATTAGGATTATCACCATAACCAAATTGATTTTGAACCCTATGATGTATATATCCTTTAGTGAGCCAATTTGAGCCTTATATGATTTAGCCTTTTAATTCTTGAACACCACAAATCCTTACTAAGTCTAAACACGTACACCTACCCTTAACTAGGCAATTGATCAAGCGATAATGAAGTTCTTTTAGGATGTGCTTAAAGTTGTACTTATTGTGAAGTTTGGCAAAATCTTAAGTGTGAGGTGGAGGAAGTTGTTATGATATTCATTAGTGTTGTGTTTTGTTCAAAAAGAAGAAGAAGAAAAAGTACCCAAAAAAGAAAAAAAAAAGAAGAAGAGAAAATTAGAAAATAGAAAAGGGATTCACAAAAAGATGGTAGTGTATATAAAGAATAAAAGATTTGGGAAGTAGTTTTGTGTAAAAGTGTTGATTGATTGCATGTTTTAAAAGTGTTGCTCAAAACTAGTTCAATCAATCTAGCCATAGTTCTTTGAGGGATATCGATCATTAAGTCGGGACACTTACATACTTGTACATACTTTGTGTGTTTTTATGCTTTTAGTCTAGCTTAGCTTATTTCTTTTCGTCTTAATTTGCTTGAGGACAAGCAAAGCTTAAGTGTGAGTTAGTTGTTAGGACCATAATTATGTGCCTATTACGCTCCTAACTTTATGCTTATAGCTTGTTTTCTATGAATAAAGCATTGTTCTTATGATGTTTCCTGTTCTTGCTAGGAAATGTGGAGTTGGCTTAGAAATACATTAAATATGAAGAATTAGATACTTATTGGAGAAGACGTATACATGTCCGAGGTCACGAGAAAATTTGGAGCAACTTTGAGAAAATGACAAAATAGCTTCACCGGAAGTTGCCCGAAATCCACAAGAATTTGCCACACACTACAAGAAAAGGAGACATTACCGGCGACGGGAGGTCGCCGGCCTTGTCTTTTTTTTTCGCCGGAAATGTCATTCCCGGCGACGAGTCGCCGGCAATGACGTCGCCGGAAATCTCCCGCCGGTGTTAACATTGCCGGCGACGGGAAACGGCGTCGCCGGTAATGTCTCCGACATTACCGGCGACTCGAGTCGCCGGCAATGGTTCCGCCGCCGTGGCCGGAATTTGTGACATTGCCGGCGACTGAGGTCCATGTCGCCGGCAATGTCTGAAAAAATTTTGAAAAAAAAACGCGGTTCTGGATTGGGCCCAATTCCAGAACCTGCATTGAAAGACATAAACCGTACAATCATACAAGTTCAACAGTACACATAAATGTCCAACGTACAGTACAAATAGCAACGACGATACGAAAATTAACTACAACTACAGGTCAGGGTCCAGGAACTTGCGGGTCAGGGTCGAAGTAATCCATGTACTCATTTGAATTCCGGTGGCTTCCTTGGTCTTGCTCTGGCATTGACTGGTGCGGTGGTGGTGGATAGCTAGGGAACGGAGGGACCGGGACCGGGACCGGGACCGGGGGAGGTGTGGGGAACGGTTGTCCGGTAGTCTGAGTCTCGTACATCGTCCGCATCCATGTGTACATCTGAGCCTGCACCTGTGTCTGCTGCATTTGGTACTCGGCCATCTGCCTCTTTTGCTCCTCCAACTCCCTCTGCGTCCTATGAAGCTCCGCTGCGAGGTTACGACTAGAAGTTGAACTTCTTGACCCGGTAGAGTATTGTGAAGTGGTTTTCAATACTCCTTCTCCCGCCGAGCCCATTCCCCTACAGTAGTAGGTATTCTTTCCAGTCCCGCACGCTTTTGCCATGATCTGAGCCGCTATCGGGGGATCAAGCGAATCGATCTGAGAGGCATACTGGGTGACTTCTTCCTCGGAGCAGTCAGGATGGTTAGTCCGAGCTATACTCATGGTCACTTCTGCGGTCGCCTCCTCCACTCTCGCCTAATTGAAAAGCGAAAATGAACAACGTATTAACTAACAACATCTATTAATATCGAAAAATAGTTTTATTAACACATGGAGAGGCGAAAGACTTACCGCTTCGTCAGGGCACTGCGGATAGAACTTCTGATGAATATACACCAAGGGGTTCACTTCTTGTTGTTGCTGCGCCTTAGTCGACCAACCCATGTAGTTGAGTGAACCTGCATGATGGGCCCTGGTGTTTTTCAATCTATTCGCCCGGTTCGTCTTCGAAATCGCCTTGTTTGATAAACATATGGAAAAAAATTAGATCTCACACTATTTCAATCTGATACGATACATTAGGCTTGTAAGATATATTAAGGATGCATACCTGAGCTTTGGGGTGCTCGAAGTGGGCTATCAGCCACAGCCACTCGTACTCCCTAAACCGGAATTCGCTAGGGGTAGAACCTCGGCCTAGCTCCTTGTATACAGTGTAATGGGAAGAAAGCTCGTTCTTCCACTCTTTATACCTATATTAAAACAAGGAAAAAAATTTAGAGATATTAAAACAGTTGATAAACAAAAATCTAACTCGATATATATTCAAATAAGTCGAAGCACATCACCGATTATGTAGTTGACGCTCTACCCACGTGTGAATAAGAACTTCATCCACGTCAAACCACACCTGCAATATGAATATATAAAAGGTAAAATTATATATTTAAGTGGACTTAATTAATAAATGTAAAATTTACGTAATGAAAATACGATTTTACTCACACTGAGTGCATTATGCACTTGCATCTTCACGTAGATAGGCACAGATTCCCAATCTGGCCAAAGCATTGGGACCTTGTCCCGCACGATCGCACTGGCCATGCTGACATATTTGCGCGTGGTGTCGAATGCCTCGATCACCTCGCCATCCTCATTGGCCCTTATGGGCGTTTTCCTTCCGCCGGTGGCCTGCTCAAGTCTCTTCCCGGTGCAGGTGCCTCTAGCCCCTTTCCGTTTTCCAGTCCCATTAACGAAATTGCCTAATAAAACAATGTCAACAAATTGATATCATTAATTGAACCAATCGCAACTCTTAAGTAATAATTAATTAATCAATCTGATGTTAAATAAAATTTACCTGCATCGTCCGTTTGTTGGTTGGTGCACCTCACACTCCAAAGATACACGGGGTCGAACGGGAGGAAGTTATACGCTTCCTCCACGGTCAGGAAATCCGGCCGTCCTTCAATATAAATAGGCATCCCCCTATCATCGAATTCAGGGATGACAGGAATCTCGTCGGGTAGGAAGAGACCGGACGGCGGAGATAGACGAGGCCTGGACGATGAGGCGCCAGCACCACCATGTGCCTCAGATGATTCCCGTGAAACGGGAGTAGGCACCATCCGAATATGGGGCATTCGGATTGAGGGAGTTTCTGATGCCCCCGTTGACTGTCGCTCGTCTGAGGCTCTGCCACCGGAGGGACGTCTGCTGATTGAGCGTCTAGAGACTGAGGCTCGAGCCTCGAATTCCGGTTCCACGGCTCTTGATCGTGCAGCTTCCTCCTCAGCTCGCGCCTCTAGCAAGGCTCTCGTGCGAGCAGTCATCATTGGCCCACTGGGCGTGTTGCTAACTGCGGGCGAGGAGGAAGCTTGACTACTGTTCCCTCCACTATTTCGGGAACCTCTCCGAAGCCAATTAGCCGCAAAACCTCCTGGACATCGTAATAGTCATGGATTCGGTTCAATAACAAATCGGAACCGGAACGGTGTGGAACCGGAACCGTTTGAAACCGGAACTGTTTGTAACCGGAACCGTTTGTAACATAACGGTTCCGGTTACAAACAGTTCCGGTTCCAAACCGTTTCGGTTCTATAACAAATCGGAACCGGAACGGTTTGGAACCGGAACCGTTTGAAACCGGAACTGTTTGGAACCGGAACCGTTTGTAACATAACGGTTCCAGTTACAATAAGTTCCGGTTCCAAACCGTTTCGGTTCAATAACAAATCGGAACCGGAACGGTGTGGAACCGGAACCGTTTGAAACCGGAACTGTTTGTAACCGGAACCGTTATGTTACAAACGGTTCCGGTTACAAACAGTTCCGGTTCCAAACCGTTCCGGTTCCAAACCGTTTCGGTTCTATAACAAATCGGAACCGGAACGGTTTGGAACCGGAACCGTTTGAAACCGGAACTGTTTGTAACCGGAAACGTTTGTAACATAAAGGTTCCGGTTACAATTTCCGTTCCGGTTCCAAACCGTTCCGGTTCCAAACCGTTCCGGTTCCAAACCGTTCTGGTTCTAAACCGTCCCGATCCCGATTTCCACCTTCATTTATACGATTAATTAACAACTATATCACCTAAATTAACGACTATACATATTCGATGTGTATATATATATACATCATGCATCTTAATTAAATTTATCCATCACATATTCATCCAAATCACAAACCCTAATTAATTTTCCATCACATATTCATCCAAATTAAACCGGTTTAATTTCCACATATATATACATCACATATTCATCCAAACCACATTTATACATAATTTTCACATATATATATACATCACTTCATATTCACATACCTAAATATATATATACATCACATATATACATACATGCTAATTTAGAACTTATCACCCTAATTTCCAACTTAGCACCCTAATTAATTTACACATACACATACACATACACATACACATACACATACACATACACATGCAAAAAAATAATTAAAAATTGAGAGAGAGAGAGAGAGAGAGAGAGAGAGGATCGGACCTGCCATGAATTTCCACCTACAATGGTGAGGGGAGGAGAGGAGGGGAGGAGGGGAGGAGGAGATTTTCGGAGGAGGAGAGGAGAGGGGATCAGTGGAGAGGAGGAGAGGGAGAGGAGGAGTAGAGGATAAGGAGGAGGAGTGGGAGAGGAGGAGGAGGAGCACATACACTCACCGGACCGATTTGGGAGGAGGAGAGGGAGAGGAGGAGAAATGAAAGGCTCGGGCTCGATATGGGGGAAACCAGAAAACATTACCGGCGAGTTGCTTATAACTCGTTGGTAATGTCATTACCAACGACTTCAACTCGTTGGTAATGACATTACCAACGAGTTAACTCGTTGGTAATGACATTACCAACGAGTTATAAGCAACTCGTTGGTAATGACATTACCAACGACGAGTTAACTCGTGGGTAATGTCATTACCAACGAGTTGCTTATAACTCGTTGGTAATGTCATTACCAACGACTTCAACTCGTTGGTAATGTCATTATTTCCCGAAGATTATCTGACAACATTTTCCGTCTACGATTTCCGGCTACATTTTCCGACTAAAATTTCGATTATCAATTTCCGTATACGTACGATTAATGACTACATTTTCCGACTACATTTTCGATTAATGATTTCCGTATACGTACTACGATTTCCGTATACGTACGATTAACGACTACATTTTCCGTCTACGATTTCCGGCTACATTTTCCGACTAAAATTTCGATTATCAATTTCCGTATACGTACGATTAATGACTACATTTTCCGACTACATTTTCGATTAATGATTTCCGTATACGTACTACGATTTCCGTATACGTACGATTAACGACTACATTTTCCGTCTACGATTTCCGGCTACATTTTCCGACTAAAATTTCGATTATCAATTTCCGTATACGTACGATTAACGACTACATTTTCCGACTACATTTTCGATTATCAAATTCCATCTACGTACGATTAACGACTACAATTTAGACTAGCTACATTTTCCGACTACGTACGATTTCCGACTACAATTTCCGACTAAAATTTCCAACGTACTAAGGATGATAATCGTAATCATCTTCATCACTTGAGTCTGACTCGGTTTCATAGGTAACCTCTGGCAATATGTGCCGCTCCTCGTCATCTGAATCAGCGTCAACTTCATATGGATTAACATCGAGAAGTTCTGCTCCAGTAATTCGAACCACACTCCCAGATCTCACATTATTAAGGCGAATCATAAATGATTCCGGAATGTCAAAAGCGTTCGGCTCTTGGTATGCAGTAACTTCCTCATCATCTGCGGTATCACCAAGTGTGGCAGCACTGTATATGTTTCTATGAGCAACATGGTTAACCACCTTCCACGGGACTTTGTTAAGAAGATCGTCCAGGTAAAACACTTGTTTTACTGATGAGGCAAGAACGAAAGGGTCATCTTCATACCAGGTAGTAGCAGTATTCACCGAAAATGTTCCGTACTGATCGGTCCTTGTGTTCTCCGGGCTAGTATCAAATCATCTACACTTGAACAAGTGCACTTTCATGCGGTTCCCATAAATTAGTTCAACAACTGAATGAAGGACACCGTAATAGTCAACGCCATCCTGCCCACCATGGACCATCACCCCACAATTCTGTGTTTTCAGTCGGTCGTCTCGATTTTCACATATAAATTTCACGCCATTGACCTGACACATCGAGTAAACTTTTGAAGCAATCGGTTTCATCGCCAGGACCCTCAATTCGTTTGACCACTCTGGGCAACCATCATCTGCTACATGGTTCATCTGAAAACGTCCATATATTAATACGTACAGAAGAAATTATGTCATCTTGAAACCACAAAAGCACGTACATACATACATGCTATGTAAGGATATATATATAAAAATAGACATATACACATATACTTACCCATTGACCAAAGTAGTTTGCAAACGTCTTGTTGTGGTAATCAACATTTCCGGCAATAGCAGGGCAGTGAAGATGATAGTTTTTCCAATATTGTACTTCTTGACAGTTAATCAGTACCGACCAGTGGGCAATGGCTACCTCATTTCCATCCAACTTGTACGACTTTGGCAAGCTTCCCTGTACTACCACGTCACTGGAGATGATAGAAAGGTTGAACTGGGGTTCATCTATCGGCATATGTTGTTGGGGGTCCTCTACATTTTCGAGGTAGACTTTGGTGTACGTTACACACTCGTGCGCAAGATATGCTTCAGCGATACACCCTTCAGGTGCATATTTATTCTTCACATAGTCCTTGTAGGCTCCCAATTGTCTACAAGTTAACAAGTGCATGTTAACTTACTTAACCAGAAGTCATTACATATAAAAACCATAGGCAAACCAAATTTATGAATCATTTGTACCTTTCCATGGGATACATCCAAGTGTAGTGTACGGGACCGGTAAGCAACAATTGTTCGGGAAGATGGATCATCAGGTGCGGCATTATGTCGAAAAAATTTGGGGGAAATATCCTCTCAAGCTTGCACATGATAAAAATGATGTCATCTTGCATCTCCCTCAGGTCTGCTTTTTTAACTTCCCTGGTGCATAACTTCTAAAAGAATCTTGACAAGGCCACCAACGGCTCCACCACCTCTTTGGGCATGTACCCTCGAATGAAAATAGGGAAAAGGCGTTGAAGCAGTACATGGCAGTCATGACTCTTTAATCCGTACATCTTATTGTCCCGGAAGTTAACACACCTGCTTATATTTCCTACATAGCCATAAGGATACCTGCATATATATATAGATGAAGCCATATATATGGACCAATTATATTTCTCGCATATAACCATATATACTCCGCTAAAAATTTAAGGACAAATTCATACATAGCCATAAGAATATATACCTGACATTACTCAGCCACCGAAAAATTTCATGCTTATGCTTCGGCTTTACGGTGTACGGAGCTTGCGGCATTTTTCTCTTACCATCTCTTAACCACAAATGTTTCCGCACACCCATTGCTTTAAGATCAATGCGTGCCTTAGGGATGTCTTTTGTTTTCCCCTCCAAGTTAAGAACTGTGCCCACCACACTTTCACACACATTCTTCTCTATGTGCATGACATCTAGGTAATGTCTGATAAGCAACCTGGGCCAGTAGGAGAGTTCCCAGAATATGCTCTTGTGTGTCCAAAACTTATACCTTTCGGGCTTTTCTGGAATTGACGCCACTATGTCAGGATGATTGCTCAGCTGGCCAAAATCGTATTCATTCAACACTTCCAAAATTTCGTCCCCTGTCCATCGCCTGGGTGCCACACCAGTTTCAACAGTCCCATCAAACGCGTCTGGATCCTGCCTAAATGGGTGATCATATGGAAGCCAACAACGGTGACGCATCGAGACAATTTTACTGCAATGAGGACTGCAACAATCAACCGTCATGCACTCTGAACAAGCCCTGTAACCCCTGGTAACGTTGCCCGACAACATACCGCGGGCAGGAAAATCACTGATGGTGCCAACAAGCATGGCATGCATCTGGAACATCTCCTTTTTGAACCTATCGTAAGTGGGGTGGCCACACTCACTCAGGTACTTAAGCTCCTCAATCAAAGGCCTCAAATACACATCGAGACACTTTCCTGGATAACCCGGGCCCGGAATTAACAGAGTGAGCATATTGTATTCCTTCTTCATGCACATCCATGGTGGAAGGTTGTACGGTACCAAAATAACTGGCCATATACTGTATTGAAGACTCATGTTGCCAAAAGGGTTGAATCCGTCAGATGAGAGCCCTAGCCAAACATTTCGGACCTCTGCTGCAAAATGATCAAACTCCCTGACCATGTGCTTCCAAGCCTCTCCGTCGGAAGGGTGTATAAGGGTGTCATCGTCAGGCAAGTTCCTCTCAGCCCACCATCTCATTGCCTCGGCCGTGAAAGCACACATGAACAACCGCTCCAGCCTATCAATAAGCGGGAAATATCGAAGTATCTTCACAGCTTTCTTGTTGCCTGCAGGAGTCAACTTATACCTTTCTGTAAAACATACCGGGCAGACTTCAAGGTCTTCGAGATCTTTTCCCCAGAAGAGAATACAATCATATCTGCATGCATGGATTTTGATGTAGGAAAGCCCAAGATCTTTCAGGATATGTCGCACCTTATGATGAGTGGTAGGAAGACGATGACCGGGTGGCAATAGCGAACCAGTCCACTTCAACCAAGAATCAACAGCTTTGACAGACATTTTGTTCTCCATTTTTAGCTGCATCACTCCCATCAGACTTTCAAGAACAGTCTTACTACAACCGTCGTACAACGGAGTCTGTTGCAATGCAATCAGGTTATTGTACTTGTCCATACCGCTTGTGTTGGCATGACCTCCAGGTAATGGTTCGACTGGCTCGATATGGGGGAAACCCTCAACGACGGGAGGGACATTTGGTGCTTCATCAGCAAATACACCGCTCTCATGAGGAAACATATCATTGATTAACATCGATGTTGGATCATAGGATGAACTGCCCCTCTCAGCAAAATCTCCATAATCATAGCGTGGACTGGCCCTCTCACCAAATTGTCCATGATCATGCGGACCCGCTACCGATGTTTCACCGTGATAAATCCAACAAGTGTACTTATCCCAAAACCCGTATTTACTCAGGTGCCTCTGGACTTTATCAATGGGAAATCGAAATCGATCGCTGAAACACTTACATTCTTTACACGGGCAATAATGAAGTGTAGTGTCTCCACAATTAGCCTTCACAAAATCCACAAAACTCCTAATTCCCTCGTGATATCTGACATCCCATCTTTCGAGGCTCATCCAACTCTTGTCCATCCTGAAAATTCTAACAATTTTACGTATTAATTATATATATATACACACATTCACTACTAATAATCGACGTGATCTCTCAATTCAACTCTAATTAAATCAACACATGCATGCATATGTATATATATCGATCTAATCTCTGAATTCGATTCAGTACTCGATGATAGTACGTATTCTCCTTTTTTCAATTCAAAACGTATTTGACTGGGTATATAGGAGGAGGCTCTGTTAAGCCTGGCTCCGATAACAATACGATAATACCAGTCATTGATTCAGACACAAGATTAACTACAAGCTGTTTTCTCGTTTCGGTGACCGTACATCAACAACATTTCATATATATATATATATATATATATATATATATATATATATATATCTCACGAATTGGATTTGATCAACACACACACACACACATATATATATACCACATATACGTATATATACACCTACGTACCTATATAAATAGCTTCCCGAGTGATCGAGTTTTCGACGCCCGCCTTAATTTTGACAATATACCGAATGATCGATTTCAGAGCGTACGTTTTCCTTCTTTCGATTTCTCTGGATTTTTTTCGCTCAAAATGATTGAATGATCGAGCTGCCCGATCCGGCATCTAATATAAGACACATTGCCGGCGACGGAGTAAGTCGCCGGAAATGAAGACATTACCGGCGACTTTACGCCGGAATCTCGCCGGTAATGTTGCAAAACATTACCGGCGACTCCAACCGTCGCCGGCAATGTCTAGGGAGACATTACCGGCGAAATTCCCGCCGGAAAATCGCCGGTAATGTCTCCCTAGACATTGCCGGCGACGGTTGGAGTCGCCGGTAATGTTTTGCAACATTACCGGCGAGATTCCGGCGACATTACCGGCGACGGGCTAAGTCGCCGGTAATGTTGAACATTACCGGCGACTTTTCCGGTCGCCGGCCTTGTCTCCGGTGATCTCGCCGGTAATGGGCAAAAATGTTGTAGTGACAGCCGGCTGACCCAATCACATGGAGTCCAGCCCAATGGAGACCCATTCAGCCCATTTATGCTTACCAATCTGATTTGAAGAGAAAGAGAAGAAGTTGGACCACATGATGTCACTATTTTAGAGCTTAGCTAGCATTCCATAGCCTAAAATAGTGGATCATGGTCTCCCTAATTCAAAGCTAACCCTTACATCTTCCACTTCCTCTTTTATTATCATCCTAGGGTTGAAATGGACTCCCAACTCTACCAAATTCGAGCACCCTTCTCCCCACTCACACAACTCACTTCATTTTCAGATTTCTCATAGTTTTACACTCTCTCTAGACCCCTTATCCATATACCAAACCTCTAGCACTCTCTTCTACCTATTCTCCTCTCTTTCTAGGCCAAAATACCTCCATAACCACCACTACTAGAGACATAGCTCTTCCCTTTCTTGGGTAGATCCAAACATCTTCACCACTTCTCCAACACTTGGCTTAGTTTTGGTATTCCTCCTCTCATCCTCACCTCCTAGGGTTTGGCGAAGCTTTTGATGTTCAAAAGAGTGGGAAGTAATGCCTCTTCCCCTTACTTCTTGGAATCCTAAAGATTTGCCTTACCTCCTCTTGAAGACTTAGTGCTTGTTGAAGACAAGAAGTGGAGCTAGAAAGCTTGGAGTCACTTGGTGAAGCTTTGGCTAGGGGACCCTTGGTTATTTCTACTCTCTTCTTACTTTAAGCATGTATCAACTCTTGTATTTAGTTATGTGTAGCAAGTAGTTTTATTTGGGAGACTAGGGTTAGAACCCTAGCCATGTGATGAACAAATGATGTCTTGAATTATGTATGAGTTATGATTTTAGTGTATGTTATGTGATTGTGTATTGTGAATGAGCAATTGTGTATTTGTGGATGTTTATTGTTCTTGAACTTCATGTCTAGTTTCACTTATGCATGTGATGACCCTTAGCTAAGTTAATGTATGTGTAAAGAGACTAAAAATTAACCTTAATTGAATTAGCTACTCACTTAAGTCTAGATGAGCATGTAAACATGATTATAGTATTTTCTAAGAGGTTTATCTTGACACTTGGTTACCTTAGCACCTAGTATGGACTAAAGCTCATTTGAGTCTCAACAGATTTGAGGGACTCTAGTCAAGCACACATTAAATCCAAAAGGTTATTATGGCTAATAGTAGACTCACTTGTCTCGTAACCTAATAGGTGCGATTTGGGGAAATCACAGACTTTCTTTCGAATTCTCCAATAGAGATCCGAGAAGGGAAACCTTCCACATATATCATACAATATGCTTGTTGACTTCACAACGTGACATGTGATTGAGATGCAAGCCCAAAATGGCTTGGGTTTTGGTTCCAATTCATGAAATACTTCAATGTTGGGCTCAACTCATCTAGAGTTCGAAATGACCTTGGAACTTGGGTTCAAAACCAAACGTGACCCCAAAGGTCACGATTTGGACATTAACTTGTGTGAACGGACTTTAATCCATTACATAAAACGGGACATTGTTTGCTGCATCATATGGTTAGTGGAGATTTCCCTAGTCAACCATCTTTCCTTATATTGAATTCTTGTTATTTTTGCTTTCACATTGTAGTGTAATCAAATAAACCAATCAACTTCGTTAATCACTCATCATAATTTCACCATCTCTCACAATGCTAAGTCTCCAAAGGACTTGGCGGTGTGAGATTCATTTCCACCTTTTATTTTAGTCTTTGTGTCAAGTCGTGTCTAGTTAGTCGTAGTCTTTGTGCTAAACATTGTGAGCTAAGGAGTCTAAGTGTTTAATCCTTATGGGTACAACATTTGACTTCCTACATTTATACTAAAATTTGACCTCATGCACTTGCGATTGAAGAACTCTTTGTACTTATGAGTTAGTCAATAGTTCATAAGTGTAGAAAGAGAAAACCTTCAACAACTGACACCTCAAGTGGCAGTTTAGGAGCGATTCTACAACAAGACGATCATCTGGTAGCTTACCTCAGCAAATCTTTGTGGGGCCGTAACCTTGCTCTCTCGTATCATGATAAGGAGATGTTAGCAATTGACTACGTAGTTCAATCTTGGCGCTCTTATCTCCTTCATCGAAAGTTCAAGTTCATCACTGACTGCCGAACGCTCAAGTTCTTCTCAAACCAGCGGCTTTCCACCTAGCCCTTCCCAACAACAATGGCTACTAAAATTGTTGGGGTACAACTTTGAGATTGAACACCAATCGGGGCTGTTGAACAGTGCACCCGACACCTTGTCTCGCTGCCATGAGCTTGCTGAAATCATGGCCATACGTTATTAGTGTTTAATTAACTGCCTGGCTGACATTAAAGCTACGTGCTTGGTTGATCTTGAGGCCACCACTATCACTCAGCAACTCAGAATAGGTACGCCCTCTTAGGCTAGATTTTCCTTGTGTAGAGGCAAACTATGTTACAAATAAAATCTTTGTGCCTAGTACTATTGATTGGCGTGCTACACTTTTGAAAGAGTTTTATTCATCGACCCCTTACTATTGGGCATTTAGGGTTCTTGCTCATGCCACTTATAAGCGATTCTCTCGTAGTATCTCTTGGTCGGGTGTTAAAAGAGACATTAAGCAGTTTATCTCTCACTGTGTTGAGTGACAAAGGAAAAACTTTGAAACGGTTAATTCCCAGAATTGGTACAACCACTACCAGTCTCGAATGGAGCATAGTTACCGTTCTCAATTGACTTCATCGAAGGTCTCCCTACCTCCCATGGCAAAAATTTAACTTTTGTTGTGGTTAATCGCTTTGCGAAGTATGAGCACATCATTGCATTGACTCACCCTTACACTACCACAATGATTGCTGGTATGTTCGCCAAGAAGGTCTTCAAGTACCACGGCATGGCACAGTCTATCATCACATACCGGGTTGTCATCTTCACCAACAATTTGTGGGAGGAATTCTTTATTTACATGGTACCAAGCTATGTCGAAGCTCAGCTTACCATTCTGAAATGGATGGGAAAACGGAGGTTCTCAATCACACATTAGAGCATTATCTACAACGCTTAGAAGGGCGATCAACCTCACACTTGGTTCGCTCTCCTCCATTGGGCACAACTCTAGTATAATGCAAGTTTTCATACTGCTACTCGAATGCCACATTTTGAAGCCTTCTTTGGTCGGCCACCTCCTACTGTAACAACATATGTTCCCGGCACTACTGTGATTCAGACTGTT
Source organism: Geum urbanum (assembly GCA_946800695.1). NCBI lineage: Eukaryota > Viridiplantae > Streptophyta > Magnoliopsida > Rosales > Rosaceae > Geum > Geum urbanum. The sequence goes on along the minus strand of OX327013.1, from coordinate 5,812,799 downwards.
GATCAAGCTTTGATTTAGCGTGACCAGCTCAACCGCCTCTTAAAACTGCATCTCCAAAAAGCTCAAAATCGGATGAAGTAGCAAAGCGATAAGAATTGCACCGAGACTGTGTTTCAAGAAAGAGATTGGGATTATCTCAAACTTCAGTCATACGGGCAAAAGTCCTTGGTTGCCTATACTAATCAGAAGTTGGCCTCTTGTTTCTATGGGCCATTCAAGATTGTGTCAAAAATTGGTAGTGTTCTTATCATCTCCAACTCACTGTAGACTCTCCTATACACCATGTGTTCTATGTTTCGCTTCTTAAGAAACGAGTCGGTCGCCATCTTCCTATCTATCTCCACTAATCTGCCTCCGATCACTACACTAGGTCAATTGGAATGGACTCTTAAATCTATTATGGAACGGTCTATCTACAAGAAGGGCAACTCTTCCGGTGTGCGCTGGCTTATTAAGTGTGATGGTTTGCCTATTGAGGATGCTACTTGGTGGATGCCACCAAAATGAAGTCTCGCTTCTCAGAGTTTGCAGCTCTGACGTAGTCTAGTTTTTCAAGGTGGCGGGAATTGTTGCAAGAAATCCCAAGAAGCCCAAGCCCAAAAACTTGTGGTCTTAACTCTCATGTGAACTCTGCTCAAGGATGATACTCTGATAGTGGTGCTAAGACAAGACTGAATTGGTGTGAGCTTGTCCCTTTTGTCTAATAGCTTAGTAGCTATTATGTTGTCTGCATTCTAGTAGTTTATCTTCATTTGAAGCTGGGGTCTTTATACCTTGTATATCTGTAATTGAGATGGTATGAAATGAAAAATTGAATTCTCTCCCTCAAACTTCTATCTTAGTTTATCATCATTTCAAGTTGGGGTCTTTACATCTTGTATGTCTGTAATTGAGATGGTATGAAATAAAAACTTGAATTCTCTCCCTCAAACTTCTATCTTCTTCCATCTCTCTCTTTTCTGGTCCGTGGTACCTAACATAATCCTCGTCTGTCCCGAGCCAGACTTAAAGCAACTTCTTGTCTTCTCGTAGTGCAGCATCAAGGATGGCAGTGAGTTGTGTGATGTGATTTGTGCATTGTGATATCTGTTTGGCCTGAGGACAAGTGGTGTGTTTCTTCCGGTGGTCTTGTCATTAAATTTCAGGCAAGATTTTGTAGGTCGAGTTTGCAGGTTTGTAGCGCAGGAAGCGACTCTTAATAAGGTGTGGTGGAGGGGAATGGGTCCTTGCTATGGCGGTGGCGTGTATTAGGGTGGTGGATCGGATCTTGTGCTTCTTGATAGGGTTTGGCCTGACTTTGGGTTTCTTAGGCTAGTATTTTAGTGTGTTGGATCATGATATGGGATTAGGTGGTTCTTTGCTTTTCGCATATTTTAGTCGATAATTACTTTAATTTACACGGTGTTCGTGGTGTTGGCGTGGCATATCTCTTGTCACTATTAGTATTTATTTCTTATACAATGCTCATGAGTCCGTGTAGGATTTTTCTAGATTGAACCGGTTTAACCTCACTAAAATTTAAAATTTAGTCGAAGTATGAGTTGTGAATTGATTGTACGATGTATCCCTTATAGCAGAGTACCCTTCTAACAATATATTGAGTGCATTTTTATACATTAATATCTACCATTCTAAGACCGAAAATGCGATTGAATAGTGCATACCCGACCCCTCTCGGAAAAATCACTATACAAATCGCCATTAAAGCGATACTTCGTGTTCATACTTAGATTAGAAGGAAGGGAAAGATCTCAAACAGGTGTCATGAGGATGTTGCTATATACATGTTACAGAAATAGCAATCGATCAAAGTGCTTGAATCGAAGCAGAGAGACTACTATTTCTACATGCAAGAACCTCCAAAACTAGTTCCATTCGTCACAACATGATCTTCCTACCCAACACGTGTTTCTCTGAAAAACTCATGCATGTAACGATGCTGGTGTGGATCTCATCATCTTCCACTACATGTCAAAAACCAGTCGATCTTATCTCCAGCTAGCTTCCATCTTCAATATCAGCTACGAATCTAACCAAACAGCCATATGCTCCATCGCTTTCAGGACTACTTCATCTTCTTTGGGTCTGTTTACTTTGGCTAGCTAGCTTCTGGGGTACTGAATAAAATTTGATATGGATTTGTTGAACTCTTTTCTCAACTTCGTGGTGCCGCCGGCGAGTTTGGTGATGCTGGCTTTCTCTTGGCCTGCACTCTGCTTCATCGGTGGTTGTGAGTGGCTTTACAACGTGTTCAATGGTGAAATTATGGAGGACAAAGTTGTTATTATTACTGGAGCTTCTTCTGGCATAGGGGAGGTAACTACATACTCTTGTTTCATCCTCTATGATTTTGACATTGTGTGTAAAGCTATCCCATCAACTGAAGTAGTTGTATAATTCAAAGACATCATTGTAACTATTTGGATACTTTAAAATTAGACTCAAACTAAGATAGGAGTGACAAAGGGACCTAATAGAATATACATGCATCTTCATTCATTGAGGACCTGGTACTGACTAGAGAAGTTCAAATATGATTTGTGGTTTAGCCCAGAAGAATTGTTCAGTCTTATTTAGTTTAGAGATTTCTAAGAATCATTATATATTATATTATTCATTTGGACTAGTTCAATCAGTTGTTGTGTGCTTATTGATTTAGTTAGAAAGTTGGACTGATACAAACATGCTTTCAAGTCATTAATATCAGAGAGAAGACCAAATTGCTTGGTAGTTTGATGATAGTGTATGTTTATGATGTGGTATGAGGCTTATTGGTGCAGCAAATTGCATATGAATATGCAAAGAGGAGAGCGAAGCTTGTACTAGTGGCAAGAAGAGAGACCAGGCTGCAAGGGATCAGTGAGAATGCAAGGTATTTGGGTGCAAAGCATGTCTTGATAATCGCTGCAGATGTCGTAAAGGAAGAGGACTGTAGGAGATTCATTAATGAAACTATAAACATTTATGGTCGAGGTATGTCGCCCTCTAGTCTTTCTGGAAAGAGCTCTTCGTAAAGACATAGCATCTTCCTAAAAAAACAACACTATATATTTAGACTTAAAATACTATATTAGCGTGTGAAAGAATATTCATCATATTTTTGTGTCACTTAAATTATAGTATATCAATCAGTCGATCACAATCCGTAGACTGAACTAAATGCAGAAAGATCAAAGCGTAGCTAAAGACTATGATTGCGCTTTGTAAGCTCTAGCTAGTGTAGTTAATAGACTATTGGTTGGTACGATAAGATATGCCCATTTTCAGCAATCTTTAGGAAAACCATCCCAAGTGAAGTTGAGCACAATGTTAATAGAATGCAATGAATTAATTCAACTGCAGCTACTATGTACTTGCAAATCGAATGTAATAGTTTCTGACTCTTGTTTTTTGTTTCGATCTTTATTCTTCTGAGCTAGTCAATCGTTTTTTCTTTCTTTCTATATTTAGTCATTATCACCTTCTCAAAGTTAATGATGTACTGTCTAGTGGCTTGTTCTCGTCAGTTGAATCCTAATTCTTACAGTGCTGAAAAAGTAGGTGTTTCCAAAAACATCAACTTCTAATCACCGCACTCATTTCAGAACAAAAGTGATTGGGTAGTAAGTGATGTGTTTATGCTACACACTATATGTTCTCGAATAATATATTTTGTAGTTTGTACCTTAATGCAACCTATATCGCTATATGTTCTGTTCTGAAAAAAAAAACTGTAGTAAATTATTATTTCTTTTCTTGAAAATAGGGTTTATCATTATATTCCTTTCTGTCATACGTACTTAACAGTCATCTCCATTTCTACAGTGGATCACCTTGTGAACACTGTAAGCTTAGGACACACCTTCAACTTCGAGGAAGTTACAGACACCTCTGTGTTTCCTCAGCTGTTGGTAAGGATCTGGCATGCAGAGAACTCCAAACTCTTGTTTTGTTTAAGACAGATTCACTTTTTATATGATCAATATATTAGAAATGAATTAACGTATTGTGGTTTTCAATTTCTTTGTTGTCAGGATATAAACTTTTGGGGAAATGTTTATCCGACATATGTTGCTCTACCTTACCTACGTCAAACGCATGGAAAAATCGTTGTTAATGCTTCAGTTGAGAGCTGGTTACCTTTGCCACAAATGAGTTTATATGCTGTAAGTACTTGTTAATTAGCAGTAGCTTCAGATAGATCAAATTCATCTAACATTATCTCCTATATTAAAAGTCAGAAGATCATGTATTAATTAGGTTATTGAACTTGTTATATATTTCAACCACAAACAAGAAAGGCATGGCCTGTATATAATGGTCCCTCAAATTGTCTCTGGCATGACGGTGTGCTTGACTTGACGGTCCATCATAATATGCTCACTTGGGGACTTCTTACTCTAGCTGTTCTAAGAGTGTCTGCTAGTAGACACCCTGTTTCGTTCATCCCCTTCTGCTGTTTGCTCAGAGCACGTACTATCTATACATATATAGGTTCTTCAACTTGGGAAATCAATACATACATCGATGAAGTACAGTATCGAGTTATGGTAGAAGTAAATAGATGAAAAGTATGCATCAACTCATTTATTTCCTTTTCTTGTACGTGTTTAATGTAAATTGATACTAGGCGGCAAAGGCAGCTCTGGTGAACTTTTATGAAACACTGAGGTTAGAAGTAAGAGATCAGGTGGGAATAACAATTGCAACTCATGGATGGATTGTAAGTGAAATGACGAGAGGCAAGTTCATGCTGGATGAGGGGGCTGAAATGCAATGGAAGGAGGAAAGAGAGGTATATATCTTGCTGTTCAACTATTTTGTTTTCATTTTGTTTGCTCTATGCAACTTTCATTAATTACCAAGTATATGGACGAAATTTGATTCTAGGTACATGTGAGTGGTGGGCCAGTGGAGGATTTTGCAAGGTTGATCGTAGCAGGGGCCTGCCATGGAGATGCATATGTGAAGTATCCAAGCTGGTATGACATATTCTTGCTTTACAGGGTGTTTGCACCGAAGATTCTGAATTGGACTTTCCGCATGATTCTTCCTACTCACAGTACAAGGAGGACGTCACTCATTGGCACTGGCAGGCAGATTTCATCTGAAGGTAACCATGGAAGGCCTTTGTTGGAAGGAGCTTCACCAAGAAATCTCCTTCTCAGTCCAACCTTCAGTCCGGTAGGTCACCAGCATAAACTGGAATAAGAAATTGAAAAAGTTTCTAGGATACTTGTCAAGTTGTAAGCAGCAAACTCTAGGGGAACTCGGCTTCATCATGTTGTTGTTTTAGGACTCGAGGATAGGACGTACACATTTCGAACAGATGAGGCTAGTAATTGGATTATGTATGTGTGTAATAAAATCATCATTTCAATTGTAGTGAAAATCTCGGAGAAATTAAGAAAATCTCACAACAGTCTGAATATGTTTTGATCCTATATATGATGCTGATTGACTACTATATAAGGTGAGATCGACAAGAGGATTCTTCTATATATTTACAACTGGAGTTGGAATTCCAAGCAACGAGTATAACATCGTTGATCTAGATATATACTATTAAGCAACGCCACTACTATTTCTGTTTTGGTATTTTGTGTGTTGGGTCAGAGTCAAAGCTCGTCAACCTCAAAAGTCACACACTTTTTTTTTTCATCACTTTCTTCTAACTCATATGGATGTTTCCATTTCTGGTAAGATCGTCTATATAGACGTAGCTAGACACACGTAAGCTCTAAGCTGTGTAACTCAATTGCTAATACATACATATATCTATGAGTCGTCTATGGCCATATCACCCATATGACGCCGCCAACGTACCCTAAGACCGTCAAAGCAAAAAACCTTTGAGATGCTGATCGATCTACTACTAGAAAAGATAATCTTCAATAGAAATGCTCAACGCCTCGCCGCCGGAGTCAGATCCACATGGCTGAACTTCATTGGGCTGTCTCCCATCCTGCGGCAACGACGAGCCTCCGTTGTTGTTGTTACTGTAGGCATTGATGAACTGAGCATCCACGGCCATTCCGGCGTCCGAAGCCGCCTTCTGTATCGACCTTGGCGACGTTTCCTCTGCCCCCGCCGCAACACACGGCAAGACCATCGGAAAGTTAAGCCCCTCCAGAGTCAACGGCTTACGTAGGCAATAGTAAGCAACGTCACGAGCCACCGCAGCAGCCTCGGCCGTGGAGAATGAGCCTAGCCAGAGCCGCTCCTGGCTTCCCGGAACCCTGATTTCCGACACCCACTTGCCCCATTTTCTCTGACGCACTCCCTTGAACTTCCGGCCACCATTTCCATTTCCGGTGGGGCTGCCGCCGCTGCTGTCTTCTGAACTATAACTCATTCTAGGTACGTACTTGGTCTTTTGTGTTTTTGTACTTGGCTTTTGTTTGCGTTTGAGGAATGGAAGTGAGGAGAAGAAGTGTTTATAAGGTTGAACAACGTACAAACTCAAAATGGAAGAAGGTCAATATTTTCAATGGTCAAAGTAAGAGGAGGGTTGACTAGCTGTCTAATTAGTTAATGAAAGCATAGGTAGACGGTGAGGTATAAGGATGACAACAGGCAGGGATTTTTTAATGTATTTTTGTGGCTACAGAAATAAACATGTTGGAATTATGAAGACCAGAGAGTCGCATCCGAGAGAGGTGCAAATGAGGTGAGCAGTGATGTCATCGTTGGAGTTTTTTACGACGGCGAGAGGTGTTGTTGGGGTGTTACCGACGTACGTCCGCCAAGGTCACATCAGTCACATGTTCGAACAGGAACGAAGAAGACTGAGTCGTCGTTTACGTTGAGGAGCAACTATCAGCTGGGGCCACCGAATCCAGTCGAAGATTTATTTTGAGTTTTTGACGGTGATTATTTTCTGTTATTGATTATAAATTTATAATCATTGCATCGAACTGCATTTTTGAATAACAAAATGATACCATTGATAATGATGACGAATTTATTTTAAAAACGTGTTTTTAAAATTGATTATTTTTTTATGATTATAACTTTATTTTCTTTATGAGAGTTGTAAAAAATTTTATTCTGAACTCGTAAGAATTTTTGTATAATGTTTTGGACGCTTGAGATATTTATTATGAATTTTAGAAATTCTAATTTCAACAAAAAATAGTTGACAATTTTAACAACAAATTAGCCAAGAGAATCGACCATTTTAACAACAAACAAACACTCCAAAAATATTGATAATTATTTGATTGATCGCCGGTCTAGGTGGTGGTAAATTGGTAAACAAGCACTCCAATTATTATTAACTCGTAAACCAAGAACCAGATGCAAAATGGAAAATAGGCCGATTATTGTGTGCCTCCGACCAACACGAGCAACCAAATCTTGTTTGATCTGAGCATCTGATCTTCCAGAGTGTCCATCGAGGTTTGATCTCTGATCTCCGATCTCAGCAAAATCGGGCAAGTTTCAAAGCCCGACAGCATAGACTCGATCCCCAACGATATCGTCAGACCGCGCACGTGTTCGGAGGCGAACGACACCTTGCAGCAACATCTCAAGCCTCCGATCTAGTTTTGCACGCGTCTTAAACTTTTTTTAGAAAAATAAATAAATAAACGCGCCAGGCACCACCCATGTGCGGTAGGCTCTGCCAGGTCGCTCCTCCTCTCTCGTGTGCCATTCTTCCTCGTCCAGCTGCTTGAGCGGTCGCTGGACCAGCTTTCCACCGTTGCATCAATATTCCACCGCAACATGCTATTTTCAACCGAATAGCACGAGCAAAGTAGTTATAACGACCCGAACAAAAATATCATGCTTAGCGTCTCATAATTCGCGTTATCACGAATTCGTCTAGCTTAAGGATTTTTACGACTTTCATAACAGTCGTGATTTGGACTCATTTTTCTTCTCGATATTTTAAGAGAGTTTTATTTCGAGCTCGTGGGATTTTACAATGAATTTATTTATTTAGATACACAAACTAATTTTTATGAATTTTTGAAATTTGAGAGCAAGTAAAATTAGAAAGGAAATTATTCTTAGTGGTTTGATATCAACCGTTGATTGTGACTGAGATCAAATCTAGACCGTTGGATTTAAGGAGGAGCTTGAGGTTTAAATAGAGAAATTAATTAGATGCCTAACCCTTTTTTCGTCGGTGCTCAAACCCAGTTCATTGAAGAGACCCACACAGTTAACCCGGCCCGACCCAATTTTTGACCAAGTGATTTTTCTGCTGTTAGACCACCTCCGACTTCAACTCTTGACAGGTTTGAATGCTTTGTTCCTCCTCTATGTAGATATGTTGGGTTTGGTGCGTGCAGGTGGCGAGGTGAGAGAATCAACTAGAGAAATCTTGTCGGAGTATTTCCGTCATGGTCGGCGGTGCTCTGTTTGGTTTTGGGCGTCAGGGGTTTGAGGGTTGTGGAGAACTCCTTCTCTTGAATCAATTGGTGTAGGTCTCAAGCTTCGTGGTGGCTCGATGACAGAGCTTCGAAGTCGAGAGACTCAGTTGACAATTTTGGTTGCGTCGACTTTCAAAGCTCATAGTGGCTTAACGCCGATGTTTCGGTTGGAGTAGTGGAAGAATAGGTTGGGCTTGATGTCAGCTTTTAATTTAGGTATGGGGCACCTCGTTGGTGGTGGTCGTCGACTAGTAAAGCATTGCTTGTCGCGGCGATTACAGCCTCAGCACCGTCGAATTTGGGGTTGGTGTAGATGAGGAAGTTGTTGTGCTCACTGAGAGATTTCCGACAGTATGTCGTTTGTCCTAGCCTCATCAAAGTCGGTCACCAGAGAGGCGTGTGTGGTCCACGCGCCGCTTCCATCCACGACAAAGCTTCGATGAGACAGAAACTTAGTTTCACGAGCGTGGTTTATGATATTCTTTTTAGACCATTTGTGCATTGTTTTTTCCCTAAACCCTAAGCAGTTTCTTGATGGCCAAGAAAATATGAGCTAGACTTTGGCGAAGGGACTTCCATCGAGTAGTAGGACTAGCCATATACTGTGAGTGGACATATTTCTTTTCACATGTCGTTATGCGAGTCTCTATGATTTGGTTATTTCAGTTTCTCAGCTATTTTATGTGTTTTTCAATCATGTGGAAGGTTATGTCATGGTCAGTTATGTTGCATCGATATGTCGGTTTCATGTTTTCTATGCCTTTCCCTGGGATTTTCGGTTTACGTTGCCCAGTTTGTAATATCTGTTTATAGGTTAAAGGTTCACAACAGAGACTCAAAGATCAAGTCACCTGCCATCATTAGTAGGTTCTCAGTTTACTCGCTGTATCATATGTAAATTAGATGTCACTATGTTAACCATGTTATATTTGGTTTCACTGTATGTGTGAGTGCAGATATTTGATGCCCTCAAGCTCGTGCCTTTTGTGTTGAATGAAAGCACCAGATCATAAGATTTTCACATGATATTTAAAGGTTGAGACCTCCCTTATAAGGTTTGTTGATGATATAAGACTCCATCAAATTGCTTCTTCTGAACATTCCTTCTTGAAAGCCTGCAAAACAAGTCCAAGCACGGGTGGTACTGCGCTTAGACCCTCTGATGATTAAGTTAGAATAGAACCAAGCATACACGTGTATTAGGGTCGATAACCTTACCTTTGCCAAGCTATGTCCTCCTATATATAGTGATCATTCAAGGTCTAAGCATAGTCCATATAGGAATAGGACTACATACTTTCAGATAGGAGGAGTCTAATAAGGAGTAGATCTCTGCATCCAGGGCTAATTATGTTTCCCGATTACCACAAACCCTTTGGTGTAATCCCTCTAGGACGCGTACCAATATTCATTGTTCCTCAAGGATTCCTCTAGGTCTCTGAAATTTCCCCAGGTTTCATAGAAACCTCAGGGATTCCTCAAGGTTTCCCAAAACGAGACTCCTCTAGGTCCTCTAGAATCCTCGTGCCTTCTAACATCTTATCATTTCTCAATCATTCTCAGGGATTATTACACCTCATCTCCATACATTTTAGAGGCTTCTTGACTAAATAGTTCGAGATAACTCCAATCATCCACGAAATACTTGAATATAGTCCAAACCTTTCAAATTATAGGCCTAAACCCAAAGGCTCAATCTTATCGTACATTAGACCAAGAGACATCCTTAGGGGAACATCCTCATGAATCTATGTGGCGAAATTTGGCTCCTACAAATACCCCTAAGGCATACCAAGCAGATCACAGGTTAATTGGTGTGGCTTCACTCTCCAACTAATTTGGCCTACAAAATGTCCAAGTAATAATATTCATTATATTAAATCAAACTTAAAAAGAAACACATACCTTAGCCATGGTTGTTCCAAGAAAATAAATTACATTAAGAGATTTCTCATTCTTCACACGAGCTTTCTTGCTCCTACGGGTCTCCGACGAGATACATCAACATTTAAATAGAATCACACTAGTGCAATGAACGCTTCAGACGACGGTCTCTGAGCATCATCTGACATGTGTGTTGACCGTTATATATCAAGGTACGCATTAGATGACGCGCAAGACACAAAAATGACTATCATATACCGATCATAAGGATGACAGTCATATTATTCAGACGACGGATGACATTCATGGTGTCAACTGATGTCAATATGCATGCACATTCATGTGTCTGATGGAGAGTTTTTAGATGACAGTCGATTTTCATGCAAAATCCCTTATGACCTCAGTCACTTTGTCAAAGTGATGTCATCTGAATGAATTTCATACGCCACTCGTTCTATCACATTTTGCTTCATGTGAATTATTTTTCAGACTTCAATCATTTATACATTTGTTTATGTCATAAGAGTTTAGTTCAGACATCACTCGCTTTGTTATATGGTATGCCGTATGAATATGTTTCTTAAGTCATTCATTTATACATGTGTAAGCCAAATAAATAGTCATGATTCATAAATTTACTACCACATGAACATTGATTTCAATATTGTACTTACAAATCCTCAAATTCTACACAAACTACACTTATATACTAAACTCTAAAGTAGTACATGCATGAGGACTCACAAGTTACAAAGTACAACAACAACAACTTGATCCATACACGGTATTAGCTATCTGCAGCTACTAATTCTGGCATGTCAATCCTGATGCAGTTAGTAACTCCTCTCTTCTTGACAGCAACCAAATCCCTACACAAATACAGAATGCAATTACAAATAAAGAAAATGCTATCTGATTCACAGGTCTCTGATTTTAACACTAATAAACAAGTATACTAATATGTTGTTGACAACAACCATAGAAGTAACTTATGACACACACTAGTAAGTAGATGCTAGTTTAGCCATGAATGTAGAAATAGTGTCACCTATGATCATGAATAACTTGCAGCAACAAAGTTTTCAAATGTTGTTTTAGTAAGTGACCACTCTTAATCTTGTTGCATTAATTTGGTTTTTATTCTCATTCCCATCACTACAAACCAGACAACAAAATACAAAGATAGACATGATCCCATGCCTTGCATTAAAAAGCTATTTCAGTAACCCGAGAAGAAAGGAACTTTTAATAATAGTATGAGGGGTTCAAATTAACAAAGTAGAATTATCCCTATCAGACTTATAAGATGAACGAGAATAAATAATGGAAAGTTAGAATAATAATGAAGTATACATCATGTATATTAGATGGGAGACGTGTCAAAATAAGTAGTCCATTCATAGAAGACTCTTGAATGGTTAACTTGAACTAGTAACATAAAATTCTCAAGATCGAAGAATGATATTTCTTACCTCATTAACCATGGTTTCAAGTGCCTGAGGAGGAGGAGGAGGAGGAGGAGAAGAAGAAGATATGATAATTAAAGCATTTTGGATAGTTTAGCGGTATATATATGACACAAATCAATAGTTTAACTTCCAAATTAGTTCACCCACTCTGTAAACTAAATGGATTCTATTCCAAAGAATACCTCACCAATAAAATGCACAATCGTTGTTGGTTTTAAGGTTTTCGGTTTGAGATGCTCCCTGAAATAGAAAGTCACATCTTCCTTTACTACACATCAAATAAAAAATCTCATGGATGATCTATCCTAAGCTGATTGAAAATGAAATCATACCTCCACTTGATTCCACCCACCTGAAGCATTTCACCCATTGATTACTTCACAATCTCAGTCAATAACCTGATAGCAGTAAAAACAACATGTACTGAAAATTTGAGTAGAATAAAAAAAAAGTTCACAAACAAAGTAAATAAGCATAGAGGAACAAAATTTAACCTCCCAATCTAAGAATAGAGCTGAATCCTAATTGGTTGAGGCTGCTGTACGTGTTTGCTTCTTCACAGCTTCCTCATCATTGCCACAGGTTTAGCCTTACCGGACTCAGTTCACTGTCAACCCTTAGAAATCTAGGTTACTAAAATTTCATTTCTGCAATTTACAATAAACTTGCCAACCAACTCGGAAATGCAAGTACGTAAATGAACACTATACAAATCTAGGTTTTCATGACTTACACAGTATTGGTAGGAGTGAATCTGATGGCTCCAATTTCCATCCCGCTGCCATCGTGTCGCTACGGTCGGCTAAGTCCCACCGAAGTGACCAAATTCAATCTCTCCAAGTGTGGCCAATCCTCGATTACGTCTTGGCTAACCTCGGCTCGACATACTTGAGCTTTGGAAATGGCAAAGCCCGGGAAGAGCTCGAGTAGTGGAACACCCTCGAGGTTGTTAGGTTCTTAAATTGTTCAATTTGAGCTCTTTTGATTGAGTTGGAGGCTAAAATTGGTAGAGTTGGAACCACAAAGAAGAAGGCTCCAAAGCCTAGTGATCAATCAACCTCGATTTGGCCTAAAACGAAGCCGCCCACCAGAGTTAGGGTTTGGTTTCTCCTCTTCAATTTGGTATTTTCAGCGAGAAATGGAGGTGAAGAGGTTAGGTCTAAAAAATATGAGGAAGAGAGGAAGTGTTTAAGATGGATTTTGTGGTGAGAAGTGGCCGACGAATTCATTTGGGCTTTCTTTCTGTGTTCTCTTTCTTCTTTTGAGTCGAGAGAGAAAGAGAGATAGAGGAGAAACGAGAGAGATTGTTTTTTTCTTTTGTTCTAGCTTTTGTTGTTTGTGTGTTGGTGAGAGCGAAACTTAGGGATTTGAGAAGCAAAATTGTCGCCACTTGACTCAATTTGGAACCCTAGCAATATATGAGGGTCAAACGACGTATCGATGACTCATTCTAGTCAAATTTTTGTAGGATTTAGGGTTTACCCTAAACCCTAGGATTGCCTAATCTTGTGATTTCACAAAAAATTAGGGTTTATATTTAGGTCTAGAGTTTAGGGTTTAAAAATTTGATTTTTTACATGGAAAGATAGATGAGAATCTTATGAGAATGCGAGTGACATACTTGGTCTTAAATTATTTTTGACGAAGCGAAAAATTGCGTTTTATTCTGAAGGAAAATATGGTAATAGTAGTAGGACACTCGGATCGAGGTCGAATTCAAGTTGGAAAGTTCTAATTTTTTTTACACCGTACTTAGATTAATCCCATCATCTCATCGAATGGTCACATTTTTAAAATGATTACTTGTGAGTGATTTAGTTTTAAAAATGTTTGGTTTTCATATAACCTACTAATATTGTGAGTAACATTAGTTGTTATATATTCAATTAACGACATATGACAAACCAAAATGATCTTATGAGAAATGTGTCCATACACATGTGTCAACCTCATAATAACATTGAGTTTTCAAAAAACTTACTCTTGTTGGAGTTCGTTTAAAGGTCGGTCAGATAGGTCAAATATTACCAAAATACTAAAATAACTATTTTCAAGGATTTTGCTCATTCTCCTATGGGAGGAGTACCTAAATTGATTTTTAGTCATTTTTTATATGGTTAGATAGATATGAACTCCACGATAATGTATGTGTGAAACTTGGTCTCAAATTAATTTTTGACGAAGCCGCAAATCGACATTTACTCTAAAGAGTCTTAGCGTCACAACCGTGACACGCACGGATCGAGGACGAATTTAAGTAGAAATTTTTTAACTTTTAACAATGTCTAAACAATACTCCGATAATCCCATCCAACGGTCAAATTTACGAAAATGGTTAGTTTTAGGCCATTTACAAAATTTTACGTTTATAGTAGCAAAAGAAATATTAAAATTTAATTAGATGACAAACGTCTGTCATCTGATTTAATGCATATTTCAAAACCTTATTAAAGTTAGATGTCCACTCTTAATAACGTACATAGGCAAATACTGCATGTGAGGCCGTATATGTAGAAAATTTGCAGTCGAATTATGTCATTACTCAGACGATAGACGACCCTCATCTAATTGAACAATGCAATCTAGTGAGCTCCCTTGGAGAGTTCCACACATGCATTTTTCTCCAATTAATTAATAGTACACTCATATGTTTGAATTAACGAAAAAAATTGACAAAGTTTTTGCCTACCATTCAGATGACGGTCGACTGCCGTATGATTGAAGGACTTAGTCAAGTGAACCCCTCAGAGGATTACCTATTTGTTTGGTTTTTCGCCAAATTTTCACATGACAGGCAAACGTCGTCTGACATAAGTATAACTTTTGAACAATCAAAACTTGAGATGCCCAACTTTGAAAATTGTAAATTTTGGATGTCCCCCTTAAAAACTGAAAAAATGTACTGCGTAAAAGAGCATGGAATGACAGACAGAAAGGAACCGACGTCTGTTTAATTCAAAATCATTCAGACAACGGACATTTTATTTCTATCGTCTAAGAGGCGTCATGTGAAGTAGTTTTGTACTAATATTGTTCATGAAAAAGAAGATAATGAGCCAAACAACTTGCTTAACTTATATCCTTTAGCTTTATGCAATGATGTGCTCATGAATGTCTGAAAATTCACTCATATCAACTTCCTGGGAGTCTTCCCACAGCTAGCAATGCTAAAGAAATTGTAATAACTAGGTTCCCATAGAGAAGATTCAACAAAAAGTCGTTGATAAAATTTCTAAAAAACCCCCATGGTTTATGAAAAGACCTCGAGGTCTGGAAAACGCTCATAGTTTCTGAAAAATTCTAGAGGTCTGGAAAACCCTTATAGTTTCTGCATATTGCATACTTAGAAATTTAAGGAAAAACAAATGCCTTCTTTGGAACATGATCATCTTCTACCTTGCTTGGTAGAACCATCTTAGGCATGCACTTTTGCCTAGAAAAATGAAATTGAAATATTTCCTCGTGCTCTCATGATTCATAAAGCATGCATGAGTAAATAGTTCTGTCTTCGTCAACTTTTCAATCTTACGTTCCAGAATAGATAGTTCACAACGCATGGTGGTAATCTGCACCAGCTCTCTAGCACTTTCCTCATGCTTTCTGGCACCTTCATCCAGCTTTAAAGAAACCACCCCCAGCTATTAGCATAAGCGCTTCAGCTCTGCCACATTTCGTACACGCTTGCCCAAACATGAACTTAGGAAGCGCTCAAGTGAAAGGAAAACAGGAGCACGTCGAGTCCCACATCGAAGAATGAGGAGGGAGCATGTTTCTAAATAAGTATATAACAAATTAATTGTCATTAAGGAAGGGGATTTGATAAGTTCTATCATAACCACTTTTACATTTGCACGAACTACCCATTCGTTTAGTCCATACTCACTTAAGCATCGAAGTGTGATAGGCGAGCCACCCCGCATTCACTTCTGATGCTCGTCTTTCATCTTAGCAGCACAATATAATCCAGCGGGTTATTAACCCAACAAGTCCATCTCTCTTCTTCCAGGTGTTTCAGTAGTTTCCGCTCTGATTCTGGTACAAATATTTTGCGTCGTCTACGGGTTCCTTCTCCCCCTCATTGGTAAAAGCCTGCACATTCTTCTCATATTATAGATCAGAGTTCTGTCTTCAACTTCACTACATAAGTGGCCCAGCAGCTGGGAGGTTTTGAAGAGGTGCCTCTGCCTCAATCTATTATAATTGCACCTGCTCCGAAAAAAGCTGCTGACGATGTGTCCGTCCGTCAACTCCATGAGCTAGAACTCTTCCATCATGAACGGAACAACGAGCATTCCACCCACTAGGACCTCCAATCCGCCCTCGATGCTTTGCGCTAAGGACATGTCAATCATGCATCGACCTTGCATCCTGGGACCACCCAGCGTACACTGTCCGTCATCCACATTTCCTCTCCACTCCACAACCCTATGTTCACGGGTCCGCCCTTGCTTCCCGAGTTTGTTACCTCTGATACCTCCGCTTAAATCTTTTCCCGACTGGCCGAACTTGAAGTCGAGGTCTGCCAGAGCCTCATTGCCCATCAACTAGGTACAAGAATGCTCTACGCACCTCATATTGCTCCTTTCTCTGCGTCTATTATCCGCATTAAGCGTGATCCTCATGCTAAATCTCTGAAGGACTCCCGTTACTCTGGGTGGAGCGACCCAAACGTCTATTTGGATGAGTTTCCATCTGCCACTGCTGAGCCTCACCTCACTAACGCTACTCTCTGTTACCTTTTCCTTGAGACTTTGACTAGAGAGTTTCTGAAGTGGTTTTTTGAGCTTCCTGAAGGCTCCATTGATTCTTTCTCTAACTTTGCCAACATTTTCCTTAAACGTTTCAGGCTGCAGGACAGTTATGATACCACTGACGCCCTATTTGCTGTTAAATAGGCAGAGCCTGAATACTTATCGTCTTTCATCAGACGATTCCAAACGGCCGCCCAATCATGCCACCATCTAGACGAGAAGATAGTCGTTGCCGCTCTCATCCAAGGTTTAACCCATTCCCCGTTGAAAGAAAAAAAATCGTCAAACGTCAACACTCTTTGGACTACGACGAGCTCGTCGACCTAGTTGTGAAAAAGGCATAGATCAACAAATTTGTATACGGGGGCCAACCACGCCAGTGAAATATCAGTGCCGCGCCCACCCCACATAATAAGGTCTCACATCCGCACCAATTCAAAAGACAAAAATTCGTTCATAAGGACAAAAGGGACATCCCATCCGCTCCACATGAGATTCCCCATCATAGGCGACATTCCACTACAGACCATAACAGCCAAGCACGACAACAACTCCCAGCTCAGAAAATATTCATTGTTGCCAATGCCACGTATGATGAGATCCTTGCCAATAGCAAGACCCTCATTGAAATTCCACCCTCACCTAAACAAAGCACGTCGTCATTACGCAACACTAACAAATGGTGTAAATATCATTCTAACAAGTCACATAACATGGAAGAGTGTTTCACTCTAAATAAGGTTATCCATAAATTGTTCGACAAGGGTAAGTTGGAACAATACATAGCAGGCGGCCACCGCCCCATCAGATCTTACTCATCAAGCCTCGGGGTATAATCAGTACAATTTTTAGGGGTAAGTAGAAATGTTGTGATGCCCGAGAAGTATTTAGTTTGGTTGCGGACAGTGATGTCAAAGCTTAGAAATGCTCATAGGATCCGATTACTTTTTCAGAAATAGATTAATACGGTGCTTGCACAATGGATGCCTTGTTTATCATTAACACCATAGTTGATCGCTTTAAAATTTAGAGTGTTTTGATCGACTCCGAAGCCGAAGCCAACATCATGTTCTTATTCCCTTACGATCAATTACGACGCCCGAAAAACAAGTTGATACAAGACAGTGAAAATTTGATGAGGTTTTCGGGCGATGTTGTATATCCATTGGGTTGTGATTCCATGTGCCTATGCCTGGGCGAGGCAGGTATGCCCCAAAGAGAAATCACCACCGACCTTATCATTTTTGACTTACCGTCTTCATACAATATCATACTGGGACACCCTGCCTTAATGAAGCTCAAGGTTATTTCAGCCCCACACACGCTTTACCTCCAATTCCCCACTGACTTTCGTACTAGTTCTATGCGAGGCATTCATTTCGTCGAGCGCCAGTTGACCCTCGCACGGGTAATATCGTTCTACAAGAAATTTTGGCCCTCAATGATAGTGACTCTACTTCAATTATGGACGAACCAAGGGATGATGTAAATTCTGTCCGCCCAGCTGGTGATAAAAATAGCTTGGTCGATGTCGAGGCCAATCCTGATCATCCTGAGTGGACCGTCAAGATTATATTGCTAGGGATCTTACCGCCCTCCTCCAAGAATTCAAAGAGGTTTTCGCGTGGTCTTCTGCTGATATGCCTGGCATTTCTACCGACCACATCTCTCACAAATTAAGCATAAATCCAAGCGCCCGCTCGGTCAAGCAAAAGAGACGTGATTACGATGAGAAATAGTACATTATAATGCAAGCGGAAGTAGAACACCTGCTTAAGATCGGCTTTATTTGTCCAGTAAACTATCTTAAGTGGATCTCCAAAACAGTGATGGTAAAAAAGAGCAACGGGACATGGCACAGGTGCGTCAATTACACCAATCTAAACAAAGCATGCCTAAAGGATAGCTTTCCCATTGCCCCGCTTTGATCAGCTGGTAGATGCTACAGCTGGATATGAACTACTATCAATGATGGATGCATACTCTAGATATAACCAGATTAAGATGTACCCGGATGACCAAGAAGCCACTGCGTTTACCACAGACAAAAGGTTGTATTGTTACAATGTCATGCCGTTTGGATTAAAAAATGTTGGCTCCACGTACCAACGGTTTATGAATTTCATTATGGAGGAAATGGACAGGGACATTGTCGAAGTTTATGTGGACGACATACTGGTTAAAAGTGTGACAACCAAAGGAAACGTCGCCAACCTTTGCAAAGTATTTCAAGTCTTGTTGGCTCGAGGTGTTCGCTTTAATCCTGCAAAATGAACGTTTAGTGTCATAACCAATAAGTTTTTGGGTTACGTGGTAAGCCAGAGGGGGATTGGTGCAAATCCAGCCAAGATAAATTCCATTATGGAAATGAGCGCACCATTCAATAAAAAAGAGCTGCAAAACTTAACCAGAAAACTGGCATCCTAGAATTGCTTCTTATCGTGCTATTCAGACAAGTGTGAACAATTCTCGATATCTCATCCTTGATAAGATCACACTAGCACTGGTCATGGTTGCCAGAAGACTACGCCCATATTTTCAAGCGTGTAACATTCATGTACTCACTACATTACCGCTTTGACAAGTTCTTCAGTCACCTGACCATAGTAGGCTTCTAAGCAAATGGGCTATTGAGCTCAGTGAGTTTGACATTGAATACAAACCCCGAACCGCTCTCAAAGGTCAGGCAGTCTTTGATTTCATTGCGGAGTGCATTGGTTTAGAGCCAGCCTCGTCATTAATCGGCACAACTGGAAAAAGCATCATCATCCCTGCCCAAACCATTCGAAAGTCCAAATGGGAGTTATATATGGACAGGTTCAAGAATCAACTAGTAAGCAAAGCTAGAGTTATTCTCACCGACCCCTAGGGCATCCATGTAGAGTATGCTCTCCGATTTGATTCCTCCGCCTCAAACAATGAGGCGGAGTATGCAGCCTTTATTGCAGGACTACAACTCGCCCACCAATTAGACGCTCGTGACATCAACATATTCAGTGATTCACAATTAGTAGTCAAGCAAGTCACAGGGGACTTCACGGCAAAGGATGGACAGATGAGTGCCTACCTAGCGCTCACCAAATTTCTACTCGGTAAATTCAAGTCATATACAATCGCACAGGTACCTCGTGCCCAGAATGGAGAAGCTAATGCAATGGCCCGATTGGCTACTGCCCACCCTACCTCAAAATATAAGCAGGTTGAAACTCTATCAAAACCAAGCACTGCCAGAGCCTTTTTTGAGCTACTACCAATAGTTACAGCTGAACCAAGCTATCTAAACCCTATATATTCATACAAGACTAAAGGTACTCTTCCACCTAACAAAGTATAAGCCCGCTCAATTGTCGCACGTTCAGCCAATTTCGGTATTTGAAGTGGGCAATTATACAAGCATGGGCTAACATGGCAAAACTTGAAATGTGTCACTCCCGAAACTAGGCAAGGCATATTCGCAGAAGTACATAGTGGGATATGCGGTCATCACATAGGCGCTCGATCCCTCGCCCATAAGGTTCTCCGAAGCGGCTTCTAGTGGCCCACAATACATACGGACACAACTGACCTAACAAACAAGTTCCACGAATGTCATTTGCACGCCCACAAACACCACCTACCAGCTATCCCGCTCTCTATCATCATTTCACCCATAACTTTTGCTCAGTGGGGACTCGATCTCATCGATGAGCTACCTAAAACAAGAGGTCCGTACAAGTATATTGTAGTCATTATTAACTACCACACCCAGGTTATTGAGGCGAAGCCATTAGTAAAGGTCACTATTATGAAGATCCTCAAGTTCCTATGGCGCACGCTTTACTGTCATTATGGCGCCCCCATCAACATCATCACCGACAACAGGCATCAGTTCAACAACAATGAGTTCATCAAATTCTACAAAAAAAAATATGGGGACTACAGTCTTGTTTTCTTATCCCGCCCACCCTCAGTGTAACGGCTAAGTAGAAGCTGCAAACAAAGTTATAAAGGACGGATTGAGAAAAAAAAAATGTGATATCAGGAGGGGCGACACCCACGCTTTGGAAGATAGGTATATGAGCATGACTCCTTTCGCTTTGACATTCGGGTCCGAAGCATTACTCCCGCTTGAAATCACCCATCAAAGCTCTTGTGTCAGTGGCCTTCGATCCAATCACAAATGGCGATAGCCTCCACCTGGATAATGATTTGCTTGAGGAGCAACGACGCACAGCTCACATTTGCAACATAGCCAATAAGCAAAGGATCACCTGATTATACAATCAGCGCGTAAATGCCTGCTCGCTACGAGTTGAGGATTGGGTAATGAAAGTCATTCAGGCAACTGTGAGATCGCTCCACCCAAGTTGGGAAGGACCATACTAGATCACAGAGGAAGTCCGTTCGGGCACCTTAAAAGACATTGATGGGCATACCTTGCCACATCCTTAGAACTTCACCCACCTTAGAAAATATTATCAGTGATCTATTCCCACCTGTTGTAAACTATATTCTGATGTATCTCTACTCACTATTTTTGTATTGAAAAACGTTATTCCAATCAATGAAAGTGTCATTCATCGATCTTTGAAGAAAACTACCGCTCAAAATATATATTTGCAAAAATCTTTCTATAAGTCTGAGTGGTACATCGACACAATTATATGATTCATAGATGAATAATATTCTTCAAATATCATAAATAGACGGGTTATATAAACAAAATATTGTTTGCCACTATGGGCTACCCCAGCATAAGGTTTACATATTCAAATAACAAAACAAAACTAGCAAAAGCTTCCAAGACATCAAGGTTCGCCCATCTCCCCATCCTACTTTAGAAACCCTTATCCTTCTTGAACTGCGCCCAGTTGAAATAGGGGAATTTCTCCAGTTGCTTAAACAGAGCACCCTGTGTTTCCACCTATACTTTTTCCTTCTCCGCCTGGCCTTCCCCTGTCTTAAAGGCCTCCACGGCATCCACTTTCATATGTTCCATCTGGTCCGCGCTTGGCACTAGGCTTCATAGACTTTTGATGTGAGAAGTGAGCATCATGATCTCTTATTCAAGCTTTTCTTTCTCCCTCTTCCACTTAGCCTGCTCCTTCTCTAGCAATTGCCTTTGCTTTTTCAGCAGCTACATCTTCTCTTTCAAAGCTTCCTCTGCCTCCACCTTCTTCTTGCTCACCTCTGCAATATTTTCCTCAAATGTCTTCTTCTCCGCCTTGTGTTTCTCCACAAAATAATCCGCCTTTTTCAGCTTCTTCTCAAGGCATTTCTCAGACTCCTTCACCCATATGCTTATCATATTGCAAACAAAGAGCTTCCATTTCAGCCAATTGACTCTCGCTTCCTTCATCCTCTAGCACCAAGTATAACTTGTGCCCTACCCGAATATGGTCAGAGAGGATAGCCTATAGATTTTCTCTAGGCAGCATTGACGTTGTCTGAACCTAGTAGACACTTTCATAGCCACCATCAATTTCCTCAACCACCCGCTTCACATACCCAGAGCGAATGGTTGTAGCACCTTCCACAACAAGCGTGGCTCTACCCATTGGTGTCCCAATAAGCAGGGGGATCTGGCACGGCTGGGAAGTATGCACCCCTTCTTCCTCCAGATCCTCAACCTCCTCGTGCTTTGGAAATTTTTGCAGGTGTATCTCGGAGTGGGATGAGCGGGAGTGAAATTTCTCGGACTTCTTTTGTAGCCTCTGATCAATTATTGCTTTCTTCTCCGCCCGCCTATTTTAGAAGGCTAGCTCCTTCTCGATCTCATTCAACTCGAGCTAGTTCGAGCGTTGGCAGCTTTCTTCTTCCTCTTCTGCCTGGTTATTCCCTAGCTCGACCACTTCATCCTCTTTATCACCCCTCAGGCCGTTTCTTTCTCCAACAGATGGTTCCGCCCAGTTTTCCTTCGGCACAACATCTGTAGTGATTATCATCGGCTCCCTTTACATAATTTCATCTGGAACGGGCATTTTCTGGCCTACCTCGCCTTTTTCAAACCCGCCCCCTCTTTTTCTTGTGCTTTCTGGGCTCGTAACACCTGCATCATCAGCTGTTCTAGCTCATCACCAAGTCCGTCCATCTTTTTGGTTGTTGAGGTCTTGAGCACTTTAACTGCATTTATTATCGCCCAATACAAGTTTACTACCAACAATTACAGTTATGCAAACTAAATAATGAGCAAACTCCATTCGGTTAGCTCAGTTACCTGGACGATGGCTTAGTCCCATTTGCTCCAATAAATCCTAGTGGTTCACATAAATCATTGAGTGACAGTCCCGTTCACCTCCCCTAGTGTATGTGATATTCCTTAAGCATTGTCGTTCTTCTCAACAAAGAGGGAAGCTCCACTTAACTGCAAATGGACGTAGGTATATTAGCAAAAAGCGTGAGAACTACAACGGGCACAAATTTATCTCATGCATCATTTATGTTATATACCTATCGCTTGAAATCCTAAAAGAACTCGGCGTATGTTCGCTCTTGCCTCTTGGCTTACAGCCGCCTCAAATGCACACTTCCCGCCTATTAGTACGGCCCCACGTCTCCAGGTAGGCGTAGGCGTGGGTATGTCATCAAAAAACTACGACTTACCTCTATGCGTGAATGTGGTTGTACCTTTATCCCCTGCCCTACTTGAGTATCCTAGCTCGCAAATCAACATCACTTCTACTATTGTCGGATGGTCGAGACCATATAGATTGAAAAGAATGTGGAACGCTTGTAAAATCTTAATGATGAGCGGGCTACATTGTCCTACCAAGACATTTAAACTCGCTAGCATATACTACATATAAGGGTGTAATGGAAGCACCAGCCCATGCCTATAATGTTAAATCTGCATACATGTGAATCCCTCAAGTGGGCGTACTGCCGACTCACAATCCTTCAACAGCCTCAATGTGATGTTTGAAGAAATATGGTAATCCCACTGTAAACCCTCAATTTTCTTATCAGTCAACACACTCACTGGCTCTTAAGCTTCCATATTGTTGCTCAAGCGATATAGATAGGGCACGCTTGTCTCAAACTAAGGAAGTGTGGTCGTCAAAGACCTTCCTATAGGAAAAGCGTTTCCCATCTGTTTCTTTTCCTTCCGCCTCCCATCGGTCTATTTTCTCCTTCTACCAGGCTCAAGCATTTGTTTTCATCCCGCCCTACTCATTGAGGCCCCCACGCCTGACTCGTTCCTGTGTTTTCCAGACCGCCTAGGCCCAAAGTCCATGTACGCATCGATCGGGACATCTTCCATACTAGGTAGTGCTGACAATAAAAGTAGAGGTGCGTTATGATCCTCTCCACGCATAAGTGGCAGTGCATTACTAAAATTGGGTTCTGAATTAGACGAGGTCGTAGTTACACTCTCGCTATACAATCTAAGTCTCAGATCTCCTAAGACCATTTCTGTGAAAGAAATTTTTTCTATGGACGCCGTTTTCTCCCATTCACTATCCTATACTCTCCACTCGACACTTCCATTATCTCAATAGCACTCATCTCTATTTTGTCCTCTGGGCGGCCTAAGATAAAGGTACATAGAATTAAATGTTTTTGTTTAAGATGGAACTATCACTTCGTTCAATTATTTCATGCAAACACCTTTCTCTCCTACCCACTCGATCAAACATACTATTTTTCTAAAAACATAAATTTTTTATATATGACTGTTTTTACTCTATCATCTTCTTCATTCGTACCCAGAACCTTTTTGCACTATTTTTCATTCATACTTTGCATATTCAGCTAAGTGCAACATATGAGTTAGATATATCATATTCGTTCCCAAACACTCCTATACCTCTGTTTATACCTTCATATAAATCCAGATCTGCATGCATACTCATATCACTCTCCTTTAGATGAATCCCAGAATTCTTTAATCTAAATGTTTATTTGTATTTCACAAATCAATACGAGTACATCAAATCTGTTGCAACTTTGTGCTCAAATAGTAAAGACTTACTTGGTTTGAATCTGGGTTCGCGTTCTAGATTTCTTCTTCTTCCTTTTGTTCTTCACTTTCAGCTTTGCTCCTTTTTCTTCTCCACCACTGTTTTGCTTTATTATTTTTCAAGTTTGGGTTAAGTGTGAAGGAAGCGGCAGCCTTTTGTCCCCTTTATACTTTCGATTAGGCCTGGGCATTTGGATCCGGAACCCGCATACCCGACCCGATCCGATCCGAAAGTGGACGGATCCGTTCGGTTTTAAGAGAGAAAAATCAATAATAGTGTAGACCCGAACCGTTTATATATAGATGGTTTACATGCGCGGGTTGCAAATATTTGAACTTCAAAACCCGATACGATCCGTTCAATCCATTAAAATACCACATGTCTTTATATTAGTGGTTTGTGATGTACTTGATTATAAGCTCAGATATATATATATATATATATATATCAACTTTAGCTAAAAAAACCCTACATCTTTAACTCTCTCCCGCAGCCAAAGCCCAAAGCTAGCTATCGAACACTCTCTCTCTCTTTTTCTCATCCCATGTCCTAAAATCATGATTATCAAAACTTCATCCTATGTCCTAAAATCCTCAATTGATTGAATCGATATTCATCTCCTACCACCCAATCAAAATCCTAGCAATTTTCAATCCTTCAAATTAGCCTTGAATCAAAACCCCAATTTGCCTTGAATCAAAACCCCAACTTCAAAAGTAGAGAACCCGAGAACCCGATCCGAAACCGTTCGAGTTGGATTCTTAATGTGTTGAAGCTTTAAATTGCATAACCTGATCCGTTCTTATGTGTTTTGGTATTTGATTCGGGTTCGTCTTTTTTTGAGCCAACCCGATCCGTGCCCAGGCCTACTTTCGATAGAAACCCTTGGGTGAACTAAGTCGTATACGTGGCCCATTCCTTGCCCTTGATTTCTTTTTATTTTTTATATATACATCTCTTTTGTCTTGGAATTTAAACCAGACTACTTCGTTTCCCACAAGCCATAAGGGCATCTCCAACAATGGAGGTCCTATACCCTATAGTAGAACCTTCAAGATAAATTTTATCTCCAACCCATAAAAATTTAGGTCTTATACTTTAAAATTAGGTCTCATACCCTATCCAAGGTTCTAAAATAGAACCCAATATGAGGTATAGGACCTTATATATTTTTGTGGGCCCAGCTGAAAGAAAAAGTGGTGATCAGAAACAGAAAAAAAAAAAAAAGAGAACCAAGCTTCATACGGAGAGAGAGAGACGCGCGGAGAGAGAGGGGAGATGGCGCGCGTGCTGGCAAGACGAGGAGGAAAGCAAGTGGAGGCTGACAGCTGAAGCAGTGCTGGGCCCATGGATTAATTAGCTGCTGGCGTCTCCACAACAACACAGCAACGGCAACAACATAGCAACGGCTCTCTTCAAGTATTAAATGGCCATCATCAGTTTTCACTCTTTAAAAAAAAATGTTAAATGGCCATCAGTTTTCCTCCTTAAATATTAAAAAAAAATGAAATTTTTTTTATAAAAAAATATATCCGTTGCAACAGTAATCTTAGGCATCTCTATAAATACCAACACTAAAACTCTTTGTTTCTACACCAAAGTTTGCTACTTCTTTTCAAGAGCAAATCTTCTCCATAAACTTATCTCCCTCTAGCTTTTAATTTATTTTTTGTAGCATCATGCCACCAAAGGTGCCTAGAGATCCAAGGCAAACAAATTGGAAAAAAGATGAAGAAGAAGTGTTGTGCCAAGCCACTATGAATACTAGTGAGGATCCAATCATGGGTACTAATCAATCCTCCAAAATATTGTGGGAGCGTATTAGTGCGGCGTATGAAGCCACAAAGCCAACCGGAGCATGTTCTCGATCCGGAATGAGTTGTATTAAATGCATAATTGATACAACTTTTATTAATAGCACATCAAATTAAAGCTCACAACAACACACAAAATTAAAGCTCACAACAAAACACAAAATTAAAGCTCACAACAACACACCAAATTAAAGCTCACAACAACACACCAAATTAAAGCTCACAACAACACACCAAATTAAAAGCATAATGGCAAAAAAGCCAATTATTGAATTAATGGATGTACACCCCTCATCCATTATTACGTAGACTTTCCAAGTGTTTTTTCCAACCATACCTCACTAGATTGTCTCTTAGTGAATCATGGATCACTGGACATCGAGTGTCGTCGTAACGTTGCATATATTCTCGCACTCGTCGAGGATTGCGGTGTACTTCCTGATCATTATCTGCCCTATCCTATACCTCCGCGCGCCTCGGACGAGTTGGAATTTCATGAATGTCAAAAGGCTCATCCTCCTCGTACTCATCCTCAACTATCATGTTGTCCAAGATTATGCACGTCATCATGATGTACTGGAGACTCTCTCTACCCAAAGGCGAGCAGGCCCCCTCACGATTGCAAAACGTGCTTGCAAAATACCAAATGCTCTCTCCACGTCTTTTCTATACGCCTCTTGCATCTTTGTAAAATGTTTTGTCTCTGGCGTGGTAGGATTTGGAATTGTTTTGATTAAAGTCCCCCAGTTGGGGTAGATGCCATCCACCAGGTAATATGCTTGATGGTACGTATTTTCACCCACCTTGTATTTCACCCGAGGAGCTTTACCTTGGCAAACATCGTCGAACAAGGGAGACATCCCCAGGACATTTAAATCATTCAGAGATCCTGGAAGTCCAAAATATGCATGCCATATCCATGTATCATATGAAGCAACGGCCTCTAAGATAATAGTAGGTTTACCTTTGTAACCTTGATATTGCCCGTGCCAAGCAGTAGGACAGTTTTTCCATTGCCAGTGCATACAATCAAGGCTCCCTACCATACCCGGAAATCCACGATCGTCAGCTTTTTTTAGTAACCTTATCAGATCTGCTCTCTCTGGTCGACGAAGATACTTCTTGTGATAAATATTCCAGATAGCTTTTGTAAAGTGATCTAAAATCTCGAGAGCAGTGGATTCTGCCACATCAAGAAACTCATCACACAAGTCGGCTGGCAAACCGTAAGCGAGCATCCTCATAGCACATGTTAACTTCTGTTCAGTTGTGAAGCCGACTCTACCGGAAGCATCCAGTTTCTGAACAAAATATGGATCGTAGTTGGCCACATCACGCATCATTCCTTCGAACAGCTCAGGTCGCATTCGGTACCGCCTACGAAAATGGTTTCCATCAAACCTACACACAGGATTGAAGTATAGATCCTTCAATCGCCGATCCATAGCTACTCAATCTCTTTCAATGTACGCTCAACCTTCAGAAGAACCACCTCACTGTGAGTTTTCTTCATTCATCCTCTGCAAGTGTGAGGCAGCTGAAGTCATCATAAGATCATCCTCGTGATTTCTTGAGCCACTATCTTCTTCATCCTTCTTCAGTAGTTTCCTGAACCTATTGAGCATAGCTGAAACAAACTCAAAGTATGAGTACAAAACTTAGAAACCACAATTTTGATTGTGGAGGAGGAGTGTTTGTGAATTGGTGAGGATGAAGGAATGAGAGCTCCGTTTATAAAGAAAATGGAGATGGTTCAGTGATCGACATGTGGCAGATAAGATAGACGGTACAATCTCGACGACCAATCATATTATGACACGTGACACCGAAAATCACATCTCAATTATCGGTTAGATGTTATATCTATGGCAATTTGCTTATGCTCATACGGATCGACACGTGGCCAATAAAATCACATCCGAAATAGGGATAAAGTCACATGGCCCTAATTAATAATTTTTAATTAAAAAATTCAATAATATATAGCTTATGATTAAATTAAAATAGTTTGAAAAATTATTATAGAATACAATATGTATATTTTAATATTAAAATAAATATATAATAAAGATTATAAGTTTTAAGGTATAAGGTATAAGACTCATGGTTGGAGAGAAGAAGATGAGTCTTATTATGAGGTATAGAACCTTCATTGTTGGAGATGATCTAATGGTTCACGCCATTATGAAGAAAGTCTGTGACGTTCAATTTTTTCTCTACATCACCACAACTTCGTAACATGTGTCCAACATGCATTCCAAAGTGCAAATGTCTTCAGCAATGAGCAAATTTATTCCATATCAGCTCAATATTCAAAACTTGGAAGATCTTTTATTGTTGACCTGCCTAAACGAATGTCTGCGTTTGCTTTTGGGTGGAGGGTTGTTATAAATAGACACCATCTACATCTAAGCGTTTAACAAATTCACAATGTGAGTGGACCCCATGACTGACCATCATGTGCGTTGTCCCTTACAAGGCTACTCTATGAAGTGAGCGCGGTATGATACTACACAATCACCAGCAAGTGACACTCCTTGTTCGGTTCAAGTAGTTCATATTTTTATTTCTAAAGTGACCAGGTCAGATACATCATATACTGTCGCAACGCTACTCTATGAAGTGAGCGAGACAAGACACTACACAATCACTAGCAAGTGACACTCCTTGTTTGGTTCGAGTAGTTCATATTTTTATTTTTGAAGCGACCCGCTCAGATACGTCATATACTTAAAAATAGTACTCCGCTCAGATATATCACGTTCACAAAAGTAACATGCCTATTCACGATGTAATCTGGGCAATTTTTTTATGCTCACCTGCTCAACTTCATAACATTGGCGGGTCATTCTTTACAGTGGAGTTGAAGGGGACTATGGAGTACGCCCAAATTGCGTGACATGTGAGGTTAAGCATGTATGAAGTGGACAAACCAATTCAACTCCCCATTCAAGAATGATCTTGACATGGGGACTTGTTAACATAAAAGGTTCGGCTCTGCCACATTTCGTACACGCTTGCTGGAACATGAACCAAGGAAGCGCGCAAGTGAAAGAAAAATAGGAGCACGCCGAGTCCCAAATTGAAGAATGAGGAGGGAGTACATTTCTAGATAGGTATATAACAAATTAATTGTAATTAAGTAAGGGGATTTGATAAATCTATCCTAACCAATTTTACATTTGCACTCACTACCCTTTCGTTTATCCCATACTCACTTAAGCATAAGATTGTGATAGGTGGGTCGCCCCGCCTTCACTTCTAATGCTCGTCTTTCATCTTAGTAGCTCAGTATAATCAAGCGGGTCATCAACCCAACACATTCATTTCTCTTCTTCCAGGGGTTTCATTAGTGTCTACTTGGATTTTGGTACAAACACCAGCTTTCACGGAAAGCTCGAAGCTTTATCGAAAAATGTAAATTTTCTAGAAATAGCTTCTTTTCCCAAAAAACCCTCCTTTTTCGAAGAATTTCATCTATTTTCCTTGACCTTTCGGGCAATATATTTTTTTCCTTGACCTTTCTGAACTATTTACGAATAATATACTTCAAAATTTTCCTCAAGCACACCTTTCTTGAATAATCAACATATGTTTCTCAAGAAAATCATGTTATCTTTCTTAACTAACATTCAATCTTTCTTAGTATAACCAGGGCCGCCTCTGAGTAGCTGTGGACGCAACATGCCTCTTGAACCCTATAGATCGTACAAGTGCTCATGGATGAGGATTATGGAGAGCCTCCGTTATTTGTTGAGGTCTTCAATAAATGCTCACAATTTTGAGACGGTTCCCTACAACAGACTGCTAGCTTAGTCTTAACCTTGTACCAAAGGTTATCATACTTTGAAGCTTCATCGTAGCCAAGATTTTTTGCCTAGTAGTGTCCCTTGGACTTTTCTATTCAAAAAACTTGTTCCGGGTGCTACAACGAACTCCCACAAAACTTAAATCGTAGCTGGCTTATCCCTAAGGCATCACCAAATGAATATGCAGGGACTTAAATTCCCTTTCATCGCAAGGATGAGGTTAGTTATTAGATCAAACACTTGCAAAACACTTTTGCAAAAATAAGCCATTCATGCTTGATCATACACAATCAATCTGTATCTCAGATGATTATGAAAACCATCCTTTTGAGGGAGGAGCATAATTCTAAGATAGTTCACGGAGCTTGTCTAGCGTATTCTTTCTCCATAGAGGGTATTGTGACCTGCTATCGTGGAAGCCTCAAGGGAATGCTCTGAAGTCGAGGAGACCTCGAGCGATTACTTGCTGAGAGTCCCACATCAATGGATTTACTCAGAATACTCTAGCTTTCAAGGATAACTAAATTTGAAGCCCACCATTACCCCCCCCCCCAGCAATTACATATTGAACACTCGAGGACTTTGTATGGCTTCGTGAGAAAGGCGTCCACTCAGTTAGCATCATCTTCACCACGTGACATGAGAACCTGCAAAACTGAACCTTCAAGCTTTCCTTTGATTTCCTGGGTTTTCTTGAGCTCTCCACGGGAATTTATAAACTTTCTTGAAGACCCTCAAGGTTTCTGAAAAATCTCGAGGTTTCCACCTTGGTGCTAAGTATGAAGTTTTTCTCATTTCTTGTAATCAAAGTTGACCACAAGGGACTTTATATAAATCATATAGATGAATATAGCAAACAAATCATCGTGCCTCAAGAAAACCATCGTACTTTATGTAAACCATCATACTCTCGCTTTTGCTATAGTTCCAAGCAGATATTCTCCATCGATCTCCATATAGTTCGTATGTTTAATTTGATAATCCACATAATGAATCAAGATTCAAAAGGAATACTAACCTTGGCCATGTTTGATGGCATGATCCGCGCTAGCCATGGCTTTTGGTAGAGGGCTGCAATATCGTATAGATTTCTACTTGACTCCTCAAGCTTTCTATATGAAGGCTTTTGGCCCTTGAGCTTTCCGCTCGACACCTTAAGCTCCGACATCGTCTAGCCCTCGAGCTTTCTGCTTAAACCCTCAAGCTCCGAAAGCCCCTGGCCCTCAAGGTTAGTAACCATCCCTTGAGCTTTCCATTCGAAAGCTCACGACCCTCGAGGTTTCTGATTGATCTCTCATCTTCCCTCGAAAATTTATGGTCCACATGTTGATGCCCAACCCCCAGCTCGTCCTTCGAACATGTTGATGCAAAAAGCTGAATTCTTTTGCTAGAAGTCATTATTGAGGTATTTTGCATTTGAAAAATGTGATATTTAGCTAGATACTCATTTCCCCCAGTATTCTGCTAGGTTGTTCGAGTCTTGGAGAATACTCAATGCCCTATGCTTGAATTCTCTTTGTGCATGACCCACTGTGCTTTCGATCATTGTTTCGATAATCATCCTACAAATTTCCAAAAGTGAAGTGGCCCACCATTCTCTAGAATATGAGAACACAAAATCCCTCAAGTTTTCAGGATTTTAGCAGTGTACCCTCATGGTCTTATCCATAATTTAGCAGTTTCCTGATGAATTTCACAATACTAAAGTGTGTAGGTTCGGTAACCTTACCCTTAGTAATCTTCAAGCTAAGGGGAACAATGCCCTAAGGTTTTCTAAATCTGATCCAGAGTTCTCCGAAAAATCACCCCAACTTTCATGGAAAGCTTGAGGCTGTATCGTTCATATCCTGCTCAATGACATCCCACTGCTTACAAGGGAATTCATAGTCTTCATATCTTTTTCCTCTAGCTCTCCATGAGCTCTGAAGTTGTTTCTCGTGAAAACCTTGAGGGTCTATCTCTCGGTCAAGGGGATTCCCTATACTTCTTGTTTCTAGCCTTATATTGATGCCTACTACATAGAATTGACGTTTCTCAAGGTCTCCCCTGAGACCTCCACCTAGGTCTTCTCTGGCTTGCTACCCTCGAGATTTCTGGTCGACCTCAACGTACGTCGAGCTCTCTTGTCGTGAGTCAGAAGGTTTTTTAGTCCCCGAGGACTTTTATGTCAGTTGAATGATGTACAACATTAGAAAATCATCCACTAGTCCAAGATAGACAATAGCCTCCTTGTAGGTGATTCTTGCCTTCTTTCTCGGTCTTTCTCTCGAGCATCGGCATGCCTCGAGCTTTCTTGCCACGCCCTCGAGTATTCTGAGCTTGAGAATGCCCCCGGGTCTCCAAATTCATCCATTCAACATACCTCGAGTATTCTGAGATGAGGGTACCCTCAGTTCCTTGACCTCTGCCATTACACAATTGATGTTGAGTATCATTTGACCCTCAACTGAGTGTTAGTTGAACCCTCAACTGAGTGTTAGTTGAACCCTCAACTAAGGATAAGTTGACACTCAGTTGAGTATGAGTTAACACTCAATTGAGTATGAGTTGACCCTCAACTAAGTATCAATTGAATATCAACTGAGTATCATGTGACCCTCAATCGAGTATCAGTTGACCCTCTACTAGTATCAGGTGACCCTCAATTGAGTATCAGTTTAACGTCAACTGAGTATTAGTTAAACTTTAACTGAGTATCAAGTGACCCTCAATTGAGTATTGGGTGGCCCTCAACTGAGTATTAGTTGAACGTCAACTAAGTATCAGTTGATGAACCTATAGTCTAAAGACACGGTCAACGGTCAAAATCATCGGAATTCGGTCACTGGTCGTCAAAATCTTCCCAATTTCTTCAGAATCTGGGCAACATTGGTGGTCAACAATCAACGTCACTAGTCAACTATCAATGTTCAATAGAGAGGTTATAAGAGAGTAATGGCTATGTTAGGTTAGGAAGGTAGGCTGGTCTTTTCGCCTAGTTAGTTGGCTAGTGGGAATATTTGAATTATGTGGGCTAGTGAAAATTTCTAAACTTTTTCTTGGGCTCCCAGAGAAAAACCCTAAATTTTATAATTTTTCTTTGACTCAAGAGATCATATGAAATTATAAACATAGTGATCCACTAAGCAGTCCCTACATAATATCCATTACGCTCTATTATAAATGTAGTAAAATATACATGTATATTTATATATTTGAGATGGTCGATAAAATTCATTAATGTGATAGTAATACAAAGTTTCACCAAATTACTCAGTCTAATAAAGTGAAACCCTAATGTATCACTATACTAAAATTTAAGCACAATAAACCTAGCCTATTAACCAAAGTAGCACAAGGACTGCCGAAACTCATAATGTATCACTACTTAACTATTGAGGCACCATATCAACTGAGCTGCGTTCCACTGCAACCCCTGTGAATCTATATTAGCCGGAAGCAAGACCGGCCTCATCTTTGGGGACTCCCTCTTTGTGACTACTGAGGCCAGACCCAATTTGGTCTGACTCTTCTTCTTATTAGCATGACGATATGTAGTCTGCTCCTTCCTCATGTCATACTAGCTAGAAGGCATCTCAAAAAGCTCTTGAGGACCACCCAATATACATTCCCCTAACCCAGTCGGCTAAGGGGTAAATCCACCAGACTCCATCAAGCATACTGTTGGCCTAGAGAACCCAGTAGGCGATCTAGGAAACCTAGCAGACATATAAGTAGTACCTACAAACATACCAATAATGCCTGCATGTGTCATCACATGAGAAACTGGTACATTTAATGCGACTACTCGTGGCTCCATACTCTGCACTTTTAGACCAAATGGTTAAGAGAGGTTCACCTGCAAAACAAGAACATGGTCAGTGGGATGCCCCTGAAAGAGAGGGTTATCCTGCATAGGTGCCACTTAATCCATGGACTCTTCCTATGGATTCACCTACATCTCCATCTCCACCACTACCATGCCACTTTATGCTCCGTATTAGGATCCGTTAGTATCTACGGATTCATCTTGACGAGTTCTACCCATTAGAGGAAAGCGAGTCATACATAGTTTAATAATTTTTAAAGGCATTAGATAGGTGGCTTAAGATGTCGTTGTTATGCTCGATGATTATCTCGGATTCGAGGTGAGTGTGTTATGTAATGTGTTTCAATTTTCTCATTCTATTTTCATTGACTCTCTATATTTTTCAAGTGAAGCATAACTATTATTTGTGAGTTGGGGTATTATATATATTACGAGTCGATCAGTTAGTGATGAGAAAATATTCATGGAACATGCGTAATTACTTATTTGTTATAGTCGAAATGAGGATGTGTCACACAGATATATAAGGCCGAAGTTTCCATTATGGTTGCCTATGACGGTCACTAAATTGAAGTAAAACAAATAAGAAGTGACGATGTGATGTGATGTCGAGTAGGGGATATCTTTATATATTATATAGCATCTATCCTTTATTTATTGAAAAAGTATCGCTTCACTGACATACTACATAATTTACTCACCGAGTGCATGGTTAGCTCACCCCTCCAAACACTTTGCAAGTTACTTCCGAGAATTGAAATGATTAACCAAGCATAAAACGATGAGTCTAGAGGATATATTGTTATTCGTGTCGCATGTAATAGAATTCCACTATTTTGGATAAGAACTGAGTTTTGTTTATCATTTTTGGGTTTTACTTTAACTTTTCGCGCTCACACCTCGGCTATGGCTTTGAGACAGGTTAGAGAGATCTGTCCGACGGTCAAAAACAGGTGCATGAAATATGGTAGTAGAGCAAACCAGGGATTAAAAAATAAAAACCCTGGCATGTGGTAAGTTAGGGATACTTTAACCAAGCTTAGTGCCACATTTGTTTACGGATTTTCTAATCAAGGAAATTTCAGAGATTTTATGGAGGTAAGATTGTAAAACCTTGAGTTTTTAAGTTAGTCGGAATTAAATTTGGAGGCCATATCTGGGTAATAAATGTTTTCACAAGTTTGTAGAATATTTTGTTATAATTTTCGGAGGCTCAAGCTGTTTTCTATGATTTTCAAAATTAGGGGTTTCGGGGTATCGGGGTATCTTTGCTGACGAGGAAGTTTAGGATTGGTTGAGAACTAAACTTAGTGACTAAGGTTAGCAACAAATGTGATCAGCTAAATAAGCTTAGTCCCAGAAAAATGTCCACGAGAGAAGGAAGAATAATGTTTTGACATATGGCAATTACTTGGTGATTAAGGTACTAATTCTTCCTAATTAAGCTTACGATCCTATTGGACTATTTACCCATTACATCGGTCATCCCAGGCCTATAAATACGGCAACCACCTCATTCTCACAGCCACATCTTTCTCGTTGTAGCTTTCTTTTTCTCTCTGAATTTCTAGAAGTACGTGTAATTTTGACAAATCATAACTTTTGATCTGTAATTCTGAATTAGGATCTGTTAGTATCTATAAATTTATCTTGACGAATTCTATCCATTAGTGGAGAGCGAATCAGACATAGTTTAATAATTTTTGAAGGTATTAGATAGGTGGCTCACAATATCGTTGTTATACTTGATGATTATCTCCGATTCGAGGTGAGTGAGTTATGTAATGTGCTTCAATATTCTTATTATATTTTCATTGTATCTCTATCTTTTTCAAGTGAAGCATAACTATTATTTTTGAGTTGGGGTATTATATATATTTTGTGAGTCGATCAGTTAGTGATGAGAAAATATTCATGGAACATGCGTACTTACTTATTTGTTATAGTCGAAGTGATGATGTGTCACACAAAGGTATAAGGCCGAAGTTTCCATTAGGGTTGCATATGGTGGTCACTAAATCGAAGGATAACTAACAAGAAGTGACAATGTGATGTGACGTCGAGTAGGGGATATCTATATATATTGTATAATGTTCTTCTTTTATTTATGGGAAAAGCATCACTTCACATACATACTACACAATTTACTCACTGAGCGTGTGGTTAGCTCACCCCTCCAAAGACTTTGTAAATTGATTCCGAGAATCAAAATGATTAGCCGAGCATAGAATGATGAATCTAGAAGAGTTGTTATTTGTGTAGCATGTAATAGACTTCCATTGTTTTGGATTAGAACCAAGTTTTGTTTATCATTTTTTGCTTTTACTTTTACTTTTCGCGCTCACACCTCAGATACGGCTCCAAGACGGGTTAGATGGATCTCGTCGACGATCGAAAACTGGTGCTTGAAAAAAATGGTATTTGAGCAAACTAGGGATTAAAAAAT
This sequence comes from Geum urbanum, assembly GCA_946800695.1. Classification (NCBI taxonomy): domain Eukaryota; kingdom Viridiplantae; phylum Streptophyta; class Magnoliopsida; order Rosales; family Rosaceae; genus Geum; species Geum urbanum. The sequence continues at coordinate 5,776,518 of OX327013.1, read as the reverse complement.
AAAAACCTAGGCATGTGGTAAGTTAGTGATACTTTAACCAAGCTTAGCGCCACATTCATTTACGGATTTTCTAATTGATAAAATTTCAGAGATTTTGTGGAGGTAGGATTGTAAGACCTTGAATGTTTAAGTTAGTCAAAATTAAGTTTTGAGGCCATATCTAGGTAGTAAACGTTACCACAAGTTTGTAGAATATTTCTTTATATTTTTTGATGTCTCGAGCTATTTTCTATGATTTTCTAAATTAGGAGTTTCGGTAATCTTTGCTAACGAGGCAGTTTGTCTTTGCTTACGAGGCAGTTTAGGATTTGTTGACAACTAAACTTAATGACTAAGGTTAGTAATGGATGTGATCGGCTAAATAGGCTTAGTCATGGACAAGTGTCCATTCACGAGAGAAAGAAGAAAAATGTTTTCACAAATGGCAATTACTTGGTGATTAAGGTATTAATTCTTCCTAATTAAGCTTAAGATCCTATTGGACCATCTACCCATTACATCGGTCAGCCCAAGCCTATAAAAAGGGCAACCACCCCAATATCACAGCCACATCTTTCTCGTTCTAGCTTTCTTTCTCTCTCTAAATTTTTAGAAGTAAGTGTAATTTCGATAGATCATAAGTTTTGATCCGTAATTCTGAATTAGAATCCGTTAGTATCTACAGATTCGTCTTGACGAGTTTTATCCATTAGTGAAGAGAAAATTAGACATAGTTTAATAATTTTTGAAGGCGTTAGATAGGTGGCTCACAATGTCGCTATTATGCTCGATGATTATCTCGGATTCAAGGTGAGTGAGTTATGTAATGTGTTTCAATATTCTCATTCTATTTTCATTGTCACTCTATCTTTTTCAAGTAGATCATGCCTATTATTTGTGAGTCGGGGTATTATATATTTTATAAGTCGATCAGTTAGTGATGAAGAAATATTCATGGAACATACGTACTTACTTATTTGTTATAGTCGAAGTGAGGATGTGTCACACAGAGGTATATGGCCGAAGTTTTCATTAGGGTTACCTATGATGGTCACTAAATCAAAGGATGACAAATAAGAAGTGACGATCTGATGTGACGTCAAGTAAGGTATATCTTTATATATTATATAGCATTCATCTTTTTTTTTATTAGAAAAACATTTCTTCACTGGCATACTACATAATTTACTCACTGAGTGCGTGGTTAGCTCACCACTCCAAAGACTTTGCAAGTTGGTTCCGATAATCGAAATAATTAGCCGACCATAGAACGACTAGGCTAGAGCAATTGTTGTTAGTCGTGTAACATGTAATAGAGTTCCACCATTTTGAATCAGAACCAAGTTTTGTTTATAGTCTTTCGGTTTACTTTTACTTATCGCGTTCACACCTCGGCTATAGATTAGAGGTATTTGACCGACAATCGAAAATTGGGGTGTGACATTTTCCATGCCATCAAAACCTTCCACTACGACTGTAGCAGAATGAAAATACCATGGGCCAGTAGAAATAGTCCTTCACCGATCAATTAAGGGCTTGAACTTGCATACGAATCGGTCATCCAAAATGTGCACAAATCCCATGATTTCAGAGCTGGTGGCGTCACGCCAAAGGCCTATCGTCTTCATAATGAAGTCTTGAACCTTCTCTGTGGCCAAGGGGTCGGGAGAATAGATGTGTGCCATCACATACATTCACTTATCCCCGTCGTCATCATCTGACAAGGCCAAGTCAACCTCGTCGAACATCGCTGCAAGATGTTATGGCTCCAAAATCTCTTCATCGGGTGGACAAAGTTGTCCCCCCCCCCCTATATCAAATCATACATGCAAATATAGGGGAATAAAACAATGAGGGGAATAAGGATCTAGCCTTGAAAAATAGAATCGGAATTGAGAGTCTGAGAGTAGGTAAATCAGATGAAAATTGTGAGGTGAGGGGCTAGGATTGAGAGAGAGAGAGAGAGAGAGAGAGAGAGTTTTACCAAAAGTAAGTGGTTTTTCCTATACAACTAATTTAAACCTATAATTGATGATTTGTCAAGTAAGTGGTTTTTCCTATACAACTAATTTAAACATATAATGAAAGGACCCAACCCCAATTTAGTTGCCTAAACCGGAATCAAACTCCTTCGAAAACACGAACCAACAAAAACCGTAGAAATTTTGGCAGAGTTTCGTTACTAACGTAGAATTACCATTACCTGCACGCGGAAAATACACTTCATCCTATGCCACAAAAATCAAACCGTGGGCACCAATCCCATCCGGATTTCTCAATATATCAACAGTAAAGTAAAACAATAAATATATCTATACTATACTGAAATCCGGTGTAAAATCGTATAATATATACAACAGAATACTCAGAGCGACCTCTATTGTATAATCATATAAGTATACCACAGTAGGTAGAACAATAAACCTACTGGAAGAAACAAGGTAGCTCGAGCACTATGCCTCCGACCACGACGTGCGACACCAAAATCCGAACTGCAAACTAGGCACGGAAACCGAAAAGCCCAGGGGAAAGGCAAATAAAAACGTTAGAGTGAGTGGACGAAAATAAACATATGCCTTTCACCAGTTTATATACATACTCAATGTAAAACAGTGCGAGTTCGGAACACAACACATATATACATGGAGGTTGTCGGGCGAATCTCTCAAGCCCGACGTCAGGTGAATCGCTCAACTCGACGGTGATAGGCCAAGGGAATCTCTCAACCCCAGCGGCACTCAGGGGAATCTCTCAACCCTGCTTCAGAGGAATCTCTCAACTCTGGTAGCATCGATGCAATAAATGCCATCACCAATAAACATATAATAACACCTCTGAAAATAACATATATCTCAATCATCATATAAAGTAAACACGAAAATCATAAAATCCACGAACTCGCAAATCAACAGTGAAAATAGAAACTTGTCCACTCACAGACTAGCGTAACGCAGTTCACGTTAACCCGTGATCCGGCGGAAAGTCCCTCGCCAAACGAACGATCACGAACACCTGAATATTCACAATGTCCATTACTCAAAGTCATAACTCGACAATTCAAAACAAATCACGAGAAACCACCGTTCTCGGAAACACATAATCCGATTACGACAAACTGTCAGAAATCCGGAAATCACACCTCAATACCTCGCTGTGACCTCAATCCAGAAATCCTTTTTTCCTTATTGATCATGCGGCAGGCAAGGTCTTGAGCTTCCCTGAGCCCTTTCACGTGACCCTCAAGCTCTTTGACCTTCTCCTTGACTTGTGAGGCCTTATCTTTGGCCTCCCTAGCATCAGCGTGCAAGCATACAAAGGCCACGGTGAGGGTGGCGGAAGACTAAAATAAAGAAAAGAACAATGTGTCAGATACAAAAGCAACGATTGAGTAAACAGCACGAAAAGATGTCAGATGTATGAAAAGAAAAGTTACTCGATAGAGGGAAGTCCAAGACGCCGTCATCAAGTCCCCGGTTTCCAGGGATCCAAGGTCCTCGGCATCCTGCTCAAGGATCATAGAAACTAGAGATGGGCAAGCGATATCGGCACGAGCCAGACCCGAGTAGAATTGGGAGGGGACAAGCTTGCCCACTTGAGGGAGTACGGTGACCTCGCCAAGGGCCTCTATCTCCTCCTCGATAAGGTCGTGAGGGGGCTGAACGATATAGCCCTGGTCCGGTTAAGACCTTTTTAAGTAGACCCTGGGGTGGTCGGGCAAGATCGCTTCAACCGCCTTCCCAAGGGGACCTGTACGATCAACAATATAGCAAATCATATACATTTAGCAAGTATGGCACAAGCAGACAAGATCATGAAGGCATGCAAGATGATCTAAGAGTAATGAAGTATGATTAATAAGATTGATGGTACGAAAGAGCGTAAGCTTACCATGAGAGAAGTCCTTGGGCCTGGGCAGCTTCGGGTCAATCCTCATCTTTTTGAGAGGAAGATACATTGGAAGAACGGTGGAAGCAGCAACAGTAGTGGTGGTGGCAGCAGTAGCAGTAGGGGAAACTAGGTTCAGAGCCTCCTGAGGCTCCATAGTATAGGCAGGAGCCTTGGCTTTGTCCTTAATGAGTTCAGAAGCCTTCACTAGCCTCCGCTTCTGAGGTTTGGAGTCACCCCCTTGCTCGGTGAGAGCTTCAACATGAATGGGCTTGGGGTGGAGGCTCTTTTCTTATAGACCTAGGGGGCCCGAGGGACTTCGATCACCTCTTGGCAGTTCTCGTGCTGAAGGGGCACAATGTTCTCCAAGCCTCCAGGCCTGAGGCATTCCTTGCTCCATAGTCACTGGCACTTACGGTACCTAGCTGGAATGGCTAGGGTGCCATTGATGAGATCGCGACGAAACTCGACGGCCTTAGTTAGCTCATCTGGTAGCTTAGGGAGATGGTTGATGACTGTGGGAACCTTGAAACTAGCCTCCCGACCGAGCTTCTCCCAATCCCCGAAGACAAGGATGGGGGTCTTCTTCTAGTCCTTTGGAGAGTAAGGGGGATCGATCAGCAGCAATTCCTTGACATACATAATTTGCTGGGAGAGATAGAATTGATTAACCTAGGTGGGCTTGACCTGGACGAGGAGCCTGAACTCCGACAGACCTATACGGCAGTCGAACCACTAGTTGAGATGATCGAAGTATGCCAGATAGCAAAATATATCTGGGCACCATTGTTCCATGGTAATGCCGTAAAACTCAAGGGCAGAGCAGATGAAGGCCAGGATCGAGAAAGAGAGCCCGTAGATGATCTAAAAAGGATGGACGAGCAGGCCCGGGCCATGAGCTTTTTCAAGCTTCGACAATCTCGCTTTGTCTTAGACGAGAGTTAACCGGAAGTTGTCATCGTCCCCCTAGTGGAAAGATTGAATGAAAGAGGCAAGGGCCTGAGTAGAGTCGACCTTCAAGGCTGAGGGGTAGAGTTCTTCACGAGACTTCTTGAGAATGGCCTTGGTGATACGCAGCTAGAGTTGTATGAAGGTGAGGTCAGCTTCAACCTCTAGAACGAAAGGTCTGGTGATTTCAAACTCATCCACTTTGAAAGTGGTGGGTGAGGGAGGATTTTGGGTGACCTTTGCAGGAGGCTCTTGGGTCGATTTGGCGGCGGTCGACTGAGGTGGTAGAAGAAGCCTAGCACTGGCCAGCGGCTTGGAGTGGTTGATCAGATCAACGACGTTGGGGTCTTGAAGGATGGTGATTTCGATAGGAGTAAGAGAGGAAGTGTTGTTGGAAGCCATGGAATATTTCTGGGTTTGGAAAAAAGGTGATATGAATTTTCTGGGTGTCTCTTGAAAGCACGGGAGCGAAGTTTTCCAGGTTGCAGGGGAGAGTCCTTCTTCTGGGCTCAATGGGAGAGTTTTATAAGTGCAAAAAATGAAAAGACGGGATTTAATTTATATAAGGTGAAGAAGTATGAAGTGATACAAAGTGGCCATTTGAGGAGATAACCTGAAAGGACCCAACCCTGATTTAGTTTCCTAAACCGGAATCAAACCCTACTGAAAACACGAACTTTCAAAAACCAAAGAAATTTCGGCAGAGTTTCATTATATCGCGAAATTACCATTAACCTGCACCTGAAAATATACTTCATCCTATGCCACAAAAGCCAAACCGTGGGCACCAATCCCATCCGGATTTCTCAAAATCATATCATAATCATAAAATAATAAACAAAACTGTAAATTTATAGAAATCCGGGAAATTCATATGAAAATATAAACATCAGAGTATTCAGAGCGACCTTTAGTACATATATACATAAATATACAACAGTAGGCTAAACAAGAAACCTACTGAGAAAGAAAAATAGCTCGAATACTAAGCCTCCGACTGCGACGTGCGACACCAGATTCCGAACTGCAAATTGGGCACGAAAACCGAAAAGCCCAGGGAAAAGACATATAAACCGTTAGAGTGAGTGGAGGAAAATAAATGTCTTTTGCCGAATAATATATGTTAAAAAAATATATGCGAATCAAAATGCATGAAAATAATAATGTACACGAGGAAAACTCTAACTCCTCACGCGTACAGAGCATGCATCGAAATCCCACGGGGTCACTCATGGACACATCCGTGCTAGTACAGTCTGAATCACGGGATCCCAGACCCACACGTGATTCTAGCCAGAAAGGCCTCAGGTCAGGGTATATATTCCCACCCGGAAATACATCGGCACAAGGTACAGTCCCCCATAGTAAACATCCTTGGGGATCAGCCGGGATGCAAGTGTATCGATACAACCATATGTACTAAGACTGTACTCTGTGTAAACCAAATCATAAATAGTTTCATACAGATGTATAAAGCATAATGTAAATGCATATTCGTAAATGTATAATTGTAAAGCACATGCTCATATAAATCATAATCTCATACACATTCTCATGCTCATAAAACATATAATAAAGACTCGCAATCAATCAGTGAAAAGAAATGTCCACTCACGGACAAGCACAACGCGTAAATGCGCTAATCCCGAGATCCGACGGAAGATCTTTCGCCCAACGTACGATCTCGATCCTCTGAATAATCACAAAATATCACTGCTCAAAATCACAATTCAATACTCTGAACCACACCTCGGAAACCAACCATTTCCGGAAATATATAACTCAGATACAAAATAATCGTCGAAAATCCCAAAATACTCCACATAAACCCTCGACTTAAAATCCGCTACTCAAAACAACTTGAAAACCTCAAGACGAAGATTGGAGCATGATTACAAGAAAAACGTCATAGAACTTGTCAAAATCCAAAAAGTCAACGCCTCGCCGGAGCTCCGCCGTTAACCGCCGCCGCCGGCGGCGGCGCGCCGTCACCGGAGAGATTTTCCGGCGAGGAAAGCCCAGATTTCTTCACCTCTTAAAACCCAATGCTTTTCTCCACTACACCATCCCCCAATTCCGTCGCAAACTACCGAAAATCAACCCGAAATCTATGCCGAAATTCTCCCTCCGGTCACCACTTCCAAACACCTCAAAACTCAACCAAACTCAAATCTAATTACCCAGAAAGCATCGTGGAGTCGAGGGAAACCTTTCCCCCCACAACCCTGACACCGAATCTCGCCGGAATCCGCTACCCGATTCCGGCGAAATCCCCCAATTTCAACCGTTCCGTTCACCTTCAATTCTCCATCAATTTCGACCAAATCAAGTTCTAAACAGTAGCAAAATTATAAGGAGAAGCTAAACATACCAAAACCGTGGCTGGAGGTGGTCGGAAACGTCAAGTCTGACGGTGGAAACGAACCGGGTCAACTTAACCCACTCGGTCAACGGTCAACACGGGTCAAACACGGGTCAACACTAGTCAAACTGCCCAAAATGAAACTTTTCGATAATTTTTACGACTATTCGGCTATTTATACGTCGTGACTCAACTCTATCCGCAATTCGGATAACTCAAACTCGAACGGATAAGCACGACTAACTCGGTGATAATTTCAAATATTCATTTTATATTCCTCGATTATCCAAAAAATCCTCGGAAAGCTCCTACGAACTCGAAATCAAATTCTCTACATTTCCCACGAACAAACCCAAATCAAACTCATGTCCAAAAATTAAGTCGTGATCAAAACCGCATAATCGATTAATTACGATAAATCTCGATTACTCGCAAAACTCGCAGGTTAAGCCGATTACTATACCAATTCCGGTCCAGGTCGTCACATAACCACCTTCAGATTTCAAGGGATATGATTGATGTTTTGAAAAAGAGTTGGAAGGGGAAAAGGTTGCGTTGGGTAGGGAGAGACGTAATGGCTGATAGGGCATGATAACGCACGGGTCATGATGAAGGCAGCATAGTGCAAACATGCGCTTGGGATTTCGCGCGTTACTTGATGGGAGGTTTTTCAAAAAATGAAGCCCTAGAGCTTGGACAAACAGCAGCATGATGCCAACACGTGTCGAACCTCACACTACTGTGGCGGTATTTGTGGGAGTTAGTTTTGGTCACCCGAGATGGGGAAGGATGAGCTTGAGTGGTGCGATTCTGGATGAGGTCCGTTAAGGCCAGAGATGGGCCTAGGCTGGGACGATTATGAGTTCTGATTGAAGAACAAATTATCTAAAGGTTTCTAGAAGTCTCTGGAATGTTGTAGAGACTTCTAGAATATTCGATAGGCATTACAATCTTAAAGTAAGGTCGTACCTCAGGGAAGTTGGGCAGTCTGACCTCGAGGGACTATTCGGTCGGACCTCGGGGGGTTGGCAGAGTCCGTGGAGAAAATGGTAAGATTTGTACGTGTTCTAGCAGGATTATGTCAAATGGCTTGTGGTAATCTGGAAACATAATTGGCCCTGGATAAGGAGATCAATTTCTTAATGGATTCCTCCTATCCAAACGTAATGTAATCCTATTCGATATGGATTATGCTTAAACCTAGCTCGATCATTATATATAGACCATCCCAACATGGTTTGAGGTAACATAATTCCGCTCTATTCGTTATTTGATTATTGAGACAAGTACTGACTTAAACATCGGAGGGTCTAAGCACGGTACCACACCGTACTCTGACTTGTTTTGCAAGTTCATGAAGATCTAAACTGAAGCGGGATAAATCTGCTCTCACAATACCAACTGCAGAGCCTTTGTGGAAAAACATAACCTCAAATTTGAATTTTGGGTTTCTTTCACGACCATAGTGGCAATTGGCAGGGTTGGTGTGATGACTATGACTCTTGTGGTGACATTGTTGGATCATTGGTGGACATGCATGGTGTTTTTGGACAATATGTCGATGACACTTCCATACGTTGAAGATCAATAATGCATGCTCGAGGCGAAGGTGCACATAGGTGGTGGCCAATAGTCTCTTTCAGTGGCGATTGCTTACTAAGGCTAGGACATAGGTATTCAGAGCTTGAAGTTTAATTTGGGTTTTAGGGCTAATAAACGGTTCATCAAGAGTAATTATAGGCCTACAAAGTATAGAAAAATTAAATCTAATTTCCATTTATTTTGGGGTGCCTAGTCAGTTTTTAGACCTAGGTAAGAGGTGGATCAATTCTAGCCTCTCTAAGAGCATTTGCACCGAATGAGAATTTTTGGTGAAATAGGACGACATCTCCCTAGGTCCTGCCGGAAATAGGACGTCCCTGACAAAAAAAATTTGCACCGATGCAAATCGTTGACGAAGAGAAATTTCTTTCAGCCGATTGGAAATCAATCATGGAAGAAGAAGTCGTTCCCTGGCGAACCCCATGCACATGGGTGACGCCAGACTATCTGTTTTTTTAATCTAACGCGTGTAATACATGTGCCGTAAAAGGGTTTTTTTTTTTAACCAACAAGTTAAGCACTAATGACATCCCGCCACATGACGAGGCTGTCTGCCACTCTCACTCCTACGGCTATCTTGATTTGGGCCATACAAGTTGCAGTGTCCTAGCTTCATTATTAGCATTGATTCTTCTATTGTTCTAGCATAATAAGGTGTTGCAGTGTGTACATACTTGTAAATGCTTGTAGAATGACTTGTAAAAAGGAAGACCTAATAATAAAATAGAGCGGCTATAATTGCAGATAAGGTGATAAAATATCATTTATTAGTGGGTAGACCGTACATCTCTGTAAAGGAAATAAATTCAGGGAAATTAGTTGCAGTTAGAGCAGCTGCACCGGGGAGGGACGACGAGGACGTCCGGCAGCTGGGCCCACCATTTGAGGACGTCCGGCAGCAGGGCAAGGTGCAGCGGGAGGAAAGATGAAGGCCGACCGGACGTTGACCGGGAGGTCGTCCTCCCCGGCTTCCTCTGTTGAGGACGAGTGCGAGGTCGTCCGCCTGGTGGGCCCCACGCACGTGGGTGACGCCAGGCTGACGTCCTTTTTTTTTAATTTTTTTTTAACACGGCGCGTGTACTACACGTGTCGGTAAGAAAGTTAAAAAAAAATAACGAGCCAATCGGCTTGCGACACGTGTCACGACCTGGGCTGCTGCCAGATCAACGGCTAAGTTGATCTGGGCCGTCCATTTCAAATAGATCTAAGCAATCCGACGGCTGAGAAAAATTAATCATTTGTAATATTTTAAATAAATTATTTACTCTGAAACTTAAAAAAATCATAATAAATAGCTCGGACTTCCGAAAAATTCAATAAAAATACTGAAGAGTTCATATTAATGTCCTCTATAACTTTCGTGAAGAAAATGAGTCAAAAATCATAACTTAAAAAAATGTCAATTTTGAATCGCAACGAAATAAAGAATCATAATAAACACGTTGTTATAACGAATGTATGTTCAACAAAAAACCTAAGTCCAACATGACTTGGATTACATTTAGCTCCGGGGGCGTTGCCCCCGAGCCCCCACCAGAGCACGTCGTATGCTACCGGCATACAAAATTGAATCAAAGCATATTAATGCACGTCTAAATAGAACTTCCTATTACTTGGAAATTGGTTGAAAATATTACCCGAAAATAAAAAATTTAAATTCAAATAATAATGAATTGTAATAGGAAGTCCTATTTCTGGCACCGCTGCACGAAAAATAAGAATATGACTTCCTATTGGAGAATAATTCCTCAAATAGGTGAGGAATTCCTCAAAATGGGAATTCCTCTCTTCCTCTATGGATGCGGATGCTCTTAGAAGGTTGCTGGTAGATGTTAGGGTTTTGTCCATTTTTGTTTGCTCTTATCAATTTTTGATCTAAATTAAATAATAATGGAGATGGCTCGACTGTTTTTGTTCGGAGAGGCTTCCCTCCACCTGATGTACCACTTCACAAGCATATAAAAGCTCACATGATTATTAGGTGTTAAAAATTACCATGGTAAAAATGTTGTTAGATCGGAGACTCAGCTTTCCCCGTCAGCAGAGGTAAAGGAGCTTTCCCGAAAGCCCCACCTCACCAAACTCGAGTCTGCAGATCCAAATCGGGAACCAAAACCTCGTCGGAGATTGAATCCCAAACGGAGTTGCAGACTATACAACTCGAAGGTGCATTTAGCTTATTTAGACCTCGCCTCTCTCTCTCTCTCTCTCTCTCTCTCTCATCTTCTAAGAGGTTCAACATTACAGAAAGAGGTGGCGGCGCCCCTGTGGCTGGTGAGTGTGGAGGCCTCGGCCGCGGTGGTCGTGGCGGACGTCATCGCAGTGACGAGAAGGAGAAATGGGTCGTCATGACCAAGCTCGGCTGTCTCGTCAAGGACGGCAAGATCTCATCTTTAGATCGGATCTACCTCCACTTTCCCAATCAAGGAGCACCAAATCCCGTCCAGTCTTATTCCTCTCCTGTCTATTCTTCTAAGCGACTACCCAGACCCGTATACCGAGTGCACCACTTCTGCCCGCACCACCACGAACGCCGCTCCCTGCAGCCTAAAAAATTTCAAAGTCGGAAGATTGATCGACCGGACAGGGACGCCTTTTGGGTTCAGCCCAGAGAATTACAGCACACATGGTCAAACTCCAAACACGACTCGCAAATCCTCAAAGGAGGGCAGCACTAAATGGACGCTCAAGATACAACCGTGAATCTCACACGCGGTTGTAAGCATCATCAACCGGTGGAGGAAGTCGTTTCGGTTTTTGTTGTTGGATAATAGCTTCACCCAGAAAATGGCACAAATGGTAATGCAAAATTTCTGATGAGAAAGATATCAGCCGCTTAGATTTTGTTGTATAGATCACGTAATCATTCTTCAATAGCAAGGGAAACGTTTTTAGATGTTTAGTTTTCATTGATTATCGAAATGATGCTATTAAGTATTTGTAGTTATTCTGCATTTGCAATATATCTAGATAATAGTTGCATTTGAAAATGAAAAACTTGGGGATTCCCCTCTGCCCTTTAGAAATATGTTTTTGTTACCAATTTGATTCATAGATGTCTGATGAATGTAATGTTCCAGGCACTAAAGTTTAAGTGAAGGAAGGGAGAATCAACACCAGAACTTTCACAAAGTTGTAAACTTGTAAATTCTCAGAGTGAACATTCCGCTTGGGTTGAGCAGGAAACTGAGACACTTATGAAAATCTCAATTCAAACTTGGGAAGGTCACATTGAAGATGGAAGAGGGTAAAAGTGAACCCAGTTAATGAAGTTCAAGCAAGATGTTGCCGGTTCCCTGAGCTGAACTTGATGCAGGTGTTCGAAACCTTCTACGGGAATAGGATTATCAAATAGTGTCACAAATGATACTTGCATGTGTCTGCTACCCAAGAAATGTTCCAAGTAAAGATTTCGTAAAACATTATTAGCTACGGTTATAAACACCTAAATTTTACTCTTCTCACCTCATTACTCTCATTACTCACTGCACTCCATCACAAAACCTCATGATAATTTTTAGAAAAATATAAAATACTAAATACACCCTAATTTTTTACCAAAATAACCTTTTAGGATGTATATATTGCAGAAAATTAAAAATTAAAGGTATTCAGACTCCGCCGTAAACACATTTGTGAGATAATAATGAGTATGTCAGTCTTAATAAACTCATTCACTATCACTTATTAAGATCTCAACAAATAACTTTGGTTTGTCAAGACGAATGATTCTACATTCTCATTTGTCAGAACTTTGACAAAAATTGTTCTTTTATTCGTCAGGATCTTGACAAATGTTGTACAATAGTTTGTTTGGATTTTGATGAACATTATACAATATTATTCTCCGATTTGTCAAAACTTTGACAAACGATCCAATTCTTACACAACTGTCGTTAATAATGACATCAAAAATTGACATGCCCAAGTTGCTTCGTGTGACTTGTTGAGTAATAGTTTATAAAAAAATTACGTGAATACAAATGTATTATACTTGTTGTGGGTGTGGAATGAGAGAAATTATTAGGTGGTCCTGGACTACCATGTGACATGCTGAGGTGATAGTTTAAAACAATGCAAACACGACACGTGTATCAACATGCAGTCAATTTTTTTTTTTTCATACACATGTCGTGTTTGCATTGATTTTGACTACTACCTCATCATGTCACTTGGTAGTTTAGCACCCCCTAATAATTCTTCGTAGAAATAATATAATATATCATTTCAAGTTAGAATATGAATATTTATGTACATTTTAAGGAAGAGAAAATAATAATTCAATAATTTACATGATAAAATAAAATAAAATTTGAAATGTGAATAGTTACAACGAACATTATTTAGATTTTGTAATCAAGTTTAGGGACTCACCTGTAAAAAAAAGGCTCCACCCTTTGTTGAAGTGTTAATTATACTTGGTTCACCCTGAACCGTGTTCCGGGAGAACCTTCGCTGCAATTCACCCCAGTATTTCTGTCATATATCCAGCTTGCATGACAATTTTATGCGGATAAAAAGCACTAAAAGGGGGGAACAATGTTTCAGGAATTTGAACGTGTCAAGTCCCTAACCTCTGACAAACTGCGACAAAAAGGAGAGCTAGATTGAAAACTAAACAACACATCGATGTACATAATCATATAATGCAAAAACAAGTGTGTATTACATACAACCGCTATAGCTGCTATTATATCTGCAATAAAGGTATGACCACGCTGAAAAGTTCTCTGAGGTTTTGAGTCACCGGAAAGAAGAAAGAATCCTAAAGAGCCCATCTGGATTATCTGCATGTATCTGAGTAGGGGTCGGCAAAAAGTCGGGTCCGGCCCATGTATAGCTGGCACGGGCCGGGTTGGGCCGGACATCAACAACATTTTAATATTTGCGGGCTGGGCCGGGCCGGGCCGGGCTTTATTTTTTATATAAGGATCTGGGCCCGGCCCATTCAAGCGGGTTTTGCGGGCCTTTGCGAGTTTTTACGGGCCGGGCCTTTGCGGGTTTTAATTATTAAAAAATTAAGATATTTCAAAATAAACGTAACCTTCGTCCATGCACCGGGGTTTAAACGTACTCCGACGAGTGTAAATTTTACATACGGTGTTTATCACTATAAAATTTACCTTTTTACATGTCCTCGTTTATCATTAAAACATATTTAATTCTCATATTGCTTGAATTCTCCATATGTATATTAATGTTCTTACGTTTGTTAATTTGTTATATGGAATGAAATACCTTTGTGAAACTTAATCGGACATGTTTAATTATTTTATAAAATTGACCGTTGGATTGATTGGTTAGAATATTATAACCATGCCTTTAAAATTTTATAAATTTTGGACTTGATTTAGACGTCAATCCATGTATTTTGCCAAATGTGACAGTAGTACTCTTACAACTAAAACGGAAATTACCCCTCCCGAAAATAATTTTTTAACATCAAATTTTGGACACATATTCTTATGGAATACATATCTATCTCATAGTGTCAAAAAAATTGACATAAAAAATTGATTTATCTACTCCCCCCATAGGAAAATAAGGAAAATAAGATGAGTGTATTTTAGTGTTTTCACAAATTTTGTTTAACTGTATTGACCGGGATCCAAACGTACTTCGATTAAGCTAATTTTTACGTACGGTGTCTTTTATTACAATGTGAACTATTATATATGGTCTTCTTTATTGTTAAAACATGTTTAACTCTTATATTGCTTGAATTCTCTATATGCACACTAATGTTCTTACCTTTATTCCTTGGTTATATGGGTTGAAAGACCTTTGTGAAACGTAATCGATCATGTATCATCATTTTACAAAACTGACTGTCAGATTGGTTGTTCATAATATTCTAAGCATGCCGTTAAAATTTTATAAATTTTGGACTTGATTAGACCTACATCTATGGGTTTCACTAAATGTGACCGAAGTACCCTTACAACTAAAACGTAAATTACCCATCCCTAAAGAAATTTTTTAAGATCAAAGTTTTAACACACGTTCTTGTAAATTACATATCTATCTCATAGTGTCAAAAAAATTGACATAAAAATTTGATTTATCTAGTTTCTCCATGGAAAAATAAGCAATATATAGAGAAGGGTAATGATGTCATTTCACACACTCTCAATTAAACTCTCACCATTGAAAAATTACTAGATCTAATCTGAACCATCTATTATATTTACTGTTTTACTGTGTAAGGTAAATCGATAAAAAAAATTACAATGAAACCCTAAACCCTAACTTATTCTAAACCTCAAAATTCCTAAAACCTAAACCCAAACTTACTCTAAACCTCAAAATTCCTAAACCTTAACTTACCCCAAATCTCAATCCCCTAAACCCTAACTTACCTTAGACCTAAACCCTAACTTATCCTAAACTCTAAACAATGATTTAATAGTAAAATAGATACACAAATATAACTATATATGGAATTCCAATATTTGATCAATATATGTATATGTAATATATTAATATAGACATATACAAATATAAAATATATATATATATAGTACTAGTCACTATATTATATATATATGTGTAGGTATAATGATATATGCACTACTATCTTATATATAAAAAAAAATTGCGGGCTTTGACGGGCCGGGCCTTGACGGGTCGGGCCGGGCCGGGCTTTAGATCTCTTAACGAAGTTCGGCCCACCAACCACCTTGGCGGGCTTTTGCGGACTTTTTTTGGGCCGGGTTTTTAGCCCACGGGCTTGCGGGCCTCCACCGACCCACGAGGCTCACGGGACAAATGATGACCCATAAACCTGAGAATGTAATGAAAAAAATGAGCAACCGTGCAAAACTGCAAACATGTTTTGCAGAATTATAGATAGTATTCTAATGTTTCTACGTCACAAACAAATTAGAACAAACAGTTTCATTTGTGAGCATCAACATACCCAGCGTAATTGCATATTGTGCCAAATCATAAACATAGTTTCCCAAATTTTGCACATATAAATTTAATAATATACTAAAAAATATACTCGAGAGGAAAGATCAAAACACCAAGAGTCGTCGGGTAAATTGAAACCAATTCCAGCTAATTTTCTATCAAATTTTCCTTCTTTGCCAACTTAAAATTCATCATAAACTATTTATCAAATCAACAGCTACAGGACTGTACTAGAAAGAAACACAGCAGCCTTAAACAAACATGTCAAAATTTGACAACATACCCAGTGCCCTGTATCCTCAAGGACATGCATTTCAACTCCACCTCCCTCCTCAACAGAAAGCTTCTCAGCTGCATGAATCCTCTGGAGATCTTCTAGAGCCCATCTGTGCAAGCTCCTTTCTGCTCTCAACATTTGGAAACTCATGACATCAATTGATAGGTATGACCATGAACACAAGATGCATAGAAAAAGACTAACGTCAGATTCTGTTGATTATGAGTGGAACTAGTAGGTGATGAAGAAACAGAATTAAATACCATAAATTTGTTTCTTCATATATTGATACATTTCAGCAATTCCATTGAGATCAAATGTCCAAGACAATGTGGATGGCGTGGAACCAAGAGGATCAGTTGCTCGCAGATTAGTAACCAACCACTGCAGATGAAACAACACATCATAAGTGTGATGCAGAATCGTCAAGATAGAGACTAGAATTGCAGTAGAAAGGTAAGAACACGAAAGAGAAAGAAAGAAAAAATTGGAAGTAATAATAAAGTTGAATTTATTTTCCTGCAGTCTTTGGTTACTCAGAAAGAATCAAAATACTAGTACCAAGTCCATACTCCTCTGCTCTCAAACATTGACATTTGAAAGTCCACTTGAGATCAAACTCAAGAAATTGAAAATAAGAAATGACATAGCTGCAATACTGAGAAAGCAGACTGGAAGGATGTGCAACATTCTCATCCATAAAGATAGTTAAGATGGTGAACTCAAACAAACGGATCATTATAAATTGCATTGCTGCTAAGCATGGAAGTCAGAATGACAATTTCTGGCATGTCTCACAGGGATAAAAATACCTGTGCCACATCTTTGGAAAATCCTTTTTGAACAAGAGCTTGCACAACATCCCGCTTTGAGGGAACCCGTCAACAAGCAAGACTGTTTGAAATTAATGAACACAAAAGACAAAATAAGGAATGAGTATGGAATGAGTCTCTTCACTTCTTTGTCGTTAGTCAACACACCAAAATGGAAACTGTTCAACCTCTCTAAAATCTCTTCGCCAGACTACTGGTGGGTTTATGATTATTCTCTATCGTCCCGTTAAAATGAGCATCATCGTGTCGCCACGAGTGATCGTGAAGAATCCATCTACGGTGACCCAGGTAACAAACCTTCCTCGCGTGCCAACTGAAGTTGACGTCGTCCAAACAGACAGCACAACTATTGTATCCTTTGGTTGTGCAAGATGTCAACATCCCATATGCAGGAAAATCGCTGATTGTCCACATGACAGCAGCTCTCATCATGAACATCATGTTAGCGAACTTGTCATAAGTTGGAACTCCATGTTTCCACAGCAGTTTGAGCTCGTCGATCAATAGTCTGAGGTAGACATCTAAACACTTTCCTTGAGATTTAGGACCTAAAATTAGCAGAGTAAGGAAATTGAATTTCTTGTTCATGCACATCCACGAAGGCAGGTCGTACGACATGAGAATAACTGGTCAAGTGCTGACGATAGCGGAGTTACTACCCCAAAGATTGAATCCGTCTGTAGATAGGCCAAGTCTAACATTTTGAACCTCTGCTGCAAAGTCTTCGAATTTTCGGTCGAAATGTTTAAAAGTCTCTTTATCTTCTACGTGTTGAAGCATATCGATCGTCATCTACTCGTTGTTTCGCGTACCATCTCATTATCTCTGCTGTGTATAGAGACATATATAGACGCTGCAACTTATATAGTAACATATATATATGCTCCTATATTTCGTCAAAAGTATTGTCTGACAATTTATTCTTCACTTTTATTTGAATTTCCTCCATTATATATTGCAACATATTATCTCGACATCCAGGGTACACCGGGGTTTGGGGTTCGAGTAGCATCTTGTTGTACCTATCCATCTCTGTAATGTCACTGGCCAAGCTAGACGTGGAGAATGTGTCATCATGAGTGGTATCGTAACCTCCATCTTCGTGTTGGTTTCCACCATGACTAAATTTTAGAAAAGTACCATGGACCAAATCCACAGTTGGGTTCTAAGCAGGGCCGCCGCTACTGCTGGATGAGGCACTATGGTAACTGTACCCTGAGCTGAAGTCTGGTCATGAGCTGAAGTCTACTATTTGACCGTGCTCGCTCCATATAGTATAACTCTACATCATACCGTGCTCATACAGGTGTTGAGCCATAACGTTAGACAGAACAAACTTATGGTTGAGATAATTTTCTGCACGGACATCTGAAACACTTCTTTCCCTGAGCATGTTCCATCACAAAATTCACAAGTCTTTGATGTCGTCCATATACCGCACATCACTTCTATTCGCCAACTATATCCAACTCTTGTTCATATTTATGTGTAATAATTAATAATAATTCTATTAATTATATAAATTTTTAACCAATAATTAATTGATGTAATACTATATAAATTATCGATCAAATGCATCACACATAACACGTACTTGTAATGAATTAATTAATCAATCTTATACTATAATTAATCTAGCTAATATATATATATATATTAATTGTATATATTATATTATTAACTTTATATAAATACATGCATTAATTATATATATATTCAACTAATTATTCTAATATATATTAACTATATATATTACCTTAATTAGAAAAAGTTCACATATATGCATGCATGTTTAATTAACTAATTAGCTTACAATTATAGCTTAACAATGCAATACAACAATAGAAGTAATGCTAAGGTCGTTGGAAAGTACTATATATTCGCCGAAAAAATTAATCACTGTACGTAATTACGTATGACATATTAAATTGAAAAAATTTAATCGAGAGAAAAAAGTTAATACATTCACCGATAAGGAGATGAGTGGGTAAAACTACAACTCCGGGAGTTGAAAAATTGAGTTTTGATGAATTTTTGCCTGATTATTCGGAGCCGCCGACAACGGGTTCTTTTGAGTGAGGAGAGAGAGTTGAGAGGGATAGAGAGAGAAGTGATGAGGAGATAAGAAAATCTGATCGAGAGATCTAATAATTGGCTTTAATTAGGCGACGAAACATAGGGTTTTTTGAGTGAGGAGAGAGAGCTGAGAGGGAGAGAGAGAGAAAAGTCATGAGGATATAAGAAAATCTGATCACGAGATCTAATTAATTGACTTTTTTTTAGGCGACGAAATGTCATGTTTTGTCGCTTAGGTTATCACTTAGGCGACGAAACAAGTTTGTCACCTAGCTGGTCACTTAGGTGACAAAAGGCTCAAGTCGTCATCTAAGAGTCCACATAGGCGAAAAAATGTGTATCGTCGTCTAAGTGTGTAATACTAAGCCAATGACAACAAATGGTCGTCGTCTTAGTGTGCATCTTAGGCGACGAAACGAAAATTTTCGTCGCCTAAGTATACACTTAAGCGATGACTCATGTGAACCGTCATCTAAAAAATACATAAGCGACAACAACATTTTTCGTTACCTAAGTGTTACTTAGACGACGAAAGTATTTAATTGAACAACGATAACGATTTCGTCGGCCAAGTACCACTTAGGCGATGAAACTTTAATGATTTCATCGTCTAAGTGCAATTTTCTGATAGTGAATACGCTAATAGTATTTAAACATAATTCTTAAATATTTCCACAAATTAGAGACTTATTAATCAATGGATATAATTTTCCACAAACCTTCTTTTTTGGTAAGTTACGGTTGATTCTTTAGAGGTAGATTAACATAAACGACGAAGTTTGGTCAATGAGGATGAACCAATTTGGCTAAAACGACAAAAAAAAAAATCAAAACCAAGTGAACAAACACCATAAAGTATGTATGATTCACAGGTTTCCGCCTAATTAATTCTTCCTTGCACAAGTAGATCTTCGTTCATCTATAAATGTTTTGTAGTACGTACATGTATGTATTATGTATGTACAAAATTTACTTGTTTATACAAGTTCTCTAATGACTATTTACAATCACCATAAATGGTGTAAATAAGGGCATTTTCAACAAAGTAGCTAAAATTATATATTTTAAAATTATAACTAAAAACTGCTCCAACAGAATACCTAAAGCTAAGTCATATATGACTTTGAGCTATATTTACCAGCTATATATATTTAGCTATAAAGAAGAGAGAAAATAACTTAAAAGTTATATCTTCCACCATCCAAAAAACAGAAGATATAACTTTTTGAATAGCAGGACCATCCAAAAAGTTTCACTAAGTTAGTGAGTTATTTTTAACTTTTTAATTAAAAATATTTATAGATTTAGTTTTATTATTGAATATACTACTACTTTAAAACCAGTCACCAGTTAAGGGAATTGTTTAAGAAACACAAATTTAAGATAAAAATGAAACACTAATTTGACTTCTGAATTCACATGTTCTAACCATATCTGTCGACTATTTAATGAAAATGTACTGGTTCACAAGTTGTTCAGATATGAGAGCGCATTATAACAAACCCTAATTTTGAGCAACCTTGATTTTATTTTTTCTGTATAAAACTAATGAAAGCACCTAATGTTTTAAGCATGGATGCTGAATCCTAAACTTACCAACACAGATTCCCCAGGCTTGATTGCAGGTTCAACATTGTGTCGACCATAGCTGTTATCCAAAGACAAACTTGGCTCACAATTAAAATATATAAAAAAGAAGTAGAAAAACTATCCCAGCACTTCATTCAAAACAAAGACAATTTGTTGAAGTGTTGAAGTAACGCGACCAACAAACAAATGTAGTTTAGAGTTTAGGCCCAATATACTGATACGACCTAACATGTAAGTACTGTATATAGAATAACAACAGCAGTTATAAAATCCTTACATTATCTGTCTCTTGCCATTTATGAGTTCCAACCGATAAAAGCTACATCCTTTGCTAAAGGGAAAAGGCTTCCCATTCCATTCTGAAAATATTTACTCTTCCCGTTAGGGAGGGACTTAAGATAACTGTTTTTCAGACTACAAAAGGAATATTATATTAAAAAAAATAATCAAGGACAGCTATAATATCAATAATACAAAAAATCTAACTACCCTAAGATTTAGACAACTCAATATACGGGTCCAAGACCCAAAATGTAGTAGAAGAGAGCCCAACCTATTAAAACGATAAAAAGACGACACTACCCTCCTATATAAATAAAAAAAACCTACGCCACTAAACTAAATCAGTAATCCATTCCACTCTCTCTCTCTCTCTCTGGATGTCGAACACAGTAGCAGTGTTGAATGCCGAACACAGTAGCAGTGCTCTGTGTATGTGGTGCTATATACACAGAGCACTAAACTTTTGTTTGTATTTGAATCAAGTTGTGCGGCACTCTGTTGTATATGATCATTTATGTGGTGCTATATGATCATGTATGTGGTGTAAAATATGATTTGGATTTTAGATTGGTCTGAGGTTTGATATTTCGATTTGACTGTTGAATTGATGCTCAAATCAAAGAGAAAATTATAAAAGCTATTATTATAACTATTATTTTACTGGACTTTGGGTTTTGACATTTTGATCGGAAGAAAATTATAGAAATGGGGAAGGAATTGAATTGATGTTGAAACTCCAACTGCAACAACCTCATATATGAAGATAATTTAATTTTGGAGATCTTGGCCTTGCAAATGGTTCCAGCTGATACTGTTAGTGTTTTGTTTGCTTAGGACAGTATTTTAGTGGGCTAGAGCATATCATTATCCCACCAGGCACTAGGTAAAAGTGAGTGGTGCTAAATATTCTATATTCTCTACTCTTGAGTCTTTGAGTACTCTCTAATGCCATACATGTGAAGCATAGCACGCTTGCATATCGATCAAGTTAAAGATTGTTGGTTTTGTTTTTTAAATTTGTTCGTACTAATTAAGAATGACAATGTCGTTAAGGTTGTGTTTTGTGTTCTTGTAACAGCTATTGTAATAATTGATTTCTTTTTTCTTCATTTATATGAAAAATACAATTTCTAAGATTGCTGCCTATGCTTGAGGCAACTTGGGTTATATTATTTTGGATTTTCTTTGGTTTATTGTTGTATTTTCGCGACGGTCAATGTATTTAATCGATTGACATTGCATTTTTGAGTCGGTGCAGTAATTTTGAGGATTGCTATTGTAATATTTTGGACTGCTATTGTATTTTTGTATTGCTACTATATTTATTGGATTGTTACTACATTTTGGGTTTGGTACCGACTCAAACTTTTAGGCTTGTTACTGCATTTTTTGTTTGGTGTTATTGCATTTTTGGGGTTGCTACTAAATTTACATTGAAACTGCAAATGAATTTATATCAAGTTGCTACTGAAGTGTTACAAAAGTCTCGTCGATACCTCTACCGAATTGTTAGTCAGACTGCTACTGTGTTTCTTAGCTGGATTATGTAAAGCGCTATGCTACTGTATGTCTACCTACAATGTTTATCAATAGAGTATTATAACTATTATTGTACTAAAACTTGTTTTTTGCTTTTAAGAATTGCTAGTTAACTAAAAAAATTATTGCATTTTCAAAGCTATCGTTGAAACTGTGACTTTCAAAACAGCTATTGTGTTGTGACTTTCAAAACTATTACTGTGTTTTGGTTTATTACGCTTAGAGGTGGAAGGTTTGAATATTGCAGGATATTAGGCTTCGACTATGGAATCAGCTCATAATTGGTGTTTGTAGGAGATTGAAGGTGGTGGTGGTGGTGATGGCTGTCGAGTTGAAGAACCATACCATATCAAGCTAAAAACAAAGCACAGAGATTGGCATGGGAGTATTTCTACTAAAAAAGTTGTTTTCTTTTTCTTTTTTAAGCTTGTGAAATTCTTGTTGTTGACGAAGGTCAGCCGAAGTCATGTGGTCTAGAATAGATTCGTCAATGTTGGAACACCTTTGCTATTATGATGTTATTGTCGTTTTTACTTTATTGGTTTCATTACTCACTGTTACTGAACACATCGGACTTGCATACATTCACTTAAAATGACCATTGTCTTCTTTTGTTCTAGAACAAGATTATTTTAGTTTTGTTTATAATTAGTACTTGTTGCATTATTCCTAAGTTGTGTTTGTCGGCTTAAGCCTAATAGCTCTAGTTGTTCTTGAGCTGTTGCCGCATTGTACTCAAGCTTCTGCTACTGACTTAAGACTGCTATTGTATTTTTGGGAATTGTTAATGAATTTTTAGTTTGGACTAATACTGTGTTTTTGGGGTTTGGTATTGCAATTTGGAGGAATGCTATTGCATTTTCAGTTTAGAGATTGCAATATTTGTAAATTTACTGATGTGTTTTTCAAACAACTGCTACTAAAATCATTCTTCAAACGTTATTTAATTTTTTGTCGAGTTGATACCAAATCATTCATCGTGTTATCATTAACAATTCTAAAAAAGTTGTATCAAAATTGCTATTGATTTCATAGAGGCACGACGACAATACAAACGTTGTTACTAAAAAAATGCACACTAATACTGAAAAACAATGCACATTACTACTCGACCAAAACTGAACACTGATACTGAAAAAGTATTGCCACTGAACTCTAGACCCTAAACCTTTAAACCTTATACCCTAAAACCTCTGAACACTCTAAAACACCCAAACCCTATACCTAAAACCACAAAACATTATAATCTATGAAAAATACATATTGACTACTACTGAATAAGAAAAGATTGAATCACTTCTCGTACATTGAATCACTTCTCTTACTATTAATCACTACTCTAACAATAACACCAATCACTTTCACGTCAAAGTACACCAACACCTTTTTGTTTTAAGAAAAGAACAACAGTAGTTTAAACATTTTATAAAGAAAAAAAGTTAGTGACAAACTAACAACACTACACATCCATTAATGTCCTCCATTATCTTCAATAAAACTATACTAAAACACACAATTGATAAAACTAAAACAAATCACTCAAAGGTTCGAGAAGAAAACCAAATCACATGTTCTTTTGCTACTGCAAACAAAACCAACCCAACTCACACAAGCCAAATATGTTAGATCTGATACAACACCAAACCAGCACACATTTCTAGAAGAAGAAAAAAACAAACAATGCTCATGTGATAAGAACAAGGAAGGGCTCACATGATGGAAAGGCTCAAGGAAATCCTCCTCGTGGTACTGATTCTAAGAAATGTACAGTTTCAACACAACAACAAAATTGTTGATATGATGAATAAACACCAAATGTTCACAAATATCAACAATAATTTTGATAAAGTTTCGCAAATCTACTCAAATCGTTGAGTGCTCGTCCTAGCTGCTGCTACTGAGTATATTTGAACTAATGTGTGAGTGTGTGTCATGCATTGACGAAGAGGAGAACGGTGTTGCGAGAGGGACTCGGCCAAGTAGTTCGTGGGGGCGGAGGAGGAGCTCGACTGTGGTGGCATCAAAGGAAACACGTGGCAGAGCAATGAAAGGCTGAAAGGCTGAAGCGAGCCTAGCTGCTGCTTGAGACGACGGAGCTGTGACGGGGAAGGAGGTGCCGATCTCCTCGTCAATGGGTGGCACCTGGGTACACCGAAGTTTTCTGAGTGCCGGCGAGCTTCTGTGACGTGTAGACGACTAGGGATAGCCACCACGGCGGCGAGGAGGTGGCGGCGAGATTGTTACTGTGTTTTCTCTGCCAAAGTAGGGGAGAGAAGGTTTTGTTCGATTTTTTTTTTATTTCAGAAAAAAAAAATCTTTATATGGGTAACATAGGGTAGATAAGTAAATTAAACCAAGACACGTGTCAGTGAGTAAATAGATTGTCCTTATTTGTAAGATTTTATCCTGCATTGTCTAAATAAAAAAACCTTGTCCTTAAGCGTATTTAACTTCTCTAAAATGTCCTTAAGAGTAGTTTGCTAAATATTGTACTTTTATCTATATAACTAAATGCCATGTCGCTCCAACTGCTTCAGGATCCTTGGTGGATAAATCATCAATAACAAGTTGAAGGACTTTTCCCACAGCATCATTAAACTTTCTAAAGAACTGAAGTATATCCTGGATATCAATTGAAGTCGAAGTTTTCCATATGAAAAGGTCAGAAAGCAAGTTTGGCTTTGAGATGAACAAATAGTATCAGGAGTAAAAGGTTAACTATTCCATAAGAAGAATAATAAAAATCGTAAGTGTAGGTGTAGTTTCACCCTACAGACTACCTCATTCTCAAAATAGGAGAGTAACTACGTGATCGCTATTATAATGTTGCAAAGGCATATCTACACCCAAAAAAATCACAGTAATAATCGGTTTAAATACATGCATGGCAGACGATGCAAAATGGTTAGTGCCTTTGAGACCATAAAACTGCACCAGACCAACAACCATAACTTAAGGTTAAATGACTTCCAACATGTGGTGAGATATTGAAATGATTAACACAGTACCTCACTCGAGCTGCCTCAAACCATAGACTGACAAACAAAGATTGAGCAGTTCATCATCCATTGTACAGTTACAGTATGCCGTGAAGTCTGTTGTACAGATATATGCTATATTAATGTAATTACCCAGCGTAATCAAGGTCACCACATGAAGATTGATAGGAGCAAGGCAACCACGGCGAGAGCCACCCAGAACCTCCACCGGAGGTCACCTCCCCAAGCCACCAAGAGAGCTTCATGGAGGAACTGATATGAAGTAAGGAGGAAACTCTCCCACATTAGTAAAATTGTAATGAGAGAGTCACTCCTTATCTATAAAAGAAGATCTCTCCTCCACACTAAAAATCCTCCCACTACCCTTCTATTAAGTAGTCACTTGGGCCTAATTCTTATTGGACTCGAGATAATAAAAGCCCAACAAAACAAAGAGGATTAACCAATTGATGAACCACTATAAGCATTATATTATTTACTTATCGCATTAACTTAATTTACTTATTATTCCATATCTCGAATACCCATTATTCCTGGTTTGAACAATGGCGCCCTCTCTGGGAATTGTAATAAAATGTGCCAGTGTTCATTTGTGAGTGTTAGCCATTTTTGAGCGTGAGCGGGATATCTGGGAGACTACTATTTCCTATCAACGGTAAACAAAAATCAACAAGCAAGCGGCAACAACAACCACAATAGCAACAATCAACAATGGCGAGTTACAGCAACAACGGCAACAAAACCTACCAACGCCGTGGGACTTCACCAATCTCACCGGAACTTGGGGGCTGCCCACGACGGGAGACTTTGAGAGCCGGAGCCACCTCCCCTTGAGCGAGCTACTGCCCCGAGTTCGAGTTGATTCCCTGATACCGGTTTGTGACGAGCGACATACTTCCAGAGAGCGGCAGAAATTTTTTGTGATTTCCATTTTTGAGAGCGTTAGCGTTAACGGGAAACACCCAAGCGTTAGCAAGATAGCAAGATATCTGGGGGACTACTATTTCCTAGCGGCGGTCAACCACAAAAATCAACAACCCCAACAACAATCAAGCACCATATCGGCGTGTTAACGTTAGCATTAACATATCGGGCCCACAGAAACAGAAGCTCCATGTGAGTGGCGACACTTACCAACGCCGAGAGCCTCGTCGGAGCTGAGAGACTGCCACGCCGGGGACTTCGAGTCCGACTTGCTTCCTCGATACCGGTCTGCCCCCTCCCCGATAACGGTTAGACTTTGCCGGTTTTGATCACCGACAGCGGTTTGCTTCGCTGATATCGATTTGCTTCACCGGCCGAGATGCATCTCCAAGCGGTTTGCTTCCCCGAGAGTGGAGCCACCTCCCTGTGAGCGATCTGCTGGCCCGGTCTTCCCCCGAGCAGCTTGATGCTCCGGTTTGCGTCGAGCGATTTACTACCCCGACCGGAAGAC
Source organism: Geum urbanum (assembly GCA_946800695.1). Classification (NCBI taxonomy): domain Eukaryota; kingdom Viridiplantae; phylum Streptophyta; class Magnoliopsida; order Rosales; family Rosaceae; genus Geum; species Geum urbanum. The sequence continues at coordinate 5,749,796 of OX327013.1, read as the reverse complement.
TTCCCTGACCGGTATGATTCTCAATGCCGATTTACTCCCCGTCTGCCCCGGTTTGCGTCGAGCGGTTTGCATTCCCGTTAGCAGCCCACTTCACCGTTAACAGCCCACTTCATCAATTCCGGCCCACTTCCCCGTTAGCAGCCCACTTCACCATTAATGGCCGACGCATCAATACCGGCCAGCAGCCCACTTCACCATTACCGGCTTACTTCCCCGTCACCTCCCCGAGCGGTTTGCTTTACCTTCCCGAGAGCGAGCCCGCCCGGAGATCCTGTTTTGGCCTGAAATAAATATTTCATATTGGGCTTGAATGGTACTTGGGTGTTATGTTACCGTTTGATTTAACAACACGATAGTCGGGTAATATTCAAGTCTTTTCGCTTGTTCAAGTAATTCAAGTTCAAGACTTGAGGGGCAATGTTTGGGCCTGAAATAAATATTTCATATTGGGCTTGAATGGCTGAAGTCTTGGCGAGCGGCCTAAGATTGGCTGAAGTCTTGGCGAGCGGCCTATGTATTATAAATAGCTTGGCGAACGGCTAAGTGTGAGAAATAGAGTTCAGTTAGAACTGTGATTCATTAATTAGCTGATTCCATGCGGCTTGGATGTCTATCATACCTTTTCTATTTCAGATAGGTGTCTTTGATAGAAGAGTTGTGATAGCATTGAGATTCTATAAGGATGAAAACCCGTATGCTGGTGTTGGAGTTACATTGGGAGTCAAAGAGCAAGAACAGAGGAAGTTCAAATAAATTGAAAGATAACTGCTGAGCGAGTATATATGGAAAGTAAGAGCTTTGTGGAAAAGGTCCCCGACCGAATACATACATTTGCTATACGCAAGTACACCTAGACAGACATCTCGTCTTCGAGATTCTATCTTCTTTGCAACCAGCAGGTCAAAGTGCTTGTCACCTATCGAGTGAGAGTATTGCGATCCAAAGGAAGCAATTGCGACTGGAAAGTTGAAGGGCTTGTCACCTATCGAGTGAGAGTTTGGATACTCAAAGGAAGCAGTGTTCTCAACACACCGTCAGAGAAGTTGCTCTGCTTTGCACTGATAAGGGAGTGTGAGGTATCGATTTTGAAGGCTCTGCTAGAGACACATATCAAAGTCCTAGGTTACTAGGCGAAAAGAATCTATTCAGGCAGGGTTGGTGCTCTCCTTGTCTAAATCGCTTTATAAAGAAGTCAGGTGGCTTTTAAATAGTTCATATTCCGTTGAGAGACGGTGGCACACCAACATACGAAGCACACATACAGGATAAACCGGTACCTGCGGTTAAAACGATCCGAACCCATAAAAGAGACTGCTTCGCGGAAGGATCTCTCTACGAGAGATATTTTTGCATCGAACATTTTGGCACGCCCAGTGGGACATCTCTTTGCGTCTCTAAGTGACAATTGGGGATCCTTATCGAAGGATTTACCCTCAGTGTTGCAAGCATCCACAACCGGCTTACCGTGAACATATATCTACTTGGTGTCATTCATTGAGTAATCAAGCGGTTGAAATTATTTTCGCTAAAGACTTTTACATCATGACGTTCAAATCTTTAAGTGAGGCAGAGATAGCGGAACTTACGTTCCCAGAATACCTAGCTTACGCAGCTAGACAGGATAGCCACCAGGCTAGTTACTACACGGCTCTCGATGAGAGGATCGAGCAGCAAGCAACTCTTCTCACTACCCAAAGCAATTTAATAGACATGGCAGTAGTCGGAATTCAATCAATACGGGTAGAATTCAACAGAGATCGGGAGGAGAGAGAGGCCATGGGAGCCCAAGTAACTAGTTTCGTGGAAGGTCAGGATAGATTATGGATAGATATCCTCCAACACTTGGGATCAAGTTTGTATGAATACCGCTGACACACGGTGACACTGTCTCAAAGGACAGACAGGGACATAACGTCTCTAACCAAATCTGTATCCGACTTGGCAAGGAAGACTAGACAAGCAGAGTCTTTCCCTCCTGCTTGGGAGCAACGGTTAAATGGGTTCCTAAACGATTACGACATACATTTAGCTAAGATGTATGAAACATACGAGACACTGTTTCCTCCTATGCAGAAGGACGATCCTAATGCATGGCAATGGCCAAAGTTTTACCGGCATCAGACCTTCCAAATTTTCTCTGGCGATGATGATTCTAATGCGGCAACACACTTAGCTTACTTTACGCTGCAATTGGGGCAGTTTGCCGATAACGAGGGACTCAAATTAAGAGTCTTCGGATCGTCTTTGTCAGGATCAGCCCTCGTAAGGTACACGGGAATAGAAAAGGGCTCGATTAGTGAGTGGAAGGATATGGAGGCCTTGTTCATAGATCACTTCGGAACGACAATACCTGAGACCAGTGTTGGAAAGCTGGCTTCCTTGAGCCAATCGGCGACAGAAAGTCCAGTCACCTTCTTACACCGTTTCCGGTCAGAATATAATCTATGTAAGACCCCACTTAGTAAAGAAGAGGTGGTCGAGATGGCCAAGAATGGTTTGGAGGACACGTACCGCCAACTATTCCTAAATAGTAAGTACTTCTCCTTGAATGAGCTTATCACGGCTGTAACTAAAGCTTACAGCACCATGCAAGAAAGAGATAATAGAAAGAATGCATCCAAGGGAACGTATAATGATAAGTCTTATGATAGACTAAAGCCAAAAACAATGGCTTATATTGAAGATATAGACGACCAAGAGTCGGACTCTGATGGCGAGCAGGTGGGTGCTGTGGATTTATCAACGAGCAAAGTTTTAAAGTCCCGCAAGCTTTAGAAGAATAAGGTTCCAATCAAACTTTGAACAGTGGCTTTTACTAAGCCAGAGTTTGAGACATACACTTATGATGCCAATATGGCTCATGAGATCTTGGACGAACTATACAGTTTGCGCGCTGTCAAAACATCTTTTGGACCTCTTCCTATAGCTGAGCAGTTAAAAGGTAATAAATACTACAAGTTCCATGGAGCATGGAATCACATTACAAAAGACTGCATCAAGCTCAAAGACCAGATCCAGAAGTGGATTAACGAAGGAAGATTAGAGCTGGAGGAAACGTCCAAGACAGCAGCATTAGTGGATTCTAAGCCCTTCCCAAAACCTCAAGTAAATATGATTGACATCGAGTGGTCATCACCCGATCGTTGCATTGGAGGCGCGGAAGACTGGAATCAATCTGTCTTTTTAGCCTATTCTTTCGACTGTGACAAGTTGGAAGAGATCCTTGATAGGCGAAGGGACATGGGTTTGATCTTTTACTACCCAGTTCATGAACTCAGACAATTACGGTACGTATGAAGGTCCAGCCCAACATTTTTGTAGATTTCATAATCACTTTGGTCATCGAACAGCAAGGTGTTCGACCTTGAGAGATAAGACCCAAGGGTTGATCAACTGGGAGGTGATTGAAATCAACTATAAGGGAGAGGTAGAATGGCATCCACGATATCCTCATAGAGCATCACCTCCTCCCGACATAACTTTTCCTGCCACCGAAACTTCTTCCCAGTGCAATCAAACTGAACCAACCTATAAAAGGAAGAGGTCTAGGCGCAATATTGCATTTGTCCGGCCTAAGCGGACTAAGATTACATATGATGCATCTAGGCGAGAGGAAATATTTGAAGAGCTAGTCCAAGCAGGAATAGCAGTAGTTCCCGAGAATTGGGGAGCTCCGGACCCACATCTTAAGGATGTAAGGGGTATACTCTATTATCGGTACCATCACAGATGGGGTCGCCATTCCACAAGTGTTTTTCGTGATTTGAAATTTAGGATACAGCAGTGGATTGACGAGGGAGAAATAATGATAGACCAAGAGCCCTCGCCAAGCCTGGCGACCGACTTATCGGTGACGGTTGGGATGTTGGAACTAACACAAGACAAATCTAACAAACGAAAATAGCCCAACAGTCATCCAACTACTGGCGAGAGTCCACAACACAAACGCACGGCAAACGCAAACAAAGGAAAAGAAAAAGTGGATCCAAAAGCAGAGTCGCCAGTAGCCATTTATGCTCATTGTAAACTCAGAAGCGGGTTGAAGATCTCCTATTAGGAATTGGCTGAAGCAGCTAAGTCATTCCCAGAATTATTTTCACAAACAGATCATTAACCTCAACGAGCAAGACAAAGGGACACTCCAACTCCTAAGTCCTTGCAAGCAACAGAAAAAGTCAGTATATTCAAGAAGTCTGAATCAGAAGTTGTTGACGTGCTCGCAAGGCCATATGTACCTTCAGCCTCAAGAAATATCACAAAGAAGGATGTATGGTACGTGAGGGAGAAAGGGAAAACCATTGAGGTAACTCCAAGTACAAGAAGAAACCTTTAACGACACTTTGGAAAAGCCAAAAGAGCATTAGAGGCTTATGAAGCAAGCTTGCTCAAAGAAGAAGAACTGTTGTGTTCTCCAGAAGTGCTACAAAGGCGAATGAATGCCCTTGCAGCAAACCCATTAGTGGTTTTCGGGAAGAAGTCTCGCGAGCCCAAAATGAGAGCACAACGACCAAGTGTCTTTGACCGTAACCCAGAGTTAGGATCTAGAGGGAAACAACTCGAACATATTTCTGAGGATCATCGTGAAGCTACACAATGAAGGCCAGTGAGAAGACGTCTCATTTTTGAGGATGACACGATAAAAATAATAGGGCTACATACACCTCCTAGGGAAGGGAAAAGCATTCAAAAGCAAAACACTCCAAGCGAGCCCAAGGTCTTGCAATAGAGGCCGAGACCTTTAGCTGTAGAAGAACAGAAGAAGGTCCGACAACTCGTTTCCCGTCCACCGGAGCATAATCCAACACTTCTCATGCCAGCAACCATAGATCCTAAACCTGAGGATCAATTAAAACATGTGGCCTCTCTCGAGATCACTACAACTCTGGACTCTGATGGGCAACTGGTTGAGGGTGACAACTGTGAAGATGACTAGCAGTTGTTAGATTATGGTGAAGGTGAAGATGCAGAAACTGAAGAATACAGTGAGGAGGCAGATACCACTGTTAACATGGTGTTTATCTTGTCCTCCAAATATGCTTTACCTCCACCAGCATCAATGGATGAATCAACCACAAGCGGAAGTGTCAACAACTTGGTGGTGCCGGAAGATGAACCAAAACTGAAAGATGATTTAGCACTCGCTAAGACACCAAAGACTGATTCATCATTAACAAGGGGACATATGATGTTCGCCAAGCCTACTGTAGACATGGCCATGCACATACGGCCGTTGTATGTCACAGGAAAGGTCCAGGGAATTCAATTAAACAAACTCTTAGTGGATTCAGGGGCAGCAGTGAACATCATCACAGTCAAATCAATGGCCTTATTATGCGTTCCCAAGTCGGCTATCCAAGAGACCTCACTAAACGTTAGAAATTTTCAGGGTAGCATTTCCAAGACTTTGGGCATTGTCTTTTTGCAGGTACACATCGGTCCAGCCACCGTTACTTATACATTCTTTGTAACAGAATGTACAGCTCCATATAGTGCAATTCTGAGGCGTGACTGGATCCACATGAGCTATTGTGTACCTTCGTCCCTCCATCAGCAGTTGTTACTCTCGAATATGGAGTCTGGTGAAGCAGAAATTGTTGATGCTAATCCTCGTTCATATTCCGTTTCTGCTAACTCATTACAAGCCAATTATTACCACAGTGACCTTAGGCCATTGGAGGTATGTGGCGTTGATAACAAAGGCCGCCCAGTTGGTGTTACGGCCTCTGAACTAGCTCAGCGGGGTATAATTCAAGTCAATCAAGATAGTGGAAGACCCTACACCATTGAGCTACCATCCAAACATTCTCAATGATCGGGTCTCTATCAAGCATAGAGACCAAGGCTTGTTACTCTTTACACGAGCGCTTTCACAATTTTCTGTTGGAGAGTCAAGCCTTTGAGAAGGTTCCAATGGTTGCAGCATTGGAATATGTAAATGAAGATGTTTTGCATGACTTTGAAGAAGAGGAAGAGATTAAACTAGCTCCAGCAGCCTTGGATGATTTACCCCCTAAAGTCAAGGATCCCATTGAACACATTAATCTTGGGACAAATGAAGAGCCAATCTCTGTGGCCATTAGTACCTTCCTAGAGCCTGAAGAACGACTCAAGCTCATTGAACTGCTACAAGAATACACTGATTGTTTTGTAGAAAAGTACGACGACATGCTAGGACTGTCACCAGATTTGGTTTGTCACAACTTACCCATTATAGAGGGAAAGAAGCCCGTGAAACAAGAGATGCGTCGGATGAAAATAGAAACTACAATTCTAGTCAAGGAAGAGGTCGAGAAGATGCTCAAGTCAGGGATCATACGAGTAGCCAAATATAATGAGTGGCTATCCAACATAGTCCCAATCAAGAAAAAGAATGGAAGAATGCGAGTGTATGTTGACTACAGAGACTTGAACAATGAAACTCCAAAAGATGCATACCCAATGCCAGTAGCAGATTTGCTGGTGAACTCAGTGGCTCGCCATGAAATGTTAACATTCATGGATGGAACTGCTGGCTACCATCAAATTCCAGTGGCAGAATCGGATAGATATAAAACTGCAATTCGGTGTCCAGGATTTGCAGGAGTATTTGAGTACATGGACATGCCATTTGGACTCAAGAATGCAGGGGCAACCTACCAACGTGCAATGAACTTGATCTTCCATGATCTTATTGGCAAGACTATGGAAGTATATATCGATGATGTGGTAGTTAAAATGAAATGCAGGAGTGACCATTTTGAAGACTTACGGCAAGTGTTTCTCAGAATGAGGCAACATCAACTGAAGATGAATCCAGCTAAGTGTGTATTTGGAGTCCAGGCAGGAGACTTCTTGGGTTTTTTGGTTCATCAGCGTGGGATTGAGATACCGGACGACAAGAAACAAGCGGTTCTTAGTGCAATCTCACCAAAGAGTAAGAAGGAGGTACAACGTTTATTGGAAAAAATCAATTTCTTACGACGGTTTATTGCCAATGCTGCTGGGAAAACACAACCATTCTCAACATTGCTCAAGCTTCAAAATTAGAAAGACTTTGTATGGGAGCCTATTCACCAAGAGGCATTTGATACCATCAAAGCATATCTAACGAACCCGCCCGTCTTGGTTCTTCCAAGGCCAGGGGTTCCTCTTAAGCTGTATATCTCGGCTACTGACCTTTCTATTGGAAGTTTATTAGCTCAGGACGACACATCAAGAACTGAACGTGCTATTTTCTATCTGAGTCGTACCCTGAATGAGTGTGAAACGAGATACTCTCCAATGGAAAGAATGTGCCTAGCCTTGTATTTTTCAGGGTGTAAATTGAGGCACTACATGCTTTCCTTCACCACGTGCGTCATAGCACAAAATGATTTGGTGAAGTACATGTTGTCCAGACCCATTCTCCGGGGACGCATTGGGAAGTGGATTCTGGCTTTGTTAGAGTTTTCTTTGCAGTACGTTCCCCAGAAGGCGGTTAAAGGCCAAGTAGTGGCTGATTTTCTGGCTAATCATCCAATGGAGGATGTTAACGAGGGGCCAGAACTGGACCTTGCTCGTATGGATCTGGCCCCTTGGTGTTTATACTTTGATGGGTCAAGTACGAGTACTATGGCTGGGGCAGGAGTAGCATTAGTTTCTCCACGCGGCCAAACTTTTTCTTATTCTTTCAGGTTGGACTTCAGATGCACAAATAATCAAGCAGAATATGAAGCTTTAATCATTGGATTGGAACTTCTGTTAGATATGGAGATCAACGACGTGCATATATTTGGAGACTCCCAACTAGTGATCAGACAACTTGAAACCAAGTATAAGGCTGGACCAGTCCTAGAACCATATGCTAAACGAGCCTGTGATTTGCTCAGGTTGTTTACAGAGGTGGAGTTGAGTCATGTTCCTCGCGAGAGGAATTATGCAGCAAATGAGTTGGCTCAGCTAGCAACAGGGGTGAGCTGGCAAGATGGAGTACGCGAACGGATATTAAAGGTTGAACGAAGAACCCTTCCATCTTTCTTTTCTCGCCAAGAAGATAAAAATGAGTGGTACATTGCTACACTTGATCACATTGATGTGGATTGGAGATAGGACATTATTTCTTATCTCCAGAATTCTAATAATCCGGTAGAAAAGAGGATTCGTTTTTTAGCTCCTAATTATGTACTCAAGGACAATGAGTTATATAGAAGAGGAGAGGAAGGCACACTTTTACGGTGTGTCTTTGGACGTGAAGCTAAGCGATTAATGAGGGAGGTCCATCTTGGGATAGCAGGGGCACATCAGGCCGGTTCTAAGATGAGATGGTTAATAAGAAGACATGGATTTTATTGGCCAGGAATGCTCAGAGATTGCATCACGTTCGCTAAAGGTTGTAAAGAATGCCAGAAACATGGTCCAATCAACCATATGCCCAGCATACCATTACAGCCTATAATCGAGCCTTGGCCAGCTTGAGGATGGGTTTTGGACTTAATTGGAATGATTCATCCTCATTCATCTGAAGGGCACAAATTCATCATAGTGGCTACTGATTTCTTCATAAAATGGGTTGAAGCTTGACCTCTCAGGGTATCATCAGCAAAGGCCATCCGCCAGTTCTTATTTGAAGATATCATTTGTCGGTTTGGCATTCTTGAGAGTTTTGTTTCAGACCGTGGGGCAGCATTCATGTCTGGAGAAGTAGATGAGCTTATAAAGGATCTTGGAATAAATTTTTTACACTCTTCTCCATACTATGCCCAATCCAATGGTCAAGCTGAAGCAAGCAATAAAATCATTATCTATATCCTTAAACGGATGCTTGCGAGCAATGCCAGACTGTGGCATGAAGAATTATTTAACACCCTGTGGGCTTATAGAACAAGTAAGAGAACACCCACAGGTACAACTCCTTATGCATTAATGTTCGGCCATGATGCAGTCTTGCCTTTAGAAATCAACGTTCAATCTTTATGGGTGATGGAACAACATAGCCTGATCGGTGAAGATTATGTACAAGCAATGTGGCAAGAGCATGAAGACTTGGATGAGAAAAGAATATAAGCTTATGATAGTCTATGTGCTGAAAAACAAAAGGTGGCTCATGCCTATGACCGATGTATTAGGGGCATGAGTTTTACAGAAGGAGAACTCGTCTGGCGAGTCATTTTGCCTATTGGCGAGAAGACTGAAGGGCGAGAAAAATGGTCAGAGAAATGGGAAGGACCATACATTGTCGATCGACTTTTGGGTAAAGGAGCAGTTCGTTTACGAGATCGAGATAGTACAATACATGCTAATCCTATAAATGGTCGATTCCTTAAGAAGTTCATACAACTAGTCTGGGAGTATGAAGATCCTCCAACTGTGGCTTAATCCAATTTATTCATGCTTATCTTTCACTCGCATGAGTAAACTGCAGGGCCAACACACAGGGATTATGTACATCATAATAGCCTATAATCGAGGCTAAATCTTTAGTTAGGGCCTATACCAGAGGCCAAATTTAAATTTTTGTATTTCTTCCAAGTCAAAAGAGTTCATGTTAGCCAACTACTGTGGCCAAAGTTATGTACAAACTACATCTGAGTTTATCAATATAAATTTACATAAGGAATTCTTTGCTTCAAACAAAATGTTTCATTCATCATTTAGAAGAATACAAAGGCTTTGCGGCCTCAAGCTCTGATTCCACATGAGAAACAAACTACAAATCAGCAACAGAACAGAAAGATAAATACAGTTTGTTTTTCACAAATCCTCATAGTTGATAGCCATCCCTTGGGGTCGATGTATCAAATATGCATATCTAGAAAAGAGAGATTGACCTCAGCGATAAGATGGAGAGGATTTGAAACACCAAGGAAGCTGATACATCAGATCAGAAGACCCTTTACACTAGACTTGGCGTTTGTTGCCTTTTTGTCCCGGGCGAGGTCCATATCTTTCCTCATCTTTACAGGCCATATTCATGGGGCCTACAACCTCCATGCATATGGAAACCGAGCGGATGCACCGGAGGAAGACGAGGAGTTTTCAACCTCGAGATTGTGGTTTTCCCTTCTTATGCTGACACAAGTTGGGATAGCCAAGGCAACGCCTGGACGTAGATATTGCTATCTAGTCCAGGTTTGGACGTGGATATTGCTATTTAAGGAACATGACATGGAAGATTTTATCTGGAGGTTTCTTTAGGTAGGAAGACCAGAGCAAATGAAAAAGAGGGGAGTTCATTCTCGCAAAGAAGTTGGTTCACAAGACAAGGAAATGGAAACCTTTTATAGAAAGGAGTCACAACGGTAAGGCTTCGCGAGAGTAATTACACCCGAAAATAAAGGACACGCTTCTAACTGGAATTGGACCATGATACGGTTTATCTACCCACGAAGAGAGCATGATAAATGAAAGATTTCTGGGGCAGGTAAAACGTATTTCAAAGATTTGATTGTTTGACGCGATACGGATTCCAAGCATGGAATTAAATTCCATTTAATGGTGAACAATCAGAACAAACAAACGATTACAGCCTATAAGTAAGGCTAGAACAAGTGTGGAAAATGCTTAAATTTGAGGCCCATTCTTGTTATTGGTCCCAATTCACGCTTTGTTTCCAAAATTTGGATTGAATGAATGAATACTTAAAGAATTTTGGAACAAATAGAAAAGGGCTTGAATTCTGAAGGCCTAAAAATTACATTAGGAGGGAATATTTCCTCACTGATGCTTTGGCGACTTCCAGGGCCACCCAGGCTTGATGGACTGCTTGGTGAGCATTTTTGGCTTCTTCTCGTGCCTTCTGCATGAGCTGAGCTTGGCTCTCGCCTTCTATCATGATTTGTCGTGCAATGTCTTGATGTCTGAGGGCGTCAGCTTGCAGGACATCTACTTCAGCTTCGAGGGTCGCCAGTTCAGCTTTAAGAATAGAAATTCTAACCTTTTTGGTTGCTAAGACTTCAAGCTGGGTAGATGTGTCCTTCAGAATAGCTTGGATTCGCTCTTTTTCTCTTCGAGTTTGGCACTCCAATGTCTCTGTTGCTTCTTTCTTATGCTCGGCCTCGAGTTTTAGACATTGGTAAGCTTCACTTTGGCTCAAGAGTGGAGAAATATTCTCCTCAAGGTCGTTTAGGCAAGGAATAAAGTTTGCTGGGGCAGTAGCCTTCAGGTTCTTAACTTGGTTGCAGACAGCTTGGATGTCTTGAGGAGAATCCAGTTCCCCAGAAAGGATGTCCTGGAGAGTGATATCAGTGTCAGAAGGAGAGCTCAGTATACCCAGTTTGCTTACAAGCTCTTGCAACTTTACTGTTATTTCTTGTGTCCTGAGTAACTAAGAAGGAGCTCCTTGTGATGAAGATGGTGTAATAACTTCTTCAATTATGGATTCAAGATCTTCATCATTGACACCTGGAGAACTGCTAGGCTGACCCTTGGTGGCCGTTTCAGAAGTTTGGCCTGACAAGTTCTATTGTTCCTTTGGACTTGTGGGAATTGTTTCATAAGTGTCTGTGTCCACAGGAACGCTTTTGGGCTAAAATAATAATACGAGTTGTCAGGATCAATCAATTTTGACAATCCAGAATAAAGTAAGTAAAGAAATTCTTACTTGTATGGGAGACAATAACTGTGTTCCCTCAGTTGCTTGAACATAAAGCTCTGGCGAGGAGGGAATTTGTTGCTCTGGCTCTGAGATGACTTGGTCGTTATGAGTACTCGTGCCCTCGCCAGAGGAGGAAGGAATGAAGCAAGATTGGAATTCAACCTGCAAGCGCCGGAATAGAATGGCAATATCAACAAGCTTTTTCTTCTCTTCTTCCTCAAGATCTGCTCGATGGATTCCTGCCAGAAATTGGGCTATGAAGTCTTGGCAGCACTATTTATCGCTGTTGATGACTTCATGACCTGTATCATGATCTTCACTTCCATATATGATGCTGGAATCATCAAACTTCAGAATGTAGGCTGTACAACACCCTTCAGAAAGCCTTTCTCCCAGTGAGTCTATTATATAATAGGCTTCATCTTTAGCTTTGAGGACGAAGAAATGATCGTTCCAACTCACTATGTATACCTGAGGCTTGTGGCTCTTCCTGATTTGCTCCCACGACATATCAAAAGATGGAAGGCCGTTCAGGGCTGTAAACCTTTCTGGGTCAAAATACCCAATGAAGGAGTCATCAGATGAGAACTTCAGTGGTCTGATGCTAGCCTTCGAAATGATTTCCAGATCAAAATGGTGATCTGGGTAAGTGCTTGCAAGGGACTCATCCTTGCATAGTTATTGCCACTCCCGGGAACCTTGAATCAAGAGGTCATCGAACTGGGAGAGTGTGGGAATATTGTTCGGATTTACACACAGCCAGTGTGCAATGGTGAAAACCAGTGCTGAACATGCACTTGCCCTGGATGCTTTGTCACTCCTCTGATCAAATGAGGCATGGAAGACTTAAGCTTGAAGCTTTGCTTGTTTGTCCCTGCTTGTGATCTCTGTAGCTAGCCAAACTCCGCTTGAAGGCTCTTTGGGCTTCAAGTGGATCTTCCTGCGTTTCTGAGACTGTCAAAGAGTTTGGGTTAGTTACCGTTCAGTGACAAAATCAGACAATCTGTTCTGGGTAAATAAATGCAAACACTTACGGAGTGCCCAGAAGGATTGGACCTTTTATTCTTAAAAGATTGCAAGGCTACAGTCACGTCTGGTTCAGGGGTGTGCTGTGTTAAGAATGAGGGTTAATTAATTACAGTATGAGGAATTGCTAATACATGTGGCATTTTTGTTGAAGAAGCATTCCTGTGGCCAATGTGTGGTGCTTATATTCCTATAAGACATACTGATAACAGCCAAGTCTTCTTCATTTGAAAATCTTTTGCCAAAATCATAGAAGATAGTGGCAAAGCATGCGAGTGGTCCCTTGTGTCGTATATCTTCCCAAAGCTGGGAGCGCCCTACTTGGTACGACTCGGTGACCGAATGGGAAATCACTAGTGGCTTTATTATGATAGGAAGCATTACTGTTGGGAAGCTAAAGTGTTCATCTTGCACTTCTGCTGCAAGAGGATGGCATGTTCCTCGCTAGAGAGTATATTTGTTCACAGAACAGGCGAGGGGAATGGGAGCATCCTGAGTGAGCCCAAACTGTCTGGAGAAGTGGTTTGGGGCATAAAGCTCATACCCGGGGCTCGCTGAATCTGGGACTGGCAGGTCCTTGCAAGTGTTGCACTGGAGAAAGAAGTTCCTCGCAAGAGCGTCTTGCTCTGGCGAAGGCATAAATCCACTCGCGAGGAGGCCAGGATGGCGACGATTCAGAACTACTTCAACTGTTGCAATTGGAAAATCTTTATGCAAGCAGAGGTGGTTGAAGTAGTTGATATAGGACTATAGTCTGGTTCTAGTTGGTGAAGAAACCAATGATTGGCCCAGCAGCTTCTGATCTTCAAAGGCAGGAGGTGTTGTGGGGCAGAAAAATGGGAAGTACATCCGCAACCAGAGCTCCACCATCCAGAGCGGTCCTGGTTGATTAAGGTCGAGCTTTGAAAGTGTGACTCGCCTCAAGCCATAGTAGATGTAGGCAAGAACGGATTCAACTAAGCCCAGTTGTTCACTGTTGAAAAGGCGTTCGACAAGGTTGGTCCAGCATCTGTTGACCTTTGCAGAAGAGGGACAGAAGATGTACTTCGATAGCCAGTATTCCAGAAAGGTTATTCCTCTTTGGTCTGTGTCTTTTTCCTCCTGTGCAAAATGTTTCACCCAGGAGGAGTAGGAAGAAGGACGGTTGAGGGAGGCTTGTATTGGTGTTCCATGGTGTTGATTAAGCGACCAGGGGTTTGCAAATGCAGGAACTCCAAATATGGTATACAAATCAAGCATTGTTATGCTCACATCACCACAGGGGAGACGGAAACAGTTGGCGGTGCAATCCCAAAAGCACATGGCTGTGGCGAACGGTGCTCTGTTGCCACCAGCTGAGAGAGAAAAGCACAAATCGATGAGTTGAGTGATTCCAACTGCTGCGCACCGATTGATATCTTGTTCACGACGGTGCCGGTACCAGGCCAGATCTTCTACGTTTGGGTGCGGCCATCTCCCGATGAGACAAAGGGTGTCTTTGCTAGTCCATTCCTTTGGGTCTGCTATGGGATTCTCTTGGACTATTAAGGATGATTTAAAAATGGGATGACAAAGGATATTGAATAGCTCTGGATTGATTGGAACATCCAGAAAGGAACCAAGAAGGCCAGTACCTTCGATTGGGTCTACAGAAAGAGTGCAGATTGCCTCTGGGTTCTGTCGTCTGGCGACGACCTGTAGGTGTCTCGAGAATTTCTTGGCGTCATGGGTTTCATGAGGGATGGAGATGTCGATGCATTTTCTAGATCGGAAAAGATGAACAGCGGCGATAGTGGAAAGGTCTTAGCTTTTGGCTAAGGAGGTTAAGAGTGCAGGATCAAGGCAAGTGAAAAGGTCTCGTTGGAGAATGAGATTCTGTTGATGTGGACTAGTGCTTTTATATTACGTCAGCCGAATGATGCAACTTTTTTGGAGAAGTTGTGTAACGTGGTACTTGGGTGTTATGTTACCATTTGATTTAACAGCGCGATAGTCGGATAATATTCAAGTATTTTCGCTTGTTCAGGTAATTCAAGTTCAAGACTTAAGGGGCAATGTTTGGGCCTGAAATAAATATTTCATATTGGGCTTGAATGACTGAAGTCTTAGCGAGCGACCCAAGATTGGCTGAAGTCTTGGCGAGCGGCCCATGTATTATAAAAAGCTTGGCGAGCGGCCAAGTGTGAGAAATAGAGTTCAGTTAGAACTGTGATTCATTAATTAGCTGATTCCATGCGGCTTGGATGTCTATCATACCTTTTCTATTTCAGATAGGTGTCTTTGATAGAAGAGTTGTAATAGCATTGAGATTCTATAAGGATGAAAACCCGTATGCCAGTATTGGAGTTACATTGGGAGTCAAAGAGCAAGAACAGAGGAAGTTTAAATAAATTGAAAGACAATTGCTGAGTGAGTATATAAGGAAAGTAAGAGCTTTGTGGAAAAGGTCCCCGACCGAATACATACATTTGCTATACGTAAGTACACCTAGACAGACATCTCGTCTTCTAGATTCTATCTTCTTTGCAACCCGCAGGTCAAAGTGTCTGTCACCTATCGAGTGAGAGTATTGCGATCCAAAGGAAGCAATTGCGACTGGAAAGTTGAAGGGCTTGTCACCTATCGAGTGAGAGTTTGGATACTCAAAGGAAACAGTGTTCTCAACACACCGTCAGAGAAGTTGCTCTGCTTTGCACTGATAAGGGAGTGTGAGGTATCGATTTCGAAGGCTCTGCTAGAGACACATATCAAAGTCCTAGGTTACTAGGCGAAAAGAACATATTCATCCAGGGTTGGTGCTCTCCTTGTCTAAATCGCTTTATAAAGAAGTCAGGCGGCTTTTAAACAGTCCATATTCCGTTGAGAGACGGTTGCACGCCAACATACGAAGCACACATACAGGATAAACCGGTACCTACGGTTAAAACAATCCGAACCCATAAAAGAGACTGTTTCGCGGAAGGATCTCTCCGCGAGAGATATTTTTTTGCATCGAACAGATCCCACTCTGAGAGCAGCGACCTACGAGATCTCGCTGGCACCAAGAACCTCGGCCGATATTGCTAAGCCTAATCCGAAACGACGACATCGCCGGTATGCAACTCCGAGCGACAACTCCGACACCCAAAACATGTCACCACCATGCATCGCCGAAATCAACTTCCACCCGTTGCCGCTTCGGCCCGACAACCACTTCCACGACCACTGCTCTAGAATCACACCGCCGAGAAATGGTTCACAACGCCGAGATATCTCCAATACCGCCAGACCCCATAACCAAAAAAAAAATTGGGTCGATTCAAAAGAAATTAGCAAAGGGCGAGTTGTGACTGTCGAGGAAGAGAGAGGAAGAAAAACATGAATCAAGTTGAAGTTGCATGGGAGATCGTCGGTGGGTAGAGGTTGCAGATGGAGTGGAGGATGATTGGTCCATTTCCCACCGTTCGCACCAGCAAACCAAAAAAAAAAAATTGGGGTCAAAGAAGAATGCGTGGGCGGCTGGCAATGTATAAGAGGAGATGAAGATCAAAAGACCTCCACCTGGGCCTGTGTCTGTGGACCTCAACACTTCTGTCTTTGGGCCTTACCACTCAGCATAGTCACTCCCGTTTAAATGAAGGGCCTGTGTCTGTGGACCTCAACACTTCTGTCTTTTCATGTTCTATTTGTTTGCTTAAAGATAATTTTACTATGCATGATTTGTATGAGTAAGCATGTGCTAGAGCTTTATACTTATAACCAATGCCTGGCTACGGTTCTCCAAAATAAAGAGCATGAATAATTGTGATCATTTTTTCTATGCTGCGATCACTTTACAAGAGCATGTGTTTAGCTCGATTGAATAAACTCTCAATTGATTAAAGCATCTAAGCATGTTTGCCATGTCTCACGACCTATGTCATCTCGCCGTTATTCATTAGTATTTTAATATATATTGAAAAATGTTATAGTTTATGTTAATTATACTATTTTGTATCATCAAAACGAGAATTCTTCATACTTTTGCTTATTTCTTTACACTCTCCCAGTTATGTTACTCACATCGTCGACATACGCAAACAAATTCTCTTCAAACCTTTTATCGATGCAAAATTAACTTCCACATGTAAGCATTTTAAAAAAAAAAATACTCTACTTGATTATGACATGTGTTGTTATATGTCGCTTGACGACTATCAAGTTATGGAGCATAGTGTTATTCACATGGATTAGCGGTTTCGCCTAGATATGAGATACTCGACTCCGTTATTGCCCACATATATCAGATACTTGATTCCATTATCGCCCACACTAGCGGCATCCGTCAGCATTGAAAAGATTCTCCCGCCGGGTCAAATATTCTCCTACGCCTTAATGTCGAAAAGATTCTTCAACCGGCCAAAGAGCCACAAAGTCACGCGAGGGATACGAACTCGGGAACTTAAAAGTTAGCAATTCAAACGAGTTCCACCCACCGTTGTGCCCCTACCGGTGTAGCTACTAGCATCCAGCAACAAAGAGCGTTTTCTTCAGTCGGTGCAATGTAGCCGCTCATTGCATCCCCCGGCACTGAATAGTTACGAAGGAGTATGTCAGTTACCGGGAATGGCTTTATTGGGAACGAGTCTACTAGGTTAAAACGTTACTTGAATGAACCCCGATATGACGTCATGATTCATTCGGGAGGTAAACAAGCCTAAGGGCGTTTACATTAATACATTTTTCTTACCTCGAGAGACAGTAAATTAGCTACTTATTGATCTTTCCCTCGCCGTAACTAACCACACTTATTATGATGTCATTTTTTGTAGACAAGTGCGCAAAAGAGTATGTTCCCAATATAAGACTCGAGAACTGACACACACTATTTTTAAAGCATGGTCACTTATACATACCCTGTCGCACAAACATGTGCATCATCATACACATAATGCATACATACATCTCGCATTCATAGCATATCGATGCTCATGGTTTCGCGCATACTAACTCATTTATTTGTCATGTATGATTTACTTTCCGAGCCCGGTATAGCATATCACGCATGCTGCTACCGACGTAACATTATATTTCGATGTTTACTCTTATTATATGCACAAATTTGTTTAAATTAAAAAAAAAGTGTAAAATTATGCAAAAGTCATTCTTACTTGGAGAGTTAGTGGACTAGGGGGTCTGTACCCTCACTTACGCTTGGTAATTTATTTGTAACTCCCAAAGCAAGAATTACTTTTACTTGGAGAGTTAGGGGACTTGTACATATATATGCTATATTAATGTAATAACCAAGCGTAATCAAGACCACGATATGAAGATTGATAGGAGCAAGGAAACCACAGCAAGAGCCACCCAAAACCTCCACCGGAGGTCACCTCCCCAAGCCACCAAGAGAGCCTCATGGAGGAGCTAATATGAAGTAAGGGGGAAACTCTCCCATATTGGTAAAATTGTAATGAGAGAGGCACTCATTACCTATAAAAGAAGGTCTCTCCTCCACACTAAAATCTATCTCACTACTCTTCTATTAAGTTGTCACTTGGGTCTAATTCCTATTGGGCTCGAGATAGTGAAAGCCCAACGAGGCAAAGTGGACTAGCCAATTGATGAACCACTATAAACATTGTGTTATTTTCTTATCGCATTAGCTTAGTTTACTTATCGTTTCATATCTTGAATACCCATTATTGCCGATATGAACATCTGTGTTAAACAAATATTCACCTTCCTAGAAACCTTGTCACAAGTTCCAAAGGGCCTACCCAGCTTCTTCTTCTCTTTCCCGACAACCTTTCCTGGCTGAACCAGGGTTCCTTCTGGAGTTTCCACCAAGCCAAAGGAAGCTACCATAATTCTATCCGGAAATAAAGGAATCTTTGTACACTTCCCTTGAGGAGATGACGCCATAAATATCGCCTGAGCATTGTTGTCCTTCAACTTCTTTGGAGAGGTTGTATTTAGTGCATCGTGAACTCTCTTCCCCTGGATCTCCACTTCATCCTCCTCTGGTTATAGAAAACTACGATGACGCTGGAGGTTTATCCAAGTATGCTTTTGAGTCGCTGAGGTATTGGGTGCATATCACAAATGTCCTGCCAGTCTTTGTTGCAAAAGAGAACCTTAGTTGGCTTGCGTCTGTGACAGGAACCTTTTTGGAGTACAATCCAACCACATTCCAGTGCGGAAAGATTAGGGTTTGGGTATCTCACTTTTGATAGTGCCACAGACTGCCCCTAAGCACCCTTTTCTTGTCATGAATCGAATCAAAAGTGAACACCAGAAGTTTGGATTTTTCTTCGACTTTGAAGTCTTTCTCTAAATTCCAAATATGCCGAAACTAAGATTGAAAATGTCAAAGATCCATTTGCTTGGAGGCAACATATTTACCAAGCAGGAAGAATTGAGAGTTGTGTAAGACGACACTGGAGGTGATCTTGGTGACGTCCAACGGTAGATCCCCGAGAGCTAGGGAGGACAAGAAGGAGGCAATGACAACAATGATCGAATTCTTTGGATCGAATAAGGCCATGATCGGAGGGTGAAGAGGATCTAGGTTTTCTACGCAAGAAAACTTTGGGCTGGCTAGGGTTTCCTCTACTTGACAGAAACTAGTTTAATGATTATTTGTATTGATTAGAACAAACACCAACACCAATAATTAATTAAAATTCGAAGAAACATTATACTGAACTACACAACAGACGGATTAAAGAGAAAAAGGAGCCGCCTTCATATATAGATAAGTGAATTCTACAGCTTATAGGTAAAACGACATGAATTCAACAAAAACACCGACAAATTTAACACTAGATCATTAAGCTTATCAACTCATGCAACAATAACTCAGCTATTAACAGAATGCTTTTAAAAAAATAAAATCACTAATGACTGAATGCAGAGAATAAAAGTAACTGAGAAATGGATAAGAGATAAGGCAATACCTTACGACTAGTGGCATAGCCAGAATTTTCGTTCAGCAGTGTCATTTTTTTTAACATAAAAGACGTATGACGCGCCTACTCCTATTTTCAACAAAACTATTCACGAGAATAACAATTTCTAATTCATAATCCGAACATCATATATAAATTTATTTTATTTTTGAATTGATTTACTAAACGAAATGATAAAATAAAAAAGAAAATTATAGCTATCAATCAAATAATAAATGTCGTAAACTTAAAACTTTATTAAATTATTGATTCAATATATGACAATAATAGCAGAAAATTTAGGAATTTATTTGATTAGTTAATGCAAAGTAGTGAACATAAATTAAGGTTCTCTTTTCTTTTTGAATATTCAGCAGTGTCAAAATGGGTTTTATTTTTTGAATTCTTAATAATTAAATAAAAATATGTCTTTGATTAATAGTAATTCAAAACTTGTCACCCCTCATCCTATAGTGGCTACGCCATTACTTACGACCAACGAAAGGCCGAGGAAACACAAGGACTTTGTAAACACATTTCTCGGCGATGAGCTCCTCCACGGCGGTCAAATCCTGGTGGTTGACTACGACGTAGAACTTGCGTACGATGTCTGCTCCATATCTGACTTCTTGTTCGTCGGGGAGGGAGGAACAACCTTGACCGTCTGATTGGCCGACAATGAAACACGGAGTCGTAGGGATTGCGGCGGCGGTTTCCACATAGATGGTGGAGAAGCTGTAGCGGAGGTGGAAGTGGCGAATGTGAAGGGAGGAGATTTGTTGATGTTTAGGAGAGAAGATGGAAACACTGTGGACTTTATCATCATCATTGTTTCAGCTTTCTGTCACATAGCACAACTTACCAGGAAGCACTATTAAATTATCTTAACAAAAAGGATAAAAAGCGATTCCACGTGGAAATTACTGATTCGTTGAGTTTGACTGTTTGAGGGATTGATAGAGCTTAACCATGAAGCTGCAACCTATTATTGGCTGACCTTTTTTTTTAAAGCATTATTAGTTGTACTTAATTGTAATATTGTAGAATTTGGGTGAGATATGATCTCATTAAGACTTACAATCCTCAAAATGATTGTAACATGCATTACAATCAGTTACAATCATTATCCCTATAAATCAGGGATTAAGAAAATACATACTTCTACTTTAAATTGGACAAAACACACACCGAGATACCAGAAATATTATTTCCTTAAACACTTCCATTTGTGTCGCGATCCTAATGGATGATGCATAACATGTTGCCTCACTAAAAACCTTGCCAAGCAAACAAAAAATCGCTTGGGTCAAAACAAAAGCTTGGTCTAAGGGAAACAAAGTACAACACATCTTATAGAAAAAAGAGTTCTCTTTGGACTGCTATCAAAGGATAGAAAGGAGAATAGTCCCGCTTTCTTGCCTTTAGTAAGAGGAAGCAACAGAGAAGGCTTGGCTTCTCTGCAGAATGGATCAGGTAGATTGATAAAGCTAACTTAGATCGGAGTAGGTATTCCAGATTGACTCGAGAGATTTTATATTCCGTAAGGAACTCAGTGAGCGCTTTCTAAGGCTTGGAAGAAGAAAATAGGACACCAGATGATGATAGCTGGAAAGCAGGAATTAACCCTTCCTTTGATTTGATGGTCGAAAGGCTTACGCTGGGAGGATATGAGAATTTAGTGAGCGGCGCCAAATCTTTCTATGGATTGCTTCTTTTGCCTCTTTCGCCGTCAAAGTGCCTATGCCAGTTCATATTTGGTTACCCGAAGCTCATGTAGAGGCACCCACAGCAGGATCCGTCATCTTGGCAGGAATTCCTTTAAAATTGGGAACCCACGGGTTTTTAAGATTTTCAATACCCATGTTTCCCTCTCCCTCGACTGGTCCCTCCTTTCTGATGAAATAAGGGCCTTCGAAGGCCTTTCACCCAGTCTAACGTGATGGATGCAAAACTGCTGTTTAAACGCGTTCTAGCTGCCTTGTTGGTTTGGGTGGCATAGCCCGTTGCGGAAGTCCCCCCTTTTTTTGATCCATTTCTTTAGTTTAGTTTTTAGGCTGGATCATCATACCATACTTCCACATATCCACTCAGAGGAAGATCTTTTCGTAATGGATGACCCTTGAAACCATAATCTGTCGCTAGCGCTATAGGATCGGTTTTGGGGGGTATAAGCTTGCTTCTTCACAAGCTTATACCCGCCCCGATCGGCAGCTTCCGGGTCTCCCCATCTCTCCTAAACTTCCCCCAGTCATCGGCCCGAGCTGTATGAGGCAGAAACTCGTCCCACGTATGGTTCTTCATTATCTGCATATGGCCTTTTTTTCCTAGGTGCTCATTTTGTATGGGCTTTTAGTTTAATGTTTTTTTTTGCTTGTTTCAGTCCATACCCTGAGTTGAGTGGACTAACTAGATGTTAAGAAACGCCCTGGGCATGTAAACCTCCGGTGGATTGGTCAAATCCTAATACATAAGCGACCACATGTGATGTAGACTCCCTTTGATGTCTACAAAATGAACACCCCCTAATCAGTAACTCAATTTAGGAGTTTAGACAATCTTTGCATTCCAATGAGTCTCGCATGCTTTATAAATGTAGATTTGGGCAATAACTTGGTAAACAAGTCTACAACATTATCTGCTAAACAAGCCTGATTCACATAAATATTCAATAGCTTTTGTTGTTGCTGATTTAAGAAAAACTTTGGCGAAATGTGTTTCGTGTGATCACCCTTGATGTATCCCAACTTGATTTATTCCATGTAAGCCACATTATCCTCATAGATACAAGTTGGTGCTATCGTAGTAGAAGGTAATCCACTAGATCCTCTACTGTGGTGTTTGATTGCCTGAGTCAGACACACTTCTTAACAACTTCATGTAAAAAAATGATCTCTGAATGATTCGAGGAAGTAGCAACAAGGGTTTGCTTTGTTTATCTCCAAGAAATCACTGTGTTCCCCATGGTGAATCATAACTTATTTGCTAATGTCTTTTGTGTGGGTCAGAGAGATACCCAGCATCAGCAAAATTATCCCAGACATCATAAGGTATCTTTGAGTAGTGGACCGCATTAAATTGAGGTACAATACTTGCAACTGGGGGGGGGGGGGAGGGATCTCAACGGGTTGAAACTTTTACTCGACGGGTCGAATGATTGCTTCAGGTTGATCCAAGGTGCATTCTTCGACGGGTCGAGATATCCACTTGACGGGTCAAATGAAACCTTCGGGTCTGTCAAGGGTGCAATTTTCAACGAGTCGAAAGTTCCATATTCGGGTCAAAAATTTCAGGACCTACATGATGTGATTCATCCATCCATTTTCCAGGAATTTCAAATTTCTCTCTTTATTCTTTTTAGGGAAAGAACAAGCCCAAGTCAATGGAACCCTTCAAGTATCTACAGATGTGTTTTACACCAGTCCAATGATGTTGTGTTGGCGCAGTGATAAATCGAGCTAATAAGTTCACATAGAATGCAATGTCTAGTCTAGTACATTAAGCTAAATACAACGAAGCTCCAATAACACTAAAGTATGGTACATCAGCTGCCAAAAGTTCCTCATCGTCATCTTTCAGACTAAGAGTATATGTTTTGTTCATGTTAAATTGTCAGAGCATCTTTTGGACATAAGCAGACTAGTGAATAAGTATTCCACCAACTCGATGTTTCAACTCTAAACCAAGACAAAATCGAGTTCTACCAAGGTCTTTCATCTCAAACTCGAATTTCAAGTAGCCAACTGTCTCATTGATTTCATCAAGAGACCCAATGATATTCATATCATCAACATAGACTACTACTATGGCAAATTCTGTTTCTACCAAAATTCTAGTGAGAACTAGTGAAACCCCAAAAGAAGATATGACAATCTTCCAAGCGGATTGCTCTACTTGGTTAAGGGTAAGTTGTAAAGGCAAGGAACAAACATCAGAGGTGAAGTCGGGGAAACCCCCCAAACACCCTTCGATGCTTAAGTCAGGATGCAGTTGAAATAGAAAATGTGAACTGAGAATGGAAATGTATTTTATGACAAGTGTTATTGCTTAAACTTATTTAATAATAGGCGATTGACCTTTCTACTTACCACGGGGAGACCTTTCAGCTACTCCCTCAATGTGGGACTCGGTGCATTCATATTTTCCATTACTCGCATGCTTCCTACTTTTAGCCAAGTGTGTACGAAGTGCTAAGCCCAAGTACTTGTGCTAAGAAATCCTGAATTTATTCTCTTAATGAACACACATGGACACAAATCATCATTCTTGTGTGCTAGATTGCAGTTTCTATTTTTAAGGCGTAGTTTTTTGAAGGGTGACATTTGTTTTGTAGGAAAAGTGCCAAAGACATCAACAATAAAAAAGATGGAGGGGATGGAGAATGATTTGGAAAGGCTGATGATGCAAGCACTCAAATCCTAAAAAGCACAACTAGGGGAGATAGGCAAGTTCACATATGGTAGGGTCGTGAAGCAAACACCCGGTCCTGTCTGAAGAGGTGCAGAAAGAGCCCGTGATGATGCTTATAGCCACCGTTCATGAAGGAGAGCGAATGACGGATGAGAATATGGAAGAGGAAGTGGGCTATCTAGGGGAGGATGAGGATGGTCAGGTGGTGGAGTGGAGGGAACAACGAACTAGTGATAAGGAGGGCGGATCCAGCTGTCAGCGGTCGAGTGCGCACCCAGAGATGAGAGCGGTGGAGAAGGAACTTTCTTATAAACGAAGGCGAGTGGAACAGAAAAAAAGCGAAGATAGACAAAAAACTGAGAAAGAAGTCTGAGAAGCTACACTCGCCCTCGTCGCATTTTGAAATCAGCCTGCTCAAGGTGCCAATGCCAAATGAGGACGCAGTAGTCCTTGACAACGTGATGCCCACTTTGCAACTGAGGAAGAGCCCATTCTTTTGGCTCGCCATGCTCGTGTTCAAAGGAACGACTACTCTCTGGCCAGGATTTTTCAAGCAGGTGATCGAGGTTATGGATAGTAGGACTGAGTGTGTCCATCAGATCCAAAATTGATCAACCCCACCTAGAGAAAATATGCAAGCTATCCTGTCAGAGCACATCCGAACAGGCAATAAGCTTTTTGTGGCTTTAGAGGATGAGTTCATTGAGTCACAAACAACGGAACTGGCTGCACTTCATCTAAAGTATTACCTTCTTCAAGGTGACCTAAAGAAGGTTGAAGACTCAGAGAGGTGCCTGAATAAGAAACTGAAGAAGATAGAAGCCCTTGAGGAGAAGCTCAAAATGGAGTAAAAGGCCGCCGAAGATGACTTTACAAAGTTGAGTAAAGAGAAAGGTGATGCGAAGTGGGCGTTTGAAGAAAAAGTAATTACCCTAGAAAAGGAGCAAGCGAAGCGGGATACTGAGCAAGCGAAGCTTGAAGAAGAAATTTGTTCTCTCTGCGAGCCCGTTAACCGCATGTGCAGCCTGGTGCCGAACCAAGATGCCTAAAAACAAATGAAAGCGAAGCCAGTGGAGGCATATAAGAAGGGCAAGAGTCAGGTTGAGTGACAAAGAGTATGGACTGAGGCTCAAGGAAAACTGTTTGATTAGATGAAGGAGTCCCCCTACTTCATTCGGGCACAGTTCAGGAAGGATAAGGGCCTATAAACCGGGAGACGTCTATTTTTATGTTTTTGTGTTTGTTATGTAAAGACTATGGTTTTTGTTATTTGGTTCATGATTCGATAGCCCATAATGGCAGACAAATTGTTTTGCTCATAAGACAGATCTACTATTTTGTCGTATGCGAAATATATGTAATCTTTGAATCGTATGATCATGCCGAGGTAACACTTAGTTTTTATCAAAGGGTTTTTGAGCGATAACTTGATAAAATCCAAGAACTAATTCACACCCTCATTGATTGAACATTATTTCAGTACAAAAATAGTGAACAAAGATATAGGTAGGGATAATGTCCACCACTGGTGGTTATAGTTCAAAATCAATGATAGTATTTTCGAAGGTATGCCGAATTCCAAGGGTGTGGTAGGATGCACCCATCAGTGTCTCTCAAATAAAAGATGCCTGGGTGGACCTCTTCAACAATCAGGTAGGGACCTTCCCAAGTTTGGTAGAGGCTTTTGATGGAAGTCTGAATTACTCTTCATCACCCAGTCCCCAATGCAAAGTGGGCAGACACGCTCACGCTGGTTATAGAGGCGGGCTACCTTCTGCTTGTTTACTACATTGCATAAATGAGTGGCATCTTGGTGCTCTTCAAGTAGATCATTGTCTAGGTGGAGGTTGCCTCGATTAGTTGTTGGTTCAAAAACAGTGACCTGAGGGCTCTCATAAGTGATTTCGACCAGCAGTAATGCCTCAGAAGTTAAAGCAAAAAGGGTTTCTTCTATTGTAGTGGTGGCAATTATGCGGATGGAATATAGGATGCCAGATAGTTCATATACCCAAATTTCAAATCTCGGGTCGCCCTTCTTGATATCACATATCTGCTTCTTCAGACCGTCTTTGATGATTTTATTTGCCACCTCTAGCTGGCCATTGCATTGAGGATGGGCTAAAAAAGAGAATTGGACCGTAGTCCCCAATTTCTTACAGAACTGGATGAGATGATCATTATTGAATTAGGATCCATTGCCAGTAATGGTGTTGATTAGAACGCCATAATGACAGTAAAGTGTGTGCCATAACAGCTTGATAATTTTATCAGTGGTGATCTTTACCAACGGTTCCGCTTTGATGAACTTGGTATGATGATCAATAATGACCACAATAAACTTGTATTGGCCTCACATATTGGGCGATTCCCCAATGAGGTCGAGTCTCCGTTGGGTGTAGGGTATAAGTGATATGATTATACGGAGCGGGACTGCTGGCAGATGACTTTTGTGTGCGTGCAACTTGCATTCGCTACAATTCTCTTCAAGGTCGATTGTGTCTGTGTGTATCGTTGGCCACCAGAAACCACAGCGAAGAACCTTATGGGTGAGGGATTGAGCTCCAATGTGATGCCCGTATACCCCGCTGTGGACTTCTAGTAATATCCCACGCCTAATATTTAGATTGACACATTTCAAGTTTGGCCATGTGCGTCCGTGTTTGTATAGTTGGCTGCCTTGTATACTGAAATTACCCACTCAAAGACGATAATTCGTGCCTCAGTCCTGTTGGGTAGGAGTATACCTTTAGTTTTGTAAAGATATATAAGATCTAGCCAGCTTGGCTCAGCCTCAGTGATTTGTAATAATTCGGCATAAACTTTTACAGTGCTTGGCTTTTTTAGAACCTCGAACCGTCTTTCTGACAATGTGGAATGTATTTACAGCTTAGCCTGAACCAAGCAGAGCAATCCACTCGGAAGATTGTCATCTCTTCTTCGAGGGTTTCACTAGTTTTTGCTCGAATTCTGGTAGAAACAATTGGCGTTGTCTATGGGTTCTTTCTCCCCCGCATCAGCAATAGCCCATTCGCTCTCCACTAAAGCTATGGAGCCAACCTCCGCTCTCAGCTTCATTACCAAAGCCGCCCAACACTTAGGGGCTCCAAACGATGACATCCGAGAGCGAAGGTTGGCTCCATAGCTTTAGTGGAGAGCGAACGGGCTATTGCTGATGTGGGGGAGAAAGAACCCATAGACAACGCCAATTGTTTCTACCAGAATTCGAGCAAAAACTAGTGAAACCCCTGAATAAGAGATGACAATCTTCTGAGCGGATTGCTCTGCTTGGTTCAGGCTAAGCTGTAAAGGCAAGGAATGAACATCAGAGGTGAGGACGGGGAAGCCTGCCAAACACGCTCCGATACTTAAGTCAGGATGTAGTTGAAATAAAAAATGTAAACTGAGAATGGAAATGTATTTTATGTCAGGTGTTATTGCTTAAACGTATTTAATAATAGGAGATTTACCTTTATACTTACCATGGGGAGTACTTTCAGCTACTCCCCTAATGTGGGACTCGGTGCATTCATATTTTCCTTTACTTGTGTGCTTCTTACTTTAGGCCTAGTGTGTACTAAGTGCTAAGCCCAAGCACTTATGGTAACAAATCTTGAACTTGTTCTCTTAATGAACACATATGGGCACAAATCATTGTTCTTGTATCCCTTCCTAATCAAGTAGTCACTTAGACGTGTGTACCACATCTTATCGCAATCTTTCAATCCATATAATGAACGCTTTAATCTTATCACATAAGCAATCCATGATGTAGAGTTGCTTGAATTGGTTATGACTGCGTCTTCCAGCACTTTCATGTATATCTCTGAATCAAGGTTTCCATAGAGATATGTTGTCACCATATCAATCAGCAGCATGTTCTGTTTTTCGGACAATACCAAACTGGCAAGGTACTGAAAAGTAATGATGTCCATGACCGGAGAGTATATCTCTTCATACTCAATGCTAGGTCGTTGAGAGAATCATTTTCCCACAAGTCAACTTTTATACCGCATGACTTCATTCTTCCCATTACGCTTTCGAGCAAAGACCCATTTATGTGCTACCAACTTCACATTAGGTGCGCATAGTACTACCAAACCGAAAACATGTATTTTCTTCAAGGAGTCTAGTTTAGCCTGTATTGCCTCTTTCCATTTCGGTCAATTGCACTCTTTTGACATTCAGCAATCGAGTGAGGTTCTACTTCGTCGTCGACACAAAGGAATCCTGTGGACTAACACTAGGTGTTGTAGTTGGCTTAGAGGCCGAAATCAGATTAACACTATTAATCGCATCTATCCCGTCAAAATCGATTAGTATTTCCACATGTTTCTTTGCTCTAAAAAACGGATGACCATGAAAAATTTTCAAGATTTTGATCATCATATCCCAATCAAGATGTCCTGGTCTGTAGTGCCAAACCTGATATGAGGCTGAATCACACACAGTAGTGAGAGTGACTGCATTGGATTCAATGATCCGAACCGTAGTAAGATATAATCCATTACGAATTGCTCATAATTTCTCCAAGGTGTGCTTTCTGCCATACTCCTCTGAAATTATGCATAAGAATTTTTTACCATCCTCACAATGAGTTTCCAAATATAAATCGTTGGCTCTAATGTCCTTAAAACTTAGCAAGGTTTGATTGGTTTTTTGTGCGTATAATGCGTAAGTGATATAAAATCTTGTTCTACGTGGTAGCAAAAATTGTGTTGAACCACGCCCTTATATAACATGCGCAGAACCAATCATGGTTGTCACTAATGAAGTGTATGACACAAGATCCATAAACAATTACTTATTCCGTAATATAGTATGAGTAGTACCACTATCTATTAGACACTCGATCTCGCCTTCAAATATCTACAAAAAAATGTGATTTAATTAGTCTTAAAGACTTTGTCGAACACTTTAAGTAAAGACTAAAAGATTTTCCAAATGATGGTGACCCTTAAAAAGTGTTGATATGTCATAAACAAACCGATATAAAATACATCAAAGACACCCAGTCCAGGTAGAATTTTGACAAGTCGAGTAATCCACTTAACAGGTCAAAATAACCCAAAATAAACTTTGATTTTCTGATAACCATTTTTGACGGGTCGGAGATGTTTATTGACGGGTCAAAAATTGGAAAAAAAATTCACAGTGGCTGACCTTCAACGGGTCGAAGAAAAACCTAAAACCGTATCGAATTTTAGATATCTTTTCCAACAGGTCAAAGAAAAGTTTCGATGGGTCAAAATTGTGACATTTTGGAGACAGTAGCTTGCATTCGACGGGTCGAGGAAAAATCTTGATGGGTCGAAGGTTCTATTTAGTGTACCAAAGAACTGCATTCAATTGGTCGAATGAAAACCAAGAAAAAATTTCAACGGGTTGAAAAAGTGCCAAAACCATTCCAGGGTGTGACATTTGATCGTTCGAGAAAAAATCTCGACGGGTGAAAAATTCTCAGAACCAAACCATCATCTCTTTTGTCTCGTTGTTTATGGTATTTTGGGGTCATAATGCCCTAGAATTTTGTAGAATTTGAACCATTCAATCAATATGTATGAGCATAACCATTCTTAACACTTTCAAATACCGAAAGGAAGAAATTTTATTACTTTGCCAACATCAAAACTTACATCAAAATATTGTTCTTATTCAATAACCATAACTACAACTAGAGTCAAATAAAAAACTAAACTTGATTACATAGCAGAATCATAAGCCAAATAGACTTATCAAAATTCGTAGTCTCTAAGCTTGCTTTAGGGATATCTCCTACAATTAGATTGGCTTCACCGGCATCTTCCATCTCATAATCAGCATAGTGTGTCTCTTTTTGTTTTGTTTAGTATTGTTGACACATCTTATAGGTATTCTGGATATCCTTTGGTGCTTTGCATTTTTTATGCATATGTGTAGTCGCAGCACACTTATAGCAAGGTGCTAATCAAGAAGCAGAAGTTGAAGAATTCCCACCATTCCTAGAACTAGAATTGGATTGATTCTTGTTGGAGTTGTTGTCATGGCGAGTCCATGTCAAATTCTGATTATTTTGTCCTCTACCATGACCTCTACTACATCCTTCTCTACTACCATGAGTTTGATAAAGTTTAGAAAGTTAGTTCCCCTTATGCTTTTATGCCTTCCCACCAGTGTTGTAGGTTTTATGGAATTTCTTTGTACCAGCTGACCAAGCATTATTGTGGACAAGGATCTCGTGATGCATCTCTTTCTTGGCCATCACACTCATAAGATCACTGAATGATCTAAGTCTTCCTTGCTCATAATCAATGCAATATTGATGCACAAGGATGTCCATAGAAGTAGGGAACGTGCTCAAAGACTTCTCGACCACAGCTTAGTCAGTGTTTATAATGTCACAAATGACAAGCTTTGACTATAGCTCTAGCATATCTTGATAAAAATAATTTATCTTAGGATAATTCAATAGCCGGATCTATCCCATTTTTCTAGTAGCTCTGTAAGTTATGCGACATGCACATTGTTAAACCGTTCTTGTAAAATCGCTCACAAATTCGCGGGGTCATCCTTTACTAAGTACTATTTCCTTAGAGCAGGATGAATATGTCTCCTAAGAAACATAAGAAATTGAGTTTTTCGAGCTAGGTGACCTCGTTGGCTTCAGTGTCAAGTGGTAGTGGTTAGATGGTATCAATGAAACGTTTACCAAGAAGAGTATTCTTAATGTTTGATATCATCTATGGTATTCTGCTCCTTGAATGTCAATGATATCAAATTTTGGCATTGTCGGCTCAGTCATCTACAAAAGACAAGAGATGTAATTAGTATCCAATTGAATGAACCACAATCACTAATATTAAGTTTAGGGAATAAGAATTATGACCAATGATGTTTGGTCACAAAAATTGATGCAAAATTGGTGGCTTCATACCACTCCTCAGAAAACTGTGACTGTTAAATAGTCACAAAGATCAACTTCCCTTATTCCAATGTCAAATCACAATTAACCGTAACTCTCCCAGAACCATCACTAATCTTAAACCTTGAATAAGAGGTGATTAAATCTCCTTCACTTATACCTGCATTAATCCATAGGAATTAGAGACATATTATAATTCATGGTATTTAAACCTAAATCTAAAACTAGATCTAGGGTGTTGCAATAATTAAGTTTTGCAACCTAATTCTAAATTGAAGAAGGTTAGTTGATTTACCTTGAGGGTGTCATGCTCAGTATGAAAACTTTGCTGAAAGAAGTTTGAAGCAAGAACAAAATTTGGTGATGGGAAAAGCTTCTGACGATGGTGATGGTGCTCCGACGGTGATGGAGAATCCAGCAATGGAGGTTGTAGTGTTAGGGGTTTGGGGTATTTTTCAGTTTAGGGTTTGAGTTAACTATCAACTCAAGAGCTGCTGATAACGTGTTAAAGAATATAATAGATACGTAGAAAATATGATCTGAAAATTATATTTTATTCATTGATAGATGATCTTAAATAGGCATTACAATTTGTTGCAATCATTATCCCTATAAATCAGGGATTGAGAGAATATCTACTTCTATTCTAATTAGGATAAGACACACATCACAATATTATTTCTTTAAACAAATATCAATCTTTTTTATTGAGCGAGAATTGTCTCTTTCTCAGAGAAAGACAAAATAAATCACATACCTTCATCGTTTTTTGAATTTTTACTCAACAAGGTCTACCAAATATGTGTCTCACTTGTTTTTCTTCAATGTGGTTATCTTCATATATCTTATAATGCTTGTCATTATCAATTTTTTCAATTCAATAAGCACATGTCAAACTGTAGTCAAATTATTTTCTCGTCATAAGCACTAACAATTATCTTTTCACATGATACGCATAATGTATTTTCTTGAACACTCTCAATCATCATTTTAATATATTATAGAGACATTGTTTTCATCCACCGGATACTAGAATGAGGCAGTCCATATTTCTTATATAACAATGAGTGTCAACTGTTCACATTAACTGTTCAATATTGTCTTTTTGGTCCAACAAAATTGTGCGTGTGAAGCGTGCAGTACTATAAGCCACTCCCTTATCTGATCACTATTTTGGATCAAATTTTCACTCTTTATCAACCCTGATTTTCTATCACTCTCTCTTTCAATCTCTCTCAAATCAACTCTCGCATCTCTTTCTCTCTTGGTGATTTCAATCTCTCATCGATCTCTCGGTTTGTTGTTGTTTTGTTTACAAGGTTTGCAGTAACATGTCCAGTCCTCACATCTCTCGAATGACCTATCACTGCTTCTGCCAAGAAGATAGAGAACAACTGCATTGAGACAACAAATCACCTCACCCCAAGGTATCATTTTTATATATCAAGAACCTTAAAGTTTGAGTCTTTTGCTATGTGTTTTATGCATATTGTAGAAGAAAATTAGGGATTTAAAAAAGAGGAGGATATTCGTTGATGTAATATGAATGTGTGTGACTATTTGAGATTGTGATTCAAATAGTTTTGACCAATGTTTTAAAATGTGGCATGTAATACACGTTAAAACCCGATTCAAAGCAAGTTTATCAGAAAATGAATCGTTCTACCAAGAAAAGCTTAAACATGCAATATGTGTTAAAATGCGTAAAACACGGCGCGCAAGGCTTAAAACAGGTAAGCTTTAAAGCCGCATTTTGAACTTTTGAATTTTTTTAATTAGGCCCAATAGACCAAAACGACAATTGGGATTTAAGATAGATGACTTACCCGAGGGTTTCTATCTTATTCAATCAATTGGGGTTTCTATCTCAACATCCAAGTCCCCGCAACATCTCTCTTTGCTCTCTAGCTCAATCTTAAGCAAGATTGATTCCATCTTGTCCGGTGTTGGCGACATCTCTCTCTCTTACTTAGTATGACTTCTCATTGAATAGATTGACTTAATTATTTGAATAGGTTGCTTAGATAATTTGATTGGTCTCACTGTTTTCAATTTTGATTTGAGTATGTTACATTTTCTTCTTCTCTTTTAAATCAGAATTGATCTAATTGAAGTCGATTAAGTTGATTTGATGTTTATGTTTAGTTTTGAGACTTGATTTTTTATGTTTAGAACTTGAATATGTATGTTTGAGGTTTTTGAGCTTATATTTGTGTTCAAGACTGAATGTTTTATGTTTATTCCAAATATAGATATAAGTTGTTTTTCAAAAAGATTACGCATTTCGCGTTGAGGCTTCACATATGTGAAGCTCTCAATTAACAGTGTCACGTCCGCGTTTAGCATTTTAAAATATTGGTTTTGACTGAGCAAGTTTGGGCATTTTGCATGTTTAAGCTTTATGTTTTGATCGTCTATTTTGTTTTCTAAGGTTCTTTTGTACTCATCTATACTACGTTCTCTCTTTTTCCAGCTGGGTCTTTGCTAAGATATGTGAAAAATGAAGTTAATTAGTAGTTTTTTGTTTCATTTTCATTTTATATTTTCGATTTTTTGTTTTTTGAGTTTTATTTTATGTTAGGTTCAATTTGGGTGTTTGATACATGCAGCAATGCGTGTGACCTTGAGTGCCTATTGGGTTTTTTTGGATTTCCATTTATGGTATTATGTGGTGTTCTGCATTCCAACAAAGATAAATATGAGTTTCTATGACATGAGACTTTCTAATTTATAGCTTAATAAAAAAGTGGGTACATGTTATCTTTTAGTTCCAACATTGAAAATGTCCATCATAGCATCAAATCTTTGAATTGTCTTATCATTCTTTAAAAAAAATCCATGAAAACAAGAGCATAAATCTAGAGACAAAAAAATCAATTTACCTAACATTTATTTGCTTGATTTTTTTTTTCAATTTATACAGAGTTTTCTAAATTTGTGGGATTTATTCTGCTAATGACACTTTTCCTTTACCCAAGTGAATTCCGGCTGTGTGAAGAAGAGTAATCAAAATTATTCTTATTAATGCAGTGGAGTATACTTAGTTTTATATTTTGTGCAGAGAACTTACATGAAAGTGGTCGATGGCTAATTATGGAAGTCTAAGATTTTAGTGCGAAGATTATGCTCTGCAAGTCTTAGATTTTAGTTTCTCCCATCTCGCTCTTTCATGTGGTGGGTGGTGGATTATTATTGGTGATTGTTATGGGTAGTGGCTTCGTAGGTTTATTTTTTTTCTTGTTTGGGTTCACTCAGTCTAAAATCTATCTTTTGCATACATACAGCTAATAGAACCCTGCTAAGCAAAGACGAAGCGAACACAAAGATTCAAGGGTAAAGACACAAACCCAACTTTGAGCTTTCCTGGGTTTTTTTATCGTTGCGAAGATATGCATGATCGAGCCTTGATTACATGTCTCGTCATTCAATATGGAAAGTGATTGATTAAAAAATGGTTTATGGTTTATGATTAAAAGTGGGTTCATGATAGTAAATAGATTTATGATCGATTGTGGGACGTTGGGAATGATGATCAAGCTAAGAAAGTGATAGGATGAAAGCAAGACGGTGGTTTCTAGAGAAGCCATTTGTAAAAGAATCGAGAGTTGGTCCAATTAGTTCCAACGTTTCTTGATTCTTTGTAGCTTTGATTCATGAATTTTATAATTTGTATGTTGGTTGTATGACGTTGAATATATATTTTTAAAGTTTGTATTTCTTTGTTTGTTGGTTGTATTGTATTGAATTTATTTAGAATTTTTTTAAGTCCATACCTATTTTTTTGTACAATGTCTACAACTTTTCCATTATACATTCAATTTCAAAATTGATTTATTTTGAAAAATAAGCTTCTTATTTTGAAAAGGTTTTGAAAACTTTTGGAGAGTATGTAAAAGGACTTGCACTAAATAATGTCAAAAAAGGTAATCAAAGCATAGTTTATTACAATCACATTTCTGAGTTATTGATTTTGTACTGAATTTCTTAATAAAGATTATGATTTTCACTTTCCACCACCATATTCATGCTTGATACTTAATTGAAGTTTTAGCTTGATTTACATTTTTATAAGAGAGTGTATTAGATTATGATTGTGGTGTGGGTGATACTTTTCAGGTTGGATATAATAGTCATATCACTTGCCAAACATTCGAGGAGCTTACACTGTTTGGATCTATCATGGTGCTAAATACTTTTATTTTTTTTCTAATTTTCCACTCATGTATATGTAATATGATGTAAAGTAAAACTTCTATGATCTATCAGCTCTTATATTTTGTAAGTCGTAGCTTGCAAGTACTATCTTGAATAGTACTAAGTTTGTAAATTATAATCTATATATTATGGTTATTTATTTTTTAAATAAAATTAAACTTTCAAAATAACTATTTTTATCTTACTTTAACTTTGATGACAAATTGCGCCTCGACACAGACAACAACTTTAGTATTCTACACGCTGCAAGCAAGTACAGATAGATGTCATCCTCTTATGATCCTCACACAGTGGCATGGAGATGTGTAATATGTTTTCCCCATTTTATTTTTACTCCACTTAAGAATTAAGAAGGTGAGAAATTATAAAATTAACAAGTTGTAAGATAAAACTAATACTTGGACTCTATAAAACCCTAGGCTCCCAACTCTCAGAGATGACGCGATTCCTAGCGTCGCCTAAGAGATTGACTAGGCGTGATTCGATCACGACAATGTACCCCTATTGCACCTTTTGTGCCCTCTGTTTCCTATTTCTGATTCTAGTTCAGAATCCAACACCCAACCCCATTCCTAAACCGAAATCTTCCCAACTATGGCGACCTATAATGTTCCTTCATGGAATATGTGTGACTCAGACTCTGATACTAAAGAAGACGCTTTGTGACGTCTAGTGTTTTAGCCTATGTGAGGAGGATGAAGTCTCAATCGAGTAGGTGACGATGCAGGGCGATGCTGGATAGCAAATGAGCATGAGATGTGAGGACGAACGATATAGGGGCGGCGCTAGAATTAATCAGGAGGAGGATGACCGGCCGACATCGAGAAACTGTAGACGAACCAATCAACAATTTCTTCACCGGCAGCTAGTCGTTTAACCTAGTTAGGCTCCCTTGGTCCTCATGGGTACCATAATTCAAGTGGGCTCTTTGTGGGCTTAGGGTTTGGGACAGTTGGGTTGGTCCTTCTGTAATTTAGGCCCATATACAGCACTTCAATATTTCTCTCCATAAGGTTTGGCCTCCGAGCATTTTTTTAAGCGTCAGAGTTGGACGAGACAATTCATAACAAGATAGCACCCTCATTTTTGGGGACTCTTAGCGCCCTAATGTGAGATCTTAACGGCTATTGAAGTACGCATACGCAGTTAAAAGAATGATAGACTCACGAGATCCATTAATGACAGGAGCAAAATTGACCCGTGGGACGGCATAAGTATTACTAGTGATCTTGTATCTAACTGCACTGACATCTCCAGGAAGTGTCGATATTCAACTCTAGTTTGGTGTCATTTGTTTAGTTTTCTATAGAGCCTTTGTTTCTTATTTTTCTTAGTTTCAATCCTAGTTGTACTTAATTTTCGTTTAATGCAATTTTTTTAATTATCAAAACAGAAAGAAAAAAAACAAGTTGTAAGACGAGTCTTTATTCTTGTAATTTAGTCCATAAGTAGTCAATACTCCATAAAAAATATTCTTATAACTTTGAGGACAAAGTTACAAATTAAAAGACTTAGTAAATAACTTTGATGACTAATTTATTATTCAAGTTAATGCGCGTTACAAATTTTCCAATGAATAATTAATAATAGGAACAAAGCCACTTGGAGGCCAGCTAGCTATTGTGCTTTATTCATCGTCTGATGTTCTTATGTTTTTAACAAAAGACCAAGAATTGGAGAGACAATTAAGCGGTGCGAAAATTTTCAACCCAAATTAGCACATAAAATGGCATCCTCCTCAATATCTTAAGCTAAAGTTGAACTTTGATGAGTCATAATTCAAAATCATGCTGTCGGTGACTTTGTTATCAAAAATGCTCATTCTCCGCCATATATAACCATCACTAGTAAAATGGGCAAGACTGATATATATCCTAATGACCGAAGCTTTGGCCCTAACAGATGGCCTGGTTTGAATCAACGCTATGTCACTCGCAATTCCAATGATTTTCACCCTCCTCTTCTGGTGGAAGGAGACTCGAAAACTTTGATTGATGCCATCAACCACGTAACAGATCCTCCTTGAAAAATCAGCTCTATTATCCAAGACATAAGACATCTTTTGGAGCTCTTTCCATCAATTATTTTGTAGGCATATTCAGAGAGAAGCCAACTTTGTTGCATATATTTTAGATAAGCTATAATCAATAATATACTAATAAAGGATAAATCAATATCACAACGACTAAACACTTCTAAAACATCTACATTAACTAGCTATTTCTTGTAGGATCAACTGTGGATCGTATTGAAGGGAATTGTTATGTCTCGAACTCCATGCGTTCCTAACCTCTACTGAAACTCTGCAACCTGGGCATTTGAAACCAAAGGGTCCAGGGAATGACATTTCAAAAACATAAAATTGTTAGAGTGAGTGGACAAAAATAATATAACGTAAAAAAACTTTTAAAAATAAAGTTATGTCCTTCCACTGATTTTTTTGTGAAAAACTGTATGCAAGTGATGTAAAATCACATATTGTACTCAACAAGTAAACGTAAACATTGACTGGCTTTGAAGACAACAAAATTGACGGAAAACTGAAATCCAACTAAAGAGTGCTAAATCTAAAAACTAAAGATTTGAAACTGAATAAATTCATTAAGGTAAGAACCTAGGGACGTAACATCACGGGTTGTCTAATGTCAGTTAGGATCCTACCACCCATGGCAACATATGACTAACGTAACACACTAAAACATCTGGAATAACTTGATCAAGCAGACCGTCTAGTAACTGATAGCTCAAACAACATGGGTGTACCTATAAGAGGAGATGATCCAGCGGTCTAGCTAGTGCTTGTCACCTAATGTCGTCTAGGGTCTAGCTAGCCAAGATGACATTTGTCACTCGATGATCAGTCGAGTGACTCGTATGGGCATGTGTAAACTGATTTGAATTGAGCCTCCAGGGTAACGGATATAAGAGCCATAAACTAAAATATTGTAAACTGAGATTCATCTTAACTGGACATTGATTTGAGGGTGTCATACACTAAGCCACATCTGAACTGGATGCTAATTTGAAGGTGTCGTAAGCTAGAACAAACTAAACTCAAAATCAAACTAGCTGGATGGAAATAGTGAAACGTGGGCACTAAAGAGATTTAAGATTTATAACTAAGCTAAATTGAAAGCAATTTGCATAAAAAGTTTTCTTAATTACAATCATAGACACTAAAAATATTTAGGCACTTAGCTAAGCTAAACTGAATACATACAACATAAAGAACAAGCTGGGCTGGAAACTAAATGCTAATAATTCGACCGTAACTAATAGAAATCGTAAAACATAATTGCTAACACAAAGTAGATAGACGATTATTTCAAATTTTATCAACTCAGATACGCATCTATGAAAAGTAAGGGTCCCTTCACCTGGATCGCCAGATGCATTCCTCGTCGGTCACCTAGCTCAAACTTTGTCCTCGTTGTTCCTTGATAAACGACATGTCCCTAACCGATTAATCATAATACTATTGTCGTACAACTAAGGAAGAATTGGGAATCAAGATGGCAAGTCCATCGAGAGAACTCATATTGCAACATCGTTAATCGTGAGGAATCTAAATCCTTTTCGAATTCTACATATCACATGCTAGAAAATATTTGATGTACTGTGTTTCTCAAACTCAACTGAAGATAAGACCTAACTCAACATACGACGATCGCCTGTGTCGAAGTGTTGAGCCACCATGATTTAAAATCGACAAAACAATAGTTAGGAAACTTCTTGTCATAAAATGGACCTTCTATCGCTGGAGCTCCACCGCGCAAGATGGCATATGGGCCCCACGCGCTACCAGAGGCTAGTCAGCTCCAAAACCTGCAAACAATACACCATTCCAAAGGTCCCAACATGCTGATCAACTTTCATAACTGCGCCCAAGTCTATAAACTGAAAATGGTTGAAAACTACCTCGAAAGTCTGTGAGTTTTGCCAAAAATCACATGCGACCATCCCTTGTTGTATAGCCACGACACTACTCAAGACTTGTCGCATTTGACTCCTAGATGGACCGTCCCCATGTTGTCGTCGCCCAATTTTGGCCAGAACGTCATCGTCACTGACGGAGCCGACCCGGGAAACTTC
Organism: Geum urbanum; assembly: GCA_946800695.1. Taxonomy (NCBI): domain Eukaryota; kingdom Viridiplantae; phylum Streptophyta; class Magnoliopsida; order Rosales; family Rosaceae; genus Geum; species Geum urbanum. The sequence goes on along the minus strand of OX327013.1, from coordinate 5,710,720 downwards.
TCGGCCTCGATTCACCCTCAATTGGTGATGCATGGCAGTTTTGAGGGGAGAAGAGTAAAGAAGAGAAAGACCTGACGTGGAGGCCGAATGACAAAGATCTGATCGGGTCACATTTCAGGGTTGCGTCGCCGGGTCGCTCAATTTGTGTTCTACCCATCCCGGTGAAAATTTTGAATTTATAACCTAGGCTCATGTCTAATCTACAAAAAATCTGACGGTTCACAAATTTTCACCAATGGTAGCTTTTTAAATAATCACATGAACACTCCAAACTTCTAAATTCGTAACAATTAGCTCGAACCTCCAAAAAAAAAAACTATGCATGAGTTCATCATAATTTCCTTTATGACTTTTGTGAAGAAACTGAATCCAAATTCATCACATATAAAATGTCGAGTTTAGGTCGCGACGAACGACGAATTCTGATAAACACGCCAAAGCTGGATCGACTCATTAATAATCTCAACGAACAAAGATTAGCATGATAATGTAAGTTCGGACTGTTACAATCTACCTCCCTAATAATAATTTTGTCCTTGAAATTCACACAGTTGAAGGTCAACCCATAACTACAACTCTGCACTCCTGGAAGGTCCCATACGCACGATGCTTCCCCAACTGTACTAACTATATTGGTGCAATCTCTCGCAGGGATTTGGGCTAATTACTCAAACTACTTAAACACCTCAAGCTAAGCATTGGTCTGATATACAATGACATCAAAACTGTTAACTCGAAGCTTTTCGTAAACTGTTAACTGCAAAAACTCCAAGTTTAAGATTTAGCAAAATGATACCCAAGCTGCTTCGATGAAAATTTCTTAGGCTTGAGAACATGAACACGAATCTTTTACACTTTCCTAAAGTTTCCGTTTCCACCCCCGAACGTAAACGAAGAAAACACCAAGTTCCACCGATCAAATGTAAAACAGTAATGCATAACTCTGAAAGTCAGTATTGCCCACCATATCTCGTGAAGTGGCTGAACTGTGGGGAGATTCGATCTGCTTCAATTTCCTGACATGAAAGTGTCTAATATTGATCTTGTCCAAGGCTACTTATTCTAATCAAAATATGAAGGGGCTTAAATTATTGACATGAACGAAATCACTATGTTGATACACACCAAAGTACTAAGTACAGGGCATGCTTCTAACGTTAGTCTATTTATCATTCATGATAGTTGACACAAAGAACTCTGAACTTCTGACACAAGTTCGGGAAATCTCACTGATCCATTAACGCATTTGAAGGTCCACAAATCTACTTGTCTCTTTGAGAGCAACGACAATGAATAGTTCGACGCAAACAAGGTTAAACTTGAAACTGACATCGAAAAGAAAACTAGTAGAAAAAACACAACGTGAAAGGTCATCTAACCTTGCTTTATGAAAGGAACGGTTTTGAAGACTCAAAAGTGTGAGAAATTCTACCGAAAAATTCGGCATGGCCTATTCGTTTACGACCAAACTCAAAACATGCAAATTGTCGCTTTTTTCCAACACAAAACAAATAATCTCTAAAATCAACAACTCTAAAAAATCATCTAAAAATTCCCGAGTTCAAAATAAATTGCCACTATACACCACTGATCTAGGTTGCATGGAAACTTCAATGGGGAGGCGCTTCCTGCTACGGAAGCGGAAGTTTGCTGGATGCTCTCAGAAGCACAATTCCAAAAATATTCCTTTTAGAAGCATTTTGGAAGCATGATTCTAAAAATATATTCTTTTTAAAAATTTGATGTTTAATATTGGAAGCGCTAAATCGTATTTCACGAAAAATCATGAGAGAAGTTTAGTATTTTTTATATTTTAATCATATTATTATGCATGTACTTGTTTGAAAATAATAAAATTAGAATTAAATTCTAATCATCTTATATGTTACTTACCAAATTATATTTTTCTACATATGTATAATTATTTTTTTATTATATATTAGATTTTTCCTTCGCGTATCCATTTCCACTAAGTTTTGACAAAACGCTTCCGCGTTTCCTCACGCTTCACTTCTACACACCCGTACCCGCTTCCATGCAACCTACCCACTAATTATCCTACACATAAGTTCACCAAGAAGGAATGATACTGGTTGTTACTTTAAAATGTCAAGCAAACACAAATTGAATAATTGAATTGCTGTAAATCACCAGAATCCACCCAAGGGTGAAAAGTTGGAAAGACAAGAAGAAGAAAAATATACAAGAACTACACAAGATGAGATTCAGAAACGGTTCAGGTTAGAGACCTACAGTCTTGGCGAAAAATGAATTGCAAACTATTCTTGAGTAACTATACTATTTTTTTGTTTTGGTTTGACAGGGATTTTATTTGCATCAAATACTAAGTGAAACCTAACTAATCGAAGAGAATGAAATCGAGGCCAAGCTCTGAGAAGGACATAAATAAGAAGCTTTACTTAACGATATGAGGCGAAACAAAAGTGTCGAATCAGGACAAGATGGAGCAAAATGAAACTAAATGAAACAACTTCACAATAAAAGTCAATGCGGTACATTAGAGGCGATTTCGAAGTCTCACTACTAATTCAAATAACTCATTAACTACTACTTGACTTCTAACACTAAAACTTCACCACCGTTTGAGAGATCAACACTAAACATCGTCAACAACCTTTCAATCAACTGATGGGAACTAAACCAACCAGAAAAAGAGCTTAGAAGCTAAAGAAGGCATAACTATACTATGGAGCTAAACTTGACAGAGGAAATTGTGAAATCGGACTCGACAAGACACTACTGTGAAACTAAACCATATGACTGGTTATTAAGCCTGATAACTCATCCACATCAACGTCGAACTTCAATTGTGTTCAAGTGAGGAGAAATTCTAAAGAGACCACAATTTAGGTCTTAAAACCTTATTGACCCTCATGACTGCAAGAGAACAATTAATCACGTGGACACCAACCTCAAAGTCTGTTGATGGTCGACAACACCGCGCTTATTAGTGTCTTATTTGTGAGTGACTACTACCCAAGATCTTATGACGCAACTCTCATTTAAATTTAACTTAAGAAACCAACAACAACACAAGAGTCCCTAAGACAAAAAATGAAGTAGGCTCACAAGCTGAACATCACTCGAAACGATACATTATTCTAAACACCCTCTTCTGCCATAGAATTCAACTGCGTAAAAGACTCTTCTAGAATGATACAAAAATTACTACTTTGCTACGCACAAGTGGACTGAGTCAAAAGAACAAAAGTATGTTCGCAAAACCACTACGCTTCTTGCTGTAAAAGACGCTAGTGTTGGAGAGCAACCACTACAAGAAAAACGGATTTAGACCACGGAGCATTTCCGTCGTCTAAGTGAAGTTTTCCGTCGTCTAAGTACTTAGACGACGGAATCTCCGTCGTCCAAGGTCCGTGCTCCAAGTGCTGTCGTCCAAGCACTTGGACGACGGAGATTTAGTTCTCCGTCGTCCAAGTTCACTTGGACCGCGGACGTTCTCCGAGGCCCAGGTAAACACCTGGACGACGGAGAACTAAATCTCCGTCGTCCAAGTGATTACCTGGGCCATGGATATTGACATGTTCTCCGTGGCCCAGGTAGTCACTTGGACGACGGAGAACTAAATCTCCGTCGTCCAGGTGTTTACCTGGGCCTCGGAGAACATATCAATATCCGTGGCCCAGGTAGTCACTTGGACGACGGAGATTTAGTTCTCCGTCGTCCAGGTGACTTTTTAATTTTAAAAAATAAATAAATTGTAATTAAATATTATTAATTTAATTTTTTATTAATTAAATTTAAATAATGAAAAATGCTAAAATTAATTTTAATAAACTAAATTTTGAATATTACTTAATTATTAAATAATTAAAAATAATTTGTACATACATGAATAATCGAAAAAACCCATAAATTAAAAATTAAAATATTGTTCGGAATGCGGAAAGAAACGAGATAATAAACTACTAGCTAGCTAATACACTAGAGGAGCAGAAGCACCGCCGAGTCCTCCGCCTCCAGCCAGGTCGTTGTCATCGGGGTGTGGGTTCGGAGGAGGTTGACATACTTCTCGATTTTGTTGCATGAGGGCGATGAGTTGGGCTATTTGTGCTTGTTGTTCGTCAAGTTTTTGCCGCATGGATTGATTCTCCTCTCGTGCCAGTCGAGCCTCTTGAATGGCTGCTTCGACGGCCGCAGCCTGAGTCCTTCTCCGCTGGCTCGAACCTCCCGTAGATGATGAGTCGGAGGTCGTCGACAAATCTCGTACCACCCTAGGCCCGAAGTGCCTAACCTCCTTGCCAGCTCTACGACCGTAAACCTCATCGGCGATTGCAATTTGGCTCTCTAAGGATAGAGGAGGCAGGTCTTCCAGCGGCACATCTGGGAACGCAAGCTGAGTGTTAGCCAACTCTTCCTGCGCACGCTCTATCACCCTTGCATACAAAAGAATAATTAATTTATTATAATGAAATAATATTTAAATAATAATTACTATAATTAAAAGCACATATATATATATCACTTACGCCGCATTGACTGGCTTCATTATCGAGCCCAGGCGTCACGTACACGCTTATGCTTGCGTCAAGATAAGGGTGTTTGGAGCCCTTATCCTTGTGCTCCTTGGTTATTTGAATGAACTGTTTGGCGCCGGTAGTATGGTGTTTGTCCTTCTTCCCCCGGTTGGCTTTGTTGACACCGGAGAATTTCTGTTACACAACATAATTAAATCATTAAAAAATTATTAACTAAAATTTAAATAATTCAATTATCTTAATTGAAATAAAAAAAGTAAATTAACACCTTCAAGGAGTCATCGGCAAAGTGGTTACACAACCACTCCCACTCATCTTCTCTATCCCCACGCAGCTCTACGGGGGGAGGTAAGGGACCGTAAGTTTGGAAGTACTGATGGAGCCTGTACTTCCAATCTTTGTAGATGGAGTTGGCGGTTTGGTTGATATGCCTCAACATCGCCGGTGTCGGATCCACCGCAAATTGTTCCTATCAAAAATAAATAGAAAATTATAATCGTATATATTATGAAATTATAACTAATATTAACAATATTATATAATAACTAAATTGGACGTATTACGTACCGAAAGATCTTTAAAGACTTTCGCCTTTTTCATTATCCGGCGCCTCCTTCCAAGTAGGGGCAGTGAGACGAACTCGGCTACAGACGATTGACCCTATGCTATGCGCCCCGAGAGACTTGCTAGCTGAGCTGTGGGAGGGCCACCGGTGAATTCGTCGTAGGGCAAGTCGATCTTTTTCCCAGTCGCCTTGCAAATTTTCTCCGCTTTGCCCCCTTTAACGAGACCCCGAGTCCTTTTCGGTTCCGGGTCAGTGGGGGCCCTCCTTAGCCTACGCCGGGCGCTGAACATGATTGATTCGGCGGTCGAGGACGCCTGAGTACTTCCCGTTGAATAAGTACCGGGCATCGGAGATTGGAAGGGGTCGACGTCATCACCGTCGGAGATAAATGGGGCAGACGGAATTTCCCCAATAGGCGCCGCCTCCGAACCAGATGAAGGGTCCGGATTGAGGGCGTCGCTGCCCTCCTGTTGAACCCAACCGACTTGGTCCGCCAACATTCGGAGCATGGCATCTTCTGCCTCCTGTTGCGCTTTCTTCTTGCCGGATGGAGCCATTTCAACCTAGGAGTACATTGTTAAAATACCTACTTACCATAATAATTACAAGTGCAAAATTTACACTAATTAAGTACGGTTAAGATTTAAATAGAGTACACTAGCTTAGATTTTTTGGTCGTTCAATGGACGTGCGACCCGCGCGATAAAGTGCAAATTTTTAATTAATCAGCCTTGGTTAAATCGAAAAACATGGCCAGTTAGGGATAGAGATAACGCGAGAGGCAGGACTAATTTGGACAAAAGTCTTTCTTAGTCCAAATCCTGTCACCAGTCATAACCCGTTTCTAGACACCATGTCCGACATTCGGCCAATTTTTCAAAAATTTACGCTCCCTCAAGTCCTTTGCAAACTCCGCCCTCAACCTCGTGTACATAACTTCACTTAGGTTATGGTGTGCGGTGATGAAATCCACACATCACGAGGGGTTAAGGTGATAAGCTAGGAAAAGAGGCGCCATCTATTCCAAAGAGTGCGACTTAATAAACCAAGCCTATGTACTAAATTTAAATCGAAGACGTACTACCATGCAATTTACTAGAAAATACACGTAATTATCAATTAATTAAAACAATAAATAATTACAATAATAAATTATTATTTATCATGCATTTAATAATAATTATTCATTTACCAACATAATTAATTATTATTAACAATTATTTAATTTTAACTAATAATTATTCATTACCAAATAATTAACAACTAATAATGATTACTAAATAATAATAATAACAACAAAATAATTATTATAATTACAACTATTTATTATTTAAAACTAATAAATTAAAACTATTTAGAAATTAAATAATTAATTAAATAAAAAAAATGTTAAAGAGTTAAAAAAAATAGAATTATTACCTCGTCGGAATTTCGCCGGAATATCGGAAGAGTAGAGTCGTCGGAGAGGGGGAACCACGCCGGAAATTTGGTCGTCGGAGCGTCGCCGGAGGAGGATCGCCGGAGGAGAGGAGAGGAGATGGAATGAGAAAAGGAGGGAGTGAGCAGTCCTATATATAGAGTTTCACTTAGACGACGGAGCACTAATTTCCATCGTCTAAGTGCACTTGGACGACGGAAACAGTGTTTTCCGTCGTCTAAGTGAAGAGTTAAAAATTTTCGAAGCGGCGCGTAATTAAAGGGCGAGAAGTTTCACCCTTCATAAATTTGGACTTAGACGACGGAGAATTGATTCTCCGTCGTCTAAATGGAAATTCAAGCGGCGCCGAAAATTGAGGCGGTAAATCGAACCGCCATGATTTTCGACTTGGACGACGGAGAATGACGTTCTCCGTCGTCCAGGTGAACACCTGGACGACGGAAAACGACATTCTCCGTCGTCCAAGTCGAATATTCATTAAAATAAAAAATAAAAAAAAATCGAACCGCCATGGTAAATTGAACCTGGACGACGGAGAACGTCATTCTCCGTCGTCCAGGTTCAATTTACGTTAAAAAAAATTTTAAAATTAATTCGCTAGGAATTTAGCGATCTGTCATTCGAGTGAAATAGTCGTCCAATATCGATGAACGCATCGTATATCTGAACAGTTAAATTTGAACCGACAAATAATTTTTCGTTTTGAAAGTTGTTAAGTATCGACTAATCCTTACGACTTAAGTGTTCAGGAGTAGAGGCTCATTTGCAGCAGAGTATTAACGAAATTGAATTTGGACAAAATAACCGTTGGATATGTTCGTCGTAACATAATATATAATTGTCTTCAAAGGACCATAAAATAATAAGTTCGGGAAGGGTTTCATCGGCACAGTCAACCGCAAAACCGAGAATTTAACAAACCGGAAACGTGGATACAAGGCATTTCGCAACTCCGATTTTCGAACCGTCGAAGCTCACACACCAAGAATTATTTACTCTAAAGTCTTGACGAAGAGAATATGCATTGGAAGAAGGTCTAGATGGTCGTTGTCTTAGAAAAATTTACGATATCTGCACCTGGACGACGGAGATGAGATTTTCCGTCGTCCAGGTGTATAGACCCTAAATTTAGGGGTTAGGGGTCCTTAGGGTATAGGGTTTAACACTTGAACGACGGAGAAGGTCATTCTCCGTCGTTCAGGTACACACTTGGACGACGGAGAATGACCTTCTCCGATGTCCAAGTTCTAAAACCCGAATTCAGGGGTTAGTGCCTTAGGGTTTACGGTTTAGGTCGTCCCCGGTCATTTGTGTGTCCGTTCAATTATTCTGATTCAAAAATATAATTAAAAAATTGATCGATCGATCCGATATATCTGCTAGATTTAGGGTCCAGGATTTAGGGTTTTATATGAGATTGAGATTTGGCGGGGCGCCAAAGGTGAAAATGGCGGGGGACCTAATATAAACGTCGACGGAATATCTCATCTTCGTCGTCCAGGTGTATAGACCCTGAAATCAGGTGTCCGTTCAATTATTTTGAATAAAAAATTAAATTAAATAAATGATCGATCGATCCGATTTGCTAGATTTAGGGTCGAGGATTTAGGAAGATAGCCAAAATACCCAAAGGCGACAACCTGCAATTAATTTCTCCGTTGTCCAGGACATATAATTCGGATTAATTATATTAACGTAAACCTGCATCGATCATATATTACAATAATTACAATAATTAATTACCAATTAATAATCCTCGTCGTATGACCGTACTCTTCGTCATAATCGTCATCGTCCTTATCCCCGTTAGACGACGGCTCATCCTCGTCATCGTACTTAACATCGTCCGACGAATAACCTGAGTCCTCGTCCGCGTCCTCTTCCTGCTCGTCTTCTTCATCTACCTCATCGATAATCTCATCTTCAGTTAGATCTGTACAACCATCAGGCATGGGTAACCGTTCACCATCTTGAACCAGGTCCATTATATCGGAGCGGATGACAGAAATATTAGGCTCTTGATAGGCAGGAATGTCTCTTTCTGGTTCAGCAGCATCTTCAGTCGTCGCCGGTGTCCCTTCAATTGTCTCTGTATTCCATATTCCTCGGTGAGAGATATGGTTCAGTATTTTCCACCATTCACCGGCTTTCGGATCGTCGAATAGAACACCTGCCGAACTAAGGTGGCGAGAGCGAAAGGCTCATCCTCATACCAGCTAGAGTTTGTATCGACTGATAATAGTCCCAGGTCTTCCTTTGTACGCTTGAACCATCTGCACTTGAATAGGAAAATGTTGACATCATTCCCGTAACATAGCTGAACCACATATACAATAGCCCCGTAATATAGATCATTGTCTTTCCCAACCGCTACCCCACTGTTTTGTGTTCTTCTTCCTTCGTCTCGGGCCAATGAATGGAACTTTACACCGTTCACAAAACATCCGGGATAAATATAGTGTTTAACCGGCTTCCCTGCTAGCAAGTGCTTTGGCCATGACCACCACCCCCCGTGGTTTTCAAATTTTTGCAGATCAATCATCTGCAAAAAAGGGCAAATTAATATAAGGGTTTAATTTGGACTTTCTCCAAACATGATCGATATGTACGTATATAAATTACTAATTAAATACCGAGAGGTACGTACGTACCCATTGAAAGAAATAATCGAGAAACTTCTTCTTAACCATTTTCTCAATCCACGCCGAACTCTTGTTTTGATTTAACGCCTGAAGCCTCTCCCTGTATGACATCATGTACGGCTCAACTTCGTCACAGTCTCGCAACACTACCCGATGTGCCTTAATAAGTTCTTCCCTTGTTAACGATTCCTTTAATACTCCTCTAAACGGTCGGACGACATTGGTGACGACAGAAAGATTGATGCGGGCACTGCGATCGGAGGCAGTGGGAGGTGGTGGATCTTTGAGGTACATGTTGCAGTAAGTAACACACTGATGCATTAGGTATGTCTCTGCTATGGAGCCATCCGGGGCCGACCTGTTTTTGACGAATGACTTATACTGTCCAAGCTGTCTACAAAATCAAACGTACAATAAGAATAAGTACATATAGCTAGCTAGTAATCTCCAGTGGAACAAATTAATTAGTTGTACGTACCTTTCTTGAGGATACATCCAAGTGTACTGGACCGGACCAGAAATGAGCACCTGCTTGGGCAGGTGGATCATTAGGTGAATCATGATGTCAAAGAAAGCAGGGGGAAAAATCCTCTCTAGTTTGCAAATGATGTGCACAATTTGTTGTTGCAATTCCACCACATCTGACTTCTTTAATTCTCTGGCGCATAACCTCTGCCACCACCTACACAATGCCACAATTGGTTCTACGACGTCACAAGGCAAGTATGGTCGAATTACCACTGGAATCAGACGTTGCAGCATAACGTGATAGTCATGTGTCTTTAGACCCACAAACTTGTGTTGCACCTCGTCCACTGCTCCAGTTATAGTAGCTGCATACGTAGCCGGATAACGAACGCCCTTAAACCAGTGAAATACAGAACGTCTAAGCGTCGGCTTCACTGTGTAAGGTGCAGCTGGCATCTTGTTGTACACTCATTTCCTATCCCTTCTCAACCACAAGGGACGACGTAGATTCATTGATTCCAAATCTTTGTGCGCTTTGGGAGTATCTTTAGTCTTGAACTTAATACCGAGAATTGTTCCCACCACGCTGTCGCACACATTCTTTTCTATGTGCATCGCGTCCAAGTTGTTCCTCAGCTTCAACTTCGACCAGTAAGGGAGTTCAAAGAATATACTCTTGTGATCCCAATAGCTCAGATCATGTGGAGGAATTGGATTGCATTTCTTTACATCCGCGTCATTGCTCAAAACACCAAAGTCGAAATAGCTCAACCTCTCTAAAATCTCTTCGCCCGACCAACTACGGGGTTTAGGATTGTTCTCTACCGTCCCGTCGAAATGAGCTTCATCCTGTCGCCAGGGGTGGTCGTGAGGAAGCCATCTACGGTGACCCAAGTAACAGACCTTCCCCGCGTGCCAACTAGAGTTCACGTCGTCCAAACATATAGGACATCCATTATATCCTTTTGTCCTACAGGCTGCTAACATCCCATACGCTGGAAAATCGCTGATCGTCCACATTACGGCAGCCCTCATCGTGAACATCGTGTCAGTGAATTTTTCATAAGTTGGGACTCCATTTTTCCACAACAGTTTCAGCTCGTCGATCAAAGGTCTGAGGTAGACATCTAAGCACTTCCCTGGAGATTTAGGACCTAGAATTAGTACAGTAAGGAAATTAAATTCCTTGTTCATGCACATCCACGGAGGCAAGTTGTACGGCATCAGAATAACTGGCCAAGTGCTGACGGCGGAGCTATTACTTCCCCAAGGATTGAATCCGTCTGTAGATAGGCTGAGTCTAACATTTCTAACCTCTGCAGGAAAGTCTCCAAATTCTCTGTCGAAATGTTTGAAACCCTCCCCATCCGCGGCGTGTCGCAGGACATCGTCATCTATTCGCTTTTCTGCGTACCATCGCATCGCCTCTGCTGTGTGTAGAGACATGTACAGGCGCTGCAATCTGGGAATCAAGGGAAAATATCGAACAACTTTCACATGAATTCTCTTTTTCGAACTCTTTCTATTCCCCTGGAATCTGCACTGGCCACATACAGGACAATAGTCTAAATCTTTATACTCTTTGTAAAATAGCACACAATCATTCGGACATGCGTCAATTATCTTGTACTTTAAGCCGAGGTTGCTCAAGATATTTCTAACCTTATAATGAGATTTAGGAAGATTGTGATCATCGGGAAGCAACTTACATATTTGCTCCTGAATTTCGTCAAAAGCACTCACTGACATTTTGTGCTTCACTTTTATCTTCATTTGCTCCATCACATATTGCAACACATTCTCTCGACATCCAGGGAACACCGGGGTCTGCGTTTCAAGTAGCATCCGGTTGTACTTATCCATCTCACTGGTGTCAGTGGCCAAGCTAGCATCGGGGAATGTGTCATCATGCTCATTAGTGGTACTGTAACCTCCGTCTTGGTGTTGGTGTCCAGCATGACTACATCCCGGAAACGCATCATGGACCAAATCTGCAATTGGGTTGCAAGCTGGGGGTCCGGCACCACTCCCGCTGGATGAGGCACTATGGTAACTGTACCCTGAGCTGAAGTCTGCTGTGCTGAACTCTACTGCTTCACCATGCTCGCTCTATGTAGTGTAACTCCACATCATACCATTTTCGTATAGGTGTTGCACCATAACATTAACCTCCGCATACTGACAATTAAGACATTTCTGACACGGACACCTGAAACGTTTCTTTCCCTGACCATGTTCTATCGCAAAATTCACAAATTCGCTAATTCCATCCATATACCGGACATCACATCTATTCTTCAACTTTATCCAACTCTTGTCCATACTGCTACAAAATATTATAATTAATTAATTATTACATATATATATATATTAGTCCATTAATTTACGCTTAATTATACGTACTCGATCTACATCGATCCATCAATTACGTACGTACGTAATTTAATCTGTATATCAATTACGTACGTACGTAATTTAATCTGTATATATAGCTAACATCCCTGCATGTATGTACGTACGTTTTCACTAAATATATATTAAGCAAATTTTAACTGCGTACGTACGTACCTGCTGGCCTTCTCGATATCTGTTAATTAAGCTAGCTAGCTACTCAGCGGAGATCCCTTATATATATCCTGATCCTTCTCGGCCTTCTCCCTTCTCCTTCTCCTTCAATTCTTCTTCGAATGGAATGAAAGAGAGGATATCGGATGGAATGACGCTAGAGAGCTCGAGTTTGGCATCGGGCTTATATAATGCTTCACTTAGACGACGGAGGTGTCGGTACGTCGTCTAAGTGGAAGTTAGTCGGACGACGACGTGTCGGTCTGTTGTCCAGGTGATCACGTGGACGACGGAGAATACCATCTCCGTCGTCCAGGTGCTCACTTGGAGGACGGAGAAGACTCCGAGGTCCAGGTGGTCACCTGGACGACGGAGGTGGTATTCTCCGTCGTCCAAGTGATCACCTGGAGGACGGAGAAGTCTCCGAGGTCCAGGTGATCACCTGGACGACGGAGAATACCATCTCCGTCGTCCAGGTGACCACCTGGACCTCGGAGTCTTCTCCGTCCTCCAAGTGAGCACCTGGACGACGGAGATGGTATTCTCCGTCGCCCATGTAGTACTTGGACGACGGAGTCTTCTCCGTCGTCCAAGCGTCACTTGGACCACGGAACAATTACGTTTTCGTGGTCTAAGTGTTGTTTTCTTGTAGTGAACATGAAAGTCTAACACTATGACAAGAATTGAAAAGAATAAAGAGTACTCCTGGATTCTGATAAGGCATTTACCTGAGCCAAGTTCTAAACGCTTGATCAAGGTCGGCACACATGAGGCATAACGAAAGGGGCATACAGACTCATAGGTTGAGATTTGTACTCCGTCGCGTTCGCCACACATTCGATGACGTTCATCACCTTGAGTATTCGATGACGTTCATCACCTTGAGTATTTGATAGGGATACGCTGTATTCGGGCCATCACTAGGGAGATGTTGAGCATAATTAATGTCAGGAAATTGATTTACCCTATATGAGTATATTATTCATTATAGATTAAGTTATTTCGAGATTTGTGAATTTCAGTACTGAGATTTTCTTAGCTACCACTCGTAGGATCAGATGTGGATCCTACTGAAGGAAATTGCTATGACTCGAACACCGTGTGCGCCTAACCCCCACTGAAACTTTACAACATAGGCATTTGAATTCAAAGGGCCCAGGGAAGGACATTTCAAAAATGTAAAATTGTTAGAGTGAGTGGACAAAAATAATATAACGTAAGAAAGCGTGTAAAAATAAAGTTATGTCCTTCCACTGAAATTTCTGTGAAAAAATGTATGCGAATGATGTAAAATCCCATGTTGTACTCAACAAGTAAACGAAAACATTGACTGACTTTGAAGACAACAAAACTGACGGAAAACTGAAATCCAACTAAAGAGTGTTAAATCAAAAAACTAATGATTTGAAACTAAATAAATCCATTAAGTTAAGGACCTAGGGACCTAACATCACGGGTCGTCAAATGCCCCATGGCGACATGTGACTAACGTGACACACTAAAGCATCTGGAATAACTATGAGATCTAGCAGGTACTCTAGTAACTGATAGCTCAAACAACATGGATGCACCTAAGGGAGGCGATGATCAAGTAGTCTAGCTAGCGCCTGTCAGCTAATGTTGTCTAGGGTCTAGCTAGCCAAGATGATATAAGTCACTCGTTAATCAGTCGAGTGACTCATATGCGCATATGTAAATTGATCTGAACTCAGCCTCCAGGGTAGCGGCTATAAGAGCCATAAACTGAAATACTGTAAACTGAAATCCATCTTAACTGGTCGCCGAGCTGAGGGCATCATACACTTAGCCACATTTGAACTAGACACTAATCTGAAGGCGACATAAGCTAGAACAAACTAAATTCAAAATCAAACTAGCTGGACTGAAATAGTGAAACGTAGGCACTAAAGAGATTTAAGATTTATAACTAAGCTAAATTGAAAGCAACTTGCATAATGAGTTAGCTTAATTGAAATCATAAATCATAAATTATAAATGCAAAAAATGTTTAGACACTAATCTGAGCTAAACTGATTACATACAACTGATAGAAATCGTAAAATATAATCGCTAAAACAAAGTAGATAGACAATTAATTCAAATTTTTTATAAACTCGCATACACAACAGTGAAAAGTAAGAGTCCACTCACCTGAATCGCCAAATGCATTACTCGTCAATCACCTAGCTCAAACTTCATCCTCGATGTTCGCTGATAAATAGTATGTCCCTAACCGATTAATCGTAATACTATAGTCGTACAACTAAAATAGAATAGGGTACTGAGATGACACGTCCATCGAGAGAACTCACATTGGAATATTGTTAATCGTGAGAAATCTAAATCCTCATCGAATTCAAAAAATCACGTGCTATAAAATATTTGTTGTACTCTATTGCTCAAACTTAACAGAAGGTAAGACCCAACACGACTTATGAAAATTGCCTACGTCAAAGAATCGAGCCGTCGCGATTCCTGTGCAACCCATGCATGTATAGAATGGACCTTCTGTCAGCAATGATCCGCCGCGCACGAAAGTGCGTGGGCCCTACGCCCCATCACAGGCAATGGCCACGCGCTGTCGAAGGTCATCTAGCTCCAAAACCTAAAAAATGATACACCATTCCAAAGATCCTAACACGATGATCAACTTTTGTAAATGTGCCTAAGTCTATAGACCGGAAATGGTTGAAAACTACCTCGAAAGTTGACGAGTTTCTTTGGAAATTGCATGCAACTATCCCTTGTTGTATGGCCACTACCCGACTCAAGACTTGTCGCATTTAACTCCTAGATGGACAAGGGTCAAAACCTCCATGGTGTCGCCACCTAATTTTGGCCGGGACATTGTCGTCAGCGACGGAGCTGAACCGGGAAACTTCTCGGCTTCGATTCACCCTCAATTGGCGATGCATGGCAGTTTTGAGGGGAGAATAGTAAAGAGGAGAATACGAGCTTCATTTTTCGACCGGAAAGACCTGACACAGTGGCCGGACGACAAAGATTCGATTGGATCACGTTTTCGGGTCAGGTCGCGCCGTTGGGTCGCCATTCGGGTCATTCGATTTTAGTTCTACCCATTCGGGTGGAAATTTTGAATTTATAACCTAGGGTTAAATCTAAATTATCGGCCCAGATCTAATCTGACGGTCCACAAATTTTGACCAATAGTAGATTTTTAAATAATCACTCGAATACTTCAAACTTGTAAAGTTTGTGGCAATTAGCTCGGACCTCTGAAAAATAAAATAAAAATATGCACAAGTTTGTAATAATTTTCTCTACGACTTTTGTGAAGAAACTAAATCCAAATTCATCACATATAAAATGTTGAGTTTAAATCGCGACGAACGACGAATCTTGATAAATAGGCCAAAACTGGAGCGACTCGTTAATAAGCTCAACGAACAAAGATTAGCGGGATAATCTAAGTTTGGGCTGTTACATTGTGTTTGAGGCTTTTCTCTCTAAGTTTTTTGTGTTAATCTAACAAAAAACAAAAATAAAGCAGTACGTGTTCATCGCAAACAGAACTACCACCTAGAGCGCCAGCAGCTAACTATCTTCAGCACTTAAGAAACGTCAAGTGGGTGTTAATTATTGGCAACTTCTCGGTGGCATGATATCGATCAGTAACAATATTGGCCTGAATGATTGCCATATATATGCACCACAAGAGAATACAGCTAGCTTCAACATTGATCTGAATTCCATTACATATATGTCAATCCATATACAAGTAAAATATGAATGAAAACCGTGCCATTCTCCACGTACAATAGTTTGAAAAAAATGAGTAGCTAGCCAGTTTTGAGTTTGTGGCTAGCTCTTACACGAATCAAATCCATCACACCCATTACACAAGTGCTTAATTAAGCTATTAGGTCACCCTACAAGTGTTCAATGGGGTCGACCCGCCAAAGTTTCTCTTAATTTTGTGAACACAAATGGCATGGCCTTCCCTAAATACAATGAAATTTCATGAAAAATAAAAGTAGATAGTACATGCTTGGATATCCCTTGACGGCCTGCATATTCTGCCTATTGTAAAGAATAACTAATCCTCCAGACAAATTAATAATAGGAGCTGAAGGAATCAATCAATGGAATTACTTTAGGCATTTTTTGTCACTTAGGAAAACGTTACCTATGGATCCCAGAGAGAATCGTGTGGAATATTCTCCTCCCATCGGTTACTATACATTCCCTCATCATCAAAGTCATTCGAGAACTCCATGGATTCCTCGAACATGAGAGAAGAAGCCTCATACATATGCATTTGCATCCACATCTTAGGCGGCGAGTCCAACGGAGACTCGTTAATCGCCTGAATTTGACTCGGCGATAGCCTCACCGTGACCGGAGCCACCGCACTAGTGCAAGAACTCCCTACTGCCACTGCAGGACCAGTATTAGTAATAGTACTACTAGTTATGCCACCGCCAATACTAGTACTAGCACGACTCCTCAGCCTTAATGCCGCTTCTTGCGCCGCCATGCGAATGTCATCGGGGCTCGAGCCAGCAGGGCGAGGCAGGCAGCTGACGAGTTCGGGGAAGTTGAGCCTGGCCTCGCGTCTCCGGAAATGCAATGCCGCCGCGTCGTAGGCGGCAGCGGCCATTTCTGGGGTGGCGAAGCTCCCCAACCAAATTCGTGTCTTTTTCCCAGGCTCGCGGATTTCGGACACCCACTTCCCCCATTTTCGTTTGCGTACTCCTCTGTAGGAAGAAGTTGCTGCACCGTAGACAGTACCGCTGTTGGAATTGGGCTGTCCCATGCACACAGATTCGAACGAGAAAGAGAGAGAGAGAGAAAGAGGGAGAGTTTGAATATACGTTTTGAAGTGTGCCTGTGTGTTTATTTGATTACGGTGATCGACCCAGATAAGGTATTTAGAGGAGATCGAATGACAAAGAAGTAAAAATTAATAAACCTGCGAGAGGGGAATGAGCGAGCTTCCACGTAGTTTCTTGAGGTATGTGCATGCTTGCAAACTAGGTAGCTAAATCCATTTTGTTTTGGGAGGAGCTCGCTTTCACTCTAAATTTGAAAAAAGTTTGATTGAAATTAAAAAAAATCTGAGCGAATGAGATCGGGGTTCATGCAACTAATGATGAATGAGAAGATGGACAAAAATCAGTGATCGCATATTATTATTTTAAGGTGTAAAATTTGATGCAGAGAACTAGGAAGAAAGAGTTGATGAATGGATAAACGAGAGGGACAGGGGATTCCTGTAGAGAACGCGGTTTGAACCCAGGTGGCCAGCAGATGAACTTTTTGGTCCACTGATCCTTTCACAAAGAGATTTAGTACTGTGGTATAAGAGACGAAAATGATATATGTGGATGTAATGCAATCACTAGAGTAGTATAGGGTGCTAGATTTGATTAACAATGGGAACTTAATTGTCAGAATCTTCGATCGTGTCATTCGTGTGCCTGGCAACTCTGTTAGCAGCTTTTAGATACACAGGTAGAAAAAGGGGGTTGGTTGAACAAGCGAACCGTAGAAAGCCGTTTTTATCTCTCGAGTTGGTTCAGAATGCTCGCCTCTTACCACTCCCTGATATTTTCAAAAATTTGCCATGTGTTACTATTTCATTGCTCATATTTACAAGTCTGACTGAACCTCAGACCACCAGATCACCTCCTTGACCCAGAGACCTAAGCCTCTCTCCGCCGCTGGCCGATTGCTCCTCTCTGCTCCGGCCTCCTCCTCAATCCTCTCCTTGTCGCCCTCGACCTCTACGCTAGACGTCCAGAGCTCTCAAGCGTGGCATATGGTCTTTCTAATATAACTTCGATAGTGTTCCAACTAAACCACATTTAAGATGTTGTGTTTTATCTCAAAATATCTCATTAATATTAATTATAGTCCATTCACTTATAAATTATCTTTTATTTGCCACTTTTTTGGTGTGAAATCTTCCCTCTTCAACACGCTCCTTTAGAAGCAACTTACTTAGGCTTACACGTGCGACAAATTCAAGTCCTACATCGAAAATTTAGTCAAATGATCATTTGATTCATCTCGGACAAAACCATAGAGGAATCGACAAATTCGGGATGACACCATAGACAAATATGGCAATCTCTCTTGACGAAATGGAAGCGAAGACAGATAACCCGATCTGAGTCGACAAGCGGGTCGGACCAAAGGACCATGGACGAGGACCCCGCTCTGATACCAAGTTAAATAACAAGTGTGACATATGAACCCCCAATATAACACATATATTGTCCAAACTTAAACATCATTTAAGGTGTTGGATTTTATCTCAAAATATCTTGGTTAATATTTGATATATTTCATCCACTTATAAGTCATCTTATATTTGCTACTTATTTTTTATGTGGGACATTCCCTCTCTCTCTCTCTCTCTCTCTCTCTCTCTCTGACCACCTCATCCTTTGGTGGCTTCGCTCTCACCCTCAACTCTGAACACCCAGATATTACACTAGGCACCAAGAATCACTGCCGACAACGCTCTCTCTCCTCTCTCTCATTTGACCTTCTGCTTCTCTTTCCATCGCTAACGGCTCGTTGACAACATCGATTCATCTCTCATGTTCTCCTCGCGCCTCACCGCCTTGTTTGTCGATGTCGTCGTCAACGACGATGCTAAGAACAACGACAACGTTGAGGTTAGCAGTCGACGTCTCCTGAACAAATTTGTTAACATAAATAAACCTAACCCCAAAACACATCAATAATTTCAAGCAGTCGTGCTCGCGTGATGCTATGGGATCAAATTAAATTGCACAATACAAAACTTGTTTTCGGGAAGGAAATGAAGTTTAAAAAAAAAATTGTGTTCTAAATTGTGTATGAACACAGCATCAATATTTATAGAGAAATTATTATTTTTTAAATATTCAAAGTATATCGTCCTATGAGATCCTTCTCCCTTTTAAAGGTCATGTCTGCGTCTCTTTCGAGAGAGAGAAAAATGTGAACATATGTTGTCTCCGTCGATTATAGTCATATAGTTTTGGTTAATTGGCTTTCAACGGTCAAAGAGACAAAAACTACAAGAGCTCGACACTAGCACCGCCATAACAATAGATTATACTAATTAACGGCCCACAAAATCCATCGGTAAATTATATGAACAACATCTGCAGATACGTCATTCGTTAACAAAAGTAGAGTCAAAAGCAAACCAATGTCGTTTATAGCAGCTGATCGATGGAAGAGCTTGCTTGTGTGTTGCAGCTGTACCCCCTTTACGTTTTCCATCCAATATATTTTGCTTTGGTCAATGTGGGGGATCCTGAACGATATATATAATATTATGGAGTTTATTATGAACCCAGAAACTAAATTGTTTTGCTTTGTCGTGGCTACTATAATACTGTGCCTTATCTAGTAATTGGTACTCATATCCTTCGAGAAAGTTATTGGCATTCCACTACAAGAAAACTGCACTTAGACCACGGACCATTTCCGTCGTCTAAGTGCAGTTTTCCGTCGTCTAAGTACTTGGACGACGGAAACTCCGTCGTCCAAGGTCCGTGCTCCAAGTGCTGTCGTCCAAGCACCTGGACGACGGAGACTTAGTGTTTCCGTCGTCCAAGTGAACTTGGACCTCGGACATTATCCGTGGCCCAGGTGTTCACCTGGACGACGGAGACTTAGTGTCTCCGTCGTCCAGGTGAACACCTGGGCCACGGAGAACAACAGGGTTTAGGGTTTAGGGGTTAGGGGTTAGGGGTTATGGGTTTAGGGTTTGTGCACCTGGACGACGGAGAACATAATCTCCGTCGTCCAAGTGAATATTTAATTTTTTAAAAAAAATAAATTGAAATTAAATATTATTAATTTAATTTATTATTATTTTAATTTAAATAATGAAAAATGCTAATATTAAATAAATAAACTAAATTTTGAATATTAAAATTAATAACTTATATATATAATTATTAAATAATCAAAGTAAATTAATTTGTACATACGAAAAAACCCATAAATTAAAAATTAAAATATTGTTCGGAATGCGGAAAGAAACGAGATAATATACTACGTGCTAGCTAATACACTGGAGGAGCAGATGCGGGGCCGAGTCCTCCGCCTCCAGCCGGGTCGTTGTCGTCGGGGTGTGGGTTCGGAGGAGGTTGACATACTTCTCGATTTTGGTTCATGAGCGCGATGAGTTGGGCTATTTGTGCTTGTTGTTCGTCAAGTCTTTGCCGCATTGACTCATTCTGCTCTTGTGTCCGTCGATTCTCCTCTCGTGCCAGTCGAGCCTCTTGAATGGCTGCTTCGACGGCCGCAGCTTGACTCATTCTCCGCTGCCTCGAACCTCCCGTAGATGATGAGCCGGAGGTCGTCGACAAATCTCGTACCACCCTAGGCCCAAAGTGCCTAACCTCCTTGCCAGCTCTACGACCGTAGACCTCATCCGCGATTGCAATTTGGCTCTCTAAGGATAGAGGAGGCAGGTCTTCCGGCGGCACATCTGGGAACGCAAGCTGAGTGTTGGCCAACTCTTCATGCGCACGCTCTATCGCCCTTGCCTACAAAATTATAATTAATTTATTATAATTTTGTAATCATATTTAAATAATAATTACTATAATTAAAAGCACATATATATATATACATGCATATCACTTACCCCGCATTGACTCGCTTCATTATCGAGTCCTGGCGTCACGTACGCGCTTACGCTTGCATCAATAAAAGGGTGTTTGGAACCCTTATCCTTGTGCTCCTTGGCAATTTGAATGAACTGCTTGGCGCCGGTAGTATGGTGTTTCTCCTTCTTCCCCCGGTTGGCTTTGTTGACACCGGAGAATTTCTGTTACACAACATAATTAAATCATTAAAAAATGAATAACTACAATTTAAATAATTCAATTATTTTAATTGAAATAAAAAAATTAAATTAATACATTAAATTGTTCATCGGCAAAGTGGTTACACAACCACTCCCACTCATCTTCTCTCTCCCCTTGCAGCTCTACCGGGGGAGGCACGGGACCGACATCTTTGAAGTACTTATGGAGCCTGTACTTCCAATCTTTGTAGATGGAGTTGGCGGTTTGATTGATATGCCTCAACATAGCCGGTGTCGGATCCACGTCAAATTGTTCCTATGAAAAATAAATAGAAAATATAATCGTATATATTATGAAATTTTAGGCCGAGATTAACAATATTATATAATAACTAAATTGAACGTATTACGTACCGAAAGATCTTTGAAGACTTTCGCCTTCTCATGATCCGGCGCCTCCTTCCAAGTAGGGGCAGTGATACGAACCCGGTTACGGATGATTGACCCTATCCCATGCGCCGAGAGACTTGCTAGCTGAGCTGTGGGAGGGCCACCGGTGAATTCGTCGTACGGCAAGTCGATCTTTTTACCGGTCGCCTTGCAAATACGCTCCGCTTTTCCCCCTTTAACGAGACCCCGAGTCCTTTTCGGTTCCGGGTCAGTGGGGGCCCTCCTTTGCCTACGGCGGGCGCTGTACATGATTGATTCGGCGGTCGAGGACGCCTGAGTACTTGCCGTTGAACCGGTACCGGGCGTCGGAGTTGAAAAGAGGTCGACGTCATCACCGCTCGAGATGAAAGGGGGAGCGGGAATTTCCCCAGAGGGCGCTACGGACGGACCAGATGATCCGTCCGGATTGAGAGCGTCGTTGCCCTCCGGTGGTAATTCCCAACCGACTTGGTCCGCCAAGCGGCGGAGCATGGCATCTTCTGCCTCTGCTTGGGCTTTCTTCTTGCCGGATGTCGTCTTTGGCGGAGCCATTTAAACCTAAGATTGATGCGTTAAAATACCTACTTACCATAATAATTACAACTTAAAAATTTACGCTAATTAATTAAGTACGTTTAAGATTTAAATAGAGTACACTAGCTTGGCATTTTCGGTCGTTCAATGGACGTGCGACCCGCGCGATAAAGTGTAAATTTTCAATTAATCAGCCTTGGTTAAATCGAAAAACATGGCCAGTTAGGGATAGAGATAACGCGAGAGGCAGGACTAATTTCGACAAAAGTCTTTCTTAGTCCAAATCCTGTCACCAGTCATAACCCGTTTCTAGACACCATGTCCGACATTCGGCCAATTTTTCGAAAATTTACACTCCCTCAAGTCATTTGCAAACTCCGCCCTCAACCTCGTGTCCATAACTTCACTTAGGTTATGGTGTGCGGTGATGAAATCCACACATCACGAGGGGTTAAGGAGATAAGCAAGGAAAAGAGGCGCCATCTATTCCAAAGAGTGCGACTTAATTACACCAAACCTATGTACTAAATTTAAATCGAACACGTACTACTAATTAATTTACTAAAAAATACACGTAATTACATGCAATAATTTATTTTCCATTTAGCATGCAATAATTAACCATTTAATTAATTAATAACAATAATTATTTAATTAATTAATTAATAACAATAATTATTTATTTATTTATTTATTTAATAACAACAAATTTACAATTATTCATTTAATTAGGAAACAATAACAATAATTATGATTTAATTAATAAATAACAACAATTAATCATTTATTAAATATTTAAAATTAATTACTAAATTAATTTCTACTAATTAATTATATTTAGAATTTAATTAATTAATAAAATGAAAATTATTTAAATAAGGGAAAAATAGAAATGTACCGAAGCGGAGTTTACGGGAATTTCGCCGGACTTGAGTCGTCGGAGAGGATAGCTGAACCACGCCGGAAAAAATGTCGTCGGAGCGTCGCCGGAGGAGGATCGCCGGAGGAGAGGAGAGGAGAGGGAGAGGAGGAGATGGAATGATGAGAAAATGAGGGGGGGTGCAACTCTATTTATAGAGTTGCACCTAGACGACGGAGCACTATTCTCCGTCGTCTAAGTCCACCTGGACGACGGAAATAGTGTTTTCCGTCGTCTAGGTGGCGGTTTAAAAATTTTCAATCGGCGCGTAATTAATCGGCGGGACGTTTTGAACCGCCATGAATTTGGACTTAGACGACGGATAATTGAATCTCCGTCGTCTAAGTGAAAATTCAAGCGGTGTCAAAAACGGAAGCGGTAAATTGAACCGCCATAATTTTGGACTTGGACGACGGAGATGGTCAGTTTCCGTCGTCCAAGTGAAAATTACACGAAAAAAATAAACAAAAAATTATTTGAACCGCCATGATTTTTGAACCTGGACGACGGAGATGGCCATTTTCCGTCGTCCAAGTTAACACCTGGACGACGGAAAATGACCATCTCCGTCGTCCAGGTTCAAATTACGTAAAAAAAAATTTTAAAAATAATTCGCTAGGAATTTAGCATTCTGTCATTCGGGTGAAATAGTCGTACAATATCGATGAACGCATCGTATATATGAACAGTTAAATTTGAACCGCCGATTAATTTTACGTATTGAAACATGTTAAGTATCGACTAATCTTTACGACTTAAGTGTTCATGAGTAGACGCTCATTTGCAGCAGAGTATTAACGAAATTGAATTTGGACAAAACAACCGTTGGATATGTTCGTCGTAACATAATATATAATTGTCTTCAAAGGACCATAAAATAATAAGTTCGGGAAGGGTTTGATCGGCACAGTCAACCGCAAAACCGATAATTTCACAAACCGGAAACGTGGATACAAGGCATTTCGCAACTCCGATTTTCGAACCGTCGAAGCTCACACACCAAGAATTCTTTACTCTAAAGTCTTGATGAAAAGACTTTGCATTGGAAGAAGGTCTAGATGGTTGTTGTCTTAGAAAAAATTACGATATCTGCACCTGGACGACGGAAATGAGTGTTTCCGTCGTTCAGGTAATCACCTGGACGACGGATATGAAGTTATCCGTCGTCCAGGTTCTGACCTGGACGACGGAGAATGACGTTCTCCGTCGTCCAGGTGTATAGACCCTGAATTCAGGGTTAGGGCCTTACTGTTTAGGGTTTAGGGTTTGTGAACTTGGACGACGGAGAATGACCATTCTCCGTCGTCCTAGTGTGTACCTGGACGACGGAGATGGTCATTCTCCGTCGTCCTAGTGTGTACCTGGACGACGGATAACGTCATCTCCGTCGTCCAGGTGTAAAAACCCCGAATTCAGGGGTTAGGGCCTTAGGGTTTACGGTTTAGGTCGTCCCCGGTCATTTGTGTGTGCGTTCAATTATTCTGATTCAAAAATATAATTAAAAAATTGATCGATCGATCCGAACTGCTAGATTTAGGGTACAGGATTTAGCTAGGGATTTATATGAGATTGAGATTTGGCGCCAATTAATCTGCAATTAATTTCTCCGTTGTCCAGGATATATAATTCGGATTAATTTCTTACCGCAAACCAGCATCGATCATATATATATATATATATATATATATATATATATATTACAATAATTACAGTAATTAATTACCAATTAATCTCCCTCGTCGTATGACCGTACTCTTCGTCATAATCATCATCGTCCTCATCCCCGTTAGTCGACGGCTCATCCTCGTCATCGTACTCAACATCGTCCGACGAATAACCTGAGTCCTCGTCCGCGTCCTCTTCCTGCTCGTCTTCTTCATCTACCTCATGGATAATCTCATCTTCAGTTAGATCTGTACAACCATCAGGCATGGGTAACCGTTCACCATCTTGAACCAGGTCCATTATATCGGAGCGGACCATAGAAATATTAGGCTCTTGATAGGCAGGAATGTCTCTTTCTGGTTCAGCAGCATCTTCAGTCGTCGCCGGTGTCCCTTCAATTGTCTCTGTATTCCATATTCCTCGGTGAGAGATATGGTTCACTATTTTCCACCCTTCACCGGCTTTCGGATCGTCGAGATAGAACACCTGCCGAACTAAGGTGGCGAGAGCGAAAGGCTCATCCTCATACCAGTGCGAGTTTGTATCGACAGATAATAGTCCCAGGTCTTCCTTTGTACGCTTGAACCATCTGCACTTGAATAGGAAAACGTTGACATCATTCCCGTAACATAGCTGAACCACGTATACAATAGCCCTGTAATATAGATCATTGTCTTTCCCAACGGCTACCCCACTGTTTTGTGTTCTTCTTCCTTCGTCTCGGGCCAATGAATGGAACTTTACACCGTTCACAAAACATCCGGGATAAATATAGTGTTTAACCGGCTTCCCTGCTAGCAAGTGCTTTGGCCATGACCACCATCCTCCGTGGTTATCAGATTTTTGCAGATCAATCATCTGCGAAAAAGGGCAAATTAATATAAGGGTTTACTTTCTACAAACATGAGCGATATGTATTTAAATAATCTCATCCGAGTCGTACGTACGTACCCATTGGAAGAAATAATCAGGAAACTTCTTCTTAACCATTTTCTCAATCCACGCCGAACTCTTGTTTTGATTTAACGCCTGAAGCCTCTCCCTGTATGACATCATGTACGGCTCAACTTCATCACAGTCTCGCAACACTACCCAATGTGCCTCAATAAGTTCTTCCCGTGTTAACGATTCTTTTAATACTCCTCTAAACGGTCGGACGACATTGGTGACGACAGAAAGATTGATGCGGGCACTGCGATCGGAGGCAGTACTGGGAGGGGGTGGATCTTTGAGGTACCTGTTGCAGTAAGTAACACACTCATGCATTAGGTATGTCTCTGCTATGGAGCCATCCGGGGCCGACCTGTTTTTGACGAATGACTTATACTGTCCAAGCTATCTACAAAATCAAACGTACACATTACATAAGTACATATAGCTAGCTGGCTAGTATATATATAATCTCCAGTGGAACAAATTAATTAATTAGTTGTACGTACCTTTCTTGAGGATACATCCAAGTGTACTGGACCGGACCAGAAATGAGCACCTGCTCGGGCAGGTGGATCATTAGGTGAATCATGATGTCAAAGAAAGCAGGGGGGAAAATCATCTCTAGTTTGCAAATGATGTGCACAATTTGTTGTTGCAATTCCACCACATCTGACTTCTTTAATTCTCTGGCGCATAACCTCTGCCACCACCTGCACAATGCCACTATTGGTTCTACGACGTCCCGAGGCAAGTATGGTCGAATTACCACTGGAATCAGACGTTGCAGCATAACGTGATAGTCATCTGTCTTTAGACCAACAAACTTGTGTTGCATCTCGTCCACTGCTCCAGTTATAGTAGCTGCATACGTAGCCGGATAACGAACGCCCTTAAACCAGTGAAATACAGAACGTCTAAGCGTCGGCTTCACTGTGTAAGGTGCATCTGGCATCTTGTTGTACACTCCTTTCCTATCCCTCCTCAACCACAAGGGACGACGTAGATTCATTGATTCCAAATCTTTGCGCGCTTTGGGAGTATCTTTAGTCTTGAACTTAATACCGAGAATTGTTCCCACCACGCTGTCGCACACATTCTTTTCTATGTGCATCGCGTCCAAGTTGTTCCTCAGCTTCAACTTCGACCAGTAAGGGAGTTCAAAGAATATACTCTTGTGATCCCAATAGCTCAGATCATGTGGAGGAATTGGATTGCATTTCTTTACATCCGCGTCATTGCTCAACACACCAAAGTCGAAATAGCTCAACCTCTCTAAAATCTCTTCGCCCGACCAACTACGGGGTTTAGGATTGTTCTCTACCGTACCGTCGAAATGAGCTTCATCCTGTCGCCACGGGTGGTCGTGAGGAAGCCATCTACGGTGACCCAAGTAACACACCTTCCCCGCGTGCCAACTAGAGTTCACGTCGTCCAAACATATAGGACATCCATTATATCCTTTTGTCCTGCAGGCTGCCAACATCCCATAAGCTGGAAAATCGCTGATCGTCCACATTACAGCAGCCCTCATCGTGAACATCGTGTCAGTGAATTTGTCATAAGTTGGGACTCCATTTTCCCACAACAGTTTCAGCTCGTCGATCAAAGGTCTGAGGTAGACATCTAAGCACTTCGATGGAGATTTAGGACCTGGAATTAGTACGGTAAGGAAATTAAATTCCTTGTTCATGCACATCCACGGAGGCAAGTTGTATGGCATCAGAATAACTGGCCAAGTGCTGACGGCGGAGCTATTACTTCCCCAAGGATTGAATCCGTCTGTAGATAGGCCGAGTCTAACATTTCTAACCTCTGAAGCAAAGTCTCCAAATTCTCTGTCGAAATGTTTGAAACCCTCCCCATCCGCGGCATGTCGCAGGACATCGTCATCTATTCGCTTTTCTGCGTACCATCGCATCGCCTCTGCTGTGTGTAGCGACATGTACAGGCGCTGCAATCTGGGAATCAAGGGAAAATATCGAACAACTTTCACAGGAATTCTCTTTTTCGAACTCTTCCTATTCAACTGGAATCTGCACTGGCCACATACGGGACAATAGTCCAACTCTTTATACTCTTTGTAAAATAGCACACAATCATTCGGACATGCGTCAATTATCCTGTACTTTAGGCCGAGGCTGCTGAGGATATTTCTAACCTTATAATGAGATTTAGGAAGATTGTGATCATCAGGAAGCAACTTACATATTTGCTCCTGAATTTCGTCAAAAGCACTCACTGACATTTTGTGCTTCACTTTTATCTTCATTTGCTCCATCACATATTGCAACACATTCTCTCGACATCCAGGGAACACCGGGGTCTGCGCTTCAAGTAGCATCCGGTTGTACTTTTCCATCTCACTTGTGTCAGTGGCCAAGCTAGCTGCGGGGAATGTGTCATCATGCTCATTGGTGGTACTGTAACCTCCGTCTTGTTGTTGGTGTCCGCCATGACTACCTCCTGGAAACGCATCATGGACCAAATCTGCAGTTGGGTTGCAAGCTGGGGGTCCGGCACCACTGCCGCTGGATGAGGCACCATGGTAACTGTACCCTGAGCTGAAGTCTGCTGCGCTGAACTCTACATATTCACCATGCTCGCTCCATGTAGTGTAACTCCACATCATACCATTTTCGTACAAGTGTTGCACCATAACATTAACCTCCGCATACTGACAATTAAGACATTTCTGACACGGACACCTGAAACGTTTCTTTCCCTGACCATGTTCTATCGCAAAATTCACAAATTCGCTAATTCCATCCATATACCGGACATCACATCTATTCTTCAACTTCATCCAACTCTTGTCCATACTGCTACAAAATATTATACTTAATTAATTATTACATATATATATATTTGTCCATTAATTTACGCTTAATTATACGTACTCGATCTACATATCGATCCATCAATTACGTACGTATGTACGTAATTTAATCGATCTGTACATATATATATATATATAGCTAACATCAGCTAACATCCTTGCATGTATATATATATGTACGTACGTTTTCACTAAATACATATTAATTAAGCAAATTTTAACTGCGTACGTACGTACCTGCTGGCCTTCTCGATATCTTTACGTTAATTAAGCTAACTAGCTAGTCAGCGGAGATCCCTTATCGATCCTGATTCTTCTCGGCCTAGCTAGCTTAAGCTACCTAGCTAGCTCGAGCTCCCTAGCTAGCTTCTCCTTCTCCCTTCTCCTTCAATTATTCTTCAAATGGAATCGATCATGAAGAGATCGAGGCTAGCTAGGAATGAATTTGATCAGTTTGGCCGGCAGTGGGCTTATATAATGCTTCACTTAGACGACGGAGGTGTCGGTACGTCGTCTAAGTGGAAGTACGTTTTGTGAACTCGGACGACGGTGTGTCGGTCCGTCCTCCAGGTAATCACCTGGACGACAGAGAATACCATATCCGTCGTCCAAGTGGTCACCTGGACCTCGGAGTCTTCTCCGTCCTCCAGGTGGCCACCTGGACGACGGATAATACCATCTCCGTCGTCCAAGTGGTCACCTGGAGGACGGAGAAGACTCCGAGGTCCAGGTGAGCACTTGGACGACGGAGAATACCATCTCCGTCGTCCAAGTGGTCACCTGGAGGACGGAGAAGACTCCGAGGTCCAGGTGGTCACCTGAACGACGGAGATGGTATTCTCCGTCGTCCAGGTGGCCACCTGGAGGACGGAGAAGACTCCGAGGTCCAGGTGACCACCTGGACGACGGAGAATACCATCTCCGTCGTCCAGGTGGTACTTGGACCACGGAGTCTTCTCCGTCGTCTAAGTGTCACTTGGACGACGGAGAAGTATTGTTTCCGTCGTCTAAGTGCTGTTTTCTTGTAGTGTTCGTATATATGATTGAGCCAAATAATGTGTCGGTGTGGTATAGCTAAGACAAAGATTCTTGTTCTTCATGCACTTAATGAAAATGAAGACTAAACAGCGGCACGTTTACATGATTAATTACTCGTACTTGATCGACGGCATTGGTCGAATGTTTGAAAATCAATGTCCTTTTGCTAGAAGTGCGATTGAATTTGATCCGATTCATTGAGAACCAGTTTAAGTCGATCGATTTCAGCTCCTAATTACCAAGTTTCAGTTTCGTTAGAAAACTGATTTTGGTCAAACAAGAATTTCTACACGTACATATCAATTTTTAATTACCTAGTAGTTGAATTAGTATATAAGATACGGAAATATTTAGCGATATCTATACTATTATTTAAGTGTATACGTTGTCGACCATAATCGGTTTTTAGTTACGAAATTAATCTTTGTAGATTTTTAAAAAAAAAAGAAATAATTCATATTAATTAATCAAGTCAGAACGTTTTTTGCGATTGCATCTAAAAAAATAAACTACAACCGAAAGAAAAACAATCCAAAAATGTAACAAATAAAATAACTATAAGTAAAGCAGCTAGACCGAATTGAACACAGACATAACAATACGCAAAGGCGTTGACGATTAGATGCCGACCACTTGCCAAAAGATAGTTTGTTGTATGATCATTCATGCATACTCCATAGACTTGAATTAATCCATCGAATAGAGACTAATCTTCTACTATAAAGATCTGAATCCATTGGAACCTGACTCAACAAAATAAAAAATGCAATAATTCTAAAATCATTCCGATAAAAGACTCCCAGATCCCAAATCCGAATAGAGCCCACAAACCAGAGGCCTACAAAAAATCTCTCATCTCAAAAAACTCAAGAAATGCACATGCCTAGATTGATAAGTGAATGTTAGAAGGCCCTTCCACTCAGGCAAGTTTGATCTCTTAAGGGACACATTTTAAGGGATACAAAAGGATGAACACATCTAATGGCTATAATAGAAAGTAATTAGCACGACTCCACCATAGTTTTTGTGTCTTTGAATCACAACCGTTAGATGTGTTTCTATCCTTTTGAATGTGTCCCTTAGGAGGACAAGCCTCTCCACTCAGGAGTAGCTTTTTTTTTGAGTATTTTTAGGTATATGACATTACATTAACTTTTTTATTATCATACTTTAACATCTCTACCGTCCAATTATTAGGTCCATATGAGTAGATCATTCACATAAATTTTCAAACAAAATGGTGATCATTATGGTATCGAACTAGATTAAATCAAGGGACAGACTAAATTTGTCAAACCTAAACCGTTCATACTTATAAATTTCAATTGCAATTTTAAATACCTTAATGATAAGAGAAAATGGTTGAAATGGTCCCTTATGTTTGACAATTTATAAACTTTGCCCCATTATATTTGACATATATCACTTTGCTCCCTCGTGTATGCATTTCAAATTCACTTTGCTCCTTTATGTTTGGCATATATCACTTTGCTCCCTCATGTATGCATTTTTTTAGATTGTTCTTTAAAATAAATTTTAAAAAATGCATAATTAGGGAGCAAAGTGACGTATGCCAAACATAAGGTAGCAAAGTGAATTCGACATGCATACATGAAGAAGCAAAAATGATAAATGACAAACATAAGGGAGCAAAGTTTATAAATTGTCCATTTTCTCTAGCGAAAATCACTTTGGCTGAAAATTTGCGTAAGTGATATATACATTAGGACCTAAAATCTGAATGGTGGAGATGTTAAGATGTGATCAAAAAGTTTGTGTAATGTCCTATACCTGAAAATATCCAAAAAAAATGTATACCTAAGTAGAATGGTCATGTGAATGCTAATCTTTTAAGATCTAAAAACTTGTTGAAATTATTTATTTTCAAGGATAACAATGTGAATGTAAAATAATTAAAAATATATATAAAATAAAATTGTATTAAGTCAGTGTTAAGTTTATAATCGCTGT
The DNA here is from genome assembly GCA_946800695.1 of Geum urbanum. Lineage (NCBI taxonomy): Eukaryota > Viridiplantae > Streptophyta > Magnoliopsida > Rosales > Rosaceae > Geum > Geum urbanum. The sequence continues at coordinate 5,679,418 of OX327013.1, read as the reverse complement.
ATCTTAATCTATTTACATTTAAAACAACAAATGATAAAAAAAAATCTCAATTACATGTCAAAAGTTTCACAATATTGTATTACACGCACATCACGAATGTTGGTGACTAGTGGTTGAATAAAAAATCTTGGATTATTTAGTATATATTCATAATTAAGAAATTAAGTTGTGGGTTTGTACTGAAGCTTCATATCACTATAAGAAAAACTCACTTAGTAGACGAAATTATTCCGTCGTCTAGGTTAGAGTTACCATCGTCTAAAACTACGAAATCTTCGTCGTCTAAAGTCCGTTGTTCAAGTGTCGTAGTCTAAGTACTTAGACGACAAAAATATATTATTACATCGTCCAAGTGATGGCTTAGACAACGCAAATGGTCCGTCGTCCAAGTAAGAATTAGACGACGCAAATAACATTTGTGTCGTCCAAGTACAACTTAGAGTACAAAATTATTGCGTGGTCTAAGAGATGACTTAGACCACGAAACTATTTCGTAGTCTAAGTGATGACTTAGACCACGTATGTATATATGATTTTGTAGTCCAAGTCATCACTTAGACTACAACTTAGACTAAGAAATCGTATATGCTTTCGTAGTCTAACTGAATATAATTTTTTTTAATTAAAATTTGAATTTAAAGTAAAATTTTATTAAAATAATTAAAATAATTAAAAATTTTATGTACATCGATATCGTTCGGAAAAAAATGAAATATTAAAAACTATATACAAACTAAGTAAATACGGCAGGAATAGACGCGTCGGCGAGTCCTCTGTCTCAAGCCATGTCGTCGTCGTCGGGATGTGGGGTCGGAGTAAGACGACAATCTTGTTGAACCCTGTTTTGCATGAGGGCGAGAAGGTTGGCTATCTGCACTTGTTGCTCATCAAGTGCCCTCTGGCGCATAGATAGCGTTTCCGCCCATGCAATTCGAGCCTCCTCAAGGGCTGCTTGGACCGCCGCATCCCTAGCACTTGTCCTCGCCGAGCGTGCCGTAGATGAGTCAGAAGATAAATCTCGCTGCACCTTACGTCCCAATCCCCTAACCTCTTTGAAAGTTCAACGACCATATACCTCATCAGCAATTACAATTTGGCCCTCCCTCGATAGAGGAGGCAGGTCTTCCGGCGGTAAATCCGGGTGTGTAAGCTGCGTGTTGGCCAATTCTTACTGTGCAAATTCTACCAACCTCGCCTGAAAATAATAATAAATATTAAATAATTATAAATTTGTACGGGAGTTTAATAAATAATAATTACGTTAATTGAGAAGAAATATATACGACACTTGGACTCGCTTCATTGTCCAGCCCAGGCGTCACGTAAGCGGTGACGTTGGCATCTAAATATGGGTGTTTGGAACCCTTATCTTTGTGCTCCTTGGCGATTTGTATCAATTGCTTGGAGCCGAATGTATGATGTTTGTCCTTCTTCTCCCGATTGGCCTTGTTTATGTCCGATTTTGTTTGTTCGACAACATAAATAATTTAAAAACTAAAAAATGATTAAAAAATAAATTATTCGATTTTGTCAATTGAAATAAAAAAAGACGAACCTGATACAATTCTTCTTCAAAGTCGTTGACCAACCACTCCCATCAACTTCCCTATCCCCACGTAGCCCTATGGGGGTAGGCGAGCGGCCGAATTGAAGGTAATATTTGTGAAGTCTGTACTTCCAATCACGGCAGATGGTGTTGACGGTGGTGTTGATGTGCCTAAACATCTCCGGTGTGCCATCCACCGCATATTGTTCATACAAAAAAAGAATAAAAAATTATAATCGTATATATTATGAAATTAGAATTTTTATTGGTTATTAAAAAATGAATTTAAAATTGTATTACCGAGAGTTCTTTAAACACCTTCCCTTTGTCCAAATCCAGCAACTCCTTCCAGCTAGGCGCAACCATACGAATCTTGTTGCGAATAATTTCCCTGATGTTATACGATGACAGACTAGCTAGCTGCGAGGTGGGAGGGCCATCGGTGAAATCGTCGTACGGCAACTGGATCTTTTGCTCGATCGCCTTGAACAACTTCTCGGATTTTCTGCCATTTCCGAGTTCTCAAGTCCTTTTTGGTTGAGGGTCTGATTGGGCCCTCCTGACCTTGCACCGCGCACTATAGAGAATAGACTCGGAAGCCGACTGAAAGGACCCAACCCCGATTTAGTTGCCTAAACCGGAATCAAACCCCTTCTGAAAACGAGAACCAACAAAAACCTTAGAAATTTCGGCAGAGTAACGCTACTAACGCGGAATTGCCATTACTTGCACCTGGAAAATAACACTTCATCCTATGCCACAAAAGCCAAACCATGGGCACCAATCCCATCCGAATTTATCAATATCATTTCAATATCAATAAACAGTAAACATAACTGTAATATATAATATATCCGAGAAAATCCGCACAAAACATGTATCAGAATGTATCAGAGCGACCTCTAGTGTAAATATATACAATATACACATCAGTAGGCGAAACAAGAAACCTACTGGAAAACACAGGTAGTTCGAACTACTAGCCTCCGACCAGGACGTGAAACACCAGAACCTTAACTGCAAACTGGGCATGGAAACCGAAAAGCCCAGGGGAAAGACATGAAAACTATTAGAGTGAGTGGACGAAAATAATGTCTTTCGCCGAATAATATATGTTATAAAAACATATGCGAGTCAAATGTATATAAATCAAATGGTACACGAGGGAGACTCTAACTCCTCACGCGTACAGAGCATGCATGGAAAATCTCACGGGGTCGCTCGTAGACACATCCGTGCTAGTACAGTCCGAATCACGGGATCCCAGACCCACACGTGATTCTAGCCAGAAAGGCCTCAGGTCAGGATATCTATTTCCACCCGGAACTACATCGGCAAAAGAAACAGTTCCCCCCTGGTAGGCACCTTCGGGGATTAGCCGGGATGCGAGTGTATCGATACAACAACATATACTAAGACTGTACTCTGTGTAAACCAAATCATAAATAGTTTGATGCAAATGCTTAAGGTAATATTTAAATGTATATACGTAATGTATAATGGTATAAGCATAATCGTATAACACATGCTCATATAAAACATAATTCGTATGCATGCTTAAGTTCGTAAAACGTGTATAAAAACTTGCAATCATTCCGTGAAAAGAAATTGTCCACTCACAGGTGAGTAAAACGCGCACTCGCGCTAAGCACGTGGCCCGGCGGAAGATCCCTCGCCTGAAACACGATCTCGATCCCCTGAATAGTCATAAAATATATCTGATCAAAATCATAATCCACAACACTGTACCACACCTCGGAAACCAACCGTTCCCGGAAATATACAACACAATGCAAAATAATCGACGAAATTCCCGAAATATCCACTCGAAACCCTCGACTAAAAATCTGATACCCAAATCAACAAAAAACCTCAAGGCGACGATCGGGGCTCGAATACGAGCGAAATGACATATAACTCGACACATTTCCAAAAAAGTCAACTGTCGTCGGAGCTCCGCCGTTGACCATCGCCGCCGCCGGCGGCGCGATATCAACGGTGACGGATCCCAGAAAAAAATTTCAGATCACAAGTTCTCCTCAAGCCCAACACATTTCTCTTCTACACCGAGACCTAATTCTAAGCCCACCGGCTGGAATTGAGCTCGAAACTCACGGAATCCATGGATTCCGGTGAGATTCCGGCGAGCTTCAAACGGCAACCAAACCCAAATTCCTTCTACCAAAAGCATCTATAGGTTGAGGGGAACCTTTCCCCCCAAAGCCCCGACCCCAAAAGTTGCCGGAGAAGGCCACCCGAATCCAGCAAAATCCAAGAACTTCATCGAGCTCGTTCTCCCTCAAATCAAGAAATTCCAAGTTCTAAACTTCTTAGAATCACGAGAGGAAGATTTTACCTTCCAAGGTCGTGGCCAAATTCGGCCTGGAACAGCAGCTCCGGAGATGAACAGTAACCGGGTGAATAGTCTCCTCTGGTCAACGGTCAAACTGCCCAAAATGGAAAGTCAACGGTCAACGCCTCAAACAGTGTTTTCGACAATTTTTTGACTATTTCCGATATTTATAATCGCGTCTCGGGACGGTCAACGGTCCAAAACGGATAACCATTACGATTCGGATAAATACGAAACGAACGGATAAACTCATCGATAAACTGAAACTTCAAATAATCATATTATATTCCTCTGTTATCGGAAAAATCATCCGGAACCGCCCACGAGCTCGAAATCACGTGCTCTACAACTCTCGTGAAGAAACTCAATTCAAATTCTCGGCCGATATTTAAGTCGCGAACTAATCCGACAAATCACACAATTAACGATTAATCGCGATTACGCATAATCTCGTGAATCGTACTGATTGCTCTACTGATTCTGGTTCGGGTCGTCACACCGACTCCTTGGCACCTTCTGACATTGATAATCGGCCGGAAGGGGTGTTATCGTCATCGCTCTATATAACTGGGGCATTAGGAATTTTCTCAATCACCGCAGCCGAGGGACCAGCTAAAGGATCTGAAGGAGGCCGATGTTGTCCTCCAAGCTCTGCCAACCCACTTGCTCTGCGAAGCGTCAGACCTGACTATCTTCGGCCTCTTTTTGTGTCTTGTTTTTACTCCATGGGTCATTTTAACCTAGGAGTTGTAAAAATCAACTATTAAACTTATTTTATCATTAATTATAACTACTTTACCATTTACTATTTTTAACAATTTACAATATTTATTCTTTTTCATATTTACCACAAAATTTACTATTTTTACTACTTTTCATTTTTAATATTTACCATTTTTAATATTTATCATTTTTAATATTTACCCATTTATAATATTACCTATTTGTAATTTTTACCTTTTTTAACAATTTACAATTTTTATTCTTTACTATTTGGTTTTATCATGTTTCTATTTACCATTTTTTTCATATTTAGTATTTTTAATATTTTAACATTTTTAATATTTACCTTCAATTTTTATATTTTTACCATTTTTATCAATTTATTATTTTTACCCTATTTACAATATTCACCAATTTACAATAATTACCAATTTATAAATTTTACCAATTTACAAAATTTATAATATTTACTTAATTTATAATATATTTAGCAACTTATTATTTTTACCAATTTTATAATAGTTACTAATTTACAATAATTACCAATTTACAATATAGACTTAATTTACAAAATATTTACCAATTTATTATTTTTACTAATTTACAATTTTTACCAATTTAGATTTTTTATTAATTTACTAATTTACAATTAAACACAAATACACTTTATTAAAAAGAAATTATAAATACATACGAACGTAAAAAAATAAAAATTACCGACAGTGGAGGGGCGGCGGTGGGATTGGGCCGGCCGGTGGGAGGCGTCGGAGGTGGAGGGAGGGAGCGAGGAGGAGGATCGACGTATGAGGTGGAGGGAGGAGAGGCTGACGGTGGAGGAGGTGGGAGGCGGCAGAGGAGGTGGAGGCAGGCCGTTGAGAGTCGCCGGAGGGAGACGTGAGGTGTCACCGGAGCCGGAGTTTGTGTGTGTGTGTGTGTGTGTGTGTGTGAGAGAGAGAGAGAGAGAGAGAGAGAGAATGGTGTGAGATGAGAGAGTGATCGATCGAAACTGTCCCGAATCTGAAATTATACAGTTTCACTTAGACAACAGAATGTGATTTTACGTCGTCTAAGTGAAACCCACCTCACCTAGACGACAACAACTGATTTTACGTCGTCCAAGTATCCACTTAGACGACGTAAACTTCTCTTTCCGTCGTCCAAGTCAATCTTAGTTTCTCTCCCAATTAATTGGCAGGTGGAAGTTGACCGCCATTTATTTTGGGACCCGTTCAAAATTTGAACTTAGATGATGGAAACTCAGCTTCCGTTGTCTAAGTTCAAATTTTGAGCGGTTCCTAAAATAAATGACGGTGGAATTTAGACGATGAGACGACGAAAAGTAGTCACTTAGATGACGGACTATGTGTAATTTATGTCGTTCAAGTGAAGGATGAGATGACGCACCGACACTGCGTCATCTAAGTAGCCACATAAACGACGACGTGTCGGTGCGCCGTCTCATCCCTCACTTGGACGACAAAGACTCATTTCCGTCGTCTGAGTGTGACTTAGACGTCGAAAAAATGTTTAAAACGATACAATTTATCGATGTCGTCTAAATTCTATTTAGACGACAAAACTTTCACTGTTTCGTCGTCTAAGTTACTTTTTCTGATAGTGTATGTAGGTTTTAGTATCAACGTAGCTCACTCAAGTAGTCAGGTGTAGTTGAAGCTTAGCTTGATCCAGCTGTTTTAAGTTATTATCTACACTAGCTAGTTAGCTAAATGCCATTTAGTCCTAATCAGCAGAACCTTGCTAAGTTGCAATCAGTTGGTCCCCAATTAATTTAACAACACTCGTGAAATCATGATCGATTTGTGTCACTAACAGCAACGATTACGAAGTGGCCCAATTTTTACATATGTGCAAAATTAGCCAATAGGTAGTTAGGTACGTACACGAAGTCAAATCCAAAATTCCTAAGGGGATTTCCGTAAACAAGACCACATTCTTTTTTAAATTTAAATTTTACAGACTATTTTCTTTAGCGATATATATTACAACATTAGATAGCCACCATAGCCCAAATGGTTAATGAATTGCATGGGGACGAGGGCCATTTTGGGTAAGCCCGGCAAATGGGTGGGATAGATGGGTAACGGGGCGGGGTTTAAACGGGTTAAAACTCATTTAACTTATTATTAGAAATTCTCATATATTGTAATTGATGTGTAAAATACATAGTTTATATATAGTGGCTCAAATCAAGTTCTTATATGGTATGAAAATTTAATACTTGATCACCAAGTAATTAGTGTCCTTATTACATAAAATATCTACATCTAAATCTACCAAAGGAAAATTATCACATCAATAAATATCTTGCATATTTCAACACTTCCCCTTATGATGTTCTGACGAAAGCATATGCGTCCTTTCGTAGACTTCATCAATGGTAGTAGGCGTCTAAGATTGCTCCCCATTAAAAACTTTGTCGAGTAATAAAAACTCTTGCATAAAAAATATTTCCAACCGAAGTAAAAACTAAGTGCAATTCGCTGGGTAACGGTAAGAACCTTGACTTTATGTCGCCTTATTAAAAACTCTCCAAGTAACGAAACCCTGTGGGAGAAAGAAAATTTGGCAAGAAAAAGAGTGCAACAAGAATTAATCACAATCCATATATGATACGTCGTATCTAACTTCAACTCCCCCTGAAGTTAATGTTTCCTCTTCAGACATTCCAAAAAAGTAACCTTACATGGGACGTTACATTGTCCATAGGAGTAATATCACAAAGATGTGGACTTTAAACATGAGTATACAAGAAACATCATGCAAAAAGCATTTTCATACTTACTTAGGCAGAGACTAAACAACCGACTCAATACACAAAGTGTAGAGGCTAGATTAGGATGTATCGACTAAACCAACTAATCGGGATAACATTGAGATGATAAGAGAACAAATCACCCTTAACGTAATTAGCAAACATTCATCTAACCATAGATAAGAGGACATTATCAGAAATCATAACTTAGACGACGAACAAATTTAAGTTTTGTCGTCTTACAACTACTTAAACGACGGATATTAAATTCATCAGAAAAGATGTAAATTTCTTCGTCTAAAGTAACAAGAACCTAGACGACAAAATGTTCTTTCGTCGTAAACTTGTCATTTAAGTAGTAGTTTAGATGACGAAACAATGATTCGTCGTCTAAGTACCTCTTGGACAATGAAATCAACATTCGCCGTCAATTTCATCGTGTATTGTCTTACTTAGATGATGAAAATTTCTTCTTATGCGACGGATAGTTTCGCCGTCTAAGTGGAATAATTATTAAGATTAGTTTCTAGTTCTATATCGAACATTTCATCCTCACAAACTCTCTCAACACCTTCGACGAAAGTAATGATTTATAACAAAACAGTTTCGATAAATGCCTCCCAAAGCTTGTCCACATCCTCTTATATTAGTTGTTGTTCGTATAATCTCTTTTCTCTCAATTCTTTTTTTCAAATTTGGTGAATGCTCAAGTTTTTCGGTGAGTTTTCCAGCGAATGATTTCCAGCGACCCTTGTTGCTAAACAAACAATATTGCTTGCATCTGTTGATTATATATATGGTGAAATGGTATATTACTTGAAAATTATTAATTTTTGGATTAAATAATTAAACGAATATATATTGGATTAATTTAGCCAATGTAATTTATTAATTATTGGATGAATGTAAGAAGGATAAAATCATTCCCGATGTTTAATTCACTACCTTTGAATTGCCGCTCTTTAATTCTATGGATTATCGACAAAATATTAGCTAGCTAAGTTCTTGAATTTTCCTAAAATTAGCTAGAGGTTCTTAAATTGTCCAAAAATTATATTAGCTAGGACTCAAAATTAGGTAGCTAGCTAGGTTTTTATCATGTTTATAACTAAAAATATATTTTGACAATTTTTTTTTGAACTTGTGGCTTATTTATTGTTTCGCTCATTAAAACTTATGGAGAATATGAACAAGAGCTGGATGCATTTGAAAAGAGGTGATTCAAGATATATACAGGAAATTTTTGAATTTATGACATTTGTAATTAAACATGGTCAAGGAAATGAGTGTTACATGTGTCTATGCACAAGATGACGTAACAAAGAGTTTATGTCATTTTCAAAAATGTACCAACACTTGTCTGAGTACGGTATGATGTTTGATTACACTACATGAACTGAGTACGATGAAGTATCATATACTAGTGTTCATACATTCATGACTGACTTCATATCAGGGTACTAAGATGCCTCATCCAGTAGTACTGTTGGCCCTACTTCCAACCCCACTATGGATTGGAACATGATGCATTTCTATCATATAGTTCATGTAGAGCAATCTTCTACTTCAAGCCCATACCCCGTTGCACCCCCAGTGTAATGTGACTGTTTTAAGAAACATAATAGAGAAAATAGAGATAAAAGTGAAGCACAAAATGTCGAAGGCTTGTTTTGACGATATCCAGCAACATATACGTACATTGCTTCCTCATAATCACAATATTTAGGATACACTACCACATAACTTCTCATAGCTGACGACTTAGAGAAACAAAGGCCGACGATTTTTGAAGTCGTCGGCTATAGTGTACTATAGCCGACGACAACACCAAAAATCGTCGGCTATAGTACTATTGCTGACGATTTTTGCAACAAAATCATCGGCTATACTCTATAGCCAATGCTTTATAGTCTACAGGGGTTTTATACTATAGCCGACGACTTTGTAAAAATCGTCGGCTATAGTTCTGTAGGCTATAAAGCGTTGGCAATGAGTATAGCCGACAATTTTGTTGCAAAAATCGTCGGCTATAGTACTATAGCCGACGATTTTTGGTGTTGTCATCGGCTATAGTACACTATAGCCGACGACTTCAAAAATCGTCGACCTTTGTTTCTCTAAGTCGTCGGCTATGAGAAGTTATGTGGTAGTGATAGTCATTATAAGGTAAGAAGGATGTTGAAACGCCTTGGTCTTGGGGCCAATAAAATTCACGTCTGCAAAAATAATTGTGTCTTATTTTACAAAGAACATGCAGACCTCCATTATTGTCCTGTATGCGATGAGTCGAGATGGAACATCGAGAAGAAGAAAAACGATCCTTGGAAGGTGCTTCGCCATTTTTCTTTGATTCGTAGACTGTAGCGATTGTACATGTCTCTGTACACAGTAGAGGCAATGAGATGGCACAGGAAACAAAGGAAAGATGATGATGAGCTTAGACACCCCGCGAATGGGGAGGCTTTTAAATCTTTTGACATGTTATTTCCAGACTTCGCATCAGAGGTTCGAAATGTGAGACTCGAACTTTCTACATACGATAATCCTTTTAATAATAGCATGTAAAACACTTGGCCTGTTATTGTCATGCTATATAACCTGCCTCCTTGGATATGTATGAAAAAGAAATTTAATTTACTTGCTCGGTTAATTTCAGGTCATTACTCTCCAGGAAAGTATTTTAGTGTGTTTATGAGTCCCTTGATTGACGATTTGAAAGATATGTGGGAAAATGGAGTCCTCACTTTTAATTGGTACAATAAAACTTCATTCATCTTGCCAGCAGCAATGATGTGGACCATTAGCGATTTTTCAGTTTATGGGATGTTGGCATCCTGCACAACTAATGGGTACATGGCTTACCCTGTTTGCTTAGATGACATAAACTCTAGTTGGCACGCAGGAAAAATGTATTACATGGGTCACCGTTGATGGTTTCTTGATGATCACTAATTGCGATCAGATGCAGCGAGTTTCGACGAAACAGTATAGAATGATCTGAAACCCCGATAGTGGACTGGTGATAAGATTTTGGAGAGGTTGTTCGGCCTTGATTTTAGAGTGTTGAGCAGTCTTGCTTTTGTGATGGCCAACAATCCTGTCCGCGAATACGATCTTGCATATTGGAGTCACATGAGTATTTTTTTTTGAACTGCCTTACTGGTCAAATTTGAAACTCAGTTACAACCTTGATGTGATGCACAGAATGTATGCAACAACGTGGTGGGAACATTCTCAGTATTGATAAAAAGACTGAGGACACTATTAAAGTGCGTCAAGATTTGAAATCTATAAATATACGTCGTCACTTGTGGTTAGAAAAGATGAGGAACAAACCTATGATGCATGTTGCACTTTACACAATGAAGGCGCTAAGAAGAAGCAAGTGTTCGACTGGTTTCGTGGTATTTGGTATCCGTCTAATTATGCAAAAAATGTATCTCAATGTGTAAAAGTTGAGGAAAACAAGTTCCTTGGTCTAAAGACTCACGAATGTCATGTTATGCTGCAACATCTTCTTCTAGTGGTAATTCAACCATATTTGCCTCGTGACATCGTAGAGCCATTAGTAGCGTTGTCTAGGTGGTGGCAGAAGTTATGCGCTAGAGAGTTAAATAAGTCATATGTGGTCAAATTGAAAGAAGAGATTGCTACATCCTTTGCCTATTATAGAGGGTTTTCCCCTTCTTTCTCTGACATCAGGATTCACCTAATGATCCACATTCCTGAATAAGTGTTGCTATCTGGTCCGATAAACTACACTACACTTGGATGTATCATCAGGAAATGTACAATATTTAATGTAACATAAATTTAAAATCATTGTTGCACCGCCACTTATATATATTATTATTTTACATATTAATTTCTCAATTTTGCAGACAATAAGAGCAGTATAAATGATTTGTGAAAAATAGCTCTAGCCCAAAAGGGTCTATAGCATAAACATACATTACACATAAATGTGTAACCTACTGCAACTTGTATCTCAAAGATACAGTCAAGACCGCACTCCCTCAGCCTTTAATACACTTAATCGCTATAACTCTTCTGTCGTCACAGATGTTGTACAACAATTTGGACCAATACCATGAAATCACCATGTTTCCCATGGTGAATACAACACCAGTGTGAGAATGTTCTTTATATTGGTTAGAGAGATACCCAACATCAGCAAAACTAACCAAGACATCACAAGGTGTCTCTAAGTAGAAGATTGTACTGAATTGGAGAAAAGTCCTTGCGAATGGAAAAACGTTTGATGGGTCGAAGCCTTCCATCGACGGGTCGAAGGGATGCTTTGGGTCGATCCAGGGGACTACTTTCGATGGGCCAAGAAATGCACTCGACGAGTCGAAAGCTTGCTTCGGGTTTGTCCAGGGTGTCACCTTCAATGGGTCGAGAAATCCACTCAACGGGTCAAAAATCTCAAAACCTGCATGCTACGATTTAACCATCCTTTTTTTGGGAATTTCAAGCTCCTCTTTATATTCTTTGTAGGAAAAGAACAAGTTCAAGTTTATAGAACTCTTCAATTACTAGAAACTGTACTATACTCCATTCCAATGACTTTGCATTGGCACAGACCGAAACGACAATGTCTGGATATGTGCACTGAGCTATATTCAACCAAGCTCTAACCACACTAAGATATGGAATTTCATCCCCAGAAGTTCCTTACCATCATCTTTTCAGATGAAATTGATCATTTTGGGTTCCAGAGTGTAAACAACCATTGGTGTGCTTAAAAGGGTGTGCTTTATCCATTACCTAATTTTGGACGTAAGCAAACAAGTGAATAAGAATTCAACAGACTCGATATACCATCTCTAAACCACTAACAACATAGACTTAAACTAAGAAAAAATCAAGTCCTACTAAGGTCTATCATCTCAAACAACTTGTTTATCTACTGAACACGCATGGATATAACTTTTCATTCTTGTATCCCTTCCCAATAAAGTAGTCACTTAGAGTAGTGAATGTCTCAATCTTATCCCATGAGCACTCTATGGTTTAGAGTTACTTAAATTGGGTATAACCATGCCAATTGACACTCTCATATATATCTCTGAATCAAGATCCCCATAGAGATATATTATAACCACATTCATTCGTTGCATACTCAGTTTTTCAGACACTACCAAACTGATAAGGTAGAAGAAAATAATGATGCCATAATCAGAGAATACATCTATTTATAATCAATACTAGAGTGTTAAGAAGGTTCTTGTGCCATAAGTTCTTCTCTTTGTGCTTCCAAACAATAACTCTCTTTTTTAACTAGCTTACCATTCGGTGGTTATAGCACTACCATACCAAAAACTTGTCATTTGTAAGAGAGTTTAGTCCACCCTAGATTGTGACTTTCCATATTGGTCAATTTGCTCTATGTTGACAATCAGTAACTAAGCAAGGTTCAACTTCATCATCGTCAATTCCTGAGCAATGGAATAAGTAAATGCATCATCAACGATAATACCGCTAATATTTGTTTAACTTTGTGAGATTTTTTTGTTTATTGACATCGACATGGACTCTAAGGCATCCCCTAGTGTTTGTCAATGTCAACTTAGACAATTTCATAATCAGAAACAATCTCATGTGTTGATGATGAGTAATTATGTATTGATGGCTTGCCTTTTCACCGGAAACTCATCTGTGGATTTGACCGATGCTACACCCCCACTATAGGTAGGAGAAATGCTACATTGCCTGGTTGTTGCGTTAACTTGCCCAACTCCAGGGACTTTCAACCTTGTAGAATTTGTAGCATGTATAACCGATCTCGTCACTCTTATGATATCAGACAAGAAGTCGAGCATTGAATCTGCTACTTTTTGAAGATGAAGAATACATTACACTTCAATCTCATACTGAGATGTGAAGGGATCATGATGAGACATAGTGGAAGCACGTTAATTTCTGAGGTTAAACTAGAATGAAATCATTCCTATCTCCCGTAAATGGCATAAGTATGTCTCATCAAAGTGACAATCTACAAAAACTAGCAGTAAGGAAATCTTCTGTCAAAAGGTTCTTAATAGTGGACAACCGTTGGAGATTCACAACCAATGTGGATGCCTAAACGTCTTTGAGAACCCATTTTAGTATGCAGTAGAAGCGTAGTACGCACATGCACTGCGCTACTAGAGAGGCGTAGATATGAGATATCAAGCTCATATCCAGTTACCAACTGGTACGCACTAAATGATTGGCGAGTTACGGGTGCTCAAGAAACTAAACATGGCTGCATATAATATTGCATATCCCCAAGCAGATATTGGTAAATTTATATACATTACTCAATATCTGTACTTGATCAAGCAGTAACCGCTTGATTTGTTCCTTTGTAAGACCGTTCTAAGAATGAACATGGGAAACTCCTGTATTATCCATCTAATAGACCTAATTGGATTGTTCGGGTGGTGAGTCTAAAGCTTCATAATTTGTGCTAGGAATTTTGCAAATGCAGTGTACCATGTGGACTGCAAAGACGTGTGACCTATGCGTTGATGCATCAATCATAACCATATATATAAATATTTCGCACACCGGTTTGATTAATCCACAAATATGTTTTTGGAATCTATAGAGAATTGGAAGTTATGTCTTCAACAAAAGATCGTCATGCATGTAAACAACATCACATACATGAACAAGCTTTGCAAACCGAGAAATGCGCATTAGATATTGCTATAAAGGCATCCGGTGGGAAAAATATGCACATGACCGTACTTTTCTTGTCGTGGAGACCAAGCCTAGACCGTGTGGATTAATCTCTCACCCTCATCTAAACCAATGGTTTTAGTTTTTCCACATGCTACTTTGATCGTACTTTTCTTGTCTTGGAGACCAAGCCTAGACCGAGTGGATTAATCTCACTCACCCTTATCTAAACCAATGGTTTTAGTTTTTCCACATGCTGCTTTGCTTTTAAGAACCGATGACCATGAGAATTTCTCAATATCTTAATCATCATAATGGAAAAGCTCATATGAGGCTAACTCACACATAATAATATAAGTGACTATATTGGATTCAATGATCTGAACCATAGTAAGATAGAAATCACTACAAACCCTCATAAACTTCTTCAGATTCCACTATTGATAGCATTCTATAGAGATTGGACACAAAACTTATTTCCATTCTCACAATATTGTTCGAATTGAACACCGTTGGCACAAGATGTTTTCAAAACTTAGCTTGGTTCGAATAGTCTTTTGACTTGTATAACACTCAATGTTTCAATCAGACATTAACAATCTAATGTCAAATAATCTGTCTTTGAACCCAAGACATGGCGAAAACTTTAAGCAAATATTGAATGATTTCAAAAGGGTGTAACCCTTATAGAGTGTTGATATGATATGTCAATAGCTAAAAGCAACTAATGTATAACAATATCTGACTAGTCAAAATGACCATTTTAGATTAAGTTCCATGGCATGACAAAAATTGATGTAAACCACATCTGGTGCAGCATTTCAAGTTGGTCGAAATTTTTCTGAACCTTTATTTGTCGATAAAACCGATGTAAAATATTAAAAACACCAATTCTGGGTAGAACCTTTGATGGGTAGAGAATATCACTTGACGGGTCAAAATAAACCCAAAATAGAATCGAACTTCTGATACCAATTTTCGACGGGTCGAAATTCAACGATTTTTGGGATAGAAGGTGCTCTTCGACGAGTCGAGGTAAACCTCTGACCGGTCAAAGGAAAAACCTAAAAATGAAAAAATAGATTTTCCGATAACATTTTTCGACGGGTCAAAAAAGTATCAATTTTGAGACAGAAGCATGCCTTCAACATGTTGAGATGGGGATTCAACGGGTCGAAGGTGCATAAACATATGACCGAGGACAAACTTCGACGGGTCGATAGATTTTGTACACTAATTTTCGATGGGTCAAAAAGTGTACAAACCGTTCCAGTACTACCTTCGACGGGTCGAGAAAAATTTCAATAGGTCGAAAAGTCCCAGATACAAACCATCCTTTCTTTTTATCTCGTTTTTAATATACTTTGGTGTCATAATTAATGCCATAAAATTTTGTAGATTTTGAAACTTTTAAGCAATATGTATAGACATAACCATTCTTAACACTTTCAAATACCGAAAGGAAGAAATATTATTACGTTGCCAACATCAAAACTTACATAAAAAATAATCGTTCTTATTCAATAACCATGATTTCAACTAGAGTCAAAAAACAAACAAAACTTGATAACATAGCAAAGACATGAGTCTAATACATAAACTAACTAAAATCTGCAGTCTCAAGACTTCATTGACGTTTAGTCTTATATGCTAGATATGGTTTGCACATCTTGTAGGAATTCTGAATAACCTCGGGTGCATGAAATTATTTATGCTTGTACTTGGTAGAACCACACCTATAACAAAGTGACAAGTGCGAAGTACAAGCAAAATTTAAAGAATTTCCACCATTCCTAGAATCAGAAATGGATTTATTCTTGTTGGAATTGTTATGGTTATTGTCACGGTGAGTCCAAGTCAAATTCCAAATATTTCCTCCTCTACCACGACCTTTACCACGTGCTCATCTACCACCACGAGTTTGATAAGGCTATAAATGATTGTTCCTCTTTTCATTTCATGCCTTCCTACCAGTATTGTATGTTTCATGGACTTTGTTTGTACCGGCTAGCGTAGCATTATTGTTAAGAAGAATCTCACCATATCTTTCTTTCTTGGCCAACACATTCATGATATCACTAAATGATCTAATTCACCCTTGCCCATAATCCATGTGATATAGGAATGCAAGGTTGTCCATGGAGGTTGGAAAGGTGTTTAAAGACTTCTCGATCATATCCCGATCGGTCTTAACAACGCCATAAACACTCAACTTTGATTGAAGCTCCGACATAGGTTGATGAAAAGCATTAATACGTGGATGATCTAATAAACAAATTGAATTCCATTTTTCTTTCAGTTATGGAAGTTGTGCATTATGCACATTATCGAACCTTTCCTGTAAAGTCACCCACAAAACCAAGGGGGTCATTCTTTAGCAAATATTGTTCCTGTAGAACTGGATGTATATGCTGCCTAAAAAATATAAGGGATTGAGCTTTGCGAGTTGGAGTGGGTGGTTCAGTACCAGGTGGAGATGGTTGTTGGATTGTATTTGTCAGATTCATACCGAGAAGCACGTTTTCAACATCTGAAACCAAACGATTGTATTCTGCTCCTTGAAGATCAAGGATATTTAACTTAGGCCATGTCTGCTCAGTTGAAATCATCTACAAGAGAGACAAGAGATGTAATTAGTTTACCGATCGAAAAAACATGATCACTAATATCAAGTTTAGGGAATAAGAAACATGATCCATGATGTATAGTCACAAAAATTGATGTAAAACCATGACTAACTGAAAGGACCCAACCCCGATTTAGTCACCTAAACCGGAATCGAACCCCTTCGAAAACACGAACCAACAAAAACTTTTCAAAATTTGGGCAGAGTTTCGTTACTAGCGTGGAATTACCTTAACCTGCACGCATAAAACACACTCCATCCTATGCCACAAAAAGCAAACTGTGGGCACCAATCCCATCCGGATTTCTCAACATCAATATAATCATCAAACAGTAGACATACTGTACTATATATATGTATATCCGAGAAAATCCGTAATAACAAGTATCAGAACGTATCAGAGCGACCTCTAGTATAAAATATATACAACATGTACATCAGTAGGCGAAACAAGAACCTACTGGAGAACACAGGTGACTCTGATCACTAGCCTCCAAACCGTGACGTGAAACACCAAACCTGAACTGCAAACTGGGCACGGAAACCGAAAAGCCCAGGGGAAAGGCAAATAAAAACGTTAGAGTGAGTGGACGAAAATATACACATGCCTTTCACCAGTTATATAAATATATACAACCAATATAAACAATGCGAGTTCGGAACACAACACATTTATATAAGGAGGTAGTCGGGCAGATCTCTCAAGCCCGACGTCGGGTGAATCGCTCAAACCCGACTGTGATAGGCCAGGGGAATCTCTCAGCCCCGGCGGCACTCAGGGGAATCTCTCAACCCTGCTTCAGAGGAATCTCTCAACTCTGGGCCAGAGGAATCTCTCAACTCTGGTAGCATCGATGCAATAAACGCCAATCACAATAACACATAACAATACCTCCGAAAATAACATATATATCAAACATCGTATATATAATAATTACGGAAATCATAAATTCCACGAACTCGCAAAACAACAGTGAAAATAGAAACTTATCCACTCACAGATCAGCTAGCGCGAACTCGCGCTAAACTCGTGGTCCGGCGGAAGTCCCCTCGCCCGAAGCACGATCACGATCCAAATCTCGATCTCGATCTCCTGAATACATACACACATAACTGATCAAAATCGTAATCCACAACACTGTACGGATGCACGGAAACCAACCGTTCCCGAAAATACAAAATGCGGTGCAAAATGAATTACGGAAATCCCGAAATCCCCACTCGAAATCTCAACTGAAAATCGGCTAACCAAATCAACCCGAAAACCTCCGTACGATAATCAGGGCGCGATTACGAGAAAAATGACACTAATTACATCGAAATCTGAAAATTTGACTTTTTTCCGGCCGTTGACCGCCGTTGACCGCCGCCGCCGGCGGCGGCGCGCCGTCAACGGAGGAATTTCACGGCCATCTTCTCCAGTTCTCATGGTCTCGGCAAGGCGAGCAACTTCTTCTTCTATCCCAAGGTCCAATTCCAAACGCAACCTAACCAATTTAACCAAAACAGCTCGGACTCCATTCTTTCCGGTGACCCAAATCGGTGACCTCCAAAACTCAACCTCAAGCTATAACAAACACATGGGAAGACACACGAAGGCAAGGGGAGTCTAACCCCCCTAACCACCGCCACCCAAACTCGCCGGAGCTAAGCTCCCCGTCACCGGCAAAATCAACCCGATCGGTGCAATTCGGGTACCCCAAAAACCTTATCAATTCTCACAAATTAACATACCATCACACTTGAAATCAAGAGAGGAAGCTCATAGTACCTTTCAATCAACCAACGGTGGCCGGAGAACGGTGGTCGGACGGCAACCGAATCGGGAAACTCTCCCCCCCAAAGTCAACGTGGTCAACTTACCAAAACAGGAAAGTCCAAGGCTAGTCAACGCAAAACTAAACTTTTACGACTATTCACGACTATTTTCCGACTTTTCGATATTTATACTCGTCCCTCGGGTCCATCGACGGTCCAAAATGAAAATACGAAATGATTCGGATAAGCTCGAAACAAACGGATAAACTCGTCGAAACCCGAAACTTCAAATAATCATAAAATATTCCTCGGCTATCGGAAAAATCTTCCGAAACCACCCATGAACTCGAAATCACGTACTCTACACTTTCCGTGAAGACACTCAACCCAAATTCTCGACCGAAAATATAGTCGCGAATCGAATCGGCAATCACACGTTATCGTAAAACTGCGACTAATCTCAAATCTCGAGAATCGTGCTAAACACACATCTGATTCTGGTTCGGGTCGTCACAAATCTACCCCCCTTAAAGAAATTTCGACCTCGAAATTTACATACCTGTCAGGTGAACAGATGAGGATACTGCTCCCGCATACGCTGCTCGGTCTCCCAGGTGGCCTCCTCCACAGAGTGATTCTGCCACAGGACCTTCACCAGCGGAATCACGCGGTGCCTCAACTCCTGCTCACGACGATCGAGAATCTGCACTGGCTCCTCAATATACGATAAATCCTCTCTGATCGGCAACTGCTGTGGGGCTATCACATGCGAAGGATCTGAGATGTACTTCCGTAACATCGAAACATGGAATACATCATGTACGCGGGCCATCTCAGCCGGTAGCTCAAGTCGATAAGCAACAGCTCCAACCCTCTCCGTAATCTCATACGGACCAATGTACCGCGGTCGAAGCTTGCCACGCTTCCCGAAACGCACTACTCCCCTCCACGGAGACAGTTTCAGGAAGACCCAATCACCGACCTCAAACTCCAAACTCTTCCTTCTCACATCTGCGTAACTCTTCTGCCGATCCTGGGCGATCTTCAACCGATCTCGAATCACCTGTATGTCCTCCATCGTGGTTTTCACCAAATCAGGACCAATAAGCCAACGCTCGCCCACCTCACTCCAACATAATGGAGTGCGACACTGCTTCCCGTACAAAGCCTCGTACGGTGCCATCTCAATACTGGCCTGATAGCTGTTGTTGTAGGCGAACTCAATCAAGTGCAACTGCTGATCCCAATTTCCGCGAAACTGCAACACACACGATCTCAGCATATCCTCAAGAGTCTGAATGGTCCGCTCGGACTGCCCGTCAGTCTGAGGATGAAAAGCTGTACTAAATCGCAACTTCGTACCCAAAGCTCGCTGCAACGCCCGCCAAAACTCAGATGTGAACTGACTATCACGGTCAGAAACAATGGACACAGGCACTCCATGCAAGCGAACAATCTCCGATAAGTACAACTTGGCCAATCTGCCCACTGATACCTTCCCTGGAAGTGCTAGAAAGTGTGCGGATTTCGTCAGTCGGTCAACAATAACCCAAATACCAGTGTTGCCCGCCGAAGTACGCGGCAACTGATAGACGAAATCCATCGTAATATGCTCCCACTTCCAAACTGGAATCTCAAGTGGCTGTAATTTCCCTGCAGGTTTCTGCCTCTCCGCCTTCACCTGCTGACAAATCAAACACCGACTCACGTATGCGGCAATCTCCCGCTTCATGTTGCGCCACCAATAGTAAGCTCGAAGTGTACGAAACATCTTCGTACCTCCGGGATGCATCGCATACGCTGAACTGTGGGCCTCATCCAAAATCTCCTTCTTTAAGTCCTCGTCTCTGGGTACACATAATCTGCCTCTGAATAACAACGTACCGTTGTCGCTCAATCGGAACTCTGTAGGCACACCATTCTGAATCATGGTCTTCTTGCTCAACAAGTAAGGATCTGAATCCTGTGCCTCCCGTACCTGATCAACCAATACGGGTCGTACCTGAAAACTAGCCAACAAGGCTCCATCATCATCATAACCAAACACAACACCCGTAGCCCGTAACTCGGCTAACATCGATACTCTGGCCACACACATATGAAACAATGAGGCTCCCGATTTCCGGCTAAGTGCATCTGCCACAACATTGGCCTTCCCTGGATGGTACTCGAAAGTGCACTCGTAATCGTTGATCAACTCCATCCATCGGCGCTGCCTCATGTTCAAATCCGGCTGTGTCCGCAAGTAAGTGAGACTCTTGTGGTCAGTGAAAATCTTACACTGAGCACCATACAGATAATGTCTCCAACTCTTCAGCGCTAACACAATAGCAGCCAACTCCAAATCATGCGTCGGATAGTTGACCTCGTGCGGTTTCAGCTGTCTGGAACCGTATGCCACAACTCTACCATGCTGCATCAACACACAGCCAAGGCCCAACTTCGACGCGTCGCTATACACAACATACTCACCACTGTCATCTGGCAACGTCAGAACCGGTGCGGTAGTCAATCTCTCCTTCAGGAGCAAGTAACTCTCCTCGCACGCTTCCGACCACTCAAACTTGACGCCCTTCTTCGTCAATCTGGTCAGTGGTGTGGCTATCCGGGAGAAATCCTGTACAAACCGTCGGTAATAGCCTGCTAACCCTAAGAAACTCCGGATCTCCGGCACAGTAGTGGGTCGACTCCAATTCAGCACGGCCTCGATCTTGTCAGGATCAACACTAACTCCCTCGGCCGAAATCACGTGGCCCAGAAACTTCACACTATCCAACCAGAACTCACACTTGCTAAACTTCGCGAACAGCTGATGGTCCCGCAAAGTCCGCAACACCGCTCGCAAGTGCTTCCTGTGCTGGCCCACACTCCTCGAGTATATCAAAATATCATCAATGAATACAATCACGAACTTGTCCAGGAATCGACGAAACACCCGATTCATCAAGTCCATGAAAGCTGCGGGGGCGTTGGTCAATCCAAATGGCATAACCAAAAACTCATAGTGCCCATACCGCGTCCTGAAAGCTGTCCTGGCAACATCTGAATCCCGGATCCTCAACTGGTGATATCCGGATCGAAGATCAATCTTCGAAAAGACTGCTGCTCCCTTCAGCTGATCGAACAAGTCGTCAATCCGAGGCAACGGATACTTGTTCCTCACTGTAATCTGATTCAGCTTCCGATAGTCGATGCACAACCGCATGGACCCATCCTTCTTCCGCACAAACAACACTGGAGCACCCCACGGAGAAACACTAGGTCGAATGAATCCCTTTTCTAACAACTCCTGAAGCTGAATCTGCAACTCCCTTAACTCTGCAGGCGCCATCCGGTATGGTGTCTGGGAAATCGGTCCAGTACCCGGCAATAACTCAATGGTAAAATCAATCTCCCGCACAGGGGGTATACCAGGTAACTCCGCTGGAAACACATCCGAAAACTCAGACACAACCTCAATACTACCAAGCTCTGGCACTGCAGCTGTAGTGTCCACAACATGGGCTAAGTAAGCAATACAACCCTTCTTCATCAACCGATCCGCCCTCATCGCGGAAATCAAACAAGGTAGGGAAGTGTTCTTCTCGCCACGAAACAATACCTCGGGTACCCCTGGTCGTCGAAACGCGACCTCCTTCCTGTGGCAGTCGAACATAGCCCAATGCGACTCTAGGAAGTCCATACCCAAGATCAAATCAAAATCCACAATATCCAGCAGTAACAGATCTGCGGCCAACCCATGGCCATCAACAAACACCTCACAATCTCGGTAAACCCAACCGATGCTCACAACCTCACCTGACGGATACAACACTCTCCACAACCCCGGAAGTGGAGATGCAGGTACCGTAGCCAATGATGACAGTCTAAATGATATGAATGAATGTGTGGCACCTGGATCTAACAATGCCACTACTGGAATACCAAAAACATGTAACGTACCGATAACGACCTCCGGTGATGCTCTGCCCTCGCGCATAGTCATAGCATGAACTCTCGCCTGTCCGGCTGGTCGTCCTCGCTGAGCCTGTCCCTGCTGTCTACCCTGACCTGCAGTCTGTGCTGGTCGAGCTTCCGAAGTGGCACCTCGCTCAGCTCCGGAACTCTGGGCCCCCTGTCCTCCGGTAACCTCATACCGATAACATTCCCTCGCATAGTGACCCACCTGGCCACAGCGGAAACATGTGACAGGATCTCTCTGACATGGACCCACATGATGTCGACTACAGAGACTACACAACGGGTACTCTCTCGGTACAGCAAAAGTGCCACTGGTACGCCGCGGAAAACTAGAACCGCTGGAACTCCCACCAGCCTGTGGTCGCTGCGGTCGATCTCTCCTCCATCCCGGTCTCCGTCTAGATACACTAGCTGGTGGTCGATATGACCCACCACCTGAAGATGAAGCTGAACCGGAAGTATCAGAACTCTGCCTCTTTGAAGGCCCCTGACTCGGTCCACCCTCCTCAAATCGTCTCGGCTGGTACCTCTGCTGTCTCTCGCGCTCAATATCCTCGCCTCGGAGTGCAGCACTAACAAACTCATCGAAGTTGTTCCGAGGCATCGTAGTCAGCGTCGCCTT
Organism: Geum urbanum; assembly: GCA_946800695.1. Taxonomy (NCBI): domain Eukaryota; kingdom Viridiplantae; phylum Streptophyta; class Magnoliopsida; order Rosales; family Rosaceae; genus Geum; species Geum urbanum. The sequence continues at coordinate 5,656,388 of OX327013.1, read as the reverse complement.
GATGCTCAGATTCAATCCCAGCTCAAATCTACGACACTTGGCTTCCTCTGTAGCCACCATATCCCGCGCAAAACGAGACAACCGAGTAAACCGATCCCGGTACTCAAGCACAGACAAACTGCCCTGCCTCAAGTTCGTAAACTCCTCATACTTGCGCTGCTGGGTAGCCTGATTGAAGTACCTCCGCATAAACAGATCACGAAACAATGTCCACGGAGTATCCACAGGAACTCTGTCAGTACTGACCCACCAGAAGTATGCATCACCCTCAAGTAAACCAACTGCGGCTACTGTCATCTGCTCAGGTGTAAACTGCAGACGCTCACAAACACGCTCAATCTGAACCAACCATGCCTCGCATATCTCTGGATCAACTGAACCCGAAAACACAGTAGCACCCGCAGTGCGAGCCTTGACCACAGGGTCAAAACGCTCCTCCAAACGCAGCACTCGCATAAGCAAGTCGCGCGTTCGGCGATCCTCATCAGGATCATCATCCCGATCAACACGGGGACCACGTCGAGGAGGCATCCTACTGATACAAGACAAGCATTAGGCACAAGCAGAAAGAACGTAATCATGAAACCGCAGATATTTGAGGACACACAACACCCGAAGTATTGATGAGTACCGCTGGCCAGTCGGGTCATCACTCCAGTCATGCTGTATCAACTCAAATACCCTAAGCGTCACAACTACAAGAGTCTACAGAATCTGACAACCTAATGCTCTGATACCAAGCTGAAAGGACCCAACCCCGATTTAGTCACCTAAACCGGAATCGAACCCCTTCGAAAACACGAACCAACAAAAACTTTTCAAAATTTGGGCAGAGTTTCGTTACTAGCGTGGAATTACCTTAACCTGCACGCATAAAACACACTCCATCCTATGCCACAAAAAGCAAACTGTGGGCACCAATCCCATCCGGATTTCTCAACATCAATATAATCATCAAACAGTAGACATACTGTACTATATATATGTATATCCGAGAAAATCCGTAATAACAAGTATCAGAACGTATCAGAGCGACCTCTAGTATAAAATATATACAACATGTACATCAGTAGGCGAAACAAGAACCTACTGGAGAACACAGGTGACTCTGATCACTAGCCTCCAAACCGTGACGTGAAACACCAAACCTGAACTGCAAACTGGGCACGGAAACCGAAAAGCCCAGGGGAAAGGCAAATAAAAACGTTAGAGTGAGTGGACGAAAATATACACATGCCTTTCACCAGTTATATAAATATATACAACCAATATAAACAATGCGAGTTCGGAACACAACACATTTATATAAGGAGGTAGTCGGGCAGATCTCTCAAGCCCGACGTCGGGTGAATCGCTCAAACCCGACTGTGATAGGCCAGGGGAATCTCTCAGCCCCGGCGGCACTCAGGGGAATCTCTCAACCCTGCTTCAGAGGAATCTCTCAACTCTGGGCCAGAGGAATCTCTCAACTCTGGTAGCATCGATGCAATAAACGCCAATCACAATAACACATAACAATACCTCCGAAAATAACATATATATCAAACATCGTATATATAATAATTACGGAAATCATAAATTCCACGAACTCGCAAAACAACAGTGAAAATAGAAACTTATCCACTCACAGATCAGCTAGCGCGAACTCGCGCTAAACTCGTGGTCCGGCGGAAGTCCCCTCGCCCGAAGCACGATCACGATCCAAATCTCGATCTCGATCTCCTGAATACATACACACATAACTGATCAAAATCGTAATCCACAACACTGTACGGATGCACGGAAACCAACCGTTCCCGAAAATACAAAATGCGGTGCAAAATGAATTACGGAAATCCCGAAATCCCCACTCGAAATCTCAACTGAAAATCGGCTAACCAAATCAACCCGAAAACCTCCGTACGATAATCAGGGCGCGATTACGAGAAAAATGACACTAATTACATCGAAATCTGAAAATTTGACTTTTTTCCGGCCGTTGACTGCCGTTGACCGCCGCCGCCGGCGGCGGCGCGCCGTCAACGGAGGAATTTCACGGCCATCTTCTCCAGTTCTCATGGTCTCGGCAAGGCGAGCAACTTCTTCTTCTATCCCAAGGTCCAATTCCAAACGCAACCTAACCAATTTAACCAAAACAGCTCGGACTCCATTCTTTCCGGTGACCCAAATCGGTGACCTCCAAAACTCAACCTCAAGCTATAACAAACACATGGGAAGACACACGAAGGCAAGGGGAGTCTAACCCCCCTAACCACCGCCACCCAAACTCGCCGGAGCTAAGCTCCCCGTCACCGGCAAAATCAACCCGATCGGTGCAATTCGGGTACCCCAAAAACCTTATCAATTCTCACAAATTAACATACCATCACACTTGAAATCAAGAGAGGAAGCTCATAGTACCTTTCAATCAACCAACGGTGGCCGGAGAACGGTGGTCGGACGGCAACCGAATCGGGAAACTCTCCCCCCCAAAGTCAACGTGGTCAACTTACCAAAACAGGAAAGTCCAAGGCTAGTCAACGCAAAACTAAACTTTTACGACTATTCACGACTATTTTCCGACTTTTCGATATTTATACTCGTCCCTCGGGTCCATCGACGGTCCAAAATGAAAATACGAAATGATTCGGATAAGCTCGAAACAAACGGATAAACTCGTCGAAACCCGAAACTTCAAATAATCATAAAATATTCCTCGGCTATCGGAAAAATCTTCCGAAACCACCCATGAACTCGAAATCACGTACTCTACACTTTCCGTGAAGACACTCAACCCAAATTCTCGACCGAAAATATAGTCGCGAATCGAATCGGCAATCACACGTTATCGTAAAACTGCGACTAATCTCAAATCTCGAGAATCGTGCTAAACACACATCTGATTCTGGTTCGGGTCGTCACACTAACACAGAGACACAAAAGATCGACTTCCCTTTTTCAATGTGAAATCACAATTAACCGTGATATTTACTAATAACCGTGACTCCACTAGACCGTCACTTATACTAAATTTTTGTAGATAAATAAAAACGATATATTTCCATAGGAACTAGAGGCATATTATTGAAAAATAAATTACACAGTGTGAAAAATTTATCCTGAATCTATCTTAGATCTAGGGTGTTGTAGTAATTAAGTTTTGCAACCTAATTCTAAACTGAAGAGGGTTAATCGATTTACCTCGAGGGTGTTATGTTTGGTATGAAAACTTTGTAGTAAAAGTTTGAAACGAAAAGCTCCTCGAATTTTGGTGGTGATGGAAGAATTCTGGCTAGTATGATCAGCGATGGAGGCTTGTTGTGTTTTAGGGGTTAGGGTATTTTTTATTTATTTATTTAGGATTTGGGGTGATGGCTATCAACTCAAGAGCTGTTGATAACATATTGAATGAGAAAATAGATATGTTGAGAATATGATCTGAAATTGTATTTTATTCATTGATAGATGACCTTAAATAAGCATTACAATCTGTTACAATCCATATCCCTATAAATCAGAGATTGAGAGAATATCTACTTCTATGCTAATTAAGACAAGACACACATCAAGATAGCAGGAGTATAATATCCTTAAACAAATACAACTTTATTCAACTATGATTAATGTAGTCAACCTAACCATCATTTATGTCCCTATTTTTAATTTGTACAAGTGACAACAAAAAATGCTATTGCGGCGTCATTTGGAAAGTAAATTGGCCTATGTGTAAGATGTCTTAATCACGAGTAGTTCAAATATTAAATTTTCGAAGTCCTTGATTAGTCAAAATTAGTAAAAATAAAAAATATGCACAATAACGATCGCCGAGTTTAACTTCATGGATTAAAGTTGATCGATGAAATTAAATTTAAATGAATCAACCATATGATGCGACACAAAAACTATTATATACATGTGATAAAAAGATCAGGCAATTTTATCACCATTTATATCTACATCATTCGAGTGAAAATGGACGGTGGTTTACGTGCTTATTCATTATTTTTTCTATTTTTTTACTAATAAAGAACTTCGACAACTCAATTTTCAATCTCGTCACAACCATGCATCTTACGGGGGAGTCTCTTTATGCACGTAGAAAAATATACTATCCAAAATGTTGTCGCAAATATTACATTTTCGTGGGCATTCATACAAATATAGAATATTTGCATAAACAACCAAGTTGCCTACACTGATCCATTTTGAATAAAATATATATTGAATAAATCAACCGTACGATGTGGTCATAGAAATCTTATACAAATGTGGTTAAAAGTTCAGCCAGTTACGGCATAGTCTCAGTCTTGATCCATTTGGTCAAATGCGACGGTTGTATATGTCCCTATCTTTTAATTCAGTTAACTTTGCTTTATCGGTGACTTCGATAATTCAAATTTTTTCTCTCCCCACGTTCAAGACATTGTCAAGAGTACCTCTGTATGCAGGTATCACTGTTTACTTTCCCAAATAGATCTACGATAGCGTTTATTTTTTTGACTTGTATATAATGATGATAGGGGCATAATGGACCGTTGAGGTAGAATGCGCGGATCGAGGACCAAACGATGAGCAATCTAGCTCCAATTTTTACACTATGTAGAAAATAGTTATATGCCCACATCCTATGGGTTTTTTTTTCAAATTCGATTTGTATCCAACTTTTTTACTTTTCAAATGATCATATTTGTTCAAAGTATTTAACATGTTATACACCACTAGTGGATACATCATGAATTCATTCATTCTGTCGATAGGAATTCGTGGATTTCGTAATATTAGACTTGTAATGTGAAAATAGGCACCATGAATAACCACGGTTAATTTTTGAATTTTTTTTAGCAACTGAGCTATTTTTTTATTGTTGAGAATTTTAAATCGACAATTTCATTCTAAATTAAAGTTTACTATGTCGATCGAGCTCAAAACCGACAATGAAATTGTTCAAATTTTTTATGAATGTAAAAAATAATCCATAAATCTAATCGTATGGTCCATTTTTTTATATTTTATTTTTTTAATTATTAGTATTTTTTTTCAGACGATTATACTCCATTATAATTAATGAATGATAATCGAACAACGTATTTGCTTTTGAATTTTTTTTTGTGTTCGATAATTTTAGAATAACTTAGAGATAAAAATGGTCCTGCAAAATTTTTGTATAATTTTTTAGAATCTTAACCTGTTTCTTGTAATTTTTAAAATGAATGAAATTAAATAAAACTTATTTAAACAAATTATTTTTTTGGGTGGATGTGATCCGTCCAAATTTTTTTAATTTTTTTATTCAAAAATTGTCTAGGTCGTTGATTTTGGGGCATCGAAGTGATGTCGTTTCGTTCTGGTCGAGAGGCAAGGGCAACCGGAGCCAGAGGCAGGACGTGGATGGACCCAGAACGTTCGATGTTTGGTCGAGCTCGGCTTGAGGTAGTCTTGCTCGAGCTCGAATGTTGCAGTCACGATTGTAGACGCGACGCCAACCACCAAAACCGAGTGAGTCTCGGATCAGCGACGCGACACAGAGGAATGAAAAAGCGATGAGCGCTGTTAGAGCGAACATGAGGGGTAGTAACCCCGTTTAGGGGAGGTGAGGTCTAGAAAAACCCTAAGCGTGGCGGTGCATGTGGCGAGAGAGAGAGAGAGAGAGAGAGAGAGAGAGAGAGAGAGAGAGAGAGAGAGAGAGAGAGAGAGAGAGAGAGAGAGAGAGAGAGAGAGAGAGAGAGAGAGAGAGAGAGAGAGAGAGAGAGAGAGAGAGTGTGAGAGTGTGTGTATGGCATCGGAGAAGAGCAGTAGCGTTTTCTCGGCGACATAGGTGATTTTTTTTAGGCAGATCAGATAACCTGAGCTTATCATAAGCTCACTTAGTTTTACAAATGGTTGACTTTTTAAACCAATTAAAGTTTGACACATGGCACATAAGGAAATGAGCCTTGCTGTATAGTATTGGGGTGCATTCCAGTATTATGCATTAAACCAATGAGAGAAGAAATTGGTCGTAGCTATTGGAAGAGTACCATGTTCCCAGCCCTAGTCTCCTGAGTTGCGCAATATGTTGGGTACCAGAAGAAGCTAATTGAATAAGAGATGAAACACTGAAATGCACAAACCAATAAAGGAGGAGGAGTCGTACGCCATCATGGCGCTTAATTGCAAAAGTAATTCATTTGCTCTTTATTCCCCTCAGTTAAGAGGTTTGAATTACAGTATTTGGATAGGAGCATAATTTTTTTAGGGTGGAGTCATCTGCTATAAAAAGGGAGTTTTGGGAAGGAGAAGATCATCAGAGATTACTTGTAATTTACTTTCATCACTGGAAAACAGTTTTGATTTGAGTCATTGTTTTGATGACATGTTCTCGACTCTCTCAAAAACTCTATTTACTTTGTTTTGTTATGGAGAACTAAACTCCTAGCTTAGGTTAGGGGTGAATCTTTATATTGTTTTGGGATTTCATTGTTAAATTGATTCAATTTTTGCTTATTTACAATTTGGTTTTTGTTTGGTCAATTGAAATATCGAGTTTAGTCTCTTGTTTATTTGATGGGTGTTTGATAATCTATTTCATAGGTCTAGTCATGCTCTTCCTATTGTGTAGTAAACACATCCATGCTTATGAACTGAGAGTAGACTTGTAGATAAATAATTTTGACGGAATTAGTTCTATCACGACTTAACTTTATGAATTTGTTTCCAGTTTCAGATGTATACAATTTTGTGATCTTTCTACCACTCCCTGTGGATACGACACTCATGCTTCCGATTTATGCTGCTACGCGACTCTTGCATTTGGGATTAGCAAGCAAGATCTAACAAAAGTACATAAAGCTCATAAAGATAAATCGATTTATAATCCGATAAGTAAAAGTACATCTTCAAATCAAAAGTGTAGTCATTGTTTTTTTTTTTGACAATTTTTCGGGTAACTCTTTTCACCTATGACCTGTCCATGGAAATTGATTTTGGCGGGGCAAGCCCTCTCAAAAGCACTTATCAAAAGTCTCTTTTGTAGGCATAAAAAAATTACTAAGGTGCGCCGTACTACAAAGTAGAGTTATGCGAACGAGTTTTGATTGAAGCTTTTACATAAAGCAATTAATGTGCTAATCACAAAACGTCGCTCAAGAGAAAGATAATTCTCATGACTACTATGATAGTAGGAGATTTAGTTTCTGGTTCTTTTTTCTTTATGAAATTGATGGTGCTCTGCATCTTTATCTATTAGGATTTTATCCCAGGTGCTCATATCCACTCTTACCTTCCAATACAAGCATGAATTTTTCTTGTATATCCCTTAGCATAATACGTTTCTCGAGCATGTCATGCTTTCATAGATATCGCATTATAGTTTATCACAAGGATTTTATGTCTTTTTAGCGGTTATCAATTATATATGGAATCCAACCGAAGATACCTTGTGAGGTCTCTTGCTATGCAAGGAGATCAGGAAGAGGCATGTATAGATGCCTCAATCTATATGTCAACAATTGACATATGTAAAAGAAGAACTTAAAGGAAAACATGATCGAGGAACACAACCGTACAACGATAATACGCTTACGGGATCTCAGATTTTCAAATCCTTCTTCATTTAAAAATCAATTTCAATTTAGGATTCTTGGCCTTGTTGAGTTTATGCCTCCCAAGTGGATAATTCATGCATTAGAATTTAATGCATGGGGTTCATGTATTTTGGATAAATACATGGTGTTCATTCATAGTGGAACCTTATAGAAGAAGATTAATGTGGAAGCTTCATGAAGCAGATGGATGTGGAAGCTTAATGAAGAATGATGACTATTGAAGATTCATGAAAGAACATTAATTGAAGAAGGTTCATGAATGGACTTCAATGAATGGATCTAGAGACTTCCTTAACCACTATATAAGGAGGAGGTCTTGACTTCATTTGGCATCATCAAGGAGAACACATCACAAGTGAGTGAGTGAGTGAGTGAGGGAGTGAGTGAGTGAGTGAGTGAGTGAGTGGGAGCAACTCTAAGGGTCTTCAGGTATAGAAGCAAGGTGAGTTGTGAGTGTTTCAAGAGCATGCATTTCTCTTGAGGGTAGAGTGATCTTCTAGGTTGAGAGAGGGTGTACAAGGGGTATCCTTATTGGATCCAAGGGCTCAGGTTGGGTATAAACTTGAGTTGTGTAATCTTGTACTTTATATTCTCTCATTGCGAAGGTAAAAACTCTTCGAGTACGTAGGCAATTTATTTAGTCGGACCTCGTTATATCTTGTTGTGTTCTTGGCTTGGTTGTTTCCTTTTTTCTCATCTCTATGTTTAGTACTTGTGTGGTGGATGATTAAATTCCTAACAAGTGGTATCAGAGCTCCTGTTAATCAATCATGGGCCATTTATCATGGCAAATTCTAGCATCTCACATCTTCGAGGTGGAGGAATTTGATTGAAAAAAAATTTCCACTATGGCAAAGGAGGGTGAAGCACATCTTAATTCAACGAGGCCTTGCAAGACCGTTAAAGGGAAAGGATGCGAAGCCGGAGAAGATGTCATATGAAGATTAGGACGAGTTGGAGTCTAGGTGTGTTAGCACTATTAGGCTTTATATGTTAACGATGTAGATTGGGCACCCAAGTTTTGGGAGAAAATAGAGAAGCATTATCTTGGGAAAGGCTTGCAGACGAAGCTAAAATTAAAGAGGGATTGTTCAAGAGATTTTAGACCCTCAACCTTTTGATTATTGATTAGTCTAAAACTAAGTGAATTTTCTCTCACTCGCAAGTATTGGGGGTCAAGTTATAGTATTTATAAGTAGTCGAGTGTCGAACCCACGAAGATTGACTACTATAACTCCTTAGCTTGACTCGATTAAGCACTCAAATTACAGATTAACTAGACACCAAACTCGACACTAAAATTAAAATGAAATGTGAAGATGTATCTCACACTACTAAATCATTTGGAAACCTAGCATTGGAATGGGTGATTAGACTATAGTGAGCAATTATACGAGTTGATTAGTTGGTTAAACTAAAACACGAAAACTAAAATAGCAACGAATTCAATATAAGAAGAATGGTTGAGTATGGAAATCCCTACTAACCATATGATGTTTAAACAATGTCCCACTTCATGAAGGTGGATTATTAAAGTCTATTTTATACAAGTTGATGTCCAAATCATGACCTTTTGAGTCACATTTGGTTTTGAACCCAAGTTCCCAGGTCATTTTAGACTCAAAACGACTTAAGCCCAACCTTGAAGTATTTAGTGAACCGGAATCAAGACCTAAGCCATTTCGAGTTTACATCTTGACTGTATGTCACATGAGTGAAGTCAACAAGCATATCATGTGATAATTGTGGAAGGTTTCCCTTCTTGAACCTCTTTTGGAGGACCCGAGAGAAAGTCTAAGAGAATCTCCTAATCCGCACATTTTGAGTTACGAATCAAAAGACCCAACTAGTAGCCACAATAACCTCTTGATTCAATGTGTGCTTGACTAAAGTCCCTCAAGTCTATTGAGCCTCAAGGATGCTCTAGTCCTTTCTTAGTGCTAAGGAAACCAAACCTCAAGGTAAACCCTCTCGGAATGGACCATAATCATGTTTACATCCTCATCTAGCCTTAAGTGAGTAGCTAATTCAAATGAGATGCCATTTTTAGTCTCTTCATACATATATTAACTTAGCTAAGGTCAATACATGCATAGGTGAAACCAATAATGAAGCTCAAGTATATAAAAATCCACAAACACAAAGTAGCTCAGTCAGAAATACAGTTTCACAAAACATATACCAAAACATAAACCATACATAAATCAAGACATCATTTGTTCACATCACATGTCTAAGGTTCAAACTCTAGCCTCCTAAATGGGACTACTAACTACACATAATTAAAATCAAGTTTAAATACATCAATAGAGTAAATAGGATGAAGAAATAGCCAACGAATCTCCCTAAAGCAAGCCAAGCTTCTTCAAGTCCACCCTTGTTCTTCTAACTTCACCTTCTTCACTCCAAAGTGTTTTCAAGCTTGTAGAGGAGGAAAGGGCAACCTCTAGGACTCAAAGAAGTCAAGGGAAAAAGAAATTACTTGTCACTTCTTCAAGCTCTAGAGAATCACGCAAACCTTAAGAGACAAAGATGAGAGGAGGAAGTGATAGATGGTAGTAAGGGAGAGTGGAAGAGGTTCGGTCAAGGCTTGTAAGGCTAGGTCTCTTGGATTTGTAGAGGGTTGAAAGAGAAGAGTAGAGGAAGAGTACTCTACCTTCTCTATAGAGAACTCAACTAAGAACCCTAGAGAGAAGCTAGAGAGAAAACTAGAGAGAAAAAACTCAAAACTTGAAAAATTAGTGAAATGAAGTGTGGGTGGTGAGGGGAGCTCGGCCTAGACTTTAATAAAAATATATTTTGGTGTTTAAAATTCAAAAATAGGCATGATCCACAAATTTAGACTTTAAGTGGTCCAAGAGGTGTGACTCACCCCAAGTCATGCATGTGACTTGCATGTGCACTCATCTTCTCAAAATATCTCCTAAGTGGGCTTTGTACTTAAGGTTTTGGCCCAACTTGACTTGACTATTGGCCGATAATGTCTTGCAGAAGTTTGACCATTGACCGGCCATAGTTGACCGACTTTGACGTTTTGTCATTTTTTCGGTTTTACTTCATCTTCTCCAAGGGTCTCGGAAATGCGCTTGGCTTCTCTAAAAAGAGATTAAATTTCATCTCTTAGAGTGTTTCCATAGTAATCCTTTATTTCCTAGCATAACAAGGAAACCTAGTAAAAATGATGCTTTATTAATAAAAGGCAATCAATAAGCATGGGGTTAGGGATATAATTAGAGCATAATTATGGGCCTAACAGGGATCTCTACAAACTCAATATGGGAGATGGTGCGAATCTCATGAAGCATTTGAACGTTTTTAAAGGATTGGTAAATCAACTTGCAAAAGTTGAGGTTAAAATTGAGAAACAAAATCAAGCCCTTATACTTCTTACCTCGCTTCCTGATTCATATGAAAATATTATTATTACAATTGTGTAGGTTAAGGATACACTAAAGATGGATGAAGTAGAATCGACTCTCTTGTCACATGAAAAGAAAAGGAAAGTCGATGATTCTCAAGGTTTTGTCTTTATTGATCATAAACAGAATCGTAAGGGAAAGTCCACTGGTAGGGGATTTAGTGAGCATAGAAGGTCTAAATCCAGAGGCAGGGGAAAGGGAAAGCAATGCTACAAGTGTAAGGAGTGGGGACACATAAAGCCAGATTGCCCATTGATAAAAGACAAGGACAATTAGGGCTCAGATTGCTCATTGGCTGGTGTAGCGGAGATGTCTAGAGATTTTGGAGAATTTCTCACAGTCTCTAAAAGGTAATTACACTTTTTCTCAAGATGATTGGATATTATATAGTAATTTATCTCATCACCTTTGCTCTAGGAAAGAATATTTTGATACATTCCAAGAAGTCCAAGGATTTGTGACTTAGGGTGATTGTACAAGACATCGTGCCATGGGTACGAGAACTGTGAAGATCAAGATGTTCAATGGTGTAGTTCGCACATGAGGTGATATGGTGTATGCCCCAAAGTTCCGGAGAAATCTAATATCCTTAAGCCAACAAGACTCAAAGGGTTGCAAGGTTTCGTCATTAAGGGGAGTTATGAAAGTGTCACATGACATGCTACATGGTCCTAATGAAAGGAGAAAAGTATAGAATTATGTTCCGTATGATCGACGCAATAATTATCTGACACGGCCCGTTAACTCGTAATCTTGAAACCACGATTATAATTAATATTTACTCATCGATATTGAATAGCAAAGTTCGTAGTCCTACGAGCAATAATGTCAAGAATCTTGCATTCTCGAAATACATTTTTTCTTACTAAAACGAACATAATCAAATTATGAATTCAATTCCTTACATTCCTTTAATATAAATAAACTTTGGAGTCGCAGCCTAAATCTCAAATATCAAGCGACTCGAATTTAAATCGATAGTCGGATCGTTCGGTAATAATATCGTGAAATTAATTAATTATTATCCTATTAAATACATGTCTAAATTAAATAAGTCCAAATCCATTCAAGAACCCCACCATCGTGTTCGGCACGAAATTCCAAGTTGAACAACATAAAATTTTGTCAAAAATTTCACCTTGCCAGAGCTCTGTCGCGCACGGCAGCGCGTGGGCCACGCAACACCACCGGCGGTGGCTGAAATTCCCACCGGCACCAAGTTAGGCAACCTGGATACTAAAATGTTCAGCTCAACAAGTCCAACAAAATTTATAAAGGACACTATATCAAAATCAGGCCGAAAATTCACGAAATCAACGGAAAACCAAAAACCTAACCGGAAATTCATAACCACTGATCGCCGAAATCCGTCCACGGCAAGGGCCAAGTTGTGTCGCGTTCGACTCGTCTCACCCAGGGCTTCAAAACCCCCCATTGGTTCGAAGTCCAACTCCGCCTTGAGCGCCAGCATCGTCGCCGAGAAGTTTAACCCAAAATCGGCCGATTTCACCGCATCGATTCTCCTTCCTCCGGCCACCAACGTCGGAGATACACCCAACAAACGAAAGAGGAGAGGAAACCCAACATTTTTCACCAAAAATCAAGGCCGGAAATAGCCGCGCCTTCGGTGGCGATTCCGGGTCGGGGAACTCAGTCAATGCTGAGTCAACCCGGTTTCCAAATATGGAAACTTCTAACTTTTCCAAAATGGAAACCTGTATTTATACCCGCGATTTTGCGACAAAACGATATTTTCGTAAAATTTCCGCTGACCAAAACTTGTGCATCGTAACTTCGATTTCAGCAACTAATATGGCCATGAACTCGTATCGATAAACTCTTCAATTTTATCCAAAGAAATTTCTCGAAAAACATAATCGATAAATTCTCGATAATTCGCCAGTAAAGTTATCAACGGTAAAAATTAATTACCATTGACGATTAACGTAAATAATTAACAACTAACTGCATAAGTTTCAATTATCACGTAATAATGTTCCGGGCCGTAACAACATGATCACCAAGTAATTAATGTCCTTATACATAAAATATTCTACATCTAAATCTACCTACAGAAAAATTATCATACCACAAAATATATTGCATATTTCAATAATTATTATAATGTTCTTTATCTCTTTGTTAGGGAATGCGGCATGTGATTTAGTGGCATAAGTGTTATACGTTCAAACCATAGACAAAAAAGTAATTCTCTTAAATTATTTCGACAAAGTAGAAGCAGATACTTACAGATGACTCAATTCGGATCTACGATAGACGGTTCAGATGAAAGAATCATAGAAGTAACTAAGACGTACATAGAGGAAGTTGATTGAAAAGAAGAGGAGGGGACCTTTCTTAAACTATGTTACTAAATCTGATCCATAAATGGGACGACCCATAATGCTTTGCTTGGTTTTACTTTGAAGCCTCTCTGAAAATCAAGATCAAGTATCTCTAACGGGCTATCTATTTGCACTCCTTAACCAAATTTTACACCTTCATTCACATTGTTCCTTTAATATAACACCTTTGTCAAGTTGGTATGGCCTCATATATATATGTCTTCCAAGATCTAAGCATAGCTCATATATAAATGAACTACATGTTTTCGAGTAAGAGGAATCCTATGTGGATTTTGTCTCCTAATCCAAGGTTAATCAGATTGACTGATTACCACAAGTCCTTTGGTGTAATCTCATTATATTTCGTTCTCACATGCATATTTCCCTTGAATTTCTAGAATCTCATAGTATTCTAACATCCAAATACCAAAATAGTTCATTTGGATTATGAGTTGTACCTTTTTCTAGATCATTCCAAACCTTTCGACATACTTCGAGATTGTTTGAGATAATTATATTTGTTCTATAATTAATAAGATATAGTCCAAATATATCCCTAAATAAGCTCAATCCCAATGGTTCAATTTCAATATATGTGATCATTTTTGCTGCTCATAATAGATGATCCACTACTACAAAAATTGCACCAGACAATACTTCTCAGACAACACTTGAGCGATCTCTCGTTCTCTGTACATGGAACCCTGATCATACAACGGTTGAAATGCCCGACCGATGTGTGGCTGACTAAAATCTCAACGTATTTTGCTATCACATATCGAAATAGCTATAATATGTTGTATGGAGGAAAAATATGGGAGGAATCTTTCCTTCCATTTGACAACCCAAATTGTGATGCAAAACTCCAATAATTGAGCACCATACATAACGGTTTATGTCTAATTCATTGTATGAGTACTATGAATCCAAAACCCTAGCACAGTAGGCCAAACTTTTGTTTATCCTTTTTGAAGAGCTGGACAAGAGTACAGGTAATTTACCGTTGTCTAATTTTCCTCGATGAGATGCAAAATCTAAGATGGTGCCCAATCTCAATATATTTCCCTCACATCCCCAAAAATTTTCCTCCTTTATGTATATAATAGACAACAGTCAATGCAAGTTACAGTTGTCTGGTTCCAAAAAATTCAAAAAAAAAAAAATAGGGCAAATTGGACAGGTGAAAACACTATCTTTTTCACCCACTCAAAAGACACTTTAATGCTTGTTGAGAAAAACCTACTCAGACAGTTCTTTGAGAAAAACCCAGGCACTTCTTTGAGAGAAACCCACAACTCACACCCCGAATCCTCTCTCTTCAATCATATACCTATTTTAATCTTTTATCTTCAATCAATTTCTTCAACCAAAAACCAAATAACATTTAAATTTTTTAGGGTTTGGATTCGCACAAAAGGGAGAACTTCGGAAATCAAAATCACTTTTGTTTTGCCGATCTTCATTCTCAGTGAGTTTTGAATATGTGTTGAAAATCCAGTCTATTAGCTATTGAAAACTCAATCAATGATTATTTTTAGTAGTCGTAGGTTGTGTTTGAACCCAATATGTAGTTTGAGTTTTCATAGCCTCAGAGTTTGAAAATCTCATTTGTTAAATGAAAACCCAATCTATTAGTGAAATAATCCAAGATCGAGGATTAATTTCTAATTCAAAGAGAAGAAAGAAAGATAATGGGGATCCTACACTTAGTTAAAGCTTAGTGTTGGATTTGTGATTAATGGTCTTGTTTCCCAACATGCAGTGATTGATTGAGGTTGTACATGAAGAGGAGTACGTTGTTGAGTAGAATCGTAGAGGAATTTTGCTAAGCATAAGGTATGATAAATAATCTCTTCTCTTTTTGGTGTGTTCATTGTTGTTATTAGTTGTTGTGTTTGATATTGTTGATGTGGTTGATAAATTCATAATGTGATTGATAATGTTGATCATGGGCGAGACTGATATTGCTCATATTAATATGTGATAGTTAATTAATTAGTCTGAATGATAGCGATAAATATTTGTTGTGATATACTTGGTGTTGTGTTTGATACTGTATGTTGATGGATCGGATAAATATGTGAATGGTATTGTGATATACTTGATCTTGTGTTCTGTGAATGGTATAAAATTGAAACCTTTTATTTTTGTTTTATTAGATGGATAAGTCTTGGTTGCGTGCAGAGAGGACATCCACTAAATATAAGTTAGGGGTGGAAAATTTCTTAAAATTTGCCCATGAAAATGCAAGACCCTAACACATATGTTGTCCTTGTAAAAAGTGTGGAAATGGCAACTACTTCAAGCCTCAGGTTATAAGGGAGCACTTGTTTGTAAATGGATTTAATGAAGATTATGAGTTATGGACATAACATGGGAATGCTGAAGTAGAAGATGTAGATGACAGTGATTCAAAACAAGATTCTGTTTCACGATCTTCTAAAACTGTAGAGGGAAACTTAGTGGCAGAGAATGATGTGGAATTACCTAGTGATGTAGAGTTGAAAATGGAAGAGGATGATGAATTTTTAGAAGAGGATAGAGATTTTAAGTAGTTTGTCAAAGATGCTTATAAGCCCTTATACCCTGGTTGTGATAAGCATATAAAGTTAGATGTTTTAACTACACTTTTTAACTTGAAAGCGAAACATAGCATGAGTGATGTAGCATTTTCTAATTGGATGGAAACAATAGCTAATATTCTTCCAGAAGATAATGAAATACCAGCCTCAGCGTATGAGCCTAAAGAGAGTTTAACTCAATTAAGAATGGATAATGAGAGAATACATGCATGCCTGAATTATTGTATTCTGCATCGAAAGGAATATGATGATGAGTTGCAATGTCCATAGTGTGTTATATCACGGTGGAAAGTAGGGATGAAAGACCATGAGAGAGAAGGTGTACCAGCTATAGTCATTTGTTACCTTCCACCCATTCTTAGGTTCCAAAAAATGTTTAAGTCACCTGCTATAGCCAAGAGTCTACTTTGGCATTTTACTAGTCATAAAAAAGACGTCCTGATGTGACATATATATATGTATCTTATGAATGTGACATAATATCCTTGTTGATTGAGTTTGTGTTGAGTTGTGAATAAAAAAAATAAAAATATGTCATGGTATCTTTACGAACTTGGTTGGTATCTTTATGAACTAAAGTTAGTATCTTTTTGTACTTGAGTTAGTATCTTTGTTTTTTAAGTTTGTGCTGAGTCGTGGAGAACAAAATGAAAAATAATTTTTTTTTATTGCAAATTATTTTTTTTAGTAAAGAAAAAATTGGACAAAAATAGAAGGGTAAAATGGTCAACGAAGAAAAAAGTTTTTATTACAAATTGTAGACTTTAAAGTGATTTTTAGGTCACTAAAATCATAGTTTGGTGACATTTGGGTCACTTGACAAAAACTAAGTGATTTTTTGGTAAAACTTGCCTATTTAGGCCAAGTCTAGTAGAACCCTCAAAATCTACCTAAGTAATAAAACGGTAATATTTGACCCCAATAAAATGACAATTTTCATTTCCAACAGCTTATGTAAAACCACGTGGTTCACCATTGAACTCACGTGGATAACAGTTGATAAGAGAATTGTCAAGTTTGACAGCTTTAACAAAACTGTCAAAATACTCTCTCTCTCTCTCTCTCTCTCTCTCTCTCTCTCTCTCTCTCTCTCTCTCTCTCTCTCTCTCTCTCTCTCCCTCCCCAATAAGAACTAATCCACTCATGCAATCCAGCGACGAAGAAAGTCGTTGAGGATGAGCCATTGAGGATGGATCATCATTTTACGCCGCCGCACTCGACGCCGACAGGGTAGATCGGCATCATGATGAACACCGACTTTCTTTTTATGCAGGACTAGAGTGAGAAGCCATAGAAGAGATTGTCTTGAACTGGAGGCAGTGAGTCGAGATGGAGTTAAGTCAATGAGGTTGGCGTTGTTGAGGGGGTTTGAGGGAAGAGATTGGGTTAGGGGTGGGGGTTGCGACTCTTTGCTATTTGTTGATGTGATTCCTGAAAAATTATCAAAGGAAGATGGTTCCCAATCTACTCTTCTTACGCTTGTTTTTTGCATCTTTGTTGGGTTTCTAGTTACTCAACAATTAATAAAATAATAATCCTATATAACGCTAAATATCAGTTGCCAAGTCAGATGTCAAATTTGAATTTCCCAAAAGGGAAATAACCTCGCTAGTAGACTTGCTCTTAGATGAGTTTGGGGTAATTTGCTATATTTAATAATATGGCTTATTTTTTAAGAATTAATATGATTTATTTTGTTAAAAATATATAAAAAATAGGGTAAATTGTTGTTTACCTACTTGTGATTTAGTGTGGACATCAGTTTACTACATTAATTTTTGTACTTCATCAGTTTACTACCAAGTAAAAAAGAGATGTTAAGTGGTCTACGTGACGCTGAAATGGCAGATACATGTTCACCACCACATTTCAAGTGGGCCAGGTGCATTACGAAATTCTCAAATTACTCTTATTAATATTTTTTTTTCAATCAAACATTGATTAAGTTTAAAGACTTAAAGTGGGCCAGGTGCATAGGGTATTTTAAGTCTTTAAAGACTTAAAATAAAAATATTTTACGTGTTCATGGGCCAAAAAGCCCAAAACAATTTAACTCAAATAATTGAACAAACAAGTAAAAAAATTATATTTGTTTGTGATTTAGCTGAATAAAGATGAATAATTAATATTTATTTTTATTTGTTAAATTATTTCAATTAAATTATTTTGGGATTTTTGGTCCATTAACACATAAAAGTGTTTTTATTTTAAGTTAAACTTAATCAAGGTTTAATTGAAAAAATACAAACAAAAAAAATTACCAAGCTAGGGTATTTTGAGATTTTCGTTATGCAGTTGGCCCACTTGAAGTGAGGTGACAAATATGTGTCGGCCACATCAGCGCCACGTAAATCACTTAACACATTAAGTTAACTTTCTATCCAAAGTGATGAGAAAATAAAAACATAGGTAGTAAACTGATGAAGTACAAAAATTGAGATAATAAACGGATGTCTATAATAAATCACAGTAGGTAAACGACAATGCGCCCTCGAAAATATGACAATTTTCTTGTTTAGAAAATTAATATGATTCATTTTATTAAGAATAAACAAATTGTTCAAAATGCACTCCCTCTAAATGGAATTCTTTAACGAAAATTAGAAAATTATGACACTACAAGAAAAATGCACTTAGACCACGGAACCTTAAAGGTTCCGTCCACTACAACATTTCTTCCCATTGCCGGCGACTTTTATGTCGCCGGCAATGTTTTTGGACATTACCGGCGATTTTTGCCTGAAAAATCGCCGGTAATGTCTTTTTTTTTTTTTTTTTTTTTAGACATTGCCGGCGACATACATTTATGTCGCCGGTAATGTCTCGATTGTAATGACATTGCCGGCGACATAAATGTATGTCGCCGGTAATGTAAAAAAAAAAAAAAAAAAAAGACATTACCAGCGACATAAATGAAGTCGCCGGTAATGTCTTTTTTTTTTTTTTTTTACATTACCATCGAGAGATTGCCGGCGACGGACATTACCGACGACAAAAATCGCCGGTAATGTAAAAAAAAAAAAAAAAAAAAGACATTACCGGCGATTTTTCCGGCAAAAATCGCCGGTAATGTCCAAAACATTGCCGGCGACATAAAAGTCGCCGGCAATGGGTCAATTTCTTGTAGTGGTCGTCTAAGTGACACTTAGACCGCGGAAATTTTCTCCGCGGTCTAAGTGTCACTTAGACGACGGAAAAAAACATTTCCGTCGTCTAAGTGAAATTTCAAAAATTTAAAAATTTCACTTAGACCGCGGAAACTTGCTCCGCGGTCTATGTTTTCACTTAGACGACGGAAATGTCTTTTTCCGTAGTCTAAGTGAATTTTTTTAAATTTTTATTTTTTTAAAAAAAAATTAAAAAATATTTTTTAAAAATAAAAATTTAAAAATTCACTTAGACCACGGAGATGACCATCTCCGTGGTCTAAGTGAATTTTTAATTTTTTAAGTTTTTAAAAAAAATTAAAAAATTAAAAAAAAAATTTTAAAAAAAAATTTAAAAAATTCACTTAGACCACGGAGATGGTCATCTCCGTGGTCTAAGTGAATTTTTAAATTTTTATTTTTTTAAAAAAAAATTTTAAAAATTTTAAAAAAAATTTGTACATACTCACTTAGGCCACGGAGATGGTCATCTCCGTGGTCTAAGTGAATTTTTAAATTTTTATTTTTTTTAAAAAAAATAAAAAAATTATTTTAAGTAACCCTAAACCCTAAGGCCCTATCCCCTAAACCATGTTTTTACTTAGACGACGGAAATGTGCATTTCCGTCGTCCAAGTAAGAACTTAGACGACGGAAATGTGAATTTCCGTCGTCTAAGTGATAATTTCGTAATTTCACCTAAGACAACGACCATCTAAACCATGTCCCAATGCATATTCTTTTCGTCGAGACCATAGAGTAAACAATGCTTAGAGTGTGAGCGTCGACGGTTTTAAAATAGGACTTACGGATTTTCGTGTATCCAAGTTTCCGGTTTGTAAAAATTTTGGATTTGCGGTTAATTGTGCCGATGAAACCCTGAACGAACTCAGTATTTAGTGGAAATTATTCTACTTATATATGGTGTTATGGTGAGTATATCCAACGGGCGTTTTTTCCAAATTCAATTTCGTTAATATCAATGTGCAATGAACCTATACGTACCGACACTTAAGTTATACATAGTAGTAGATACTTAACAAGTTTGAATACGTAAATTAATTCATCGTCTTAAATCTCACTTTTTATATATACGATTCTTTAATCGATATTTTACGACAATTCCATTCAAATTACAGGTCCAAAAATTCATTACAAATTATTTTTAAAAAATAATTTTACGGAATTTTCACTTAGACCACGGAGATGGTCATCTCCGTGGTCTAAGTGAATTTTTAAATTTTTAATTTTTTTTTAAAAAAAAAAATTAAAAAAATTTAAAAAAAAAATTAAAAAATTCACTTAGACCACGGAGATGACCATCTCCGTGGTCTAAGTGAATTTTTAATTTTTTAATTTTTTTTAAAAAAATAATTTTAATTAAAGACATTTCCGTCGTCTAAGTGAAATTTTAAAATTTAAAAAGACATTTAAAAAGACATTTTCGTCGTCTAAGTGAAATTTTAAAAAGACATTTTAAAAAATTTAAAAAGACATTTCCGTCGTCTAAGTGAAATTTTAAAATTTTAATTTCTGGCGGTGTTTTTCCCACTAAAAATTTGGCAAAAATTTAAATCCACTTAGAGGACGGAAATTTGTCATCTCCGTCGTCTAAGTAAAAATAATTGGCGGTATTCTTTTCCCGCTAAAATTTTGGCAAAAATTTAAATCACTTGGACGACGGAAATATTGATTTTCCGTCGTCTAAGTGAAAAATTGGCGGTATTATTTGAAAATTTAAAGCACTTAGACGACGGAAATACTGATTTTCCGTCGTCTAAGTGTTTTTGAAACTCTATAAATTCATCATTTTCTCAATCTCTCTTCATTTTTTCCTCTCCCTCAATCCACTCTCCCTCTCCCTCTCCATCTCTCCCCCCCCCCAATCAAACCATCCACCATATATCATCACCATCACCATCCACTATCATCATCACCACCACCACCGACATCACCACCGTTGCAGCCATCACCGGCATCACCACCGTCGCTGCCACCACCACACACCACCACCACCTACAACGTCGCATCCACCACCACCACACACCACTAGCTACCACCTACATTGTCACCTCCACCACCGGCCTCCACATTCCGGCCAACACCACCGGCGCCGCCACCACCACCGCCGCCTATAATTAGTTTAGTTTTAGCTTAATTTTTTTTATTTAGGCTAGATTAATTTACTTTATTATATTATGAATTTTGTATTCATTGTATTTAAATCCATAATAATTTAAATTATTTATTCATTATGAATTTTGTACGTATTATATATTATTAATAATTAATATTCAATAAATTTTGAAATATTATGAATATTGATATACAAAAAATTAAATAAAAAATTCATTAAATGCTAATTATTAAATTATTAATTAGCATTTCATGAATTTTTAATTTAATTTTTTTTTTACAAAATCACCACTTAGACGACGGAGATTGTCATCTCCGTCGTCCAAGTGAATTTTTACATTTTTTTAAAAAAAAAATAATTTTATTTTATTTTTAAAAAAAATTAAAATTTAAAAATTCACTTGGACGACGGAGATTGTCATCTCCGTCGTCTAAGTGAATTTTTACATTTTTTATTAAAAAAAAAAATGTAAAAATTCACTTAGACGACGGAGATGACAATCTCCGTCGTCCAAGTGAACACTTAGACCCCGGAGAATGTCCGCGGTCTAAGTCTCACTTAGACGACGGAATTCTCCATCTCCGTTGTCCAAGTGCTTGGACGACAGCACTTGGGGCACGGAGCTTGGACGACGGAGATTCCGTCGTCTAAGTACTTAGACGACGGAAAATTGCACCTAGACGACGGAAATCGTCCGTGGTCTAGGTGCATTTTTCTTGTAGTGTGAAAAAACGTAATTAACTGAAAAAATTAAAATTTTAGACGATAACATAATGAAAGACTAAAATCTTAAATAGTAAATTAAAAAACTCAAAACTTAGATAGTAACATAAAAAAAAATTAAAAAACTAAACTACATTGTACTAAACATGAATTTGTCTATCAAAAATTTAAATTTATATACTAAAAATATACAGAGCATTATCGGATGCTCAAACGGACCCAGTAAACGTGAATACAACAGTCAATGTACAAAACCTTTATCATCACTACATCACCATACAGTACGGTATGTACGATTCGAAATTAATCAAACATGCACATTAATGCAGGGAGTACGGTGAAGGACGGTGCTGCGTTAATTATTTAATAGCTGGTGATCATTGATCAAGAGTGCGCGAGTCAAAATGAACCCTAAACGTCGACAGCGTCAATCGTCGACTGGTCATGCATCGATGCATATATTTCAAGCTAGCTTGTTGGTAAGTCTCGGCGACAAATGAGCTAGGCCTCGCTCCCTATAGCTGGCTGGGCTTCAACAAGCTTGCAACAGCTGTTTCACTCTGAGAATCTACTACGACTCAAAACAGTAGTACGTGGTGACGGTTTGACCCGTTGATCTTAGGAGACCGAAAGCTATAATGTTTTCAATGGCTTCGTTCACATTGTCTAATGTCTATTATCCATGCACACTGACATTAATTAATTGACGCCTGTACGTACGTAGATGTTAGTCTTTGTTTGATCTCAATAGTCAGTGCACCCAGAGTCTCTGAATGGTACAATATTGTCTACATATCTGTATTAATTCTTGCATGTATAACACGCACACTTACTTATATATGTACGTATCCCATATAGGTATTTTTGTATATGTATCGTCAGAGCTTCAGGTAAGTGACTCATTGATCAATCATGCAAGCACTTCTTAATATCGAGCCTTTTTCATTTAAGAAAACTATGTATGTCCTAATTAAGCCGTGTTAAAGATAAAAGTGTTACTATTTTTAAGTCGTAGCAACAATTACATCTCTCGCTCGGTGTACGTGGTATAGCGAAACAAATAATACGCTCACCTATACAGCTTTTACATTAAACCTTCTCAACAATATAAACCTTCCATTTACAAGCTAAGCTACTATGGTATCACAGTGGTAGGACTGGTAGCACAAATGTACAACAGTACGTACATACACGTACAAGTATCAGTGTGTGTAAATGTGTACGTACATAACATGATCACGTGGCATGATATGGTTGCTTCTTTCTGAACTTAAAAACATGCAATACATCCACGTGTTGAAATTGCCAGCGTCTTCCCACTTAACTTAAAACGTATGTAACTACAGAGAAGCTCACTTCACGTCCTCTCATAATAATGCTATAATAATCACCGAGTCCACACAAAAATCATATATATATAATAAAATCCAGACACTTCACATATTCTTACTCAAACCCTTTCGTTTCCCTCTCATCCTCGTCACCATAATCAAACCTCGAACATGACCAAAGCAATTGATCAACACCTCAAAGAGGATATGGAAGGAGTACTACAAGAGCCAGCTGCAGTGAAATACAGAGGCGTACGCAAGCGAAAATGGGGCAAATGGGTGTCTGAAATCCGTGAACCGGGAAAGAAATCCAGGATATGGCTAGGAAGCTATGAGACTCCTGAAATGGCAGCTGCCGCCTACGACGCGGCGGCAGTGCACCTCAAAGGAAGAGAGATCTTGCTCAACTTTCCAGAAATGGTTGATAGTCTTCCGAGGCCTGCGAGTTCGAGTCCTTCTGACGTGCAGTTGGCGGCTCAAGAGGCAGCATTGAGGATAAGGACAAAGCCGACGGGGTCGATTTCGACGGAGGCCGTTGGTGGCGCGGTGCCTGAGACGGTGGGACTGTCGCCGAGTCAAATTCAGGCTATCAATGAGTCTCCGTTGGACTCGCCAAAGATGTGGATGCAGTACATGTGCATGTGTCATCCTGATGAGTCCCCTTTTTTTGTTGAAGATTTTTCGTCGTCGTCTATGGGTATCTATGAAGATGATGATTTGCAGCAACAGTCCATTTGGGACATCTAGTTAAAACCAATTTTTTATCCTGAGGGATCGGAGGCTCTAATGGGGAGACTAGTTGATCGAGACATTCTTATAAGTATTTTCATTTACATTTTGAAAGATTAATTGTCAGATGTTTAGACATATGCATGTGAGTGAATAATTTCTGCAAATATTCACTTAATTTGAAATCGTTAAGGTTTCAACTAGCTCTGCATAGTTAATTAATTTTGACTCTGGTCTAGTACCGAAAATGTGAACTTGCTTTTATGGACGATGAAAAGACTTAATTGTCTATAAAATAGAGATTTTGATTTGTATATAGTTCTTTTATGCAACTGCTAGTCACATTTTGTTTTTATGTGATTAACTAATTTGTTGGCAAGTATTGAAGTTGTAAATATTATAGATTCTTATTATAATTAGAATTTATTTATTCTTTACTGTAGATATCTCTTCTTATTAGGAATATGTCTTGTAAATCTGTATAAATCTGTATAATTATCTAATTAGAATTGCATTGCTTTCAATATCACTTTCTGCTTTCTCCAAATATAACTCGCTCTCGCTGCTAAGAATAACAACGGTTAAGGTGAGACGGGAGTAACCAGCCTTCAACCCTCTGATGCCTAAATCAGAAGCGATATACAAGCTTTATAGGATAACGGCGTGATTGAGTATTGAATGCGTACCATTTAATGCTGAGTTGATCGGTATATATTGGTAGTTGGGGCTTGGGCTCCTATCATTTCTTCGATGTGGGACTAGTGTGTGTATTCCTTTCGCTGAGGTGCTGTCTGATTGATCTCCTGTGCGGCGCGTGGGCGCTATCCTTATCGATATGCGAGTGATGTTGGACATCGGAGTTGGAGCTTTCCCGTCGATGGTGGTGAGACATATTTGTATTTATAATTAAGTCGTTAAGTACGTATTAAGAGGTGATAAGCTAGGTATATATACAAGTCCCCCAACTCGCTCAGCCAAGGAGATCAACCTTGGTTGGTGAGTTGAAAGAAGTGATACCAGCAAAATCACTAATACGTACTCAACGGCGATGTTACCCTTATTGGAGCCGGGTATCATGCCATGGAGTCCCCCAACTCGGCGACCTAGGTTGTGATTCTTGGCGATGGGTGTACCTGTATCTGCACGTATGATCGATATTTATTTAATTGGTTAGGGGCGAGATCGGTGAGTAGCTAATTCACCGTTCTGCCGAAGTATCATAGGTAACCAAGTTTCCTTTTTGTTGAGCGGTTTAGACTGTATCGACCGAGGGGGTCGTTCGATGACGCCCAAACACTCGGTCCTGCCCAAGTCGGTAGCTGTTTTGCGCTGTTGCGGGTAGCTCAAACTGTTGGGGGCGTTATGGTAGAGGGAACTCGTTTGAATTGGTAACCCTTAAGTCCCCGAGTCCGTTCCTCCGAGCGGCTTTTTGTAGTGTCTAGATCGTTATCGGTAATGAAGAGTTTATGTAGCGCGTATGCTGGCGAGCGGGATGTTTTATATGTCGTGACGCTTGATTAGCGGGATGGTTCCTCTTTAGCCGATGTGGTAGGTGTATCTACTCTATGATCATGAAATGCTGTCTTTTATTATTTTGCCACGTGTCTGCATAGGGGGTTTCGGGGTTCCCAAACGTCTTGTCGTAGCCATAAAGCGTGATGATTGCTTTTCTTTCGAGGGTCGCGCCTTTTTGAAACGGTGCGTACCAGTTCTTGTTTCGGACCCTTCTGATTTTAGTGACGTCATTTTGCCACGTGTGACCATCTGCCGGACCGACGTGTCCTTTCCAACGGTTGCGATCTCGCTGGTTTGTTTTATATATAAACCCTCGTTTCTGTTTCCTTTGTACTCTTCTCATTGTTATCTAAAAGAATTTCGTTTTCCTCTCTGAGACAGCAGATTTCTTCCGTTCTCCTCTCGCCTCCGTCGTGCCGTGGTTGCTTGCTGGTGTTGTGCCGCCGTTGCTTATCTTCATTCCGTGCTCTTTTCAGGTAAGGCGTTGTCGCTTGCTCCTCCTCTCTCTTGGTTATGGTAGTTCTGTCGTTTCCTCCTCTCCTTTTTTTTTTTGGATTTCTGGGTTTTCTAGGTTTTGGATTTAATGTTTGTTGCAACATGCTTCCATGGTGCTTGATGTGCTGGTCCTTGTTTTCTGAGTGACACTCGATATCCCACCGTACTTAATGTTTTTTGCGATTGCTGTTTTTGCTTTCACGTTTTTCTTTCTCGCTTGTATCCACGTTGTTGGGGGGTATGTCGCCTGGGAAGCTAGTTGCGGACTGGTGACCCGATATCGGCGAACCGCTAGGTTTGACCTTATCCGTGGTTGTTTCACAGGTGACATGTCTTCCTCATCTCGACCCGACGCCGATACTGGTGCTAGTTCTGGAGCTTGCCATTAGGACTGGACGAGCCGCTGTTATGGACCTTAAGGGATGTCCAAGAGGTTGATGAGCCTTCCAAGGCGCTCTCGATGGCGGAGCTGGACAAGGTGAGGTCCGAGTTTCAAATCGGCGCTAGTGTTGTCCTGAAGTCCCCTGCTCTCGGTGAAGTCTTTTTTAGGCCGCCCAAGGGATTCATCGCTCTCGATTGGGCTCAACTGTGTTACGGCATGCGTCTGCCGCTGCATCCCTTCCAAGAGTATATATATTTGGGGAGCTCGGCTGCGCTATGGGGCAAGTTTTGCCGTTAATGCTTCAAGTCCTGAGCGCCATGTTTACGTTGTGGAAGCTGGCTGGCCTGGACTACCCTACACGCAACGAAGTGTTGTACTTCTTCAACGTTGCATACTCGACGAAGAATGGGTGCGGTGGCACGCTCTCGCTGCGTCAGTGGCGTAGGAATTCCCTTGGGCTCACCAACTTCGCGAGTTCGTGCCCTGACTGGAGGAGTGAGCACTTCTTTTCTAGCAGGTGGTCATCTTTCCCCAATAGCCGTGTGCCCACTCGCTTTCAGGCCCGAGGTGACTCTTTTGTCTCGGCGTTCTCCTCTTCTCGCTTTGCCATATCGTTCTTCTGTCTAACCGTCTTTATTTTGTAGTTACGTGCCAATATTCTTTGTCCGCTACCGAGAAGCGCCGGTGCCATAGGGTTGAGAGAAGTTTCAGCGAGAAGTTTAAGAGTGTATACCTCCTCGCTGATTACCGGATTATGGAAATGACCGGTCTTGCCAAAACGCCTAGTATGCCGCTGTGTTGTTTGTGCTATTGTTGCTTATTCTGTTTGTGTGTTTCTGCATTCTTTTGTTTTGCCGTGGTGTTGACCCCTTTGTTTTGTTTTGTAGTTGGCTATAAAAATCAGAAGCGAGATCGGAAGATGTCTAGCTCTTATGGCGATATTGATGAGATCATTGCCCAACTTGCAGAAGAGGCTGTCGCTGCCAAGAAGGTTGACCTGTATGTCCGTTCTGTGAGAAGCCTTAGCCTCTCTGAGCAAACGGATATCCCTCCTCCTCCTGAGTCCCAGACCGACTGGGTTGGGAACAGCGTGCCAGTTAGGGTCGTTACTGCCCAGTCCGAGACCTCTTCGTGCTCGCCCGTTCGCCTCAAGAGAAGGTTTGAGAAAAGAGTCTGTTTGAAAGAAGAAAGCACTACTGGGCGAGGTTGCCCCTCTTAAGCGTCTGAGGAGGGTGGGTGCTACTCCTAGCGCTCCTACACCTGTGCCGGAAGATGCTGATGCCCCCAGGGTGACCATTGTTGTGCCGTCTGGGGACGCCGATAGCGCTGCCGCTGAAACAGGTGATGTTGATGATCTTTGGTATATTGATATAGAAGGCCGTCCTTTGGTTGCTGACCCTGATCTTCCCACTTATACTTTGTTAGGCGGTGCTCCCTGTGGTGACCTCAATATTGCTGTTGGTGGTAGCATCGTCATTGCTCGCTCTAGCAACTGGGAAGGGCCGCCGCCTTACTCGGTCGAGATCCTCTCTCTTCTCCCTCCCAATGTGGGCATTGTGGCTGATATCGCCAATGGTGCCGAGCAGTGCCTGCGGTCATTCACCACTTCTCTTCAGCTGATGTGCCATCAGCGCCATACCTTGGTCTCGTCCTCCGAGGAACTGGCCCGCGTTAGTGGCCTGCTGTCGAAGAAGGATGAGGAGCTTGTCAAGGCGAGCGAGGAGTGACAGTCATTGCAGCACAAGTACGAGGTCTTGGAGGGCGAGAAGAAGCTCTCTGATTAGTGCTTGGACGCCACATTCCTTCGTGGTCGTCAGCTAGAATTAGAGGTGAAGGAAGAGCGCCAACGTGTTGAGGATTTGAAGGCACGGCTGGCCATTGCTGAGGGCCAGGTCACCGCTCTGCGTGGTCAAGTGAAGGAGCTGGAAGACCAGCGAGCGCAGGAGTTGGCTGATGCTGTGGAGGACTTCAAGGCTGGCCTTGCCTTCAACGCGCTACAGCGTAAGGCCTTCTGTGACGATCTACAGCAGACTCAGACTCGTTTCTTTGAGAACGGGTGGGTTAACGAGAAGTATCACGTTGACCTGCAACGTATCAATGAGGAACGCCGACTGAGGCCCGAGGCCAGCCAGAAGGCTTTAGTTAAGATCAAGCAGGAGGAGGCCGAGGAGGCTGACCGGTAGTGGGGCAACGTCTCTGAAGGTATGACTCCTAACGGCTTTCATCCTCTAATGCCCAATATGTCTCCATTCACCCCTTTAACCCGTCATTTTCGTGATGTTGAAATTTTTTCTCAGGCAAGGAGTGAAAGGCTGGCGGTCAAGTACCGGGAGCGATTTGGGTAAGCTGAGCGTAACGATGACGGCGCTGCTGATCCGGTGTGAGCCCCTGGGCACTTTTGTATTCAGCATTTTATCGCTTTTGTTAGCATCTCAGATGTATAATATTTTTGTACTTTTGCCGTAATGGCTTTTTGAATGGAAACAAGATTTTTTCTAAGTGTGGTTTGGTATCGTCTATCGATGAAAGATCTGAAAAAAATTTGTTTGTTTGTTGCAAGTGTAACTTTTAAGTGGCTAAGCGATATCGAGAACCGGTATTCAGGATAAAGATCGAGAGCTACTTAGTGGCGATAAGTAATGATGTTAAGCAATAAGTGATAAGTGAAGACAATGTTCATATCAAGAATAACTAGTATTTGAGATATGGAACGAAAGTGATTAACAATAAGTAAAGGCGATAAGTAAATAAAAGATGTTTTATAGTGGTTCACCAATTGGCTACTCCACTCATGCCTCGTTGGGCTTTACTATGCTTCTTGACTTTTACAAGTATTGTGGCCCGAGAGCGTTTTGGTTTTATGACAAAGGTCTGAGGAATTTTTGTTTCATCAGTGGCGATACCGCTTGTTTGGTTGAGGCTAGTCCCCGGTATGATGTAAAAACTTAAAATGCCGTAATTGCCATAATACTTAGAACCTGTTTTACTTGTGGCAATATCGGAGGTGTTCTATGTTCCATGTGTGGGGCGTTTTGAGGCCGTTTTTGTCCTCGAGGATGAACGTGGTTGGTGTGATGCTCTCGATGATTCTAAAAGGCCCCTCCCAAATTGGTGCTAGTCCCCTGGGTTTTGGAATGACCTCCTTCCAGACCATGTCGCCGACGTGGAGCTTTTGCGTCTTGACCCTTCTATTGTGATGTCATGCGACCATCTGCTTGTTCGCCATGAGTGCGAGATTGGTGTCGTGTTGTCCTTCTTCTCTGAGTATGTTGGCTATGTTTAGACCGTCTTTGTTTGTGTCTTTGTCGTATCCTTCCAATCTCAGGCTTCGGTGCGTGATTTCCAATAGTAGGACTGCCTCTGCTCCGTAGACCAGCGAGAATGTTGAGGCTCCTGTTGCTTCTGTTGGTGTCGTCCGTATTGACCAGAGTACTTCATACATGCTTTCTGCCCACTTGTGGTTGTAGTCTTCCATTCTTCTTTTGAGCCCGACTTTTATCTTTTTGTGTGCCACTTCTACTTGTCCGTTCGTCGGAGGGTAGTATACCGATGCAAATACTAATCGAGTCCCCAAGTCGTTGGTGAATTTCTTCATCTCGTCATTGTTGAATTGCTTTCCGTTGTCGGTGACTATTGTGAACGGGGCCCCGTATCGGCAATATATGTCCTTCCAGAGGAATTTGATTACTTTTTTTGTTGTGATGAGAATGAGTGGTTTCGCTTCGATGTATTTTGTGTGGTAGTCTATGAAGACGATGATGTATTTGAATTGGCAGGACGATGCTTTTAGTGGGCCGATTAGGTCGAGTCCCCATTGTGCAAAAGGTATGGGGCTGATGATGATGGACATTGGTGTTGTTGGGGCGTGTATCTTATGGGCGTATTGGGCGCATGCTTGGCATTGATCAGTGATATCTCTTGCGTCTTGTCGCATTCCTTTGTAGTAGAAACCATAACGGATGAGTTTGTGTATTATGTTGTTTGGTCCGCCGTGGTTGCCATATCTGCAACCATGGACGTCTTTTAGTATTTTGTGACCTTCCAACCGTGTGACGCATTTGAGCATAGGGAAGCCCTTTTTGCTTATGTATAGTTGGCCATTTTGAAGTTGTAGTATGCCGCCCTTTGAGCGAGTTTCCTTGCCTTTATACGGTCTGTTGGTACCATTCATTCTATCAGGTAATCAATCATCCATGTTCTCCAATCTTCCTCTGGTGCTGCTGATGACGCCACTATTGTTAGTGTAAATACTTCCTGGAAATTCTTGGATATGCTTGGTTTCTCCAGCGTTTCTACCATTGTGTGTCCTCTTGTAGTGATCGATGGGGTTGTTGCTAGTCTTGCTAGGGCGTCAGCCCTCTTGTTCTGCTCCATCGGGATGTGCGTTATGTTATAAAAAGAGAATTTACCCAATAGTGCTTTTACGTATCCTAGGTATGCCGACATCTGCGTTCCTCGTGCTTCGATGTCCCCGGTTACATGATTTACCGTTAGTTGGGAGTCGCCAAATATGTTGACGTCTTTGAATTGGCCCCTGTGTCGAGGGCGAGTTGCAATCCGGCGATCAAAGCTTCGTACTCAGCTTCATTGTTGGATGCTGGGAATGTGAATCGTAAGGCGTATTCGGCGTAGGTTCTGCCGGGGCCGGTTAGGATTGCTCCTGCTCCTGCTCCTGCTCCTGCTGCGATCGCCGTTCTTGATCCGTCTACGTATAGGTTCCAGTGTGATGACGCTATTGGTGGGGGTGTCGGTATTGTAGGGGGTGATGTGCAGGCTGTTGGATATGGCTCGAGAGCGTTTGATGCCGGTGTGAGTTCTACTATGAAGTCCGCTATCGCCTGTCCCTTTATCGCTCCTCTTGGTTGGTATTTGATGTCGAACTCACTTAGTTCTATTGCCCACTTTGTTAGTCTCCCCGAGTGGTCAGGGCTTGCTAGAACTTGACAAAGTGGTTGGTCTGTTAGAACGTGGATGGTGTGTGATCGGAAGTACGGTCTCAAGCGTCTTGCCGATATTATGAGTGCTAAGGCCAATTGCTCTAGCGCTGGGTATTTTGCTTCTGCCCTGTCCAGCCATTTTCCCGCAAAGAAGACTGGCATTTCTGTGTCGTTCTCCCGTCTAACCAAGGTGGAGCTAACGACGGTTAGCGAGATGGCCAAGTAGATGTATAAAATCTCTCCTGGCACTGGGGCTGAGAGAAATGGAATGTGGGCGAGATACTGTTTGATGGTGGATAGTGTCGTTTCGCATTCGTGAGTCCACTCGACCGCCTTCTTCCTCGTGACCCTTATCGCTTTGAAGAACGAGTCATATTTGTCGGTGTATCGGGAGATGAATCGAGCTAGTGACTCCAGTTTTTCTATTAGCGCCTGGAGTTCTTTCTTTGTTACCGGTCGTGTTGTGTCTAGGATGGCCTGGACCTTCCCTGGATTGGCCTCTATTCCCTTTTGGCTTACCATGTATCCCAAGAATTTGGATGCCGTTACTCCGAAGATACATTTTACCGGGTTGAGCTTCATGGCTCTATCTATGAGTGTATCTAGCACTGCTTTGAGATTTTTAACGTGGTTTTCCCGTTGTCTGCTTTTGACTATTAGGTCGTCGACGTAAACCGCAACCGTGTCGCTATCTAGTGGGGCGAGTAGCTCCATCATGAATCTTTGGTATGTTGCTCCCGCGTTATTCATTCCGAAAGGCATGACATTGTAGCAGTATAGTCCTCAGTCGATGATGAAACATGTTGCTTCAGCGTCTACTGGTTTCATTTTGATTTGGTTATATCCGGAGTAGCAGTCCATCGTTGATAGGATCAGAGTTCGTTGCCACTAGTGGCGTCTGCGAGTTGGTCGATTCGCGGTAACGGGAATGAGTCTTTTGGGCAGGCCTTGTTGACGTCGGTGTAGTCCACACACATCCTCCATTTGTTGTTTCTTTTCTTGACCATGACGACATTTAAGACCCACGCCAAGTAGTAGACCTTTCTGATGAATCCTATGTCAAGAAGCTTGGTTACTTCCTCTTGCATCGCGGTGTATTGCTCTTCATTGTAGGCTCTGCACTTTTGTTTTTTAGGCATGATGTCTGGCGAGATTCCTAACTTGTGTGAGACGATGTTTGTTGATACTCCTGGCATATCGGCGTAAGACCATGCGAATACGGTGCCGCATTCCCTGTGAATGTTGATGAGGGTGGTTTCGGTTGCTGAGTCCAGGTTGGTTCCTATCCTGATCGTCCGTTCAGGGTGCTCATCCGATATTGGTACGAGTTTTGTTGATTCCTCTCCTGCGGGGCAAGTCGTGAGCGGTGCTCCTCTTGGGTCCTCTGGAGTTTCTTCCGATCTATTGCTCTTTAGCACGCATACTTCTCGTGCCAGGTAGTTGGCGTTACCTTGTGATCCTGAGAGTGTGGGCGTCGTCCCTCTGATGGTGCATACACCGTTGGGCATTGGGAACTTCATCGTTAACATCCGCTGTGATATGGTATCGTTGATTCTGTTCAGGGTATTGCACCCGATGATGGCGTTGTAGAATGATGGGGTGTCGACGACTAGGAATTAGATGTGTGTTTCGGCGCTGCAGCCTTCCTGTCCAAAAGCGACTCTAAGGTAGTCGCTTCCCATAGGTTGGATCTGGTCGTCGGAGAAGCTTACTAACGGATGGTGGTCCCTCTTGAGTTTGGATGGAAGTCGCTCGAGTGGTTCGTATGCCGGGTGAAATATGACGTTGACCGACGACCCTGTGTTTATGAGACATCGTTCGACGCTGCAAAGGTCGATGACGACATCAATTAGGAGGGGGTAGTCTTCTGATACCGGTGGTCGCTCGTGCTCCTCGGATTCATAGAATGTGATGGATCCCCACCCGGTCTTGGCGGCCTTTGGCGGGCCCTGCCACAGGCTGCATATTGCTCGCTCGTTTCTTCGTTATGTTTTTGATTTGCTACCCGTGATGGCGTTGATCCTCCTGTTGCTGTCGATGTTTGCTACCGCTTTCGTAGGTGGGGTATGGTTTCCTGCTCTGAATGTTGACAGGTTCCCTTTCTCTAGTAGTACTTCTACTGCCTTTTTTATGCCATGACACCTTTCTGTATCGTGAGACTCGTTTTGATGGAAGCTACACCATTTTCCAGTGTTTCTGTACTCTATTGCTCGATATGATTTTTTTGGAAAGTGAATAGTTCTGGGTGAGCTGTTAGGATGTCGGCGTATTTGGCGTTCAATATGCTGAACACCGGTTGTGATGGTGGTGCTATGTGGTTGGTTCTTTCGTCTCGTGGTCGCTTTCCATTGTTGGCGTAGTTGTGTCTGCCGTCGTTGGTCCTCTGATCGCTTTGTCTCCACCGTTGTTGGTCCTGCTTGCGTGGTCCATTTTTATGCCTAAGTGGCGTCGCCTGTGATGGTTCTTGTGCGGGAGGCGCGCTCTGTACATTTGTTATTGTGGTGTTAGTGAATGTGTTTACCTGTTGTGTCGGTGTAGGGTTAGAGCTGAAAGTTTGTAATTCCAATTAGGCGTGCGACGTCACCCGGTCGAGTAGGTCGCCGTACGTGATTGCCGGGTTCTCATTGAGTTTCCAGGTTAGTGACCCGGGTTGTAGGGCGTTCCTGAGCACGCAGAAGGCCGAATCATTGGAGATGCCCCGACAGATAGCGATGGCGGTGTTCCATCGTGAGATGAACGCGGACAGCCTGTCCGAGGGTTTTTGTCGGATAGCCTACAATTGATTGTAAGTCAGTGAGCAACTGGCTGATGTTATATATCGTTTTAGAAAGGCTCTAATAAGTTATGGGAAAGATTTTATGGATTTTGGCGGTAGGCTGAAGAGCCAGCTGAGTGCCTCCCCCGTGAGGCTTTCCATGAATAGGTAGCAGTTTGTGGCGTCGTCATATCCTCTGCCGGTTGTCGCTGAGGTGAAGATGTCGATGCGGAGGGATGGATCTGTTTTTCCCTTGTATCGCTCCAACTTGACTTTGGCCAGCGGGTGTCGCCCTCGGCGCATGATGTCATTTGAGAATAATTCAACGCGTAATGCTGGGAGTGTTCGGTCGAGGTAGCTTGCTTCGGGTTATGATAATTGTCGTATCATTGCCTCGAGGTCGGAGATCCGTGCCGCCACACTTATGCCGACCTGGTTATCTGATGTTGAGATGATTCCG
Source organism: Geum urbanum (assembly GCA_946800695.1). NCBI lineage: Eukaryota > Viridiplantae > Streptophyta > Magnoliopsida > Rosales > Rosaceae > Geum > Geum urbanum. The sequence goes on along the minus strand of OX327013.1, from coordinate 5,621,871 downwards.
TATTGTGGAGGTGGTGGTGCTGGGAAGTGTGCGACGTTGTTTAGTTCTGGCTCGAGATTACGTTGTAGCCTGCCCGCTCTCACGGGTGATTCTACCTCTCGGTGGCGGGGTCGAGGTGGTGAAAGGATGTCTGTTTCCCGTTGTCGTGCTACCTCACGGGCTTCCCTGTATTCGGAGTCCGCTGTTGACTCTGGATTGAGTCGGCGATTTTCCGCGGCTCTCAGTCCTTCCTCGGCCCTGACGTATCGTTGGTGCTCGAACTCTCAGGCCTTTTCGAGCTCGAGGCATTTTTTCATGGCCATTTCGTATCGATGTTCTATGTCGCTGATATAATCATGTGTTTCACCGATAGTATGTTGATTTTGTACATGTCGTTTTCCTGGCCGTTGGGTTGCTAGGGATTAACCGCCGTGTTCATCGCCGTGTTCGTTCGTGATCGGTGTTTGGTGATGGAATCCTTGTATGATACCGGGCGTTATACCCAGCGTTAGGTTGGTGTCCATGCTCGTCGCTTGCTGTGAGTTTCGTGGTTGGGAAAACTATTTCCGGTGTGCAGCTTCCCACAGACGGCGCCAATGTTAATACCCGACAACGATATGGATATAAGATATTGAACAATAATGTATATTGACGACAGTCACCTATCGGTAATTGTTAAGATATCGTTGTTGCATTGCTTTCAATATCACTTTCTACTTTCTCCAAATATAACTCGCTCTCGTTGCTAAGAATAACAACGGTTAAGGAGAGACGGGAGTAACCCGCCTTCAACCCTCCGATGCCTAAATCAGAAGCGATATACAAGCTTTATAGGATAACGGCGTGATTGAGTATTGAATGTGTACCATTTAATGCTGAGTTGACCGGTATATATTGGTAGTTGGGGCTTGGGCTCCTATCGTTTCTTCGATGTGGGACTAGTGTGTGTATTCCTTTCGCTGAGGTGCTGTCCGATTGATCTCCTATGCAGCGCGTGGGCGCTATCCTTATCGATATGCGAGTGATGATGGTCATCGGAGTTGGAGCTTTCCCGTCGGTGGTGGTGAGACATATTTGTATTTATGATTAAGCCATTAAGTACGTATTGAGAGGTGATAAGCTAGGTATATGTACATATATACACCTACACCAAGCACTTGTTTAACAGAGAATTAGACATGGAAACAATGTGGTTCCTCATCTTCGATTCATCCTCTCAGTCTTTATAGCTTTTCTCCTTAATTCCCTTCTTTTATCCTTTAAGCACTCCACCAAACTCGACCGCACTATTCTGCCGATAGGGCCAACCGCAATTCCCATAATCAGAAACTTCATATATCTCTACAAACTTACCTCCGGAATCGAACCCTTGCTAGCCAACCTCCACGCCAAGTATGGCCCTGTCATCTCTCTCCCTATTCCTTTCACCTCACACCTTACCGCCTTCATCAACGACCACTCACTCGCCCACCAAGCCTTGGTCCAAAACGGTGTCGTGACAGCCGACTGCCCTCATCCGCATTGTGTCACAAACCTCATCACTAACAACTGCCGCGTCATCTTTAGCAGCGGCTACGGCCCTACGTGGCATCTCCTACGTCGGAACCTTATGTCCGAGGTTCTAAACCCTTCTAGGGTTAAGTCTTACGTTGGTGCTCGCAAGTGGGCACTTGACACCTTCCCCACCCGTCTCGATAGGTCTGTATTGAACAAGGGTCGACCTGTCCTCGAAGTTTTGGACCATTTTCGGATTTCCATAACGTCTTTGTCCGTGTATATAGAGTTTGGTGAGAAGGTGGTTTTGGAATGTTCCTATTGTAATTAGAATGAACTCTAACATGATTGTATAGATATTTTTTTTCTTTTGGAAAATTACTTGTAAAGCTATATTAACCCCAAAATTGGGATGAATAAAATTATTGAATTCTCCCTGAAATACTTTTCTACTTGGTATAAGAGTCGAATTCCTGAAATTTGAAAAACCTTGAATTGAATTGAATTGAAACCCTGAATTACCACCACCAATTTTTTTCCTTCCGCTGCATGTGAAATCCCAAAATCTTGAAACCCTTGAAATTGAACTTGAATCCTTGAAATTAAAAACTCATATTCACGAAGTATACCCTTGCAATCCTAAATCTTAAAATCCTTACAATTTGAAACATGAAGATGTCGCTTGGATCATCAATTGTCTCTGCTCATATAGTTGAATCAAGTGTGAGGAGTACGGCATCATCCCTCTCTACATTCTCTGCAAATCCTACTTGGATCATTGATACTGGTGCAACTGATCACATGACGAATACCCTCAGTTTGGTACAAACCATTAATCCATCCCATCAACATGTTGTGTCTACTGCTGATGGCTCTCCATCTCCTGTTCTTGGTAAAGATTCTATCAAGATCTCTAATAATCTGTCAATTGATTCTGTTCTTGTTGTTCTCTCTCTTGCCTATAACATTCTATCTGTTAGTCATATAGTTGCGGCACTTGCATATTTTGTCACTTTCTATCCAGACTTTTGTATCTTCTAAGACATTGTGACTAGAAAAGTTCTCAGTTATGGTGTTTGAAGGGGAAAATTATACTATCTTGATTTGACAAGAAGTAGAGCACAACAATTAAAATCGTTAAGACAGGCGAATAATATCACAAGTCTGGATAAAGCTGAGGAAGATGTGTGGTTGTGGCACTGTCGTCTTAGTCACTTAAAGTTTTATTATCTGCAGAAGCTTCAACCTCAACTATTTTCTCGTGTGCATGCTTTAGAATTTCAGTGCAACACATGTGAATTTGCCAAGAGTCACCGTAGTACTTATTCGCCAAGTTTGAATAAATGTTTTGTCCCTTTTATGAAGATACACTTTGATGTTTGGAGTCCTACATAAGTTTCTACCCGCTCTGGCTTTCGTTATTTTGTAAGTTTCATTGATGAATGTACTATGATGACTTGGATCTCCTCGATGAAGCATAAGAATGAAGTGTATTCCAGATTTACTGAATTTTATACAATGGTGGCCACTCGGTATCAATAGCAAATCTGGGTACTTCAATCCGACATTGGTGGTGAATATGCAAATGGTGAGATGTCTGCATTCTTGAGCTCTCATGGAATCCGACACCAGACTTCAATTGCGTATACTCATCAACAAAATGGATTAGCTTAAAGGAAGAATAAACATATAATGGAAGTTGTTGTGGCCTTTCTCTTTGCTATGAATGTGAAACAAAACTTGTGGGGAGAAGTTATTCAATCTGCTACATACTTGATCAATCGAACACCTTCTCGTGTAATTGAGTTTCAAAATCGTTATCAGAAGTTGCATCAGTTGCTGAATGTGTCATCTTTGCCAAATTTGGAGTCAAGAGTTTTTGGGTGTACTATATATGTTCACATCAACAAACAACTGAGAGGCAAACTTGATCCATGTGCTGTGAAGTGTATCATTGTTAGATATGCTGACCTTCAAAAAGGATATCATTGTTATGATCCAATTCTTAAAAAAAATGCATGTTTCATTGGATGTTTCTTTTCGTAAGGCTGAACCATATTATTCAGAAAACGTTTCAGAGTCTTCCCTTCAGGGGGAGAAAAGTGTATGTGAAGGAAATTCTGTGAACTTACCAGAATTTGAAGAATTAGAGAGTTTAGAGAGAATTTTTGAAGCTGAAAGAAGTTTTGAAGCTGGAAATCAAGAAAACCCGAGAGACTCCTTTGATGGATCAAAGGAAACTCTCGATCCATTGAAGGTTGGACCAGAGATGAATCAGAGAGAATCCTACTATGGAGCGAAGGAAACTCTTGATCCATCGAAGTTTGGACTAGAGATGAACCCGGGAGGCACCTTCGATGGATCGAAGGGAAATTTTGATCTATCGAGGACTGAAGCTGAAACGACATCTTTTGAAGTTCAACCCTCTTCTAAATCGATATCTCATTAAGACCCCCCTTCTACTCCATCAACCGAAGAGTTTTCCCAGAATGTCTCACCTGAGGTATGTACTAATAACATTGAATCAGATAATGTAGAAGTCATTCCTAGGAGATCTTAACGAGAAACAAAGGGGGTTCCAAAGAAGCAATATGAGCCTACTATAGAAGTCAAAGTCAGATATCATATTGCTAGCTTTGTATCTCACCATAAGTTGTATGGATCACATGCACTTGCTATTAGTCAATTATCTACAGTGTCTATTCCCAATAATGTACAGGATGCCTTCGAGGATTCAAAGTGGAAACACGCTATGAGTGAAGAACTTGAGGCTTTGCAAAGGAATGGAACATGGTAGACTGTTCTTGCACCACCTGGAAAGAAGACTGTTGGATGTACGTAGATGGGTATTTATAGTGAGGTTGAAGGCAGATGGAAGCATTGATCAATATAAAGCTCGTCTGGTTGCTAAAGATTATACTCAGCGATATGGAGTCAACTATCGGGAGACATTTTCCCCTGTAACAAAGATTAGTACTATACGCATTCTCATTGCCTTAGCAGCTCAAAATGATTGGCCATTGCAACAATTTGATGTGAAAAATATTTTCTTGAATGGAGATCTGGAAGAAGAAGTGTATGGACATCCCCCCCAGGTGTCAATTGTATGTTGTGTGATGTTGGAAAGGTTTGTAGACTAAAAAAGTATTTTTATGATTTGAAACAATTTCCAAGAGCTTGGTTTGGGCGATTCTCTAAAGCTATGAAGAAGTTTGGATATTGAGAGAGAAACTATAATCACACTTTGTTCATCAAAAACAAGGATGATAAGATTACTCCTCTGATTGTGTATGTGAATCATATGGTTGTCACAAGTGATGATCCAATTGAGATGGAAGATTTGAAGAAGCGTTTATCCCAAGAGTTTGAGATGAAAGACTTGGGTCCGTTGAAGTATTTCTTGGGGATTGAAGTTGCAAGATCTAAATTAGAAGCACCTTGTCACAACGGAAGTATATGCTTGATCTTCTTGCTAAAACAGGAATGCTGGATTGTAAACCTGGAAACACTCCAATTGAGATGAATCATAAGTTGAAGTTGTGTCCTGGTCAAGTTCTAATAGACAAAGGTAGGTATTAGAAGTTAGTAGGAAGATTGATCTATTTATCTCATACTAGACCTGATATTGCATATGTTGTAAGTGTTGTCAGTCAGTTCATACGTGATCCTAATGAAGAGCATATAGATGTTGTGATACAAATTCTCAGGTATTTAAAGTCTGCACCTGGTAATGGCTCACTGTTTTCCAAGAATATAATGGTGAGTTTGAAATTACAGGATATACTGATGCAGATTGGGCAGGTGATAAGAGTAATAGGGTATCTACTTCTGGGTACTTCACTTTTATTGGTGGTAGTTTAGTATCTTGGCGCAATAAGAAGCAGAATGTGATTACTCGTTCTAGTGCTAAAGTTGAATACCGAGGAATGACAAATGGTGTATGTGAACTGTTGTGGATTCGGAATGTATTAAAAGAGCTAGGTTTCAAGCTTTAAAAGGCTATGGATTTGCATTGTGACAATAGTGTTGCAATTGAGATTGCTCATAAAGTCATAATCTTGTACAGCATGATAGAACCAAGCATGTGGACATTGATCGACATTTCATCAGAAATCACCTTGAAAAGAAGGTTATACGGTTCCCTTTTGTAGCTTTTGAAAAGCAATTAACGGATGTACTCACTAAGGGGTTGTCACACCAAGTATTTGCAGGATAGATTGGTAAGTTGGACATGATTGACCTCTATGCACCAACTGGAGGGGGAGTGTTGAAATATTCCTATTGTAATTAGAATTAACTATTGTAGATATAACAAGATTGTGTATATATCTTCTTTTTTTTAAACTACTTGTAAAACTATATTAACCTCAAAATTGGAATGAATGAAATCATTGAATTCTTCCTTAAATACTTTTCTACTGGTGGAGGATGATGCCAAGATGAAAGAAATCAGTGCGGACTTACGATCCATCGTCGCTATATCTTCAATTTGGTGAGAGCTTCTTGGTGCCTAGATGGTTGAACAAGATTTTGTTCCAAAAGGGTTGGTATGAGTTCTATGAAATTCAACAACTACAAAAGGATCTCCTGTTACCTTTGATACGAGCATAAAAGAAGGCGAAGGTATGTACATGGGATGAACTATTTTAACTTCCTTTTACTTTCCAAACTATCGCCGGAGTAATGATAGGGGGCTCTAAGGAAAACCTAATTTTGTGGCCTTAAATTTATGTGGAAATTTCATGTCATTTTTAATAGTTAATTTGAAATATCCATATTTCATGTACAAATTTTGCAAATCCAATATTGTCCCTAACTTTTTCTTTTGATAATCATTATCAAATCCTTTGCTTTATATATTTATAAAAATAATCACCCTTTATCCTTGTATAATATTGACTAAAGATCAAGAACCCTAATTAGTCCCAAAATTAGCGTACATATCTGATTGAACCTAAATCAAATGTTAGGGCCTGGGTTGATCTCTTCTCCTATTTTGACCATTTTTCTCCAGTGAGTCCTCATCTAGTCTTCAATTTTAGTGGTTCTTAGTGCCTAGCCACAATATTACTGATAAAAAGCTACCATTGATTGAATTGAAACTATTGTCTATAAACGCAGCAAGCTCATAACTCAGAATAATTAGATCTATGATTTATATGCTTAAAATGTAGATAATTTATATATATATATATATGAACTGAACAACAATCCAACAGATTCAATATATATAAAGAAGAACAATTGATGCAATCGAATGAACACATATATATAGTATAAAGGAAAACAATTGAAGCAATCAAATGATCGTAACGATAGAGAATCATGAACAATGAAAGCTGAATGAAAATATATTGAGTATTTATTTACAAGAAGAATACGAAGCCGTTGGATCAAAATGGGTGATATAGTCATTTAAGTTAAATGATATAACTAATAGATGATGTTTTTTTGTTGATATGGATGTCACATATGATTAAGGACATATTACCTAAATTTGATCCCAACGATCATTTTCCCGCCATAGTATTTGTATGTATGTGCATAAAAATAAGAACCTATCTAGCTAGCTAGTTATCTGACTAGGTTACGAGCAAAAAGCAAAGCATATTAGAGCACCCGCACCGGTGTTTTGCTCTTACTCGAGCAATTTGAGGAGGAGCAGACACTGTTTGAGGTGGAGCAGTCACTGTTCATCGAATAGGAGGTGCAGTTTCTGTTTTTCGCGCAGCGGTGTCAAAAAATAGCACGTGCTATTACTGTTCATAAATTAATTTTTTTTAATAACAAAAAACTAATAAATTTTTACTCCAATAAGACAACACATATTTGTCAATTTCGTCGTTACGCGATTAGTGATAATGACAAATTTGTCATTTCATACAAGCTTTAAAATCGACTATTTTTCATAAATAAATTTGACTACACTTTCTTCGTGAGAGTTGTAGAGTATTTCATTCCGATCTCATAGAAATTTTCGCATAATTTTTCGGACACTCGAACTATTAATTATGAATTTCAGATGTATTAGTCAATTTAATTTAATTTTAAACAAAAAAATATAGTTGATTTAATTTGGGCCGTCCGATCAGATTTTTGATTTGAAACGGACGGTCCAGATCAATCTGACCGTTAGAAAATTTTGACCAGCCGCCCTGCCACGTGGTGCCTCCCCATTCGTCTGTTAATTTTTTTTAAAACTTTTTACTGGCGCGTCACCCACGTGTGTGGGCTCCGCCAGCACAGCTCGAGCAGGAGCTCGTGCTATCGTTGCTCGAGCAGCTGCTCCATCTCCGGGTCAACGACCGGTCGCCGTCGACGTGAAGCACCGCTGCACGCCTCCTAGCTGCTGCTCGTGCTGTTTTCCAGCGGGCCACCACCTGCTCGACCTTGCTCGACCTGCTCGTGCTGGGTACGGTGCAGGTGCTCTTAGTATGGTGAGTGCGGTATATCCATATATATACCTAGTTTTTTGTGTAATTAACTAATTCTATACAGGTCATCGAAAAAAAACTCTATACAACTAAGTGAGTGGTATATATGATGAATTATGGTAAGATACTATCAAAAAATTTGACATTTTAATTTCTTTAACTGATATGTCAAATTCACGTGGATGACGTATTTAACCAAGAATATAATGTCAAATTTGACATCAAAAACTAATATGTCAAACTCTCTTTTTATCTTTCTTTCTTTGGCAATTGATCTCTTCATTTTGACATGTATGTCTTTTTATTTTGACATAACTATTAGACTTGAAATTTGACAAAATAATATGTTGCCTAATCAACCTTCAAATTTAAATTGAACAAATTTAATTCGACTAATCCTTTGTTCTTATTGGGTCAAAGTTGACTAATACCAAGTCTAATGTTACTGTCAAATGACATGTAAGCAACAAAAACGGTAACAATTCGCAGTAAAATTCAAAAACCAAGCTTCCAATAGATATGCCACAGAGCTGCTCACTTGGATAACTGAATTTGAGGAACCAAATGGGATGGTGAATGTGAACCGTCCATCTTTTAATGAAGATATTGGACGGTGAGATCAAAAACTTGAAAAAAAATCCATACCCACTAACCCATTTGACTCATGGACCCGTACCCGAATAGAAAAATCACTCTCGTGCTTCAATAATCAAAAAGAAAGAACAACTACGGGAAGAAGAAAAGTTGCGCTCAAATCTCCCTCTTCTCCCCTCTTTTGATCGATTGCAACAAGTACTCATATGCTTTTACAAGCTCTCCAGAACATCTCACGTCATCTTCACCATAAGATTTTTCTATCTTCAAGGTATTTTCCTGAGCTCTTGTCTTTATTGAAATTTTGGATTTTAGGGCATAGCGATTTTTCATCTTTTGAGAATGTGGCGGATGATCAGGAGTTTTTTATTGATCATGATTATATCAACTCTTGTATTGATCATGCTTTTAAAATCAATTATGATTTGATTGCGCTCTATTGCTCTTGAATCAATAGAGGAGGCATATTACTTTTAGAATGATATATATGCCAAAGTTGTTGGGTTTAGTGTGAGAAAGGGTTCAAATAGGAAAAATGAGTTATCTGGAGAATGCACTTGGAAACAGTTTTTATGCTCGAAAGAAGGAAAAACAGATGATACTTGTCAAAATGCAAAAAGGCAGAGCTCAAGTACCATTGAAGAAAGAAATTATGGAATGAAGCGTATGGCTTGTAAGGCAAGGTTAAATATTGTTTTCAATAAGGCAACGAAAGAAATGGTGTGTAAGTAGCTTCGAGGAGACTCATACTCATGTACTTACAAGCCCTAGAAGGGTACACTTATTACCATCACACCGCAAGCTTACAAAGGCAAAGAAGTGTCTCATGGATAAGCTAAGCAGTGTTAATGTTCGAACAAGTCAACAATTTAGAATAATGGAGACTGTACCAGGTGGTATAAAAATTGGTGGCTATCTTGCCAAAGATTTGAGAAATTTTGAATGAGACTCGAAGAAGGAAATTTGAGGGGCATGATGCAACTATGCTACTCTTGTATTTCGAGTCGAAAAAAGAAAATCAACCATCTTTTTTCTTTGCAGTCGATCGGGATGAAGAAAACTGGATGACTCGTTGTTTTTGGGCTGATCCTATCTCAAGAAAAGCATATTACTTCTTCAACGATGTTGTAGTGTTTGACAGGTGTCAACCATCATGGCCAGACAATTGTATTTGGTTGTGGACTTTTGAGTGATGAGAAAACTAAGTCCTTCATCTGGTTATTCGAACAAAGGCTAGAAGTTATGCCTAGTGGTCCTCCAAAGGTAATAATTACTTATCAAGATGCGGCAATTGCAAAGGAAATCGCTCAGGTTCTTCCACTTACTCTTCACCTCTATTGCATTTGGCATATCATGTTTAAATTTTGAGATAAGCTTGGTCCAATGATTGCTCAGAACTATTATAAATTCTTTAAAACTAGTGTGTATAATTCTGAGACAGTAGAAGAATTCGAAGCTAGTTGGAAGGATGCAGTAAAGAAAAGAAATCAAGAAAGTCATGTGTGGCTGAACACGATGTATGAGTTGCGAAGTAAATGGGTGCCTTCTTTTTGCAACCATATATTTCATGCAGGTATGCAAAGTAGCCAGAGGGTTGAAAGTTGTCATTCCTTCTTTAAAAAGTTTGTTTTAGAGAACAACTCTTCATTGAATTTTGCCACAAGGATTGAAAGGGGACTTGGACATCAAAGACATGAAGAACTAATCTTTGATCATATTGATACTAATGAAATTCCAAAGACGGGGACATATTATCCTATTGAAAAGAAAATGCGCGAGGAGTACACAAGAGAAATATTTTTGAGGTTTAAGGAAGAGGTTGTCAAAAGTACTACTTATTTGAAATGTGAAACCGTGAGAGAAGATGAAATTGAATGTGTGTACACAGTTTTAAGGGCTGCCACTGATGAACAATGCTGGAAAAGAAGATGAATTGTCTATGACATTGGATCTGGTTTTGCAAAGTGTAGTTGTGGAGGCTTTGAGGTTGATGGAATTGCGTGTAGGCATATCATTTTCTTTCTCAAAAGTATGAATATCGTACTTTTTCCAAGTGAGTATATGCTTGATAGGTGGAAGAAACATGCAAAGGTTGGAAGAGTTTGGGAGGAAGATGGTACAAATGTGAAAGATGTGGGTGATAACTCATTGATGATGAGACATGTTTAGTTATCTCAACTTTCACCTGTTGTAATTGATGAGGCATCTTTATCACCAGAGACAACAGAATACTTCAGAGACGGACTTCATTCACTTCGCCTTGGAGTTAAAGAACGTCTCTCGAGTTTAGGAATTGAGGAACGCCCGTGCACAACTAAAAGGGCCTGTAAACAAATTCTTATTAAAACACCATCTCAAGTAAGGGCAAAAGAAGTGGGAAAAGATTAAAATCAAGCAAATAAATTGCAATGAGTAAGCAATACACATGTGGAAGTTGTGGCCAAATCGGACACAATAAGACAACGTGTCGCTAGAACGATAAAGAGTACATAATCCTTTGTTGACTAATATGTAGTTAATTACTTTATGTTTATTTCATTTCATAATCATTTTATTGATGTATATAGGTCAAACGTACAAAACAACTTAACAGAAGGATCGGGGGAAGCACCAACTAGCTAGCTTGAAAGGAACCAAGTTGATCAGCTTGAAAGGAACCAAGTTGATCTTCTACTTGATTTTTTTGATAGGGAATGAATAGAGTCCATTTTCTATTTTCCATGAGTAGAAGTGCAAGTCTTTTGTGTGCACCGACTTTGATATTAGTCTATTGTAATTCTTTATATACTTTTATGTAATGGAGAATATTATGCAGCAAGTAGCTTTGATGGTTAAATTATGTTGTTTTTAAGTATTGGTTAGTAATATTACTGCTATGCCTACTCCCAGCATCATAATTCTTGTGTTTTGGTATTTTTCATTTGATCTTTCAAGCTCTCCTTGCTTCCGAAGATCATACTATTCTACCTAACATGATACGTCGACTTTTAGTGTGTGTTGTTAGCTAGTATGCCTACTGTGAGATTTTAGTGTGTGTTGTTAGCTAGTATGCCTACTGTGAGATTGTGATATATATCTTGATGGAGCACACAGTATTGTCCTGCTATAATCAAGCAGCAGGAAAATAACTTGAAGATAGAAAAATCTTATAGTGAAGATGACGTGAGATGTTCTGGAGAGCTTGTAAAAGTACACGAGTACTTGGTGCAATCGATCAGAAGAGGGAGATTTGAGCGCAACTTTTCTTCTTCCCGTAGTTCTTTGTTTTTGATTACTGAAGTGCGAGAGTGGTTTTTCTATTTGGGCATGGGTCCATGAGTCAAATTGGTTAGTGGGTATGAGTTTTTTAAGTTTTTAATCTCACCATCCAATATCTTCATTAAAAGATTGACGGTTTACATTCACCGTCCCATTTGGTTCCTCAAATTCAGCTATCCAAGTGAGCAGCTTTGGGATATGTCATACTCAGTTTGGTCGACATTTTGGAATTCCTCTATCAAATTTGACAGCAAAGGAAACTGCCATTTCTTATTTTATTCTTTTCTTCTATCTTCTCCCTCCTCCTCTCTCTACTAGTCTCTCTGCTCTCTCTGATGGTCCTCCGTAAACAAATATATTTGAGAAAGAAATTAACAAAAATAATAATAGAGAATAACATATTCATTGAAGGTTAAATTTAACAATTTTGTTAAAAGTCTACCGAGCCTTTAAATGTAGGTTTGACAAAAGTAATTTGACAAAACCATTAGACTTGGGCTAGAATTGCTTATTTAATTAACAGGCTAAACAAGAAAGAGTAGCTAAGAATAACGATGACCTCATGTTACCCTATGTTGATACATTGTTGGAATTAAAAGACCCTCACGAGAAGAGAGCCTTCAGTGAAGCAGAGCTACTGGACCAATGCTCGGAAGTTGTCAACTCCGGCACAGACACCATGTCCGTGACATTACAGTGGACGATGGCAAATATAGTGAAATTCCTACACGTTCAAAAGAGGCTTGTTGATGAGATCAAAGAGATTGTTGGGGGTCGAAAATGTTAACGAAGAGATGAAAGAGGAGGATCTTCAGAAGATGCACTACTTATAGGCGGTGGTGATGGAGGCTCTTAGGCTTCACCCACCAGGACACTGTGTGTTGCCACACACGGTTACAGAGGACATTGTGCTCGGCGGACGCTATGTGGTGCCGAAGAACTGGACCGTGAACTTCACAGTGGCCAAAATGGCACGCGCCCCGAGTGTATGGGAAGATCCAATGGAGTTTAATCCAGGGAGGTTTATGAATGATAGAGGGAATGTGCAGTGTGATATAACAGGGAGCAAGGAGATTAAGATGATGCCGTTTGGAGCAGGGAGAAGGATTTGTCCGGGGTGGAGTTTGTCGATGCTTCTTTTGGAGTATTTGGTGGCAAATTTAATTTGGAAGTATGAGTGGCAGGCTGTGGAGGAAATTGGTGTAGATTTGACTGACAAACAAGAAGCTACCTGGCTCATGAAGAATCCATTACAAGCTCACATATCTCCAAGGTTGAACAAATGAAAAGGAATTATTCATGTATCACAAGACAAAATCTTTGTAAGAGCATATGCAGCGGTGGTTGGATTTGTGGACGTTTACGCACGGGGCCCGTCGAAATAGGACGTCCGGTGCAAAATTTTCATGCAGCGGTGAAGAAATGGCACGGCGACCCATCTTTGACGTCGAGGACGTCCTCGTCAGCTTCCGAAAATCGACAGAGGGAAAGAACGTTCTCCCTGGTGGTCCCCATGCACGTGGAAGACGCCAGGGGATATGTAACTTTTTTTAACCCTGGAGCGTGTAATACACGCACCGGTAATTCAGTAAATAAAAAATTTGACCGAACCAATCAGTGCATGATAAGTGGCCAGGCTGTCGGCCGAGCTTCCCAACAGATCTTTTAATCTGAGTCGTCCATTTTGAATGGATTTCAGCAATCCGACGGTTCTCTTTCAAATGAAATGGCTACTTCGGCCAGAAATGTAATATTTGCAAATAAAACCCCAAAAAATTGTCAAAAAACCCAAAAAACTGTAAATGACCCCCTACAATTTTTCTGTAAATACTACATTTATTTCATCCATTTCTCACACCAATTTGTACACAACAAATTTATTCTCTCCCTCCCTCCATCTCTCCTCTCAATCCTTTGATTTTTTTGCAAAAATTGGCTACCAATTGTCTTCTTTAGAAAGATGTACAATTGTGCATCTCTTATTGTCGTTTTAGTGTTGATTCCATCACCGGAAACAAACAAAAGGTCGACAAAATATGGGAAAATATTTATGTCGATTACAAAGATTTATCTTCTCGTTTCGCTAAGTTGAAGCCAAATTTGAAACTTTGGGGTAGTGCTCTTGCTTTCGCACGAAAGAATGCACCATCCGGCTCAAACTTACAAGATGAGGTAAGTTTGTCATCTCCCATTTTTTAAAATTTTGTTTTTATTAAATACAAGTTATTTATACCATATTGTTTGAAATTAGTGTGTATTTTTTAAAATTTTGTTCTTATGAAATACGCATTGTTTATACCATTCGATTTTATATTATTATGTCTATTTTATTTCATTTTGATTTTATGAATTACAAGTTATTTATTCCATGTTATTTAATATTATTATGTACATTTAATTGTGAAATGCTAGTTGTTTATGCCATTTTATTAATTTGATATTATTATGTCATAGCAATTAATTATTTTTATTTTTGGTTAGATAAGACGTGCTCAATCATTTTATGTGGCAAAAAAGAAGAAAGAGTTTAGAGACTTTGATTGTTAGGAAGTGGTGAAGAATCATCCTTACTTTATCCATGTCGAAACTAGTACGCCTCCGCCTTACTTATCATCTACTCTTGCAAGCTCAATGCCTCCCACCGTTGACTTGAACGAGGATGAAGTGATTGCTACACCAATGAGTAACCAAGGTTCTTCTTCTCCAGTTAGACCTATGGGAGTGAAAGCGGCAAAGGAAGTCAAAAAGAAAGGAAAAAATGTCATGATTCCTACAAATGAGAGAGTCGAGACTTTGAAAAAAATTGTGGCAAATCAACAAATTTTTAGGAACAATAAAAAAGAAAGTGATGCTCTTGAGGTTGCCTTTATGAAAAAGAAACTCGCCCTTCAAGAGAGAGACTACAAATTGAGGGCTTTGGCGGAGAAAACTAGGATTATATCAATCGATATCGATACTATTGACTCCTAAGTCAAAGAGGTATTTCACAAAGAGGAAAGCCGAAATCCTCGCTCAAGTAGACGAGGTTGAAGAAGAAGCTAGCGAGGAAGCCTTTTCAAATTGTTATCGCCCTCTTTTTTCAAGCACTTAAATTATGTAATTTAATTTTTCAAGCATTTAAATTATCGTTTATGTAATTTAAATTTCCAAGCATTTAAATTATGTACTATGTAGTTTCCTTTTTCAAGAAATAAAAACACACTTTCTTTATTTAGATCAAGTTTACACATATTACAATAAGACATGGTCGAATGAAACACACATAATTGAAAGACATAATTCAAACACACAACAATGCAAACACATAATTAATACAACATATTTATAGTTGTTCACCGGTTTCAAGAAACTAATTGTGCTTAATTAAGTCCTTCTGAAGCTCTCCATGGATGTAAGCAGATTGGAGATCTACAAGACGGTCGTTAAACCGTTATTCATTCTGTCCATCTCTTCCAACTGGCTCAAAAGGAATATGATTCCCTTGTTGATCCACTGGGCCATCATAAATTGTGGAAGCGGTAGATGGATTTTTGAGATCTTCTTCTTCGTTCTCCACAAACTCATCCTGCACGAATTCTTCCTCAACGATCACGTTGTGCATTATGATGCAAACCAACATGATGCTTTTTAATGTCGATAGGTGGTGAAACCGAGCTGCATGACGAATAATCCTCCAATGAGCTTATAAGATGCCAAAGCACCTCTCCACATCCTTGTGGTATGCCTCTTGTTTCTTCGCAAAAAGTTTTTGTGGTAGCTCCTGAGGATTAGAAATCGTTTTGACAAACGAGGAGTATCTCAGATATATGCCGTCAGCAAGATAATAAGTGTTGTGGTATGTTATACCGTTGACTTTGTAAGTCGCAATCGGACTTCTTCTAGCAAGCATCGCATTGAAGACATCTAATTGGTAGGGCACCTTAATATCATTTTGAACTCCTGGTATCCCGAAGAAACTGTGCCATATCCATATGTCATATGAGGCCATTGCGTCTAAGATGATAATGAGATGACCCTTCTCCCCTGAGTATGACCTAAACCAAGCAGTTGGGCAGTTCTTCCACTCTCAATGCATGCAATCAATGCTTCCAATCATACCAGGAAATCCTCGTTGCCTGGCCTTTCTTAGAAGTCGAGTGATGTTTGTCTGATCTGGAGCGCGGAGATAACGGTTACCATAAATCTCTACAACTTGGGTGCACCACTTCTTCATGCATTCTAGAGTTGTTGATTCCCTCATCCTTGTGATTTCAGCACATTGATCTGCAGCTGAGCCATATGCCAATAGTCGTAGAGCACTGGTCATCTTTTGTTAGGGAAGTAGTTTGAGCATTCTGGTGGCGTCGGCTCTTTGATGCCAAAATTGATTGTAGTTGCAGAGATCCGTCATTATATAGTTGAATATATTCCGGCTCATCGGAACCTCCAGTGAAAGTCGTGGTCGTTGAACAATAAGTGTTCGATGAAGTAATCTTCCATCATATTTTGTCCCCTGGACTCCCTCATCCTTGGTTGATTTGCACATCGGCATGGTGGTTCATCATCAAATACTGCATCCACCGAGACCGCGTCGGTTACGAATGCATTAGCAATTTCTACATGTCGCTGGCGTTGTTTTTGCCTCCTATTGAAAAAATTGTTCAAACTCATATGATTCATTTTGATGAAACCGGAATGTGAAGAAGTGTTTGGAGAAATTTGTTTACGAGTAGAACTACATGTGATTTGTAGTTGGTGTGAGTATTTAAGGAGCCATAGATGATGCTTTTATACCCCTTTTGAATTACCAGATGTTTTAAGATAATGACACGTGTCACAGCTTGATTGGTTGGAAATCTTATCAGAAATCTTCATCAATAATTTAGACAATAACGAGACTGTGCCATATCCACATGTCGCTAAATTACTGGTCAAAATTTTTATTGAAAATTTGCTATCAATTATTTGATCGAGAATGACACATGTCTGCTAGTTATTGTATAAAAATATTATCAGGATTTAAAAAATCAAAATTTAAATAATAATAAATAATAATAATAAGAAATTCTATTTTGGACACCGCTGCAGACAAAACAGGAATATGACTTCTTATACGAGAATTTTGAAGAAGAATTCCTCAAATAGGAATTCCTCACCCATTTTATGGCTGCATATGCTCTAAGAGTAAATCCTTGAATGGGTATTTAAGATAAAATAAGATCAAGTCTGATATAGACTCGTACAAATTCGTAGTACAAAAGCAATATTATAGCTACTGCCACATTAGAAAGAATATCATGATCTGATATGTAGAAAGTTCCTACTATGCTTACTCATATTCCCAGTCAAAATAGGACCCAATTACACCAGCAATATATCTGCCAAAAGCACTACAAGGTTGCCCAATCATTCAAAGGTCATCCTCCATGCGCAAGTACTCACCAATATCAGCCTGGTGAAGAACCACAATTCCATTGGGGTCCAACTTCCTACAATCCTGGGTAGACTTGGCTGCAATCCCAAAACCCAATGGCACATCTGACATGGAGAACACAACCACCCCATCACCAGGCATAATATTTTCTGTAATCCTCCCCAAGCCTCCTTTCAAGACATGGTTTCCGTATAAAAATGACATCTCTGAGGTAGGCTTGAGCCAGACCTTGTGTTTGGCATTTGAGGCCACTAAACTCAAACACTGAACAGTTAAGTGGAAGCTACCACCATGAGTGAACTTGCCTATGCAAGTACCTAGAGAGACTAAGTTGACCCGAGCTATATTTGTAGCACGCTTTACAAGTGAGTCACCTACATAGTAGACCTTGTTCTTGTTGAGACGAAAGCAGTAACGGCCAGGATTTTGGTCGGGACCTTCATGAGAAGGATTGTCAACTATGTTTTTGAGGTTGTTTCCTGTGAACTTGAATAACTTTTCAAACACCACTGTGGTCTCAGTTTCATCTAACGGCCTCATGTCAGCCTAGGAGTTACTGAGCCTGTAATTCTGCTCCAAGGGTTCTGTTTCGTTGGTCTTTCCTATACAAGATACCACTAATCAGTTCAAAATACTTCAGTGCATATTACCAAAGTAGAAGAAGTACTGAAAATTCCATTCATAATTGCATAAAGTCTAAACAAAAAAAAATTGCATGCTTGTTATACTCTTCATCTGAGTTTATATACTCAAATTTATTAATGAGACTGACATACAAAGATAACATTCAATAATTTTCTCAAGCAAAACTATAACAATCTTAAATTGTACGCTTGTTACATTATTTTCTGAAATCACGCTATAGTTGAGAAGCATTACTGGGATGAAAAACATGGCAGAATCACATGATACTAAGGAAGTAAGGGGAAAACAGTGAATAAAATTATCAACGAAAAGGGGGAAACAGTTTTACTGTGCAATCATTACCCTAGATATGTTCCAACGCAAATAAACCGTTCAATAACTATACCTGTGAGTGCTGTCAATAGATTGCGCTAAACAGAACTTGAATGAAAACCTTTCACCAAAACAATCATAAGTCTTCCTAATCAATCCTATAATGTGTGTTTTATAAAATGGTTTTTGCTGGTTCATACTAAACCACGTCTGAGCTCATTTACTCGATGTGTAAATATATGGTCTTGTTCTGTTGTTTCATTTCAGAACAGAACGGGCTGGGATGTACTTGGCCGAAACTGAAATCCGACAAGG
This sequence comes from Geum urbanum, assembly GCA_946800695.1. Lineage (NCBI taxonomy): Eukaryota > Viridiplantae > Streptophyta > Magnoliopsida > Rosales > Rosaceae > Geum > Geum urbanum. The sequence continues at coordinate 5,603,427 of OX327013.1, read as the reverse complement.
CCCTATACTGTTTGTGCTCAAGACGAGACGGGCCCACCTTGGGGATCAGCCTTTTTTTCTTTTGGTTAAGAATAAAAATGGAACATGTACATTGTACCTCTAAACTTTAAACACAAGTACACAAAATTCTCCAAATCTAAGCTGCAAACATGCAAATATATTCTTAGCTTCAAACTTGGTAAAGGCATATATGTCAAAAATCTGCATGGTGCAACACAAACAGCAATCTGAACATAAGTGATAAAGATCAAACTAAACAATCTGAACAAGCTACAAACATAAACAGCAAACAACAAAGATTGAATTCAAATATTATTCCTACTCTATTAACTTGTTATCTGATTAGATTGTTCAATTAGTGAATAAGCTTAATGTCAAATAGTATCAAACTGTAATCCAACCAGACAACTGGTTTCTCCAGTTCTATAGCAATCAAGAGTGCGCATCAGTTTCTTTACTTTGTTGGTGATTAATGAGGAGCCCAATTAATCCATTAACCCAAAAACAAAAAGAAGTAAGATCAAATTGAAATTGAGAAGAGTTGAAGAAGAGGTACCAGGTGTCGTCGGAGACTTGAAGAGTTGAAGGCCCGGAAAAAACAACTAGGGGTTTAGGGTTTAAGGTGCGAACACGTCTGCGTTATTAACGGGTTAAATTTCGGGTTTCGGGTTTGGGCTGAAATGGGTGGGTTGACTAAATCGGGTTATTTTTGTTTACGTGGGTCCACAGTGACCGTTAGATTCCATCCGAAAACACGAGAAGCTGTGTAAACTGCTTCGTTTACTAAATAGAAACCATAAATGAATGACTCGCTTGCATTGAGTCCACGCGTCGCACGTAGGACCCAGATACAAGGGGACGCTCACTGTAACGCATCGTAGAGAAGCCACGTCACTAGTGGGAGTGGCTCTTCTTCGTCTCTTCTTCCTATTACCCCAATTCTGAATTCTCAGTCAAACTGCACCAACTCCACACCTCAAAACCAAAGAGTTCAATTCTCCAAAACGCCGCCGTTTTGATTTCGCAGCGAGTCTATACGACTCCCAGATCTGGAAGCTTTCTTCGCTTCAACAAGTGAGTTTAATTGCGAGCGCCGAAAATTTGAGAACCAAAAAAAACAATGCGGAAGGAAAATGGTGATTTTGTAGATTTTTTTATTTGTTTGGCTTACGAAGGTATGAGATTCAGTTATTGAGATTGTAGAGAGTGATCGGAGTTTTGGAAATGACGGCTTGCGCTGAATTGGATAAGTCCGAGATAGGTCAACACTCTCAGGTTAGTCCTTGTTTCTACTTCAGCTTTCCTTAAGGCTCCGTTTGGTTTGTCGGAATTTGTAACTTTTAAATTTTAAGTGCTTCATAGATTTGTTATGGCGTTTTTGATGTGGTGACGTGTGTGTTGTATTGTACTACTGTTTGAATGTGATGTTTGTGTTTATATGAAACCAGGATATATCTAGCACTGCTATACTGGATTGTGGTTCGATATCATTTGGAAGATTTGCTGTTGAGTCACTTGCTTGGGAGAAATGGTCTGTTTTTCGGCACAATCGATGTCAGGAGGAGCTCGAAATGTATAAATCCAATGGATTGGTGGCACAAAAGAAGGCCTTCTTTGAGGAGTATTATAAGAAAGTTAGAGTTCTCAAGGTATTGCAGTCCGAGAATCAAGAGACCCCACAAATTGATACAAGGATCAATTCCGCGCAGTTAGAAAACGGCAATTCCAATAATAACTTGTGCAGAGAGGGAATGTTGGGACATGATATGGTTACAAGGTCCAATACATCTGCGGGGAGTGAAATGGATGAATCAAAAGAAGCTAAACAAGAACCGCTGAATGATGGTAAGGGCAATAGTAATAGTGCTTCTGTGGCAGATGAACCCAGTAGTGTGGAACGAGAGAAGTCGACACTTGAGACTTCCGCATCAGCCACTTCACCGGTCTCTAGAAGCTCTGGAACTGCTAAGCATAACAGCCTTGTTCTTGACACTTTCAAGCATAATACTAATGAGCGCAAGAAACTTGCACCTGTTTCAAAAGTTAAGGTATTTCCTTCTCTATAATTCAAACAACAGGCCCTTTCTTCTTATCTAGAGAAGCAAGCATGAATTCTTGAACTGCATCATCTCTAAGCCTAAATTTAGTCCTTGTTACTTGAATGATAACTAGTATTCATAATCAGAACTGTCTGTTTGTATACTGTAGTCTCGTAGTGTATGTTTTGTGGATGGGAGTTGTAGTAGTTAGTACTCTTGTATGCACGTGTCGTTAGCATTGTTTTTCACTCATAGTTTTTCAGATTTTCCTTATGCACCGGAGGGTAATACTTGGGTTATTATTTTCCAGGGCAATGCGTCTTCAGCTAGAAACAAATCAAAGTTGGACTGCAGTATTACTAAAGATGCAGTTAGGGCAGTAGAGAAGTCAAAACCACTTCCACTGAATCAAATTACGGACAAAAGAGATAACATTATTCTTCCTAGCAAAAACAACACACGTATAGCTGCAACTACTAAAAGTTCCAACCAAGTGTCCCTTTCACATAAACAACCAACTGTAATGTGCTCTAGTGCCCCTGTTCTACATCCTTCTTCAACAAGAAACATAACGGTTCCATCATCACCAAGTTGTAGAAGTCATCGAAGAAAAGCAAATATCAATGGAAAAGATGTTGTGGAAAGCTTACAAACAAGTCAGCACGTTCATGCCCGAGCTGTTCAGGTGAGTGGTGTCCCTATAAAAAACGGTTGTACTGGTTTGATCAGCTCTAGTTCTGATACTTCCCTTGGATCTATCTTGCAGAATCCTCCGAAGAAGAAACCAATAACCAGTGATTTGAAGGACAAGGCTCAAGAGAAACGGTATGGTCTCATGACATGGACACATCTCTGTGTCTAATCTGTGTCTCTCCCTCTCGTTTAACCTCACACTTTTATGATTTCAGGACCTGTCCTGCAGTATCTAGAACGTCATCAGAGTTAGGCACTCGACAGATGCGACCAAAAGTTTGCCAATCTGAGAACCAGAGACCAAATTACATGTAATGCTTGTTATATATGAACACCTTGCTAAGTAGTGTTGTTTTAATGTTTTTAAGTTTTCATGGACTCAGTGGATGCTTACAAAGTTTGTAAATGAACCTGATAGTTGAGCTGTTAACAATGACAGGTTGACAAATCTTGGCCGAAATAGATTGATCCAAGATACTGAAGCTGGAAGAAAGGACACAGTGGTAATCTCTAATTAGATGTAGGTAGCTTATGCATGATATCACTGTATCCCTGCTGTTGTCGAAATGTTATTTACCCCTTAATAAGTTATTAATAACTTGACAATCATTATTTAGTGCTACTTTGGTTTTCATTTACCAAATTGTTTTACATACCAATGAGGGGGTGGGGGGTGGGCAGTGGCTGTTGCCACCACATCTGTCATAATACATGGTATTAGGTATGGCATTGCAATAACAAGTTACTATTTGTAATTGCATAAAGCTGGGAAAGCCCTATTGAACATCAAAGTTTTGTCCACCTACGTGACTATGTTGAAACAATTGATCTCAGCAGCTTAGCCATATATTGTCTTTCTTTGGACTAAAAATTACCATGCATTTAGGTTTATATGCATACTGAAACCATCATGCATTTAGTAGGATTTCAGGATCTTATAATTTTTAGTGTGAAGACTATATTTGACTGTGCATAGACCTCTCTTTTGTTTGTTTTCAATGATATATTAATATGTAGTTGGTAACCCTTGTGAGCATATTGATTTATGTGAAGGGAGGAGAGGGAAGTAACAGTATATGTAGAAGAAATCCAAAATCTGCCTATAATCGGGATTCAAGTATTCAGAAGAATTTAAAGATGATACATAAGGTGACTCTTATTCTTTATGATTTTCTTATGCAGTTTTCTTAGTTATTAACAGTATGATAATGTACTTGTTTAAATTTGTCCGTTAGTGCTTATGCCCTATCACGAAGATGCATACATATGAACATGTTTAGGATCCAAACGTGGTTTATATATACATTTTAATGTCCTACCTGAACTTGAAATTGGCTGAGAATTTGCAAAAGTGATTTGCTAGATGTCTGAATGGATTTTATTAAATTATTTTTCAATTTTTGATTTTTGATAATGAGGCCTTTTATGTCTTATATTCTTGCTTTTTCTTAGCATGTTTTAGTACTGTACTATGCAAATGTTTCAGCAGGTTTACATATGTGCAGGAAAAAGAGGAAAGTAGTGTTGTACGCAGAAGAGACCCAAAGCCTGTTGCAACTGTGGCACCTAGCATTGAGAAGAATTTAAAACCATTACATAAGGTTAGTTTCTCTACTATAATTCTCATTCATTCTGTTTTGTGGTTTTCTGCTTTCAGAATTACTAATACTTAAATATTTTTAGAACTCCTTCAATATGTATAGTTTTTTGTTATAGCTAGTTCTAGTATTATTATGACTGTGCCTGAACCATGCACAGGTAGATAGTATTACTTACCTGACTCAGCATTTTGCGAATATTGTGATCAATTTCAGACGGTGTCACGGTCTGGAGGCCTGAAGCATACTGTGAAGGGAACCAAGGTACAGTTACATTGATATTGTTGTCTTGTTGCGCACCTATAATAATTAGTTCAGAACCTCTTTATTTCTTTTGTCTAGCCTTGTCCACCTTGATTATATACAAGTATTATTTATTTTTTAGTACAGATCACCTTGTTCTGCTAGTGTTTATATTTTAAGTTCATTGCAATATTATGCAGATTTAAGATGGCAAGCTGGTGGTGTCGGTAAATTCCCATGCCACCATTGCCACCAGTGAATTGTGTTCGATGGTGCTTGTACAGTCGAGGAAACTGTGCAGCAGGACGAATGTCTATCGCATATATAAGCACAAAAAGTCGCAAAAACAGGCGATTATCTGTCCCAAGATAATCAGAATTTGCTACTGCAGAGATACATTCTGCTTCCGAAGTTGCAACAGTAGCTATGGTATATGCATCTTAAACGTGACAAGAAAATCCTTTTTAGATGAGGCATTAATAGTTCAATATAGTAGGAACGTGTATATCAAAGTACTGATATGAATAAGTTGATACCTTGTGCCCACCTAGTTAGTACTTAGTACTAGGCCTCCCTAAGTATTGAGAGTTTTACCAATGCATTTGTTGGGCCTATAAGATAATGAACGAGCTCTTTCTGATTTTATTTTCGTACGAGATCCATTTGTTTTTCAGTTTAATCAAAGATAGTATGGCATGGTGTGCTGTTTAATTTGTTTGACCTGGAAGTCTGGAACTGCAGCGTCCGGGTGTTTCACTATGCTTGTACTCAAATGGAATTGCTCAGTTGCCACAAATGAAGGGTCACAATTTCAATTGAAGTGTTGAGACTAATACGTACACCCAGTTTGTCAGTTTCAAAGGTTATATTGCACAAGTTTACGTTATCCACACATCCCTTGACAGTCTAGGCATGATAATCGAACCTCAGATTCCCAACTTTCGGAAGGGAAATAAATGCCACACTAATTGTTCTTTTCCAGTGACGAGGCATCAATCTGGTTCTTCAGAAGGCAACACATGACTGAAAGCCTAAGAGGCTAAGACACTAGCTGCCGTTAGTCCATAATTATCAATCGCAGAGGAAATATTCAAGGCCAGAGAAGCAAAACTGGAATGATATACCAGAGAAGCAGAGCTAACTCAAGTGAAATATGCAATGCAAGTCTGGAAACTCGAACTCCTGTGTTACTGAACCTTAATTTATCTCAACAGTGAGCAGATTCCAAGCGGAGCATAGCTGAATTTAAGACACTGAACATGAATCGGACAAGATATGACTACCACCAATTGGAATAATTGGCATTCTGTCAAGCACGCACCTCCATCTAACCTCAACAGTAAATGGATATAGTGCTAACAGAGGTCTGCAAAATATTTGACACTGACGGTATGACCAACACCAACCATCTCTTACACATTCACATGTTGAAGTAGAAAGAAATCTTGAATAGCGCAAAAGTATGCAATGAGTGGCCAAAATATACAATTAACATGGAAGAAACTACTGGCTAACCCTTAACACATCTATAATTTAAGGTATGAGCTGAACTGTCGGGAATACTTGGAGGCACTGAAAGTATATTCACTATCACAAGTAGCAACATAGTGACATACTGGTGTAAGTGTGTAACCAACTTGGATTTCATGTCAAGACTATTCAAGTACTTTCACAAATCAAAACTTGTACCAAATTCAAACATTCAAACATATAAAGGAGGTTAAGAACAGAATTAAGATTAATGTAAACAAAACCACGGTTGCCTACTTCAAGTATCTAAAACTTAGCAACTGTGATCTAAAGGTTTAGATGCAACAATGTACGCCAGATAGAAGGTTTTGATAAGTAGCAATCACACCTGTAGCAGTAGAATGTGATTGCTACTTAACTTAAAACAGGAACCCTTTTTGTGCCCACGGCCTTGGGCTCGGCCAATATCATGTCTAGAAAGATAAATAAGGTAGCCAATCAATGTTAAAAACAAGATATACAAATGTATTACCTTCTCATTTTCTGGAAATTCTTGTTCAGCATACAAAGAAATTTGGGGACACTATCTTTTTCTTAGAACCTGCAGTGGAACCTGAAACTTCTGTTAGGGAAGATAACCAGAAGACTAAGCTGATTTGTAGTAACTACCAAAATGCTTTTTTGCAATCATTCCTTATCCCTTGAAATTCTGATGACACAAGTCCTATAACTATAACTGGAAGACAAGCAAGTTTAATTAACAGACACTAGATAAAAAGCCATTTGAAACGAAAAGTTACATATCTAAGATTATTCAGCTCCCGTTGTTGATTCTCATGCTACAACATAGAACCCACTTTTCAATTCTTCAGCCAAATCACTTCTTCCAGTATTGGTGAGCTGCCTGATAACATTCTTATACGCTGGATAAATTGGTCTAAGCCCCTTAGTCATCATTTCAGAGAGAAGATTGTGGGCAATGATGACCTTATCGTCTTTGACATAAAGCCTGGCAAGAGTGGTGTAAAGAAAATGTGGGCAGTTGTACCTCACACCTGATTCAATGACATACTGATATGCTTCTTTGTATCTCTTTGACACAAAATAAGCCTTGAGAATGACATCATGCGTTGAAAGTCGAGGTTTAATGCCTTGCACAGTCATTCTATCAAGTAACTTTATTACCAAATCAAACTGTCCCTTCTTACATAAGTAACAAACATATATTTCAATAGTTACAGCATCCGAAGTACACTTCCTTTCTAGCATCTCCTCAACTAACACAGTAGCTTCAGCAGATTTATCACGATTACATAAGCTACTGAGTATATAATTGAGAGTTTTGGCTTCTGGTTCCAACCCACATTGCTTCATAACCCCAAGTAAATTATTAGCTCCATCAAAATCGTCAACTCGACATTTTTCTGTTATCATTTGTTGTACAGATTTACCTTCTTCCCCGATAGCTGCATAACAAACTCCGCCATTTCATATGATCCCATGGAAGAAAACATCTTAACAAGAGAGCAGAGACCAGAGCCTCGAACCGTTCCCTCAACCTTATTCAACACCTCCACTACTTTCCTCGTAGTATCCTCCTTCGAGGGCGAAAGTGATACAAATTGGAATGCCAGTGGGGTGAGACAAACCCCTATTTCAGTAAACTTACTCAAAATGCGAGACATGGCCTCATAATCGCCTAACCTCCCAAGGTTATCAATAACCATGGAACGAACATCATTCCTACAACTGGTGTCTGAGTACCTAATCCAATCACACAAACCCGTAGCATCTATTTTCACCCGATTCAACACATTAAAAATCCGAGCACACACGTTTAAAGGTAGTCTCACATCCATTGATTGCAACATAGACTCCAAATTCGTGTCCCTCCTCCTAATCATACCTATAATGTCCTGAACTTGCTCACGACTCGTCATCTGTCTTAACCTTTTCACACCCACATTCCTAGATTCACGAAGCTCAATAGACCCAGTAGTTCCATAACTTTGGATATAAGCAGGTAAGAATTCATCAATAAACTCTTGTCAATACAAACACCCCTACACATATGTAAAGATCGAAACTTTTGAGAGAATGGGGATGCTGGAGCAGAATCTGAGAGTGACCCAGTTGAGGAAACCGAGGGAATTGTAGAACTCCAAGAAGAAGTTGTGTGAAATTGAACTGAATCTGGTAAAGTGATAGGATTCGGTTTGGGTGGAGCACGAAATGGTGGCCTGTGATGTGATAATAAAGAGTGAAGATGAGAGCTGTACATGTTTGAGTGAGTCAAACTCTTTGTATATTTAAGTGTATATTCTGTAATTAAATGAGATTCTGTAATTAATTAGGTGAAAGTAGTTTTCTTCTAAAACTGTAAGTATGTTTGTATATGTACCCAATTCATGATGGATCAATATATCAGAAAATCCCTACACACTTGTGTTCTACTTAGCATCAGAGCCTATGTTTTATCTTAGACATCCTGAAAACCTGACCTGACCCTATTTCTGCTGCGAATCTGATATGTTCCTTGTTTGATCTGTTTCTTGACCTGTGTTTCTTGACCTGGTGATCCCTGAAAATCTTGAAGACCTGACCTTGTTTCCGTTGTGAAATTATCCTTGTTTTTTGTCTTGTCTGAATCTGTCTTATCCAACTGAAGAATTATCATGGCTTTGGATATTTCAATGTTTGAAGAACCTGTTATCTGTGGCATGGAGAGCTAAGACCATATGGAGAATAATGTTTCTCTCACTGAGAAACATCAAGGTAAAATTGGTATTGCTTTGAAAGTTTCTGACTTTATTGGTTGTGATATATGGATAATTAATTTTGGTGCATCTGATCATATAACCTTTGATAAAACCTTGTTTTTGAATCTGTCACCTTCTCATATACGTGAAGTGTTTAATGCAAATGGTTTGTCTTTTACAGTCTTAGGTTTTGGGTTAACTCAAGTTACTCCATCTCTTGTGTTACATAATGTTCTTTATGTTCCATCTTTATCCCATCATATGTTGTCAGTGTCTGAGTTGAATTGTCAAAATAAATGCTCTGTTACTTTTTATCCTATGTATGTAGTATTTCAGGATCTATGTACTCAGGCAATAATAGACAAGAGATATCGGAGGGGGAGACTATTTCACTTGGATTGCATGTATAGCGGGGAGACACGAGCACCATCCAGACCTGTTGCTTTGACATTGAATTCTGATCGAGTGAAGAAAAATTGGTTATGGCATCGCCGGTTGGGTCATCCGTCTTTTGGTGTTATGAAGAAGTCTATGCCGTCCTTGTTTCTGGGAGTAAAAAAATCTAGTCTCCATTGTGAAACCTGTGTGTTCGCTAAAAGTCACAAACCCAGTTACTCTCCTAGTTCTCATTCTAGTTCAGCACCATTTGAGTTGATCCATTTTGATGTTTGGGAGCCGTCAAAGAATCTAACCTTGACAGGAATGAGATACTTTGTTATGCTCATTAATGATTTTACAAGATTGACATGGGTTGTGTTGCTGAAAAAGAAAGATACTGTGTTCTCTGCTTTTACTGCGTTTCATAATCTGATTCAAACTCAGTATGATGCTTATGTAAAAGTCTTTCGGTCTGACAATGGAGGGGAGTTTGTCAATCATTCTTTCCAAGATTATTTTTAGCAGTATGGGATTATTCACCAGACTACTTTGTCACAGACCCCAGAGCAAAATGGAGTTTCTGAAAGAAAGAATCGTCATCTTCTAGAGATGGGAAGAACCTTCCTACTCAGTGCCAACATGCCAAAATATCTTTGGGGAGAAGCTGTATTGTGTGCCTCTCATCTAATCAATCTTTTACCATCAATAGCTCTTCAGAATCAGATTCTGTTTCAGGTACTATCTCGTCATATTGCCATCCCATTTCTCAACAAACTTCCTACGCGTGTCTTTGGTTGTGTGGCATATGTTCATCTTCATAAGAATCAGAGGTCAAAGTTGGAGGCTCGTGCTCTTAAGTGTGTGTTTGTTGGCTATGGTACTCACCAGAAAGGATACACGTGTTATCATCCTCCATCTCAGAAGTTCTATGTCACCATGGATGTTACTTTTAGTAAAGACTTATGTTATTTCTCTGCTTCCGCAACTCTTCGTGAGGAGGAGAGGAATGTGTTTTTATGATGATCAGTTTGGAGAATCTGAAGATTGTGTCTCAATTGACAATGTCTCAGCCGGCGACAATTTTCGACCCATCGAAAATGGGAACCCGGAATCTGCAGGATCAGAGCATCGACCAGTCGAGCCAAATCCTCGACTCGTCAGAAATTGGAACTCGGAACCGGCAGGAGCAGATCATCAATCGGTCAAGCCTAATCTTTAACCCGTCGAAAATGGGAACCTGGAACCAGCAGTTTCAGAACTTCGACCGGTCGAGAAAATGCCTCGACCCGTCGAAATTTCCCTGGAAATTGTGGCTGATCAGACTTCTGAATGTGTTCAACATGCCGAACTAGTGTATGACACGTCGAAAGGAGGAGAATTAGTCAGTAATCAGTCACTAGTTATTGAAGATGTACATGCAAGTCCTATCTCTCCTTCTCCATCAACAATCTCTCCTGGCCTATCATCACTTGAGGTATGTAGTACTGTGCCTGTGTCTAGTTCTAGTGTTCCTGAAAAGGTTTTACCTACTAGGTCAACCCGTGGTCTACCTCTGAAAATATATGAACCCCTCTTATCAGCTAAAGTCATATATCCTGTAGCTAATTATGTGTCAACCCATAGATTGTCTAAACCCTATGTAGCCTTTGTGAATCAGTTATCTGTTGTATCTCTTCCCAGTAAACAGCATGATGCAATCAAGGAAGGGAAGTGGGCCAAAGAAATTGAGGTTGAGATGGATGCTCTCAACAAGAATGGTACTTGGGACTTGGGATGGAGCTAGGATTCTCGGGGGGGGGGGGGGGGGGGGGGGGGGGGGGGGGGGGGGGGGGTGTAGTAAATGAAAAGCTTAAAAAATAGTCTCGGTTAAGGTAGTCAATTTTATCTTGATCTGTATATTTTGCCAAAACAGTTTCAATGTGTTGTTTTTGGTTTAATAAATCATCAGAATTACTCGCAGCCTGATTATGAGTAATATTTGATCCTCCAAAATGTGATATTAGCGTTTGCTTCTTCTTCCAAATACTGAATCCATGACCAGCACCAATAAAAGTTTCACCGCTGCCTTATTCTCCAATAGTTGGTTTGAAAAGATAACAACATAAACAAAATGTAGTATCCTTTTTAATACTGTACTCTAACCAATATAGAAATTCAATAAACCAATCACGAATAAACCTTCTTTTCTTTTCTTTTTTCCCCAAATTTCATGAAAGGAAAAATATGATTTTTAGGTCGACAAGGGGCTTGTTGTAGATTATATCTTCGAACTTCTTGTTAAATGTTATGATGATAACTTGAAATTGGCGGGCGTTTAGCGGGATCCGATAGATACTTTTCTGTAATATCTCCAGCACGAGACTTTTTCATATTGTTACTATTCTTCTTTTGAATTTTCGTAGGTGGTTGCTCATCTGATGTTGGAGTAGAAGAAAAGAGTTTTTCTTTTCTTTTGAAGTATCTTTCCATATCTAATAAACTTAATAATGAATGTATTTTAATCTCAGGAATGGTAGAGCTTTCATAAAGAAAAAAAATACCATAAAATCCTAAACTTGGTAAGAGATTGAATCCTAATTGACCTAACATTTGGACATCATTATTGAAATAATATATAATAATATTCTTACAAAGTTGTCGGTTTTGAATTAGTCATGCACTCATACACGTCATTAAAGTTTAGATATACTTAAAATAAATTATAATATTTATAGTATATAATAATAATAGTATACTAATTCTTTTTCCACATAAATTCAGGGGGGGCAGGCCCATCCTGGCCCCCATGTCCCTCCGTCCCTGCTTGGGACTTGGTACCATTACCACCTGGAAAGAAGACTGTTGGGTGTAGATGGGTGTATGCTGTGAAGCATAATGCAGATGGATCGGTTGACATGTATAAAGTAAGGTTGGCTGCAAAAGGATATACTCAGAAGTATAGAGTGGATTATAATGAGACATTTGCACCAGTAGAGAAGATCAATACTATTCGAGTTCTTATGTCTTTGGCAGCTAATCTGGATTGTCCCTTGCAGCAGTTTGATGTGAAGAATGTCTTTCTTCATGGAGATTTGAATGAAGAAATTTACATGGATCTCCCTCCAGGATATGGTACTTGTACAGGTGAGAAAGTGGTGTGCATATTAAAGAAGTCCTTGTATGGATTGAAACAATCTCCAAGAGTGTGGTTTGGAAGATTCACAGCTTTCATGAAGAAGATTGGATGTAGGAAGAGTAATTCAGATCACACGTTGTTTCTAAAACATCTCCAAGAAAAGTTGACAGCTTTGATTATTTATATGGATGATATGGTTGTGACAGGTGATGACCTTGATGAGATCAAGGGATTACAAGTTTAGTTATCTTCTGAATTTGAGATGAAGAACCTTGGGAACTTGAAGTATTTCTTGGGTATTGAGGTAACTCGAAGCAAGGACTGTATTATGCTGAGCCAAAGGAAATATGTTCTAGATCTGTTGGCAGAAACTAGTATGCTTGACTGTAAACCAGGCATATATAGAGCAGAATCATCCACTTGCAGAATATCCTGATCAAATTCCTACAGACAAATCCTGATACCAGAGGTTAGTTGGAAAGTTGATTTATTTGTCACACACTAGACCTTATCTTGCTTATGTTGTTAGTATGGTCAGTCAGTATATGCACAATTATAGTGAGGATCATATAAATGTTGTGGCAAAGATCTTGAGGTACTTGAAGTCTGCACCTAGTAAAGGGCTTATGTTTCGAAAGCATGAAGAATTGAAAACTAGTGGGTACACTGATGCAGATTGGGCAAGTAATATCACTGACAGACGTTATACTTCTGGCTACTTTACATTTGTTGGTGGAAATCTAGTTACTTTGAGGAGCAAAAAGCAGAATGTGGTAGCTCGATCTAGTGCAGAAGCTGAGTATAGAGGCATGGCTCAAGGTGTTTGTGCGCTGTTATGGTTGAAGTATTTGCTTAGTGATTTGGGTTTCAAGAAGAAGAGGCCATTGCCTCTTTATTGTGACAACACTGCTGCAGTAGAGATTGCATATAATCCTGTTCAACATGATCGGACGAAGCATGTGGAAATTGATAGACACTTCATCAAGGAGAAGCTAAATGCTCATATTATTTCATTCCCATTTGTTCATTTAGAGGACCAATTTGCTGAGATCCTTACCAAATCAGTTTCATCTAGAGCCTTCAATAACTCACTTGGCAAGTTGGGGATTCGAGATCTGTATGCTTCATCTATATTAAGGTGTATATTCTATAATTAAGTAGGATTTTGTAATTGATTAGGTGAAAGTAGTTTCCTTCTAGAACTGTAAGTATACTTGTATATGTACCCAATTCGGGATTGATCAATATATTAGAAAATTCTCAAACACTTGTGTTCTACTGTACCTGTACTTGTTCATAGTGCGAAAGTTTTGTGGAGGTCAACGGCGACTGAGCTCAGAAGACCACACTGAACTGGCGAGCAGGCGACCTAAATAGACCTCTCTTCATTCACTTTCGAATATTGGTCGAGGTTTGTGTTTTCTTTCGTCGCGGCATGTCCAGTTTTGTTAATTCTAGTCCGATTTACTCTACTTGGGAACTGGAAATTTACATATGGGTGGAAATAGGCTGAAAGAAAAATAGGCCGGGTCAGACTGGTTTTGATACTATTCCATTTAAATCCTGGTTGGGTCCAACTGGACTTCTTCTTAAACTTTCAGCTCGTAAGCAGATCATGGGCCGGGCGTTAACGAGCTTTTTCGATCGGGTCATGCTAAGCTCATAGGATCCGGTCGAACTCAACCTTTTATTTTAGTAACAACAAACGTTAAAATAAGAAGTGCCTCTTCGTGGTTTTCGAAAATTTTCTCTTTGCTCTCTCTCATCCAACTTTTTCTATTTTCCTAAATCCTAGTGGTCACAAACCATTCTTCTCATCTGATCTTTCTACTAACTATTCTGATTTTTGATCTAAGAACATATTATTCTTCTCATTGTTCTCGTTCCTAGGGTGCCTTTGCATGTGAGATTCGCCGATTCAGGCTGAGTTACAGGTGCATCAATGCTGTTCCCAATTCTCACCCTGTGCGAGAGGGTTATCGATGGAGATTGATCTCTCTGCACAAGGGGAGGAAGAGCAGGATGACTTCTCTTTTGCAGTCATTCAAGTTTTCTCTACAAGAGTGTTGTCAAAAGAGATGGCATGTGCTCTCAAACTTTGGATGACTTGACTATTGAAAGGACCTGACTCCGATTTAGTTGCCTAAACCGAAATCAAACTCCTTCGAAAACATGACCTTAAATTTTTTTTGCCAGAGTTTACTTTGAAACACGTGAACCAATATTAGTACCTGCAAAGAAACACACTTTGAATATTCCACAAAAGCCAAACCGTGGGGCTCCGTTCCCCATCCAGATTTCTCAACATTATATATATAATAAACCAAAAGGTTTACAAGAAATCCAGAAACATTCAGGAGTAAACTCAACTGAAAACACAACATAAGTATTCAGAGCGACGCCTATATACATCATATACAACTAGTAGGTCAAACAAGGAACCTACACGAACTGAAGTGTGACCAGAACTGTACGCCTCCACTGTCGACGTGCAACCCCAAAATTCAAACTGCAAACTGGGCAAAGGACACCGAAAAGCCCAGGGAAAGACAAATAAAATCGTTAGAGTGAGTGGACGAAAATAATAATATCTTCCGCCAATATAAACATGAAATCATGATGCGAGTCTAAAATCATCAATCACAGGTAAGGTGGTTATCATAACCTTCCTGGATACCGTATAAAATGTGGAAGCCGTAACTCGAGTACATTTTCCTCAAAGTTACAATCATGCTCAACCAAGGTAAGTGGTTTGTCATAATCCATAATTCATGTAAAACAAATCATGCATGTGCCTCCAAGTAAAAATACATAACCGTAAATGTATAATCGTAAATGCATAATCATAATTACGTACTCGTAAAATGTATAACATAAAATGCATAATCAAGACTAGCAAATCGACAGAGAAAATAAAGTGTCCACTCACAGTACAAGGCTAACTATGAAGGTCCGGCGGAAGATCCCTCGCCAAACACTCGATCACGATCACCTGAATAACAGGGATATGATCAATACATATTGAATCACAACATACGGAGCTAATACGTCAAGAACCCCGCGTTCTCGAAAGACGTATTGCTCGAAATATCGACGAGGATAACAAAATTCCCAAAATACACCCAAACAAGCCTGGTCCCAAAATAGAATACTTAATTCAACTCAAAAACCTCACGACTACGATCGGAACGCGATTATGAGTAAAACGGTATAAAAATCTCCAAAAGTCCCAAAAATTCAACCTCGCCGGAGCTCTACCGATGACCACCACTGGCGGCGGCGGCGCGGTGTCAATGGTGAAACACCCCGGAGACCCATACCTCAAACTCTTCCTCTCCTCAAGCCCAACACCTTTCCCAACTACCACCAACACCAATTCCACCCACACCGGCCGAAAGTCTTGCTGGAATTCCCCCTCCGGTCACCACCTTGAACCGCCACCAACCACCTCTAATTCCAAATCAAAGTTCCCAGAATGCATCTATGGGTTGAGGGGAAGCAAACCCCACACCACCCCGACACCAAAACTCGCTGGAATCTGCCACCCGATTCCAGCGAAATCTCAAAACTTCATCGAGCTTGAACTCAACCAAATCTCAACCAATTCCCACAAAATCAAGCTTAAACCAGTAGAGAATCTCAAGAGGATTCTAGCCATACCAAGATTGTGGCCAGAGATGGCCGGAAACTTCGGGTCGGACGGCAAACTCGAAACGGGTCACGGTGCTGCTCCGGTCAACGCGGTCAATGTGAGTCAACTTTGGTCAACGCTGGTCAAACAGCCCAAATGCGACTTTTTTGACAATTTTAGGATTATTCCAATATTTATACGCGCGACCAAAACAATCAACGGACCAAAACGAATCGAAACAAAACGGATAAACACAACTAAATCCAACGGCCAAAAATATTCATAATTTATTCCACGTAACTTGAAATAATCCTCTGAAAACTCCCACGGGCTCAAAATCACGTACACTACAACTCTTGTGAAGAAACTCATACCAAAATCTTGCCCAATAATTAAGTCATAAACGAACCCGCCATATCGACCAATTACGACAAAACCCGCGACTAATCGTGAAACTCGCAAATCAAGCCAATTAACATACAATTTCTGGTTCGGGTCGTTACAACTATAGCATGGTTTAGCATGGTTGTGTGCAATTAGCATCTGGTGGTGCACTCCAGATCATTTAGTTGGGAAATTTAGGCAAAAGATAGATCATCACAGCGCGGTGACGCGAGGAACTTGGTTCTTTGAGGATTTCACGGTGATGGTGGAACAATTTGATGAGCTGGCATCGATTCAATTTTTTTTGAAGGTGTGGGCTTAAGTGGATGTGGATGTGGTTGGCGGTGACTTGACTAGCAAAGTGACTGTGATGGAACAGTGGCATGCACTAGGAGACCATCTAGGTCATAATGTGGATTATGACAATGTGCACGTTCGGGGGAATGGGAAATTAGGATGCTAGTAACGGTGGATTTACGATAGTGGTTGGTCACAAAGGCAAGGATTTGGCTCGAACCTCGGGCGTTGATTAAGTGTAAGATGGAATACTTGACGCTTTGAGGTTATTGAATAGGCTGGTAGTTTTGATCATAATGGGGATGGTTTCCCTATATAGTGTAGAAAGGAGGTGCCTCGGGAAAAGGCTAGTCGCATGGAATTGGAACAGGAGATAACGGTGATAACCAGTGTAGGCAATGGTGCAGGCAACATGAAAGAAGAAGTGGAAGATAGCTGGGCTGAAGAGGTAACTGAGGAGACGAGTCCTACAGAGCAGGTGTAACGACCCGAACTTGAATCAGCAAGTTAATCATTGTTAGTCGTGTTTAATTACCGAGCTAATTATCATACATCGCATTTTTCGAGATTCATCATTCATCGTGACCTAAATATCGACATTTTATACATTATGATTTAGGACTCACCTTCTTTATGAAAGTTGTAAAAGATATTATTTCAAGAGCATGAATATTTTTATTAGATTTTTCGGAGGTTCGAGCTAATTTTCATGAACTTTATAAGTTTTGAGTATTTAAGTGATTATTTGGAAACCTACCTTTGGTCAATATTTTCTGACCATTAGATAAAACAGTAGATCTAATCTCGATCGTTGATCTCATTTTTACTTGTGGGTATAAATACCCAAAACCTACCTAGGATGAGAGGATTACCCGATTGACCTGAGAGTCAACCTGTGACGCCGACCTTACCCGAATTGTGATCCGACCAAAATCTCGCCGATCGGCCACCTTTGGCGATAAGTCCTGTCAGAATCGGTTCCTCTTCTCCTCCTCAATCTTTCAACACCCTCAAACCCACCATGCATCGCCTCTGAAAGAGGAATCGAACCCATGAATTTCTGGGGGTTTTCCGGGAAACCCTCGTTGTTAGAGGCGGCGTTTCGGCTACTGTTTGCTGGTGCGACATTGGGAGTTTTGATCTACATCAGTCCAGGAGTCAAATGTACTAGTCTTGCGGTGCATCCCAACTTGTGGACGGCGAATGACCGACATCGTATTCCGGTGAGTTTCTACACATTTTGAGGTAAATTTTGACATCTTTCAACCATTTTCTGTGGTTATGGTAGTTAGGTAGTTTGTTGGGTTTGGAATGAGCTTTCCATTGATATGTCAAATGCAGGAATCAGAGGTGACTAGATTCTAACAGCACGCGGACAAAGGCAGTGGTGGCGCGTAGGCCCCACGTGTCGCCATGCACGGCAGAGCTCCGGGGACCAGAAAACTTGATTCTTCACATGAAGTTTCCTAATCTATTTAGTAACTGTTTTCGTATATTTTTTATACAGTTCGATAGATTTCGTAATCTTTCGGCTCTACAGGAATCGTGGTGGCTCGACACTTCGACGGGGACAATCGTTGTGTGTCAAGTCGAGAGGTCTTAGCGAGCGTATGTATCGACTAATCTTCGAGGATATCCCGGGTTGTGGGGTACGTTTAGTGAGAAATATTAAATGTGAGTTTCTAATATGAGTTTCATCTCGGATTCTTTTATCTGCGTTAGTTGTACAGCCTAACAGTTATTAATCTAGTTAGATCTTCGTATTGGCTTAGGGGCTCCAAATAGGATTTGTGAGTTAGTAGATTGATGGCTGCGTTTATGGAGATCTAGGCCCTGGTAAGTAGACTCATTTTATTTTCACCGTCGTAGCGAGTCACTATTATTTTACTTACTGTTATGCAAGTTTTAGTTTTATGTTTTTAGTGTTAAGATTTGTGTGCATATTTTACATTATTGCGTCAATGCATTAGCTACTCAGCTGATCCCCGAGGGCGCTCCAGAACGGGTCAGAGGCCCTAACCTGGCACACACATCGTCCGAGTTAGAGGCTCCAGACGACATGCACAGACAATTATCGTCTCAGATCAAAGGTCCCTAGACGAAGCCTCCACTTTACTTGCACAGCAAGGATTTATCTTTGACTTGCATAGTTTTTATATTATTTTTAGTATCAGTGAAAATGCATAGATAATCTTTGTTTTCACGCGTACTCGATTATTATTTTCGTCCACTCACTGTAATAATTTTTATGTTTTATATAACTTTTCCTGGGCCCTTTGGTTTAAATTGTGCAAATTTGCATATTTTTTGTGGAGGTCGGATGTGCACGTAGATTGAGGTATAGCGATAAATGCCATGGGATCCGATGATAATGCTACAAGCTAGTAGTTTATTTAGTATAGCTAGTTTAGTATGTCTAGCTGCTCAGATGTCTAAAAGAGTCTATGTAGGCATTAAGGGTCATTAGGTCTAATCTCGGTTTATGCAGCTGAATCGGGGTCGGGTTCTGAGGAGTATGGTTTCTTTGAAGGAGAATGGTGTTCTACCTCATGGTGCAGACAAAAATCTATAGGTTTGGTGCTAAATCTTGGAGGTTCCAGGAAAAGGAGGCAGCATTCTACTGTGGATGGTGACAAAAAGGAAGATCACATCTCATGTTGGAGGGGAGGTCAGTCCAACCAGACGCCAATCCAGTCTGGTTCCTTGTGTATTTACACGGAGTTAGACGTGATTTATCAGTCGGGGGGCATGGAAGAGGCTTTGTCAGGCTCAAGTAGGGCACTGGAGGGGTGGCATTCACTAAAGAGGGATATGCCTACTATGTGTCAAGTTGGAGGTGCAGTTCCTGTCCCTAGTGCATCCACATGGTAAATATGGTGTCTAACTAGTTAAGAGATGGTGCATTATGAGTTTTGACAGTCATTGTGGTACTCTGGTTGGATAGTTTGTCTTGGGCTATATATAGATTTCATATTAGTACAATAATATATGAGGTTTTCGCTTTATCGTGTCAATAATTTGGTAGAACTCTGTATTACTATCACATTTTAATGGATTCAATCAACCATCTAAGAAACAAAGACCTAAAAATAAAAATACATAATTGGTGCCAATTCTTCATTCTCCAAGCTTAAGCAATCAGTTTAGATTCCATATGAAAAATCCAAATTGACAAAACACAATAATATGAAAGATAAGACACTAACTTTATGATTAATCTAAATTGTAATCTACAAAGATATTTCGCAATCAAAAAATCATTAGCCGAAGCAATACATACATTGCCTCTAAGAAAAGTGAACCAACCTTGGAAATCTACTTAGCGAAACAAATAGTACTTTTTAAAACCCACTAAGCTCGACTAAAGTTTACTAATAATACATACCAATAGTGCATTTTTGCTATATGTTGACGATATCTACAATCATAAGCTTATCTCTGACAGCCACTTTTGAAGAAAGATACAAGGAAGACTGGTGGTTTCTACGCAAGTAGCATCATTGAAAAGGTCCAAGATTTTTTTAACATTATGAGCACCTTTAGAAGTAGCCTTGTAAAAAGATTACCAGCATTGGATTTTGCAAAATTTATAAGAAAATTTAACTGTCTTATCAAAAGTTCAACACATAGAATGAAAATATAGGGCAACAGAGGGTCACCTTGTCTTATACCTCTAGTGGGAGAGAACATAACTTATGCTTTTCCATAAACTAGAACAGAAAAAGAAATAGTGCTAATGCAGTTCATTATTCTGTCAATCCAATTTTCGTCAAATCCATATTTCTTCAAACAACATATATCTAATCATAATTCAGCATGTCATAGGATTTCTCGGGGTCAAGTTTTATGGCCATCGATCTAGTTTTGTCTTTCTTTTTTTGAAAACTAGTTAACAACTCTTGACCTATTAAAATATTATCATGAATAGACTTGCACAAACTAATTGGTTAATAAGTCAATAATGATTTTTGTAATGATCTTATAAACAACATTGCACAAACTAATTGGTCTCAAATGGTTCATAGACTCAAAAGAATCAATTTTAGGAATCAAGGCTATATTAGCATAGTTTATAAGCTGTAGAGAACTCTATTTTCAAAGAATTCATTAATATTAGAATCACAATAGTTTTAACCTCATTCCCGTAAGTTTGGTAAAAGATTGCATATTCCATCCCAGTCATGTTCCTTTAAAGGGCCAATTGAATGGATTCCAATGAGGATTTCATCTCCTGAGACCTGCTTATTCAGACAAGCAAGGTCACTAGAATCAATAAAAGGAAATAAATGTGCAAGAAATTTATTCATGACTGTAGAGCTTGGATCACAGATTTTGATAAATCTTTTCATGAAGTCACTTACAATGACTCTAGTGACATTCTCAGGATCATAAAACCAACAATCATTACTATCCTTATTCTTATATATCTAAATTCTCTTTTTTCATAATTTTAGCCTAGCCTACACCTCTCGAAAATATTTTGCATTCCTTTCTCCAAGCTGTAACCAGTCCAGTTTTTCCTTCTGACCCTAAAAAATGTCCTCATCACAGTATAGTCGATGGAGCTTTGTACAAGTCTCCTTATTTTTCTTCTTGCAAGTAGTTGGAAGTTGGGTTAGTCGTGAATTGAGTTTGAATCCAATCGAGGTCTTCTTGCAACCATTTGATTTTTTTCATTTGTCATCAAAAGTTTCTTTGTTCCAGGTCTTAGCTCTTAACATAAAACTATTGCAAATAGTTATAAGGGTTTTCAGGGGATCTAAATCATGCAGGTTCCTCCAGCAAGAATTGACTAGTCTTCCAAATTCAGGGTGCTTGATCCACATTGCTTCAAACTTGAAGGTCTTCTGTTAATTGTAGCACTTTTAATAGTTAGACAAATAGGGTCATGATAAGAGACATGAATTGGTAAATTCTCCGCTTGATCATTTGGGAACATACACAGAAAAATTTGGGTAAACACAAACTCTATCTAACAGTTCAAACATCAGTGTTTGATCCTTATGATCATTGGTCTAAGTGAAAGGCATTCTAATATAGTGTAGAGTTTCCATGTTCAAACTACTCAGGAACGGAACAAAGTCATTCATATGCTCGGTAACAACATTATTTCCTCCACATTTCTCACTTAAGTCAGTGATAATGTTGAAATCACCCATTATAAACCAAGGGTCATCATTAGCAGGTTTGGGGGCTTGGATTTCAATCCACAGCTCATCCTGCTTTTCTTTTTTAGGGTAAGCATAAATGAGAGTTATATTCTAAGACTTGCCAAATCTCAAGTCATTGACAGAACAGTGTATATATAAAATGCTTATGAGGGAGAATAACCAAAAGCTTAATATTCTTGATTTTCCATAACAAAACGAGGTCGCCTTAGCCTATAGCTGGCATTACAAAGTAGTCATCAAAAGACATAGAACTATCTAATTTATTTCATACTGTGATTGAAGCTCTAGTATCAGTGACACAAAAGACATCAAGGGCTAAATAGCTAGCATAAAAAAGGGCAAGCGCATGAAAATCTTGCCAGGAACTACCCCGAATATTCTAGGAAGCTATCTTCATAGATTAAACATCATGATTAGGGGTTGAGGCGGATTCAACATCATCATCATCGACCATCTTTCTGGTTCTCTTCTTGGGGCACTTAAATAAAGAACATACATCCATATAGTCATTTGAGTTATCCATAGTAGTAGCTGCACTAGAGAAAATCTAAGCCATCTTAGTTTTTGTCTCTTCAGGCTCAAGGGCATCTCAAATTTGTCCTGGTCAATTAAGCTCATGTATAGTGGGTTTTGATTATCGTTAGTCCAATCCCAGAAAATAAAAGAAGTATAATGCGTGGTGGGGAGGATGAAGTCATTAGTGTGCAGGAGATCCTTAAACTCATGAATACTAGTATATAAGGAAGCAAAAGAAAAATCAGATAGATCAGTAGAGATTGAAGGAAAGCTCACCACATCATCATCAATGACAATGTTGTTCTTCATATATGGGAGCAGTAAGATTGGGGTTCTTGGATCCTCCAATGACAATACCCCCATGAGCTTGGTAATTCACAACTTCTTTGAATGATGTATCTTGTCTGAAAAGGCTTGCAGAGGCACCAACAGCTTTGGGGAGAGACCTCACTTAGGCTCTGTTACTTCCTCCAGGTCCAGCATAGATTTTCCTACCACTTTGCTTGCCTCTGGTGACAATTGTCCATTTCAAGAAGTCTGGGTTAGTATCATTAGCTCCATCATTCCAATCTTGGATCTCTTTAGCTTTAGCATCCTCTGGGATCTCCTACTCCACATTTTTGTAAAGTCTATCATAAGGTTGAGGAAAAAAAACCATCATTTGGTCAGAGATCAAGGCCTGAATTTTTTGTTGCATCTCCTTCTCCACAGGCTCGATATCTTCATCGTTAATGTTTAAAATGTGGCACGTAATACACGTTAAAACCCACTTCAAAGCTAGTTTATCAGAAAATGCATCGTTCTACCGAAGAAAAAAAACTTAAAACGTGCAATATGCGTTAAAATGCATAAAACATGACGCGAAAGGCTTAAAAGCTTTAAAGCCGCGCTTTGAAGTTTTGAATTTTTTGAATTAGGCCCCATAAACCAAAACGACAATTGGGATTTAAGATAGATGACTTACTCGAGGGATTCTATCTTATTCAATCAATTGGGGTTTCTATCTCAACATCCAAGTCCCCGCAACATCTCTCTTTGCTCTCTAGCTCAATCTCAAGCAAGATTGATTCCATCTTCTCCAGCGTCGGCGACATCTCTCTCTCTTATGTAGTATGACTTCTTATTAAATAGATTGACTTAATTATTTGAATAGGTTGCTTAGTTAATTTGATCGGTCTGACTATTTTCAATTTTGATGTGAGTAGGTGCATTTTCTTCTTCTTCTTTTTTAATTAGAATTGGTCTAATCGAAGTTGATTAAGTTTATTGTTTATGTTTAGTGTTGAGACTTGTTTGTTTATGTTTAGGACTTGAATGTTTGTGTTTAGTTTTGAGACTTGATTGTTAATGTTTGAGGTTTTTGAACTTATATTTGTGTTCAAAATGTTTTATGTTTATTAAATTTTCAAACAAAGATATATGTTATTTTTCAAAAAGGTTATGCATTTTTATGCGTTTCGTGTTGAGGCTTCACGTATGTGAAGTTCTCAATTGATCACGTCACGTCCGCGTTTAGCGTTTTAAAACATTGTTCATCGTCAAATTGTTATTCATCAGTAGATAATCCCTATCTCGCACTCTCCATGGGAATTGGTGAATCTTGTGCTTATAACTACAATAGTGGAAGCACACTACGAACATACCTTCATAGAACTAGAAAATTATAATCGACTCATCTTCTTAAATATCATTTGTGTGAATCACCAGAACGCAGACTAGGGGTTTTCAAATGTTAATCTCCTTGCAAACCCTGGCAAAGATGCATTGTGTCACGATGGCAGTATCATCGTCAATCTTAATGAGAGTATGTAGATCTCTTGTTGCATCTGCTAGCACCTCCTCCTCCTAATAATGGAGAGGGAGGTTCGGGAGTCTAACCTAGACTCGCAACTTATTCACCTTTACATAGATTGGATTGAATTTCGGTTAGCACCTTTTGACGTGGAAGATCCTTCCATTGATATACAAAGGCCGACCATCAATCCCCGTGAGCACATCTTCTTTGAACGAGAACTTCAGCTTGAACCAACCGTTAACAAGCTTCACTACAAGAAAAATGCACCTAGACTACGGACCATTTCTGTCGTCTGGGTTAGCATTTCCGTAGTCTAAACACTTAGACTACGAAAACTCTGTCGTCTTTGGTCCGCCGTCCAAGTGCCATCGTCTAAGCACTTAGACGACGGAACTAGTCCGTTCCGTCATCCAGGAGGTCACTTGGACGACGCAAATGGTCCGTCATCCAAGCTATGATCAGATGATGCAACTATTATTTGCATCGTCCAAGCTATAAGTTGTGATCACTTAGATGACGCAATAATTTCATAGTCTAAGTTGTACTTGGATGACACATACAATATGTGTGTCGTCCAAGTGATCACTTAGACTAGGGAATTTTTGCGTGGTCTAAGTGATCACTTAGACCACGCAACAAATCCGTAGTCTAAGTAATCACTTAGACCACGTATGTGTATATTTTTCGTAGTCTAAGTGTTAACTTAGACTACGACGCATATATGGTTTCGTAGTCTAAGTGAAGACTTAGACTACAAAAGCATATATATTTTCGTAGTCTAAGTGAATATTTATTTATTTTAATTAAAATTTGAATTTAAAGTAAAATATTAATAAATTAATTAAAATACTTAATTTAATTTAAATAATTAAAATTTGTACGTACATCTCTGATGCATAGATAGCGTTTCCTCCCGTGCGAGTCGAGCCTCCTCAAGGGCTGCTTGGTCCGACTCATCCCGAGCACCTTTCCTCGCCGAACGTCCCGTAGATGAGTCAGAAGATAAATCTCGCTGCACCTTACGTCCCAACCCTCTAACTTCTTTGCCATCTCGACGACCATATACATCATCGGCGATTGCAATTTGGCTCTCCATTGATAGAGGAGGCAGGTCTTCCGGCGGCAAATCCGGGTGTGCAAGCTGCATGTTGGCCAATTTCTCATACGCCCTTTCTACCAACCTCGCCTGAAAATAATAATAAAAATTCAATAATTATAAATTTGTACGACAGTTTAATAAATAATAATTACGTTGATTGAGAAGAAATATATACGGCACTTACGCCGATTTGACACGCTTCATTGTCAAGCCCAGGAGTCATGTAAGTGGTGACGCTAGCATCCAGATGAGGGTGTTTGGAGCCCTTATCTCTGTGCTCCTTGGCGATTTGTATCATCTGCTTAGAGCCGGAGGTATGAAGTTTGTCCTTCTTCTCCTGGTTGGCGTTGTTGATGTTCGAGGTTTTCTGTTGGACAACATAATTCATTAAAAAATTAATAAATAACTAAAAAAATAATTCAATTTTGTCAATTTAAATAAAAAAATATGAACCCGATAAAATTCTTCTTCGAAGTGGTTGACCAACCACTCCCATTCACCTTCCATATCTCCACGCAGCTCTACGAGGGTAGACGAGCGGCCGAATTCTTCGTAATACTTGTGAAGTTTGTACTTCCAATCACGGTAGATGGCGTTAGCGGTGGTGTTGATATGCCTAAGCATCTCCGGTGTGCCATTCACCGCATATTATTCCTACAAGAAAAGAATAAAAAAAAATTATAATCATATTTATTATAATATTACGATTTTTATTGATTATTAAAAAATAAATTTAAAATTGTATTAAGTACCGAGAGTTCTTTAAACACCTTCCCCTTCTTCTCGTCTGGAAATTCCTTCCAGGAAGGCGCAACCATACGAACCTTGTTGAAAAGAATTGCCCTGATGTTGTGTGATGAGAGACTAGCTAGCTGAGAGGTGGGAGGCCCATCGGTGAAATCGTCGTACGGAAACTGAATCTTTTTCACAATCGCGTTGAACAACTTCTCGGATTTTCCGCCATTTCCGAGTCCTTGGGTCCTTTTCGGTTGAGGGTCTGACGGGGCCCTCCTGACCTGCGCCGCGCGCTGTAAAGAATAGGCTCGGAGGAGACCAACTTCTGGGCACTTTCAGACATCGATGTTGGGCCGGAAGGGGTGTCATCATCATCGGTTTGTATAGCTGGGGCATCAGGAATTTCCCCAATCACCGTTGCCGAGGGACCAACTGAACGGTCCGGAGGAGGCGCGACATTGTTCTTCTAGTTCTACCAACCGACTTGCTCTGTGAAGCGTCGAAGTTGAGCATCTTCCGCCTCTTTTTGGGCCTTTTTTTACGCCACGGCGCCATCTATATTTTTCATATTTACCATAATTACAATAATTTACCATAAACTTTTTTTGATATTTATCATTTATTAATATTAAGTACCATAATTTATCACAATCCATACCAAGTACAATATATAATTACCATGATTAATAATTTACCATAATTAATAATTTACCATAATGAAAATAATTACATAATTACCAATTTATTATTATTCTGTATTACTAATTTACTAATTGACCATAATTACAATAATTACATAATTACCAATTTATTGTTTTTAATAATTCAATAATTTACAATAATTATAATAATTTACCATAATTACAATAATTATCATAATTACCAATTTATTAATTTTACTAATTTCCTAATTTATCCTAATTACAATAATTTACCTTAAGTACCAGAATTCACCAATTTATTATTTTTACTAATTTACTAATTTACCATAATTATCATAATTTACCATAATTACAATAATTACCAATAATTTATTATTTTATTATTTTTACTAATTTACAAATTTATTATTAAACACAAATAAACTATATTTATTCATAAATACATGTATTATACCTAAATACATATTAAAAATAAATTTAAAATACATACGTACGTAAAAAATTAAAAAACTTACCGGGCGGTGGAGATGGGCGGCGGTGAGATTGGGCGGCCGGTGACGGTGACGGTGGAAGGTGGAGGTGGAGGGATGAAGCGAGGACGATCGACGTACGTCGTGGAGGGAGTAATCGAACGACGGTGGAGGAGGTGAGAGGAGGTAGATGGAGGGAGTACGTCGTCGGAGAGAGGAGTCACTGGATTTTGAGAGAGAGAGAGAGAGAGAGAGAGAGAGAGAGAGAGAGAGAGAGAGAGAGAGAGAGAGAGAGAGAGAGAGAGAGAGAGAGAGAGAGAGAGAGAGAGAGAGAGAGAGAATTGAGGAGATGAGGAAAAAAGATCGAATCTGCCTATTTATAGACTTTCACCTAGACGACGGAGGTGTTTTTTTCCATCGTCTAAGTTCACTTAGGCGACGGAAAGGACGGAAAAGTCTATTTCTGTCGTCTAGGTGAACCGCCATAATTTTTGAAAACGACACCCAATTAATTGGGCGGGTGGGAGTTAACCGCTTTAATTTTGGAGAACGGTTCAAATTTGACTTAGACGACGAAAATAGTCATCTTCGTCGTCCAGGTCAAATTTGAACAGTTCCCCAAAAAAATGGCAGTGAAATTTGGACCGCCAAAATTTTGAACCTGGACGATAAAGATAGATCATCTCCATCATCCAGGTGACCACTTAGACGTTGGAGATGATCTATCTCCATCGTCCAGGTACAATTTCCGTAAAAATAATTTTAAAAAATAATTCGTAAGGAAGTTTCCGATCTGTCATTCAAATGAAATAGTCTTAAAATATCAATTAAAGAATCGTATCTATAAAAAGTGAGATTTAAGATAACGAATAATCTTACGTCTTTAAACTTGTTAAGTATCTACTAATCTATATAACTTAAGTGTTATTAAGTATAGGCTCATTGCACATCACTATTAACGAAATTGAATTTGGAAAAAATAACCATTGGATACATTTGCCATAAGACAATATATAAGTAGAATAATTTTCACTAAATAGTAAGTTCGGTTAAGGGTTTCATCAGTACAGTCAACCGCAAAATAGAAATTTTTACAAACCGGAAACATGGATACACAAAAATTCGTAAGTCCAATTTTGGAACCGTCAACGCTCACACTCCAAGAATTATTTACTCTATGGTAGGGAGAAAAAATATGCATTGGGACATGATGTACATAGTCGTTGTCTTAGATGTGAAAGTACGAAATAAGCACTTAGACAACGCAAATGTGTCTTTGCGTCGTCCAAGTATTCACTTAGAAGACGCAAATGTGTCATTGTGTCGTCTAAGTTCATACTTGAATGACGCAAAGACACATTTGCGTCATCTAAGTGCTTATTTTAGGGTTTAGGGTTTATGATATACTTAAACAACGGTCTGACCCTTTTGCATCGTCTAAGATAAATTTTTAGGATTTAAGGTTATATAATTAATTACTATTGTGTTTAATTACCTTGGTATGGACTACGAAAAATTGTTTCGTCGTCTAGGTTTTAGGGTTTAAGGAAATGTGATTCTTGATCCGATCCTCCAGATTAGTTAATTAATTTTAATTTGTATTTCTGTATGTCGAAGCGACCTCTCTCTTTAATTAGTTTGAAGTTAATTATGCGAAAAAGTTAAAATTAATTAATTAATTATTAAATTAAGTACAAAATTAATAATTATACATACTCCTCTTCATAATATATATAATTAATTAATCATGCATCATTACGTCAAAAAAGTTTAGTTACAATAATTAATTACCAAATAATAGTCCTCGTCGTTATATAGTACTCTTTTTCATAATCGTCATCATCCTCCTCACCACTGTTATCCGATTGCTCCTCCTCCTCATCATACTCCACATCGTCCAACGAATATCATGAGTCCTCGTCCTCGTTCTCATCCTACGCCTCTTCTTCATCAACCTCATTAATTGCATCAATAATCTCATCTTGAGTTAGATCCATACAACTATCAGGCATGGGTAAGCGTTCACCAGCTTGAACCAGGCCCATTATGTCGGAGCGGATGATAGATATATTAGGCTCTTGATATGCAGTAATGTCTCTTTGCGGTTCAACATCATCAGTCGCCGGCGTCCCTTCAACTGTCGTGGTATTCCATATACCTCGATGAGAGATATGGTTCACTATTTTTCACCCTTCACCAACTTTCGGATCATCAAGATAGAACACCTGCCTAACTAAGGTGGCGAGAGTGAAAGACTCATCCTCATACCAGCTTGAGTTTGTATCGACTGATAAAATTCTCAGGTCTTCCTTTGTACGCTTGAACCATTTGCACTTGAATAGGAAAACATTGATATCATTCCTGTAACATAGTTGAACGACATATACAAGAGCCCCGTAATATAGATCATTGTCTTTCCCAACCGCTACCCCACTGTTTTATGTTATTCTTCCTTCATCTCAGGCCAATGAATGAAACTTTACACCATTCACAAAACATCCAAGGTAAATATAGTGTTTAATCGACTTTCCTGCTAGCAAGTGTTTTGGCCAAGACCACCACCCCCCGTGGTTTTCAAAATTTTGTAGATCAATCATCTGAGAAAATAGGAAATATATATAATTAAAGGGTTTACTTTCTACAAACATGTATATAAATTAAATAAATAAACATACGTATCCATAGGAAGAAATAATCGGGGAACTTCTTCTTAATCATTTTTTCAAACCACGCCGAACTCTTGTCCAGATTTAAAGCTTGAAGCATCTCCCAGTATCCAATCATGTACAGCTCAACTTCGACACAGTCTTGGAACACTACCCAATGTGCCTCAATAAGTTCTTCTCGTGTTAACGATTCCTTTAATATTCCTCTAAACGGTTGTACCACATTTGTGACAACAGAAAGATTGATGCGGGCACTGGGATCAGAGGCAGTGGGAGGTGGTGGATCCTTGAGGTACATGTTGCAGTAAGTAACACACTCATGCATTAGGTATGTCTCTGCTATAGAGCCATCCGGGGCCGACCTATTTTTCACGAATCCTTTATACTGTCCAAGCTGTCTACAAAATCAAACGTTCAATTAATTAATTGTAGAATAAGTATATATAGCTAGTAATCTACAGTGGAACAAATAATCGATCGAAAAATATTTATATTTAATTAGTTGTACATACATTTCTTGAGGATACATCCAAGTGTACTAGACCGAACCAGAAATGAGCACCTGCTCGGGCAGGTGGATCATTAGGTGAATCATGATGTCAAAGAAAGCAGGGGGGGGGGAATTCTCTCTAGTTTGCAAATGATGTGCACAATTTGTTGTTGCAGTTCCACCACATCTGACTTCTTTAACTCTCTGGCGCATAACCTCTGCCACTATCTATACAATGCCACTATTTGTTCTACGACGTCACGAGGCAAATATGGCCGAATTACCATTGGAATTAGACGTTGTAACATAACGTGATAGTCATGTGTCTTTAGACCAACAAATTTGTGTTGCACCACGTCCACTGCACCAATTATAGTAGCTGCATACGTAACCTGTTAATGAACGCTCTTAAACCAGTGAAATACATAACCTTTAAGTGTCGGCTTCACTGTGTAAGGTGCAGCTGAAATCTTGTAGTACACTCATCTTCTATCCCTCCTCAACCACAAGGGATGACGTAGATTCATAGATTTTGGATCTTTGCGCGCTTTGGGAGTATCTTTAGTCTTGAACTTAATACCGAGAATTGTTCCAACCACGCTATCGCACACATTCTTTTCTGTGTGCATCTCATCCAAGTTGTTCCTCAGCTTCAACTTCGATCAGTAAGGGAGTTCAAAGAATATACTCTTGTGATGCCAATAGTTGAGATCATGTGGAGGTATTGGATTGCATTTCTGTACATCCTTGTCATTGGTCAACACACCAAAGTCGAAATAGCTCAACCTCTCTAAAATCTCTTCGTTAAACCAATTACGGTGTTTATGATTATTCTCTACTATCTCGTCGAAATGAGCTTTATCCTGTCGCCACTGGTGATCGTGAGGAAGCCATCTATAGTGACCCAAGTAACATATCTTCCCCGCGTGCCAACTAGAGTTCACATCGTCCAAACATATAGGACATCCATTTTATTCTTTCTCCTGCAGGCTGCCAACATCCTATACGCTGGAAAATCGCTGATCATCCACATTACGGCTGCCGTTATCATGAACATCGTGTCAGTAAATTTGTCATAAGTTGAGACTCCATTTTCCCACAATAGTTTTAGCTCGTCGATCAAATGTCTGAGGTAGACATCTAAGCACTGGTCAGAAATGGTCGTACTCGATCTCGGAATGGTGGTCAGAAATGGTCGTACTCGATCTCGAAGTAGTCTTCGTGGAGGTCATTCCGAGGAGGCTGGTGAAGGATTTGTCCGAAAATGAAAATAGAAAACTAAATAAAAAAAGAAAAAGAAAAAATAAAAATAAAAATCAGAAGCGTATTACAATCATTTTTTCTCTTTTTTTTTTAAAAAAATTGTCACGTCATCGTTTGAGTCAGAAATTTGCCGAAAAATACTTCTAGGCACCACACTTATAGCGTTTTAAGAGTCTGAGCACAATTTGATAGTTTTTAAAGTTTGGATATCTTTTTGACCTGATGCAAAGAGTTTGAATACCATTTGGTGAATTTAATCCTAAATTGAATCGCTTAATCTCTCGTCTCAGTTTCTCTCTCGAATAAAATTCAACGAACCCTAGAAAACCAAGGTTCTCTCTTTTTCTTTAAAATCAATGGCGTCGTTCGCTGAAGCCCCACCCGGTGATGCCAAGGGTGGAGAGAAGATCTTCAAGACCAAGTGCGCTCAGTGCCACACTGTCGAGAAAGGCGCTGGTCACAAGCAGGGTGAGGCTTTCAACTTGTCATTTGGAATCGATATTGTTTCTATTGATTGTTTGAATCTGAGAATTTTACGCATGTTCTCTTCGCGATTGATTCTGATTCTTGTTGCAATTGATTCTGATGCTTGTTTGCGATTGTTGACGATTCGTGTTGTGGTTGTTTAATATTGGTTGGGTATTGCTCTAGATCTGGTCGATTGTGTTCAAATCAATTGAGAATTTGAGGCGTTTCTTTGCTTGGGTTTAAAAAAAAACAAATGAAATTCTGAGAATTTTGTTTTAGGAGTGAGATTTTAATTCATTTGATTCAGTGTTTTATGTTTGGCTATTAGGAGCTGTGTAAAGATAATAAGAAATTGAGACGTTGTGTTTTTGAATGTGAATTTTGATTGCTTTTAGTTCTAGAGAATACTCGACTCATATGTACTATTGTTTGTTAAGAAGTTTGCAAGGAGTCATACAATGGGATCAAATAATGTCACGTCTTGCAACAGAGGAATTTTTTGTGTTTTATCTTTGAAAGATAGAGTTTATGCTTAAGGATTTGCTAATAATCAAAATTGTTATCCGTCCTATTTTGCGTTAAATGATTTAGTGTCATAATTTTGTTGGAAACTTTGAAATATGTTTTTGTTGTTATCAGCGTCTTATGGATGACTAAACTATGGAACATGCCAGGATAAAATAACGTATTACACGTTGAATTCCTTTAATCCTATGTAATTGTATTCGTTTTTTTTACTCTGAGAATGTTACGTACTATGGGGCCTCTAAAAGTCTCTCACTGTCTCTCTGAAAAGTTGTGTGATGAGAATTTTATTGTTTTGAGTGACCTTTTCTGCTGAGTTGTGTTGTGATTACCAATTTTTTCAGCAGCTCTGTGCTGGTCATCTAGTTCAAAATCTTTGTTGTGTTCTTTTGAGTTTGCTACTGAAAAAAGTTATACTCAGGACCTAATTTGAATGGCTTGTTCGGGAGGCAGTCTGGAACAACCCCTGGATACTCTTACTCTGCTGCTAACAAAAACAAGGCTGTAGATTGGGAGGAAAATACATTGTACGATTACTTGCTGAACCCTAAGAAGGTAACTTTTGTGCTACCAATATTTTCCCCTCACGGCTAGTTAGCTTCATCCTTGGCTCTGTTGGTTCATCATATGTTAGTGTTGAACATATCAATAATGCATGCATGTTGGGTCTCGTGGAGATCAATAGAGTTTGTGTGAGCTTGTCATTATGCACAACGTAGATGTATGATTCCTAGTATTGTAAATCCAACTATGATGTGTGAGCTTTATAATTTATCCCTGTACCCCCTTCTCTAATATTCAAAGGAAACTGTTTCATCTGTGGAAACTCTTTGGCGTCCAGACCTCGTGATACATACCCTTCTAATTTTTTGTACTAAGGTTTCTGACACTAGTCCTAAGTCTCGAAAATCATTCTGATCTTGGTTGTACTTTGTTTTGCAGTACATTCCTGGAACCAAGATGGTTTTCCCTGGATTGAAGAAGCCACAGGAACGTGCTGACCTCATTGCGTATTTGAAGCAAGCAACTGCGTCTTAAGCTACTTTGTTTTACCTTCAGATTTTGCAGTCATTGGAGGGTACTTTTTACAACGGATGAATATGATTTTGTTACCAATAAGTTGGTCCATCTAGGTCTACAATTCTTGTTTGCATGTCTAGCTTGCTTTTGCTTTTCTAGGAAAGGGTTGCTGTAATTGGCAGCACACCATTCAAATTCAGTTAGCTGTTGTGACTAGATTCCATGAAATTGGTGGAATGGTTGATATAAAAATTCATTGCGACTTTTGCTGTGTTACTTTATTCAGCTGCATTTTGTTGCTTGTTATTGATAGATTCTTGCAAAACAGAAAATTTTAATGATTTGAATGTGCTAATTGTGCTCAAGGGATAGCTGCACACTCTAGGCTTCAAATTGGGACAGTTATCTCCATGGCTACCAGAAAATGAGTGTTACTCGAGACATGCATGGTAGTGAGTGAAGGTTATGGTTAAACCAGACACTTCCTTTCAACATTAATTCATCAAATACCATCTTCCTCTTGAATGCTCTCCTCAGCTCTTGGTATCTCATTCTCTTCTGAAACATGAATCGTACTTTCTCTAGTCGTTGTCACCGCTACTAGGAAACATGTTGATAAATAACAAGCACTCAAGTGTGATAGAATCCTCAACCTTGGATACATATTTGTTGCTAGTGGAACACTTTCATCATACAAGATTCGGCTTCACATTAGAAGTATTCTTCATTTGAATCGATATAAATAAGCCTTTTGATCAATGGAAGAAGGGTTTGGACATTCAGTAGGCTCCTTCACTTGAACCGGTTTGTAGAGCACAACTTGATTGATCTAGCACTTCGAACTGTTCACTTAATGCTAGAAATGGTTGTTCTCGCTGCCTCGGTGGTTATCAATAGTCCTAGGGTTCCCTGGTTTAAGTGAGATTTTCCCATTTTATCCCAGGGCCCTTTTGATATGGTGTGCCATTGGGCCTTGTCGAAGTTGGCAAGGCAAATTGGACCGGGTCGGATTTGGATTTGGATATGTGAAGCGGGTGGTTTCTCTCGTAGGCTTTGGGTCTCGATGATTGAGCGATTATAGTCTTAATTTATCTATGCTCTTAATCGTAATGTCATGATTACTTGGTTACTCTTTGAGTGTATCGTTAGCAATAATTTCTATCTCTTGTTACGCCTCGAGATCAGTCATCATAAATAATTGTCCATTATTTCTTATTAATGAAGTTATTTCCTATTAATGGAGTGACAAACCCATATTTGCTTTAAAAAAAGAGCAACACTAACAACGATACTGATAATTAGATCGGAATATTTCTTAAAGGGGTTAGAACTTTGGCTAATCGATTTTCATAACTCACTAGCTAATCAGTGTTTATGAAAGGGTTCATCTTTTCTAAGAGAGATGTCATGATCTCATCATTTCTCAAACGCAGTTCCACATTCTCAACTGCGCTGGCCCTATTTAATGGGCGTCATTCATATTATGTTGTCATAAGATAAGCAATTACATTTTGTCAACTATAGATCCATCCACCCATCCATCATAAACTCTAAAAGATCTACGTACAGGTAAACACCACGAATGTATAATATCTGCCTAATTTAAATCGTCGGTCTCCGGAGTCACTGGACACCTGGTTCAAGGTTTGGGCTGGGGTGGCCGACGAAGTCCTGGAATCTGCAACACAAGGCAGCAAGAGTTTGACATGTTAAGCAGGTGACTGTAGGTCCAAAGAAAATCATAGGTGAAAAATCAGCATCTTGCATCTAGGAGTTTCCCACACAAATGTAATTTTCAGACTGAGTGACTCAACCTTTTCATGTGTGCATAGACAAAAGAAAATTGCACCTTATATGCACACAGACACAGACTCGACAAACACATTAAATGTGCAATTGGTTTAGTTTATGGCATTTAAAATGAGGAGCAAATCTTAGATGGTAATGCCTACACTAAATTCACGACGACTCCAAACAGAACCAGAGATATGATGCACTTTTGCCAACTGGAGCACCAGAGGCCACTTTATTGTTTGTTCGAAGCATGGCAGAGAAGAAAGATTTGAGGTATTACTAACTGGCGTTTGAAATCTTGAGAACAACCAAAGTTCAAAAGTATCACCAAACAAATCTCCAGATATTATGTACCATGATATGAAGGTATGACTACTACCTCAACTCCATGAGGGCCTATACGGTTACGCGATATGAAATTTATTATTAGCGAGGCAAACTCATCAGGTACATCTTCCTGCAAAGATTTCATAACTGACATCATTATAAAGAGTAAAAAAGGAACCAAAAATTGTCATGAATGACAACAACACAGCTTACTTGTATGGCATGCCCAGTATGTCTAACAACAACCATTTGGAACTTGCCTTGCATTTGACCAATCGTCAGAGTTCTGGGACAATACAAGCAAATTCTCATAATGTGAACCTCGGACAATAGAGTTTTCAAATTAACCATTCATACTACAGTTAGTACTGTTCACCAAGATTCGAAAGACTTTTCAGAAAAGAGCACTAATGCAAGGATCGTCTAAAATTATGGTTATAGAATTTGGGGCACTTCGAACATCAGTAAAGACTATTTCATGACACTTTCAAAACATCCAAACATAATATTCCTGGAAAATGTAACATGGAAATAACCTGTCGAGTCGGTCTGTTCCAGCTAAAAGCAGGAGCTTCGGAACGGAAGATGAAAGAAACTTTTCAGAAAGTCCTTCATACCTGTTGGTGAGGAACTATATTTATTGGTTTGAGTAAACCAGCTAACATAAGGAGTAAGAGCAAAATCAAATAATGCAACTTCCTGCTCTCTTAAAGAAAATTTGCAGCTGCCATAAGGGCCACATAAGCTGACGGAAGCATTTCTACATATTATGCATCAAAATACGCTTTTTGACTGATACAGCAAAGATATCAAATACAAGTATTAACTAGAAATATACACATACCAGCTTTTCCAATGTTGTTCTGTTTCTTCGAGTTGTGCTCTGTAAATATAACTACAAAACAATTTCAAAATTGTACATATCAAAAGAGTGTCATTCAGCAGTACCTTGAAACCAAATCTTCATTGAGATTAATATAGAGAAGTGGACAAGAAGTGTGCGCGGAGAATCTATTTAAGCAAGGGAAATGCTCAACAGACACCGGGACCAGGACAACCAAAGTCACTATACTACACAGCACGTGAAAGTCGAATAGAAGCGGAAAGATCATTAAACTCTAAATTCTTTTATAGTATTTGCAAAATAACAATTTATGGTGGCAGAGAACAAATATATTTACCATTTTTTTGAATCGTTGTACTTTATTGTGGAAGGTACGGAAACACGAGCAGACTCGATGTTTCTCAAAGAACCACTCTTTACACTGGATTCTATCTGCAACAAGATAACTTATGAAGTTCAGAAAGAACAGTCTCCATGAAAGGCATTATCTTTATAGCACAAAGTCTATCTCAAGAAATCCAATTGGTACTCTAGCAGGCCACATCGCCTTCCACCTTACTGAATTATTTGATAAATTTTACTTGGAAACTGAAAACCGATCCAACACTTGTCCTATTTTGTTAAACTTAATAATTTGCAACCTTCGGTGCATCAAGTGAATCATGTTTCTAACGAAGTGATAAGTGACTTGGGAAAGCATGAGGATCTGAGGACATTGTAGGTACCGCTTTTTCAGCGCTTGAAAAATGATGCACCCTGCCTGATAGGATTTTTTGCATATGAATCAACGAAGCCATAGCTGTACCCTGAGATTTTACAATCGTAAGTATAATTTGAGAAACGGTATGCCTTTTATAGGAAAACATCACAAATGAAGCTGGAGAAATGATACAGCAGTAGTCAGACCTCTACAACATCTACAATAACCAGCCCAGCCAAGCTAGACAATGCTTTCTTTGCAGCAACATGAACAGCAACTGATCCTCCCATACTGTATGACAGTGACATATGTCAATAATGGGTTTAGACTTTTAGTGCTGAAGACTAGGAACACAGATCCCTAGAAGTTCTTGGAAGTGGCATTACTTTTTCCCTTGTATATAAGGTCATAACATTTAGCCTATATAATTCCCACGTTTTCAAATCCAAAGACTCTAGGGTGCTTCATCTGACATAGATATATCACTTAATAAAGGAAACCCACACATTTGATAGATGGGCCTCTATACTACATCTTAGTGTTAGGAAATTCAATTTACACATGATGGGCAATAAGAAATTTAACTCCAGTGACAAATATTCAAAGAGAAGAACCTGTGGCCAACAAGCACAATTGCAGGAGGTGTGTCTCCATACATTTCTTTCAGAACAACCTGAACATCATTGCACATGGTCTGCAGATCGAAAAACAATTAGCTGAGTGAAAAACGTGATCCAAGATTGGACTTATATAAGATTATTCTCTAAAAAATCTACCAACTACATTGAGGTAGAGCAATCTTCTTATGAGAGTGGTTGTACCTCTATAGAAAGATCAGTCTCATTTTCTGTGATCGACTTCCCGTGCCCTCTCAAGTCCATAGCAACTACTCGAGCTTTCTCCTTGATTTTACTAGCTGACAACGTGAAGGAAAGCCTGGGAATATAAACATGTAAATGATCATACACCAGGCTTTTTGCAGATTGTAGACATTTGACAGTGCCAGTGACAATGAAGGATAAAAATAGATAGCTTAAAATCTACTATGCATTTGGTGATAAAGTAGATGATACTTCAATATCAACTAAAGCACAACTTCCACAATTTGATGTTGAATCAAATGGGTATTTATAAAACCGCACAAAAGACCAAAAATTCAGCATACCCTGAGAAGCCACCACCATGTAGGCAGAACACAACTGGACCCTCAGTTCCTGCCATATACACATGAAAAACCTGCAATATGGCAAAATGGTGATTACACTTCACATAAGAAAAGAGACTGCTTTTAATCTTAGATGAAGCAGAAAAGTTTCAAAATAGTTGCAGAAAGCACTCACATCGTCCGAGCCTGGAATGGCAATATCTTCTTCTTTGTCAAAATAGTCCTTCCAATCTAAAGGTGCGAACTTTTCAGAGCTACTCCCGCGACAACAACAAGATGAACATTGCCATTGTGAAAACTAAGATTCCCAGAAATTTGAAAATGGAAAACTGTATAATGGGGGCGAGTTGAAAGTTGAATTGACTCACTGTGTGGCTGGGCGATCGGGGCGGGAGGCGAAGGCGGAGAGAGGATGAGGCTGAGGCTGAGGTTGAGGTGGGAGAGGGTGTTCGATTGTGTCCTCAGGAAGCGGAGTGAGGGTTGAGGAAGAATCCATGGCCGTTGTGATGATGAACAGAAATGGTTTCAATCAGACTCAGAGTCGCACTGTTCAGATCATTCAGAGAGGAAATAAAACTGACCAAACTTTAAACTGGTCTCCGTCCTTTCCAAAAAAAAAACTTTAAGTCTCCGTACAAATTAAGACAGGAAATAAATTATTTTTAGTTTTTTTTTTAAAGAGAAAATGACTAAAATAACACGTTTGAAACTTTACTCACTCATGTATGTCAAATATCACTTTGCTCATTATCGAATTACACGTTTACTCACTCCAAATTAGAGACATTTACGGCCCCACTCGAATTTCTGGTGAACTATAACTCAATCTATGCGAAATCAACCCAACAATAATTTTCTCAACTACACCTAAGTCCAATTCATCATGGAAGTTGTCGAATTAACCTTTGAAGTCAAGAACACCAAAAACTTCAAATCTTCTATTCTCCCTTCTCGGGTTGAATTGAGGATCAACCTTGCTATGAAAAGACTCACAAGGAAGAGAGCAACAATTTCCAATAGGTTTCCTTGGCCGATTATAACTCAAATTCAAAACCCTAAGTTTTACAGAATCTGGAGTGATCAAACTGAATAAAAGTGTAATTTGATAGTAAGTAAAGTGATATTTGTCATACATGAGTAAGCAAAGTTTAGAACGTGTCATACTTGAGTGACATTTTTAGATATTTTCTCCTTTTTAAATGAAAATGAGAACCATTTTATCGCTGCAATAATAGATAGAGTATACAATGACCATTCTTAATGCGTTACGACAATATTGATAACGATTTGAACTAACATAACTAATTTCATACTACTATCATGCAACACTCTTTTAAGATTGATAATACCAAACTGAAATCAGTTAGTGACATGAAACAAACGTCATTACCTAAAAAAAACACCACTTATTCTGGTGGAGCAACGCCCAACACAACTGGAACCTCGATCATTTCCTCATCAACACAAGCCAATGCGCCATCTGCAGCTATTAGGTTAATTAGTTCGTCTTAATCTTAACTATCACTTAGCTAAGATGAAGTTGTAATCTCGCTAAACCGAAAGTATACGGTGTCAAGTAATAGTATTTATAAGCAAGTTGAGTGTCGAACCCATGATGATTGACCACTATAATTCCTTAGCTTGATTTGATTAAGTTCTTTAGATTAAGGTATAAACAAACACACAATGCAACACCGAAACACAAACACAAAGCGAATGTGACTCTTACGCCACAAAGCCTTTTAAAGACTTAGCATCGCAAGAATGGTTTGATTACGATCAGATGATTTGATTTCATTAAGCAAAAACAACAACTAATTAAGACTCAATGCAAGATAAAGAAATGGTCAACTAGAGATACTACCACTAGCCAACTCAATGAACAAACAATGTCCAAATTTATGATCTTAAGTTGTTTAGTCCAATTCACATACAATCATGTCTAAATCGTGCCCTCTCAGATCATGTTTGGTTTTAGACCGAAACTTCTAAGTCATCAAGACTCTAGAAGGTTTCCGGCCTAACTATCGAGTACAAGGTAAACCAAAATTAATGTCTAAGCTTTTGACACTCAAAGACTAAACGTATTCCGTGCGCAATGAGTTCAATTTGCAAATATATGTGAGGAATGTGGATGACTTCCCTTCCCGAGCCCCCATTGGAGGACTTAGAAGTAGGTTATAATGAATTCTCCCGACTCGCACCATTTAAAGTACGAATCAGAAGAATCAAACACTAGCTACAAAGCCTATCAGATCAATATAAGGTTGACTAAAGCTCCTTGAGTCATTTAGATTTCAAGAGAGTTTCGGTCTACACTCAAGCGTAATGAAACCAAAACTAAAAGCTTAACCTTCTAAGTTTAACCTAAGTCATTTTCACATGCTCATCTTTATCTAAGTGATTGATTAGTTCATCTAAATGTCATTTTTAGTCTTTTTAGACATATCTAAGAGCATCTCCAACAATGTCACTTAAAATTTTCCTATTTTGTTCTAAAATATAGCTCAAACCTATTTTAGCTAAGCATTTGTAAAAATTTACTCCAACAATATTACTCATAATTTAGCTAAATATGAATAAATACTTTGTTTTGATTGGTTAATAAAAATAATTAACATTTATTAACTTAGAAATTGATTACATTTACAACCTTTAAGGAAACAATTAATTACAATGTTGACTTTTACATCACCTAAAATTCGGAACAGGATTCTCTCCTAACGGAGAAGTCCTTACCACTACCTAACAAGATTATCTTGACCGTCCGATATAATAGACGATCAAGATTTGTTTTGTTTTTTTCTTCCCTGTCATCTCGTCTCTTCTCTTCTCTTCTTCTCTTCTTCTCTTCTCTTTCACTCTCGAAATGTAGCAGCTCTGACTCTCTCTTTCCCAAATTACAGACTCTTTCTCCCTCTCTCTCTTTCTCTCCCAAATTAATCAGGCTTCGATCCAAGTTTCATAAAATTCATCTTGGCAAGCAAAAGGATCTGTTATTCCTTCTGTGTAATCAAATATCCAACCATCGAAAACAAACACACACAAAGTTGTGGATGGGGCTTATACCGAGTGGAGGTTGAACATGCCCTCTGTTCTTATTCCCACAGTACCTCCTCTCAGATCTTAATTTTTTGTTCAAAGGTTTCGCATCTGGGTTTTTTTGTTAATCGGTGCGTCCTGATTTTGGGATTTCATATGTTTCTGAATTGCTTTGGATTTGGATCCTTGGTCTGAATTTTGTGTTTTGTCTGATTGGAAGTTTTTAGATTTTTGCATAGGTGTGCTGAATTGAATTGTGCATCCGGTGAGGGATCAGATATTCACTTTATTGAATCAGGAATACTCTTGGAATCCGATTACAATCTTTGAAACAATTTAGCAAAAGGTACTATTCTATTGTTTTGGATCCACTAGTAGGCCCATTTGTTCTCTGAATTGGGTTTGAGATGTTGATGAGTTTACCTCTTTCAGTTGGAATGAGACCAGAGATATAAGAATGTTCTAAGCTTGTGTACCTGTAAATTGTAGCGAATATGCAATCTGACAGTGGCAAGCTATTCATTGGTGGAATATCATGGGCCACAAATGAAGAGCGCCTGAAAGACTATTTCAGTGCGTTTGGGGAGGTGGTGGAAGCTGTGATCATGAAGGATCGGACCACAGGTCGTGCTCGTGGATTTGGCTTTGTAGTCTTTTCTGATCCGTTAAAAAGCAAAAGGATCTATTATTATCCACAGAGACAGAGACGTACGTAGGGAAAAAGTTGGAAAGAGAAGAATAGAAGAGAAGAGAAGAAGAGAAGAGAAGAGAAGAAGGGAAGAGATGATATGAGAGAAAAATAAAAACAAAACAAATCTTGGCCCTCTATTAAATCTTACGGTCAAGATAATCTTGTTAGGCAGTGGTAAGGACTTCTCCGTTAGGAGAGAATCCAATTCCCTAAAATTCAAGTTTTAGGTATGGGGATAGGGGATGAAAACATGAAATATAGGGAACCCCTAAAATAGCTAATGTGATAGGGGATCTCTTGAAGCTGATTTTAAAGCAAAAACCTCATATTATAGATAAAATTAACTTTTAGGGGATCTGCTGGAGTTGCTCTAACTTAATCAAAACTAAGACATGTGCGAGAGAACTATAAATTAAGCCCAAACATATAAACATATTAGTGCGGAGCACGGATCAGGTTAAGCCAAAAAGTGTGAAACCGAAACCGAGGTAGTAATATTCGGGTCGGGTTATGTGTAAAAAAAAAGGAACCGAGTTGAACACGAGCCGACCATTTAGGGGAGGGTTCTTCGAGTTTTCGGATATGGAATACCAACAAGTCAAATCGAGTTTTAGTATACACTAATTCAAGTTTTTACACACTGATCACAGTTCAAAATCTTGATTTTTTCATTGTATTGTCCAAATTTATGAATTTTCTTTGCTTCTGCAAAGACTCCACAAACTACTAGATTAAATATATCGAGAACAAAAACAAAAATGAAAACAAACACTCAGCTTTGATCTCCATCACAGCAAACATCCGAAGTGATGAACACTTAATTATATCTTAGGGATTTGACAACTGGGAAAATAAGGTATTAGGGATTTGAGTTGGGGCTTTTGTTTATATATATATGGGTTGAAGGAATTCGAGAGAAGAGAGAGGCATTGATTTGAGTGGCTAATCAAGTGAAGTTGATTTTTGGGTTCATGGTTGTTTTGGTTTTTGGGTCAGAGATTAGAGGAGGCAGACTCAAAGTCTCAGTGACTCAGAGAGCATTGGCAAGAGAGAGAGACGAAGGGTCGAGGGAGGCGGAAGCAAATAAGAAATTGTCCATAGGGTTCTCAATTTCCCCTTTATAAACAAAGGATTCCATGCGGGACGCTCTATCTTAAAGATATAGGCTGCATGTAAGAGTCTAATATCAGTGCGACACATACCATAGTCGGGTTCCTGCGTTTTAGTCCTATGTGAAACCGAAATTGAACCGAACTAGACTTATTCTGGTTCGGTTCAATACAAATCTGTTTTTTTAACAAGAAAACCGAACTAAATCTGCCGATTTTGGTTCGATCTAGTCTGGTTCAGTGGTTTTTTGTTTATTTTGCCCACGTTTAACGTACCACAAACACATCATATACAAATCAAACTCATACATAGCATTTCATACCCAAAAACAAACTCATTCACATAAACAAAAGCATCACTGTTCTACATCAAGTGGCTAGGGTTTCACCCGTAGCCTTCCATATGACAATTACTCACTAAACATAATTGAAATAGATATTGAATACATGATTAGAGGGAAGAAAAGTAGATAAAAAACAAAGGGTCCCAAGCTAGCCAATACTTCACCAAGCCACTATTAGCTCCAAGCTCCACTTTCTTGTCTCAAACTAGCACTCAATGAATAGGAGGAGAGGAGAACATCAAAGACTCTAAGAGGCAAAAGGAGAGGAATTACTCCCAAACTCTATGACCTTTAGAGAGTCACCAAACTCTTGATGTAGATATGAGAGGAGGAATACCAAACCAAGACCAAAATGATAGTGGACTCGGCCAAGGATGGAGTAGATTGGGAGGAGAGTTTTAGAGGGTTGGAAGAGAAGCGGTATAGAGGAGAAGAGGGTTGGGAGAGAAATCTATTTTCTCTCTAGAGAACTATGCTAAGAACTCTAGAGAGAAAACTAGAGAGAGAAGGGCCTAAGGTTAGAGAGAAGGTAGAGAGAATTGAGTGTCGAGAGATATGTTGTGGATATGAAGTAATCTGAAAATATATGTTAAGAAGATCTTTTTGCTGATTTAAATTTTCAATTAATTGGGCTAAGAAACACGATCCACTATTTTTTTTCTTTAATGTGGTCCTAAGGTGACTCACCAAGTATAACTCACCCTAACATATGCTTGGCCTGTGACTTGCCTTTGGCCCAAAATTTCTTCAAGTGACTTAAGGTCTTGACTATAGTTGACCCACCAAAGTTGACCGCTAGTGGCCGGAATCTTAGAATATTTCGGCGAATCTCAGACGATCATTTTTTGTCTTTTTACGGAAGTTTCTCCATCTTCTCCCACGATCTTGGAAATATCCTTGCTTTCTCCGAAAAGCACGTAATTCTCATCTAGTGCATTTCCTTGCCAAACCATGATTTTCTAACATAAACGGGAAATGTCATAAGAGTGATGCTTTATTAACTAAAAACAAGAATTAAGCATGAAATTAGGGGCATAATTTGAAAGGAGTTATGATCCTAACAAACTACGTCACACTTAAACATTGCTTTTCCTCAAGCAAACATAAAAGAAATGAAAAAAAACTAAGTTAGGACTCAAAACTCAACAAAGTAAAAGAAACACACAATCACACGAATGTATGTAAGTGTTCTGATTTAAT
Source organism: Geum urbanum (assembly GCA_946800695.1). Lineage (NCBI taxonomy): Eukaryota > Viridiplantae > Streptophyta > Magnoliopsida > Rosales > Rosaceae > Geum > Geum urbanum. Next base: position 5,558,724 of record OX327013.1, on the reverse strand, counting down.
AGTTGCTTCCCCTCAAAGAACTATGGCTTAATGTATTGGACTTCATTTGAGCAACAATTTAGAACATGAAGTCAATGCTTGGTTAATAAGCCAAAATGGAAAGATAAATCTTTGAAAATTAGTGTTCCAATCATGCTACATGCCAAGCCAAATGCATCACATTGAAATTCATTAAACCAACAAGTTTTCTAACCATCAAACTCACAAAATATTACTTAATGCACACAAGTGTTTGAAAGGTTAGTGTTTGCACTAAAAAATCACATCAATCACATGTTTTTCATAAGTTTGATTTTCAACCAAATACTCCAAGAATTCACAAACACAAGAGTTTTAGATCAAGAAGACTTTATTAAGGGTTGTAATGGGGCTAGGGCTAAGACATTCAAAATTTGGGTATGTGGTGATAAAGAATGTTCTAAGGACTTAGTCATAGCACCAAAACTTGTCAATCTCGTACTCCACCTTCTCCAGGGCGCCACCATGGTCATCCCTTAGAAGTAAGGGTTGAATGAAACTTGGGCATTTCATCTTGTTGGGTCCAAGCTTCATTCTAAACTTCTTTTGAGCTTTATGGATAGGATAAATGCCATATTTCTTTACCTTATCAGCCCAAAAGCTTTTGTACTTGAAGCTCACACGACTCCGTTGTGCCTCTTCGATTTCCTTGGACACATGTACCAACATAGGTACGTGATCCCCATGTACATGGGCCAAGTTCTCTACTGCTGAACATGGAAATAAATCTACCCAATCTCTCGATGCCACTGCTTGATCCAAACGACACCCAATTCCCCCTCCCTTCCAAGTATGCAACACACCGATGTAACCAAGGTCAGAGAGTTCACAAAACAACATCGCATCCCTAAAAAATTGCATACAATTTTCTCGACGTCGATTTCTACCCTCTTGTTCATTGGCATGCACTAACTGGTTAAAATCCCCAACCACAATCCAAGGATAAGAGTATCGACCATGATGCTCTCTAAGTTATCTCTAGGTTCGATGGCTGACAAAACTCGTCCCAGATTACTGTATTAATCCAGAGTAAGTCTTGAAGGATCCATATTAGAGTATCTAGCATCGACTAATCGGTACCAGCTATTCTAGCACGAGCAAGCCAGAACTCCAACTGAGAAGCTGCACTGAGAAGACGGAAGCTGTGGATTGTCATGCCTTGTACTCTGGACGCTTACGACTTCAGCCGACTAAACTACAAACTGGGCATTTTAAAATAAGGGCTCACGGAAAGGTATTAAAACATAAAACATTAGAGTGAGTGGACAAAAATCATAAACCATGTAAATCTGTAAAACTATAACTGTATGCCTTTCCGCTGATTTCTGTGAAATAATGCGAGTTCAAATAGTATAAAATGAACTACAAATGGAGGTGGTCATTTAGGGTATTTGTCCTAACATAGAACGACTATATAATTGAAAAATACAGGTGATGGGAACGTTTAGGGTGCTTGTCATAACCCGAGATGATCTGGGTTAGGCAGGGTGTTCGTCCTAACCCGGTCCAACAGGCTATTCAGTGATCAGTCAAATAGTTAGGGCATCGATGCAACTGAATAAACCATCACAATCCAAATCTCCAAAACATAAAGTCTGAAAACATACCATAAAGCATACTGATAACAATATGAACTCTCTATCAACTCTGAAAAATAAAGGTCCACTCACAGTACTGTGCTGTGATTTTCATCAAGCGAAAATACGTATGTTGGCGCTATTATACATCTATCACTGGATGCTAACATGTTTTCTTGAAACAACGATTATTACTCAATAACTAATCGTCAAAAATCATAATGAATAGCTAAGATCGTTCACCGACGAGCATTATCGTCAAGAGCCACGCATTCTCGAATAACGTACTTTTCGAAATAATGAAGTGATTTAATCTAATTTCAAATTTTAATTCTTGAATGCATTTTAATGTGGCAACACATTCCTCAAACATTATGCGACTCGGGGTCGAATTGACGATCGACTCAACCGATTCATATTATCGTAAAATTGTTTAATTAATATCTGATTAATTATACATCTTAATCAGATATGTCCAAATCAATTCAATAATCTCTTCATTACAATCGGTACGTAATTATGAGCAAAACAGTATAAAATTTTACCCAGAAAACCCTCCGCCGGAATCGCCGCCGTGAACCACCGACGACGGCAGCGGCGCAATGACTTTTTTCGGCTACCCGAACACCAACTTGTGTAAAACCAACCCAACAATAACTTTCATAAATACACCAAAGTCCAATTCGAATCATAAACAACCCAATTTTACCTTTGAACTCAAGAACACAAACTTTTCTCAAAAATTTCAAATCGTCGATTCTCCTTGCTCGGGACGAATTGGGACGTGACCTTGGTGTATGTAGCTCTATGTTGATAAGGCCTACAAGCTCAGTAAGTTTCTTCGATCAATATAAACAAGATACCACCGTCTGTAAATTCTAGGGTTCTTGGCACTTTTAAACGTTCTACCACATATTCAAACGAATAAAATGAGAAATGAGTGTTGAGATTAAGGGGAAATGATAGAGAAGATTAAAAGGAGCAGAATTTGGACTTTTTAACTTTCTACCACAAATTCATGACTTTTTATAAACCATGAATTTGGACTCGCTTTCTTCACAGAAGTTGTAGTGGAAATTATTTCAAATCGGTCGATATTTTAATTAGATTTTTTTGGAGGTTCGAGCTAATATCTATGAATTTTAGAAGTTTATTTCAAATAATAATTAAATTAGAAATCAACCATAGGTTAAATCTTGTGGACCGTCTGATCTCGATCATGGTTAATCTGGGCCGTTTATCTATTTGGGTATTTACTGGATATTTCTGGGAGCCCAACTCATTTTTGACCTGACTTTTTCTCTCTCTCCCTCGTGCAACACCGAGCGACTGTGGTCAGCGAAACGTCCCCGTCCGTCCATGAGTGGTCGTCGACCTAGGTCCATTCGATCCCTCTCACTCTCTTTTTTCATTTCAAGCCAATGGATCGATCATGCAAGCCGATTTGAGGGAGAATCGATGACGGGAAGTCGAGGGTTTTGCTTGACTTCGCCATTGTCCTCGGCTGCATTGTGGGCCACAATACGACATTGGATGTTGGGGGTTTGACTCCCCTCAGTTTGGGCTTTCAATCGAAGGTGGTCTTGAGGCCTGAGGTGGTCAGAGGTTACTCGTCAGCCGACGACAGTTTCGAGGATTTTGGCGAAGGTTTGAGGTGAGTTTTGGTTTGTTAAGCTTAGAATTGGAAGTTGATGTAGTTGTGAGTATTGTTACCGTCATTGTGCAGATTCTGGAAAGGTACGATTCGTGGTGTTACTCTCCGCATGTGGTGGCGCGTGGGCCCACTCGCCGCCGTATGCGGCAGTACTTCGGTGAGCAGAAAAATTGACTTTCTCACAAGGATTTTCTAAGCCCATATATGATCGTATTTTTTGTAGTTCAATGCGATTCGACAATTTTAATGATGTTTTCGTCTATTTTCAGGATCCGGGCTGACTCGACACTTCCATGACAATTCAAGGCTTGACAAATTAATGTATTTTAATTCACGATGTGGCGGAGTACTGTCGTTTAATTATCGAAAATGTAATGTGAGTATTTAAGATATGGATCGTCTCGGAGCCCTTATCTATATTACGATTAGAATGTCATATTAATTAATGTAGATCTTTAAAATGCCTAGGAGCGTTAAATACGTTTATTGAACTTGTGGATCGACGACTACTTTTCTGCCAATCCTGGTGAGTGGACACTTTAGTTTTCTCTGTTGTTAACGAGTCTAGATTATACTTGTTTATAATTTACATTATATTTTATGACATGACATGTTATATGTTTTATGTTCATGCATAATTTATATTTTAAAAGTTTTATGTACGTCACGTACACGATTATGCACCGATGCATTGACTGCTTGGCTGATCACCGAGTATGCTCCGAGTGGGCTAGAAATTCCTTACCCGATGATTCATACATTTTTGCCTCCACATGCTTACATTAATTTTATTTAGACTCACTCAATTTTATTTTATATTTTTGGTGAAAGGCATAAAGTTACGTTTTACGATTTCTAAGACTTTATTTTTTGTCCACTCACTCTCACGCTTTTCATTTTTTTATATATCTTTTACCTGGGGGCCTTCGGTTTCAAATGCACAGGTTGTAGAGTCTCAGCTGATGTCGAGTGTGCACACAGATCGAGATATAGGAGTATCCATCGTAGGATCCAGGGTTGATCTTACGAGTTAGCAACTTAGTCAGCATAGGTAGTTTAGAGAGTCTAGCAGCTCTGAGGTCATAATTGGTTGTAGATTCTAATGTTATGAGTTATTTCTGGAATTTAGTCTCTTTAAATTATGATTTTCAGATTATTGAATTTCTCTTCGGTTTTATTTTGGACTAGCATGTTTAGGTTTTATTGATCATTATGGCCTAATCACAATTTAGGCAACTAAATTGGGGTCGGGTCCTTAAAGTTGGTATCGGAGCTTTAGGTTATAGGTTCTCTAGACCGTACTTGACCGCTTTCGTTTTCATGTTCGATTACGCTCAATATCTCTCGAGTGATGGCCTAACCGGCCTACCGATCCCCTTCAAATACTCAAGGTGTTGAACATCGTCGAATACGTGGAGAATGTGATCGAGTACCAACCACAACCTATGAGTTAGTCTGTCTCTGTTGCTATGCCTTGTGTGTGCCAATCTCTTTTCTCGTAAGTATAAGGTAAAAGTTTTTCTCATTAAGTTTGTAGTACATCCAATTTTGCATACTTGTCATCTCTTCATTTTTCACGCTTTTCAAAATTTGATTTACTCTTGCAAATTGGGAATTTTCTTTGCTCTTTGATAGTCGCATATTTATGAGACTATATTGTATTTAAATAAGCTCCTATATTTATTTTATTGTTATTAATTGATTAATTTAATTATGTTTCTTATTTTAATAGGTTTTGTGGAGAAATAAAGAAAAATGAGATAAAAGAAGGATTCCCAATGCCAATAAAAGAAAATGAGGAGTTATGTGCAAATAAAGAAGTCTGGACCAATGAGGATTTTTGGAGAGATCAAACCAAGGAATATATAAACTCATGTTAGAGTTTTTTTGTAAAGGGTAATCAGCAATTGGGAGCAAAAACTCGAGCAAAGGGAGAACAAGGTGCAGGAGAAAAACTTCATAGCCCAGTTCGACCGGTCGAGGAAATCTTCTCGACCCGTCGAATGGCCGAGTAGAGCCATTCTTCTTCATCTTTTTCATTGTAACAACTCCATATTTTGTTTTGATTCTTTTGTTATGACTTTTAGTAGCTAAACACCTTGTTAAGGGGGTGCTTGAAGCCCCGTACATGAAGTCTTTTTAATGCATACACTTTGACCTAATCTTGCATATTTGTTAGAATGAGGTTTCTTTCTCTATGTGACTCACCGTATGAATTCTTGAATGTTTGCTTTGGTGTACAATTTAGTATACATGCTATAATTCTATTGTCATGAGATACAGGCATTTGAAGATAATTTCTTTCACCAGATTCTCTACAGTGATACACCGATTTTGTTGGGTGATTGAAACCCTAGGTCTAGCAGAACACGCTCATAGTGTACCTGTGAACCCTTGTAGCTTCTCAAACCTTTTCTAGAACTTAATGCTTTCTTCTTTTTAAACCTTAGGATCCATGACTATGGGTTTAATAGAGAGATAGATATGGGGGAGGTCCATGACAAACTTACATAGGCATAAGGATTATGTAATATGATGTGGTTGTAACGATCAACTCTTCCTAGGAACTTTCATTCACTGGATATGTGCATTAGGTTAAGTATGCATTAGAAATATGGAATGGAAGTTGTGGATTGCATTCCTCTTAACTCATTTATCCATAGTTTAAACTTTCTGCGTTCATAATCATATTTACTTTCAGCATTTACTCTCTGCATTAGCTATAGTTTGGCCGAATTATTTTGGCAACCAAACTTTGAATACCCTAAAATTTTATGTGGTACTCCACCACTATGTCTAGTATATTTTGTTAAATTTTCGTAGCTTTTAGAGTAGTCTAGCTTAGGTTTGTAGTGTCATTATTGTACTGTGGTCGAGTCTGCCATTTTAGTATAGTGTTAGGATTTAGTTTCACAAATTCCTTATGTTCGATAACTCCTATGATTAATTATTACAATGATATATCTTAGTTGATAATATGGTATCTTTACATAAGTGGTTTTTCGCCTATTACTCTTGCTGTTTGGAGCTTTTGCTCTAGCATTTATTAGAGCAATAGGTGCATATACTCTTACATACGACTTTGACAATACTCATATATATGATTTTTTCAGTTGAGAACTATGCACATGCATAACATTAATTAACGTTTTTTTTTCAACAACTTTATATACCCAACTTTTTATATATGTTTAGTTTTATGATTGATTCAAATATGCTTTATCCGGGCCTTTTGATACGTGAAATATGATTATTATTTTATAGGAGTAACCAAATTAGTTTCAATTTAGATTCCACATGGTAAGTAAATATTATCAATAGTAATCATTCATATTTCTATTCTAATTCTAGATAGTAAGTAAACAACTCAATGAACATGAAATATTTTCATTTCGGTTTCTTCCCATTCCGATTCGTGACAATTCTCATTTTATGTTAATAAATGTGTCATAAGCCTTTAGAAAACGAGTCCACGACTTAATCCCATGAAGGCTTAAGAATTTCATTCAACCCAGCGCACCAAAGAGCCTACCAAGAAACCTTAAACCCTACATCATTTTCCCAATCACCGTTAAGAAGTACGCACGTACACAATGTACCTAGCCTTTCGTCATTGCCACCATCACCTGCTATTTTGGTGCATCAAGCAAAGTCACAGGCCCAACAAGACCAAAGCTTGGTACAACCACCATCTCCTTGTTTGGTTGCAAAATTTTGAGGGTCCTAAGAAGTCTCAAACTATCTCTTTTCTCGTGCGTGCATGTCCTATGCGTGCCACTGCCGTGGGGTAGAATGTTGAATGCTGGTTCACCGCTACTGAACTTCTAAGAAGCGATTGTGATGAAGAGAGCAATAACACCACTCCATGAGTTCTTTTTGCCCAAGTGACTTAGGACTTCTATTTTCATGTCTTTCTGCTAAGCCACGAGAATCGATACTCCGCACACCATATCCAGAGCAGAGGAGAGCAATCTCCTTTGCGAGTGTTGAGAACACAATTATGCTCACATCCTTGAATCCGCAGATTATTCACAACTTACCTGGTGAAATCCTTTAGACCTCTGGAAGCTAGGGTTTCTTAATAAGAGAAGGATTTTTCGAGAGCAAAAGTTGTATATGAGATGTCGATGTTGGCTTGTACAAAGATTTCTTCTATATATAGGCACTGTACAATTACTTGTTGCAGTTAACACAAAATTCTAGCAATCAGACTCACATAATGACTCTAATTACCAAGAATCCCTCATCCTTAACTATCCCAATCAATCTAAGATTTATCGAGATCATTCAGGATTCTTTTCCTCTCCAAGAAAGCTCTTTCTTGCGTGGGCCGCAAGCAACGACCCAATAAGAATACTGGAGAAACCCTAAAAATAAAGAATATTTATTTTGGGCCTAAACATTGCCCCTCAAGCCTCGAGATAAAGCCCAGGTGTTATCAAAGAGGTTTGTAATTGTGACATGTCATTTGGGCCAAACGGTAACTTTCCTTTCGCGATGCCACTTCATTGTGCTTCCTTTGAAATGTCGTGCCCTATGATATGACATTTACTGAAGCCCACAAGACTGTCAGTAGTGCACAACTACCTGACCAATATCTCTACCTTCAAATCTCAGCCTCCAAAGAAACCAAAACTTCCTTGCAAAGCTCTGCCAATTTCGATCAAATTTTTAATCAGTCTACCCAGAATCTTGCTTCCCCATCAAGTCAGATCTAACCTCATCCTAAATGAGGATGCCACCGAAGCCTTCGCGACCACCATCCGCTCCATCATGTCGTGCAAGAAACTCGGCCATACCCTCACCTTCCGCCTGGCTAATAATGATACGACTCATCTGGGCCCGTTCATCAAATCACCATTAAACCCAACACTTTACCAAGCCCTTAACTTCTCCGTCTATCGTCATATACTCATCTTTTGGGATGAGAAAGCCTCACCACAGCAATGGGACCGTAAAGACTTCTAGTACAAATTGGGTAAGTGGCCATTCGTTACCAAGGACGATACGAGTTGGTATAAAGATTGTGCTAAAACCAATTCCGCATTCTAGAAAATAACCGGATTCCCCTGCTTCCTGCAATTGTGCTTCGCTCTACCTCAAGGAGGCAATCGAGCGCCATTCGTGGCCACTGTGTGTTTTTAGGATCCAAGCTGCAACATTTCCTAATTCCCTTGCGGTGACATGAGCATCACCTTGCTCAACATGGTGGCCATATTCGGTGTTTCAATTGTTGGAAGCCATACACTCAAGGTTTGTTGAACCCCATTACTACTCCAAAAAAATAGCCTACGCTGGTCATGGAAACTTTACTAGATCCTACACCGCCTAGCATAATTATTAGAAGACGTACCATGTGCCCGAGAAGGTATTGCACGCCTTGAATACTGGCTCCGTAAATTTGTCTGTTGTACCTCCTCCAATAAAATGATATGAAGCTAGACTAGAATAGCAGAGGTGTTGTATGATGGTTATAAAGTTGGACTTGTCCAGTCTGTTCTTGCTTTTCTTTATCGCAACCTAGGGTGGATTTAATTGGATCCCCTAAAGTTTGACTTCGCAGGGCCATTATGGATGTTAGACCTATGGCTTCAGGTCTATTTCCCCATCTTTCGTCATTCGCTCATGAGGTCGTTCAGGGAAAGCGAGTTGCTGGGTTTAACCCTCACGGGCCTTTCCATGATGATCCACTTACCTACCTCAACAACTTCACCTATTTTTGCTCGTTGAACAAGTTTCCAGAAGAGACAACACTCCTTATCTTAGGTCGGCGGTGTCCTAAGGATTGAAGCACCAGATTCTGCTCCTCGCCTGATCAAGCAGCTTCTACGAGGCTCATCTTCATCTAAAGAAACACTTGCACAAACTTGTGGATTCCCGAGCAAGGTGTAACCCACGAGCTCTATGCTCCCAACCACTTCACCAAGCAACTTATCACGACTCAAGGCGCCCCAGTTCCTCTTATCTGCATTGTTAATCATTACACTTTCTAGAGATCCACTGCTCGTCCCAGTGTTGCGGTAGCTGAGGATAGTCCCTTCGGCTTTCCCACTCTGATAGTCCATGTTGAGGATTTCCACACTCGCACTCTGTGTAGCCTTTGGGATGATGCACAACTATCTTCTCTAGTGAGCTCATCACTGGGAAAGAATCCACCACCTCAGACCTGTCACCTTCTTTGCAAAGATCTTCGAAGACTTTTTGACCCTTTTCACTGCTCTAACTGACAAAGAAGCTCTCCAATATAAAGAGGCCCAAATTCCTGACTCACTTCTACACCGGCTAGAGGTAAAAGTCTTTCTTTCCTTATGAATTAATAATACCACATTAATTGGTTGTACTCCTTTTACCCACCAATGCTTTCCAAGAGCCCCATCCGCTAGTGGGTGACACTACTGAGAGCCTTGATATAGGTCCCTCTAACAGCAAGCGTAGACCTTACCCTGCCAGGCGAAGCTCTTTAACAGACTTTGACCTTGCCGCGGAGAGTGGGAACGGAGAAGAAGAAAAATCTAACTCAGTACGCCACTATCTACTTACCTATTGACTGAATCAAATTATTAAATAGATAGTAATTGTAACTTCCTTTCCCTTTAGCTACCTGACAAATGGCGACAAGCCCTTATTCCTGAGGAAGACGAGGATATCCAAATCAGCTAGTGGAACACAGAAGGCCGTTTCCACCTCTTTACTCCAACAAGCTCTTCTCGCCAACCTTCTCTCCCATTAATGGATGACAGGAGAGAAGAAGAATAACCAATCCTGTCTAGGTGAAAGCCACACTAGGTTGACTAGTTCCAAGGGTCTATTCTCTTTGTGAATAACCCTCATTTCACTCCTCACTCTTCTGTGCTTAGCGAGGAGTATAAGGGTATGATCGGATGTAGGATCCCGGATCTCATCCAACCATCATCACCACCATCGGACTCTCCCTTGGAAAACGAGCTCGAGGTAACCTCTAACCAGATCTGAAAACTTACATGATGGTTGTGTAGTTTTTCCTTTAGCTAGATTCCCTTTGTTCGTAGGTGAAAAAACTGAAGAGCTTTAACATGAGGCTAACTCTATAGTCAATGTACCCCTTAAAGGAGCAGTTGGTGCAAATAAGGAGCCTACCACCACAGAGCCTTTCCCCTTGGTAGAAGATGATCATGCCCTTAGCAGGCATATTGAAGAGATTGAGACGAGCTCAAATTTCTTGGAGACTGCTCACTCTTGGGGTGACTTTGCAGGCAAGATTCAAGCAAATGAAACTCTAAGGAGCACTCCCCTGGTGAGAGATGACTTGGTAGCGCCAGAACCCGAGGTAACCTAGGTGAGAAACCTACCCAACCCTCAACTTGAGGTAATTGCCATTCTCTCTTCTTTCTTTTAACTTTCTTAGGATTAGCATTAACCTTTTTTCTAATTTAAATAGATCTCAACCACTCCCAACCCTAAAGAAACTGTTGCTGATACTCTCATCATTGAGGAAGGCCAGTCGAAAACGATTCCTGTCGAGGACACTCATGCGAGCAAAGACAATGAACACCAATAACCTCTGGCGAGCAACATCCAAGACGCCAATGCTTAGGCGAGCAAAGGAATTCTTGCTGACCATGAGGTCTGTATATCTACTTTAAGAGTTCACTTGTTCGCGCGTTGATTCCCTTTTTGCTGACCAAGAGGGCACCACTCTTCCATCAACCGTCGAATGTGACGCTTTCGCGATTACTGTGCGGGAAGCCGTTGCTGCCTTTGACAGTGGTGTCGAACAAAATTTTTCGCTTGGGTCCCCAGATATATCAGCCTCTACCTTAGCCATACCCAGTTCTTCAACCATTTCTGCCTCTCCTAGACTTGCCAAGTTAAAGGCCCAATTTGAGAAATTTGCCTCGGTTGCATCCGGACCACAGGAGATTGCTCTCGCCAAAGCCTCGATTTGGTTACTCTATGAGGTAAACCTCGACACTCCTCTCATCCTGGCGGTAGCCTTGAAGGAGATGGAAGAGTTGTAGCGATGCACCTTCAAAGCACTTATTCCCACTATTCGTTTATTTGTAGAGTCTTGCAAACCTCAAGAAGTTGCAAGAAAGAAAAGATTGGTTGCTCGCCGGCGCAAGATTTATAGGCGAGAATGGGCAAAAACTGTACAGACTAATCATTGTAAGCTCATGGCTTTCTTTAAGAAAGTCACTAATTAGAACAATGCCCTAACTGAGAAAGAGGCAGAGCTCGCCCTACTCTAATCCAAAGTGACAAGAATGCGGGAAGAGTTCAGGCCTGCCCGAGTTGATGGTCTCCCGGCCATAGAACAAGAGGTGGCTCAGTTTCAAACATCATCAGCTAAAGCATGAGCCCAATATAAACATGGCAAGGTTGAAATTCAACGGAGGGCCTGTCACATGTAGATTTAGGCGTGAGTTGTAACTTAATATGTACTTTATTTAAATTACGGGCCTCAGGTTTACGCCTTATTTTGTAACCAAACTTGATGATACCACTAAGTTAATTAACCCAACCACTAATCGATCGTTTTGAATTCAAACTTAACACGAAATCAAACAAAAATCATGTCTCTTCTCGGTTCCATGAACCACGCCTATTCCAACCTTCCGAGAATAAATGGCATTCAACTGACTTTCTTGGAAAAGATGAACCGTGATTAAAGCGGGCTAGTATATCGGTGCAAAAGCGTCTTTCCAATTTAATAGGTATGTTGAATCTATAAACTTCACTCTATTTTGATGAGGAGCCTCTAAGGTTAGGCTCATATAAATACGCTCTTTAGCCAAGCAGAAACCATCCAGCTCTCACTCTAGCACAACAAAGATGTTTCTCTTGGGCTACTTTGTCTGGTTTTGCTTAAAAGCTTTTCCAGTGGTTTCCCTTCTCCATTTCTTTAGCTCTAGATTGCGATATCTATGCCCAAATCTAGACTAGATAGTGATATATATGCCTAGGTTCAACCTTGGTAGACTGCCTTAAGACTTTTTGGAGTAGTCGAGTCTGCACGTCGGGGAGAACGACCTGCCTTCTGCCTCACTAGCAATAGCTCTTCATTGGCTCAACCATAGAGACATATCTCGCGAGAAGAGCGTGAATCTGTTGTCCTATCACTCTCCATTGTAAAGATGGTGAGTCTTGGAAGGATGCCTAGGCTGAAGCTGTTTCATTAGTGCCAATGATGTGAGACCAAGATGATTTCTTCTGCTCTCTATTTCACTTGAAGGTCTTTGGCATGTTGTTCCAGTCTTATTTTCTTAGGACACTAGGTTACGCCAATTTATTGTCTTATTGTACATGGTATTAGAGCTCAAGGCCGCAAAGTCTCTGTAATAAGTTCGAATAAATTTGATCCATGTTATCTAATGTATCCATAAATTTTGGCCACAGGAATTGGCCATAAAGAATATAGATAGAACTAGTTTCAGCCACAGGAGTTGGTCATAAAGAACATACAGAGAACTATGTTATGGTGCTCCTTGAGTTTGGGTAAGTGAATGAAACCGAACCGCTTGAAGGCTGGCTAATGCACTTGTGAAAACTCAATTACTCCACGTTCGGGGGGTCATCGAATTCTCATACTGGATTAATATACTTCTTAAGGTAACGATTGTTGATGGGATTAGGATGAACCGTGCTCTCTCTATCACGAAGTCAAACTGCTCATCTGCCAACAATTAGATTCACAACATATGGACCTTCCCATTTAGCTGACCACTTGCCGCGTCCTTTGAGCTTCTTGGCAATGGGTAAGACTGCTCGCCAGACTAATTCTCCTTCTGAATAACTCTTGCCTCTTGCGCACTTGTCATACAAATGGGTCACTCATTGCTTCTTAGCGAGTAAGTTATCATAAGCGGCCAAGCGTTGCTCGTCTAAGTCTTCATGCTCTTGGCACATAGCCTGAACATAGTCCTCACCAATCAAATTATGCTGGTCCATTATCCTGAGAGAACGAACATTAATTTTCAAAGGCAAAACTATATCATGGCCAAACAAGTGAGCATATGGTGTGGTTGTTGTAGGATTCCACTTGCTTGTTCGACAAGTGCAGAGTGTATTGAACAAATTTGCATGCCACATCCAACCATTGCTAGCTAGCATCCGCCTGAGGATGTGCAATATAAGCTTGTTGTTAGCTTCCGTCTGGCTATTAGACTGAGCGTAATAAGGAGATGAATGCAAGAACTAGATATTCAAGTCTTTCATGACTGTATCCACTTCTTTTGATATGAACGATGACTCTTTATCTGAGATGAAGCACTCTAGGATACCAAACCTACAAATAATATCCTAAAAAAGGAATTGGCAGATCATTGCCGCTGAAGCCACTTTCAATGGTTTTACTTCCACCCACTTCGTAAAGAAGCTTGTGGCCATTATAATGAACTTGACCATAAGAGGAATGGGGGTGAATCATTCCAATCAAGTTTAGTGCCCAACCTTGAGTAGCCCAAGGCTTAATGATAGGCTGCATGATAATATTAGGGATGTGACTAATCAGACCATGAGCTTGGCAATCTTCACAACCTTGGGCGAAAGTGATGCAATCCTTGAGAATTGTAGGCCAATATTATCCATGATGTCGTAATAACCACCGCATCTTAAGACCAGCTTGGTATGCCCCTAGGTGTACTTCCCGCATCAACTGCTTAGCGTCTCTACCATAAACACAACGAAAGAGCACACCTTCCTCGACTCACCTTGATAAGAATTGTTGTTTCTATATTCATCATCCTCATCTCCTGGTTCACTGGATTTTTGCCTTCTAAGATGGGCAACTCATGGCATACTAGATATGGTGACAAGCCTGACATGTCCTCGTATTTTTTTCATGAAGCAATCTTTGTTTTCGAGCAACAATTCAATAAACCTCTTCCTTTCAATATTTGGGAATAATTAACAGATGGAAGGCCTGCTAAGCGTGATGAATCAATTAACGAGTGTGAAGAATTTCCCAAATACTCTACTTTTCTGTTGAAATATTTGAAATATTTCCCAAAAACTTCTCACGTCCTGCACATATCCTCTTGTAAGCTTGTGAGTCTCGAAGGTTTGTTGTGCATGGGCTCGCTAGTTGGTAAAGTTCTGGTGGTGATATCAATTCCGGACATACCTTGAATGCCTCCATTAATTCCTCATAAGAAATTTTCAAACCACATTGAACCTTTCATTGGGAACAAGGGGCAACCGGAGATGCTTCCTTGGGATCAACCTTCTCCTTCCCCTTAGACGGTGGTTCAGGCTGTGCAACTGGTGTGCTTCCTCTGGTCGTATGGATGTCTAGGGTGTGTTTCTTCTTGTTGGGGTTATTCCATTACAAGTCAAGTATACCCACCATGATATTCTCGCCAGATTCAACTTGTGCGCCTCCTGTTCGCTTGGCTGTTGTATGATAATCTCCCCCTCATCAATTCATTTTTGGATCCTATATTTTAAGCCGGTACACTTTTTTGTGGGTTAGTCCACACGTAATAGAAACGATAATAGGGTAACCCCTATACCTCCACTAGGTTTAGAGAGGGTCCAAAAGGCACTATGGCAATCCTTGCCGTGATCAGATTGTCTAGTATCTCTGTTATTCTCGGCACATCATAAGTGTATGTCGCTTGCCTTTTTTCACTAGTAGGCCCCTGTTTGATGGGGAACTACTCTATGACCTCTCAGCGTGGCTGAACTCGATCCCATCTTTGTCAATCTAGTCTTGAATCTTATCCTTCAAAGTTCTGCATGCTAAGGTGGCATGGCCGAACTTATTATGGAACATGCAGGAAAATTCACCAGGCCTCACATATGCTAGATCTTCAGGCCTCCTTAGAAGCCTGTGAGTAATGAATCCTCCTTCAATGAGCTTGATGAGGATCTCATGCACATGGTATTCTTAGAAGGTATAGCGCCATATGCGTCTAGTTGGCCCCACTGCCTAGCTTCTCACCTGGGACCTCACTGCTTGCTAGTGCCTAGGTTGTTCTCTGAATAATTCCAACATGTTAACCTCGGGTCTGGGAAAGGATGTGAGTCCACCAAGGAAATTGTCTAAGAAGGAGTCTCTGGGGCTGGCTTACCATCATTGATCCACTTTTGGATTTGATCCTTCAACTTCACACAGTCCTTGGTCGAATGATTTCACATTCCATGGAACTTGCAGCATTTCTTCCCTTTCAGCTGCTTCATGCTAGGAATGATGCCAAAATTAGTTTTCGCCACTCCCTAGCTAATTAACTCATCCAATATCTTGTGAGTGAGATTGGTGTCATATGTGTATGTCTCAAACTCTGAAATTGGTGAAAGCCATTGTTGAGACCTTAACTGGCCCCTTGCTTTGTTGCAGCTTCCTGGGCTTCACAACAGTCTTGGAGGTTAACTTGACAACATGGATACGCTTGTTGTTCGAATCATAACCCTCTTCACCAGGCTCTTCAAGATAAGCCGCTACCACCGACTTGCTTCTGTCTGGCGCATATGATGATCTAGGTGCATATGTCCTTTTTGAAGTGTTTCGCTTATTGTCCCTCTCTTGAATAACAATATGAGCCTTCTTCACCGAATTGATGAATTCATTAAATGAGGCATGCTTGTTGTTTAGGAACATGGTATAAAGCCGGTCTTTTAAGCCATTGATAGCCATGTCGATGACCGCATCTTTGTGGAGCGGCATCTTGCACATATTGTACTCAACCCTAAAGCGATGCAAGAAAGCTACCGGGCTCTTTAAAGACACTTAACACATTGAACATAGCTTTGCTATGCCCACCTCTGGCATGGCCGTTCCGAAATGGTCGTTAAACAGTGTCTCCATAGCTGAGCACTCCGTCACCGAATGCGGATCCAGGCCATTATACCACATAAGGGCTGATCCTGTCAGCGAGGATAAAAAAAACTCTCAATTTGAGCTCCGGCTTGTCCCTCCATGGTCCGAGCTGTAGGGTAAAATGAGCCAAATGGGTAGCTGCACTCTTATCCCCGTTCCCACTGAATGTTTGGAAACTAATCGGCTTGTAGGCTTTGGGCCACTTCCAAGCATTGTTATCATCTTTGTCGAGTTCTGGGAAGGGAGTCTTGTAAAGGTGAAATTGCCGTGTAACTTGCAAATTACACTGCTCTATGAACCTTTGGAACTCTTCTTTTCAGGCCATTGGGAATTTTTCCGCTTGGCTCCGCACGCGGGCCAAATTCGACACCATCTTGGAGAGCTGGCCAAGGTCTCTGTCGGTCCTTTTTCACAAGTTAGTCATGGAATCCTTATGCCTCTTCATTATAGATTTTATCGTTCGCACAAGGTTTACTCGCAACTTGTCCTGGCCCCCTACCAGGCTCGCGAGCTGAACTTTGTGAACCTCTTGGTCTTCTAGGTCTCTCGCAAGGTCCACCTTCAAGGCCAGCAAGTCACTGGCCACTTTCTTGGACCTTTCATTGACCGCTGCGAGCAAGGGTGCTTGCTCATCCAACCGCTGATTTATTCGGTTGAGTTGCTCTGCCTGGTGTTGATCACGTTGGGCGGTGTAAGGACGATAATTATCATATGTCAGCGTACTGATCTCGTGAGGGGTTTGGAATTGGAACGCCATTGTTGAGCGGTTTGTAGTCCCAAACTTTGCTTTTACTACTTCCACCGATAATCCACGGCAAGCCGCAAAGTTATGCTCTCAAAAAGTTGGTTGTAGATTCTTACGTCAACTAGGGTACCTCCTTTGATATGGGTCCTCTATTGCCGCATTAAGATACAAAATGTGTCACCGGGCGTGCCAAAATATTTGGCCACAGAATTTTCATTGTTCTGAGAAGTCTTAAGCTGTCTCTTTTCATACGCGTGTGTGTGCTAGGTGTGCTACTGCTGTGGGACAGAACATTGAATGTTGGTTTGCCGTTACTGAACTTGTAAGAAGCAATTGAGATGGGAAGAGCACCAACCCGCTCAATGAGTTCTTTTTGCCTAAGTGACTTAGGACTTGTATTTTTGTGCTCTCTGCTGGGCCATGGGAATCGATACTTCACACACCTTATCTGATGTAGAGCAGAGCAATCTCCTTGGCAAGTGTTGAGAACACAGTTATGGTCACATCCTTGAATCCACAGATTATTCACACCCTACTCGGTGAAAACCTTTAAACCGATGGAAGCTAGGGTTTCTTAAAAAGAGAAGGATTTGCCGAGAGCAAAAGTTGTATATGAGATGTCAATGCCGGATTGTACAAAAATTTCTTCTATATATCGGCACCGTATAATTACTTCTTGTAGTTAACACAAAATTCTAGCGATCAGACACACTTAATGACTCTAATTGCCAAGAATTCCACATCCTTAACTCTCTCAATCAATCTAAGATTATCGAGATCGTTTAGGATTCCTTCCTTCTCCAAAAAAGCTCTCTCACGTGGGCCACAAGCATCAGCCTAATAATAATATTGGGAAACCCTAAACATAAAGAATGTTTATTTTGGGCACAAACACTCACCATCATTGAGACCCACTTTGTGTGCCTCTGTCGTCATTTGGGTCAATGTGAACAACTTACCTCTCCCAACCTTAGCTTCCACCCAAGCCTACCTCCCGCTGCCTCTCACGATCACCACTAACGAGACTCGATCGAGAATCACAACATGTAGTCACAGTCGAATTTGTAATTAGCACATATTTGTAGTTCTAAATCAATTTAATCAACCCATGATATTATGTAACTACTTTTAAACTTTGTTACATCATTGTAGCATGGCTATATATATATATATATAGGAGAATTCTCAAATGAGTAACTCTAGATCCGACTATCAACCAACTTATTTCACCAACTTATCAACCAAAATTTGGCAAATCCACAGTTAGATATTAGCTCCGATTACATAAATTGATTTTGGTGGTTCAAACGCTTGACTTTTGTTCTTGAATTAATATCAAGTGGCCACTACACCAATGTCTAATAACGCATTAGTGCAATATATTGGTGAACTTCTTAGTTCTTCCTTATACTTAATTTTTATCTCTCTTTTTTTCACTATAGAAACATAGCAATAGTCATCAAGAGGTCAAGATTTCAGAAATCCACAAAGAATCGACTTGATAACAAGCATGTCATTTACTATATATATATATAACAATAACAATTGTGAAGTAGCCGGTTCACTGTTCACATGTACTGTTCAATATTGCCATTTTGGTCATTTTCTTCTAGCCCTTTTACACTCTCTCAATTGTGAAGTTGTTAATTGGTCACATGATTGATCACTGTTTTGGATAGATATCACTCTATCTCTCATCCTAGACATAATCTCTGATTCGTTTGCCATATAGAAAACCTTATCGACTTAGCAAACACGAAGATTAGCCTCTGATTTGAACTTTCCTTAGGTTCTTCATCTATTCTGTGGAATTTTGTCGTCGTGAGCAACATCTCAAATACGTCGTCAATGGTCTCTATCCATCATTTTAGAAAGGTACGCATGATCGATCCTTTTCAGTTTCGTCATTCAACTTATGTTTAAGTCAGGAATTCAAACACTACACTTTGGAAGATTTAGTTTATGATTTAGTGTTTGATTCTATTGATTCTGGGTTTGGAAGATTTTGAGCTTTCTTTAACTAATTTTGGGTTTGGTTTTTGAAGGAGATTGAAGTGGATTCAACGACAAGGAGATTGAAGGTATGCATTTTTCAAAGATTGATGTGCTACTGATTTGTTATATTTCTACTATTTTGATCAGTTCTATAATTATTTGGTTGGCCAGTCTCTCTTAATCTCTCTTTTTAGTTGTGATATGTTGCATGCCGTTATAATTTGTATACATGTGTAATTCCACAAGTGTACTCTAAAATCAGGGTATGTTTTTCCTTGGTTTTGCAAAGACAATGAATTTTCTTGTTTCATATATCTTAACTGCTTTGCATTTTTATGATTTTGATGATAAAAACATGTTGATGGTGATGTGTATTGTTTCCAACTTTGATTTGAAAGTCATATAGACCCAACTACAAGGTCGATGAAAGAGCTACTACAAATTTATCTGATTTTTGTTCATATAGTATGTTTTTTTCCCTCTAGAATTTTTTTTCTTCATTTCATTGGGTTTGTAGGTATGGTATTTGAGTCCCAATTGCTATGTTCCCTCTCTCCTTCCTCACAGGCCCCGCCTCCCACCCCAATTCCCCTCTTCTATCTTATCAAGAGGTGCGAGTGAGGGAATATGTTGAAAAATGTCTTCTTCTTTTTTCCTTACTAAGTGTCTTTCGCTAATTCAACTTCAGATTTGATCCATTGAAGCTACTACATATTTTGAGGGGGAAAAGACTGATGTGCATGGAGACTAGGTACAACGAGACCAGTTTGAATCCATGGTCTGTATGCTATAGCCTATATCCCTGAAGTTGAGAAGTCTATGCAAAGGGTTCCTCCTAGAAAAATTTTCAAAATAGAGGTAAAGGCTCAAACTTCACTAATTTGGTAATAATGAGTCTCTACTTCTTTTTCACTCTCTCCCAGGAGTTTGATGTCTCCATTGAGTATTACTGGGCTCCTTTTATTGTGGAGTTGATTTCAAATCATGCAACGAAATATACTATACCAAAAAGGTGGGTGTTGCCCGACAGTATAGCTTAACATGGCAAGCACTAGGATGGAGTAGATATTTTGGTATTTGAGAGCTATGTATGGTAGATGCACAATCCTACAATAAAGTCTATGTGAGTGGCATCTACATAGGGAATGAATTCTACATTTTAGTATGAGCAGAGAATGAGATTCGGCTTTTAGAGCTATGTATTAATTTGCTGGGTTGTGTGTTAACCCTCAGATGTGGATCACCATATGATGTCCAAGAATATAATATGCCTATTGCATTTAAGTTGGCATTACAGACTTGGGCATAATGGTTAGAATGATGTACCAACCCAGAAAGGCAAGAGGTCTTCTTCATGAGTATATCTCCAACACATCTATGGTGAGTTTTACTCGAAACACATATAAAATGAAGCATAAGGAAAAAAAACAAAACATAACAATTTGTTCTTTAGGAGCTGGGAATGGTGGTCTGGAAAGTGATGAAAACTGCTACAATGAGTCCTACCCAATTCAAGGTTCATACTGGGGCACTTTCTTTTAAGTATAAGGTATTGGATTTGATTAAGCTATGATGTCGTTTATTGCAATTTAAGCACTTTAAATGAATTAATGTTATAGCTTCAGGTTTGTTTAACATGATAGACTGGGAAATACATAGTTTTATAGTTAGATTTTAGTGGTCTTTGCTCTCTATTTAAATACATGTTTGAGAAACCATTTGCATTTGTTTTAAGTGCTTGCTTCAAGCTTTTGATATATATATTTTGGTGGAATTGTATCTGTATTTCATTCGTTAAACTTAGACTTAAAGTTGGGGTTTTGTACTGCTCATACTGTTTTTTTTTTATATTTCTTGACCTCTCATTCTTCCAGTAAATTTATGTATAACCATGTTTATATTCAGCAGTTGGTGTCTTCATAGAAGTTGTTGGAGACCTATTCATGATCATGCCAGACCTAGAATCACTACCAAATGAGTTTTATGATTTTTCAAAGTCAGGGGTCTGCACAAGTTAAATTGATTTTATGAGTTTCTGACCTTGTGCCCTTTTCGTTTAAATTGTACTTTTGTGTTCATAACTTGAAGTAGGTGTTTTAATGAAAGTCGTAGAAGACATGTTAGGTCGTTGAAGTCTTTGATTCATTATAAAAGAATTTTTCTAGATTTACTTATGAATGTCCAAAGTTCAGGTTATGCTGTTGCTTTTCTACGACATATACAAATATTATAGTACTCTTTCACTATATACAACTATTAGAGCATATTTGTTACTTGGATTGGACTGGATTGCTTAGCTTATTTTCAAAAAAAAAATATTATCCTGTGTTTGGTGTTGTCAGGGATTAAGATTAATGAGCCTATGCAATCCCGAAAGCTCTCTCGTTCCTTCTTATGGAAGGAGCCCAAAAATCTCATCCATACATAAGCCAACCTTTCTCTTATAGTACTCTTTGACTTAGTTCAATGACCATTGAAGGAACTGACGTCAATGCTTGCTTTGCTAAAGATGTAAATGGAGTAGGATTATCAGCTCTTAGTTTATGATGAGAGTGGGAGAGGTGAATGGTAGAAAGGACAAAAGGGCTTTGTGTTTTATTGTTAAGAGAAAGTCATCTATATCCATGCTCTAAACCCTAGACATACTGTACATTATGAATTGGTTAATATCTTATCATATTTATCATTTCAGATTAATCTGGGCATTTAAGGAAAAGAGAACCGCACAAAGTTCTAGATATCAGTAGATAGATCTATAGGAGGATCTAGCATCGAGGATAGACAATTGAAAATTATGATTCATAATTGCTGCATCCCTTTCTGAAGTCCACGGTAAGTTGCAAACAAAGGAAAATATAAATTGTCATATTTGAAGTACTTTTGAAAAAATAAATGACATTGAGTTTTTCCTTTTGCTAGGAGATTGCTCTATGATGATGACCGTGGTGTTGCAGAAGTTCTAAACATAACTATATGCATCCAGATGACTGCAAATGACTAATACATAGTAAGATCACTTGAACCATCCATTCACAACAGTCCACTATCAAGATGTGAATCTCTTAATTGATTTTTCTCTTGATTTTGATTTATTGTCTTTTAATATGGTCTAATTGATCTAGGAATAGTAGAATTATATGACCCAATTGTTATGTTCTTTGGTATGGGTTGACTCTACTTACGTGTATTCAAAGCTATTGTACAAGTATGTGACACCAAAATCGAAAAAGGGGTGCAACACACACTTGCAGTTCAGAGTAAGCTTTACAAGTGGATATATAACAGGTGTGTATGTTTGTGATGTAGTCACACACCTTGCAGATAATTTGGTGTATTTACTCAACAATGCCAAGGGGGCAACTATTAGTGATGTGAGTCCAAGTAATTACATAATATAAAGATGAAGTAGCAAACTAGGCTTATATCGTTTTATTCTTGAACTTATATATGCTTAATTAGTCTCTCTTTGTTAATCAAGTGAATGTATCAATTATAACTAATATACATATATATATGTGACAGACTGTGAAGAAGGTAAGACTTTTCACCCAGGGTCTTCATCTTCGTAGTCATGATTTTCTATGATTTCATTTATGTTATGTTTGATTGTACTGTATTCTGTAACCTAAAAGTGCTCTTATTTATGAATCTTTTTATGTTATATTTGATTCATTTCAATCGATTTTGTTTGATTTTTTTGCGTTTTATTTATGAGATCAATAAATTTTTACATTTTAATTTAATGATTATATTTTGACTTCATACTAAATTTTGTTCAGCTTTCATCTTTTTCTTTATGCCGTAGAATATAGCACTTGATACCAAAAATGTTACACAACAAAGTTTATTTATTTTCATTTCTACTTAATTAGGTATATCCGAAAAAAAACTGTTGTACTTCGTTGAAAAAAGCGCAGGCTTCTACCTGGTATAACTCAAACATTGAAATCTTATTACATATATTGTCACGTGCATAAGCCAGTGATTTATATCAAGCTAGCTAGGGCTCTTAATTAAAATTCAAGTAGTAGTACAAAGTTGAGCCCCATTTGAGTTGTAAATGGTGCAGCCGATCAGGGACGGAACCAGGATTCTCGGTGAGGGGGGGCCTAAACGAAAAGATTAAAAAATAAAAATAATATTAATTTAAATAATTCAAAATATTAAAATAGTGCTTGTAAAATACTATCTATTACAAGGGTAATTTTCCTCGACGGGGTTTCATATCCTGAAAACGTTTCATAATAATTTCATCGTCAATAGTAAGAACAGTGTCTTTCTCAATATAAGAAATCAAACAATCATTCATCAACTCATCACTCATTCTGCTGCGTAATCGATTCTTCACAATATTCATTGCAGAAAATACTCTCTCCACGCTTGATGTTGTAACAAGTAGAATCAATGCCAATGTCACAAGCCGGTAAACTAGCGGATATGTTCTATCTTTCCTTCGATGAACCATTTTCTCTGCAAGCTCAGTAATTCCTTTCAAATCGGAAAACTCAACGTTGAAACGCATGTCTACTATATAGTTCTCAAGTTGATCATCTAGTACCTCTATCTCATGTTCAGAAAAATCTCGTGGATAACACTGGGCAAAATGTTGTAACTTTTCTTTATCAAAAGCCGAGAATGAGTTACTTGGGTTCAAACTTGACATACAAATAAGCAGCTTTGTGTTCTTCTCGTTGAATCGATCACCTAACTCTTGAAGTTGTTTATCTATGATAACATAGAATAAATCAACACAATAATGATGCAAGTTTGTTATCACCTGAGCATTTCGCTTTGATTTCCTGTAGGTTCAAATCTATCCTCCATGCTTATAACTCTTATTTGATGCTTCTCACACAAAGAAGAAACTTGTATGAGTAATTCATCCCATCCGTTCTCCCTCAACGTCTGTAATCGCTCGTTGCATACATTAACTAAGTTCATAGCATTCACAATATCTTGATCTTTTCTCTGCAATGCTTTTGACAAATCATTTGTAATTCCGAGTATTTTTCTCATCAGGTATAGGCTAAATATGAAATCATATGATTGCATATAATTCATCAGGACCCTTGCTTCTAGTTTCTGAACAGAACTTGCTCCCCCATCAATCCTTATAACTTCCAATACTGCGATCACAGATTTGAACATTCTAAATAAGCTAATTAATGTATCATAATGAGAGCTCCATCGTGTATCACTAGTTCATTTAAGACTACTTTCCTGGTTTAAGCCTTGTCCACTTGAAAGCTCATGATTATTTAAGGCCTCTAGAATGTCATCACCATGTTTTTCTCTGAGAATATCTCATCTTTTGGCCGATGCTCCAACAACATTGACCACGTTAGCAACTAATTCAAAAAAGTCTGAAATATCTGTGTGATTCTTTGCCACGCCAACAAGAGCTAGTTGCAGCTGATGAGCCAAACAATGAACATAAAATGCAGATTCATTCTCCTTCAAAATAAGTGCTTTCAAACCATTTAACTCGCCTCGCATATTACTTGCTCCATCATAACCTTGACCCCGCAATCTAGAAATGCTTAATCCATGTCTACAAAGAAAATCATCAATAACTTCTTTGAGAGTTGCAGCATTGGTATTAATAACATGTTCAATCCCCACAAAACGCTCAATTACTTTACCATTATTCACATAACGAAGTATAATGGCCATTTGCTCCTTTGAAGACATATCTCGAGATTCATCAACGAGAAGGGCAAAGAAAGAATCACCAATTTCACTAGCAATAGTAGTGGATATTTCAGCTGAAATAGCACTTACAATATCCTTTTGAATGTCAGGTGATGTCAACTTCAAATTTTCTGGAGCATTCTTGAATGTAACGGCTTTGAAATCCTCATTATAACCACACAATCATTCCAAAATTTCTAAAAAGTTTCCTCGATTATAAGAACTTTCTTACTCATCATTACCACGAAATGGAAGCCCTTGTTTTAGAAGAATTCTTACAACACCAATCGATGCACTTAGGCGAGTACGGTAGTCAATTCGATCTTGATCTGTATATTTTGCCAAAATAATCTCAATGTATTGTTTTTGGTTTGATAAAGCATCACAATTGCTCGCAGCCTGATTATGAGTAATATTTGATTCTCCAAAATGTGATATCAGCATTTGCTTCTTCTTCCAATTACTGAATCCATGACCGGCACCAACAAAAGTTTCACCACCGCTTTGTTCTCCAACAACTGGTTTGAAAAGATAACAACATAAACAAAATGCAGCATCCTCTTTAATACTAAACTCTAACCAATATGGAAATTCAATAAACCAATCACGAATAAACCTTCTTTTCTTCTTTTGTCCTCCAAATTCCGTGAAAGGAAAAGTATGATTTTTAGGTCGACAAGGGCCTTATTGTAGATAATATTTTCGAATTTCTTCTTGAATGTTAGGATGATAACTTGAAATTGGCGGGCGTTTAGCGGGATCTGATGGATACTTTTCTGTAATATCTTCAGCACGAGACTTTTTCAGATTGTTACTATTCTTCTTTTGAATTTTCATGGGTGGTTGCTCATCTGATGTTGGAGTAGAAGAAGAGGGTTTTTCTTTTCTTTTGAAGTATCTCTCCATATCTAATAAACTTAATAAAAATGATTGTATTTTAATCTCAGGTACGGTAGAGCTTTTATAAAGAAAAAAACCATAAAATCTTAAACCTGGTAACAGATTGAATCCTAATTGACCTAGTATTTGGATTTTATTATTGAAATATAATATAATAATATTCTTACAAAGTTGTCGGATTGAATTGTCAGTAATTGAAGTTTAGATATACTTTAAATAAATTATAATATTTATATTATATAATAATAATAATATACTAATATTTTTTTCTACATTAATTCAGGGGGGTCCAGGCCCACCCTGACCCCCTAATACCTCCGTGCCTGCAGCCGATGGCAGGGGCCATGCAACAGTTGCAGGGTGGCGAAATATGGTGTCTTTCCAAGTCATATAGGCTCCGGGTAGCAGAATAGAGGGCATATTTTGGGCTCCGCCTCGGTTAGATTATTTTCAAGTAGAATTGAACCTGCATGTATATCATCCAAAAACTTGAAAATCATACAAACAAATTTCTTAATTTCTAATGTAATGATAGGATTTCAAATCATTTTTTTCCTTCAATTCGTCAAATTTACATTTCAAATTTCTTTGATCACTAATATATATGTATGTGCTTAATTATGTACTTTAAAACACAAGATTATTTATACAATGGAAACAATAAATTGTAACGATCCACGAGAGCGAGGGATATTACCACAAACAAAGAGAAGAACTATTCCACCAATGCTCTTGTTGTTGACCATGTTTTGCTTGAAGTGATCTATAAGGCTGGAAAGACAGACCTATTTATAAACATTTGAAGGAAGTTTATATCTCATACGGAGTTACGTACTCGTCTACTTTATCAAAACCCAATCGTATGTTGTGTTAAAAAAATATTTTATTAAAAAAATAGAAAATATTCAAAAAAATATATTTAAAGTATGTAAAACACAATTTAAAAATATAAAATACAATTATACCCATGCACATGATCACATTTGGATGGAATCTATCACAATTGACGGAGATGGTGCAAATCGACTGTTGTTTCCAAGATGAGGAGACAAAAGTTCGTAATTAATAATTTATGATGTACATTAAAAATTGTATCTAAGTTTAGGAAGCTTTTCGGCTATTTTGTCCCAAAAAATGTGTTGGTTGAATTTTACATTAGCTTTCTCTCTTATGTGCAAATGACATACTATTTTACTCATGTAAATATACATACACATTAATAGACGGCACATTATTATAGAATCCCACTAACAAATTCATTAAAATTGATTGGACATATTTATGTGGGATGATAAAAAGGATATGAATTTATAATAAACAAGATTAAAATAATTGAAAAATAAATTTAGTGATCAACTAACAAATAAAAAATCCTGAGCATTTAGAATTGGTCAAAGGGGTCAAGGTATTATGCTTCTTCGTTCACCATCTAAATTCAAATTTGCTCAACTCCGAAACCTGATATCGTTGTAGTAAAAAAGTAGACAAAAAAAAATCATAGTTTCATAAAGAGAAAAACCAACAACCAAACCTTTCCGGGCTAACATTTTTCATCGGATCTCACCATATCGGACACCATTGATACAATCTCGCCTTTTTTTCCTCTACCCTCGTTCTCAATGCTTGGGTGGTGCGCTGCCTCAGGCCTCACATGCCTTTATCCTTGGCAAGGTTCTCTCACCAAAACCAATTGATATGTATGATTTCAAGGACCAATTTTGGCGAGTTTGAGTCCCAGAGAGGCCACTCAAAATTCAAGAAAGACACATGGGGTGTTTCTGTTCACTTTTGCTGGCAATCGTGAAAAGAAGCGGGTTCTTCGTGGTGGTCATTGGCACTATAAGAAGGCATCGCTAGTTATTTTTGTAACGACCCGATTCTACTCATATATTGTAAAATCACTCAAATATTCACATAAATCTAATAACTACTTGACTAGGATTAAACTGCGCAAAATCGAGTCGAAAACCTTATTGATAAACACATCGAGTTGGTTCGGTAATTATTCGCCATCTCGGGTCGTCTATAGGCGACTTCTTTTGACTTGGTAAAGACACCAAATGATGTTGTAGTTCAACGAAAAAAAGGATCTTGGCTAGTCATCCGTTGGGGTCAAGGTATAAGCCTAAAGATGAGGTGGTGCTTGTGCACTATTGGTACTGGCTTACTTACATCTTTTTGAATTGCATGATTCATGGATGATGTCATATCTACCACAATTATGTACATATAGGTGTGTGAGTGTGTCCATCTTCATTCTCATTAAGATGCAAGTAAGTTTGACATTTATCAAGATTAGCGTTTTAAAGATAAGTATTAGCTTTGATTTATTTTCTTTTCTCTTTTCTCTTGTTTTGAGTTAGAGATGTCAATCAGTTGTCTTTGTACTATTTCAAGCCTAGAAAGTCTTTTAATAAACTAAATGATATTAAAAAGAAGTACTGCGTATTTTGCTTAGTAATATAAATTATGCAAAGATTCATATTGCACAAAGAGCCCAAATAAAAACATGCATTCATGCTATATGTATATATATTGAAGTCATATAACCAAGACATTGTAGTCCTTATTACATATATGCATCAACCAGTAATTTTAATCACGCTAGCTTAGGACACGATGATCATACGTACGGCTCCCAACTATAATATTCAAGTTTTAGTACAGAGTTTAGTTCCATCAAAGTCGTAAATGGAGCAACCGACTGCAGGAGCTAGGCAACAGTTGCAAGATGGTTTAAGTTTCCCCGAAGAAGGGCAAATCATATAAGCCCCGTAGCAAAATTGAGGGCATGCCTCAGTTGGATTCATTCCCAGTAGGATTGAACCTGCATATATATATCATCCCACAATTAAGCAATGTGGCAAACACATTTCTTAATTTCAATTTCTATCGAGTTTTATGATATATAGAGTATCAAATCATTTAACTTCTTCTTTCCCACAAATATGTATATCGAATTTCTTCAATCACATATACTTTAAAACGCAAAAATTATTACAATAAAAGCAATATATTTTGGAAAAATTCAAAGAGACGTGGGATCGTACCGCAAACAAGGAGAAGAACTATAGCACAAATACTCTTATTGTTGGCCATGTTTTGCTTGAAGTGATAGATGAGGCTGGGAAGACACGCCTATTTATAGAAAATTAAAGAAACTTTATATGTTCTATCATATGTTCTATTGTGAATCGACCATTATGATCATGGTCCAGCTACAAATTAGACAAAGAAAGTCAAGCCTTTTGATCCTTAGGTGGTGCCTTTGAATTTAGACACACTAGGTGGGATAGGAGGCCTGCGGGCGTGCGGCGACCTTTTAGGCAAGGCCGGCCCTTAGATCTGAAATTAGGCACAAGTCTAAAGCCCCCACTCATAAGGGCTAAAATTTGTGATTTATATTTCTATTATGGTTGATCTTTATTTATCAAAATTAAAAAGTGAAATGTTTTATCTCGATAGTTTGTTTTATCAATCCGAACTTGATTGATCGGAAAATCAATCTGGACAAGGGCATATACATATATATAAAGGCTTTAGAAACCCTAGGCGGCCGACTTCCCAAATTTCACCATTAGCTCGTTCGATGGTATCTTGAATTTAGGTGACCTTTGGATTGCTGGTGCCGCTGGATTTGTTATCGGACGAGCATTGAGTTGCTGGAGTTTCTTAGGGGTTGGGATCTGCTTTGGTTTTTGTGGGTTTGGTTCTAGTAAGGGGTTTAGGGTGCTTTTATTTCGTGCGTATTGCAACGCTTGAATTGGCGACTATTGTTGATGGTGGCACTTGACTTTCATCTGGAGTATTCGTTCAA
Organism: Geum urbanum; assembly: GCA_946800695.1. NCBI lineage: Eukaryota > Viridiplantae > Streptophyta > Magnoliopsida > Rosales > Rosaceae > Geum > Geum urbanum. The sequence continues at coordinate 5,529,531 of OX327013.1, read as the reverse complement.
CTCTGAGGAGATGAGGTGTTAGTGGCGTGGATTGGGTGACTGGTCGCGGCGACAGATCTAGTCATCGTTGGTGGCTGGTTGTTTTTTTGTGGAAGGAGTGGTTTCGTCATCATCATGGAGGCGAGGTGGTGGTGTATTACGCAGTGTACGTACGACGTGTGGTGTTTGCCCACTCTCTTTCTGTTGGGTTGAATTTAGGGCTGGGCACAAATCCCGCAAATTCCGGTCCCATCCCGATCCCGGCGGGATTTGAAACTAAAAATGTTCATCCCGTCCCGTCCCATCAGAAAAACAACGGGACGGGACGCGGGACTGAAATTTCCCATCCCGTTAGGTCCGTCCCGTCCCATATATAAATTTAAATTGATCTTGACTGTTGATTTTAATTTTGTATTGCTATGTTTTTAATCTTGTATTGCTATATTTTTAATCTTGTATTGCTATGTTTTTAATTTTCTTCTTTTCTTGTTAAACTTATGATATGTGAACTTGTGTAACAGATTATGGATGTTATTCTTGTTATGTTTGATATTATTAGGTTATGGATTGTGACTTATGAATGTAAGCAAGTTGTGTAATTGTAATTAGATCATATATACATGTTGTGATTTATGAATGTAAGCAAATTTTTCTTCTTTTTTGTTTCCAATTTTGTGGTGGGATTGAGCCCGTCCCGTCCCGATCCCGTCCCGTCCCATGTGGGATTGGGCCCGGCGGGATTTACTCTCAAAATGCAAGGCCCGTCCCGATCCCGTCCCGCGTGTAACAACCAGGACGGGACGTGGGATGACCTCAATCCCGTCCCATGCCCAGCCCTAGTTGAATTTGTTTGGGTCGGGTTGGGCCTCTCTCTATCGGCTTCTCTAGGCATATCCAGACACAAGGTGTATTTCGAGGCCTTGTGTTTTGAGGTTTCAAGCTCATCTTTCCTATCGACTTTACATGATTTTCGAAAGAGTTACATTAACATACCATAATTGTGTACTTAGGTGTTAATGATACTTATATAGTTTGAATTTTATCTAGTTTATTAAGAAAATGAGCTTGACGGATGTTGAGCTTATCAAATTTAAAAAGAAATACTTGTTTTTGTAAGTATTTTAATATATGACTTATTTTACACAGACATCTCTCAATTATCTATGTACTTCGTCAGCATGTTTATCTTACATTTTTTCCCCATAAAACAATATATATATATATATATATATAATATTTCTGAAGTACATTTTGCCTAAAGAAACTAATAAGCAACTGAAAATTTATAAAAGAATTGGAAGTCAACAAAAAGCCCAGTGGGAAGCTAGTACAATGATTCGGCCTAACAAATTGGGTGTACTTTTAGAGTGCAGCTAGCCCACAAATGTGTGTAGGTTGAATTTTGCATAAGCTTTCTTTTCCATGTGCAAAACACGTGTTACTTTTCTTATGATCATGTATATGCATATTAGTGGATGATCACATTATAGAATCTCCCTAATAAATCCATAGTAATTGATTGAACCTATTTATGTGAAATGCTAAGGAAAAGATAAGGATTTACAAGAAAAGAGATTAATTTTTTTTTTAAAAACAACATAAACGAGAATTTTAAAAAAGTACAACATATTCAAGTTTAGTAATATAAATCATACCAAATCTTCAGATTGCATTGCACAAAGAATCCAAATGGAAACATGCATGCTATATATTGATTGAAGTCATATATCCAAGACATTGTTGTCCTTATTACATACATGTATATATAAACCCTATATAAACTAGTAATTTTCACCACCCTAGCTTAAGACACGATGATCATCCGTAACGATTTTCAACTATAATATTCAAGTTTGAGTACAGACTTTAGTTCCATCAAATAACTTGTAAATGGCACAGCCGACCGCAGGAGCTACGCAACAATTGCAAGGTGGTTTAAGATGTGTCTTCCCTGGAGAAGGGCAAGTCATACAAGTTGCTACTTCGACGTAACAAAGTTGAGGGCATGCCTCAGTTGGATTCATTCCTAGTATAGGATTGAACTCGTATATATATGTCCTTTCATTAAGTTATACTTATTTTTGGTCATTTTCAGGTATAAGACATTACACAAACTTTTCAATTATATTTTAACATCTCAACCGTCTAATTCTTAGGTCTATATGAGTAGATGATTCTTATAAACTTCAATTCCAGTTTTGAATACCTTAACGATCACTATTTTGGCTGAAAATTTACATGTTTGATCTACACATTAAGACCTAAGATCTGAACGATGGAGATGTTAAAATGTGATCAAAAAGTTTGTGTAATACTCTATACCTGAAAATGACTTTAAAAATGTATACCTTATTGGAAGGGTCTTCTCTCTCTCTATGGCATTACACAAACTTTTCAATCACATTTTAAAATCTCTACCATCCAATTATAAAGTCTATATGAGTAGATCATTCATGTAAATTTTCAGTCATAATGGTGATCATTAAGGTATCGAACTAGATTAAATCAAGGGACGAACCAAATATGTCAAACTTGAACCGTTCATACTTATAAACTTCAATTGAATTTTTAAATACCTTAACGATCACCATTTTGGTTGAAAAATTATAGGCTTAATCTACACATTATGACCTAATATCATAATTGTGAAGATGGTAAAATATGATCGAAAAGTTGGTGTAATGCTATATGCCTGAAAATAACCAAAAAAAGACATACCTTAGTAGAAGGGTGTTGTGTGTGTGTGTGTGTGTGTGTGTGTGTGTGTGTGTGTGTGTGTGTGTGTGTGTAATAACTCGAACCAAAATCTACGTATAAATCAGCACGAAATAGAATTATCGTGAATTAGTAGTATCGCGTGGGTTTTTAACGACTTTTTCATCAAGCATGGATTTGTATTGACTTCCTTCATGAGAATCGTTGAGTATTTAATTCTGAGCTCATGTGAATTTTCGGGGAATTTTTTGGATAAGCAAGCTATGTTTTATCAAATTTTGAAGTCGGTTGGTGAAAATATTTAAAAGTGTTATTTTTATTGCTAATTTTATTGTGAGTGTCCGATCTTGATCAAAAAAAATTTTAAACCGTTGATTTGGGATGGTATGTGTACGATATATATACGGTATAAATACGAGATATTAATGGAAAGTTTCCATTTTGGGAATTATGGGTTGACCCGCGTTGACCACGGGTCAAACCAACCTGTTTTGCCACCGAATTTTCTCGTCGGCGGTGTACCTTATTCCGGCCATCTTTGACCGTGATTCTTTGATGAAAGTTGTTGCACTTGGTTCCCTCTTTCTTTTGATAGGTGGATCACCGGGATTTGTGGCCGGAGAACGGCGGTGAAGGGCCACGAAAACCGGCCGAAACCGGCCAGAATCGGCGACGTTGGTGGCTGCTCAAAACGGCGACGATGAGGGTCGAATCCATAGGGGTTTTGTAGCCCTTAGAATGGTGAGTTGAACCCATGTAGTATTGGGCCTTGCCGCGGCCGGTGGTGGCCGATCAGAGAATGAAATTTCGGCAAGGTTTTTGAACTTCACGGTGAGATTTCGATGTTTTCCGGTTAGAATTGGGCTTAGCATTTAACTACAAAGTTGTTGGGATTTTCTTGGGCTTTCCAATGATGTATAATTTGCAGGTTTTGGTGCGATGGGATTCTGGCGGTGGCGGTCCACGGCCCCACGCGCCGCCATGCTCGGCAGAGTTCCGACGATGTGTAATTTTCGACAAGTTTTATGTCGTTTTGCTAGTTTTCGCGTGCCGAATGCAATGGTGAGCTTTATTTTCGGTTATAACCTTGATAAATTTGGCCGAGTATTTAATCGGACAAATATCAGTTTAATTCACGACAATATTAAAGGACGTTTTGATTATCCGTTTATTTTCGAGTCGTTTGATATTCGAGATTTTTTTGCGACGCTTAAAAGTGAGAAATTATAGGGAATTGAATTCAGAATTTGGTTGAGTCAGTAATTAAACAGGAATTACGTTATTTGAGTATACGAGATTCTTGATGTTATTACTCAACAGATTACGATCTTAGATATGCAGTATGAACCTCGATGATCAGATATTAATTTTAATCATGGTTTCAAGATCTTAAGTTAGCTGGTGTGCCAGATGAATAAGTGTGCCGTTTGGTAGGTTTCAGCTTTGTAATTATCCCGGAAAATGCTGTGAGTGGACATTTTAATTTCATATTTATTTGCGAGTCTTTAGTATGACTTGGTAGTTATGCATTTATAGTTATGAATTTTAATTTGGAGGCATATGCATGATTTGATTTACATTGAGCATAGTCACAGTGTTACATCGATGCATTAGCTTCTCGACTGATCCCCGAAATGCTCCGGAAGTGTCCAAGAGGGACCCCGGGTTTTCCAGAAGTGTCCGAGAGGGACCCCGGGTTTTCCAGAAGTGTCCGAGAGGGACCCCGGGATTTACAGATGTGTCCGAGAGGGATCCCATGATTTACTCATTACCCAGGAGGGCTAGTAAACTTGACCTAGGCAGTATTGGACTTGTGGTCAGATGACCCGAGTCGTTGCCTCCACATATTTTACAGTGCCCAGGTGTACCTGGATGTTTATTTTCAGAGTTACATTATTTTCATGTACATTATATATGAAAGGCATATTATTTACAGTTTCAGTTAAAAAGTGAATTATTATTTTCGTCCACCCACTCTAACAGTTTTTATGACTTTATGTGCCTTTTTCCTGGGCTTTTCGGTTTTATTTTCCCAGATTGCAATATGTATCATGAGGGTGTTGGATGTCGTCGAGGGCGTCGAGTTCACTATTTCACCAGTCAATTCCTTCAGCAATAGGTTCCAACTCACTGTCAGTATGTCTCTTGTGTTATTGAAGTCACTCTGGATATTTGTTCAGTAGGATCGTCTTGTGAGACTCTTGTGAATAGGTGTCACTCGTATAGTTGTCGAGTTGAGTTTCTTTGCATGTGAATCAGTGTATTTACTAGAAGTATGTTTACCAATTCCGAATAATGTATCAGGTTTAATTCCAGTCTTATATTAAGAAATCCGGATGGACATCGGTAGTCCACGGTATTATTTTTGGGTTTATCTGCGGAGTGTCAGTTTTCCTTGCAGCTTTTTGGATGTCTCTTTCATAATTATGTCCAAATTTTCACCGAAATTCGTAGATGAGGGTCCGTTGTTAGGGCTTGATTCTAGATTACTAGATAATCTAGGGTCGGGTCCTTTCTGTTTGGTATCGGAGCATTACGTTACAGATTCTGTAGACTCTTCTGGTCTAGTCAGTACAGGCATTTGAGAACGTACGACACTTCTGGAAGGATAGCCCGACCAGTTGGCGGATGCTCATTATTCCAAGTGTTGTGCTTTGTCAAATGTTTAGAGTCTCCTAGCTGATTTGGTTTGTGACTTCTTTTAGTGACCTGTCAGTTTTGGACTCGATAGTCAGTCAGTTGGTACGCCTCAACACCCAGTTTATCTGCATGATACACAAACTTTAGTTTGATTATGCGTGATTTGATTGCACGCATGATGCCAATATTGTGAGTGGATTTTGAGAATTACTTTGTAAAATTACTTTTGTAAGAACAATTTCTTTTACATACTCCCATAACCCTGTGGCTAGCGAATTTTGGCTAGTGGGATTGGTCGAGTTTGATCGTTTGTGATCTCAGTTGATTTCTAAGCAGAAAATTGTAGTAGTTGCTGGTATATTGTTGGACCATATAGTTTATCAGTGGTAGGGTATTGCAAAAAAAATGAAGCTTTCACTCAGTGGTTAGAGTATCGCGATCGTTTCACCTGCTTGGCCCGAGTTGGCACCAAATCCCAACAAGACAGGGAAAGTGAAGTGTTGAGGTTTTGAGCAGAGTTTGCAGTTTGATGTCGCTCTGTATCTATCAGATATAATACATGTTGATTTAAATAGTTGTCAGTATTGCAGTTTGATGCAAGGTTAGATGTCAATCTGTGTGAGGAGAAACTCAATGATTTGATGGTAGTGTACTTCGTCAAAGTCCTCGGTGTGGGGAAGTTTGAGCATTTCAGTTTGCAATATTTCTTCAGGCATGGAAGCTCACATTCCTACTCCTAGTGTATGTTGTCCGACTCATTTTTTTTTTGTGAGTAGGGAAGAGTTAAATCTGATGGTGAGCATTAGGAGCTAGTATCAGTGAAATCAGCAGCTATTAAATTACCCTTCTGTACGCGGAGATTTCTCTTTTGTGGAAGATGCCACAAGTATTTTCGTGGACAGTGTCCTTTTAAGATTTAAGTTATTTTTGTTGTGCCAGTTGAGTTACTTTGGGTGGGTGTGTTCACATTGGGACCCCTCAGGTGGAGTTTTGGTGTAGAGCGCTTATAGTGATTCAGGGAGCCACTTCAGAGGTTAGAGCCGCACCGCCACCAAGACAGTCAGTTTAGCAGGATCAGAGGTTGTGAGGATTGGATAGACTAGTCGAGCCGATAACATTATATAGCTTTTGGAAAGGTGGAATATCTCTATCAGTGATCGTCACTGTGAAGCAGCGGAATACTGTGTAATGGTGTACATCATATTTAGCAAACGATGTAAATACTTGTGTTTCCCTCCTAATTTTGAAGAAATTGCAGTAGTCAGGGAATATCCTGATGTCTGTTCTGAGGAATTATTTGGTCTTCCTCTATTACGAGAAATTACTGTTATGTATGAGTTTTCTTTTCCCGGTATATGTCTCATTACGTAGGCGTTGTACCAGATGATTTCATTTGATCGTGTGATGTCTGTCGGTAGCTGAACTGAGTTATTGTGAAGAGCAATTATCCACCATTTTGTTGTGATGGTTGGTTAGATAATTCGAAAGGAGCTTCAGTATTGCTTAAATTTGATTTTCAATCGTGTTTCGGTCGATGTAAATTTCTGGTGATGTAGTTTGTTTTACTGAACGTATCTGGTTCTAAATAAGTATAATGAATCGTGTATAACGAGCATATTTAGGCGAATTCGTTATCGACTGCATTGGCGACATTTTAGTTTATTCCCATGGATGTATAGTAGCAGGTGAGATATCAGATTTATTATCGATGGCTTTGTGAGAACTCTAGCTGTATACCAGATTTAGTAAGTACATATTCTGATTTGTGGTACAAGATTTCTCGGCCATGTATTATTAGTATGCATGTTGGTGTTGACCCAGATAAGATTGATGTGGTATTGAAATAAAGCAGATCAGTGAGTGTAGTAAATATTAGAAGCTTTTTGGGTTTGAGCTGGTTGCAATTGCCGTTTAATACAGGATTTTCACGTAAGTCCCCGTGGAAGAGAGTTAAGTTTAATTGATCAGAAACTGGGAAACATTTTAGTTGTATATCAGGTTTAGTGAGCACAAGTTTTATGTTAACAGTGTTAAACTCATGGGCCATGTGTTATTAGCAAGGTATGTCAGTGTGGACCCGGATAAAGTTGAAAATGTGTTGACCTGGAGTAAACTTATTAACGTGGCAGTTATTCGGAGCTTTCTGTGGTTAGTTTGTTTTTATCGCCGAATTGTGTTAGAATTTTTACATATTACAGCGCTACTGATCTCATTGTTAAGAAAATAATTTGATTTAAATGGTGTCGGTCTAAAAATGAAAATTCGAAGAACAAGTTAATTTCAGCTTCAGTGTTGACTTTGATATGGTTAGTGGGAAAGTTAAATTTATAGCTGATGTATTTAGCTAGAAATCAGGTGTCACATTATTGCGTATTCAGGAATCGCGAATACTACTTCAGTTAGAAATACGTGTTAGAAGTGTTTTCTTTTATATCGCAGTTTTTTAGCCAGAGGTTTTGTTATTAATTCCTGGTTCAATCAGTTTCTTCTTATTTGAGTTCGTGAACTCCAGAATTGTGATTTTTCTTTAGTAAATTGTATGATGGTGAATCGCTTGATTTCTTGCAGATGAGATTGTTGTTATATAAAGGCAGTTTTTGTTTATCAGTTAAAGATCAGCCGAAAACATAAGATTCCCGGTGAGGCTTGTTGCTTGATTTCTGTTGGGCATTCTAAAGTATATAATGTATCAAACCTTGAAGCAGTCTTATGGGTAGCAGAACGCTAGGAATTTTTAGACTTGTAACAGCGTGTGTTAGGTGGAAGCAGGTTATTATAGTTTGTCTATAACTTTCACGTATGGTCAAGAGCATACCGGCATTCAGTTAATTGTGAATTTTCTTACGAAGATTTCTTAATTTAGTTCAGTCACAGAGAAAACCTTTCATGAATTATTTGGCTCAGTTATTATGCGGAAGTAAATAAATGGCAGTGTTGTATATCAGATACAGAACATAGTTTTTGGCTCTGGTGGCGTATTAGTTCGTGAGAACTACTCAGATTGTTGTGGTATGCTAAGTATGTGTATTACAGTTATTTTCTTATGAAGTGTCAACATTTGGGCAGAATTCGCCTACGATTACAGTTTGCATTTGAATATCAAGATACCACTTTGTAAAGCATTTTATTTTAAGCCAGGTTGTATTCAGCTATGCTAATATAAAGTTAGTAAGGAAGCATTATCAATCCAGTTAGTGTGCCAGAGTTGACAGATAACATGCAGTTTGTTCTTAATAGATTAAAGTTGTCGGATTATCAAAAAAGATTGCGCAGATGTCAATTAGAGTATACAATGGTAATTGAGTATCCCTCTAGCGATCGCAATGAAAAAAAGTTATGCACATTTGTTGGCGCGGCAAGTTGCTGTCACGGTTCATGGAACCATATGAGATTAGTAAGGATATGGGCGTTATGGTTTAGCGTTTGAGAAATATTATCAGGGCTGGCATATGTATATGATGTATTTCACGCATCATGGTTATGGACGTATATTCCTAATCCTTTGATAGTAGTGTGCCTCAAAAATTCCCGTTGCAGACAGTTTCAGTTCATGTTGTGGAACTGATGGATTTTCTTAACCATCGAGAGTAGATTCTTTGTAATAGGAATATGTTGTTAGTGTCAGTGTTTGTGTTGGTACAGAAATCATACAGTAAATGTTGCCACGTAGCAGCTAGAACAGTTAGTGTGAGCAGTAGCTTCGTTCTCCTAGCAGGTATGTAATTTTGAGGATGAAATTTTTGTAAGGGGGGTGGATTGTAACAACCCGAATGATATGCGTAAAATATGCATCAAATATTAACACAAAGTAGACACTCAACACATAGTTTACACGTATGCAATTTTGAAATCCTTCTTTGTAGATGTAGCATTGATAAGTAGGGATTGTTCTTAACCGGGGATTGAGGGTACTAAGCATGACAACGTTTGTAAAAATAAAATAAAAGCTAGGGGGGTTTGAAAGTTTGGTTATTAATCTATGAAATATAAAGACAAAAAATGGCAGAAAACACATAGAGAAACCCTAAGTTCTATCATGCTTCAACTCATAGACAGGCTAAACAAACAAGAACATAGAATCCTAAACATGCTTTCTAAACCGAAAATAAAATCTAAGACTAACATATATACAAGTGATCATCACATGCTAACAACCTAGCATATTTATTCGATTAATCCTAAGAGTCAACGAAATCTATAGCTTTAATCAAAACACATACACATGCTTATATTGAACAAGACAACAACCAAATCGAGCTAACTATCTAATCCAATTTTATCTTTGTTATTAGTTCGTGAAACATGCTCAAAGAAGAACCAAATCGAGTATCTACTAAAAACAGTTTCAAGCATTAAGAACAACATAAGCTAGTACATGCATTCGAATCAAAACTATAAACACATGGAAGAAAATTAGTAAAAACCAGAAATAAATAGCCTTAGATCAAAACTTAGTCCTGTCATACAAAAGTAAAGAAAACTATACAAAACTGAAAACAAATACAAATGGGTCATGTTACACTTTTGATTCCATGAAATCGCACTGCAAATCTTGATATAGCAGCTCATTTGATGGATGGACGACACAAATATCCAAGACCAAATTGAGCCAAGAACACTTGTGTATGGAGGAGGAATTTCTAGGGGGTGGTGCTTGGTGGTGTTTCGGCCTTGGGAGGATTTCTTCTTCTTTTGGATACAAGGAGGTGATTTAGGCAGAGCTTTTGCTATTGGAATGTGTGATGATGATGTTCATGGTTGAACTCCCCTTTTATAGGCAAAGGAGATGGAATTTGCCTCTTCCTTCAAGGGAAGGAAACCTTTTCCTCTTATCTGTCCACCTAGTTGCACAGCCTTAGTCACCTCCTTAGTCACCAAGCTAGTCCTTAGTCACCAAAGATATTTCAACAACTTGCATCACCAAATTGCTTGCTTGATCATTTTGGATGAAATAATTGATTTAGAGCTTCCTTCTTGGCTGACTTGGACTTTAATAAATGGGCCCAATGAATTGCTTAATGGGCCGGCCCATCTCCGTTTTCCAGAAACGCAAAAATCCTCCGAAGTACACTTTTCACGAGTATTGACATTTTCAGCTCCATTTTGCTCCTTTTGTCCGTTCTCCTTTATTCTTCTACTTAAAAACATAAAGTATGTTAAAAACGTATTGTGACAACCTGAACCGAAAATGGTAGTTAATCGTCTTAATTCGCGAGTTTCACATATAATTGCAGTTTGTCGTAATTAATCAATTTGGCGGTCTTGTTTGCGACTAAATTATTGGGCAAGAATTTGATATGGGTTCCTTCATGAGAGTTGTAGAGTTTATGATTTCGAGCTCGTAGGAGTTTTCCGAGGACTTTTCTGATGTCCGATGAATATGTTATGAATATATCCGACTGTTGTATTTAATCGTGTTTATCCGTTTGGATTCGATCCGTCTTTGACAGTTGATCGTTTTAGTCGCAAGTATAAATATCGAAATAGTCATAAAATTTTCGAAAAGTCACTTTTGGGCCGAGCTGACCAAAATTTGACCGTTGAACAAGTTTGACCCGCGTTGACAGAAGGATTTTGGCATCGCCGTTGACCACCGATCGACTTTTCGATTCCGGCCACTTCAGACCTCAAGCTTGGAGATCGGGATCATACAGTTGGCGAGGGAACTTCGGCCGGATCACGGGATTAGTGCGTTTTCGCGTTGTGCTTGTCTGTGAGTGGACATTTCTTTTCACTATTGGTTGCGAGTCTTTTATATACGTTTTACGAGCATGAGCATGCAGTTATGATTACGAACTATACGAGCATGTGTTTTATGATTATGTATTTACGAATATGCTTTTATAATTATGCATTACGAGTATGCTTTTACATTACGCTTTATGCATTTTCATGGAAACCTTTATGATTTGGTTTACACAGAGTACATTTTATCGGGGGAGGGGGGAGCAGATACCCTGACCCGAGGCCCTTTCTGGCTAGAATCACGTGAGGATCAGGGATCCCATGATTTAGACTGTACTAGCGTGGATGTGTCCATGAGTGACCCCGCGGTGTTTTCGATGCATGCTCTGTACGCGTGAGGAGTTAGAGTTTCCCTCGTGTACCATATGATTTTTATGCATCTAGACTCGCATATGTTTTATAAACATATATAGTTATTCGGCGAAAGACATTTATTTTCGTCCACTCAGTCTAACAGTTTATGTCTTTCCCTGGGCTATTTGTTTTCAATGCCCAGTTTGCAGTTTGGATTCAGGTGTCGCACGTCGAGGTTAGAGGCTTAGTGTTCGAGCGACTTTTCCTTTCTCAGTAGGTTTCTAGTTTGGCATACTGTTGTGTATATATGTATATACTAGAGGTCGCTCTGAATACCATTGTGTTTATATTTTCACATGATTTTCCCGAATTTCTATAAAGCTACCGTTTTGTGTATTGCTTTACGTTATGATATGTTTTTAAGAAATCCGGATGGAATTGGTGCTCACGGTTTGGCTTTTGTGGCATAGGATGAAATGTATTTTCCGCTGCAGGTTAATGGTAACTACGCGATATAAAGTAACTCTGCCGAAATTTTTATGATTTTTGAAAGTTCATGTTTTTAGAAGGGGTCTGATTCTGGTTTAGGAAACTAAATTGGGGTTAGGTCCTTTCAGCTTGGTATCAGAGCATTAGGTTTTAGGTTCTGTAGACTTCTGTAGTTGTGATGCTAAGGGTATTTGAGAATGTACAGCATGTCTGGAGCGATGACCCGACTGGCCAGAGGTTACTCATCAATGCTTCAGGTGTTGTATGCTTTCAAATGTTTAAAGTTTCATGATTACTTTCCTTGTGCTTTGTGACTATTTTTTTTATTTTATCATTAGGATGCCTCCTAGATGTGGTTCCCGTGTCAATAGGGACGTGGATCCTGATGAGGATCACCGGACTCATGACTTGCTTATGCGAGTATTGCGTTTGGAGAAGCGTTTTGACCATGTGGTCAAAGCTCGAACAGCTGGAGCAACTTTTTTCTCAGGTTCAGCTGATCCAAAGATATGTGAGGCTTGGTTGGTTCAGGTTGAACGAGTTTGTGAGCATCTGCATTTCACTCCTGAGCAGATAACAGTAGCAGCAGTTGGTTTGCTTGAGTCTGATGCATACTTTTGGTGGGTTAGCACTGACATAGTTCTGGTTGATACTCCATGGACATTGTTTAGAGATTTGTTTATGCGGAGATATTTCAACCAGGATAGCATGTCAGTACTTGAGTATGGGGATAAATTTACTTGTTTTTCTCGATTTGCTCGTGATATGGTGGCCTTAGAGGAAGCCAAGTGCAGGAGATTTGAGATGGGCTTGAACCTGAATATCAAGGGAACCTTGACTACGATGCCTCGAAACAACTTTGATGAGTTTGTGAGTGCTGCACTCCGAGGCGAGGACATAAAGACGGAGAGGCAGATGCGATTCCAGTCTTGACGATTTGAGGAAGGTGGACCGAGTCAGGGACCTTCCAAGAGGCTGAGTTCAGGCACTTTCAGATCGGCATCATCATCTGGCAGTGGACCTTATAGACATCCTGCTAGTACGGCTAGGCCGAATCAGAGATGGGGGAGGAATCAATCATAGAGACCACAGTCCAGTGGGAGTTCCAGTGGATCCAGCTATCCTCGATGTACTGGTGACACTTTTGTTGTACAGAGGGAGTATCCATTGTGCAATTTCTGCAATAGGCATCACTTTGGTCCTTGTCAGTGGGGCACTACCATTTTTTATCGTTGTGGCCAGGAGGGCCACTTTGCGAGGGAGTGTCTCCAATTTGCTGGTGTTGGTGGTCAGGCAACTCAGAGTTCAGGGGGAGATCGAGGTACTACTTCTGGAGCTCGACCAATACAGCCTTCTTGATAGGGCGGACAACAAAGTCGCAATCAGCATAGACGACCAGTTAGACAAGCCAAAGTTCATGCTATGTCATTGCGTAAGGGCAGAGCTTCACCAGAGGTTGTCATTGGTGCGATACATGTTTTTGGCTATCCAATACTTACTTTGCTAGATCCAGGTGCTACGCATTCATTCATATCATTTAGATTCTCATCTTTTGCTATTACGCCTGCATCTCCACTTCCGGGGTTGTGGAGAGTGTTGTATCCATCCGGTGAGGTTGTGAGTATTGGTTGGGTGTATAGAGATTGTGAGATCTTTGTGGGAGGTTATAGTTTAGCCGTGGATTTATTATTGTTGGATATTGTCGATTTTGATGTGATTTTGGGTATGGACTTCTTAGAGACACATTGGGCCTGTCATAAGAAGGAGGTGGTTTTTCGACGTCCAGGTTTCCCAGAAATATTGTTTCGTGGTGAGAAGAATACTTTCCTACCTTGTGTGATTTCAGCGATGAAGGCCGAGCGGATGATGAAGAAGGGTTGTGTGGCATACTTAGCTCATGTTGTGGATACAAAGGTTGCTGTACCAGACATTAGTGATATTGAGGTTGTTTCTGTGTTTTCAGATGTATTTCCGGAGGAGTTACCGGTTGTTCCTCCAGTCAGAGAAATTGACTTCACCATTGAGCTTTTACCAGGCACTAGACCTATATTTCAGGCACCTTATCATATGGAACCAGCGGAGTTGAAGGAGTTACAGATTCAACTTCATGAGTTGTTAGAGAAAGGTTTCATTCGACCTAGTGTTTCACCGTGGGGTGCTCATGTGTTATTTGTGAGGAAGAAGGATGGTTCCATGCGGTTGTGTATTGACTACCGGAAGTTGAATCAGATTACGGTAAAAAACAAGTATCCATTACCGCGGATTGACGATTTGTTTGATTAGCTCAAGAGGGCTTCAGTCTTTTCAAAAATTGATCTCAGGTCTGGATACCATCAGTTGAGGATCAGAGAGTCAGATGTGTCCAGGACAGCTTTCAGATCACGGTACCGACATTATAAGTTCTTGGTTATGCTGTTTGGGTTAACCAACACCCCTGCAGCTTTCATGGATTTGATGAATAGGGTGTTCAGGTGATTTCTGGACAAGTTTATGATCGTATTCATCGACGACATATACTCCAGGAGTGTGGGCCAGTACAAGAAATATTTGTGAGCTGTTTTGCGGACTTTGCGAGATAATTAGTTGTTTGCAAAATTCAGCAAGTGTGAATTCTGGTTGAGCAGCATGAAGTTTTTGGGTCACGTGATATCTGCTGAGGGAGTCAGCGTGGATCCTGACAAGATTGAAGCCGTATTGAATTGGAGAAGACCTACCACTGTACCAGAGATCAGGAGTTTCTTGGGTTTGGCATGTTACTATCGACGCTTTGTGCAAGATTTTTCACGGATTGCCACTCCACTTACCAAATTGACGAAGAAATGCATCAAGTTTGAGTGTTCCGATGCTTGTGAGGAGAGTTACTTGGTCTTGAAGGAGAAGTTAACTACTGCACTGGTTCTGACTCTACCGGACGACAGTGGAGAGTTTGTGGTTTACAGCGATGCATCAAAATTGGGTCTTGGTTGTGTTTTGATGCAGCATGGCAGAGTGGTGGCTTATGGTTCCAGGCAGTTGAAACCACATGAAGTCAATTATCTTACGCATGATTTGGAGTTGGCTGCCATTGTATTAGCCTTGAATAGTTGGAGACACTACTTGTACGGAGCTCAGTGCAAGATATATACAGATCACAAGAGTCTCACTTATTTGCGCACGCAGCCATATCTGAACATGAGACAGCGCAGATGGATGGAGTTGATCAATGACTATGATTGCACCTTTGAGTATCATCCAGGGAAGGCTAATGTCATTGCTGATGCACTCAGTCGGAAATCTGGAGCTTCATTGTTTTATGTGGGTGTGGCCAGAGTTTTTATGTTAGCAGAGTTACGGGCTACGGGAGCTGAGTTAGAGTGGGATGATGATGGAGCCTTGTTGGCTAGCTTCCAGGTTTAACCAGTATTAGTTGATCAGGTCTGTGAAGCTCAGGATGCGGATTTCTATCTGTTGGACAAGAAGACCATGATTCGGAATGGTGTGCCAACAGAGTTTCAGTTAAGTAGTGACGGTACATTGTTGTTCAGAGGTAGACTTTGTGTACCCAAAGAAGAGGGTTTGAAGAAGGAGATCTTAGATGAAGCCCATTGCTCTGCTTACACTATGCATCCAGGCGGTACGAAGATGTTTCGCACACTTAAAGCCTACTATTGGTGGCGGAATATGAATAGGGAAATTGCAGCGTATGTGAGTGGATGCATCATTTGTTAACAAGTGAAGGCAGAGAGACAGAAACCTACTGGAAAGCTACAACCTTTAGAGATTTCAGTTTGGAAGTAGGAGCATATCACTATGGATTTCGTATATCAGTTACCACGTACTTCTGCTGGTAACACTGGTATTTGGGTCATTGTGGACCGTTTGACGAAATCAGCTCATTTCCTTCCACTTCCAGGGAAGATTTCGGTGGGCAGGTTAGCGAAGCTGTATTTGGCTGAGATTGTTCGTTTGCATGGTGTGCCTATGTCCATCATTTCTAACCAAGATAGTAAGTTCACTTCAAAGTTTTGGCAGGCATTGCAGCGAGCTTTGGGGACCAGACTACATTTCAGTACAGCTTTCCATCCTCAGACTGATGGGCAATCTGAGAGGACCATTTAGACCTTGGAGGACATGTTCCGGTTCTGTGTATTACAATTTAGAGGGAATTGGGACCATCACCTTCATTTGATCGAGTTTGCCTACAATAATAGTTATCAGGCCAGCATCAATATGGCACTTTTGAGGCTTTGTACGGGAAGCAATGTCGTACTCAATTGTGTTGGAGTGAAGTGGGTGAACGTTGGCTCATTGGTCCTGATTTGGTGAAGAGCACCACTGAGGATAGTCAGATCATCAGAGACAGACTGAAGATTGCTCATGATCGACAGAAGAGCTATGTACATGTGAGGAGGAAGAGTCTTGCGTTCGAGGTTGGCGATTGGGTCTTCTTAAAATTGTCTCGTTGGAGAGGAGTAGTTCATTTCGGGAAGCGTGGCAAACTTCGGCCACGGTATATTGGTCCTTATGAGATCACAGAGAGAGTTGGTGCTGTGGCATACAGGTTAGAATTAGAGTGCATGACGTCTTCCATGTATCTATGTTGCGGAAGTACATTTCGGATCCATCGCATGTTTTAGCACCATATCAGCTTCCTATTCGGGAAGATTTGACTTAAGTGGAGGAGCCAGTGCAGATGCTTGATCGACGTATTCAGGAGTTGAGGCACAGAGTTATTCCGCTTGTGAAGGTCTTATGGCAGAATCATTCAGTGGAGGAAGCCACTTGGGAGACCAAGCAGCACATGCGAGAGCAGTATCCTCATCTTTTCAGTTAGCAGGTATGTAAATTTCAAGGTCGAAATTTTTGTAAGGGGGGTAGATTTGTGACAACCCGAACCGGAAATGGTAGTTAATCGGCTTAATTCGCGAGTTTCACGTATAATCGTAGTTTGTCGTAATTAATTGATTTGACGGTCTTCTTTGCGACTAAATTATCGGTCGAGAATTTGATATGGGTTCCTTCACGAGAGTTGTAGAGTTTATGATTTCAAGCTCGTAGGAGTTTTCCGAGGATTTATCCGATGTCCAATGAATATGTTATGAATATTTCCGACCGTTGGATTTAATCTTGTTTATCCATTTGGATTCGATCCGTTTTCGACCGTTGATCATTTTAGTTGCAAGTATAAATATCGAAATAGTCGTAAAATTGTCGAAAAGTCACATTTGGGCCGAGTTGACCAAAATTGGACCGTTGAGCAAGTTTGACCCGCGTTGACAGAAGGATTTTGGCACCGCCGTTGACCACCGATCAACTTTCCGATTCCGGCCACTTCAGACCTCAAGCTTGGAGATCGGGATGGTATGGTTGGGGAGGGAACTTCGGCCGTATCACGGGATTAGCACGTTTTCGCATTGTGCTTGTCTGTGAGTGGACATTTCTTTTCACTATTGGTTGCGAGTCTTTTATATACGTTTTACGAGCATGAGCATGCAGTTATGATTACGAACTATACGAGCATGTGTTTAATAATTATGCATTTACGAATATGCTTTTATAATTATGCATTTACGAATATGCTTTTATAATTATGCATTATGAGTATGCTTTTACATTACGCTTTATGCATTTGCATGGAAACTTTTATGATTTGGTTTACACAATCTCAGTAGTAGTTGTATCGATACACTTAGTATCCCGGCTGATCCCCGAGGATGTTTAACGGGGGGAGCAGATACCCTGACCCGAGGACCTTTCTGGCTGGAATCACGTGAGGATCCGGGATCCCGTGATTCAGACTGTACTAGCGCAGATGTGTCCATGAGTGACCCCGCGAGATTTCAGATGCATGCTCTGTACGCGTGAGGAGTTAGAGTTTCCCTCGTGTACTATATGATTTTTATGCATCTAGACTCCCATATGTTTTATAAACATATTGAAAGGACCCAATCCTGATTTAGTTACCTAAACCGGAATCAAACCCCTTCTGAAAACGTGAACCAACAAAAACCATTAAAATTTCGGTAGAGTAACGCTACTAACGCGGAATTGCCATAACCTGCACCTGGAAAATAACACTTCATCATATGCCACAAAAGCCAAACCGTGGGCACCAATGCCATCCGGATTTCTCAATATCATATCATTAATAATAAACAGTAAACATACTGTAATATATAGTATATCCAGGAAAAAGCGTATAAAAACATGTATCAGAATGTATCAGATCAACTTCTAGTGTAAATATATACAATATATACATCAGTAGGCGAAACAAGAAACCTACTGGAAAATACAGGTGGCTCGAACAACTAGCCTCCAACCACGACGTGAAACACCAGAACCTAAACTGCAAACTGGGCACGGAAACCGAAAAGCCCAGGGGAAAGACATGGAATTCTTTAGAGTGAGTGGACGAAAATAAATGTCTTTCGCCGAATAATATATATGTTATAAAAACATATGTGAGTCAGGATGCATAAAATCAAATGGTACACGAGGGAGACTCTAACTCCTCACGCATACAGAACATGCATGGAAAATCTCAAGGGGTCGCTCGTAGACACATCTGTGCTAGTATAGTCTGAATCACGGGATGCAAGACCCACACATGATTCTAGCCAGAAAGGCCTCACGTCAGAGGTCTGCCTCCTCCCGGTAAAGGCCTCGGGTCAGGAGTCACAGTCTCCCCCGGTAAACATCCTCGGGGATCAGCCGGGATGCAAGTGTATCGATACAACAACATATACTGAGACTGTACTCTGTGTAAACCAAATCATAAATAGTCCGATGCAAATGCAATAAACAATATATAAGTGCATATACGTAATATATACTGGTATAGGCATAATCGTATAACACATGCTCATATAAAACATAATCTCGTATGCATGCTCACGCTCGTAAAACGTATGTAATTACTCGCGATTAACAGTGAAAAGAAGTTGTCCACTCACAGGTGAGCAAAACACGCACTCGCGCTAATCTCGTGGCCCGGCGGAAGATCCCTCGCCCGAAGCACGATCTTGATCCCCTGAATAATCATAAAAATACATCTGATCAAAATCATAGTTCACAACACTGAACTTCACCACGGAAATCAACCGTTCCCAGAAATATATTAAAACTGTTTAAAACAATCGACTGAATTTCCGAAATCTCAACTCAAAACCCTCGACTAAAAATCTGATGCCCAAATCAACTCGAAAACGTCAAGGCAATAATCGGGGCGCGATTACGAGAAAAATAACACTAAAATCATCGAAAACTTAAAAGTCAACGTTCTCGTCGGAGCGCCGCCGTTGACCGCTGCCGCCGGCGGCGGCGCGCCATCAACAGAGAGTTTCTCCGGCGAGGAAGACCCAGTTCTCAAGCTCTCCTCAAGCCCAACCATTTCTTCAACTACCATAAGACCCAATTCAAACCGTAACCTCACCAAAACAGCTCTAAACCAAATCGGAGCTAAACTCCGGCAACCACCACGGGTTCACCCAAAACCCCAACCTCAACCAAATTTAAACACATGGGGAGCATCATTGGGGCAAGGGGAGTCGAAACCCTCACTCCCCCGCCACCGTAGCTCGCCGGAAGTCCACCCCTCGTCACCGGCGAAATCCGGCAACCATACCCGATTCAAAATCAACCAAATCATAACTAATTTTCATAATTTCAAACACAAAACAATAGAGGAACTCAAGGGGAATTGATCTGTACCCACAACGTGGCCGAAGATGGTCGGAAAATCTAAGTCGGCCGGCGAAATTTCAAACGGGTCGGTTTCCTTCACGGGTCAACGGTCAACGGCCCAATAGTAAAAGTCAACGCTCGGTCAACGCCTCAAACAGTGTTTTCGACAATTTTTCGATTATTTCCGATATTTATACTCGCGCCTCGGGACGATCGACGGTCCAAAACGGATAACCATTACGATTCGGATAAATACGAAATGAACGGATAAACTCGTCGATAAACCAAAACTTCAAATAATCATATTATATTCCTCGGTTATCAGAAAAATGATCCGGAACCGCCCACGAGTTCGAAATCACATGCTTTACAACTCTCGAGAAGAAACTCAACTCAAATTCTCGGCCGATAATTAATTCACGAGCTAAGCCGACTAACCACACAATTAACGATTAATCGTAATTACGCATAATCTCGTGAATCGTACTGATTACTCTACTGATTCTGGTTCAGGTCGTCACACATATATAGTTATTCGGCGAAAGCCATTTATTTTCGTTCACTCACTCTAACAGTTTATATGTCTTTCCCTGGGCTATTTGTTTTCAATGCCCAGTTTGCAGTTTGGATTCAGGTGTCGCATGTCGAGGTGGGAGGCTTAGTGTTCAAGCCTCTTTTCCTTTCTCAGTAGGTTTCTAGTTTGGCATATTGTTGTGTATATATGTGTATACTAGAGGTCGTTCGGAATACCATTGTGTTTATATTTTCACATGATTTTCTCGGATTTCTGTAAAGCTACCGTTTTGTATATTGCTTTACGTTATGATATGTTTTTAAGAAATCCGGATGGGATTGGTGCCCACGGTTTGACTGTTGTGGCATAGGATGAAGTGTATTTTTCACTGCATGTTAATGGTAACTACGCGATATAGAGTAACTCTGCCGAAATTTTTATGATTTTTGATAGTTCATGTTTTTAGAAAGGGTCTGATACTGGTTTAGGAAACTAAATTGGGGTCAGGTCCTTTCACGTATTCACTAACCTCATAGCATAGAAAAATTTAGAGAGAATTACATTAATAATCAAGCATAAAATGAGTAGATCACCGAACCAAAATCTATGTATAAATCAGCACACAATAGAATTATTGCGAATTAGTGGTATCACGTGGGTTGTTAATGACTTTTTCATCAGGTAAAGATTTGTGTTGACTTCCTTCACGAGAATTATTGCGTATTTAATTCCGATCTTATGTGAATTTTCGGGGAATTTTTTGGATAAGCGAGCTATGTTTTATCGAATTATGAAGTTGGTTGGTGAAAATATTTAAAAGTGTTATTTTTATTGCTGATTTAATCGTGAGCGTCCAATCTTGATCAAAATTTTTTTGAACCGTTGATTTGGGCTTGTATTTGTATGGTATGTATACAGTATAAGTATGAGATATTAATGGAAAGTTTCCATTTTGGGAATTATAGCTTGACCCGTGTTGACCACGGGTCAAACCGACCTGTTTTGCCACCGAATTTTCTCGCCAGCGGTGTGCCTTATTCCGGTCACCTTTGGCCGTGATTCCTTGATGAAAGTTTTTGGACGTGGTTCCCTCTTTCTTTTGATAGGTGGATCACCGGGATTTGTGGCCGGAGAACGGTGGTGGAGGGCCACGAAAATCGGCCGAAACTGGCCGGAATCGGCAGCGTTGGTGGTGTCTCAAGACGGCGGAGATGGGGGTCGACTCTATAGGGATTTTGTAGCCCTTGGAATGGTGAGTTGAACCCATGTAGTCTTGGGCTTTGCCATGGCCGGTGGTGGCCGATCGGAGAATAAAATTTCGGCAAGGTTTTTGAATTTCACGGTGAGATTCCGATGTTTTTTTGTTAGAATTGGGCTTAGCATTGAACTTCAAAGTTGTTGGGCTTTTCTTGGGCTTTCCAATGATGTATCATTTGCAGGTTTTGGTGCCGATAAGATTCCGGCGGCCGGCGGCGGCGGTGGTCCGCGGCCCCACGCGCAGCCGTGTGAGGCGGAGCTCCGGCGATGTGGAATTTTCGACAAGTTTTATGTCGTTTCGCGAGTTTTTGCGTGCCGAACGCAATGGTGAGGTTTATTTTTTGTTATAACCTTGATAAATTTGGCCGAGTATTTAATCGGACAAATATCAGTTTAATTCACGACAATATTAAGGGGTGCTTTGATTATCCGTTTATTTGTGAGTCATTTGATATTCGAGATTTTTTGCGACTCTTAAAAGTGAGGGATTACAGGAAATTGAATTCAGAATTTGGTTGAGTCAGTAATTAAACAGAAATTACGTTATTCGAGTATACGAGATTCTAGATGTTATTACTCAACAGATTACGATCTTAGCTATGCAGTATGAACCTCGATGATCAGATATTGATTTTAATCGTGGTTTCAAGATCTTGAGTTAGCGGGTGTGTCAGATGAATAAGTGTGCCGTTTGGCAGGTTTCAACTTTGTAATTATCCTGGCAAATGTTGTGAGTGGACATTTTATTTTCATATTTATTTGCGAGTCTTCAGTATGCCTTGGTAATTATGCACTTATAGTTATGAATTTTCATTTGGAGGCATATGCATGATTTGATTTACATTGAGCATAGTCACAGTGTTGCATCGATGCACTAGCTTCTCAGCTGATCCCCAAGATGCTCCGGAAGTGTCCGAGAGGGACTCCGTGATTTACTCATTACCTAGGAGGGCCAGTAAACCTGACCTAGGCAATATTAGACTTGTAGTCAGATGACCCAAGTCGTAGCCTCCACATATTTTATAGTGCCCAGGTGTACTTGGATGTTTATTTTCAGACTTGTATTATTTCTATGTACATTATATATGAAAGACATATTATTTACAGTTTCAGTTAAAAAGTGAATTATTATTTTCGTCCACTCACTCTAACAGTTTTTATTATTTTATATGCCTTTTTCCTGGGCTTTTCGGTTTTATTTGCCCAGATTGCAATGTGTATCATGAGGGTGTTAGATGTCGTCGAGGGCGTCAAGTTCACCATTTCACCAGTCAATTCCTTCAGCAGTAGGTTCCAACTCACTGTCAGTATGTCTCTTGTGTTATTGAAGTCACTCTAGATATTGGTTCAGTAGTATCGTCTTGTGAGACTCTTGTAAATAGGTTGTCACTCGTATAGTTGTCGAGTTAGTTTCTTTGTATGTGAATCAGTGTATTTACTGGAAGTATGTCTTCCAATTATGAATAATGTATTAGGTTTAATTCCAGTCTTATGTTGAGAGATCCGGATGGACATCGGTGGTCCACGGTATTCTTTGTAGGTTTATTTGCGAAGTGTCAATTTTCCTTGCAGGGTTTTGGATGTCTCTTTCATAAGAGAAGTTATGTCAAAATTTTCACAGAAACTCGTAGATCGATTAGGGTCAGTTGTTAGGGCTTGATTCTAGATTACTAGTTAATCTAGGGTCGGGTTCTTTCAATATATATATATATATATATATATGCCCATTCCACTAAGGTATACCTATTTTTGGTCATTTTCAGGAATAGGGCATTACACAAACTTTTCGATCATATTTTAACATGTCCACCGTCCAATTATTAGGTCTATATGAGTAGATTATTCTTGTAAATTTTCAGCCAAAATAGTGATTGTTAAGGTATCGAACTAGATTAAATCAAGGGACGGACCGAATTGATCAAACATGAACCCTTCATACTTATAAACTTCAATTGTAGTTTTGAATTCCTTAACTACCACCATTTTAGCTGAATATTTACATGAATGATCTACTCATATAGATCTAATAATTGGACGGTGTAGATATTAAAATATGATTGAAAAGTTTATATAATGCTCTATACTTTAAAATGACCAAAAATAGGTATACCTTAGTGGAAGGGTCCTATATATATAGGGAGAGAGAGAGAGAGAGATATTTCATCAAGTGCGAAACTTCACACTGAAACTTCGGTGTGAAGTTGTATTTTACACAAAATAAAAAACGTAATTCGATCATCTTTTAGATACCTATGCAAGGATCGGACATGCAAAATTTCAGCCCAATCAGAGATTATTTCGCCATTTGATCACTACATTCAAGTTTTGCGCTAAATCGGATAATCTATATGCATTGTTAAACAATGTCACGATCAAATGGTTAAAACATCTTCGATTGAGATGAAATTTTGCATACTCGATCTTTGCATGAGTATCTAAAAGGTGATTGACTTCAATGATCGAATTGTATTTTCAATTTTGTGAAATGCAATTTCACACCAAAATTTCAGTGCGAAACTTCGCACTTGATAAAAACTATATATATACACACACACCAAAACATGACAATCTGGCAAACAAATTAATTTCGTAATTTTAATTTCTATAGAGCTTTATGATAGGATATCAAATCATTAACTTCTTCATTTCGACAAATATGCATATCCAATTTCTTCAATCACTAGTATGTTATTATGTATTTTAAAACACAAGAAATTATTACAATGAAAACAATATATTGTGGAAGATATCCAAGAGACGAAATCGTATCACAAACAAGGAGAAGAACTATAGCACTAATACTCTTGTTGCTGGCCATGTTTTGCTTGGAGTGATTGATGAGGCTGGGTAGAAATACATGCCAATTTATAAATAATTGAAGGAACTAAGGAAATTTTTATTTCATATGTACTCATCTACGTGAACACAGAACGTAACTGTATGTTCTGTTAGGAATCCACCATTATGGTCATCGTACATCTACACATTAGACAAATAAAGTCAAGCATTTTAATCCTGAGGTGGTGCATTTGAATTTAGATAAATTAGGCGGGCTAGCAGGCTTCTGGGCATGCTGGCGGCCTTTAGGCAAGATAGTCCATTAGCTGGGCAAATTAATTAGGCACAGGTTTAGAGCCCCCACTCTAGGGACTCCAAATTTGTATTTTTATTATGGTTAATTGAAAAATTAAATGTTTTATCTGGATGGGTGTTTCAAACTTCATTATTCATAAAAAAATTTAATCAATCTAAACTTGATACCTCATACTTGGGGAAAAATCAGTCATGATCTATATGACTATATCATAGTAGCCAAACTCTTATGTCTTGACGGGACATGCTATGATATTTAAGGGGTATGTCATACTTTTATTTATCACTTTGAGGATCAAAATTACAATATATATGAATAAAATTGACAACATTTAGGATAATATTACCACAATGACGATATTTTTTAAGATTATTTATAATATTTATAACTTTGTGAACAATTTGTTTAAAAATTGTAATTTGTCTCTAAATAAAGTAATTATCTCGAATACAACTAAATAATTCAAAAATAACTCATATTACCATAATGATCAACAAATTTGTTCTCAAATAATAAAATAAAATTATCATATCCCTTAAATACCTGAGAATGATCTCTGTATTAACGGTCTGTCTTAGTCCTCATCTCATGAGATCGTTCATATTTTTTTTCAAGTTATTATCTGCGCTTTACTTATTTTTCATTGTCAATTATACATGTAGAATGGCTTATATATTTGTTTTGGTTTCCAATCTTTATTTATTTATTTGCTTTGAGGTGAAAAAGACGGTCGAGATCCATTTTCTTTTCGTGCCTCCAAAATCTCAGGGCCTGCCTCTGCTTTTAGGCGTACGTTCTAGCTTTTTTATACTTGAATAGTAATCTAGACAGTGGCGGGCTTCTGCGTAGCTAACAATAGAATTCGGGAGATCGAGATTGTGCACAAAAAATCAAAGTAAAAACATGCTATAGATGGAAGTCATATAACCCATATATTGACCTCCTTATTAAATATATTGTTACAAGCATAAACCTGTGATGTTCAACAATGATATTCCAGGCTAGGCATAGATGATCATGCATACATATTCCAACAATGATATTCAACCAGAACATATTTCAGTTCCATCGGAGTTATAAAGGGCACAGCCGACCTCAGGAGCCATGCAACAACTGCATGATGGCGAAAGATGTGTATCTCCTGAAGAAGGACAAGTCATATAAGCTGCCTCGACGTAGCAAATTTGAGGGCAAATTTTGGGCCGTGCCTCAGTTAGATTCATTCCGAATAGGATTGAACCTGCATGTATATCATCCCAAAACTTAATAATCATGCAAACAAATATCTTAATTTCGATTTCAATTTCCAAATATAACGTTTTATGATATGATTTCAAATCGTCTCTTCATTTTGGCAAAAATAGTAATATGCATTTCGAATTTCATCGATTACTATGATATGCATCGTAAAACAGAGCAAATTATAACTAGGAAAGCAAATATATTGTACAAGAAATGGAGGAGATAGAGGGACCGTACCACAAACAAGGATAAGAACTATCGCATTAATACTCTTGTTGTTGGCCATGTTTTGCTTGGAGTGATTGATGAGGTGAGAAGACACGCCTATTTATAGAAAATGAAGAGAAGTTTATACCAGATAAGTACATGTCTACTCGACCCAAACTAGTATGTTCAAGTGTGAATCCACCAATATACATGGTCATCCATTTATAGATTATATAAATAGAGTCAATTACTTTGATCTTAGGGTGGCTTAAGGTCCGTCAGATTCAAAGAACTTACATGCGTACGTACGCTAACAATAAGTCTACAGTCTTATCATGAACATCTTTAACAAGGAAATATATATATAGGAAGCAGCTGAAAAGTTTGACGAGTTGAAAGTCAACAATAGTGAATATATATCTTCTTAAAAAAATAAAAAAAATAGTTATATTTTAGGATAAACGAAAAAATATAGAGAGATAGCTTGAAAAAATGGTTTGTAATTTTATTAAGTTTTTTTATAGGGGAGAGTACAAGAAGTTACATATATGGTACAAATTCTCATTATTAGAAAAAATCACTTAGACGATGAAATGACTTTGTCGTCTAAGAGACATTTTTCATCGTCTAAGTACTTTTTTCATCGTCTAAGTAGCGTCGTTAAAATACTTAGATGACGAAACAAAAAAGATTTAACGTCTAAGTAGCATCCAAGACGACGAAAGTTTGTTGAAAAAGATGACAAAATATTTTGTCGTACAAAACAGCTTAGATGACGAAGTACGTTCGTCGTCTAGGTATTATAACTTAGACGACGGAACATCTTCCATTGTCGACGAAGAGAAATATTCGTCGTTTAAGTTACCACACCTAGATGACGAAATTTGTCGTCTTAGTAACCGATCATAAACGACGAAAGTACGATATTCGTCGTCTAACAATATAAATTGAGACGACAAGCTTTTTTCCATCGTCTGAATGTTCTTCTTAACCACTTCAACGTCTAAAAGTTTTCTACTAGATGAAAAATTCTTCTATTTTGGTCATCTAAGTTTAATTTTTTTAATAATTATTTCAGAATTAGAAATTGAAATAAAAATTAAATATTAAATCAATAAAATATTCATTGAATATATTAAATAGAAAATGTGTACGTAAAAAGTGTATCGATCGAAACTAGCTAAACCCTATAAACTACGAAACTAAACCAGGAGTAGGGGTGAGATTCAGGTCGCACAGTTAGGTTTTTGGTAAAAACGAAAACCAAACTGATATATTTTTCTCGGTTTGGTTCAATTCGGTTTTTCATTTTTTAAAGAAAAATCATGACTATTCAGTTCAGAATGGATTTTTTCGGTTTCTTTCGATTTTTTACATAATGCATAAAAACCAACTTTTTAAAAAAAATAACTAAAAAGTGTCTATAAAAGATCATTTTTTGAGTGGCATAATATTTTAATTCGTCTCTACGAGAGAATTGACAAACATTGTGCATAAAGAAATTAAGATTTAAAGAGTTCAAAGTTTTTATTTTGTATATATTTATATAAGATATTACAAAATATTCAAATTGATGTCGTTTTTTGCATACTTCGATTTTTCAGTTCAATTCAGTTTTTTGAAATCAAAAACTGAAACCAAATGTCTCGATTTTTTTTTGGTTCGGTTTGTATCGAATTCGTTTTTTCTTGGTCGTGGCCTAGTTTTGGCTCAGGTTTTTTTTCTTTCCGATTTTCGGTTACAATGTCCCACCCTTAATCAAGAGTATGGATCCCGTTGATTCCCCCGCCGCTCGGATCATCGTCGTTGTATCCAGGATCCTGAGGCGTGACATTTGGCTGACACATGGGCAGAGGATCCATGCCCATCGACCTGAGGAACTCAATCATGAAGCTCATCTGAGCCTGTAACATACCAGTCTGAGTCTGGGCTGATCGAACCTGCTCATGGTCTATCAAGCCTCCTCTCGGGCAGCTCGAGCCTCCTTTTTGGCTGTTGGACCCACTCCTCGGCAACTGTCGCACTCGAACACCTACTCGCCAATGTGGATGATTAGGTCAAATATCGCTCGACCACCTGTCCAAGGCCACAAACCTCATTCCCAGGTTGGTGGGCGAAAACTGTATCTGCAATATTGATCTGAGCCTCCTTCGATAAAGAAGGTAGCTCTTTAGGCGTCAAGTCTGGGTTCTGCAAATGTACGTGCGTCAATTCCTCCTCGGCCAATTGTATCAACCTCTCCTGAAATTTATATTGTGAACAATATATGAATGTCGATTTCTAAAGAAAATTTGACATATTTTCCACTCAAAATGGAGGAAACCAAAAGGCTGCACGAAAGAAAACACTTCGAATGACTAATTCCAAAATAACAAACCATGGGCATTGATTACTATCCAGAGTTTTCGAGTTCAGAATAATGTTTAATTTAGCCAACTAAACCAAATTCCAAGAGCACAACCTAATAAATGTCCTAATCATGATTCAATTTCTTCAAACCAACTGTAAGATAAACTCAATCGATTTCAGAAAAGGGTTATTTACGCCACATTGACTCACAATATCTTCTTGTCTTGGCCTGACGTAAGAAGACACACTGGCATCAACAAAACAGTGCTTTGAACCCGCATCTATATATGCCTTTGCGATGTTGATTATCCTTATGGAGCCCGACTTATGGTGCATCGCCTTCTTCTCACGATTAGCAGTGTCGGCCGTCGACCTTCTATGTTTCCCAATAAGTGAAATTAAATAATAAATAAATATTTAAAACTAAGAAATGATTCATTTTAATTATATTAAAGAAATGGAAGACGAACCTTAAACTTATCAGACTTAAAGGGCATGACCAATCATTCCTACTCGTCTTCCCTTTCCATCAACAACTCCCTTTGAACACTAGAGGCGCCTTGTTCCTTGTAGTGCTTGTGCAGGTTGTGCTTCTAATCCTTGTAAATACCCGTAGCCATGTTCTCTACGAATTCCCACATCTCCGGTTTGGCTTCATAGTCAAAATGTAATTAATTATGAAATTAAATAAAATTAAATAGACTTAATTACCGAGAGTTCGCAGTACACCCTCAACTTCTTGGCTTCGAAAAACTCATCCCAAGAATGAGTCTTCATAGGTATGTTGTTCTGTATAATATATTCGATGATACATGAGTACAAATTGCTCAGCTCCTATGTCAGAGGGCATCTGGTATGACACCTCGATCTTCTTCCTCGTTGACTTTACTATCTTCTCGACTTAGCTCCCTTCACAAGTCCCCGAGTGAATTTTTAGGCTAGGGATGCCACCTGTCCACTTTTCATCAGGCGCTAAACTAAATAGAATCGTCAATAGATGATTAGGGAGCTTGTGACAATGCGGCGTCCGAAGCGAAAATCCCTGACTCGACTGTATAGGTTGTCGACGCTTCATTAGGAGCATTAGGTATCGTCTGTGATCTATCAAGATCTGCAGGAGCCGTAACGGTCTCCTCTGACCTTTGACCCCAACCTAACTGTCTTTCTATGGATTGAAATTCTACATTCTTCTCTTATATAGTGTGCCTCTTCCTCCAGCCATGCATCTTAAGCCCTACGAAATCAGAAATTAACAACATTAAAACCATATTCATAACCACATCTATACCAAAAACCATATTCATTAAAACACATTCATACCAAAAACAACAAATTCATCAAATCCAACACATATTCAACACAACCTCATTACATGCCTAAATTCATTCAACACAACCTAAATTCATCAAACACAAACTAAATTTGACATGTACCTCCCTATTCATTCATGCCTAACCCATTTTCATTCAACACAGTACATAAAGAATCCATCAACAACAATTCTAAATAAACTCCATAATCGGAACATAATCTCCGTAATCTCAATAATCTCTATACTCTCCATATTTGGAACAACCAAATAATTTTCATAAATAATGCCTAATTCCAATTGAAAATCTAATCCCTAATTCCACACAAAAATCATCATCAACATCATCCGATTACTGTTTTTCTAAACATCATCAACATTATCAACTTCCATCAATTCAACATCATTCCTAAAACCTCAATATTTCATCATCAACATCCATAAATTAAATTAGAGAGAGAGAGAGAGAGAGAAACTGACGGGAGTGATACTTTCGGCCGGTCAGGTGAGGTGGCGGGTTGGAGAGAGGGTCCAAAAGAGAGGAGGCTCGAGAGGAGGAGATGGAGAGGAGGTGTAGTGGGATGGAAAGGACGAGAAGAGGAGGCAGGGGCGGTGGCGGCGGCGTCGGAGAGGGAGAGAGAGAGACAGTGTGTCAGAGGAGAGGAGGAGATAGGTGGGTCGTCGAATTTAGATGGGAGGAGGAGGAAGATCAATGTGTTTAGGGATTTAGAGATTTAGGTGGGAGGAGGAGGAAGAAGATTGATTAAGTCAATCTCATTTATCGACTTAGAAAATTTAAGTGTTTTGTCGTCTAAGTCTTTAAAAAAATCCCCAAAAATTTAGCAAAAAAAAATAACCCGCCAAATATTTGGGGTTAGACTACAAGATAACATGATTTCGTCGTCTAAAAAGAAACCTAGACGACGAATCTTGCGCGTTTCGTCGTCTAAGTCATAATTTATTTATTTATTTTGAGAAATTTGAAAAAAAAAAAACTAGGCACCAAACTAAAAATATGAAGAAATTAACTGTCAAATGATCATTACGTTTACATAATACCATAGAAAAAAGTTGACACTAATTCGGTATAGTTTGGTATTCTATCGATATAGTTTTGTGAATATCGATAAAAGTTTAAAAGATAGAAACGATCGTAAATTATTAATCGTAAAACCATTTCCTATGTTACGAGCATTTTCACTTGCGTCGAAACTTTATATATCAGTTAGATATAAATTAATTGAAATTTGACATAAAAAGTAGATTGACGAGTTAATACTTGTTATACATCTACTAATGTTATATATTCACTCCACATTCATATTAACGAAATTGAATTTGGACAACAACAATTAGATATATTCATCATGACATAATATGTAAGTAGATGAATTTTCATTCAATATAAAGTTCGTTAATGGTTTGATCAATCTCGTCAACCATAAAACCGAAATTTCAACAAAACTGAAATGTTGATATACGAATCTTCGTAACTCCGATTTTTAAACCGTCAAAACTCACAATCCAAGAATTGTTACTCTATACCCTCGACAAATATAATCAGCAATCTAACATGGTACACATGATAACACAATTACTGGGTTGTGTGGAAATATGTATAAAGTTATCTGGTCAAGCTCTTGCTGAACGACTGGTGTTGGCAAGTCATGTCTCTTCCTGGCACTTCGTGGTGCTTGTAATTTCTGGTTGTTTCAATGTGTTCGTGGGAACGAGGATAATTGGGACTTGGATAGCTACATCTACAATTCAGAGTTGACTATGTTAGTACTGTTGGGGGTTTACGTATTGCGATTTGCTTGATTTTTGATAGGATAGTGAATTAGTGATTCACCAGTTGATAATTTCCGTGTAAAGGGTAGCCATAGAAGAGTCATGGTTTGTTTGTTCTCTCTGTGTACTTCTGCAAAGGGTATGTTGGTATTCTGATGAAGCAGGGCTGGCCTTCATCCTTCCGTCCTGTTGATTCTCTGGTATGCCATTCTCGTTTCCTCGATCTTTTCTTGATTTACTACGATTTGCAATTCGAATATGATCTGATATGTTGTATGATCAGCAAAGTGAGTGCTATGCTTCGTTGACTAGCTAGTGTCTAGTGATATTTGGCCAAGTACGTCACTTGAAAAGTTGCATTGATCGAAATAATGCACTATATATCTAGCTTGAGCTTATTGCTTGGAGTGAATATGAATGGAAGAGAAGATTGAATCACTGTTATGTACGTGTTGAGTACATAATTGCTTGGCGTATTTGGATGTAGTCATTTAGACAATTTGATTGAGATGCTGGATCTGTGCTGTATGTTTAGGAGTTTATTTGACCACTAAATAGTAATCTTGATCAATAAACTGGTGATGCATGTCTATGTTTGGTTAATGCTCAATTCACACATGTAGTGAGTTGTGTGGAATTCTAAAGTTCAATAAGACTGATGAACTAAGTGTTGTGTATTATGTTAAGTACACTCTTGTATTTATATTCGGCTCTTCGGCTTCTATCACGTCTTCGTCATCATCCTTTGGACGAAAACGAATCTCTTTAAGGGTCAAGATTTTAGCAGATCATAGGAGTACTCGTAAATTTCATTTTCATCATTACAGTGCAACATATCTTAGAGTATAAGTCGATTGATGAAAAATCTCATCATAACAGTGCTCGAGTTCCAGTTCGAGACAAAACCATGTCTTTCCAAGATCTTTCATCTCAAATTCGGATTTCAAACACTTTGCAAATCCGGAACTTGTCCTTTAAATAAACACATATGGGCATATCTCTTCCAAATCAAGTAGTCACATGGTGAATGTTTCAATCTCAATTTAAACGCGCTCTGTGGTCTAGAGTCACTTGATTTGGGTAAATGAAGTATATATAAGACATTCATATCTATCTCTAATTCTAGATCCCCGTAGATATACATCATGACCACATTTATAAGCTAAATGTTAAGTTTTTCGGAAACTAACAAATTGACAAAGTAGTGGAGTGCAATGACATCTACTAAGAGAGAATTTGTCTCATCGTAGTTGATTCCAGAGCGTTTGTGAGAAGCCATGCGCCATGAGGCAAGTCTATAATCTCTTATTCTCATCGTAGTTGATTCCAGAGCGTTTGTGAGATATTCCATTTCTCTTCTTTCTGTTGTTGTTGAGAAAAAAATAGATTTTCCCACTAAAATGACTTGGCCAAGTACACACACATATATAAATAGATTCATTCAAATGTGAATTAAGCCCTTTTGTATTTGTTATGTAATTCTATGACTTATGAAGTTAAAGATGCGAAACAAAGATTAAAAAGACAACTAATCAATATCAGATCAAAATAGCAAAGACAAAAAAAATCCCTAAATTGAAGAGAACAATACTTCATCTAATCTGCAATCAAAAGACATCAACCAATGCATTATCTTTAAAACTTAAAGATCAATATACAAATAAATTGAAACCTTATGACCAGAAGAGCAATATCAACGATATTAGAAATGAAAAGTGGAATTTAGCAGGAACAACACCTGACTAAACCATTTTTGATGTCAACCAAACCCAAATCAGAAAACTCCCTAAAATGTTCAGATGAACTCCAAACTAAAGAACAAAGCAATTAAATAAAGAAATCCAAACAATGATAATGGTCGATAAATATTTCAGGCAGAGCAGGAAGAAGATAGTGTAGAACCTCGCATTAAGTGGTAAATCAGGATCTGGTTGAAGAAGGGTTTACATGAATTTCAAATTAGCAGACAACAATAACCCAAGACCAAACCTTAGAAACCCAGACGATTCGCAATATAACGCGGTCTGAAATCCAGATCCAAACTTAGGAACCCAGATGATGATCGAAACCTCAGAAAACCCACACAATGAAACGATGATCGAAGGCGATGAGCTGAGATTGAACGAAAAGAGCAACGCATAAAAGAGAAAGAGAGATAGGAGAGAGAGCAAAGTAGAGAGAGAGATGAAAATATCTATCCAAAACAGTGATCAAACGGGTCGCACGGGCTGGAGTAAAATGAAGAAGAGGAAGAAGATACATATCCTACCTTAGTTTATCAAATGATATAGACTATATCCACACTAGTACCAAACGCATTGCCATCGTTTCTTCCTTCTTTTTTGTGGCCACAACTCGTCTAATATTAGCTCAAGCACTAAGCAAAAGAACTAATATCTTGTTAAAGAACCAAACCAGTAGCAACATGCAGCGAAAAAGAAGCACACGTACCTTGAAATAAAATAAATCTCACATCCGAATTATCTTCCCAATTTCTGTATAACTTTTGCAAATTAGTTCCCTGTAAAATCACATACTCTACTTAGCAATGACTGTTATCCAAAATCTCGACCAAAACAACAGACAATAAATGCAGTAAACAGCTAATGTTCCCCATAATCATATAACAACTAAATTACACACTTCTAGTAATTAGGTATTTGCTGATTTGCCAAAATAGAACATACCCAGTAAACTCATCAAAGCATTACAATATATTAAAACTGAAAACAATCAGTGTATAAAATTTGAAAAAAAAAAAGAAAAAAAAACTACAGGGGTTGACATGAGCTGAAATTGCTTTGATAAGGACAAAAATTTTATAACCAATCAAAAAAACTACATTACATATGATATATTCAACTCGCTTTGCACTATCACAAACATAACAAATGTAATAATTTAAGGAAGATGATGATTATCCAAATGAAGCAGCAAGAATTATCTTCCCAGATCTTTGTGATATTCAGGGATTTGAAAAGTGAAAATGAGAGAGTAAAGAGGATTTAAGAATCTGATTATGACTTTTATATTAGTGCACTCATCATGCTCCAACAACAGTAAGGCTTACAACGTACTTGCATGCATACATAAGTTGTATAAATGAGTGACGAAAGTTCATGCCACATTAGAAATCTATTAGCTTCTATTTTGATTTGTATAAATGTGTTTCATATAATATAATACTAATTAAACCAAAAGTAAAATATGAATGTAGAATACAGAGAATGACACCCAGTGACACGTTAGTAGGCTTTGTTTCACTTATTAAAAAGCTCCATATCATACAATGAATTACAGATCCCAAACAGCAGAAATGTGAGAAACTCAATGAGAAGACAGAATCAAATTCAAGAAAATCATACCAATTTGAAGTGCATATCTAATTGTTATAATAAAACTCCAGCCCACTCCGACAGCACGACTCTTTTAGCTCCTTCTATGCTATTTCACCTTTTTGTTTGGGTGTAGTCTCTAATCACAGCCCAAATATGAAATCAGGACTTTACTTGAGAGAGTAATGAGGCACACAAATAAAAATCCCATATTTGACTAACTCAACAAAAAGCTGAAGCTTACCTCATTCAGACTATTGAGTTTTACTTGTACAAAAATAAGTCTTAAACTGGAATAAATCAATCATGCACCAATATCACTTGTAAATGAGATAGATACAGGCACCATAAATTTCACCAAAAGCAAGAAGGTTTCAAAATAACGGAAGCCGAAGTACCTAGAAAACAATATGATAGCCTCTAGCCCCAGACATGTATAAGGATACAAACTGTAACCCAGTGCATCTAGATTCCCCAAAATGTGAAAATCAAGATACCAAACCTCGATACATACACTATAACATCAAAAATACTAAAAAGTATAAATAAAAAAATCGGAATAAAGAAATCATTTCAGCCAACCTTGCCCACTTTTATGAAAAATTCGTAAACATCTCACTCAGTCGCTCTCAGTGGCATCTGTTCAACACTAGAAAGAAGAAAACAAACGATTAGAGAGAATGTAAAACTGAAATATTTAGCTCGGAATTAAGTTTCTTACCAACGATTACAACCTACCATCAACATAATTTCAAATCTAATTTGAGGCAAACAAACACCATGCTATAAAGCATATAATTTGGAAGAAAACATACTGTCAGATATAAAAGTTTATATTAGATGAGATACTAAATGTCCAGATAGCATATTACAAATATAATCGTTATATATGGAACTGTAGCAAGTGTTAATTGTAAATTACAACAACAAAAAAGTCTGTAAAGAGAGAGACAAAGCATGACATATACCTGGTATGCAAAAATAGTTCTCTGATCCCTTTCTGGATCAGCTTCCTAGATGAGCTTTCAGCGAATAGAGACGATCTAAGAGAAAATGGACCGGAGCAAAGAAGTGGTACCACGTTGATGATGGTGTTGGCGGCAGAGTGGTGAGGACTGAGGAGCAGAGCGTCATGGTTGAGAGAGAGACTCCGAACCCCGACATCAAATATCTCTATCGATCGTAGACGTCGGAGTAGACAGAGTCGGCCTGAAAGTTGAAAGGAGCGAGAGAGCCGAAGAAAGGAGAAGAGGAGAGAAACACCCACATGGTGAATCACATTGTGGAAATGAACAGGAAAATGTACAGTAATGTGGAAAACCACTTCTGTTATATAGGAAATACGCTCCATTTCTTTTTCTTATGACAAATTTTGGATGGTTCAGGGCTTATGTCAGTTTATAGTTGGTATTATTGAAGGGTGGAATGTGTGATAAGATATAATAGATGTGCCTGTCCTACTATACTGTTTTAACATCGCATATGCTCCATGTCGCTCGCCTACGTTGATTGCTGGACTGCATCCAAGATGAAACTAAATATACTCGTAAACTTTCAGGGCTCTCCTTTCCCTATGTTGCGTGCGGATGAAATGGAAACCTTGACGGAGCTTGGGACTGGCAATGAATCAATCATTCTTGTGGATGAAGAAAGCTGAGAGAAGTTCCTTGCGTTTTGAGGCATTCAAAATTCAAAGACTTGGGACAAGCCAGTTAAAAATTTAAGGTGCCGGTGCAACTTTTTGAACTATATGTACTACTCGCACCATGAGATAATCAAAGTTACCTTGATCAAAGTGAGTTGATATGATTTACCATCGACTTGCTACCATGGGTTTGTGATCTTTACATTCAAATTATGTAAAACTGCTATTCAGGCACCACATTATGCAAAACTTGCAAGGATAAGGTGACAAATTTCAACACTAGTCAAACCACAAGTCTTATGGATTTACCGTCGTTAAAAGAGCACTCGCAAATTGTGATCATTGTTACGAAAAAATTGATAATTCTTTGCCAAACATTCAAATTGAGTTTACACCTTTTTTTGAAAGAAAAAAAAAGAGTTATAATAAGATTTCGTTCTTAATCCTTGAGTGATGACTTGAACTTGAGTTATGACCAATTTATAATATAATGACCTTTGCCGATTTTACCGAAGACAGTTACTACTTACTTATTATTACGGCGTTACTGTGTATATATATGTTAAGGGATGTGCTCTAGTAGAGAGAAGTTGTTGAACTGAGAGAAATGGCAGCTCCATACTCTCTCAACTCGCTCTCAACAACTCCCTCCTTTCCAAAAATGGCAACCCTAAACACCATCTCTTCCAAAACCCTAATTTCCAGGTTCACCTTCAACTCCTTCCTCTCCAAGACGAGCTCCGCCGTCACTCACCATCATCATCTCCGATCTCCTCCCCGCAACACAATCCGGTGCCTCTTCACCGGAATCGTCGAGGAAATGGGACAAGTCGACCATCTCGGCCCCTCCGACCTCGGCGGCTTCGACATCCGAATCGCCGCCGCCAACGTCCTCGACGGCGTCCGCCTCGGCGACAGCATCGCCGTCAACGGCACCTGCCTCACCGTCACCGAATTCGACTCATCTCACTTCACCGTCGGCCTGGCGCCGGAGACTCTCCGGAAGACCTCGCTCGTGGAGCTCCGGCCGGGCTCGCCGGTGAACCTGGAGCGGGCGGTGCTTCCGACGAGCAGGATGGGAGGACATTTCTTGCAGGGACACGTGGACGGCACGGGAGAGATCGTCTCCATGGCTCCGGAGGAGGATTCGCTGTGGATCAAGGTCAAGACTTGTAAGGAGATATTGAAGTATGTGGTGCCGAAAGGGTATATAGCTGTGGATGGGACTAGTTTGACTGTGGTGGATGTGTTTGACGATGAAGACTGCTTTAATTTCATGCTGGTGGCTTATACACAGCAGAAGGTTGTGATTCCCTTGAAGAAAGTAGGGCAGAAAGTGAATTTGGAGGTTGATATATTGGGCAAGTATGTGGAGAGGCTATTAAGTAGTGGCTTTCTGGAGTCGATCAAATCGAAATAGGTACTGTTTTCGACTTTGTTCTGCAATGTCTAGATATCACTTTTGTGTTTGAGTTATGATTGCTAAATGTGTGGTAGTTATGCAACTGTGATAATTTTGCCTTGTTAAGAGTATTGGAATTGCAAGACATAATATGGGTTGAAAGATGATTCTGTATCTTGCCGGATAATCAGTTAGGCAGGCACGGTTGGTGCTGAGGTGAATTGACAGCATTGACAGTTTAAATTGGTGTTTCTGTACATGACTATGATGGTCTAAAAGAAGAGGATGAGTGTTGATGAAACGCCATAGTATGGACAGATCTTGTGCAAACTGTCCTTATTATCTGAAACTATGCAAGAGGTTTTTAGTTTTCCACAAATTCTTATAACTCTTTTGTTTGTTTCTCGAGTTGTTGGATTTGCCCTTAACATTGGTTGAATAGACAAGGGTGAGGTCTAAAAGCAAGGAAAAGAGCTATAATGGTATTCTGTGGAGCGATATTGGTCTGTAATTGAGCTGCAAATCAAAGAAATAGTTCCTCCTGTTTGAACCATCCTTCAATATATCACCAGAAATTGTTCTGGATGGTGTTTTATTTGAGCAAGTCTTCAAGTGTTCAACTATTTTTGGTTCCTGGTCTCACCTTTACTATGTTTGAATGCACAAGAATGAGTGTCTAAAATCTAGTGAGCAGATGATTGTAAAAAGTTGTGCGGTACTTTCTGAGATTGCATGCCTATATGATACTCATTCTGTCACAGACCATAATCTTTATTGTTCCATCAAAACCCAAAATGTCACTTGGAAGTCACAGATCCTCAGCCAACCTTTTGAAGCTCATAGAAATCATATTTCTCACCACCAGTTATAGCAATCAGTGGTGAATTAGTAATGGCAATCGATGAGCTCCCTCCTTCCGAAATCCCTATTCAAATTTCCAGACCTTGATCCAATATGACTAAAAGAACACAAAGGTTAGTCATAACTATCCTCCTTTGAATATCAAGATTCTTGATGGTACATACACTGTACATGACAAGCATGAGAAAATTGAAGAGAGCCTTGAATCCATGCAATCATGGTCTCTGAGCTCATCATTTCCCATTATGGCGAAACAACACTTGCAAGAAGTCTCGAAAAGTTTGAAGGGTTTTGATAGGTTTCTTGAGCTGGAGGTAATATTTAAGTTTGAAGGGTTGAATATAACAAATAATATATCTATTTACTGAACCCTGCATCTGAAATAGACATTTCATAGCTGTTATACAAGTTCTATCTACCTAGTCAGCTGATCATCTCAGAAATTTAGTATCATTGTCCTATTAACATTGTATTTGTCAGATATGAGATATGGTAAATCAAGTGCAAACCTACAACATAAACAATACTTGTCTAGTAATGCTAAATGCAAATATAAAGGTCTGTTTCTCTCTCTAGTGACCAAAATCAGGAACGCAAACTTGAATCCAGTTTAAAATTTCGACAATAAAATATTGCTAAATTTTTTAGTTTCCACCTTTACATATAGATGAACAAGAAATGAGAGCAGTATCAAATTTCATTTCTCAGTAACATTATTTATGTTTATGAGGTGCGTTGATCCAAAATCCCAATCCACTGTTTATGTGGAAGTGAATCCTAACGTGCCAACAGAGGTACACTATGCAAGCAGTCAGTCTTTGGCTAATGATGTATACACTATGCAAGCATTCAGTCAACTATTGAGTCATGGTTTGTGATGAAGAAAAGGGAATCACTCTGCACAATCCGTCAGACAGGTGCAAGTTCTGAGTAGCACTCTGTCTTGCTAACCAGCCACCGTCAGTCTGGATGATATACGTACTAAAAACAGTATGAAACTAAATGTAGCAGGTAAGCATGTATTAAGAAGGCATCGCAGATCAAAACAAATCATTCCAGAATATTAACTTCTCAAGACAATAAAAGTGAGATGATTACATAAAATTTACTATAACCAACCTCAAGAATCTAGCACCACTCTCTTCCCAACAGCTGCAGAGTAGGGAAAAAAAACGAGTCAGACACGGAGCTCAGACGTTTATCAGACCTTTTCCTTTACAAATGTAAAAAGCAACAGTATGCACCAAGTTTAACAGTGAGTGTATGCATTGTGGAATCCTAACAACACCGAAAAAACTGAGTATAGAGAAACTTCTCCAACCTTATGCAACACAGTATCAAAAGAGCCTTGATCCAAAAGGGGCCTGCTATGATCAATAGGAACAAAAAATAACCCCTTGTTTCTGCATTGAAACAATCAATATTTAACTTTGGTAAATACATAATGAGTAAAAAAACATAACAAAGCCACACATCATTACTTGAAAGAGCGAGATATAACTCTAGCATGATTTTTACTTTAAACCAAAGCCATTTTAATAACAAATAACACTAGCCAAAAACTAAAACAAACTAAATTTTTTAATAGAACCATCAAACTTTCGGGCATTAAACTAATGCAACATCTGTTAGAATGTCATGTCATCAGATCTTGCAGATTACAAATCAAGTTTCTTATTGACACAACTATGCAATCAATAGTGAACTGAAAAACACACATTCAAGTAAGTCAAGCCACAAAATGCAGTCTTATTTCCATCACGTGTTAGCTTACAGATGGGATGCTAGTAGGCTACTGTTTTGATTCATGCCCTTGAAACACATAACTATATGCAAAATGCTTCAACAGAAGATGGTAATTTAAAGGAGATATTACCTTGGTTCCTCATGTCCGGAGTATCACCCCTAAAAAAAACCTATGAAACACAGGAACTTTCTGAGGGGAGGCACCAGGCCTACTTTTTCTTCTTTTTTTTCTAAGAAGCAAGACATCAACAACACAAAAAAGTGGAAAACTGGTGGTCTGCAACAAGGATAGATATATATATATATATATATATATTTCCAAAACCACACCAGAAAATAAAATAAAATGCAGAAGTGCAAAACGGCGCCAAAGTCAGCAGAAAATCTTACGAGAGTTGCTAGTCTCTGAAAAATATATAGTTAATCAAAGGGTTGACAACATGCAGGGACTGGTTAGCCAGTTCTATGAGAAAAATTGTATCACTCTTGTTGTAGAGTTGCATGGCTAAGTCAATCCAACTCCAGCATAGATAAACAGAAATCTCTGCAAGCGTAAGAGCCAAAATATCCAGAAGTTAAAAAGAGTGGTCCAAGCAGAACAATGGCATATCAACTCATGTTTTATCTCCTTAGAAATGCTCGATGCTTCTGGAAACAAGACCAAAAACAAAATAATGAGTCAATCAGATTAAGCAAAAGCATAGACATTTAAACTCGAGGCGTTTAGGTTAGGACTCCACAAAAAAGAAGCAAGTGGAAGCTAAGGTATGTGCTAAATCACCGAGCTACCCCACA
This sequence comes from Geum urbanum, assembly GCA_946800695.1. Classification (NCBI taxonomy): domain Eukaryota; kingdom Viridiplantae; phylum Streptophyta; class Magnoliopsida; order Rosales; family Rosaceae; genus Geum; species Geum urbanum. Next base: position 5,488,457 of record OX327013.1, on the reverse strand, counting down.
CCCATTAGAGGAAAGAATGTTGGTTTTGTGCACCATGTGTCAACTGCAATCACAGGTCTTGCACGATTTGACATGATTGCTGTAGGGAACATTTTCTCAAAACTACTCCCTTCTTCTGATTTAAATGACTCTACTGAGCTCGAGGCTCCAAGGGAAATATAACTAGAAAGCCCAGTATGACAGTACTCAGACTGTGACTTTGATAAGTCAACAGTTTGATCAGACTGCAATGACTTTGATCAATGATGAATGTATCTGCACAAATGCTATCAAATTTCAAAGGGATTTTGAAGATTTAATACGGACAATTGTACACATTTAGGCAAACTACAACCAGAGATATTAATAAGGAGAACCTGGCAGAGGGAGTAGATCAAAATCTGTATCATACTAAAAACAGTATTCCAGATGAACAATCCAGCTTTGTGCAGTCATTTAGCTTTTGCATTTTGTACAAAAGTAACAGAACACTGTCTGGTCTTCTCTGAGGACTCGGTAGAATGTGTTCGCGAGCTGCATCACCTTACGACACTCAAAAATCTGTAGTCCCCTAGTTGCTAAGCAACAGACAAAATGTTTTGCTGTACTTCCTCCTTTTGTCAAGACTCAAGACCAAAACATAATTGAAGTCTTGATTTGATGCATTGAGATCTCTGAACAGCGGGGGGAAACTCTGTCAATGCTCATACACATAGATGTCATTTTCAAACTTTATCTTGATATGCTACCCTTAGTTACTGAACTCTTTTGCTGAAAGACAGATTCTGGCCATGGTTCAACTGCAACTTGCGGTTGAGCTCCAGCTGTGCTTTTTACTGCTGAGTCAGTTCACCAAGACCAAGACCAGTGATGGCAACATTGGTGAATTCAGACATTTTTTCAAGGACTCAAGAAGTCAAGCATCTAAGCAGTGACAACTGGCTTTCCATTGGTGTCTGTAATCATCAGTTTCTGAACTAAAAATATCATTTCACCTGGAATCCAAGCTCATCCTACCACCATGAATGCATCTGAGTTCAAAGAAATCTCATCGTAATTTGTAATCCCCATGAGCATTATATCCGCATGCTCCCGAGAAAATTTGGACCACAAAGAGAGGCCCCATCAGTATTATTTGGGATTCGCAACTTCAAGATCTCAAAGTTGTCACTTGTCAACTTCGATGAGTAACAATCACTTCAGGAAGAACAAATCAACTCAAGCTCATTCTGTCACAGGCCATAATCTTAAAAGTGATTGTTCTATCAGAGGACAAGATGCTACTTTTGAAGCTCATAAAAATCATATTCCTCATCACCAATAATAGTAGGTTAAAAATGTTGAAGGGTTTTGAAAGGTATCTTTCGCTGGAGGTCTGTGATGGCTAGATGAAATATAGGGTTGAAACATGACACATAATATTGGTATTTAGTGAGCCATGCATCTGCAGTAGACATTTCAATGACTAGCATAGCTGTTATACAAGTTCTATCTACCTAGTCAGCTAATCTTCTCAGATATTTAGTATTAAAACATTATATTTTTTCAGATATGAGATATGAGAAATCAAGTGCAGACCTGCAACACCAATAATACTTTTCTAGAAATCCCATATATATGCAAAAACAAAGGTCTGTTCCTCTCTCTAGTGACCAAAATCAAGAAATAAATTGTGGATGGATTTGGTTTGATTTGAAGACCCATGATTTGGAAATTGGTCCTAATGCAAATCTAATGTAGAAAATTAAAAGCATGCAGTGACCTTTATCATTGTATCAAGAGACTGGTGAAGCCGCAAGGGCTACTTAACATGTATTAGTCTCTAGTTTTTTGGGATGCAACAAAACTGACCAAATGCATGGATATATGTAAAATGCTTCAACAGAAGAGAAAGGATAGAATTTGTCTTTAACCCTCAGTTCCTTTGTTGCTGCCACCCGCAATGGAAGTCCTGAAATGGAAGAAGACCGTTAGTATTCAATCATCATACACAGAATAGAATTCAAAAACAGAATTCTGAACCCCAAACAAAATGTAATAAAAAACGACAATTATGTCTCATATCATATGAGAAGTGGATAACTAAAGCCGGTTAACCATGTGCCGTTAACCCATCGAAAACCTTATGACCTTCATTAGCCCAACATCAAATCTACCATAAACAAAGTTCAACCAGAAATGAACCAACGGCCAACAGAATTGAATCTCTTTCGGCACACCCGAAACCCCTCTCAAAGCACGTACTAGGATCAGAGAATCGGACTCAATGAACAGCCGGAGCCCCAAGTCGGCAAAGCACTCGAGGCCTTTCGAGGCTCCGTCGGTGTTGAGCTTCAGCCACCCTGGTTCCGGAGGGACCCACTGGACCCAGTCCCTGACCCACACTAGTCGGCATCAGCAATGCCATTGATGAACGGATCAAACAAATTAAACGGGTTTTTGGGTTGAACGAGGAGTCTCCCTCTCCCTCTGCACTCGATTATCATGCAACCAGGGATCGGTTGATAAGTTGTTGAAACCGTTGATCCTCCTGGTTTGGTGTTGCGGTGGGGAAGCCATGCCAGAGTACTCTGTCAGTCTCAGTCTGCTGGTGCATGTGGTTAGAGATCCAGTGTGACAGGGTAACGACGACCATAACGTTGCAGCTTGCAGCTCCTCTTTCATCTTCATGTGAGTAAAGTGTGTGATGCCCACTTACTACTTGCATTACCCGGCCAGGGCCAGACCCAAAGTCTGGTCCTTCATCTTTAGTCGTTCTGGTTGTTTATGCCAATAACAGTCTCGTGAACGTGACTCTCGACTCCATTTGGGGAATTGGTTTTCTATTGTTTGGTAGCTGCTATCAAGTTTGGTTTGGTTGAGGTCCAGCTGTCCAGCCTTTTTTTGCAGCGACTGTACAACAAAGGGGACCATGCTCCATTAGAATGCCCATCCCTCCTCACTTAAAGTGAAACTCTTTTATCTTGGGGTGTTTGAATTTTGGAGTACGTACGTACGTTTGTTTTTTTTTAAGTCAATTAGTGTGAAAACTGAAAAGTTATTGATCTTAGCATATTTGAAAACATTTCATCGACAAATATTCGAGTCTCTATTTCATAAAACCGAATATTTACCTGAAATTGGAGGTTTTGGTGTACGATTATACAAGAACTTGCAGAGTTTACTTGAGCTCAGGAACAGTCATATTGTGTTAAAAGAAAAATAAAAATTTACATGTTCTTACAATTTCAGAAAATGATCTAAAACATGTGCTCATTTTTCAACACAAAACAAAGATGAATATTTCGCCACTACTCAAAGCTCAATATAAACTAAATCTTCGTAGTAAGGGTGCACTTGAAAATGTCACCATCTTAATTAGGAGTCACAATTTGGCTCATAGGCTTGGAAAGTCTGTGGGCAGCCCGAGACTCATTAACCGCAAACCAAGCCCGATGGGTATAAGGTCGGGATTGGACCAAGGTTTCAAAGCTGACCCGAAAAAAGCTTGGTTCGTCAAAAGTCCGCCTAGTTTGACCCGACAAGCCCATGAACAAATATATTATATATAAAACATTTGTTATATATACAATTATACATTATAGTTTATAGTCATACACTACAACAACGACAATAAGGAACAAAAAGCACAAAGTAGTGATTATATATCACCAAACTAAACACTCAAGAATTCATAATTAATTAATTAATTATAGTCTTATTGTCTTAGAATTAACTAAGTATAGTGATATTTAATTAACTAATTACAGTGTTAGTATTACAATAGAAATTTTAGTCTTCTAATATTTATGTTTTTTCTTTACAGTAGTGTACATGCAATCATATTTTCAATTTGCTTCAAAAAAGTCTATTATTAGAATAGCAATAAGTTTCATTTGAAGAGTTCTTTTATTGTAGTCTCACATGAAAATTTGAAGAGAAAAGAAATTGTAATTTTTTTTAATTTTCATATTTTTATGTTATTAAATATAAAAGGTCCAATAAGCCTGACCCTATGGGCTTAGCCCCGCCTGGCCCAAAAAGTTTGTCAAGGTCCATGGGTCGCCCACGGGCTTGAAATTTTTGGAAAATCTCGGCCCGACCCGAACCGAATTTTAGTAAAATAGTGTTCAAGCCCGGCCCGCCCCGTTTTCGATCCCTTATCTTAACCGTTTTAAACTTGGATAAATATTGCATGAACACAATACATCATCAGATGCACACTTATGTTCCTCATGAAAATGTCACCATCTTAATCGTTTCGAACCAATATGAACAATGCATAAAAATAATCGACGATAGATCATTAACATGGGCACTTGTATTCCGCATTGTACACCTTTTAAGCAAACAAATTAAATCCCTAAAAAAAAATACGACATCAAAGTGGTCAAACAATAACGTAACAATTCGAAATTTGGTATTGCCTGTGCAAATACATGCAAATTCTTTCACAAAAACGTATGAGTCATTCGTTTGAATATTGTTTGAATATTATACGTGTTAATTATTCACTCAAATAATAAATTAATTCAGAATTCGTACGTATTAGACTCTATCCTTGGATAAAGTAGAAATCCTCTCTCATCCTCTTCTACCCCTGCTAGCCCGCTACCAACCCATTCAATTTCATTCGCCATTTTGTCCAAACACAAACTTTGCTTTATATTTCAAAAAGTAAGTTAAGGACTTTCGTCCTCTGATCAAATTTAGGGCTACAAAATAAATAAATAAAGAAACAGACAAACGGTGACTGCCAGTTGCCATCGCCCAAATTCAGACCAAACCCTCCCAATTAATTAATGAAAACTAATCACATTTCTGTCTTCTGATGCAGCTATAACTAAGATAAGATAAGCTTCGTTTCCCTTAAAAGCACATTAGTGACATTACAGCTATCATCCAACTTAATACAATCCTTGTTTGCTTAACTGGATTAGGGCAAATATATAACATGGTTATTACGTGCACGCCCTGCTCATTACCATATCCACACAGACTACAACCACTATTCCCGTCGCACCCACCATAACCAAGCAACCGGGACCTTGTAATTTAGGATCCTAGCTTAATCCTTTGTCCTTTAGTTTCTTTCATCGTTGTTCACTTGTTCATGCTTAGTTACTCTTTCTCAACCAACGGTAAAAAAAAACATGTTGAATCGTACAATCACACCATAAAAGAAATTAAAGATTATATCTAATATTTTTTATTTCTTACAGCGCCAAAATAGCACAACTTCCTCGATTCAGAAATAAATCTCTTGACACATCTAAAATGTTCAGACTATACATTGCAACATAATGTATTGACACTTTCATTATGGAGCCGAAAAGACTTCTCTTCATTGCTAGTGAGGTTTTACAACCGAGAGTGCCATACACGCATCAACACGAACCATTGATTCAGTTTGCCTTTTACTTTTTGGGATTTGGTTCTTTCTGAAATTGACCAAAATGCACAAAGTTCGGTCAATGTAAAAATATTCCGGTCATAAAATCCCTCCTCCGCAAATCTCTCATCACCGGCCTCGATGCAGTGGAGGATGCGGCGTCGGAGACCACCTCATTGTCATTGTTCGTCACCTTAACCTCGTCCTATTCGTAACGGTTTCCAAAGCTAATACATTTCTGTATGAGTCGAAAACCTTGGGCATCGACAAGACATTTGAATCGTAACCATACTCAACACGACTCCTTTGTACGCTAGATAGTCCGCAGTGACGTGTGTTGCGAGATCTTCAGCGTCACCAGAGGAATCACCATTTTCGACAGCGTATCGAATTGTTTTGGAACCGTGGTGAAGATCTTCTTCAGAGGACTTAGGAGCAGTGTGGAGCTTGGAGGAGGCGAGAATGGGAAGTCTGAGCCAGGAGAGGAGAGAAAGGAGTTGAGAGGAGACGAGGTCGGCGGCAACCAGAACAGAGAGCTTAAGAGCGATGACCATGGAGACGATGCCCGTTAAGATCAGCACGATCTCGAGAGAGTGAAAGAAAAAGAAAAGGTGCCAGCCAGAGTGAGTGAACTATGCATAGAGGTGGAGGGAAGACTCTCTGAACTAACTAAACAATAACTACGGTAAAACTATTTACTAAAACCTCCATCTAAGAATACTCTATAAACAATAATTTTTTTATTAGGACAAATGAGAAAATTACAATTATCTAAAAAAACAAACCCTTCGCTTCTAAAACCAAAAGGGGAAAGAAATTAACCACAAGCCACACAAAAGTAAAAACAAAGTGGGCCCTGCCTAATCTCGCTTACTGTACACAGACCACCGTTAGTAGTAAAACAGTAACAAAACTAAAACCCCGTGGCAAGGATTGGGATACAAAATCCAATCCACCAAACGACGTCGGATAATGGTCGAATACCCACTCACTGACTCACACTAGTAGTCTAATACTAAAACCAAAATAAGACGGGACAAAACGACGCCGGATCGCCGGTGTCCGAATCATCCGATCAAATCGCACGGCTGGCAGAGCTCCTTTCTCAGCCGCTGCGAGAAGAGCCTACAAGCGTCCATACACAGATCAATGGCAGCAGCGAGCGCCACGTAGGCAGCTGCGTCCTCCGTGCAGGTCACGTGATTTACGCTCACCTCCACCGCAGGCTTGCTGCACTTGCCTTCCCCTTCCACACGCGCTGACATAACAAACCCTCTGTACACGCAATAGGGCCACAACCCGTACCCGAAGTCTCCGCTGCTCTTCGGACTCACCACCGGCGAGTTCGGGTTTACTGGAGCGTCGCCTCCTCGGTTACCAGACCCGGAACCCGACCCTAGATCCAGTACAAACTTCCCGCCCTTATTCAAACTCAGAGTCGACTCGGCGAGAACAATGCCGCCGGCGCTCATGCCGCTGCTGTTGGTTTCGGGTATGAGCTCGAACTTGTACCCGAGTCCGTCGGCGCCGCCGCGCTCTCTCCACGCCTGTAGTCTGCCCCAGGGTTGCCAGGTCCCGTCTCCGGGTCGGAGGATGAGCCAGGATCCGGGATTAGAACGGCTGACCCGGTCCGAGCCCGGCGAAGCCACGAAGGGCGTGACCATTGATGCGGCGGCTACGGGCGAACCGGATAGGTCGTGTACCGTTATGGACCAGCCTTTCCGTTCCTTTCCCGGCCGCTCTCGCTCACTCCCGAACGAACTCAGCCAACTTCTTGAGCCACCTTGGTCCGATTGCAACGATCTGAACAAGCAAATGAGGCCAAACCGAACCGGAATTAGAGCTCGAATTCGACTTTGAACATTTGAACTGAGCATATCTTTTTCAGATGAAAATGTGATCAATATTGCAACCAAAAGGAAAAAAAGAGAGAACGAGGAAGCAATTGTGAGCTTTACTCTAAACTTTTCAAACCACCAAACATATATTTTTTTTTTTACTCATTTCAAAAAAAAAATTAAAGGGAAAATCTCGGTCACCTGGATCGTTGAGTTCGACCGCCGCCGTTATTTCTGAAGCTGAATTTGCAAGTAAAAACGGGCTGACGAATATTGCCTTTGATCTGAAACACCTGAGGACTACACTCAGGCTCGCCGTCGAACTGGAAAACGAATCTCGGGTCGGGCGCGGCCTTGACCGTCAAATGAAACTGCGTCTGTACAGCGGCAGAGCCTTTCACTGCGCTTTTACCAACCGAAACCCAGCCGTTGTGAAACACACTGGGCTTGGACTCGGCTCCCGCCAGAGCTAAAGGAACCGAAACCCGGCCCAAGAGCCTCCCGGAGTTAACCCCACAACTTGTGCCACGGCGACCCGTGTAGATAGCGATTTGGAGGCAGAATCTGGCGGAGGAGAAGATTGACTTGGAGGCGACCCGGTCCAGATCGGACTTGCTGAGGTGGAAAGTGGCGGCGATGACTCCATGGCTCTGAGGGGGGTGGTCGAGGTTTTGAGTCGACTCCGGAGGGAGACAATGCACGACGGAGGTCTGAACGGGGAGGTTGTTGAGCTTGATCTTACAGAAACACGGGGAGGAAGAAGGGTGAACCACCGTCAGGGCCGGCTTTGAAGCCACCGGGATTTTCAGAGCTAAATTCCCCACTGTGATACGCACAAATGGGCACGGATCCATTGCAACCAAAACCAAATGCAAAATTTCTTTTTTTTTTTTTTTGAAGAGAACGGTGGGAGAGATTTTATTTCATACGGGTTTGGGAGACAGCTGGGAACAGGCTGGCGCGAGTTGCCAGTCGGACCGAAGTTGACGGCATTTTGAGGTTTCTGGAGGAATGAATGGGATAGGGGTAGTAGAGGTCCCTCTCTTCCAGTTTTATAATTATTATTATTATTATTAATGTCATATTATTAAGTTGTTGGATGACGAAACTACCCCTGTATTACTGTATAGAGGGGAATCTCCGCTCTCTCTATGCAAAAACTCGGCACACTCAATATAGCTCCCGGGTGAGATCTGTGTGCTTTCGCACACGTGGGAGCTTCTGTGCGCACGATGGCAGACAGATACAGGTGTGGGCCCACACTGATTTTAATTAGGCACGATCTGATGCGGATTTGTTTATCCTTGTCCAAAAACAAGAGAAGACTGCCCCTGTTAAATCAAGAGGAGATCGATTCCTGCTTTGCCACGTAGCTGTTCGTTATGTGATCTTGTCTGATCGTTATTACATGTCACAATGATGTCATATATCCGCAAAACATGAGAACTTTAACTTAATTTCCGCCTTTGGACTGTTCGGCAATTATGCTGTAAATGTAGAAAAAAAATTCGTAGAAATTACTGTAAGTATGTTTATATAATAGAAATCATACGTTTTACAAATTTGGAGTTTGGAAGAAAAGATTAAATTAAATAGACATATCTTTACCAAATAGAGAACTTTATTACAATCTAAATTTTGTAGTAAAAAGAAAAATTTTAGTAGCCGCGCCTCCACGCGTTATCACAGGATCAAAACCGTTTGCCTTCTTCACTTGTCCGACAGCCATTAGCCTCGTCGGTGGAGGTTTAGGTGGTTGGGTGCGGTTGGCAGATTGTGGAAAGAAGGTGAGTTGGGTTGTTTCTCTTCCTTATGTCGGGCTCCAACATTGGGCCTAGTATAAAATTCCAAGTCTAGTTTATTTTCGGTTTAATGTTCTTACGTCTAGTTATGTTTATTTTATGGTTTTAGTAGTTTTGTCACAAATAAGTCTGTACCCCGTATGAGGTAGGCAGAAGTGAGCTCTATTTCTGGATTGTGTACTTTTGATGCCTTGTGTACCCTAGGTTAGGACATTCGTTGGTTTGTCACATGGGCATATCCTCCTAGTGGCAGGATGAGGTGTAGTGCCGAGGAAAGTTTCGTTCGACAGCATAGTTGGAAAGTTGTTCAGAGTGAATTGATGCATCGTCGTTATCGCGTTGTCTTTCAGTTACTGCATCGCCTCAAAAGTAAAGCAAATGGAGTAGCCAATGATGTACTATTTGCTAAATTGTGCAGTTTATGATACAATGTATTAGTCGAGTCACCTGATAGTATTTCAGGTGTTTCTCTTCTTAAGGGATATATGCTTTACACCCCCCCCCCCTTATATCCTATCATTTCATTAATCAAAACTTAAAGGTAGTCGCAAACCCTTGCTTCAAAAAAATATATTCTTTGAACGAGATCTAAACACAAGCGGAAAGGTTTTTGCACCTTGAGTGACTAATGTGAAATTGGGAGATAAATATGAGCGACAATATGTGACATACTTTACAGACCAAATTATATAAGGTATCATACTCGAGTGACAATGTCATTCATTTTTTTGGTTAGTTAAACTTGAATCGGATTGTAGCCCAAATTTTGGATCTTGGTGCCAATTTTGGCGTTGGAGATGAAAAAAAAACTACTAGGGACGGAATGGGTGAACCTGCAACCAAACCCAACATATGAACACTCATTGGCGAAAGTAGGAAGCACAAAAGTTTTGAATTAGTCGCGTTTTAGAAGCGCTCGAAAGCGTGATTTAGAAAATATTTAGAAGCGCAAAGTTGGAAGAAAAAAAATAGAAATTTTGAGGGAAATGAAACATTTATGAGTTATGTATTAGGTTTTCTCTATAAATTCTAGTATTTATGAACATATATGTTCATCAACAATCAAATAGGAACTAGAATTTTGTATTTTCATTACTTAATTTTCTCTATTTTATTATACATTTATATATAATTATTTTTTATTATTTTATTACACACTTCTTCCGTGAACCTGGTTCCCCTTTTTTCTTTTTTTTTGAAAAAATCGTTTCTGCGCATCTGTACCTGTTTTCATGCAACCTAGGGGTGGAGACGAATCCCGAAAATCTCGAACCCGACCCCGATCTGATCCCGTTCGGGACGGGACGAAAAATAAAAAATTTACTATTCTGTCCGGTCCCCTTTTTTAGGGACCCGTCATGTTCCGCATAATATATTTTATCATTTATTTTTATTAAAAGTTGATATATTAAATTATCAAACAATTAACATTATTCAACAAAAAAATAAAAGTATCTTATAACGATCAAAGTATTACACTACTTGTAATATGAATTAAATTTATCAATTAAACATGAAATGAAATTGCTTGTAGATTTTTTTAATTAAACATTAAGTAAAATGGTATTACTTTGTGTAATTGTAGAATTCTAAGTCTTATCAAACTATGTTTATCTTATATTGAACCCGAAATTTGTTAAATATTATATTAAATGTTCATTTTAAATTGGACTCGTCTAATCCCGTCCCATTCAAATTTTGGGACGAACTTTTAAAATACCATATTTTATCCCGTTCCGTTCGAAATGAGAATAGAAATGACTAAAAATAGACCCGACCCCTAATAACGGGCCATATATATTTTCCAAAAAAAAACAGGTCACAAGCCCGAAGCCTTTCTTTCTCGGTGGATTGGTGGAAGGCCCAGAGAAAACATTCTTTCACTTTTACAAAGTAATTCCCAGTAATGTAAGAAGACGCAAGTGAGAGAGCTAACCATCCCCAGTTGAAAACTTGAAAAGATAATGCTAACGATATCCCCACTAGTCCAGAAAACAGAGCACAAATCTCATAACCTCTCTCGTCTGAGTGTCTCACCGAAAAAATGACAGTCTGCGCTGTAATGTTGGGTCCTCAGCTCCTCTCCTCCGCACCCGTCTTCCTCCGAAACCTCTCCGCAACGGCGTCGTTCGGACTCACCCAGATTGCTCCTCCGCCATCACTCTCCAATGTCGTCGGTGGGTTGGTCATAGAGTGCTCTTCGAGGCCACAGAAGAAGGCGACGGCGCACCACCGCAAGACCCGACCACGCAAAACGCAGCCTTGGGACGTCAAACGCAAGCCCACCGTGTACGCTCCTCTCCCGCCTCTCCCTGCCGAATGGGTCTTCCTCGCTTCTTCTTCTAACGATGAAACTGCTTCTTCGGCTGCTGCCGACCCAACTACACAGTAGTACATGTACCCAATTTCACTACTTTTCTTGGTTTTATGTTTGATTTTGAAGCTATGGAGATATTGAACTTTGTCATTGTATTTGGTGCTTGAGGTAATTTGGCTAGTTTGATGTGTTGGTTTCTTCTTAGGTTTATTTGATTGACTCAGTTCCACAATGCTTCAACAGTTAGACATACTTTCTGGAAGTAACTAGTTTTGGGTACTAAATAGTTCTAGCTGTAGTTTCAGTGTAGAAGTTATATACTGATAAGTATCAGAGTAAACTGGCTTGGGGTAGAAAAATTGGTTTTTGGGGGAACAGAGACTTGTGACAGATCACAGATGCATGTAAGATTTTATGCGAGGAGGATACAACAGAAACTGTATACCACAAACATGGAAATGTGATTGATCTGCCAACTCGGTAACATTCGATTCCCTAGTGTTCGATGCAAAAATATCTCTCGCGAAGAGATCCTTCTCGCGAAGCAGTCTCTTTTATCTCGGATGTTTTAACCGCGTGGACCGGTCTATCCTGTTTGTGCTTCGTATGCTGACGTGCCACCGTCTCTCGACGGAATATGGACTGATCACAGTCGCCTGACTTCTATATTAAGCGATTAGAACAGGGAGAGCACCAACCCTGCTCGAATAGGTCCTTTTTGCTTAGAAACCTAGGACTTTGATATGTAAATCTCTCGCTAAGTCTTGAAATCGATACTCCACACGTCCTTTCTCGTGCAAAGCAGAGCAATCTCTTAACAGAGTGTTGAGAACACTCGCTCCCTTTGAGTATTTAAGCTCTCAACTTACAAGTGACAAGCTCTTCAACTTTCCGGTTGCAATTGCTTCTTTGGAGTCGTAATACTCTCACTCGATAGGTGACAAGCACTTAGACTTTCTAGTTGCAAAGAAGATAGAAATCTCGAGGACGAGACGTCTGTCTAGGTTTGTTTGCGTATAGCAAGATTGTTTGATTGATTTGGGGGGGGGGGGGGGGGGGGGGGGCTTTTCATAAGATCCCCGCTCTCCTTATATACTCGCTTAATAACAGTCATTCATTCTATGTCAAATTCTTCTGCTCTTGTAATCACAGTCTGAATCCAACACCAGCATACGTGTCGTATCACTCATAGATCTTCTAATTCCATCATAACTCTTCCAAGAGTTCTATATAAAATGAAACTAGTTATGACAGAATCTAAGCCGCATAAAATCAACTAATAAGACATAGTTCTAATAGAACTCAAAGTCTTCTTCTAGCGAAGCTCGCCAGACGTTATATAACCTGACTCCTCGCCAAGCACCATTAATTATAACGGGCCGCTCGCATAGACCTCGGCCATCCAAGCCCAAAATGAAATTCTTTATTTAGGCCCAAACATTGCCCCTCAGGTCTTGAACTTGGAAATTTTCTGAACAAGCGAAAATACTTGAATATATCTTGACCAATGTGCCCATTGACTTTGAAACGCTACACCATCACTCGAACGCCACGTCAACCAACTCTTCGAAAAAGTATGACGCTCGACTGACACCTCTATAAAAGCACCAGTCCATATCCACAAATTTCATCTTTCAACAAAACCCTTTCAATTGCTCAGAACCCTGCACTTTCTAACTCTCTCAGTCAAAAAGTTCAAATCTTTCTTTCTCACCGCCGTCAATCCTTATTTCTCCAGAAAAATGCCTCCTCGTAAAGACATTTCCAGCCTTTATGAAACTCATGTCGCCAAGAGATTCTCTAAACAGCTCAAGGCAGTCGCTAAACGACACAACCCAGACGCCGTCTGCACTCTTACTGTAGACCCTGTAGAAAACACAGGTCTGCTCGGTCCATTTCTGGACACTCCAATTAATCCAGAGCTTTTCAATTACCTTCGCAAGCCCATCTGCAGTTCATCCCTCATACTCCAGGCAGACCCTAAAGCAGACCCAAAGGAATGGACTCAAAAAGACACTCTCTGTCTTATTGGGAAGTGGCCACATTCAAGCCAAGACGACCTCGCTTGGTACTGGCACCGCCGTGGGCAAGACATCGATCGGTGGGAAGTAGCCGGAATAGCCCAGCTTATCGATTTATGCTTTTCACTTCCAACTGGGGGTAACAAAGCCCAATTTGCTACAGCCATGTGTTTTTGGGACTGCACATCAAATTGTTTCCGACTCCCTTGTGGTGATGTGAGCATTACAATGCTCGACCTTTATACTATCTTTGGAGTTCCTGCCTTTGGAAACAATTGGGCTCCTCAAGACTCCCTTCAAACAACCAACCAAGCCTCTCCAGAACGTCCTCCATCCTACTCCTCCTGGGTGAAACATTTTGCTCGCGAGGAAAAAGACACACCACAAGGAGGAATAGCCTTCTTGGAATATTGGCTAGCAAAGTATTTGTTCTGTTCAACCTCTGCAAAGGTTATCAAGACATGGACCAACCTCGATGAACGCCTTTACAACAGTGAACAACTAAGCTTGGTTGAGCCCGTCCTCGCCTACATCTACTATGACCTCAGGCGAGTATCTTTATCGAAGCTTGATTTGAACCAACCAGGACCACTGTGGATGGTAGAACTCTGGTTGCAAATCTACTTCTCCTACTTCTGCCCCTCAGCAACCCCTCGTTATGAAGAACAAAAACTGCTGGGCAAATCATTAGTTTCTACAATGCCCAGGAGTAAGCATTGGTCCTATCTCAACTGCTTTAAGTATCTCTGTTCGCGTAAGGACTTCCCTCATACTGTAGTTGAGAACATTCTGAGTCGTCGCTACCTTGGCCTCCTCGCAAGTGGATTCATGCCCTCTCCTGAACAAGATGCTCACGCGAGGGACTTATTCATTAAGTTCAACACTTGTCAAGACCTGCAAATCCCAGACTCAGCCAGCTCCGGGTATGAGCTCTATGCCCCAAACCATTTCTGCAGACAGTTTGGGCTCAGCCAGGATGCTCCTATGCCCCTCGCCTGCTCCGTTAACAAGTATACTCTCTGGCGAGGAAACAACAAGCCTGTTGCAGCAGAGGTACACGACGAACACTTTGGCTTTCCAATGGTGCTGCTTCCAACAATTACAAAGCCACTGTCGATATCAAGGTCAGTCACCCCATCGTATCTCACATGGTACTCCCAGTTCTGGGAAGAGAAACGAAACCAAGGACCAGACCTATGTTTTGCTGCCATTTTCCATGAATTCAGCCAGAAATTCTCGCTTAAGGTGGACTTGGTTGCACTAACTGGACCACACCTCAGCACAAGTTCTGCCCCATAGCCACAGGTATGTTTTTAATCAAAATTGCCACATATATTAGCAACTTCTCGGATCATAACTGACCACTCCTTTCTTCCTCGCACAGCACAACCCTGAACCAGATGTAACTATAGCCATTCAATCTTTTAGGAAGAAAAGAACAAAACGCTCTGGATCCTCTGTAAGTATTTCAAACTGTTGTCCATTCAGAACAAACTGATTTTACCACTGATCCTAATACTAACCCCAATTCCCTAACAGTCTCCAAAACCCAAGAAGCTTAAATTGAAGACCCCAGAGACTGAAAGTGGGGTTTGGCTGGAATCACAAGTCGTTAGCAGGGACAAACAGTTAAGACTCACCGCTCTAGCCTTCCTTGCCTCTTTTGATCAGAGGAGTAACAAAGCCTCAGGGTCCAGTGCTTGTTCAACCATAGTTTTCACTATTGCACACTGGTTTTGTGCAAATCCAGATAGCACCCCTACACTCTCCCAGCTCGATGACCTCCTAATTTAAGGTTCAAGGGAGTGGCAGGAATTATGTAAGGACGAGTCCCTTGCGAGCAAGTACCCAAACCAACATTTTGACCTGGATGCCATCTTGAAGGCGAACATCAGACCGCTTCAATTCTCAGCTGATGATTCCTTCATTGGGTACTTTGACCCTGAAAAGTTTACAGCCCTGAATGGCTTTCCTTCTTTTGATAGTTTATGGGAACAAGTCCAGAAGATCCAGAAGCCACAAGTTTACATAGTGAGTTGGAATGACCACTTCTTCGTTCTCAAAGCTGAAAACGAAGCGTATTATATAATTGACTCACTAGGAGAAAGGCTCTCTGAAGGGAACTGTAAAGCCTTCATTATGAAGTTTGATGAGTCCAGCATCATATTCAACAACAAGGATAGGGATACGAACCCTAAAATCTATAACAACGACAAAAAATGCTGCAAGGATTTCATAGTCCAAATCCTAGCTGGAATCCATCGAGCAGAACTCGAGGAGGAAGAGAAGAAAAAGCCTGTGGATCTTGATATTTTGTTTAGGCGTCTGCAAATTGAAGTTCAATCCTGCTTCATTCCTTCCTCCTTTGGTGAGGGCCCCAGTACCCAGAATGAACAAACCATTTCAGAGCCTGAGCAACAAATTATTTCCTCGCCAGAGCCCATAGTCGAACAACCACAAATCCTGGTTGAGAATAACCTAGCAGGCGAAGAACTGAGTCCCTCCACGCCTGAGCAACCAGCTCAAGTTATTGAAGAAACACAGCCATTGTCTACTCAACAAGTAAGAACTCTGTACCCTCACTCCTAGATTAGTGATTTCTAAATTGGTCCTGACATGACCCGTTACTCTCATATTGTAGTCCAAACTTATTCCTGTGGACCTGGACGTTCACGAGACAATTCCCCACAGTCCAAGGGAACAAGCGAGCACGTCAGGCGAGCCAATTGTAATAGCTACTGAAGATCAGCCTGACAGTCCTCCAGGTGTCAATGATGAAGATCCCATAATTTCAACCAAAGAAAGTCCTATCCCATCTTCATCACAAGGAAACAATCCTCAAATGCTCAGTGTACAAGAGTCAACCACCAAGATACAAGAACTTGTAGGCCAGCTGAGTATACTAAGCACGCCTCCTGACACCAAAGCCTTGCTTCGAAAAATTCTCTCTGGGCCCCTAGATTCTTTAAAAGACATTCAGGCCATTCATAAACAAGTGAAAACCCTGCAGGCCACTGCCCCAGCAAACTTCATTCCTCGCCTGGATGAACTAGAAGAAAGTCTCTTTGAATTCCAGCACCAAAGCGAAGTCTTCCAAGACCTAACACTCGAGGCTGAGCGTAAGGACGAAGCAGCGGAAACCTTGGAGCAAAAAACTCACAAGGAAACAGAGAAAATCCAGAAGCTTCTGAAGGAAAAAATTACAAAGGAGGAGACTTTAGCAACCAAACGTGCCAAAATAATTGCTCTCGAAGCTGATCTCGCAACACTTAAAGCAGAAGTAAATGCATTGGAAACTGACATCCCCAGTTATCAGGATGAAATGCATCACTTTTTGGTGGAAGGCGAGACCCGAGCTCAACTCCTGTAAGAGGCACGCGATGAAGCCAATGAAGCTCGCCTAGCAGCTCATCAAGCCTGGGTGGCCTCAGAGATGACTAAAATCTCGATAAAGAGCTACTTCCTTAAGTTGTAAAATTTTTGGGCCTCAGATGTAGGCATTTTCTATTTGTCACCAAACATTAAAATCTTTTATGTATTCACATCGTTTTGACAACAAAGTCTGAATTGGGTCCAAAAACCCAAATTGGGCTTCTCCAATAAGCCTTTTTCTTAATTTCGATCCAGCCTCATCTTAGGCTGTAATTAATTTTGACTATTTTGATCGTTCAACAATAAATGGAATTGAATTCTAAACTTGGAATCCGTATCGCGTCCAACAATCAAAATCTTTGAAATACGTTTTACCTGCCCCAGAAATCTCCTCATTTATCATGCACTTCTTGCGAGCAGATAAACCGTCTTCAGGGTCCACTCTTATTTGGACATGTATTCTCTATTTTCAAGCGTAATTACTCTCGCGAAACCAAACCGGTGTGACTCCTGTCTATAAAAGGTTTCCCTTTCCTTTGTGTTATGAACCAACACTTTCGCGAGAATGAATCACCTCATTGCCTATTTGCTCTGGTCTTCCCATCTAAAGAAACCTCCAGATAAATCTTTCCATGTTGTGTTCCTTAGATAGCAATATCCATGCCCAAACCTGGACTAGATAGCAATATCTATGCCCAGGCGTTGCCTTGGCTCTTCCAACTTGAAGGAATCAGGAAAGGAGAAGCCACAATCCTGAGGTGAAAATCCTCTTCGTCTTTCCCCCGCACCCGTTCGGTGTCCATATGCATTGGAGGAGGTAAAATTCTTCAATGCATCCTGCAATAGATGGGGAAAGATGGGGTGTCACCCTGGGAAGAAGGCAACAAACGTCAGGTCAGGTGCAAAGATCTTTTGTTTTGATGCACCTCCTGCGTTTTAGATCCTCTCCATCCCCTCACCGAGGTCGATCTCCATGTATCAACCTCAGGGGATGGCACACAACGCAGAGGATCTTGTGAAAAAACAAACTTTTATTTTCTTTTTCTCTGTTGCTGATTCAGGTTTGTTTTTCCAATATGGTATCAGAGCTTGAGGCCGCAAAGCCTTTGTATTCTTCCAAATATTGAATGTAATATTATATTTGAAATGTAAAAGTTCCTTGTATTGATAAATTCATATACAATTTGCTCAAAACTTAGGCCACAAAAACTGGCTAATATGAACTTTGACTTGGAAGAAAAACCATAAAAATTACAAAAATTTGGCCTCGAGTACAGGCCCTAACTTTTTAACCTCATAAATAGGCTATTTTAATGTATAAAATCCTCGGTATGTGTTGCCCCTGTAGTTTACTTATGCGAGAGCGTAATTAAACTAGATTAAGCTGTAATTGGAGGATCGTCAAACTCCCAAACAGGTTGTATGAATTTCTTTAGGTAACGACCATTTATTGGGTTCGCGTGTATAGTACCATCTCGATCTCGCAAGCGAACTGCTCCTTTACCCAACAGTCGATCGATAATGTATGGTCCTTCCCATTTCTCTGACCATTTACCTCGTCCTTCAGTCTTCTCGCCACCATGCAAAATGACTCGCCAGACAAGTTCTCCTTCTGCAAAACTCATGCCCCTTGTACGTTGGTCATAAGCACGAGCCACCTTTTGTTTCTCAGCATGTAGACTATCATAAGCTTGTATACGTTTCTCATCTAAGTCTTCATGTTCTTGCCACATCGCTTGGACATAGTCTTCACCGATCAAGTTGTGTTGCTCCATCACACGTAAAGACTGAACATTGATCTCCAAAGGCAAGACTGCATCGTGCCCAAACATTAATGTCTAAGGAGTTGTACCTGTGGGTGTCCTCTTACTAGTCCTATAAGCCCACAAAGTATTAAAAAGTTCTTCATGCCACAGTCTGGCATTGCGCGTGAGCATCCGTTTTAGGATATGAATAATGATTTTATTGCTCGCTTCAGCTTGACCATTGGATTGGGCATAGTATGGAGAAGAGTGTAGAAAATGGATCCTAAGATCCTTCATTAGAGTATCTACTTCTCTAGACATGAATGCAGCCCCACGGTCTGAAACAAAACACTCAGGAATACCAAACCGACAAATAATATCTTCAAATAGGAACTGGCGGATGGCCTTTGCAGACGATACCCTGAGAGGTCGAGCTTCGACCCATTTTGTGAAGAAATCAGTAGCCACTATGATAAACTTGTGCCCTTCAGATGAATGAGGATGAACCATTCCTATTAAGTCCAAAGCCCATCCTCGAGCTAGCCAAGGCTTGATTATTGGCTGTAATGGTATTCTGGGCATATGGTTGACTGGACCATGTTTCTGGCATTCTTCACAATCTTTTGCGAACGTGATGCAGTCTCTGAGCATTCCTGGCCAATAAAAGCCATGTCTTCTTAATAACCATCTCATCTTGGGACCAGCCTGGTGTGACCCTGCTATCCCAAGGTGGACTTCTCTCATTAACCGCTTAGCGTCACGTCCAAAGACACACCTTAACAGTATGCCTTCCTCTCCCCTTCTATATAACTCAGCATCCTTGAGTACATAATTGGGAGCTAAAAATCGAATCCGCTTGTCTACCGGATTATTAGGATCCTGGAGATAAGAGATGATTTCCTGTCTCCAGTCCTTGTCAATGTGATCAAGAGTAGCAACGTACCATTCATTTTTATCTTCTTGTCGTGCAATGAAAGATGGAAGGGTTCTTCTTTCAACCTTTAATATTCGTTCGCATACTCCATCTTGCAAACTGATACCCGTTGCTAGTTGAGCCAACTCATTAGCTGCATAGTTCTTCTCGCGAGGAACATGACTCAACTCTACTTCTGTAAACAACTTTAATAGGTAACAGGCCCTCCTCGCATAAGGTTCTAATATTGGACCTGCCTTGTATTTCGTTTCAAGTTGTCTGATCACCAGTTGAGAATCTCCAAAGACATGCACATCAGTGATCTCCATATCTATCAGAAGTTCTAATCCAATGATTAAAGCTTTGTACTCGGCTTGATTATTTATGCATCTGAAGTCCAACCTGAAAGAATAAGAATAAGTTTGGCCGCGTGGGGAGATCAAAGCTACCCCTGCCCCAGCCATAGTACTCGTACTGGACCCATCAAAATATAAACACCAAGGGGCCAAGTCAATACGAGCGAGATCTAGTTCTGGCCCCTCAACCACCTCTTCCATGGGATGATGAGCCAAAAAATCAGCCACTGCTTGGCCTTTTACCGCCTTCTGAGGGACATATTGCAAAGAAAATTCTGACAAAACCAGAATCCACTTTCCAATGCGTCCACGGAGAATCGGTCTGGACAACATATACTTCACTAAATCTGTTTGTGCAATAACACACGTAGTGAAGGAAAGCATATAGTGCCTCAACTTACACCCTGAAAAGTATAAGGCTAGGCATAATCTTTCCATTGGAGAGTATCTCGTTTCACAATCGTTCAAGGTACGACTCAGATAGAAAATAACACGTTCAACTCCGGCAGTGTCGTCCTGAGCCAATAGACTTCCAATGGAGAGTTCAGTAGCTGATATATACAGCTTAAGAGGAACCCCAGGTCTTGGAGGAACCAAGACAGGTGGGTTTGTTAAGTAGGCTTTAATGGTTTCAAAGGCCTCTTGATGTATAGGCTCCCACACAAAGTCCTTTTGATTTTGAAGCTTGAGCAGTGTGGAGAATGGTTGTGTTTTCCCAGCAGCATTGGCAATAAACCGTCGTAAGAAATTGATTTTTCCCAATAAATGTTGTAGTTCTTTCTTACTCTTTGGTGAGACTGCATTGAGAACTGCTTGTTTCTTGTCATCTGGTATCTCAATCCCACGCTGATGAACCAAAAAGCCCAGGAAATCTCCTGCCTGAACGCCAAACACACATTTGGCTGGGTTCATCTTCAGTTGATGTTGCCTCATTCTGAGAAACACTTGCCTTAAGTCTTCAAAATGATCACTTCTGTGTTTCGTTTTAACTACCACATCATCAATATATACTTCCACGGTCTTACAAATAAGATCATGAAAGATCAAATTCATTGCTCGTTGGTAGGTTGCCCCTGCATTTTTAAGTCCAAATGGCATATCCACGTACTCAAAAACACCAGCAAAGCCAGGGCACCGAAACACATTTTTATGTCTATCTGCTTCAACCACTGGGATTTGATGATATCCAGCAGTGCCATCCATGAATGTTAACATTTCATGGCGGGCAACTGAGTCAACCAACAAATTAGCTACTGGCATAGGGTATGCATCCTTTGGGGTTGCATTGTTCAAGTCTCTATAGTCGACACACACTTACATCTTTCCATTCTTTTTCTTGACTGGGACTATATTGGAAAGCCACTCATTATATTTGGCTACACGTATAATCCCTGACTTGAGCATTTTCTCGACCTCTTCCTTGACTAGAATTGCTGTTTCTGTGTTCATGCGACGCATCTCCTGTTTCACAGGTTTCTTCCCTTCAATAATGGGCAAATTATGACAAACCAAATCTGGTGACAGACCAGGCATGTCATTGTATTTCTCTGCAAAACAATCTGCATATTGTTTTAGCAATTCAATAAGCTTGAGTCTCTCCTCAGGCTCCAAGAAGGTACTAATAGCCACAGAGATTGGCTCTTCATTTGTCCCAATATTGATGTGTTCAATGGGATCCTTGACTTTAGGAGGTAAATCATCTAAAGTCGCTGGAGCTAATTTAATCTCGTCCTCCTCCTCTAAGTCTTGCAAAACGTCTTCATCCACATATTCCAAGGCTGCAACCATTGGAACCTTCTCAAAGGCTTGGCTCTCTAGTAGAAAATTATGAAAGCGTTCGTGTAGAGAAATACAAGCCTCGGTCTCTATATCTGATAGAGACCCAATCATGGAGAATGTTTGGATGGTAGCTCAATATTGTAGGGTCTTTTACTATCTTGAGTTGCTTGAAGTATACCCCACTGAGCTAATTCAGAGGCCGTAACACCAACAGGACGGCCCTTACTGTCGACGCCAAATACCTCCAATGGCCTAAGGTCACTGTGGTAATATCTGGCTTCTAAAGCATTAGCAGACACGGAATATGGACGAGGGTCAGCATTGACAAGTTCTGCTTCGCCTGACTCCATGTTCCAGAGTAACATCTGCTGATGAAGTGAAGAAGGTACACAGTAGCTTCGATGTATCCAGTCACGCCCCAGGATTGCACTATATGGAGATGTGCATTCGACCACAAAGAATGTGTAAGTGCCTGAGGCTAGCCCTATGTGTACCTGCAAGAAGACAATTCCCAAGGTTTTAGTTATGCTACCCTGAAAATTTCTGACACTAAGCGAGGTCTCTTGGATAGCAGACTTGGGAACGCATATTAAGGCCATTGCCTTAACGGTGATGATGTTAACCGCTGCCCCTGAGTCCACTAGGATTTTATTCAATTGAATCCCTTGGACTTGTCCTGTAACATATAACGGCCGCATGTGCATAGCCATGTCAATGGTAGGCTTGGAGAACATCATCTGTCCTTTTGTGTGTGATGAATCCATCTCTGGTACTTCAACCAGTGTTGAATCATTTAATAGCTCTGGCTCTTCATCTGGTAATACCACGCTGTTGGAGTTCTTGGATTCACCTTTTGGTGCTGACGGAGACAAAGCGTATTTAGAAGATAAGACATACACCATGTTAATAGTGGAAATGTCTTCCTCGACACAATCAAGTGCTTCAAGATCTTCGTCCTCACCGTAATCTACCAACTGCTCATCGTCGTCGTAGTTATCATCTCCAGCCAGATGTCCATCCTTATTAGTCATTGTAGTTACCTCGAGATGGGCTACCTGCTGTATTGGATCCTCAAGAGTAGGATCAATGGCTGCTGGTAGTAGTAGTGGTGAAGTTTTTTCCTTGGGAGCAGGGATCAGTTTTTAGGCCTTCACTTGTTCTTCCACAACCAAATGCCTGGGTTTCCATTGCAAGACTGGAGGCTTGCTTGGAGTGTTCTGTTTTTTCATGTCCCCTGTTCCCTGAGGGGGTGTCTTTAGCCCTACTGTTTTCATCGTGTCCTCTTCAAAGGTGAGGCGTCTCCTTACTGGCTTTCGTTGTGCAGGCTCACGATGACTCTCAGGAGCAGATTCAGGCTCTTTACCTTTAGACCCTAACTCTGGGTTTCCTTCGAAAACTCCTGGTCTTTGGGCTCTTACCTTAGGCTCGCGAGATTTCTTCCAAAGACCACCAATGGGTTTGCTGCAAGGGTGTTCAATCTCCTTTGCAACACTTCTGGAGGAAACTCCAGGTCTTCTTCTTTGATCAGGCCAGCTTCATAGGCATCCAGTGCTCTCTTGGCCCTACCAAAGCGTCGTTGAAGGTTTCTCCTCTTGCTTGGAGTTACCTCAACGGTTTTTCCTTTCTCCCTTACATACCAAACATCCTCCTTTGTGATATTTCTTAAAGCTGGAGGTATATATGACTTCGCGAGCGTACTTGCAACTTTAGACTCAGGTGTTTTAGCCAAACTAGCTTGGTCTGTTGCTCGCGAGCGCTTGGGAGCTGGAGTATCCCTTTGTCTTGTTTGTGGGGGTTGATGATCTGTATTCGAGAATAGCTCTGGGAAAGACTTGGCTGCTTGGGCCAACTCCTCATAAGAGATCTTCAGTCCACTTCTTAGTTTACAGTGTGCACAAAGGGGTACTGGTGATTCTGCCTTGGGGTCCACCTTTTCTTTTCCTTTATTCCTTGGTGTGTAAGATGGATTCTCGCCAGCAGTTGGTTGGTCGTTGGACTGTTTTCTTTTATTTGATTTGTCACGTGTCAATTCCAACATTCCAACCATGGGCATGAGGGCTGTCAAGCCTGGCGAGGGGTCTTGTTCTATCTCTATCACACCCTCGTCAATCAGCTGCTGTATCTTGTACATCAAACCACGACAAGCAGCCGTAGTGTGACTTCCCCATCTGCGATGGTATCGACAAAAGGGCAAACCCCTAACATCCTCAGGATGTGGGTCAGGTGCTCTCCAATTATCAGGAACCACATCTATCCCATCTAGGCATAGCTTAATGAATATCTCCTCTCGCCAAGACGCGTCATATGTTATGCGAGTCCGCTTAGGTCGGACAAATTCTATATTACGGTTAGGCCTTCGCCTGGACCTCTTCTTCGCATGAGTTGGTTTAGTTTGACTATCCCTTGAAGAAGTGCCACTGGCAGGAGAAGTTGTAACTGGAGGAGATGGTGTTCTATGAAGATATGTCGGGTGAAAATCCATCTCGCCCCTGTTGTTTATTTCAATCACTTCCCAGTTGATCAAACCTTGGATTTCATCTCTCAAGGTGGAACAAATCGCTGTTCGATGACCAAAGTGATTGTGGAACCTGCAGAAGTGTTGGGCTGGCTCTTTATACCGTAATTGTCGAAGCTCAGTAATTGGGTAAAAAGAGATCAGCCCTATGTCCTTTAGCCTATCAAAGAATTCTTCTGTCATATCCAGTTTGAATGAATAGGCTAAATAGGATGATTGATTCCAGTCCTCCACACCGTCGAGGTGCCTGTCAGGTGAGGTCCAATTCACATCAACCATATTCACCTGTGGAGTAGGAAACGGCTCGGAATCCACTAATGCAACGGTTTTGACGAACCTTCCAATTCTAATTTTCCCTCATTAATCCACTTTTGGATTTGATCTTTAAGCTTAATGCAGTCTTTGGTAACGTGGTTCCATGCTCCATGGAACTTGCAATATTTCTTACCCTTTAACTGCTCAGCTGTGGAAAATGGTCCAAAGTCTGCTTTGACGGCACGCAGACTATACAACTCGTCCAAAATTTCATGAGCCATGTTGGCGTCATAGGTGTACTTCTCAAAATCTGGCTTAGTGAAAGCCACTGTTGAGAGCTTGATTGGACCTATACTCTTTTGGAGCTTGTGGGGTTTTATAACTTTGTTTGTTGATAAGTCAACAGCACCCACTTGATCACCATCAGAGTCCAACTTTTGGTCGTCTACACCTTCAACATAAGCCATTGTTTTTGGCTTCAACCTATCATAGGTTCGACTACCCTACGTCCCTTTGGACGCATTCTTTCTGTTATCTCTGTCCTGCATATTGCTATGAGCTTTAGTCACAGCCGTGATGAACTCATTCAGAGAGTAATACTTGCTGTTTAAGAATAGCTGATGGAACGTGTCCTCCAGACCATTCTTGGCCATCTCGACCACCTCTTCCTTGCTCAGAGGGGTCTTGCATAGATTATACTCGGACCGGAAACGGTGCAGGAAGGTGACCGGACTTTCTGTCACTGATTGGCTCAAGGAAGCCAGCTTTCCTACACTAGTCTCTGGCCTTGCAGTTCCAAAGTGATCTATGAATAAGGCCTCCATATCCTTCCACTCATTGATTGAACCTTCTCGATTCCAGTATACCATACAAGGGCCGATCCTGATAACGATGATCCAAAGACTCTTAATTTGAGTCCTTCATCTTCGGCAAATTGGCCTAGCTGCAGAGTAAAATAGGCCAAGTGTGTTGCCGCATTGGCATCATCATCACCAGAGAAAGTCTGGAAGGTTTGGTGTTTGTAAAATTTTGGCCAACGCCACTCGTTGGGATCATCTTTCATCGGAGGAAACGGTGTTTCGTAAGTTTCATGCATCTTAGATAATTGTATGTTACAATCGTCTAAGAACTTATTTAACCGTTGCTCCCAAGCAAGGGGAAAAGACTCTGCTTGCCTTGTTTTCCTGACCAAGTCCGATACGGATTTGGTTAGAGATCCTATGTCTTTGTCTACCCTTTGTGATAGAGTCGCCGCGTACCGGCGGTATTCCTCCAATCCTTTGTCCATTTGTCTAAGGATATCTACCCATAGTTTATCTTGGCCTTCTACCAAACTAGTCACCTGGGCCCCCATGGCCTCTCTCTCCTCTCGATCTTGATTTAAATCTGCCCGTATTGCTTGGATGCCAATTGTCGCTGTATCCACTAGGTGGGCCTGAGTGGTGAGAAGTTCTGCCTGTTGCTCGATTTTCTGTTCGAGTGCCAAATGGTGATTAGTTTGATGAATATCTCGCCTGGCTGCATAAGCCAGGTATTGTTCGAGCGTGAGCCCTGTTATTTCCGCCTCACTCATAAATTGGAAAGCCATGGTATCGAAGTTGTTAGCGAAAATAACTTCAACCGCTTGGTTACTTAATGAACGACACTCAGTAGATGTGTGTTCACGGTAAACCGGTTGTGGATGTTTGCGACACTGAGGATAGATCCTTCGACAAGGATCTTTAATTGTCGCTTATAGATGCAAAGAGATATTGTCCCACTGGGCGTGCCAAAATGTTCGATGCAAAAATATCTCTCGCGAAGAGATCCTTCTCGCGAAGCAGTCTCTTTTATCTCGGATGTTTTAACCGCGTGGACCGGTCTATCCTGTTTGTGCTTCGTATGCTGACGTGCCACCGTCTCTTGACGGAATATGGACTGATCACAGCTGCCTGACTTCTATATTAAGCGATCAGAACAGGGAGAGCACCAACCCTGCTCGAATAGGTCCTTTTTGCCTAGAAACCTAGGACTTTGATATGTGAATCTCTCGCTAAGTCTTGAAATCGATACTCCACACGTCATTTCTCGTGCAAAGCAGAGCAATCTCTTAACAGAGTGTTGAGAACACTCGCTCCCTTTGAGTATTCAAGCTCTCAACTTACAAGTGACAAGCTCTTCAACTTTCCGGTTGCAATTGCTTCCTTGGAGTCGTAATACTCTCACTCGATAGGTGACAAGCACTCAGACTTTCTGGTTGCAAAGAAGATAGAAATCTCGAGGACGAGACGTCTGTCTAGGTTTGTTTGCGTATAGCAAGATTGTTTGATTGATTGGGGGGGGGGGGGGGGGGGTTTCATAAGATCCTCGCTCTCCTTATATACTCGCTGAATAACAGTCATTCATTCTATGTCAAATTCTTCTGCTCTTGTAATCACAGTCTGAATCCAACACCAGCATACGTGTCGTATCACTCATAGATCTTCTAATTCCATCATAACTCTTCCAAGAGTTCTATATAAAATGAAACTAGTTATGACAGAATCTAAGCCGCATAGAATCAGCTAATAAGACATAGTTCTAATAGAACTCAAAGTCTTCTTCTAGCGAAACTCGCCAGACGTTATATAACCTGATTCATCGCCAAACACCATTAATTATAACAGGCCGCTCGCATAGACCTCGGTCATCCAAGCCCAAAATGAAATTCTTTATTTAGGCCCAAACACCTAGCCCTGTAAATCAATGCGAAGATAATAGCTACAGAAGCTACTCACAAGTCACAACTAATGTGAGTCTTGCGGAGCCATCGTTCATCAAGGGTGGCAATGGGGATCAAGGTCATGAGAGCTTCGATGAAACCTGACCTGCCTTCTCCGATTATAGTACTGACTGACTGGTTGTGGCATCTAAAATTCTAAATGCTGGAGACGTCGTAGTGCTACTAGTCTCCTCGAAGTTCAAGTTACATTTAGAGACCTGCAAGGCATTTAAAAAGTTTTCTAACTAAAAACGCGCCCCGTTTTTTAGCTTGTAGAATAGCTAGCTTTATCACAAGTACTCGGTGCATATAGAATTGAACCACACAATCTGCATGCGCAACCAAATTCTTAATTCATTCTCTGACGTCGAGGCATCTTTTCAAAGGACATGTTAATAGTTTGAAACCTACTAGATGGGAAATTCAATTGGAATGAAACCATATACTGATACCATGTTAAAGAACGATATTCATGTGCATGACTACTTTGGCATGCCTTTAAATATCAGTTTCGAAATTGGAAATTCGATTGAAATTCCCAAGTAATAACCCCAACAAATCACGAAATTGTGTGTTGGAGACTGCATCTACATCACCAACAAACATAAAGAGTAACCGGAAAAACAGAGTTTAACAGAAGGGAACCGAGTTAGGATTAATGAGAACTCTGTACATGAGACATTCTGTGGAGGAAGACCAAATGTATGAGCAACTTGAATGTATGGACAACCATCCTCCTTGGACCATCTGCAGGAATCCAAACATGTCACTATACGTGGGAGCAAAGCAAGCAACCTTGCCCTGATAATCTTATACAGAACATGCCCTGCGAAATCTTATTCAGGTCTGAAGACTATCGCCCTATCTCTAGCAGAGATTTCTGAACTTCCTTCAGCCAGATATCCTTTTGTACTTGGTCTCCACCAGGCTCAATAGGAAGTCCGTAAATATGTGCTCATACTCCGGCATTTTGCCATACCCTGAATGAAGCAACCCCATTATAAGAGCCATTGAACACCAAATTTAAAAAAGTGATAGACAGCCTCGCTATGGTTATTGGGTTGATTGATATCCATACTTCAGAATAATAGAGATAGAGAGTTCACTTACCCGGGAAATAGTTAATGTCAATCACATAAAAGCGATCTCTAGTCCCATGCTCTCGGATCATATCCAAATTGAATAATCGGAGACCCTATTAAGGCAATATTTTATTCAGATTCATCCACCAACTCATTCAAATAACAAAAAGTTATGCACAAACTCATTCAGAAAACAGATATCCATGCACCAACTCATTTAAAAAACAAGTATCCGTGCCCCAACATGTGCTGCCAACAAACCAGGCACTGAACAGTAAGACCTACCAGTCGGCGGCGAAGTTCCTTAGCAAGTCTCTCAAGTAATGGTCGTGGAGGAAGTTCTGCAGTTAAAAGAGAATTACTCATATTAGATTCCTGATCGATGCCTTTATATGCCACATTTTAATTCACAACAAAAATGTGTTCCAACAACCGATTTGCCCATACAGATACAAAAATAAAACCAGTAGTATAGTTGACGCCAAACAGAACACTTCAGTTGAGGCTATATGTTCTACACTTTAGTTAACCTTAAAAGAATAGAACCATTCTAAGTTAATGAAAAGTAACCCAGTAAAGCAATGAAACACAGCTTTATTTCTTCGAAACCATACGACAGTCAAAACTTACTGAGGGCAAGCAAAAGAACCCAAATTCTAACCCAAAAACAAAAGAACTTACCAGCAATGCTAGGGTCCAAATCTGCATCATCTGCTGAAGCTGCAGCACATGAAACCCTGGGAAAACGATATACGCCTGCAGATTCAGAGAGCTGGCGTTTACTGACATCAGGTAAAGAGAAACGTCTGACCACCTTGATGGCTTCACCAACGATATACACTTTAAAAAGAACACCTCCTACAGCCAAGAAAAAAGTGAAAGTTATAAATATGATATGCTTTTGGCTAGTGTGAATGGAAGGGAAGAAGGTGCATGTGTATGAGTGCACACCATGGTTTACAAACTCTTGGAGAATGAGTGGAGGTTCAAGCTTTTGGAGAGAGTATCTATCGTACGCAAGTGATAGTTGATGAGATTTTACGCTTCCATCATTCACCAATGGCTTAGCAACTGTAACATAAAATGTCAGTAATTTTCACAAGGGACAAATAGCCAGCAATATTACATATGGTCCTCATTATTTCCAGAAAAAAGTAACTGAAATGAAATATGCATACCAAGAGGTAGTTTCAGCCCACTAACTCTAACAGCATCAGGGATGGATGATGCATCTCGCTTGATAACCAATTGTCTGGGAACACCAACTTTGCCTGCATTGATACAACAGGATCACAATAAATTAGCACTCACCATTTCCACACCTCTAACTTGCCTGACACTATATGTGAGCAAAACTTCAAGCAAAATGTTCTTCTCAAGTGATCCACTATTTAAGACAAGAAACAAGGAAGTTACCATAGGAATCAGACAAGTCCATATCAGCAACAGCCTGGAGCATGGACTGACGATTGTGCAACGGTTGTATGGCATCGGGAGGATCAAGAACAGTAACTTCTGGATGTGTTTTCCTATAGTCCTACAATCAAGAGAGAGAAAAAAAGGTAATTAACAGACTGCAACTAAAATGCTTCAGACTACAAAATACGCTTGCAAAACCAAAAGTGTAAATGCACCAAACCAATTCATTGATAGCAAAGCTTCAAAAAGACAGAAGCAGAGGAGCCAATCACCCACAAATAACATTAAAAAATGAAAAAGCTAAATGTATTTTGACGCTCCCAACAATAAACGAAGAAATAACATCTTCCAAGTACAAACTTTTATGATTGTACATAATTACAGTCCATTTCATGTTTTCTCAGAAACAAAAATACTAGTGATATAGAATGACTATAGCATGTCCCAACTTTCACAATCAGAAGACAGAAAAAGAATGGTTTTTTATTATATCCAACAGATAATGAAAAATTAATAAGGTGTGAGACCTGAACTCAATTTCATATATAAACTGGACCAATCTGCCCAATATAACACAGAAACATTTGTTACTGATTACAATATGCCAAAATGAGTGCACAAGACTGATGAGTGGATGGTGCTGGCGTGCTATACATTTGTTTGTACTTAAAGCCCCATCTGGGTTGGCACTTTTTTTTGGTTCAACATAGAAGGGAAATACAAGGAGAATGGAGGGGAGAAAATACACACATAATTGATTAAAATAGTATATAAAATAACTAAAGCCTATTTCCACTGCTTCACAATTTGCATCGAAAAATTAGTATGAATTTGGAGTTTTTTTTATCACTGTTGGACATTTTCCTCAACTGAATTTGGAGTTTTTTTATCACTGTTGCAATTTGCTTATATCCTGATCTTTTCTTATTTTCAGTAATGTGGTATTCTAGTACAGACCAAAAGCAATGCCATGAAGAGCATAGACTACCCTCACGTAGGTTTTGGTCAAAGAACAGGAATATGTACATAACAGTTGGCCACATGGAAAACAAATTTGGTGTAGTTATCATTCAAAGGTCGATGTAAAATCAAGAAGCAAAACGACACAGTGGATCGAGAGGTTATAATAAATATAGGATACACAACTTGGTCAATACAAAATATGGCGGGCAACAAGTGCACATAACACATAAACATTTATTGCACAAGAAACAACTTTTATTCCTTCCCCTACTTTTATGTTCACAAAATCTATTTGGCATGAAGCTAAGGATGCAATTCTGCATATTGTAAAATACTATTATTAACTTGAGCTGGAATCCTACAAGCATATCACCCTAATTTGCACAAGACAGAGATAACTTCCCACTGGTAAAAAAGTACTTATTGCTTGACAATAACAACAATGTTCCACAAGTGCTAGCCGTATCTTAGGAGTTTGCAGACCATAAACACATTAAATATGGAAATAACAAACGCTAAGCTTATGATCCTATCATCAGGAATTACACCATATACGTACTCAGAGGTATGCTTCACACTTCTTATACAGTAAACTAACTACAATAATGTGCATCATGTGTTTTGTTCAGTTGCTTGTACTATCAAGCATTCAATAAAGACACTAGTTCCTCATCTACCAGTTAGACATAAGCACAAGCAACTACATAATAACACACTAGTTTTAATTCATCAAATTTTTTTTTTCGGCGATAATCCTACCACGGCATTCTAGATGGTCAGCCAATCTAAAGGTTAAAATGCTCAAACAGCCGTTACATATGAAGAGTGGTGTTTTCAAAGACCTTATCCTAGAAAGTATGGTGGCAAAGTCAAGCACTGAGAAAATTGTATGCCAAATCTAGTTCGTTTTGATCAAGTTAGCTAGCTATATAGCCTGGACAAATGAAGCCATTCAAGGGAATCAAGATTCTTTCACAAAAGATGCTTAGAAACCTGAAACACTCAGCTAGATTGCCATGGAAGTAGAAACATAGTCACTTGCTGGAAGCTTGAGGCCTCGACCTCAATTATTGAGTCATGGTTCGTGACGAAGAAAAGGTAATCACTCTGCACATTCCGTCAGACAAGTGTAAGTTCTAAGAGTAGCACTCTGGTTTGCCAACCAGCTACTAGTAGTGATTATTGGATGACATGTGAACTATAAACAGTATGAAACTAAATGTAGCAGGTCAGCATGTATTAAGCAAGTAGGAAGTGCAGTTTAACACAACTCAATCCACAAAATTAACAACTCAAGACAATGAAACGAAGATGAATACTGAAAATGAACAGAAACCAACCTCAAGAATCTGGCGCCACTCTCTTCCCGTCAGCTGCAGAGTAGGGAAAAAAAAGAAGTATAAAACTAGTCAGACATTTATCAGGCCATTTGGATGTAAAAATACAAGAGTCTTCACTAAGTTCAACAGCGACTGCTATAGTGACATCCAAACAATAAAGAAACAAAATTGTTCGTCAATTGCTCACCACATGTTTTGGAATTTAACACGAACAACACCGAGGAAACTGAGTAAAGAGTAACTTCTCTAACCTTATGCAACACAATATCAAAAGGGCCTTGATCCGAAAGGGACCTGCTATGATCAATAGGAACAAACAATATCCCCTTGTTTCTGCATTCAAAGAACCAATCTTTAACTCTAGTAAATACACAATGAATAAAAAAAACACATAACAAAACCACAGATCATTACTTTAAGCTCTAGCATTAAGTTTAAATTAAACCAAAGCCAACTCTAACAGTAAACCTCAAAAAAAAATAACAGAAGCATTTAACATTCAGGCATTAAACTAAAGCAAACTCTGTAAGAAATCCATGTTATCAGATCTGACTGGAATATTCCAGAGACCCCAAACTCAATTCCCACGAGAATTTAATATCGTAATCGACAATTTTCCAATTAACAGTTATGCAATCGCCACGAGAATTTCACACGGAAATTCGCATGATTATTATTATTATTATTATTATTATTATGTTCATTCAATTTGTGGATTATTATTACCTAGCTAGACCTTCGAGCTTTGGCTGGAGGAAGCTCTTAGTCTTCTTAGACGTAAGAGCGTAACCGACGACCACAAATCTGCTACGAGTCTTGGTTGTAGCGGTGGTAGTACCCACAATACGACGCCGTTGCTGCTGCTGCTGCTCCTCCATCTCTTCGGTCGGCTCGATTCCGTAAACCAAATCGTCAGCCATCTCCTCCTCCCTCATTTTTTTTTATTGATTCTCTAAAACGACAGATCTGGTGTCTGAACAACGCAGAGATGAGATCGATGAGAAATAGAGAAGAGAAGAGAAGAGGTGACGAACTGACGATGGTGTGTGCGTCAGAAGTAGTATGTCTTCTTGTGTATTTATAACGCACCAGAAAGAAGAAGACAAGAAGCCAAGGCAGGCAGGCTGGACTGACTCCATTTTATATTTAATTTTTTATTTATATTTCATTTGTTTTGATTTGAACCACACTCACACCCCACGCGTGGGTGTAGGTCTAGTCTAAACCCCACGCGTTGTGTTCTGCTATTTTCCAAATTAAAAAAAAAAACATTAAAGATTTACTAGTGTACGTTTTTATTTATTTTCGATTATAAATAAACAAGAAAAGGAACGAATGAAATAACTCTCTTGCACAACCACTATATTAAAAGTATTATGTTCATCATTGTTTAAGTATATACTCATTTTCAATTTAGATTTGTGATTCTTTTAAAGTTTGATTAATAAAATTGTTAAATATAACGTTTGGATATTAAATAAATATATCAGATTACAACACGTATATAGTGTGTTTTTTTTAAATAAAGGCGGTGCGGCAGCCTTCAAGTCTTCATTAATAAAACCGTTGAATACATACCCGGAGGGACATAATACATAAACCCCATATTATATTAGGCATATACATAGCAACTTAGATTGTCACAAGACAACTCCTAACACCTATGCATTCAAACATACACCAATTAGCAGTGCGACACCAACTACTTTATCTGCTTTACAATTGTGGCAACACAGTAATAGAAAGATAACGCAACTCAGGAGACGTATCATAACATATAGAACAACTTTCCAAACATGTTGTCGAATTACAATTGAGTCGCCGGTATTACGTTTCATCCTGCCACTAGGAGAATGCGACCATTTGACCATGATACATACCTTCACTAGAACAGACAAGGCATAAAGAGTACACACACATGTAGATTTCCTACATCGCCCAACTAGGCCCACTCTGTAGAGATATTAAACAGTAATAAAACCTAGTAAAAAGTTGAAGAAAGACAACAACCTAAAAACAAATAGTGGGCTTAGAGTCACTGAAGAATCGATGCATTGAACCAACGCCATCACTTTCTGTCCAACACCCCTCGCCCATTCACACCATCGCTACCCCTGGTTTTCAAATGATCCAAGTTAGGCCGAGCCATCGTCGCCCTCCTCTTCCCTAAAGCACCATACAGGTCTGAGATTATTCGAGAACCACCAACATAACCCTCCAAGGACAAACATCTCGTCTTAGAGGATACCACCACCCGTCCGGCCGCACCAACATGCCATCGACGAGGCTAGAAGCCAACGCCAGAGAAGTGACACAATAGTATAGAGGAAGCAAGTTTTTTTAGCGGTGTGCTCCTTAAACTTATAGTTTATTCCTTTAGGTATGAAATATGTCTTGAATTCAAATCACAAAGTTGTCAAAATGATCAAGCATTGTGTTAACATGATCGAAATATTTTGTATGCACTAAGGAACTGATCCTTGAGCCTTTGGAATAATGTTGATATTGGCAAGAAAAAGTGTATTTCAAATAATATCTAGAACATATACTTAATCTATGTACTTACAATTTTTTTAGAAGAAATGTGAGAAGTTAGTTCTCATTGATAAAAAAAGATGAGGACAGATTACAACTAGCGGTTACCGTTAACAAGGACAAATGCTAGGGGCCCAGAAGCCACAGTCTAAACTAGCTACACAACAAAGTCGTCTAACTAGCCCAAATAATCATACCAACAATAAGCTCAAAAAAGAAAATGTAATCGAGTAACCAATAACCATGACGTAACTCAAAATGGGATGATAAACAATACTTATCTTGCTCGCACATATTTGTTGTAGAAAATAAAATCATTTCCACAAACATTCTCAGCCTGAGGAGCACGGTCCAATAACACATCCTCCAGGATCCCAAATCAAACGAATCAAGAACGATTCAAACCTATGCACTCCCCAACCCCAACTAGCCTTAGGGTTGAGGTCCAAACAAAATTTCAAATTGGCAAAGCCCATGGCTTAATCGTAATCAACCTTGCCCTAATTGACCCGCATCGTGCCTCCATCTCTGTCACCGTTCTCTACTACAAACTACCACCCAAGTAGCGCTATCCACAAAAAACATGACCACGACCTCGCCTAGTTCTCATATCATGTCTGCAGATAAGGAAAAATCCTTTATCATTCGACCAAACCCAACCGGTCGCCACCAAAGTTGTAGACCAACGCATGAAGCCAAGCACAAAAACCCTCGATATAACGACATGCACCACCGAGCCTTCTCCGAACCATCATCAGCACTTCATTACGTCGTCCATGGTCCCAGAACCCATGGGTGAATCTCAAACCCTACATCAAACTTCGTTGTCCACAACCCGCAGTACCATCTGCATCCAGAGCTATCGCCCCAACAAGAACGTAATGAGCCCGTGCCCACTAGTTGCAGCCATAATTGCCCCTGTGTTTTGCACCGATTCAAACATCCATGATTGACGCTCATTAACCAGTCCAAGAGAAATCAATGATTCTAGAATTCGGAGCTAAAGAGACTTGGCAGAGACTCCTCGAGAGAGAGACGAGAGCAACTCTAGCATTCTGCCATGTAAGTTAATCAAATCTAGACCATATTTGTACTTACATATTTACATATGCACTATTTAACAAAGAAAAATATTATGTTAACTACTCTAATTGGTGTGATGGAATGTCTGAGAATGATTTTACTCTTAAGCCCCCAAATGTTGGCAGTGGCGGTGATGACGATTCTCTAAGGTCATTGACTTTCGTTAAGTATGATTTTAATTATGTCAAATATAAATCTAACGAGTTTGGGTTATTTTGGGTTACTGATTATATATGTTGATATGTTGACTCACCTTTAAACATAATTATGTATGGAACTCTCATGATTTTAGTCAATTTTCTACTCTTGAACACATAGCTAGTAAAGCAAATTCTGATGTCCGATTAATTTTAGTCACTTCTCATCATAATTTGATTTTTTATATAGACTTTTCCTAATAAAGGCCTGCAATACCTTGTTTACAAGATCAACAATTCCATGAGCTTGGGATTTTGTTGCTGACATATAAACATCTCTTTCTAGGTCCTCGAATACAATCTAAATAGGTTTGCATGTTCTTTTTGCATAAATGTTAAGATATTTTGTTCCCTCAATCTTTTGACTATTAGTTAGTCTAAGGGTAAGTGAACTTCTCTTACCCGCAATTATACGGGGTTAAGTAATATAATTTATATAGAACTTGAGTGTCGAACCCACGAGAATTGACTAACCCGATTCCATACATTTTTCTGATTAAGTTCTTTAGGTGCGTGAAACACAAACAAGTGATGCGACAAAGAAACATAAAAGATAGAAATGTGGATCTCACAATGTTAAACTCTTTGGAGGTTTACCATTGTAAGAGATGATTAGACTACGATGAGTGATTTAACGAGGGATTGATTGGTTGATTACAACTAATGTAGAGATGGTAAATAGAGATGATCACAAATTCAAAATAAAAGAATTGTTGGCTAGGGATAACCCCTTTGACCATTTGATCATCAAACAATGTCTAATGTAAGGTCATGAGTTTTATTGTCTGGTTTACATGCTCAAACATCTTTTGGATCATAAGAACAAATCTTTTCATTGTCCAAATCATGCCCTCTTGGGTCACGCTTGGTTATGGATCGAAACTCCTAGGCCTTTTGGAATTCTAGAAGGTTTTAGTCCATCCATGAAGCACAAAACAAACCAAGATTAGGAGCTAGGCTTTTGGTGCTAGTCTCCCAAAGTATTTTATGCGTAATGAGTTTGTTTGCAAGCACATGTGAAGATTGTAGATGGATTCCATTCCCAAGCCTCTATTGGAGTACTCAAGAATGAGTTCTAATGAATCCTCTCAACTCACACCTATTAGATTATGAGTTGAAAGAATCAACAATAGCTACAAAGCCTCTCGATTCAATGTAAGCTTAACCAAAACTCATTGAGTATTTTGGATCTCGAGAGCACTTCAGTCCATGCTCGAGCACAAGAAAACCAAATCATAAGCTTAACTTTTTAAGTCTAAGCCTAAGTCATGTTGTATGCTCATCTTTACTTAAGTGAGTAGCTAATTCCTCTATGTGTCATTTCTTAGTTCCTTAGACAAATCCTAACTTAGTTAGAGCTAAGACATGCATAAGTGAAATTAGTCATTGAGTCCAAATACATCAACATGCCACAACAAAATTACATAAACAACAAACTCATTCAATTGCACAAAACATCCAAAACATACTCATTAACATAAATCAAAGCATCGTTGTCTACATTAAATGGCTAGGGTTTAACCCCTAGCATCCCATAAAGGAGCTACTCACACATCATAACTAGAAACAAGTTTGAATACATGATTAGAGTAAATAGAATGAAGGAATAACCCAAGACTCTCCCCAAAGCAAGCAAAGCTTCTTCAAGTCCAATCTTGTGCTTCAAACTCTACCTTCTTTGCTCCAAGTGCCTTGAGCTTGTAGAGGAGGTAAGGAAGAGCCCTATGACCCCAAGAGGCAAGGGAGAAGAGGAATTACTTCTCACTTCTTTGGATCCAATCTTACTATTTTTTAACACCCAATATAATATTACGAATATTGAATATGTTACACGTACAAAATATGAGCTCAAATATAAATACTGTATTTTAATATTCGTACCATATCCTATACATTGTCATCTCTAGCTAATCTTATACATAAAATGGTTATGGATGACTTTCCAAAAAAAAGGTTATTGATTAACACTGTATAATTTACTTCGAAATATAAATATAAGTATAAATTTGTGGATAAGCATTGCACTTAAATTAAGTGGAAAATATTAATTAATTAATTGGTATATAGTTGAATAATGGGGTGGGATTGTTGATTAGATTTGGATATGTAATGATCGATTGACACCTTATCTTTCGTTAAAGCTAGAAGCCACTACCGGGCATTTGCTGCCAACTCGTATTATTCGGTTCTTTTTAGTTCAATACAGTTGTGTTCCTCAGTTTGACAACCATCTCTCTCAACCTCAAACATGCAATTTTGAAAGAATCACGCAGATATATTGAGTCAAGTAGACTATAACCTTTTAAATATTATGCATAAAAACAAAACATTAGTATGAACTTTATCATTTTATTATCAGTGGTTTGAGTCAAGTATTTATCACTATTTTATTTTTCAAATTTGATCATATCCCTAGTTATTATTTGAGTCAAACATTATTCATCATTCACTATTTTACTTTTTTACTACTGAATATTTGATCATTTTACTATCTAAACTCGTAAAAATAATCATTGTACTACATGAAATCTTTGATTTTAAGCATAACACATAAGCTTAGGGGAGGTATAAAAATGATTTAAAATGTTGAGTTCAGATAGTACAATAATTCAAATTGATGGTCATAAAAATGTGCTAATAGTAATATCATGCTTGTAACAACAGCTCCTGCACATGTGTAGTAGTCATATATAACTTTTTGGATAAGAAGACGTAGTTAGGCGTTTCAATCAAACATCTATACTCTGATTCAGATCATCTTTCTCTCTAGAAATCTGAATGAAATGAGATAGTAAACTTAAATCCATAGCAAACCACAAATATGATTGTTGCCTCAAAATCGTCTCGACCGACTATAGCCGAGAGATTTAGAAACAAATGTCCTTTTAAATGAATTGTGGGCGTACCAACTTGCAGCCTCAAGGCCAAGCAAGATTTTGAATGATGATATGCGCACGAATCTAACTTATTCAAGTGATTGCTAGTCGAGGAAGGAACACACTCTCGGCTATTATTTCGATTGCCTTGGTTACAAGGACTTTTTGATTGTTCGCGGGATAAATTGAGTGATGACTGGGAAGTGAGTCGATTTAATTGAACTTGTCAAAAGAGACGACCGGCCCAGAGTGAAAGATAATTAAGATAGAAGAGCAAAGAAACAAAGAGCGACAAATGAAAAGAACAAGAATACGACAACAATATGTAAAGAATAAAGAATAAAGAATAAAGCAGTAAAATAAAATAAAAGCAATATATTAAAGTGCAAAGAAAGAAACAATTGTATTGAAAATCATACTAGCTTACAAACGAATGACAATGAAACTAGTAGAGCTAACAAACTACAAAATGAAAGAAACTAATTAGTCTGGAGCTAAGAAAAATGAAAGAAAAACCATGAGGGAGTTTTTGACGGGAGATGTGTGTTCTCTGTTGATGCTTGTGCTCCTATTTATAGAAGTAGGCTTGCCGCTGCT
Organism: Geum urbanum; assembly: GCA_946800695.1. Classification (NCBI taxonomy): domain Eukaryota; kingdom Viridiplantae; phylum Streptophyta; class Magnoliopsida; order Rosales; family Rosaceae; genus Geum; species Geum urbanum. The sequence goes on along the minus strand of OX327013.1, from coordinate 5,449,362 downwards.
TGCTGCTTGTACGAGAGGTTGAAGAAGTCTATCTTGTGTCAAATTCTCTTGCTCACCGAATTCTTTTGATATGTTCATAGCATACATATCCAATATAGACTTTTACTAATTGTAGACTAGTTCTAGTACAACTATATACTAACACCCTGATCGAATAATAGCTCTACTTAACGAGTCGATTACAAGGCATGTGTCTTAATTAACTCGAAACGTTTCCAACTTCACTCCCGCAGAAATTAAAGCACACTCAACTAGCTAGCTAATTAACCTCGTATGCATCCAGTACATATGTAACACCAATTGATCACATCTAAATACAAGCTGCTCTCCGCCACTCCGATCTCTTTTGTTAGTCTAAACCAAGATAATTGATGGATGGATGTGACAAATCGGGTACAAACAATGATATTTGCCTTAACCTCTCAAAGATAATGCAATCCCTGCCGGATATTCGTCCAGTTAATAGTATTAGTGTCAGCGGGACATTGAAATAGAACACGGTGCGTCAATGCCCAGGGGGACAATGTGCTTGGTTACAAAAGTAAGCAACGTGTTGCATAATATAAACGCTGCTTCTTGATCACATCATTCACATGTATGGAAATGAGTAGACTCAAGCTGACCATGGAGTATTCATGTGGCCAGCAATACTCATGTCATTTATCTTTCTAAAATAGACTCAGTCCTTTATGAAAATAAATAAAGAACACATTTAGTGTGATATGGGAATTGATTCAATATTAGTAACTTTGGAAAATGATGGTCTTTTAATATCTTTTCTATAAAATCAGTAATTTATTGGTAATATGACGGTTGATAAAGCTGAGAACTCGGTTCCATAAAACAAAACTCCCAAATAAACGATATTGATGCACATATATACGCCAACAAATATAGAATGACAATATATGAAATAAAACAACAACTAAAAATGTCAATAGTGTTTCAACTGAAATCCGTAAGGGATTTCGTTAGAAGAGAAGTGGATATTGATGGTGGATTGCTCCAGAGCACTCGGGTTGATGACCTCATGCCCTTTGTTTATCTGCAAAAACATTAGACTAGCGTCAGGGAGTTGAGACGGGGTTGACCCGCCTTCAACGCTTTGTTGCTTAAGTTAGATGATGTAATGACAGTAAGCGCTAACAAACAAAGGAGGGACCGAAATAGTTGTTGTTTGCTCTGTCATAAATACTTTCCTTATAAGGGTAGTTGAGAGTGACCTCTCAATGTTATCCTTGATGTGAGACTGATGTGAGCATTCCAATTTTGGTGTAAAGGAGGGTAGCTTGGACCTTTGGTGGGTCGCACCTCATCTCGGCTGACTGACGCACGTAACGCGCTGTGCTGCCGAGCGTGTGTGGTACACTTCCCCTTTTTCCCCTTTCAACTTCTCTTGGTAATTGATTTTTGATGCTAAGTATGACATATTTTATGGGTTAACGTATGACGTACTAACAAATCTCCTAAGTCCCCGTGTCAAAGAGATTGACCTTGATTGGGGAGTTGAACCTAAGATCCATAAGTCATCCATACTTAGCACCGCGTAGTGTACCCAGAAGTCCCCTCAACTCTGTGATCAAGGGAGATTGTCTGCACAAAATATACATTAGTGGGATGGTGCCTGGCGTTTGGTGGGTAGTGTTTGGAAAAGTGCGTTTAGAGCAACAGTCGCTCTAGCTTAAATGGTGCGCTTGAGATCAACGTTTGTTAAGTCTTGAAACGTCATGCGTGAGAGCAACAAGCACCAAGTAAGGAGCGATGTAAGCTAGGGCAGTGTGCGCTCAGGCTGTTTAAGGATGCCTAACATGTGACGCTAGGGATTTTTCGAGCCCAAGTCCCCAGGTAGCCAATGCAGCTAGGTCGAAGATGTGGAGATGTGAAGCAGTATGTGCTTAGGTAGCGAACACTTGTGGGCATTGGTATCGTATGCAATAGTAGCAAACACCGAGTGGTGTGTGTTAAACATCTTTTGCCATGGCCAATTTGTGGCCGCCTATCGGGCGCAAAGGTGTTATGATTTTTTTTGGGTCAGAGAGGAGTTTAAGTCCCCATGAAGCCAATACTGCTAAGTCAAGGGCTATGTAAGGAGATGCACCTAAGAGGATCAATCACTAGAAGATCTGTGGTTGAGCGACGTGCGTGATGCAGCGTGTGCTTAGGCCGCTTGAGGCCGCATGATGGTAGACAACGACATTAGGGATTTTTTGGGCCCAAAGGGAGTTTAAGTCCCCATGTAGCCAATGATGCTAGCTCAAAGACCACGTCAGAGGACATCCCATCTAGGGTGATTAGCCGCCAGTCGTTTATGATTTGTGCTAAAAGGGGGAAGCAGGCAAGACCTGCAGAGTAGAATTCTAAGGTTTTCCATAACCTTTAGCGTGTTTAAGAGTTTTTAAGCGAGTACGAGCGCTCGTCTGACAGGGTGCATGACAGGGTAACATGGCACTTGACTAAGGTAGGAGGCGTGTCTGAAAGTCATGCTAGTTGTCCTTATAGGTCAAGAGGTGGTATCTGTGTGGCAGCGCTTTGGTATGAGACATGCTAGGTGAGTGGAGCATGAATGGATTATTGGTCCGCTCGATTTTGATGGACATTACGGTGCTAAAGCAGGTGTCGAGAGCAATACCTATTTGTGTGACACCTATAAGTCTGTGCTGGTTTCGAAGAGTCAAACGAGTTGTTGAGCACGTGCATTGAGGATGTCATAAATGTGGTTCGCAAAAATACTTTTACAATTTCAACTTTCAAACATTGTGGGATGCGTGGCACAGATTAATGGTGGCTGACAGGAGTGCGTGGACTGTCAGGAAATGCTTAAGGGTTTTGTATTGTTGTATATAAATCCTTGTATCCCAACCGTTACTCATTTTGCACCTTGGAGATTTTGCAGAGTTTATTTGAGAAGCTTTTGACAGCGTTTGAAGCAGAGGATTTACATCGTCTGACTTTTTCGATCAAAATCTTTGATTCTCATTACTTTGAAAGGTGAGGCTCCGATATGTGGTTCAGTTGTATTTGTTGGGCTCTTGGGTTTTCTTGTGTTGTTTTGCCATAATATGCATATGGACTGTTCTGGGCTTTTTGGGTCTTTGTGATGCTTGTCTAGGGAATAGAGTGTCAATTCGTAGTTGTTGAAGGTTTTGACCTATGTAGGTAAAAGTATAGATTTGAGTTGTTGTAGATGTTAGGAAAAAAGGCTTTGTAATGCGCTTTGTTTATTGTTTTGTAGGATAAACGAGGTTCAAGGTGTGCCGCCCTATTAGTAAAATAGGTGTTAAGTTGTTTTTTTGGGGAAAGGATATCTGCATGAGCGTGCCTGCTGGTGGATAGATGCATGGCATTGGCACATTCTGGTCTTGATGCGTATCTTTTGTTAGATAGGCTAACGTGATGGATTAATCAATGCATGTGATGATATTGATTGATGAGTCGTATAGGATAGTAGACGGGAATAGGAGGCAAAAGAAGGAACATGTGTCCATGAAGGAATTAAGCGGGTACTTAGGGATAGACTTAGATTCCTTTAGCGTTAGCCAAACGTCATCATCATCTAGGCGCAGTATAGAGTCGAGTCCGCAACTGTTAGTTGTTAATGCCTTCGCTGACGCTCTAACCCTATTCTTCACTGCAGCGCCAGATATGGCATCTAAGATCAAGGGTGGGGTTGGATCATCCACGGGCATAGTTAAGGGAGATGTGGCGAGAAGGGAGAGCGGGGCATCAACGTCTGTGGCGTCAGGGGTGGCTGAGGAAGCGTTGCCCATTTACAAGGGGGTTCTGTGTTGAGGTTGTTTGAGGATAGAGAGGCGGTGCAGGAGCCGTTGGCGTCTTATAGCGCTAAGGAGTGTGAGATTTTTATGGGAAGTATAATATTCCTTGCTCTGTTCATCTATGGCAGCCGGAGGGCCATATGTGCGTCCATGAGTGGCATCTACGTAATAGAATACATTTACCGCTTCACCCATTTTTTCAGTATAGTAAAACCTCGATAAATTAATAACCTTGGGACATAATTTTTTTATTAATTTAGTGAGGTTATTAATTAATTGAGTATTAAATTAATACTCAAGTCCCCAAGTTTGGACCGAAAAAAATTATTATTTTAATGAGGTTATTAATTAATCGAGTATTAAATTATCGATGTTTTACTGTATGTTCTGTCACATTTCCATATTACCCTGGGACAGTGCGGTTCTGTGATGACGAGGTCTCGATAGCGCTATACAATTTCTTCAACTTATCACGCTTTGGGTTCCCGACAATGGCAGAAATTACTTATTTCTGCAATACAAGCTATCAAAGCGGGATTGCGATTATTGGACGATGACGTTGATGGCTAAGATGGCAAAGAAATGGTGGTTTTCTGAAATGCCATCCTCGGTGACTGTGTGGCGCCATAAGGCGTGCTTAGCGAGCAGGAACTGAGAGTTTGGCAATCGTCCAATGAGGGATATTGAGGGGTTGCCGTCGGTTCCCACTTCCTTTCAACCGCTAGGTTGTGCATTTCATTGTCTAACTGTTGTTGTATTGTTATAAGCTCATTTAATTTGTAATTGTGTGTCATGCTGCTTGATGAGCTAGAGGGTGGTCCAGAGGAAATCACAATCTTCAAAGATACAGCTCGAAGGCTAGAAGAAAATCTGAAGTCTAAAGAGTCGGCGCTACTAACGACGGACACGAAGCTGATGAAGTATATCAGTCTGGAGGGCAAGCTTCAGGAAGAGTTGGCCATCTTCAAGCAAGGCACTGAGGACTCCCAGAGGGCCAAACATAAGCTACAGGAGAAGTATGATGAACTCATAGCCGAATGAAATTTGTTGCAAGTGGAAAAGCAGTCGCTTGAAGATTTGCAGATTCATCAGGTTGAGCGTTTGGATCAAGCATTGTCTAAGGTGGATGCCTTAAAAGGGGAAGTTGGGTCCATTAAAGCCCAAGTGCTGGATGACGCGGCTAAGCGCCAGGTAGAGGCGGATGTTGTAGTGGCGTTCAAGGCCTCTGCTGAGTTTGAGAAAATTAAGGAGGAAACTGTGGCAGTGAGTGTCACCATGAACTTTGATGTGGTCAATGAGAGTCCATACTTCGACTGGAGGCAGTATGAAGTGAATCAAGAGGCAGGGAAGGTGGTGAGATTTTAGGGCTAAGCGTGGGGCGCTTGCATAACTTTTTGTTTGATGTAGTTTGGAACAATGTTTGTTATCGATCTTTTGTATTTTTCTTTTGTAGTTTAATGTATAAGTATAGAATTTTTGTCGCTGAAGTAGTGAGTGATTGGCGCTTTTGCTGAATTTTCTTTGATGGTACCCTTTTATCAAAATATGGTTGTGTAGTGCTTGCTTGCAGTGTGACGACCCGGACCAGAATTAGCAGTGGAATCAACTTGATTGATGAGTTACTGCGTAGTCGCAGCTGTTCGACAATTATTTGAATCGCCGAAGCTTCTTAACGACTAAATTATTGGCCAAGAATTGGAGCTAGGTCTCTTCTTGAGTTTCGTTGTACGTGTGATTACGAGTTCGTGGGCGGTTCCGGATCGTTATTTGGACGACCGATGAATTAGTTATGAATATTTGAAGTTTCGACGGAAACGGATTTTAATGGCGGGTTTGTTCGCGACTAAATTACCGGACGAGAATTTGGTTTTGGCTTCTTCATGGAAGTTGTTCAGAATTTAATTTCGAGTTTGTGGGAACTTCTGGAGCTCGATTTGGAGTTACGAGGAATTAGTTGCGAATTTTGCCGATTGTTGATTGTTTGGTTGATTTAATTGTGTGTTGGTTCGAAGGGTTGACTTTTTATCCGTTTGACCGATATGTTTGACTTCGGATAATATTGGAAGAATATGTCGAGACGAGTTCGTGGCCGCGAGAATTATCGGAATCGGATATACGACGAGAAAGTTACGTGGGTTTGAAGTTCGTCGAAATGGATAAACATGAAGTTTCCGTTTTGGGAAAGGCTATATATAGTAACCTGCTATTCTGGGCAAGGGAGAGACTTTCCATTTTGGTCTGTTGACTGGGTTGACCAAGTGGGTCGACCCGTTTTGGGTATCCTTGGATTGCCGATTTCGTTGCCGGATTTGTGACCGATTCCGGCCATGTTTGTGCATGGTTCCTTCACAGTTTTTGATGGGCTTAGGCTACTCTTTAATATGGTGGGTATATCCCCTTGTGTGGTGGCCGGAGTGGGACGAATTTTGGTGGTGAAATTCGTGAAATTCCGGTGTGAATCGGTGGAGGTCGGCGGCAAAGATTCCGGCTGATTTGGTGGTGCTCATTTGAGGGCTTTTGTTAGCCTTGTGCTAAGGAATCGTTTCCATGTAGTCTTGAAGGTCGCCGTGGCCGGAGGAGTGAGATCGAGCGATTTGATTCCGGTAAGGGTTTGAACTTTGGGTTGAGTTTTGGAGGTTTTCCGGTCAAAATTGGCCTTAACCTATAACTGGAAAGTTGTTGGGCTCGTCGAGATCTTTGAAACCATGTATGCCATGTATTTTTCTGGGCAGATTGGAGTTTTCCGGCGACTGTGGCAGCGGCGACGGTGATTTTTCGCCCGGAGTAGTTTTCGACGAATTACATGTCATTTGACTCGAAATCGCGCTCTGATCGCAGTGGGGAGGTTCGTTTTTCGAGTTGAGCGTCCGAACATAAAGCAAGGTATTGAGGTGTATATACGGATTTCCGACGATTCGTCGGCTTTGAGTTATGTGTTTCCGGGAACGGTGGTTTCTCGTGATTTGACTTGTATTGTCGAGTTATGATTTTGAGAATTGGATTTTGTAAATATTCAGGTGTTCGTGATCGTTTGTTTGGCGATGGACTTTCCGCCGGATCACGGGTTAACGCGATACGCGTTACGCCAGTCTGTGAGTGGACAATTTCTTTTCACGGAAATCTTGCGAGTCTTTTATGTGATTTATGAACTTGAGCATGCAGCATGATTATGGTTTTACGAGCATGAGATTTCATACGAGATTATGATTATATAAGCATGTGTTTATGATTATACGAATATGTTTATACGGTTATACGTATACGAATATGCATATACTTATATGTAGTTTCATGCATTTGCATCGAAATGTTTATGATTTGGTTTACACAGAGTACAGTCGTGGTTACGTTGCTGTATCGATACACTTGCCTCTCGGCTAATCCCCGATGGTAGGCCTTATTTTCCAGGGGAGACTGTGACTCCTGACCCGAGGTCTTTACCGGGGGGAGGCAGACCTTTGACCTGAGGCCATTTCTGGCTAGAATCACGTGTGGGTCTGGGATCCCGTGATTCTGACTGTACTAGCACGGTGTGTGTCCATGAGTGACCCCGTGGGATTTTTACTTGCATGCTCAGTACACTGGAGGAGTATGAGTTTTACCTCGTGTACTTGTTATTTTATTTACCTGGACTCGCATATGTTATTTTACATATATATCAACTGGTGAAAGACATTTATTTTCGTCCACTCACTCTAACGTGTTTCATGTCTTTCCCCTGGGTTTTTCGGTTTCCGTGCCCAGTTTGCAGTTCAGGCTCTGGTGTCGCACGTCGTGGTCGGAGGCATAGTGCTCGAGCTACTTTATTTCATCCAGTAGGTTTATTGTTCTACCTACTGTGGTATGCGTATACGATTATGTATTAGATGTCGCTCTGGGCTTCCTATTGAATATGTTATACGATTTTACACTGGATTTCAGTAAAGTGCATATATATATTTACTACTTTACTTTACTGTTGATATATTGAGAAATCCGGATGGGATTGGTGCCCACGGTTTGCTTTTTGTGGCATAGGATGAAGTGTATTTTCCGCGTGCAGGTAATGGTAATTCCACGCTAGTAACGAAACTCTGCCCAAATTTCGAAAAGTTTTTGTTGGTTCGTGTTTTCGGAGGGGTTCGATTCCGGTTTAGGGAGCTAAATCGGGGTTGGGTCCTTTCATGCAAGACAAATAGTCACTGTTGCGTTAACTAGATGAGGGTACGCATATGAATGATTATGTCCGCTAGGTATCATTAATGCAACGTGCTAGCGGTTGAAGTAATCGTGACTAGTAGTTTTAAGAAAAACAACACAATGAGGATATAACTTTATTCTTACATCATAAGTAAGGCACTCAAGTACAAAATATGGATGAAATACAGACGTTGTATACAACTGGCCTGGGCAGAGCGAAGTTCCAAATGTGGTGACACGCTCGCGACCAGAGGCATGTTAAGCTAATAATAGTACTTGTAAAGGTGAGCGGAGTTCCTTGGGTGAGATAGGATCGCGCCATCTTTGTCACATAATTAGAACATATCAGGGTTGGCGACGTCGACTATTTTGTACGGCCCTTCTCAAGATGGGCAAAGGCTCTTAACTTTGGTCTGATTGGCTTTCATTATCCAATCACCAACATGCAGAGGGCATGAGTGGACGCGTTGGTTGTAGAAATGGACGATCTTCTCTTTATTAGCGGTGTTACGGAAGTAGGAGCATCATGCTTTTATTCTAATAGGTTGTTTATCCAGGCGAAGTTGAACGCCATTTGTTTCTGGATTGAACACCTCCACCCTTGGGCTTTGGTGGGTTAGCTCAAGCGAAATTAGTGCCTCAGTTCCAAACGTGAGGGCGAATGGTGTTTCAGTAGTCGCTGTTGTGGTTGTTGTTCAGATGGACCAAAGACCGCAGTTAGGTGGCCTTTCTTCATGGTAGTGAATTGTTATTTTAGGTCATCTTTGATAATCTTGTTGGCAGATTCTACGTGGCCATTACTATGAGGGTGAGTGAGAGAAGAGAAGAGCACATCAATTCCCTGCCACTTGCAAAATTGAATGAACTGTTCGTTGTAGAATTGAGCGCAGTTATCTGTCATGATATTGATTGGGGCTCTGTAAAGATAGAATAGAGTATGCCAGAGGAACTTGGTGATTTTTTTTGTCGTAATCTTGACTAGCAGATTTGCCTCAATAAATTTGGTGTGGTAATCAATGATGACTACAATGTTGCAGAATTTTCTTTTTGCCTTGGGAAGCTCTCCGATGAGGTCCAAGCCCCATTGGATGAAGGAAATGGGTGATAATATAATGGAGAGCGGGACGACTGGAGAGTGAACTTTGTGTGCATAGAGCTGACAAGCCTTACAAGCACTAGTGATCTCGCTCGTGTCTGCGCGAATGGTGGGCCACCAAATTCCGTAGCGCAAGACCTTGTGAGCGATAGATCGAGTGCCAGCATGATGTCCGCAATCTCCACGATGGACCTCCTCAAGGAGTAAGCGCCTTGAACTATTGTAAGACACTTTAGGTTTGGCCATGTGCGTCTTTGCTTGTACAACTGTTTGCCTCGAATGCTGAAGTTTATGGTGCGTGCCACAATCCTTCTGGCCTCTGCCTTGTTAGCAAGAATGGTGCCCCCTGTCTTGTAAGTGAAGATGGGATCCAGCCAGCTGGGGTCAGTTGGCGCAATAGGTAGGATCTCAGAGAAGATCTTGGTAATGCTTGGTTTCTCAAGGATTTCCACCTTAGTTTGATTAATAGATATGGGGTATGGCGTGGTGGCAAGGCGAGCAAGCGCGTCGGCCTTGGCATTATGGGCACGAGGCACTTGTGTAATATTAAAGAATTTGAACTAGGAGAAGTAGTTCCTAATGAGCGCTTCATAAGTAGCCATGGATCCCCTTTTTGCCTCGAAGTTCCCGGTTATCTTGTTGACTACCTACTGTGAATCACTGTATATGTTGATGTCAGAGGCGTCTGGTAGGCACACCAGCTATAGGCCTACAATGAACGCCACATACTCTGCTTCATTGTTTGAAGCTTTGAAGTTGAACATGAGTGAGTACTTCGCCTGAGCACCCTCAGGTCTTGTGTGGATAATTCCAGCACCACTAGTCGATTGGTTTGTTGACCCATCTACGTACAAGTGCCAAAGTGACTGTGGGTTGCGGTGGTGGGCTGTGCAGGTTGTTGTTGGGCGCGTTCATCCTCTGCTTCCATGTGCTCAACTATAAAGTCTGCCATCGCATGTCTATTCATAGCGGTAGGGAGTTGTATTCAATATCGAACGCGCTAAGCTCAATGACCCACTTGCTTAAGAGGCCACTGTGATCTGGGGGCTGAAGGACTTGGCGACGGGGGAGGTTAGTGAAGACTTGGATTTTGTGTGCTAGGAAGTATGGGAGAAGAGACCGAGCGGTCGTGACCAGAGCCAGCGCCTACTTGTTAAACGTTGGATAATGTTTCTCAACTGCTGTGAATCCCTTGCTTGTAAAAAATATGGGGAACTCGTTATCAGAATCGCATCGTACAAGGGCGGAACTGGCAGCTGTGAGTGAGATAGTGAGGTATAGATGTAGCGTTTCCCATTTGATGAGTCTAAATAAAGTAGGAATAGAAGCAAGATAAAGTTTAATCTGCTGGAAAGCATCCTCATAAGAGGGTGTCCAGTCGACAACGCTCTTGTTGGTAAGGCGGAACGCTTTGAAGAAAGGTTCACATTTGTCGGAGTTGTGGCAGATAAACTTGTTCAAAAAAGAAAGGTTACTTGTGAGACTTTAGAGTTCTTTCTTATTGGTGTGCGGCTTCATAGTCGTGGTAACCTTGATATTTTTAGGATTTGCTTCAGTTCCCTGATGGCTAACAATGTAACCTAATAACTTGTTGGCGGTAATGCTGAATATGCACTTGGCTGGATTTAAGCGGACGCCATGCTCCATTAATATTTGAAAAATGGTGCAGAGATTGGTTGTGTGGCCTCTGGTAGTTATGCTTTTAACCAAGATATCATCGATATTGACCTCCACTATTGTACCATTTACATCTCTAAAGATGCAAGTCATGAAGCGCTGGTATGATTTAAGTCATGAAGCGCTGGTATGTAGATTCAGTGTTCTTGAGGCCAAATGGCATGACTTTGTAGAAATAGAGGCCCTTGTCAGCCGTGAAGGTTTTTTCCTTTTGGTCATCTGGGTGCATGAGGATTTGGTTGTATCCAGAGTAAGCGTCCATCATAGAGAGAAGCTTATGCCCAGCCGTGGCATCTACCAATTGATCGATGCATGGGAGCTCGAAGTTGTCATTGGGGCAGGCTTTGTTAATATTGGTGTAGTCAACACACATCCGCTAACTACCATTGGTTTTCTTAACCATGAAAACGTTTGAGATCCACTTGGGGTAATGAACCTGGCGGATAAAACCAATCTTGAGCAGGCAGACTACCTCTGCATGAATGGTGGTGTAGCGTTCTTCATCGTATGCGCGCCTCTTTTGTTTGACAGGCCTAGTGTTAGGAGTAATACTTAACTTATGGGAAATTAAATCAGTAGATATACCTGACATGTCCGCATAGGACCAAGTAAACACCCCTTGATATTAAATGAGCATTTGCTTTGTAATAGCAGGATCAAGCTGGGCACCAATCTTGACTTTGCGATCAGGATGAGCGGGGTTAAGCTCGACCTCGACGAGAGAGTCCCCACTATCCATTGGTCTGAGGGCGTTGATGTCATCCTTGGGATCGTCAGGTGAAGCACACTGAGCAGTAGCTTCCCTGATTCTAAGGACCTTCTGCCTCGCTATGTTACTCGTTTTGGGGTTTACTAGGCATTCTACAAAATCATTGTCTCAAACGAATCCAGTGCCAAAATCTGTAGGGGATTAGAGGTAGAGTATGTGGCTGGCAAGGATGATCTTGAGCTTTTTGATAGCTAGGATGCCAAGTATGACATTATAAGAGGAATGTAAATCAACAACGATAAAATAAGTGTAAACCTCTTTCTGGGGTGTGCTCGTGGCATCTAAGCACAAGAGTATGTAATCGCTTCCAATGAGGTAGACGACGTTGCCTGAGAAACTCATCAGGGACTCATTACCCTGTGTTAACTTGCTCTGGGGTCCATCTAGCTGGATATAGGCATTGTAAACGATGATATTAACGATTGAACCAGAGTCAATAAAGACTTGTTGCACCTGATACATGTCGATCAGTGCATTGACGACGAACGATGCATCCATAGTAGGGGCACCGCGCTCATCGGCTTCCAAAAATGTGATCGGGTCCCATGAGCAGCGTGGTGCTTTGGTGCCTGACCCACTAGCGACTGAGAATACTTCGCGAGGAGGGGCGCTTGCCGCCGAAAATATTGTTGATGACCCTGCGAGCCTCGATGAGCACCACTTGCCTCAAACCCTCACTACAACATTTCTTCCCATTGCCGGCGACTTTTATGTCGCCGGCAATGTTTTTGGACATTACCGGCGATTTTTGCCGGAAAAATCGCCGGTAATGTCTTTTTTTTTTTTTTTTTTAACATTACCGGCGACATAAATGTAAGTCGCCGGTAATGTCTTGCCGGAAAAGACATTGCCGGCGACATACATTTTTGTCGCCGGTAATGTAAAAAAAAAAAAAAAAAGACATTACCGGCGACATAAATTAAGTCGCCGGCAATGTCATTACCATCGAGACATTGCCGGCGACATACATTTATGTCGCCGGCAATGTCTAAAAAAAAAAAAAAGACATTACCGGCGACTCGGCAATGTTAAAAAATCGTTGGTAATGTTAAAAAACATTGCCGGCGACTTAAAAGTCGCCGGCAATGAGTCATTATGTGGTAGTGCCTCTACTTTTTACTGACTCAACTCACCCTTGTCAGATAACTCCTGGATTATCTTCTTAAGGATGCCATAATCCTCGGTGTTGTGTGTCTCAAACTCATAGTATTTGCACCAAAATCCAATGTTTTTAAGCGGGGCTTTTCTGGTCTTTGCCTTAGGCAGGAGAATTAAGTGCTTATTGTTGGTGAAGATTTCTGCATAAATATAGCTTGTAACAGTGTATATCGCCTTGTCAGGGGAATATCATTTGGGCTCTTGCTGGTGTCTGGGCGGATTTCTGACAAGAGAACGCCAGTGTTCGAGAGTTCCACGGCGCTCGTGTGTGCATGACCTGGGTCGTTTGTTGTACTGGTGGTGTCGAGGCGGTGAGGCGTGTCTTGTGGTAGGCAAGAAAACCTATATGAGGGCTGGTGATGAGACACCCCCTGGCGGATTGCTAACTTTGTGACCTAAGACCCTGTAATGAACGTCTCCCTTTTCGACGATCATATCGACGACTCCCTCATAAGTCAAGTAGTCACGCTTGATAATTTTCTCCTTAAATGATGAAGTTTGCAACCCCTTGATTAAGGAGGACAGGGTCGTCTGCTTGTCCAGGTTTCGACAGAGCTGGGTAGCTGTGCAAAAGCGGTTGATGTAGGTGGAGAGAGGCTCGGAGTCACCTTGGAAAATGGAGAATAATGAGTTGGCGTTGTGGTGACGACCCTGCAGTCTGTAGTGCTTGAGGAATTCATCTTTGTAATCAAACAAGGAGGCAATAGAGCCCGACGTGAGCTTAAAGAACCAGTTTAGCGCTTTTCTAGTAAGCGTCTCGAGAAACAAGTAGCAGAATGTCGCATGGTCATGTTAGTGCCCTGCCGTTGCTGATAGGAACTTGTAAACGTGTGTACCGGGGTCTCCACGTCTACCATAGCGCTCGTCCTTCAAAGATTTGGTGTACCTATTGCACCCGACGTGGGTGATAGCCCAAGAGAACAGGGTTGTGCGTGGTGTGTATGGAAGGTTGGTTGTGGTGGGGTGGCGCACGTAGCAGGGCTCGCCCTCGATATCGGCTAAGCGAGCCAATATTTTGGTGGTGAGGGGTTCTCGTGCAATAGGAGGTTCTGGAGTTGGGCGGCCATATGAATGAGGTTATGGCGCTCTTCCCGCCTAACGAACACCAGTTGTTGAGCCTAGGGAGTGGCAAGGGTTTCGTGCAACCGCTCGTTTGTGCGCCGCTCAACATTGCGTTCCGCTCAAGTTGATGACCTCTAGATGGTGGATCACTCCTGAGCGCTCGGGTTAATGATCACTTGCGCTCTGTTTATCTGCAAAAAAAAAAAATAGACTAGCGCCAGGGAGTTGAGACAGGGTTAGCCCGCTTTGATGCTTAAGTCAGATGATGTAATGACAGTAAGCGCTAACAAACAAAGGAGGGACCAAAATAGTTGTTGTATGCTTTGTCTTAAATACCTTTCTTATAAGGGTAGTTGAGAGTGACCTCTCAATGTTATGCTTGATATGAGACTGATGTAAGCATTCCAATTTTGGTGTAAAGGAGGGTAACTTAGACCTTTGGTGGGTCGCACCCCATCTCGACTAGCTGATGCGCGTAGCGCGCTATGCTGCCGCACATGTGGTGCACTTCTCAAGTGTGATTTATCCTTTGTACCCTTTCAACTTCTCTTGATAATTAATTTTTGGTGCTAAGTATGACGTATTTTTATGAGTTAGCAGATGACGTACTAACAAATAATACATATCTATGAATAAAGTGGCATATCACATGGTGTAAAGATTCTACAACGACCTAAATCATACATGTTAAACATAATTCGATGAACTCAAAATGAAGGGAAAAGGTTTACTAAGAAATAGAAGTTGAGGTGTTCAAAAGGACTGTTCTCCTAAGTAACACTATATGAGGATACGAGGAATGGAATGAGATGGACTCATCCAGCCGTCCATTCATCAGATGATAAATTATGTGGCTGAGATTTTACATAATTCTCTCTCTCTTCCCCCGAAATCAAAAAAGAAACCCGAAATAAAAAAGAAAGAAGATAAATTGGGCCCGGGAGAGGCCGCCTTTCTCGTAGCCTCACATCCTCACTCGCATCTCTCCACCATCGGCAGCCTCGTCCGTTGCATCCTTTGCACTACCACAGTGTCACGCGAAAATTTTTACGACCATCTTTGTTTGGCGACTCGGGACTCACTAGCTATCAAACTTGTCTTGGTCCAGAGGGGAGAGCTCTATTCATTTTGAGCTTGGTTTGACGCTTTTATGTTTATGGGTTTCATGATGTGTTGTGGTTTTAGCTTACTTATGCACTGTGTGAAATGAAGACAATTTTCAATTGGGTGTTGAATTTTGCTGAAAATAATAGGTGGGTTTTTAGTTCAAGAAACAACTAGTGATTTGGATAAGCTGGTTTGGATTTTGTGACTGTTCCAACTTCAAAGGCTTATTCCGTAACAAAAATCAATAAGGGGGATTCAAGGGGGAGGTCTGAGAGATAGCCAGATCCATTTGTGTATTTATTATAGCACAAAACCTCATTTTGGTCTTCACCAAGAAGCTTAGATTAAAAATCAAGAAACTTGTAGCCGATCAAAAGTGTTAAATTAAAAAAAAAAGGGTCCGCCCAGCGCCTAGGTTTTTTTTTTCAAATTTTTTAGTTTTTTTTTTAAATTTAAAAGGGTTAAAAAAAATTAAATCCTTAAACATTTTTTTTGTGTGCTTTTATTTGGATTTGAACTTTTGAGCTATTGTTTGATAACATTATTTTTGAGACATTGTATTTTGATGACATTTTTTCATAATTTTTTGTTTATTATTCGTGTTATAATATACCATATAAATATATAATTAATTATATATATATATAAATCTGCCTAAATACCGATTAAACTGGTAGCTAGGCGGTAGGCAGTAGCTCCACCGCCTAATTCCGCCTAGTGCCTCATTGAACCTCGGCCTTAATGAATAAATTTAGTTTTATATAAAGAAAATCTTTATTCATTGTTTTGAAAATGTTATATGATTTTTGAGTTAATGTTTAGGTATTGCTATAAGAGCATCACAATAGTAGAATCTTATTTTCTAGTTAAATTTATCACAAAACTAGATATAACCACCATATTTTTAACTTTTGGTCCAATGAATCATGTTCTTGTGGTCAATGAATTTTATGATCAATCGTGGTCAAACACCGTTAGATCTACATTTAACGATAGTTAATTAAAATACAGCTATAAAACAAATTAATATAATCCGTTGGATGCATATCTAACGGTGATTGACCACGACTGACCACATAAATCATTGGCCACCAGAACATGACTGTTGCTCTAATAGTTCTAGATATATTTAAGTCAAATTGAAATAAATCACTATGAAGAGAGAAATATATTGGAGGAAAAAGTTTAACTATTAGTTATTTTCTCTCTTCATTCTTGCTAAATTTGACAAAAGAATTTAACTAAAAGCTATATTTGACTTAGAGTGAAAATGTTATAAATTAGTCAAATTTTTAACTTTTTTTTTTGCGACTATTGAGTTTGACTTGTTTTTTATGTAGAAAATAATTAGACTCAGTCTGGTCCGAAAATTATAGAGATACCCAGCCCGGCCCGCAAAGTCTGATTCTATGGACCAGACTTGAGCTTTACAATTGTGCTTAAAACCTGATTCGTACTTATTTAATTTTCTCAAAAATCCGATTTATGGAGGCTCGACCTAACCCGTTGACAACCCCTAGACTTATGTATAATCTCAGCCATAGAATTTGTCGTTTGATGAATAGACGACCGGATGAATCCATCTCATTCCATTTCTCACAGTGTTACTTAGTAGAACAGTCTTGAGGTGTTCATAGCAACAACGCCAACAATTTCAATACCTGCCGGTACTACTCAATGGACTGCCTCTATTTTTCGACCAAGCATTCTGGAGGTGCTTTCTCCGAAAAAGAAGGGTGGACCAAGAACTATGGTGGAGACATTATTTTCCAAGTCTTAAGGGGATACATTTCAATAATTCTTCATATGCCTCATGATTTGATATTTAGTGCACATGACTGCTCCCCGGTCACCTTTCACAGCAAATAAAGTAAGAAATTAAGTTAAAAAGGCAGACCATAAAAGAAAGCAATAGTCCAAATGAAAATTAATTCATCAATAATTTAAGTACTTGGGTGCAGAGTACTGTTTTGGCTTGAAGATAAGTGTGCTGGGTTGCCGAGAATCCATTTTAGGATGAATGATTCAGGAATCAGGAATTGTCAATTTCATTTAGATCAGACTCACACGTGCAGTAGCACAAATACTGAAACACAGAAGACCATGGATTTCCATTTAACACTCGTGTACAGAAGAACCTCATCTCCCAACTATTGTTGGACAATCTATATTCCACACTTTTACATTCCACACTGAGGGTTGAAAAACCATTGATGACATATTTTGTTATAGTTCTAAGCATTTCAAGTATAAAGCATTTTGTGTCTAGGTAATTCGAGACTTTTATTTGATTCTTAACACACTAGAATTATGACACAATCTAACTCGTTCGGTAAGAATTTCAGAAGATGAAAATAGAGAACTTGGAAGGACTAGGTGCCTTATAATTGCCTAGACATGTGCACAAACAACATAAACGTCGTAGTAGATCTTGAGTAGAGAACTTGCAGAAGCACTATTTCAACAACTAACTCGATCCAAATCCAAGTCTTGCAGAAGATCACATCATCTTTTATATGCCACTTTGTTTTCATACCAACTCTTGTAAACTATCGATCCGCAACTTCACTACATGATTTCATTGGAAAGAGACCCAAGTTTCTTGCTCTCAGCCTATTCTGTTTTTGGTAAAGGTATCAAAGCAGTAAAGAAACAAATCAACACTACAACGCAGGATGTCTGACATAAGAAATGGAGCCAATGGTGCAGGCGAAGATTGGAACCAATTTGGAGAGGACTCCAGATACAAAACAAGAGAGGCTGGACATTCAGCAGCAGTATTCGCTTCTCTACTGACCCACTGCCAGTTCACAGAGGAGAAGCCAGTAATGAAGACAGTGACAAGATGACCAATGGGGGTAGTCAGGGTACACCTGAGGAAATTTCCAGGCTGAGATAAGAGATTGACAATCAACCCTATGAGAAAGAGGAGTGCATGTTTTAGGCCTAGCAGAACAGCCTTTGATTCTGCTACCTCAGAAGAAATGGCAAAACTAGTCTCAACAGCTCCATCAACAAGGGTAATGGTGCCTTTGGAATCATGGACAAATGCCACCAAATCAGTCACCTGAGTGAGGGAGTTCGAAGCAATTCTTTGAAGATTGGAGGTGAAGGCACATCACCAAGATGAGGCGGGCGGTCTGAAATTAGTTTGTACTTTCCCTATCTCATTTCCTCATCTTCAGATATTTTAGCACCATAATTTAGTCCTTGACTGACCCAACATGAGTCAATATTAGTGCAGGTGTAGAAAAAGTCTAGTGCAGCATTGACAATTAAGGAGATGCACAATAATACTCCGTAGGAATCAACCACTTGAACAAGTTCATCCAAATATTCTAGCCCAATTAATCAATAAATTCTATTGTCAAAGGCAATAAATTAAATTTCCTTGTCCAAAAATAAATGTTCTGACAAAAATTTCAATTTTTTCCTTTTAAGCATGCGATCCTTTCACAACTTTCTGAAAATCCTTATCAAATAAGTAAGGTTCTGCAACAAAAATGGACATACTATAATGGACAATCTTGTTACCTGAAACTCGAGCCTCATTTTCTGTCCTTGATTGCGAACTGTGTTTAAGCAAAGTCATATCGCTGCTTCTTTTTGTCAAAAGAACCATTGCAGTCATCGCTCCAGGTACAACTGGCATAGAAAACCTCCAGCTAGAACCATGATTCCTGCACTGGCTGCCTCCTCTGATTTTCACATCCTCAACCCCCCATTGTAGATCATTGGTTGACAAATACAGGTGTCAACACAAAATGCCACAGACAACCTCCACGGTGTGGCTCCACTGCAGGATGTCCAATGTATCTGGTTATAAAATGTTGTCGACACCTTCACGTATCAGTCCCCTCAACCTCTTGATTACTCTTAGTGATATTCGACACCAACACCAAGTGCGTGATTGTGTGTCACCTTTACACACAAGAGACAGAATAATAATAAAACGCTAACACAGACCAGATTGGAAAGACCAGTCAAAAATCAAAAAATGGATGTCAACAGAAGAGTGAAATTACAATAGTCAGACTCCTATATTCCACATAAAGTGACTACTGAATGAATTCTCATTAAATTCTGAACACTCTACAGGTAATACTTGGGGTCTCTAACTCCTACAGAACACTTGTATACAAAGTAATATGTACATGACATACCATCCGTTTAAAACGCAAGTATCTCCACATTACAGAATTTAAAGATACTAAGGACGAAACACAAATGACCAATCAACGAAATATATTGCAATCCAAAATTGTTAAAGATTATGAGATCTCTCATAGATTAGTTTGAACTTGCAGGCAAGCTCACATACATGATACATGTCAGTTTCATCCCTAATCATAAAGAACAATCTTAACAATTGGAGACATGCTCACTAGTCACTACAGATCTAAGCAGATAACTAGAAATGAGATATATATCTGACCACAAGGGAACAATCTCTAATAATTGGCATCCCCTGCAGCCATTTTATGTAGAAACCAATGTCAAATTTGCTGCCAGACACCACAGAGAAGAGTGTAGCTACAAGGGAAATAAGATTGTAAAACAGGTTCTATTGTCTTCATTACTAATAAACTAACCTACATTTCAATGCCAGATACATACATATATCTACAGCAACAAGGTACAACAATGTGTAAGATAGGTTGTATTGCACACCAGGAAATCATGACAATAAACAACACAATATTTTTTGTTTTTTTTTTGTTTTTATTAAATGAAGTAAGCATACTTGCTACAACTCTGAACCCAAAATAAAAAGAAAAAAGAAAGAAAAGCAAACAGACGAATAAAAATGTTTTTACCTATGCTGCATGTATTCTTGACATTTTCACTCTAATCCAAGTATGACTTGTACGAAACGAGATTACACATGGCTCTATACATTGTCTAGACCATGACAAACACATTTCTATATGCCCCCCTAAAAAATTAGAGCCAAAACCTAGGAAGAACCTTGTTCCGAGCTACGCATCTCCGGAATTGCAGAACACAGCAACTGCTCCCCAACAACTAACTGAAACTGCCTACAGAAATCATTTCTTGCCAACTTTCCATCCTGTATTTGACATAAACAGGTGCCAAAAACAATTCAGTACTACATTCAGGATCTTCTGTAACTTTAGTTATATACAAAACATAATGATGATATCAAGCACTACATATTCTGTAGTAAGGAAAAGCCCACTAACCTTCAAACCATTTACAAGATTGGACAATTGCTGAACTTTAGAAGGCGGGAGGGAATTTCTGACCCTCGAAATCAGTTCTGCAACATGGTACTTTCTAGGCAGAGAACCTACCATGGAAACCATTTTCCATAAATGAAAGTGTTAACACTCGGATCAACACAGACCACTACAAATACAAATCGAATTATAGATACCTGTCGCATTCTCAGAGGCTTTGTAGCTCACAACACACTCCGGAAGAACGTTTTGATTCATATTAGTTGACCATACAACATACCGCTTAGGAGTCAAAAGATCATCCACACCAGTATCAAATTCCAAACTAGAAGGGTAGCATTGTTGAGACCCTGCCTCAACTTTTTCAACATTGCCCAATATAGCCCGGCACAAAAGCACATGTTTTTCGCCATTATCATCCGGCTGTACTAGCCCAGTACTACACAAATTCAACCATCAAAAACACATAAGTATCTCAAAAACCCAAAACCCCTATGCCACTGTTAAAATTAAGAACCATTCGAAAGAGGTAATAATTAATTACCTAAAAGGTAAAGTTAAATGGGATAGGTAGAGACCAACACCATGAGACCCAGAAACCTTGCTAGGCAAGCCAAATCCATGAGTCAAAATTCCCACTATGTCTTTAGACGACGCGCCTTACCACGCGTGAACGACATTCTCCGAGCCCCGAGCTGCCTTGGTGGCGTCAATTTGTTTCTGAAACACCTCCAGACGAGCCTTATCCAACGGCCCAGAGCGAACGCACTGACGAATAGCAGTGATACGAGCCGCAGGATCGACTCTCTTCATCCCTCTGAGGAAGAAGTTACTGACTGCCGCGTAAGCTCTATCTCCTTCTCTCAGCAATTTCACACTCGGCCACTTAAACGACGTCGTTTCCTTCGCCATAGGCTGAGGCTGAGGCGGAGGCTGGCGTTTAAACGACGTCACTTCGTTGTCTTCCGCGTCGTCGTTGTCCTCCTCTCTTTTTCTCTTGACCGAATTCCGACCCGAAACCTCGACCCGGATCTTAATCTCGATTTTAGTCGGAGCATCCGAATCGCCGAGCTCCTCGCTGATGAACACCATGGGGAAGAAGCATTTGCCGTTGTCGTCGATCCACGCAATCGATCTCTGACTCCCGGTGGCCGAGTCGATCTGCAACATCCGCGCCAAGTCAAACAGGTACGTTGACCCTTCTATATCCAGGTGGAGCACCGCCTTGCGCTCGAAGAAACCCGACCGAAGTAAGTACACGACCCGGCCCGGAAAGTCGGTCCACGATTCGTTCGCGTATTACATGACCCTCGCCGGCGCCACGCTGCGCTTGAGATTATTGCCGGTGGTAGTGGCGGCCGACCCGACCCGACCCGAGCAGCAAGTGCCGCAGTCATCGTCCGAGATCGGCGGAGAAACCCGAACCGTGACCGCCTTGACGAAGTTTCTGGTTTGGTCGGCGGCGGCGTGGGAAGCCATGGGCGTGGATTCTAGAGCTTCAGAAACAGAAACGACGACGACGAAGATCGATCGAAGAAGACTCTGAAACTCGTAGAATCAAGAGACATGAGTCTGCGGTGGTGGCTTATGTTAGTGCTTTGTGACTTGCGTGTGCCCAGTGCGTGAAATTACGGAAACTCGTTAACACTTTGGAAGTATTCGGGTCGGGGCCAGGCTTAAACACTATTCCTCCAAGATCTGGACCGGGTCGAACTTTTTCAAAAATTTACAGTCTATGGGCTGCCCACAGGCTGGGCCTTGACAGGCTTTTCGAACTAAGCTAAGCGTATAGAGCCGGGGCTATTTTGCCCTTTATATTTAATAACATAAAAATTAAAAAAAAATTCTCTTAAACTTTTCGAGTGAGACTACGATAAAAGAACTCTTCAAATGAGACTTTATTGCTGTTATAATAATTAATAAACTTTTTGGAGCAAATGGAAAATAGGATAGAACGTAAGGAAAAAAAAAATAGTATAAGACTAAAATTTCTATTGTAATACTAACACTATAATTAGTTAATTAAATATCACTATACTTAGTTAATTCTAAGACTTTAATTAATTAATTATGAATTCTTGAGTGTTTTGGGGATATATAAATCATTACTATGTGGCTTTTGCCCCTTATTGTTGTTGTAGTAGTGTATGATTATAAACTATAATGTATAATTGTATATATAACAAATTGTTCATATATAATGTATTTGTTCATGGGCTTGTCGGGTCGGCCTTGGCAGGCTTTTGACGAACTGAGCTTTTTCGTGCCTATGGGCTTTGGGACCTCAGTCCAAGCCCGGCCTTATGCCCATCGAGCTGGACTTTTCGGGCCTAAATTCGAGCCAGGCCGGGCTTGGGCTTAATGTGCATCGGGCCGCCCACGGGCTTTTCGGGCCAATGGGCCAAATGGTGACCCCTAGTTTAGCCGACCTTCGTTACTTTGGCGGTTCGGCCCCAAGCACATCATTATTTCTATTTTTTTAAAAGTTTTATTCATTTTCTAACAAGGCAATAGACAACTACTACATATTCTTTCTTTCCAATTTTCTTTTAGAAAGATTTTACAAAAAGAATCTCTATTAGTTAAGAGAGAAAATAGTTTTAGAGTTATTATGATTTTGATTCCATAGAACTAACCTTCAATTATCTTTTTATCGAAGACGAAGTTGTCCAATTCAAAGTACATGAACTCGTTGAGAACTCGACGACTAGGGTTCTTCAATTGTGAGGTTATGTATAGTGTTAATCAACAAAGGAAGGAAGGTCAGTCGGGAGGGCTAACAATGTTTTGGAACGATGGAGTAGTTGAGCTTGAATTCTTGTTGAAGTCTCTCCATTACATCGATATGATTGTGATACCTCGTGATAGGTCGGAATGGTGGAGCTAACTGGTTTTTACAATCATCCCAAAATGGCAGAGCGACATCATACTTGGGACCTATTGAAGGATCTAAGTGGTGTATGTTCTTTTCCATGGCTAATTATTGGAGATTTGAACGAGATTTTGCACAATGGAAAGAAGGAAGGAGACCCTTTAAGGCGTGAAGGACAGATACAGTTGTTTAGAGACTTGCTCTCGTTTTGTGAATTGGTTGATTTAGGGTTTGAAGGAATTTAGTTTACAAGGCAAGGAGAAAGGGTGCATTGCAGGTTAGATCGGACAACGGCATCACATTCATGGCTGGATATTTTTCCCTATTCTAGGGTTTGGAACTTGAAGCCAATTCGTGGTGATCATGTCCCAGATCTTCTTGAGGTGTGTTCTTAGGTTTCTAAAACGTTTCAAATTTGAAAGTTTTGGACCTCTAATGATCAGTGTGAGGAAGTGATCAAACAACATGGCATATGACTTGTGTTGGGACTCCTATGCATGAAGTTGTTTAGTGTATCGAGAACACAAGGATGAAGCTCGGGACTTGGTAGAGATGTACATTTGGTAACCGAGGGAAGAAGATTGACGAGATTTACTCTTGGTTGCAGGAGTCGATGTCTTTACCTATGGCTCAAGCTTTCATGGATGAGCACTCGACCTTGTCTTTAAAATTGGACACTCTTTTGGTTGAAGAGCATGCTTACTGGAGTCAAAGAGCCAATTCAACACTACTAGAAAAAAGACTTTTATAGACACTTAGAAATATGTCCCTATAGAGGGTCAAAAGTAACACATAATGGTCCCTAAATAGCATTAGGGACTATGCAGGGACATTTTCCTTGTGTGTTTATATCGTTGAGGTTGTCATTGCTCATTAGAAACTAAAGAGCAAATGTCCCCATCCATTTTCCATGTACTTGATAGGTTCTTGAGTATTTACAAATGAATTAGAGAATTACAAGTATGGGGGACTCGCAATCGTCCCCAAGGCTATCTTTTTAATAAAAAAAACAAATACGAATATAGAAATAGTTGTTGAAAAAGGGAGCAGTTGGCTTGGCTTGGCTTGGTGGCTTCTGAGCCATCTATCAAATTGCGTGAAGATACTTCAGATCCCTGAGTTAGCTGAGTTCTTTCTTTTTCTGGTTTACATCAACTCCAATCCCCCTCCATTGCTCTAATCCTGCAAAACTCATACCTATGTTGTTACGACCCGAACTGAAATTACATACTTATTGAATCGTATTAAGTTTCATTGCAGATTAGTCGCACTGTCGAGATTATTAACGATTTTTTCACCGGGCAAGAATTTGATTTGAATTTCTTCACAAAAGTTGTAGAGTATTTAATTTCGAGCTCGTTGGAGTTTTTGGTAATTTTTTTGGATAAGCGAGCTAATTTTTATGTTTTTCAGAAGTTGGAGCAAGAAATAATTAAAAAGAAAATAATTTTTTGTCGGTTTAATTTCGACCGTTTGATCGCGATGAGATTGAATTTGAGCCATTGATCTAGCGAGGACATTAGGGGTATAAATAGGTAATTTTTAGAATTTTATTTCCCTGAAAAATTAGAAATACCACGTGCTTAACCCATTTCTTCCTCCGTCAACTTGAAACAGTCGGCCTGACTCGACTTACCGTTTCGGCCACCTCAGGCGATAAAACATGTAGGGGAATGAAGCTCTTTGCTTCTTTGTTTGCTTGGTCTGGTTATTTTTGGATATTTGCAAGTGTTTTGGGCTACCCGATGGGTTTAACCCGTAGAGTCGTCACCGGCGGCGCTCCAACTAGTTTTGGTGGTCTGTAGTTGAGGGGAATTGAATCTCTTCTCCCCCTGAGTCTTTTTGGATAGGTCACGAGGTCCATCGAGGCTCCACAGCGGAGCTTCGATTTTGGGGTGTTCAGTCGCCGGAGAGGGCCACTTGATTTCGATAGACTTTTCGGCTAATTAGATAGGAATTAGAGCATGTAAGTTTAGGGGTTTTGTTTGAAGTGAGGAGAGGAGAATTTTGAGGGCTGGATCGCCGCCGTTGGTGGCGGTTGCCAGAGTTTGGTTTCTGGCATGTTTATGTTAATTTCGGTCAAACGCCATCAAATTAGACTTCGGGCCAGTTACAAAAATGGTTGGCCTCGTTGAGAAATTTTCAACGAGGGGTCAAACGTCCCCATAAGAGCACCTTCTCCGGAGGCACGTGAAACCCAGGTGGCGGCGCATGATGGCCATGGGCCACTGTCCATGGCGGAATCCAGACGAGGTAGGTTATAGGATTTATCAGCGGGCTTTTCGGGTTGTTTTTAGAGAGTATTTCTATAGTTTTCATGTTTTGATATTATGAGATCCTTATGTATAGGACATCGTGATCGCGACCTCAGCAAGGAGAATTCCGCTGGACCCCAACAGTAGTCGTAGAATTATGGGTGGACTTTTATTTTTCACAGTTGATAGTGAGTCCATATTTTATCATTATTCTTTACATTATACTTCAAAGCATTTAAATTTGGAGGTTTTTTTTGTGATGACATTAGTTAGTTACATCGATGCACTGACTGTTCGGTTGATCCCCGGATAGTCCGGTCAGAGGAGGTTAGGACAAACACCTCATCTGACCGGTCAGGAGAGGTTAGGACAAACACTTCGTCTAACCCATCACCTATATTTTTATACAAATAATCGACTCAGGTTAGGTGGCCTTACGTTAACGTTTTATATTTTAATGTCGTTCCCTGGGCTCTTTGGTTTCTTTTGCCCAGGTTGCAGTATATATATCTTGTAAGTGCTTGGTATCGTCAAAGGCTTCGAGTTCACCAGTCATCTTTTCAGTAGTGTGTCTTAGCTTATTGTCGGTTTGTATCATATGTAGTATATGCTTATAGAAGTCACTCTAAATACCGTTTGTATTATGTTACTTCCAGTGGTGTTCATGTAAATAGCTGAGTCAGCTTCTCTTGTTGTCATTGAGTTACTTTCCTTTGTATTTAGAACCCGTACCTTGTAAATATGCTTCTAAATTCCTGAGTTGAGTTATGTTTTCGTTTATGACATGTTGATAAATCTGGATAGACATCGGTGGTCCATGGTTTGTTTTTGGGATTTAGTCTCTGAAGTGTTATCTTCATGCAGGTTTTTGGTAGTCTCAGTTTCAGTGGAGGTTATGTCAAAAAAATTGGTAGAATTTCCTAAATTATAGTCAATCATTAGGGCTTAATCTTAGTTTACTAGCTAAACTAGGGTTGGGTCATTTCAGTTGGGTATCAGAGCATTAGGTCACATATTCTGTAGACTCTTTGGTCATGTTAATATAGGCATTTGATAGTGTACAACACGCCCGGGAGGATGGCCCGACCGGCCGGCAGATCCTCCTTACTCCAAGTGTTATGCATTGTTGGATGTTTAGAGTCTCTTAGTCAAGCTTGTTTGTGACTTCTTTTAGTGAGCTAATATGGTTTTGGACTCATAGGTCATTATGTCTCAACAACCAGCCAATAGGATGATATGCAGTCCTTGGCTCAGCAGATGCGTGAGTTAATTTCATGCATGATGCCAGGACCACGAGAGAATTGTGATGATCTAATTACTAAGGCCAAGAAGGTATGAGCCATTCCTTTCACTGGCTCACATGACCCTGAAACGAGTGAGAACTGACTTATTGAGATTGGTTGAGTTTGTGATCGGTTGCGTCCTCAGTTGACTCCTGAGCAGAAGATCAAGGTAGCTGCAGGACTTTTGCAGGACCATGCATATCGCTGGTGGCAGGGGACTAGGAGGAATGAAGTCATCACTTCATGGTCAAAGTTCACAGAATTGTGCATGAGTCGCTTCTTCAGGAAAGCATTGAAGTAGCGGAAGTATGAGGAGTTTATGAATCTTCAGCAGGAGACATGTCTGTGATGGAGTATTGGGGTCATTTCACTCGCTTGGCTTGTTTTATGCCAAATTCAGTCAGGTTAGTGAAAGAGAGGTGTTGGAGATTTGAGCAAGGCTTGTGGTCAGAAATGGCCATATACTTATCAAGCGTGCCACATTCTGATTTTGATAAGTTCGTTAGTGTTGCAATTAGATGCGAGGATAGGCTTCGATTTGAGCGGGGCCAGACTTGATGATTTGAGAAAGGTAGGCCTAGTCAAGGTCCTTCAAAGACGGGAAGCTCAAGTACTTAAGGTTCCACCTCATCTTAGGTGAGGGATCTCACACTCCTGCTCATATTGCGAGTCATCCAAGTCATTTTCAGAGGTGGATAAGGAGGGGTCGATCACAGAGGAAGAGATCTAGGCTTAGTTCTAGTGGATATCAGCCTACTCCATTTGGGCCCAGAGATTTTCCTTTATGCAATCGATATCACAAGAATTATCTCGGGTAGTGTCAGTTTGGGACTTTAGCTTATTTTAGTTGTGGGAAAATGAGTCACTTTGCGAGGGAGTGTCCGCAGAGGGACCCCTCAGGTGGATTTTTGGTGTAGAGTTCTGGTGGTGATTAGGGAGCCACTTCCGGGGTTAGAGCCGCATCGCCACCCAGACAGCCAACTTATCAAGACCGGAGCCAGAGAGGGTGACTGGCTAGATAGAATGGTCAAACCCGACTTCATCATGTGACTCTTCAGAAGGGCAAGGCATCTCCTGAAGTGATTATCGGAACGTTATATGTTTTTAGTTATGTTGTTTATTCTTTAATAGATCTGGGGGTGACACATTCTTTTATCTCCATGAGATTAACATCGATACTTAACGTAGATGTCACACCCTTCTTGGTGATGTGGTGAGTGATTTATCTCTCCGGTGAGATAGTTTCAGTCGGGTTAGTTTATATAAAGGTTGTAGTATTATGGTTGGAGGTTTTGGGTTGTCTGTCGACCTGATACCTCTTGATGTTGTGGACTTTGATTTGATTTTGGGTATGGACTTTCTGAGCAATCACCAAGTTTTAGTTGATTGTCATCGGATATAGGTGGTGTTTCGAAGTCCAGGTTTGCCAGAGATTTTATTATCCGGAGAAAGAAATGTTCTTTCTTCATGCCTTATTTTAGCTGTGAAAGCCGAAAAAATGTTACGGAAGGGGTGTACTGCATATTTGGCGCATGTCGTAAACACTTGTGTTTCCACCTCTCACCTGGAGGAGAATGTTGTGGTCAAGGAATACCCTGATGTTTTTCTTGAGGAATTATCGAGTCTTCCTCCAGAAAGGGAGATAGATTTCACGATTGAGTTATTTTTGGGTACAGGTCCCATAGCTCAGGCACCGTACCGTATGACTCTGGTTGAATTGAAGGAGTTGCAAGTTCAACTTCAAGAAATGATCGAAGTACATTCAAAATCATTTGTGACTACACTAGATAGACCCTTAAACATAATTGAAGGACATAAACGCGCCATTGTGACATTTCCAAACGGCACTGTGATCGCCATTAATGACGCCATTTATGCACCTAAAGGTTTTTAGACCCTCTTATGCTTTAGGGATGTCATAGCCAATGATTTCCACCTTGAAATGCATGTTGGTAAAGGTGAAGAGTTTCTTTACATCACTTCTATGAGAGGCAGATTTAAACGCATCATAGAAAAGTGTCCTCGAGTCAAAATGAGCGTATACTCAATGATGATTCGAGAAGTTGAAGTCAATTATGAGTTACGCACAGATCTTCTGACTTCAGCATCAGAAACTTACATGCTATGGCATGACCATCTTGGACATCCAGGTCATCAATTAATGGTGTGGATCCTTAAGATTACACATGGTCATCCCTTCCATCGATTATTTGGAGATTACGAAGATCCAAGGTACAGCCGATAGATACGTCAAGTGCTTATGCGTTAGATATCTCTGCACACTTTGACATGGCTTCCATATAAATCATGACGGTAGAAAGAGCTGACCCTAAGAATCTGCACCTTTCCTCAGGTATCGCAGATCAGAAGGGACAAGTGGGAAAATCGCTTTGGAAAGCGTGTTCTTTAGGGAAACTTAGAACGCGCCTAACCTATGTAAGATCTGAGAAAGAAACTTATTCCTTTCTCCAATGTATTCAAGGGGATATCTATGGATCTATTCATCCATAAAGCAGACCATTTAGATAGTTTATGGTTCTGGTTGATGCATCAATGCATTTGTCACACGTCGTAATGTTGTCTACAAGAAACTCAGCATATGCTAAACCCTTAGCTCAAATAATTATCTTGAGGGCTCGTCACCCTGACTGTCAGATTCAATCTATTCGACTTGATAATGTTGCAGAGTTTACATCAAAAACTTTCAATAACTATTACATCGTGTTAGGCATTAAAGTTGAACACGTTGTTCCTCATGTCCACACACAAAATGGTCTAGCATAAGCCTATATCAAACGATGACAAATGATCGCTAGGATGCTCCTTATGCATTCTAACCTCCCTACCACTACTTGGGGCAACACAATAGTACATACAGACTCGCTTATTCGCTTGAGGCCAGTAGTCACACAAATGTTCACACCGTTATAGTTAACCACTGGAGTAGAACTAGACATTTCGCATCTTACAAAATTTAGATGCGGATGTGACGACCCGAACCAGAATCAGTATAGTAATCGGCTTAATCCACGAGTTTACGCGTAATTACAGTTTTCCATAAATGAATTGAATTGGCGGTTTAGATCACGACTTAATTACCAGGCGAGAATTTGAGTTAAGTCTCTTCTCGAGAGTTGTTGTACGCGTGATTTCGAGTTTGTGGGCGGTTCCGGATGATTATTTCGACGATCGAGGAATATGTTATGAATATTTGAAATCGCAGAATTTCGTCTTGTTTATCCCTTCGTATTTGAGTTATCCGAAACATGGATGTGTTCCGTTTTGGACCGTCGATCGTATCGAGCCACGAGTATAAATATCGGAAATAGTCAAAAAATTGTCGAAAACACTGTTTGAGAAGTTTGACCGGCGTTGACCGTTGACTTTTGGATGACCGAAGTTTCCACTGTGCGAAACGAACTGCCGCCGTCTGGTTTGACGATTCCGACCACCTCCGGCCTGGATATTGGTATGAAATGATTCCTCTCTTCATTTGAAACTATTTAGAACTTGGAATTTCTTGATTTGGTTTCGAATTGATGGAGAACGAACGGTTTGAAAATTTGGGGAATTCTCGCCGGAATCGGGATTGACGGGGAGTGGCGCTCCGGCGACTTTCCGAAGGGGGTTTTGGTGGAAACTGTTGGGCTTGAGGTTGGGAGGTGACCCCTTGAGGTTGGGTGGCTGGGATGGCCTCATGGTGACGATTCTGGCCGGTTGTGTTTTTGTAGCTTTCGAGCTGTTTTCCGGCGATTTGGGACGGAATTGGGTGATGACTCAGTTGGGAAAGATGTTTAGCTTGAGGAGGAGAACAGTTTGGGGGCTTGGCCACCGGTAAATCTCTCCAGTTGACGGCGCGCTGCCGCCGGCAGCGGCGGTTAACGGCGGAGCTCCGGCGACCCGTTGACTTTTTAGAATTTGATGATTTTTAAGTCGTTTTGCTCGTATTCGCGCCTCGATCATCGCCTTGAGGTTTTTGAGTTGATTTGGAAGCCGAATTTTTAGTCGAGGGTTTATGTGGATATTTCGGGAGTTTATGTCGATTATTTTGTATCGAGTTATATGTTTCTGGGAACGGTTGGTTTCCGAGGTGTGGTAGAGTGTGATGAACTATGATTTTGATAAGTTATATTTTGTGATTATTCAGGGGATCAAGATCGTACATTAGGCGAGGGATCTTCCGCCGGATCTCGTGATTAGCGCGTGTGCGCGCTGTGCTCACCTGTGAGTGGACCTTTCTATTTTCACTATTGTAGCGAGTTCATGATTTCAGTATCTATTTATATACGATGTTGAGATTATTTATTGCTTTTGGAGGTATTGTTTTATATTTTATATGGTGATGGCATTTATCTAGCATCGATGCATTGGCTACTCGGCTGATCACCGGTAGTCAGATCCCGGGTTGAGAGATTCCCCTGATGTGCCCACTAGGCTTGTGAGATTCACCTAGCCTATCACAGTCGGGCTTGAGAGATTCGCCTGACCGTCGGGCTTAAGAGATTCGCCTGGCACCTCCATTTATTTTTCGAACTCGCTTTGCTTGATTTTATGATATATGTTAATGGTGAAAGGCATATGTTTATTTTCGTCCACTCACTCTAACGATTTTATTGCCTTTCCCCTGGGCTTTTCGATTT
Source organism: Geum urbanum (assembly GCA_946800695.1). Lineage (NCBI taxonomy): Eukaryota > Viridiplantae > Streptophyta > Magnoliopsida > Rosales > Rosaceae > Geum > Geum urbanum. The sequence goes on along the minus strand of OX327013.1, from coordinate 5,418,290 downwards.
CTGTGCCCAGTTTACACTTCGGATTCTGGTGTCTCACGTCGCGGTCGGAGGCTTAGCGTTCGAGCTACCTTTCTTTTCCAGTAGGTTTCTTGTTTTGCCTACTATTGTATATTTTTGTATATATACACTAGAGGTCGCTCTGATACACTACTGATATGTTCTCTTATGATTTTCCTCGGATTTCTATAAAGTACAGTTTTTGATTACTGCTTTACCTTATTGTTATGATATCGAGAAATCCGGATGGGATTGGTGCCCACGGTTTGGCTTTTTTGGCATAGAATGAAGTGTGTTTTCCGGGTGCAGGTTAATGGAAATTCCGCGTTAGCAACGAAAATATGCCGAAATTTTTGTGGTTTTTGCAAGTTCGTGTTTTTAGAAGGGGTTTGATTCCGGTTTAGGAAACTAAATTGGGGTTGGGTCCTTTCAGCTTGGTATCATAGCATTAGGTGTCAGATTCTGTAGACTCTTGTAGTTGTGACACTTAGGGTATTTGAGTATGTACAGCATGTCTGGAGCGATGACCCGACTGGCCAGCGGTACTCATCAATGCTTCGGGTGTTGTATATGTTCAAATATCTGAGGTCTCATGATTACGTTCCTAGTGCTTGTGATTAATGCTTGTCTTGTATCAATAGGATGCCTCCTCGATGTAGTCCTCGTGTTAATCGGGATGTGGATCTTGATAAGGATCGCCAGACGCATGACTTACTGATGCGAGTGTTGCGTTTGGAATAGCGTTTTGACCCTGTGGTCAAAGCTCGTACTGCTGGAGCGACTGTCTTTTCAGGTTCAGCTGATCCACAGATTTGTGAAGCATGGTTGGTTCAGGTTGAACGTGTTTGTGAGTGTCTGCGTCTCACTCCTGAGTAGATGACAGTGGCAGCAGTCGGTTTACTTGAGTCAGATGCATACTTCTGGTGGGTTAGCACTGATAGAGTTCCGGTTGATACTCCGTGGACCTTGTTTCGAGATTTGTTTATGCGGAGATATTTCAACCAGGCTACACAACAGCGAAAGTATGAGGAGTTCACTAATTTGAGACAGGGCAGTATGTCAGTGCTTGAGTACCGGGACAGATTTACCTGCTTATCTCGGTTTGCTCGTGACATGGTGGCTACAGAGGAAGCCAAGTACCGTAGATTCAAGTTGGGTTTGAACTTGAGCATCAAGGGGACTCTGACTTCGATGCCTCGGAACAACTTTGATGAGTTTGTAAGTGCAGCACTCCGAGGTGAGGATATCGAGAAGGAAAGGCAAATGAGATACCAGTCTCGACGGTTTGAGGAGGGTGGACCGAGTCAGGGACCTTCCAAGAGGCTGAGTTCTGATACTTCCGGATCGGCATCATCCTCGGGCAGTGGACCATACAGACCACCAGGTGGTTTAGCTAGACAGAGGCAGAGATGGAGGAGGGATCGACCGCAGCGACCACAGTCTAGTGGGGGTTCTAGGGGTTTCAGTTATCCTCGGCGTACCGGTGGCACTTTTGCAGTACCGAGGGAGTACCCATTGTGTAGTCTCTGCAGCAGTCATCATGTTGGTCCGTGTCAGCGATGCCCTGTCATTTGTTATCGTTGTGGCAAGGAGGGACACTATGCGAGAGAATGTTTCCAGCTTGCTGGTACCGGTGGAGAGGCAGCCCAGAGTTCCGGAGGAAAGCGAGGTACCACTTCTGGGGCTCGACCAGTACAATATTTTGGCCAGGGTGGACAACATGGACACCCTCAGCGTGGACGACCAGCCGGGCATGCCAAGGTTCATGCCATGACATTGCACGAGGGCAGAGCTTCACCGGAGGTTGTTATCGGTACGTTGCATGTCTTTGGTTATCCAGTACTTACATTGCTAGATCTAGGTGCTACGCATTCATTCATGTCATATAGACTATCATCATTAGCTACTGTACCTGCATCTCCACTTCCAAGGTTGTGGAGAGTGTTGTATCCGTCCGGTGAGGTTATGAGTATTGGCTGGGTATATAGAGACTGTGAGATTTTTATTGGAGGTCATGGTTTAGCCGCGGATTTGTTATTGCTGGATATCGTCGACTTTGATGTGATTTTGGGTATGAACTTCTTGGAGACACATTGGGCTATGTTCGATTGTCACAAGAAGGAGGTTGTGTTTCGACGACCAGGTTTCCCTGAGAATTTGTTTCGCGGTGAGAAGAATACTTCATTGCCATGTGTGATTTCAGCGATGCTGGCTGATCGGATGATGAAGAAGGGTTGTGTTGCTTACTTAGCTCATGTTGTGGATACTACGGCTACTGTACCAGACATTGGTGATATTGAGGTTGTTTCGGAGTTTCCTGATGTATTTCCGGAGGAGTTACCGGGTATACCTCCAGTTCGGGAGATCGATTTCACCATTGAGCTATTACCGGCACTGGACCCATATCACAGGCACCGTATCGTATGGCGCCAGCGGAGTTGAAAGAGCTACAGATTCAACTTCAGGAGTTGCTGGAGAAGGGTTTCATATGACCTAGTATATCGCCGTGGGGTGCTCCGGTATTGTTTGTGCGGAAGAAGGATGGTTCCATGTGGTTATGCATCGATTACCGGAAGCTGAATCAGGTCACTGTGAAGAACAAGTATCCGTTGCCGCGGATTGACGACTTGTTTGATCAGCTCAAGAGAGCTTCCGTCTTTTCAAAGATTGATCTCAGGTCTGGATATCATCAGTTGAGGATTCGAGAGTCAGATGTGGCCAGGACAGCTTTCAGATCACGGTATGGACATTACAAGTTCTTGGTTATGCCGTTTGGGTTGACCAATGCCCCCGCAGCTTTTATGAACTTGATGAACCGGGTGTTCAGACAGTTTCTGGACAAGTTTGTGATCATGTTCATCGACGACATCTTGATTTATTCCAGGAGTGTGGGCTAGCACAAGAAGCATTTGCGAGCGGTTTTGCAGATTTTGCGGGACAATCAGTTGTTTGCGAAGTTCAGCAAGTGTGAGTTTTGGTTGGACAGCGTGAAGTTTTTCGGTCATGTGATATCAGCTGAGGGAGTCAGCGTGGATCCTGACAAGATTGAAGCCGTGTTGAATTGGAGTAGACCTACCACCGTACCAGAGATCAGGAGTTTCTTGGGTTTGGCAGGCTACTATTGGCGCTTTGTGTAGGATTTTTCATGGATTGCCACGCCACTTACCAGATTGACGAAGAAAGGTGTCAAGTTTGAGTGGTCTGATGCATGTGAGGAGAGTTACTTGCTTCTGAAGGAAAAGTTGACTACTGCACCGGTTTTGACCCTATCGGACGATAGTGGAGAGTTCGTGGTTTACAGCGATGCATCGAAGTTGGGACTTGGTTGTGTTATGATGCAGCATGGCAGAGTTGTGGCCTACGGTTCCAGGCAGCTGAAACCACATGAAGTCAACTATCCTACCCATGATTTGGAGTTGGCTGCTATTGTATTAGCGTTGAAGAGTTGGATACACTACTTGTACGGAGCTCAGTGCAAGATATACACCGATCACAAGAGTCTCATTTATTTGCGCACGCAGCCAAACTTGAATATGAGGCAGCGCAGATGGATGGAGTTGATCAACGATTACAATTGCACTTTTGAGTACCATCAAGGGAAGGCTAATGTCGTTGCTGATGCACTCAGTCAAAAATCCGGAGCTTCGTTGTTTCATGTGTGTGTGGCCAGAGTTTCCATGTTAGCCGAGCTACGGGCTACGGGCTACGGGAGCTGAGTTTGAGTGGAACAATGATGGAGCTCTATTGGCTAGCTTCCAGGTTCGACCGGTGTTGGTTGATCAGGTGCGGGAAGCTCAGGATACAGATTCCTACCTGTTGGACAGGAAGACCATGACTCGGAATGGTGTGCCAACAGAGTTTCGGTTGAGCGATGATGGTACGTTGCTATTCAGAGGCAGATTGTGTGTACCCAAGGACGAGAGTCTGAAGAAAGAGATTTTAGATGAAGCTCATTGTTCGACGTATGCGATGCATCCCGGTGGTATGAAGATGTTTCGTACACTTCGAGCTTATTACTGGTGGCGTAATATGAAGCGGGAGATTGCCGCATATGTGAGCAGATGTTTGATTTGTCAGCAGGTCAAAGCGGAGAGGCAGAAGCCTGCGGGAAAGTTGCAGCCCCTTGAGATTCCGGTTTGGAAGTGGGAGCACATTACCATGGATTTCGTGTATCAGTTACCGCGTACTTCAGCCGGTAATACTGGTATTTAGGTTATCGTAGATCGATTGACGAAATCCGCTCATTTTCTTGCACTTCCGGGGAAGATTTCAGTGGGCAAATTGGCGAAGCTGTATTTGTCGGAAATCGTTCGACTGCATGGTGTGCCTGTATCTATTGTTTCTGACCGAGACAGTCAGTTTACTTCAGAGTTCTGGCAGGCATTGTAGTGAGCCATGGGTACTAGATTGCGTTTCAGTACAGCTTTTCATCCTCAGACTAACGGGCAGTCTGAGCAGACTATTCAGACTCTCGAGGATATGTTGCAGTCTTGTGTTTTGTCGTTTCGAGGAAATTGGGACCAGCAACTGCATTTGGTTGAGTTTGCTTACAATAATAGCTATCAGGCCAGTATTGAGATGACACTATATGCGGCCCTATACTGGAGGAAGTGCCGCACTCCATTGCGTTGGAGTGAGGTGGGCGAGCGATGGCTTATTGGCCTTGATCTGGTAAAGAGCACCATGGAGGATATTCAGATTATCCGGGACAGATTGAAGATTGCCCAGGATCGCCAGAAGAGTTATGTGGACGTGAGAAGAAAGAGTCTCGAGTTCGAGGTGGGCGATTGGGTCTTCCTGAAACTATCTCCGTGGAGGGGAATTGTGCATTTCGGGAAGCGTCGCAAGCTTCAACCCCGGTGCATTGGTCCGTATGAGATTACCAAGAGGATTGGTGCCATGGCTTACAGACTTGAGTTGCCGTCCGAGATGGCTCGTGTACACGATGTTTTCCATGTTTCGATGTTGCGGAAGTATATTCCAGATCCATCACATGTGTTAGCACCACATCAGCTTCCTATCCGAGAGGATTTGACATATATGGAGGAGCCGGTACGGATTCTCGATCGGCGTGAGCAGGAGTTGAGGCACTGTGTTATACCGTTGGTGAAGGTCTTGTGGCAGAATCACTCGGTTGAGGAGGCCACTTGGGAGACTGAGCAGCGTATGCGGGAGCAGTATCCTCATCTGTTCACCTGACAGGTACATAAATTTCGAAGTCGAATTTTTTTTTAAAGGGGGTAGATTTGTGACGACCCGAACCAGAATCAGTATAGTAATCGGCTTAATCCACGAGTTTACGCGTAATTACAGTTTTCCGTAAATGAATTGAATTGGCGGTTTTGATCACGACTTAATTACCGGGCAAGAATTTGAGTTAAGTCTCTTCTCGAGAGTTGTTGTACGCGTGATTTCGAGTTCGTGGGCCATTCCGAATGATTATTTCGACGATTGATGAATATGTTATGAATATTTGAAATCGCATAATTTCGTCGTGTTTATCCGTTCGTATTTGAGTTATCCGAAACGTGGATGTGTTCTATTTTGGACCGTCGATCGTATCGAGCCACAAGTATAAATATCGGAAATAGTCGAAAAATTGTCGAAAACACTGTTTGAGAAGTTTGACCGGCGTTGACCGTGAGTTGATCGTTGACTTTTGGTTGACCGGAGTTTCCATCGTGCGAAACGAACTGCCGCCGTGGGGTTTGACGATTCCGACCACCTCCAGCCTGGATATTGGTATGAAACGATTCCTCTCTTCATTTGCAACTATTTAGAACTTGGAATTTCTTGATTTGGTTTCGAATTGATGGAGAACGAACAGTTTGAAAATTTGGGGAATTCTCGCCGGAATCGGGATCGACGGGGAGTGGCGCTCCGGCGACTTTCCGAAGGGGGTTTTTGGTGGAAACTGTTGGGCTTGAGGTTGGGAGGTGACCCCTTGAGGTTGGGTGGCTGGGATGGCCTCATGGTGACGATTCTGGCCGGTTGTGTTTTTGTAGCTTTCGAGCTGTTTTCCGGCGATTTGGGCCGGAATTGGGTGATGACTCAGTTGGGAAAGATGCTTGGCTTGAGGAGGAGAACAGTTTGGGGGCTTGGCCGCGGGTAAATCTCTCCAGTTGACGGCGCGCTGCCGGCGGCGGCGTCGGTTAACGGCGGAGCTCCGGCGACCCGTTGACTTTTTAGAATTTGATGATTTTTATGTCGTTTTGCTCGTATTCGCGCCTCGATCATCGCCTTGAGGTTGGGTGGCCGGGATGGCCTCACGGTGGTGGATTTGGCCGGGGAAAGTTTTTCCGGCCGGTTGTGTTTTTGTAACTTTCGAGCTGTTTTCCGGCGATTTGGGCCGGAATTGGGTGATGACTCAGTTGGGAAAGATGCTTGGCTTGAGGAGGAGAACAGTTTGGGGGCTTGGCCGCCGATAAATCTCTCTGGTTAACAGCGTGCCGGCGGCGGTCAACGACGGAGCTCCGGCGACCCGTTGACTTTTTAGAATTTGATGATTTTTAAGTCGTTTTGGTCGTATTCGCGCCCCAATCATCGCCTTGAGGTTTTCGAGTTGATTTGGAAGCCAGATTTTTTGTCGAGGGTTTATGTGGAGATTTCGGGAGTTTACGTCGATTATTTTGTACCGAGTTATATGTTTCTGGGAACGGTTGGTTTCCGAGGTGTGGTACAGTGTGATGAACTATGATTTTGATAAGTTATATTTTGTGATTATTCAGGGGATCAAGATCGTACATTGGGCGAGAGATCTTCCGCCGGATCTCGTGATTAGCGCGTGTGGGCGCTGTGCTCACCTGTGAGTGGACCTTTCTATTTTCACTGTTGTAGCGAGTTCGTGATTTCCGTGTTTATTTATATACGATGTTAAGATTATTTATTGCTTTTGGAGGTATTGTTTTATATTTTATATGGTGATGGCATTTATTTAGCATCAATGCATTGGCTACTTGGCTGATCACCGGTAGTCAGATCCAGGGTTGAGAGATTCCCCTGATGTACCCGCTAGGCTTGAGAGATTCGCCAAGCCTATCACAGTCGGGCTTGAGAGATTCGCCTGACTGTCGGGCTTAAGAGATTCGCCTGGCACCTCCATTTATTTTCCGAACTCGCGTTGCTTGATTTTATGATATATGTTAATGGTGAAAGACATATGTTTATTTTCGTCCACTAACTCTAACGATTTTATTGTCTTTCCCCTGAGCTTTTCGGTTTCCGTGTCCAGTTTGCAGTTCAGATTCTGGTGTCTCACGTCGCGGTCGGAGGCTTAGCATTCGAGCTACCTTTCTTTTCTAGTAGGTTTCTTGTTTTGCCTACTATTGTATATTTTTGTATATATACACTAGAGGTCGCTCTGATACGCTACTGATATATTCTCTTATGATTTTCCTCGGATTTCTGTAAAGTACAGTTTTTGATTACTGATTTACCTTATTGTTATGATATTGAGAAATCCGGATGAGATTGGTGCCCACGGTTTGGCTTTTGTGGCATAGGATGAAGTGTGTTTTCCGGGTGCAGGTTAATGGAAATTCCGCGTTAGTAACGAAACTCTGCCGAAATTTTTGTGCTCACCGCGTTAGAAGGGGTTTGATTCCGGTTTAGGAAACTAAATCGGGGTTTGGTCCTTTCAGCGGGTGCTACGTACCCATTGCTCCACCAAAGCTTAATAAAATGGGACATCAATGTTGATTGGGTGTGTATGTTGGCTTTGATGCACCAGATATAATCAGCTATATATAACCCTTTACATGCTAGATGTATAAGGCAAGATTTGTCGACTGTCACTTTGATGATGCAGTCTCCCCATCATTAGGGGGAGAGTCGAACAAAGTTCTAAAGGAACGACAGGAAGTGTCATGGTCAGTCCCCACTCTGTCTCTTCACGATCCTAAAACTTTAGAGTCCGAAGCTGAAGTTCGCCACATTGTTGATCTACAAATGCTTGCAGATAAACTCCCTGATACATTTGCAGACACTACATGAGTAATAAGATCTACTATATCAGTTGCAAACGTGCCTGAGAGGATATATGTCTCTGGAATGCATCCAGGACTCGACGATACCTAAGGAAGAGGTACCATCGCAGGAGTGGCATCCCATGAGGCATCAGACCCTTTTCGCAAAAAGGGGAGACTAATTGGTTCTACATATTCACGTCCACGACAACAAACGACCAGAGGACCTAGACGAGATCCAATGACGATCGATGTCACTAAGCCCTCACATTAGATCATACCCGAATATAATGAACCTCAAGAGGTTAGTCCTATAAATGATAACAACGAGATCATTGTGAACTATACTTGTTACACAAACATGTGGGATCGAAGAGATATTGCTATCGACAATGCTTTTGCATTTATGGTTGCTTAAGAGATAATCGATGCTGATGACATAGAATCCCAAACTGTTGCTGAATGTGAAGCATGTTCGGATTGGCTTAAATGGAAAGAAGCAATCCAAGCTGAACTTGATTCTCTAACAAAGAGGGATGTTCTCGGCCTTATTGAACCTACACCAAGAGGGGTAAAACTCGTTGGTAATAAATGGGTCTTTGTTAGGAAACACAATGAGAAAAACAAAATTGTAAGGTACAAGGCTCGCCTTGTCGCCCAAGGTTTCTCTCAACGTCTGGGATTTGATTATGATGAAATTGACAATCCTTTCATGGACGTCATCACTTCCCGATTCTTGATCAGTCTGGTAGTTTCTGAACATTTAAACATGCAGCTACTTGATGTGGTTACTGCTTATCTAAATATGGATCTAGATACACTAATTCACATGAAAAATCCCTAACGGTATTCAAATGCCCCCACTAAGTAATGCTAGTTTTAAAAGCACGTTTTCGATTCGTCTTAAACGTTCACTATACGGATTGAAATAATGTGGGCGGATGTGGTATAACCGATTCAGTGAGTACTTAGTGGGAAGAGGGTATATGAATAATGAATTGTGTCCTTGCATCTTCATTAAGAAGATAGATTCCGTGTTTGTAATCTAGTAGTATATGTCGATGACATGAATATAATTGGAATTCTTTCAGAGTTAAACCAAACTGCTACAGAGTTGAAATCTGAGTTCGAGATGAAAGATCTTGGGAAGACATGATTTTGTCTAGGACTTGAACTAGAACATCGTGCTGATGGAATCTGCATTTATCAATCAGGCTATACGCAGAAATTACTCGGGCACTTTAATCTAGATAAAACTAAGGCTTATAGTACTCTCATGGTTGCCCAAAGTCTTGATCTGTTGAAGGATCATTTTCGACCTCGAGATGAGGATGAAGAGCTGCTTGAAGCAGAAGTACCATACATATGTGCTACTAGAACTTTGTTGTACTTAGCCCTATGTACTAGACCGGATATCTCATCCCCTGTGAATTTATTAGCAAGATATAATACAACACTAACTCGCAGACATTGGACTGGTGTCCAAAATGTTTTTCAATATCTGAAGAATACTGCAGATTTGGGTTTGTTTTATCCCTAAAGAGAGATAAGCAATGTAGTGTCAGAAGCTAAAACTGCATGTTGCCAGGTTGCTGACTGAGCACTGAACCTATATGACCAAGTCATAGATAAAACTCCTTATACTAATCAGTGTCCGATTGATACTCTCACCGGATACGCTGATGCATGATTCCTCTATAATCCACATAAAAGACGTTTTCAAATTGGTTATGTATTTACCATGGAAATACAACAATATCTTGGAGGTCTACCAAACAGACCCTTGTTGCTACGTCATCTAATCACACAGAGATCATTGCTCTACATGAGACAGTTCACAAATGTGTGTGGCTTTGCAGTATCGTCTCCCATATTAGGTCGACATGTGGACTTAGATCTACAACATATGATCTTACTATTTTGTTCGAGGACAATGTAGCTTTCATTGAACAAATGAAGTTGAGATTAATAAAAGGCGACAACACTAAGCATATTTCGCCCAAGTTCTTTTATAATTAACAATAACAGACTCTGCTTAACATTGTTATTACGCAAGTGAGTTCAAAGAAAAACTTAGCAGACTTGTTTACCAAGACACTGCCTAAGTCCACTTTTGAGAAGTATGTACGGAGCATTGGTATGCGCCGTTTATCCGAGTTAGACTGATCCACCATCAGTCAAGACGCCGAGTTCAGGGGGAGCTTCAAGTCAAAAAGGCATCGTGTTTCATTCAAAGTGTAGGACGTGTTGTACTATTTTCCTAGTTAGAGATTTTGCACTTTTTCTCATACTTGTAGGTTTTTGATTTTCTCGGCAAGGTTTTTTAGCGAGGCAACCAAATAGTGTCAGAAAAGCGGATATGATCAAGACTACACAATAGTGAATGTTGCGGACACCACAAGGGGGAGTGTTGAAATATGTCAAGATATTGTGTGCTTATCATCACCGTAATCTCGATAGATATCCTTACCTTATTATATCATAGAATATTCTTACTTGTCCACAAAGTTATGGTTTACCTATTCCTATATAGACTTTGTAACGATGGATTCCTATATAATAGGTCATTCTCTATGAATAATATGAATGTTCTATTCTATTTTCTAAACTTATTCCAGCAGTAATGTTAAAATTTACAATAATCATACATTTAATCAATAAAATTAGATACTCAAACAATCTTTATTTTGATTCATTTTTAGGTGAGTTGATCTTCAACTCATGATTTATAAGATATGTGATCTCCACTGTAAAACTATAAATAAAAAATTATATAAATAAGAGTAATTTAAACTTTAATATTCAATTAAGTTTAGATCCAAATTTTGTCCGCCTACTTTGAGACAATTGAAAAATAAAAGAGACATAGTAGCATTTAGCCAAAAAGAGCGAAAAAGAAATACACGGTAGCACAAACACACTCCGGTCTTTCTTCTTCTTCTGTGAAATCCCTTGAGCTGCTCTCTCTCCGTTGCTTTAACCCTCAATTTGTACACACACTCCGCTTCTCATCCAGTTGAAGATTACATTCCAGGGATACCCTACAACACAATTATTTATACGGCCCGTATCTTTATTTTTCTTGGAGATCAAAATCCGACTCAGACTAAATTTGGGAACACCACTGTTTCGTTGCTGATGAAATTTTCGGTATTGATTTGATTTTTTGACTATCTGAATTGTTTGCCAATTGCAGTGCAACAAGTTTATTTCTTTTTTGTTTTGTGTTTGAAATTCGAATAGACATGTCTGCTCCATTGACACCTTCTAAGAGACAGCACGAAGATGATGACCTTGTAGAGCATAATGGGAAAGGCAAATTGCATAAATCCTCAGATGATGAACCCTCCAATTTCATCATTGCCAATGCCGTATTCCGGGTAGTGTGCCCTGAGTCGAAAATCGGCTCTTTCACTGGTGAAGGTGGCTCAGCTATATCAGAAATATATCAAGAAACTCAGGTGAAGGTGAGGGTGGAAGAAGCTCTGCCCGGATGTGATGAAAGAGTTGTTTTCATTGGTTCTTATGGTGACAATGAAAGCAAGGAGAATGCTAGTGGAGAGGTTAGTGTAGACAAGAAGCGAGAAGATGAGGATGCGAAGGAGTCTGCTCCGGTTAATGGGTCTGTCAAGAAGGCTTTGCTACTTGTGCTGGAGAGAATGGTTGAAGGGGAGACAAGGAGTGATGGAGGGGAGGAAGATAATACGAAGTCTTTGACTGTGTTGAGGTTGCTAGTTTTCACAAATCAAATCGGTTGTATTTTGGGTAAGGGTGGTTGTGTAATCAAGCAGATGTCGGCGGAAAGTGGGGCACAAATTGGGATCCTTCCTAGAGATAAACTTCCATTGTGTGCAACAGCTTCTGATGAATTAATTCAGGTAACTATAATGACATTAGAAAGATAGCTTATGTTTCGTCATGTATGAATGAGCCACTGAATAATTCTGTGTCCACTGCTTTCTGCCACTGTGTTTTTTATTATAACCAGCAAGGTTGTAGAATGTGAATATCATTTGTCTCGGGTTTTATTATCTTACTGTTAATGCCCGGTGGATTTAAGAACAACTAATGACAAAGCTATAAAGAACAATTAAAAATGCCGTCTTGGTTCTTTCCAATAAGTTCATCACAAAGTTCTGATGCATTAGGCCTGTACATTTTTGTGTTGCAGATTACAGGGGAGGTAGATGCTGTCAGGAAAGCTCTAGGTTCAGTTTCTCAGCAACTTTTGGATAATATGCCTCGTGCTAGTGAATCTTCCGTTTCCAACTCAGCAGGCCCATCATTGCAACCTTCTCCAAGACCAGAGTCAAATCCGCTGGCAGACCGGTCTGAAGGAACGCCTTATGGTGATGAGCCAGATGATGTTTCGGATAAGCATTCTACTGCTCATCCGCTGGTCCCCAAATTTAATGGTACTGGCATCCCTGGCAGGATGACATCCTCACAGGAAGTCCTAAATTTTCGTTTATTGTGCCCTGAAGAAAGAGTAGGAGGTGTAATTGGGAAGGGTGGAATGATTATACAAACACTTAAGCAAGAAACAGGCTGTGAAATTAAAGTTATGGATTGTGTCCCAGACTCAGAGGAGCGTGTTATTGTTGTATCTGGTCCCGCGGTATGATTTTATTTTTATTTTTCTTGTTGGATACATGACATGTATCTACAATCATAGACTCTAATAGACAATCACTTATGCACAGAGCATGCACACTGGTAAGACATAAGCAATTGTTAACAATGTCACTTTGCAGCACCCAGATGATAGGATATCGGCTGTGCAAGATGCTGTTCTTCGTGTTTATGATAGGATTCTCAGGGCTGTACCTATAACCAAGGAGCAACCCATGATAGCAAGGCTTCTTATTTCCACCAATCAAATGGGGTGTCTCCTTGGCAGAGGTGGTGCCATCATATCGGAAATGAGAAGGTCATCCCGCTCGCATATACGTATATTGGGGAAGGATCAAATTCCCAAATGTGTTTCAGATGATGAAGAAATTGTTCAGGTGTGTTTGCCTTGGTGCGTCCATGGTTCTTGAGTTTGAAGAGTGTATTCATTTACTTGTTTATATATTTTTTGTTGATTTTGAAGAGGCTGAGATATCGCTTTATGTAGTATCATCATGTCGACATTTTGTATCATATATTTGCTTTTGAGCACTGAGGGTTCCATTTGACAATGTAGAACCGTTTTTTCCTTGGAACTCACCGTGCTTGTTTCTGTACTGTTTCTTTGATGACAGATGACTGGAGAACTTGAAGCTGTGCAAGATGCTTTTCTGCAGATCACCAGTAGGTTGCAGCATCAGTTTTTTCGTGATGCATTTTCTTCTTTAAGTTATCATCCAAATCCTGGTTTTGCGGATCAACCTCCTTTTCGATCATATGCGAGAAGGGACTTCTCACCTCCAAGAATGCATTCTAACTTTGGCCCATCATTTCACAAGTTTGATGTTGTTGGTGGCTTGGCTCCACATAGGCTATGTTTGGTAATGCTTAACTTATAAGTTAAGGAACTTATTTAATAACTTTTGAAAATAGAAGTGTTTGGTAAATCAACTTATTTTCAACCAAGCTTTTGAGAAAAGTAGATTTCTTCACTATTTTGAAAAGCACCTCAATAGGTACTTCTAAAAATAAGCTTTTGTGTGAAAATACGGATGAACAGCAATTTTCAAATACCTTGCTTATTTTTTTCTTTTCAAGCTACTTATTTTCAGAAAAAGTATAAGCCAACTTTTCTAAAAAGAAAAGGATCGCCAAACGGAGCCATAGTGGTTTCCCTCCTCTTCCTTTATCAGAAAGAAGACCTTGGGGTTCTCAGGTATTTAGCTTTTAGTTTGACAATCTTGGTTTAGATTTTGCAACACAATTATTCGTTTTATTATTGTTGGAAGATTTCAGATGATTTTATTGTACTCTTTCTCTTCTATAGTAGTTTTTCCCCCTATGTTTCTTATATGGCTGTGGATATGCTATGAATGTAATTAAATAATATTGATAAACAAAATGCACAGTTCTTATGTCGCAAAGGACTGCTGATGTCAATTGTTAAGCTTGCTTTTGTGTCCTATACTGGTCCACAGGGACTTCTTGATGGTGGTGGTCCAATTGGCTTGCCGAACTTTATAGGAGGTCCACAAAGAAGAATTACTGGGTTTGGAGGAAGCCACCCAGCAATAATTACCAGCACCACTATTGAAGCTGTTGTTCCTAGTTCACTGATTCCTATAATTATTGGAGAAGATGGTGAATGCTTGAAACAGATCCACCAGGTACATTCTTTGATGTAACTAGCTTGGTGTATTTTGCACTATGCATGGGGTAATATTATGTAGTAAATCCTGTTAAGTATGTAGTAAACTGAAAACCGTAGGGAATATTAAAAAAATGAAATGAAAAGATGTAAACCATATATAGTCTTTTTGGAAGAAAATAGAGGACAAACTTTTTCTTGCCTGTTTCCTTTTCTTTTTGAGGACCGAGAAGCCTGTAATTATTCAGAAAATTATTGCTGCTCTGCTAAGTAAAGCTCAAGCTCAGTTGAGATTAGCTGATAATCGTCCTTTGTTAGTCTACTTTTAATGCCATAGGCTGAGCCTTTATAACTATACTTGTAGATGTTTGTTATCAACTCTATGTTGAACCATGCAAGTTCAACTCTCTCAGGATGTCTCCATATGGTCTTATTCTGGATGAATAACGTATTGTCACATTCTCTTCACGTTCAGGGTTGCAGTTCATATGATAAGTTTAAGCAAGATGTATAGGACTCTTCAGTGGAAAAGAGAGATGTTTGATTTATCTTATTGTTTTCTCTTTCTCCTGAAAAGCAGAAATACGCCGAAAAGGTCTACTTTGGACTTGTTGAAGGGCCTTTCTTTCAGTTATACCATTCCCCTGGCCTAGTCTATTAATTAACCGAACTCTTTCAATGTAGAAAATAAAATTTCTACTGACCGATATATGTGTATACTGTGTATTTTTATTTCATACGCAGATAGGCCCCCACTAGCACTAGGGCAGAAAACTCTAGCAAATAGCTGGGTAGGTACTGTGAGGGGGTTTGAACTTTGAACCCCAGACCACAAGGGAGCAACCCATGGGCCTGATTACCTGGCTTTTACTGCTAACCACTCCTTGGTGGCTATAGTTCTATGACATTTAGATTTCCTCATCTCCATCATTTCTTCTCCTTAAAATTAGATTCTGGACTGGCGTTTAATCTGCTGGAAATATTATGCAGCAGTCCCAACTTGGAAGTCTGAGACTAAACCAGCCCTCTTTATCTGCCCAAAGTGAAGTACTTGTGGCTTAAAAGACTAAACTGGCAATCCATAATAAATCAAACAGTTTCATGAAGAGTTTGAGTCTAAGGCTTTGAAAAGTTCATTTAAGTTTTAAGGTAAGTAACTTATCACAAGTACTAAGTCTTAAGATAAGTTATCATGTACTTATTGGAATATCTTTTTTCTGTGAGTCTAATGCCTAAGAGGTTTATACCTTTGAGCTCTGTAGGTATAGTTTGGTGGCAATTTGGAATGTCAATAAAAGAAAAAGAAAAAATCTGTCAACATCTGATTTCTTAGGTTCCCATATGTCATTTTCTGTATAGATAGTTAATGACTGATAAAAGATGAAGTAACATTACTAAGAACCGATAAATGCTTTTTATCTGAAAAAAAAATTCAAAATCTAAAATTGAAAAAATTGTATACTGCTGGTCGATCAGTTATGCTTTTAAACTCGAATTTGATTATCATACCCTCTGGTTACTGAGCTTTGCTTTCCCGTATTTCTCAATCTTCTTTGTCATTGTATCTGTTGATGTATTGTATATCTTTCCCTTGTTTGGATTTAGTTGCATATTGCAAGTAATATTGTGAAAGTTTTGTAGTTTAGTTTTGATGGTCTCGAGCTATGTTTAATTTGAAGGAATCTATGATAGCACTGACAAGTTTCTCCCTTGTTTTTGATTGATTGCATGATAAATTTCAAGGATTTGTTGGAAGTGTGTGCATATGTTGTACTTTTACAATTTGCTTTAGTAAGAACATGCTTTGATGCACAGCATGCACATTTTTAACATGACCAATGCTATAGATTTCGGATGCAAAAATTACAATTTCGGAGCCTCAAGCTGGAGCACTGGAAACTTTGATTATAATATCCGGAACACCTGAACAAACTCATGCTGCACAGAGTCTTATCCAAGCATTTGTAATGAGTGAAAATGACTCTTGATCGAGGTAATAGATTTGTCATTTGTTTAACTTGTTCATTGTAATGGGGGCTTAGTAGCAGATTATAGACCAGAAGGTCTTGTGCAATTGTAGTGATCATTATTGGTTCTCTTTCATGAAAGAACATTATACAGTTTCTTACGGTTCCTTATATGTTCTTTTATAAAGCTGACAATATCACAGCTACATATTTTGAGGATTAGGCTCACCAAAATTGTGATGTGGTAGTTCTGCTGGCACCTCGAGATTTTGTTTCGACCTAACTAGGGACTTTTTCTCTGTAAATTCATATATCAACAAACTGGCCATTGGATTTATCAGTTGTGACATAAATTTTTGCCATGTGTTGGAATCAAGGCAGCTAGGTTGTGTGACGGCCCTCCAAATGAGGTAGAACTTTTAGTTAACAGTAGTATTAGCCAAATGCTATTTGTATATCTCTATGGCGCACATGAAACTTAATTAAAGGACTGTCTCCTGAGTGAATATTGGATAATGAGATTGTGGCCAGTAAACTTTTAATGTGGGATGTTTGTGTACCACATGCATTTACCATCAAGTGTTTTCGATGATCAAGTCATTTTGTTAAATTTGTGAAAAACGGATAGAGCTTCACTCCAGTATTTCACAGAATCTGGTATCCGCTATAGAGGGAGCTTATATATATATATATGTATGCACTTTCTCTGTGGTAAATCAGAGGGATATGTCTTTCCATGGTAATTTAGGTGTCAATTCTATACAAGAAAAAAAACGTATATAACGGATTAGTAGCATTACACATACATACATAAACCCATTCCCTTTCCCCCAGTGCAACGTCTTGTAAAATTTCCAAGTCCCAAAGAGCCAGCCTAACTCTACCAACAAAAGTTATCAGATAAGACACTACTGGGATGTAGCATGTCCAGAACTGAAAAGTGAAAACGACACCAAAAATAAACTAACCACGGAGCTCATGACCATTTCTTTATTTGGGAGAATGAGCTGCTCAATTGCTCATTATCCAAATTATATAACAAGACCGCCCATAATTGAGTTTCCTTTCATTAGGCTTATTCGATCTTTCTTCAAATTATGAAAAGGTGTAGCCCTATTTTACATTTGTCTTCTTCGATCTTAACAAATACGTACTTGAAACACTGACCATATATAGTTTGATAGCTTCAAACTTTTTTGATCGAGGAGATGGAAAATACAAACTTAATCATATATATGGCTAAGATTTTACTGGAAGGAACTAATCACACAGAAGTACCCTACTCGATCAGCTATATCTGATACTATTCAAAGCACTACTATTGCTCAGTTTGGAAGGGCTTGTACTTCTTCACATCTGTTGCCAGACCTTGAATCGATGCAGCTGCTGCAACTAGTGATATCACCAAGCAGATCCAGCTCAAAATCTTCATCCAAATCCATGTGAACGTGAACTTTGGCATTTTGGATCGTGAAATGTACATTTCTATCGGGAAGTAGACTGTCAAGGGCCAAAACGACGCTGCGCCGAGCAAGCCCAAGAAGTCGTTGAAGAAGGGAAACAGCATGGCCAGGATTGCTGTCATTACCACATAAGCAGTCCTCCACACTAACCTGAAGGAGTTGAAGTAGTATGCACCACAGCAAGGGATGTTAACAGCGTACTCTGTGTTAATGAACTTGCTTTCGGGCCAGCGTTTAGCGCACTTGCTTTCGACAAACCCGTATATGGGCTGGCAGAAGACCTGATGAACATGTAGGGTTTAGTATAAAAACTGAAAGTGAAAATAGGGTTTAGCTAGGTTTTTAAGATGGAGGCAAAAGCTTACTTGATAGGCACCAATAAGGTGGATGGCAATGCAGATGTTGGCAAGGTCGACTAGCCAAAACGGTTCGTAGAATCCGAAACCAGTGAGGAAGTTTCCAGGTGCGTCATTACCAAAGGCTGCATAACCAACACAACCGCATAGGACGTAGAACACTGTGGTGGTTGCTATGCCAATGCTAGTTGCTCTCTTCATGGATTTGTTTTCTGCCGGAGGTGATCCCAGTGTGTCCTACAAAGTAATACATTCCGATAAATAACTGATAGCTATAGTACGTAAGTACGTAACAAGCAAGTACCAAGTATGTATGAAATGTTAACTAAACAGCGTCTAACACTATTCTCGATCATTTACGTACTTCCTAAGTTGTAATGGTAATTAACATGATATTTAATAGGGGTGGGATGTTTTACCAAAAAATTGAACAGAAAACCGAACCGAAACTCGTGAAACGTAGGTATTAATCTAGAAACCGAAACGAATTAAATCCAAACCGAATGACTTTTTATGGTACGGTACCGGATAAAACCGAACCGTTCCAAAATGATATATGTGACAAAATTGTGCTTATTTCTTTATACAAATGAATATACACTCACCCATTTTGAATCTTTTTTGGACATATATATAAAAAACACTTACAAAAATACTTTTATTTTCTCACATTTCTTCTATCTCTCTATGATTTTGTCTTTCTCAAACAATAATTAACTTTAACAATTGTTTCGGCCGAAAATTTTATCGAAAAATCAATCCGAAACTGAAATATAACTATCCAAAACCCGTTGGGCCCTCCAAACCGAATAATTTATTACAGTACGATACAAATTTCGACCGAATACCGAACAAATCCGAACCGATCCCACCCCTAATATTTAAGACATCAGGACTCCTCTACATGAAAGATTCCTTGATTTTCATGCCAAAGGTGACTTCCAAAGACAAAAATACAAAAAGATAAACATGTTGCAACTATAAGATGCTGAGGTTTTAGCTAACTGGTAAAGGAAAAACTTTAAGATGGGACGAAGCGAATCATATGACCACGAAGGACGTGACAGTTACCGATCAAGTGTATTATCATGAGGAAGAAAAAGGATGGACGACAGCAAAAGTGGAAAGAATTTCATTTCTTTATGTAAAGTAGAAAACCTTATAAAAAAAGAAGAAGTAGAAAACTAATTCCGTGGCTCAAAATTTGGCCATTTTATCCACCTATAATATGGTCCTCAATTAGAAATCTCTGGAAAAAACTGAAAAAGAGTGCTGTGAATTATACAGAATACGTATTTTATTCATGAACTACACGTCCCTTTTTACGAGCTCTGCTTTTTCATTATATTCTCAAACTTTACTGTTTTGATAGTGCAAAAGTTCCGGGAGCTACCATTTCCATATCAAAGCAATTAGGTTTTTACTGTGAATGCCCTTATCTGTGGATAAGAACATCGCCACATTGACACAATTTGGCAACTTGCTCACTCAATTATTTAACAACACAAACCCGACAATGTTTAGCCTTATGCAAAACTGCAAAATTCTAGCCAGTATACCCTATTTCAATATTCTATATTTCCCAGAAGTTTTTATGTACTCTACATTTCTAGTAAGTTTTTGCTAATCAACTAATTCATGAGGCTGACTATCACAATTTAAATCTAGTTACATATAGTCTGATGGCGTAGTTAGTTTAATACCATTGTCATTTTGATATTTTGTTTTAAATAAAAGATAAACGCGAAAAGGGAAAAGAGGTAAATTGTCATGCATAATCGAAACTTTGAAAGACTCGTATATTTTACGAGAAAGAATAGACAATGGGTTGGGTGAGACCATTATTGCATGATTAAATTCTCTCTGAAGTCATAAACAAAAGTAAAGCCCTAATCTTTAGTCAGAGGAAGTGCCAGACTTTGTGGGTGATGCGACAAGTGGCCAGGAAACCCTAATTTGACAATGCTTCGGAACAAGCACGGTAATGAATTCATGACAACATAAATCAAACACACATTTCAAACTATCTCCCTAGATTAGTTTTGCATGGAGCCAAACACCAAGTTACCGAGCTCTAGAGCTTATGATCAAGACAAAAATGAACCATGCTGTATCCATGCGAACCAATTATCCAGAAACTCGACACAGATCTACAAGTTGATATCTCAATTAATTATATAAACCCTAGCAAGCCCCGTATAAATTTGTATTTACCCTCCGATTTGATATCTTCGCAGTTTTTGCAAACATTTGAAGGTGATTTACTTTAGGGTCCATGGCCGAATAGAGGCCGGCCATCTTCAATGGTGGACTCTAAATTATGTTTTTGCAGACAGAGAGCAAAGCTCGCGGCTTTGGTAGATTTGGTTTATAAGCTATTCGTTTGTAGAACAATAATGGTAAATGATTGTAAGATAGTAAAGGGTAACTTAGAATAGCTTGCCTGTATCTCCACAAGAACGGTAGAGTAAGCATACGCAAAAGCGATGTCTCCAATGGCTTGGAATGTCTTCCAGATCTTCTCAGAGCCAGACACGTCCACTCCCACAGTAGCTCCAGTTAACGTTGTCCTTGCAGGTGGTCCTTCTGCAGATCAATCATATACCATAGATATATATTAGCTAGCTGGACACGAATAATTGAATTGAAACGTACTAGACAGTTCATGCCACGATATGTTTGGTTTATATGTGTTCCATGCATGTGTTTTCGATCCATGTTTTTATTACCGACAACTTTGGCTACCGAGAGTCCGAGGCCAATGGAAGAGTAAGCGAACGACATGACGGCTGCGACGATTGAGAGCCATGAGAGCTTGTGAAAGTTGGGAATCTGGCTGAGCAGGATTTGCATGCAAGCAAAGATGATCATGAATGGGTTATTCGACGTGTGGCACTTCACATGGTGACCATGTTTGTGGAAACAGTTCGACCTCTTCACCGCCCTGCACACATATGCAAAAGATAAAGACATCCCGATTATTGGTAAGTTCTCGTTGTCAGCTATATATTGATGTAGTCGGAAAGTTCGCTAGCTACTTACACCATGCTGATGGAAGCTGTAATTGTGTAACCGATGGTAACACCGATGAGATTGCCATACTGAGCCAACCCACATAGCTGAACTTTCCTGCCTCCTGCAGAAACCCACGCCAAAAGCAAAAGTTGTTAATCATATCACGTAACGTAAACATTCATCAATGAAGGTAGGCAGAAATTAGCTATGGTTAAGTAAATGCTGGATGGCGATAATTACCAAGATTTGCTCGTACGACGTCCATGTAGGTATAGTTTCTCTTGCCGGAAACAGGGTCCGGAGACCTGTAACAGTCGGCGAGCAGAGTGGAGGTGAAGTAAGTGATGAAGGAGAAGATCATGAGAACAATCGGTCCGGCAATCCAACCCAACTGGGATATAGCCCATGCCAGAGATAGCACGCCGGAACCAATCACCGCCGTGATGATATGTGCACTAGCAGTCAGCCACGTCCCTTCAGCCACCAAAAAACAGTGCACATCAGGTTTAGTTAAAACATTATATTAAAACCACTTGTTATTCTAGTATGTGTTTACATAGGAAAATAAATAAGTTCGTACCAGTTCTTTTGGGGCGACCATCGTCGTCCACGTTCTTTCTGAAGTCGCCGTTTTCAATGACGGAGGGGTTGTGCTCTATGTACATGCTAGGCTTTTGGAACTCGGCCATAATTCGGATGGAGTTTTGGAACTCGAAAAGAGCTAGGCTGTGCTAGAGAGAAAAGGAAATGCTTCACCAATTAAGGCTTGGCAGTCGAGTTTGTTATAAGGAGGAATGGGGAGCGAGGAGGGGATATAAGTAGGAGTGAGAGGTGGGAGGCCTTGGGGGGGGGGGGGGGGGGGGGGGGGGGGGGACGCATGCATCAAAGAAAGGTGATAAATTATCAAGTAATGGAAATGTAGGGTGAGGAGTGAGGACCAAAGTCAAACTGAAAGACTTGTGCTAATTAAATTGGCATGTGTGGTCAAAACCGTAAGTTACATTCGAAAATGGATACTCGATCTTTCTGAGCATTAAGAACCAGATATTACTTGAAAATTTGTACACAATTGATGGAAATAGTGACAGTGTAAGTTGTGCAAAGCTTCTAAACCATCGAAGGTGGTGGTGGTAGGCTTAAATTTAATTGGAGGTGGAGGTGGATGTGGAGGTGGAGGTGGAGGTGGAGGTGGAGGTCGTCTTTTGTTTTGGAACCCTAGCCATGAGATGATTAAGGTTCCCACCTTGATGATGTACGTGTTCTTGTGTTCGTGTGTTTGGTCCATCCGTTAGTTTTGGAGAGTTTCAATGTTGTCCATTGATTGTGGGTTTGGAAGAATTGGAAGTCTCTCTCTTTCTTTAATTTCTTTTTCTTTCTTTCTTTCTTTCTTTCTTTCTGTCTGTGTCTGTGTGTGAATCTCTGTAGATGAATCCATAGACTGGAGCTGGTCACAGTTTCTACTGAGTCGGTCCCTCAGTTTGCGACTAGGGTTGGTCTAAGAGAGTCCACCATTCTACATCACTCATCGATCTCGATCTGACTTTAAAAATAACACCAAATGTTAGCACATGTGTATATCTATATAGGAAAATTCTTTATGGAGAAAGAGTACCTTTTTATTAGACTCATACATATATATATATTTTTTATATTTTGGCAAATTTATAATTGGTTAGATAGATAATGATAAGTAGATCACTCGTGTAAAATTTTACCAAAATTAAAAATCGTCAAGTCATTCATAATCAAGATTCATAACTTAGCAACATGAACAGTATATTTTTGACAATTTTAATTCGTCTATTGATTTGATATTGTTAAAATGCCTTAACGATTTTCAATTTAGATAAAAGTTTATAAAATTTATCTATTCATCAATATCTAAACATCTAACGATTAACTTAATTATCAAATTAGACGGTCTTCCTACTCATAGATCATAAACAAGAAATTGGCCGGTCTTCCTACTTTTGCGATTTTCTATTTTGAATATTATGAAATGTGATTGAAGTGAAGAACGATGCTTGAACGGGCTGAATTTGAGAAATGATTGAATTTGAGATGTCAAAAATGAAAAATGATTGAAAATGGGTATGGGAAATTGAGATGGAAAAAGAAGCTGATCGAGCTTGTCCAATTTGGTGTACTTGAGCTCGATTGGATCATAATCCTACGATTCCTACCAAGTCTCTTAATTGGTTAGGTCCTCCGACCGACTCATACATGCTTCCTTCTCCATAATTTTAGAATCAAATACTAAAATCTGGATTGCGTAGATATTGTTATAATTTACATTCAACAACAATGTACGTAGTAGACAATACATTGTTGTAACAACACATACATGTAACTATACACTCATTCTGAAGTCATTCAATGCGTATATTGACACAAATAGCTCACATAAATAAGGTCACTTAAGGTTACTCTACGTACCCTGTCACTTTAGAGGTTATTCTCATTAGCCTTAATTTTAGAGACCCATTGGCCTAAATAAGATTGCAATATTACTATTATCCAACTAACACTAAGAGATTTAAAGAGATTTATTCCCACTTACCAACTTTTCCTTATCTTCTTTTTTTTAATTCCAAAATTACCCTCTTAATTCATTTGCCTTACTCACATCTTCCTGAGTCATAACCACTGACTCATCCTCTAAATAATCAAGCCCAATAACCCATTCTCATCCTCGTTGGAATCCGATCCGAATCCGACGAGCCTAGAACCAGCCTCCATCTCTCTCTCTCTCTCTCTCTCTCTAAATCGAGCTCGACAAAACCTTAACCTAATCTCGCCGCTATGCTCTGGAGCTCTAGTAAGTACACAGTAAGTAAGTAGTAGAAGTTTGTTTGAAAATGTCGACGACGACCTTAGTTCTATGGCTCAGTCTAGTCCTTTTGACCATAACTGACCAAGCGGCGTCGCATTTGACGAAATGCTTGACTCAGATTATCTTGTTTGAATGTATGAGTTTTAATTTTGTAGGTGTTTCTTGTGCAGTTGGAGGCGTTGTGTTGCATTTCAGGCTTGACATTGTAGCTGTGTTGTGTAAGACTGTTCTGGTAGCATTGTAACACTGAGTTGAACGTCAACTGAGTATCAGTTGACCCTCAAGTGACACTCAGTTGAGGTTCAACTGACACTCGGTTGAACCTCAACTGATACTCAGTTGAATGTGTAGTTGCTTGGCCTAATCTTCTTCAATAATCTTTATGGACTTAGCCACAAAAGCTGACACTCTTTGCTGCAACTGGGAGTCCTAGAGGAGGAATCCTGGGTGACACTCGTACTACTATCATCAATCTGAAGCAGCAGAAGCAGAAAGCGGTGAAGCTGATGCTCACTCGGATTAGAAGAATTTCAATTTCAGCTGTAGCCCTCGACACAATCCTACTACTACATCCACCACCAACAACAAATTTGGCAGTAGATTGAGAGCTTGCTTATTAACGTAGTGTCAGTAGTGACTAGTTGTGATCTGGTCAATTCATACTACTTTTTTTTTTAATAACATGCTATGGGGAATAAATGTAAAGACATTCTCGGATATTCAAAATAGAATTCTCATTTCAGTTGAGTATCAGTTGAATTCAGGTGATCCTTAACTAAGTATCAGTTTAGGCTCAACTGAGTATTAGTTGAGGGTCAACTGAGTATCAGTTGAGGGTTAACTGAGTATCAGTTGAGGGTCAAGTGAGTATTGGCCAATGGTTATATGGTTGCAGGGTAGAAAGAGACCAATGGAGGCAAATTAGTACAACGGGTTTAGCTTGATATTGCCCAATGTTTGCTCGATGACCATGATTTATGTGACCAACAGACCCAAGGAGAGTGATGGCATCCCACAAAACTTGTGGTGTGAAGATACCAGAGACAAGGAAGTTATATTGGTGGTTAAGTGGTTAATGGGTGTGTATAGAGTGTCGATTTTGCTTTAGTAGTTTGTTCTTGGTATTCTAATGCCTCATTATGTATTTGATATGATTTCTTTTCTTTATTCTTATGTATTGTATTGCTGGTAATAGGTTATGAGAATGTAGTTCAATTTGTATGCTAAAGTGGTTGTAGATTATTAAGATTTATGTTATCCAAGTCAAAAGAGGTGCTGAAAGTGGTTACAAATGTTAAATCATGTATCAGGTTACCCTAAACTGAGTATCAGTTGAATCTAAACTAACACTCAGTTGAACGTCAACTGGGTATCAGTTGACCCTCAACTGATATTCAGATGACCCTCAATTGAGTATCAGTTGAACATCAACTCAGTTGAGGGTCAGTTGACCCTCAACTGAGTATCAGTTGAACCTCAGCTGAGTATTAGTTGAACGTCAAATGATTATTTATTTGTTTAGGGTAAACTGATACTTAGTTGAGGATAAACAATCAATGGTCAAAGTCAACTGGTCAATGCTCAAAGTCAACGGAATTCGGTCACCGATCGCCGGAATCCGGTGAATGGTCAACGGTCAACGCCGGTAGTCAACGGTCAATGCTACCGGAGTCAAGTCAACAATCAATGAAGAGGTGATAAGAGAGTAATGGTATTGGGTAATTCATTAGTTAAAATGAAGGTAGGCTAGTCTTTTACCTAATTAGTGGGTTAGTGAAAATTTTAAATATTTTACTAGACTAGTGGGAATTTTAAATCTTTTTCTATTGCATGTAGGTGAAAGAAATATTCTTGTCGAAATCTACCATAGTTTTTTCATTTTCTAACAATTTCTTTGGAAGGTGAGAGAAAGAGAGACGAAACGAAGCCGATGCTATTTTTTGTATACGAGTTGAATAGAGAGTGATGTGTTATTGACAACAATGAAAACGCGCATAATTACTCTACAATAGTAACATCTACTGTCTTACCTTCAAAATGCGGTAGACACAACTCATTGTCCTCCCCTACCACGTACTGTCTTTAGCTTCCCCTGACTGGAGATTGGCTAAAATCACGGTCGACAAGAGCGATATGGGTGAGCGGCCAGAGTCACCAAAGGCCTTAAAGAAACCGAACCAAACACCATAGTATGGCTTGGTAGATGGACGTTGAAACCTTGAGGCACCAACATGAACATATTTGAGCTTGAACCTTCCACACCAGTAGTCTGCGCTGCTTAATTAAGGAACCCTAGCTAGTGCACGCCTTGCCAAAGATCAATTGATCGATCTTCCAACAGGTACGTAGCACACCATCCCGAATGATTGTCCAAGTGAAACCTTGATTCGGATTCCCCTCCCAAATGTCTTGGTGTATTATTATTAGTTAACATATTATTTACGTACAATTCTACATATCAAAATTGAACAAAGTCGAATTGATTCTTTCTCTTTCTTAGTTAGTTGGCTAGTCAAAGCATCTTAATAGAAAAATTAGAAGTGTGAAGAAGCTTGATTCTCAATTGTATATGGAGGCTAGGCTAGGCTATCGGAAGAATGTGCATTTGTTTGATTAATTTGCCAAAAAAAGACATCCCCACTTTTTGAATTGAAGGAGCTAAATGCTCCTCAGTTTCAGGTTAATTAGGAAGCGTACACGTAGGTAAACGGATCGACTCCAAGTTTTCAAGGTCAGAAATGTGCACGAGTAATTGTGAAGAATTATATACATCATAGATGTTAATTGGAAGATGCTCATTTGATCTACTTTTCCATAACTGAAAGTACAAGGATCGAGTACGGAAATTGTTCACACAATCATAAATGGAGAAGAGTTGGAAAAAAAAAATAAGACTTGTTTGCGCAATAAAAACCTCACAACGAGGAAGTAACTATGGGATCCCAACTCAGTAAATCCTAAAATCAATCCAATAAATCTCAGCTTAACATACAGAGCATCAATACAAAGAAATCGATAAGACATATTCATATGAACCTTCTATATGTAAACCAAGATCAACTTTGTCAAATCTGCTTCTGGAAACACATTTTCTAATAGTACCAGGAAAACTTCTTTCTCTTTGGATCTTGACAGCAACAACTCTTGGACGTTGATCTCAGATCACTCACAACACAATGAAATGCACTAATGCTAAAAACTCTCAACAAGGAACATAGTTTATTATCACAGTGACTAATCTCATATTTTTTTGGTCTGAAAAAAGATTCAATAAAGCTTCAGAAAAGAATAGAACGTAGAAATAAGGGGTTACAAATCATCATTGCAAAACTGCAATGGGTCCTCAGCAGAAGCTGAGTAGCACAAAAAAAACTTAGAGGCCCTTAGGGGGAGCAAAGACCTCATCATGCTCAAGAACATCAATGAGAGAGGTTGGGTGTGTATTAACCCATTGTTCATCACACAACTTTCTTTTACCAAGCTTTTTGGCCGCATTGGCAACCCTATTAGCTTCGCGCTTTATCCACCTCCAAGAAACCTGCGGAAGTAATCCAGCAAGTCGATAGAATTCTTGAAAAAAGGGAAATATTCTCCAATCCACATTATCCCTATAACCACTCAAAGTGACTAATCTCATATGCAAAAGTATTTCTTCATCAAAAAGCACAATATACACACTAACTAGTGTTCCATTATATAGAGATCCTAAATTTTAACCCTAACAGAATCACTACACAATTCAAACTCCTCGATCAGTTTAATTCTGAGGATTTCTCATTCAATCAAATCACCTTTTGATCAATCTCAATCCTCGTACTTCAAGCCTAATCAGATAACTTAGGAAACTGTAATCTTATCATTAACACAACAATATTATAGTCATAAACAATGTTGCATACTATAATTAGCACATCGGAATGTACACTAATAAGTAACAAAGCAACCTTAGTTAAATACTAATGCTCAAGTCATGTATGCACGTTTTACTTTTGAGCAACTGAGATCATCAACCTTTCATCCTCTTCAAGCACTTGATTTAACTTCAAATTAATTTTGAGCCAAAACAAACACTTACAAACTCCTCCTTGGCATTCCATGCAAAATTTAATATCTGCACAAATCAACACACAAGCATATATATTGCACATTCTACAATATTCCATAGTTAAAATTATCCAAATCCAAACTAAGATTCAAGCACATTAAACTTGTTCATTACAAACCAAAATAGGAGAATTAAGTAGCAAAACCTAAACAAAAACAAACTAAAACACTCCTAAGAAGATCCATCTCCCCCTTTTTGTATGCATGCCAAAGGACCTACAGATGACGACGTTTGTTGGGACCGATGCATCGAGCGTCTGCAGTACGGTGAGACACCTCCATAGTAGAACATCGATCTTCAGCCTCTTCCCTGAGATGCAGAGTGACGATGTCATGCTGAATGGCTACTGTTAGCTCCAACAAGGTAAGAATGTCATGTTCCATCGCATTCATCTCACAACGGAAGCCATCAAACTGCTCTGTGAGCTTGGAGAAATGAAAGATGAGAGAGGGACCCATGCAGCTCTAACGACGACGACAATGAGGAGAATCATAGAGGTGGTCACTATGTGAGTCTGAAGCATTCGACAGGGATTGAGAATGGTGAAGCGGTTTTTCTGATCTACAAAACTAGAAGCAAAGTAAGATATCTGGGAGGAGATGTCTTAGAGACCTCTTTAAATGAAGAGTGGACATCAATGCTTCATTGAGAAGTAAACTGTCAAATCAGAGATAGAAATTCAAGACAGAAGAGGAAAAGACTAGCGCAGTCTCCTATTGTAATCATGATAGTAACTAAGAACTCTCCTTTTTGGAAAAAAAAAATCCCCAGTTAATCTCAAAAATCAAGAGAACCTAAGCTACATAAGGAATACAAAGATATGCATAATAACCAAAGATGTTGCCTAAGATCATGAACCAACCATGCAATCATATGGATCTGATATAGAGAAGATCATATGCGACAACAAAAAACAGTTATGTGGACATTTTGCACTATGTAAACTCCCCCTTAAAAGATGCACTCACTGTTTAAGAACTCACAAAAGTATATATGGTGGTGATAAATATCTAATCTCAACCATGAAGAGAGTGAATCATACTATAAGTTTGAATGTCTCATCTCCTACAAATGTACAATATAACACTAGAATATCAAGAAAACTATGAAGGCTTAATTCAGGTTATAATAGAGCAGGGGTGATAGGTAGGATATAGAAAAGAAGAAGGAATGAGCTTTATTCATCTAAAACACTCAAGAACCAGTGATACTTCTCAGAATGTAGAAGCACAATTTTTTTCTTCAAGGGACACTGAAACTTTGCAACATGTTCTTTGGTTATGATTGATCTCCTTTTCCATTCATTTAATTTATTTATTTTCAATCAGGTCAGAGGCAAGTTTCGCCTAGCAATTATTTGACCATATCACATCATTTTTGTACAAGAACCAAGAACCATATGCAAACCAGTTCATTTTGGAAACATGAAGCATATCATACGTGTAACTGGTAACATTCTTGAACTGTTTGAGCTTATGCAGAGAAGTCACCAATATCACCTAGAGAATCAACATGTTTCATGGCATGGATGCTATAGTAACTAGGATGAGAAGAAGGGGTACAAGCTCAAGATGGTTAACTGAAAATGGACAGTATGAGGAATCACAAATCACTTTAGCCATGGTGGTAGAAATGTTCTAATGTCTCAATCATTTTTAATCAATATATAGATGCAGTATGATACAACATACACCAGAAGGAGATAATGCAAGTTCCAGTGAATCAACAAGGAATCATGCACTTAATAATATGATGTCATTTCTTGAACGAAAAAAATAAAGACTCAAAATCTTATAGGCTAATGGGGAGAACTCATATATGTAGTAGGACTCATAGTAACAAAAATTTGTAAAATCACAGTTGAAATGAATCTATAAAAGATACAACAGATTGAACAATCTTTTTAGAATAAAGAACACACACCTATAACATTTCACAAACTTTCAAAACGTGCAGTGTTAAGTGACTTAGTGAAAAGATCAGCAAATTGATGTTTTGTAGAGACAAAGTCGAGTGCAAGAATGTTTCTCTCAACCATATTTCGAATAAAATGATATCTTAGATCAATGTATTTTGTTTGAGAATGCTGAACGAGATTCTTTGAAATGTGAATAGCACTTGTGTTATCACAGAATAGAATCAACTTACCTTGAGGGATATCATTGTCACACACTACCACATTTTAACCCATTGCCGGCGATTTAAAAATCGCCGGCAATGTTTTTTATCATTACCGGCGATTTTTTCCCCAAAAATCGCCGGTAATGTCTTTTTTTTTAATCATTGCCGGCGATTTTTCCGGCAAATCGCCGGCAATGTTCCGCCGGTAATTAAAAAAAAAAAGAGACATTGCCGGCGACTTACATTTAAGTCGCCGGCAATGTCTTTTTTTTTTTTTTACATTACCGGCGACTTAAATGTAAGTCGCCGGCAATGTCTTTTTTTTTTTTTAATTACCGGCGGAACATTGCCGGCGACTTACATTTAAGTCGCCGGTAATGTTAAAAAAAAAAAGACATTACCGGCGATTTTTGGGGAAAAAATCGCCGGTAATGATAAAAAACATTGCCGGCAATTTAAAAATCGCCGGCAATGGGTTAAAATGTGGTAGTGACATATCATGTTCTTCATCCACAGAAGTTGAGTGCAACAACTACCAGTAGCAACATACTTAGCTTCTACATTGACAAGGAGATATAATTTTGTTTCTTGCTATGCCAAGCAACTAGATTGT
Organism: Geum urbanum; assembly: GCA_946800695.1. NCBI lineage: Eukaryota > Viridiplantae > Streptophyta > Magnoliopsida > Rosales > Rosaceae > Geum > Geum urbanum. Next base: position 5,387,597 of record OX327013.1, on the reverse strand, counting down.
TGCCTACAAAGAAACAGCCTCCAGAGGTGCTACATCTATCTTTGATATTTCCTCCCCACTCAGCATCATAATATCTTACAATCTCAAAATTTGTGTCGTAGATATAGAATACACCACAACCAGCAATACCAACTAGATTGTTGCCTACAAAGAAATAGCCTCCATATGAGACTCTTTTAGATTTTCCTAAACCTAGCACAAACACCAACACTATAAGTAATATCTGGTCTGCTAGCGGTAAGATACAAAAGGCTATCAATCATACTTCTGTAACGAGTTTGATCAACTAAAATACCAGTTGCATCTTCACATAGTTTTGTTGTGGTACTTATAAGGTTGCCAACTGCTTAAATGATGCTAGACCAAATTTCTTAACAAGATTCTCAGCATATTTATTTTGACACAAAACATACTTGAATATGTTTGCGTTACTTGAAAACCAAGAAAGTAAGTCAACTCACCACATGCACTCATTTCAAATTGACTATGTATAACAGTTGTGAAGTCTCTGACCATTTGTGAAGAAGTGGAGCCAAACACAATGTCATCAACATAAATTTGAGCAATCATAATATGCTTACTTTTTCTTTTCACAAAAAGTGTTCATCAACTGCACCTCTGGTGTATCCTTGACTCATAAGGTATGTAGACAGTTTCTCATACCAAGTTCTAGGAGCCTGTTTGAGACCATACATATGATCAGAAGAATGTGAATCAACAAAGCCTTTAGGTTGCGCCACATAAACCTCTTCTTCCAACTCACCATGTAGAAAGGCTGTTTTGACATCCATTTGAAATAATTTGAATTTTAAGTGACAAATAATAAAGAGAAGTAAAGTGACAGACTCAAGACGAGCAACTGGAGCAAAGGTATCTCCATAGTCAACACCTTCAACTTGTGAGTATTCTTGAGCTACTAGACGAGCTTTATTTTGAATGATAGTTCCAAATTCATCACTTTTGCTGTGAAACACCCATTTAGTACTAACCACATTGTAGCCAGCTAGTCTAGGACATAGTTCCCACACTTTGTTTCTAGCTAACTGATTCAGTTTCTCTTGCATGACATTGATCCAGTCATCATCAAGAAGGGCCTCTTTGACATTCTTAAGTTCTAATAGAGAGACAAAACCACAATATGCAATTTTATTTATGTCAGACCTATTCTGAGTAAGAAAGCATACCAGTGTTGTGTCTGAGATGACTTCATTTCTGATAATTGTATAGGCTTGTCTTCTAGTTATTATTCCTTCTGAAGGATCTCATATGACATCTGCAGCAGAAAAATCCTTTTGAACTTGTCTGAACCCCTAACAAAACACAGGATCACTCCCCAAATTTTGATCATCGCTTATTGCCTCAGATGGTTCTTCATCATTGTAAAGTTCAAGGGATGCAGAGACGAGATCAAAGAATCTATCATCATCAACTTGTGAGTATCCTTGAGCTACTAGAGGAGCTTTATTTTGAATGATAGTTCTAAATTCATCACTTTTGCTGCGAAACACCCATTTAGTACTAACCACATTGGAGCCAGCTAGTCTAGGACATAGTTCCCACACTTTGTTTCTAGTAAACTTATTCAGTTCCTCTTGTATGACATTGATCCAATCATCATCAAGAAGGGTCTCTTTGACATTCTTAAGTTCTAACAGAGAGACAAAACCACAATATGCAATTTTACTTATGTCATACCTATTATGAGTAAGAAAGCATACCAATGTTGTGTCTGAGATGACTTCATTTATGATAATATTATAGACCTGTCTTCTGGTTATTATTCCTTTTGAAGGATCTCATATATATATATATATTCTATAGTAGAATAATCCTTTTGAACTTGTCTGAACCCCTGATGAAATATAAGATCAATCCTCAAATTTTGATCATCACTTACTGCCTCAGATGGTTCTTCATCATTGTGAAGTTCAAGGGATGCAGAGATGAGATCAAAGAATCTATCACATCAACTTATAATTATCCTTAAGCTACTAGATGAGCTTTATTTTGAATGATAGTTCCAAATTCATCACTTTTGCTTCGAAACACCCATTTAGTACTAACCACATTGGAGCCAGCTTGTCTAGGACATAGTTCCCACACTTTGTTTCTAGCTAACTGATTCTGTTCCTCTTGCATGACATTAATCCATCCATCATCAAGAAGGGCCTCTTTGACATTCTTAAGTTCTAATAGAGAGACAAAACCACAATATGCAATTTTATTTATGTCAGACCTATAATGAGTAAGAAAGCATACTAGTGTTATGTCTAAGATGACTTCATTTCTAATAATACTATAGGCTTGTCTTCTGGTTATTATTCCTTCTGAAGGATCTCATATGACATCTACAGCAAAATAATCCTTTTGAACTTGTCTGAACCCCTGAAAAAACATAGGATCATTCCCCAAATTTTAATCTTCGCTTACTGCCTCAGATGGTTCTTCATCATTGTGAAGTTCAAGGGATGTAGAGATGAGATCAAAGAATCTATCATCAGTTATAACGAATTCAACCTGTCTATAATTTGCATCATCAATAGACACATTAAAGGATTCCATTATAGATTTTGTTTTGTTGTAGACTCTGTAAGCTCTACTGTCCCTAGAGCAACCAAGGAATATCCCAACATCACTGCGAGCATCAAACTTAGCAATTTTTTCCCTATCTCTAAGAATATAGTAAGGGCTACCAAAGATATGAAAGTGACTTACCGTAGGTTTCTTAGCTTTTCACAGTTCATAGGGTGTAACATCACTATATGGCTGAAGATACACCCTATTGATTGTATACCAAGCAACATTAATTGCCTTTGCCCACAGATGGTGTTTACCTCAAAGGAATGAAGCATTACTTTAGCCATATCAATGAGAACCCTATTCTTTCTTTTAACCACACCATTTTGCTAAGGTGTGATTGGGGATGAAAATTCATGGAAGACACCTAGCTCATGAAAATAGTTAGAGAAACAGACATTTTTAAATTCAGTTTCATTATAAGATCTTACCCTAACAATCTTTAGATCAGATGCATGTTCCTCAGTCAAGAGTTGTGTACTCAGATTTTTAAAAGAATCAAAAGTTTTTCATCTTTAGATTTGAGAAATTCTACCCCAAGTATATCGAGAGAAATCATCAACAACTACTAAAATGTACCTTTTGTTTCCAAAGCTTGATTTTTGATATGGTCCAACCAAATCCATATGTAGCAGTTCAAGAGGTCGTGAAGTCAGACTCGGATCCTCTTCGAGTTTAGTTTACCGAGTATCTACCAAGCATCAAAATCTGGACTATTGTGTATCCAAGATTCCGTGAAGTATTATATATTTTGTAGACGAACCTGTATTGGATCCTCTTTCTTCCTCCATCTTCTGGGAACTCCAATACACAAACATATCTGTATTTTGATCTAGACTGATCGTAATCGATACCTCGATCTACCATCGATAAGAAAAAAAAAGGAAGGAGAATGACAAATTGTCAGCCTTATGTTGTTGTAGGGAGAGATCATATCTCTAAAGTAAGATCGAATTTTAGCCTCTTCCTCATTTGGGCTTCGTGATCTCTTTCTTGTGTGGCTGATTTGTTTTTTTTTTTTAATTTAATAAAATTGTTTCGATCTGGACATGTGGTTGGTTTTTGAAGATATAAACTAGTTCGTATCGATTGTTTTTCTTTTGGCAAGGTTTTTGATTGATATAGACGAGGATGAAATCGATAGTAGAGTTGAATCTTCAAAGGTTCAAACCAGCTTCTGCAGATGTTCTTCAATGGTGGATCTGGAATTGATCATACATCAATTTTATTTCGTGACTCTCAACTTTATTCATGGATATGTGCAATTTTTTTGGTAATTAATTAAAGATCAAACAATTAAAATAAAATATGCAGTAGAATAAGTAGAATGATTCTAATATCTAAAGATTGAGAATTATTGAAGAGGTAGAATTGAACTTTAAGAGGTAGAGAGACAAAGATGAAACCTTGAAAACAAAATCAACTATAATTAGATATTAGAAAAAGTATCACAATATATGGATCATGAACCGTAGCTTTAAAAATGGACGGCTCTTAAAAAATGCTTAGCAATTGAATAGACACTCGAAGAGGATCCAAGTCCCTTGAAGTCATGGATGAATTAACAATTTTGTGAGCTTGTTTATTTTTCTTTTCAATTTTGCATCCTACACACATTTGCTTAGCATTTCCTTTCAGCTCAGGATGGCCATGAACACAGTTTTTCTGAGCTAATTTCTCAAGGTCTTGAAAGTTGACATGTCCCAGTTTTTTGTGCCATAGACCAAGTACATCATCTGAAGTAGATTTCAGACATGTTTGAGCATTAGTAGGTACTTGTGACTTTATCTGATAGTAGTTGTCTATTGAATGTAGTGCTTTCTTGATGAAGCATCCTTCTTTGTTTAATACAACACACCGTTGTTTATTGAATCACACATCTTCATACTCATCAGTAAGGTGACTGACACTTATCATATTAGCTGATAGTCCTTCAACATAGTAGACATTTGTGAGATTTGGAATTGTAGGAGCTTTGACTATTCTTTTTCCCAGTATCTAACATGTCTTCCCATCACCAAAAGTGACTCCACCAACCATGAATTCATAACTCAATGAGATGAACCATTTCTTGTTTCCTGTCATATATCTTGAACATCCACTGTTAACATACCACACACCTGAATTTGTCTCTTGACGAGCGGAGAATGACACTGGACACTTCAAAGATTCTACTCGAGACATATTTTTCCTGGACAGTTTACACTACTCATGTTAGATGTTTCACATATACCGATTCTAGACAGAAAACACTTATCAAAACGTTTTTCTTTCCAGACATTTTTGCTACAATTGCTCACTTTTTTCATTCAGTTTACTTAGTAATTCTGTTTGTTCTCTTAGTTGCAAGCTAATCACTTGATTACTTTGAGAGACATAATGAAAATATCTTATTTCAGAACGGAATAAATTAAATCTAGGCTTTATGTGACCTTCCTTGCCACAGTGATGACAAGTAGGAATATAAGAGTATTTTGCAGTATCATACCTTTGATGCTCAGTAGAGATGCCATGAGCATTCCTTACCTTTGAATAAGTTGATTTACCTGGATAAGGCACTGGTCCATACAGTCTAGGTATACTTGACTTACTCGAAGTGCCACAATTTTCTTCATCAGTAGATCTCTCAATTATTGAATTCTTGACAAATTTTGGACTAGCTGAGCTAGTTTGACCTTTGAAACCAAGACCACTTGAGACTTTATTGTTTTTGCCCAATTGCCATAGCTTGGTGAGATTTGTTGCGTTTTACTCAAACTTACTGAATTTGTCATTAGTTATTTTCAACTGCTTCTGCAGAGATTCAACTTCAAGATTGAGAGAGACATTTAGTATAGTACGTATAAGCTTTTACCTCAACTTTCAGTATCTTTATTTTTTCAATCAATTATGTCGTTTCCAACTTCTAGGCTGAGCTTTCTACAATTTCTGAAGCTTTCTTTTGTCTCTCAATCAGCAAGCTACAAATTCTTTGTTAAGCTTCAAGAAGCTCATGTTTCATTTGACTCATATCTTCCTTTGTTGCAATCAACTCATCTTCAAGTTGTTTCTTCTTTTTCAACATGAGATTTGATGCATTATACAGCTGTTTGCACCTTTCATATATTTAATCATCTAAAGTGCATGCTTCTACCTCAGATTCTTCCGGATCAATGTGCACTAAGGACACCAAAGCAACATTTGTAGTAGTGTTTTCACTTGCATCATCATCATCATCGCTCAAGGTTGTTGAGTTCAATGCTTTTTGTTTCCTGGAAGCATACTTTGAACCTCCATAGTTAGTAGAGATGTGGACTGTGCCACCACATTCAAAATATTTTGGTTTATCACCAGAGACCTTTCTTTATGTTTGGCTTTGATTTTCTCCGGTCAGGTTGTTGTGAATGGAGTTGTCGCAAATTGTCTCTTTTGTATCCACGAATGTAGATGTACTATGTGTGAGGCGTACCACTGCCGAGGGCAGAATGTCGTTGTATTGTTCGCTGCGTAATCTTTGCTAGCTTCTTGTCAAGCGATTGGAGCGAGGAGAGCACCAACCTCACTCGTTGAGTCCTTCTTGTCTTGACAGTATGCAAGACATAAGCTTCGTGTCTCTCTACCGAGCCCACAAAGAATCGATACTTTACACCCTTGAGTAAGTATAAAGCAGAGCAATCCTAAGTACGAAGTGTTGAGAACATCGGATAAGTTGACTTCGTAGTTCTTTAGAATCCCCACGCTCTATCGGGTGGCCTGGACTCCTCCGATTGTCATTTTCGTAGCTCGAGTGAATCTTTGAATCCCCACGCTCTGTCGGGTGGCCTAGATGCTGAACTCGTTGTTCGCTAGTTGTCTACTCGCAGTGGAGTAAGATTTGCTGGTACGCAAATTGTGTATGAGTATAGAGATCTGCAAATCTGCTTTGCTTCTTCTATTTATAGAGGTAGGCACTCTGATTCTCTTCGTTTGACAAGGTAACATTATCAATTAGGAATAATATCTTGCCTCTAGATTCCTCTAGATCATCTAGGAATCACATAGGTATCCTTTCCCGATTCGCAGCTCTAATTAGGCCGCATGTGGTTGACCCATTTTATCTCTGAGGCCCAAAACTATTAAAATAAATGTTATGTTTATTTTGGGCCCAAACATTGCCCCCCAGACCTCGAGATTAACCAGTGGGCAATTGAAGGGGTCTTAATGTGACGTGTTGCCTTCCGGACGATGGTTTGAAATACCCTCGGATAGGCTACTCAAGCGTTTTTCTTTAAAAGTCGTGCCACTTATTTTCAACCCTTTATACTCCTCTATTATCCTTACATTCTTCAGAAGTTCTGCAGTCCAAGATTCTAAATTTTTAATTACTCTCCGAACTCTGATTCTTACTCTCCTTCTTGCAAATAGATTCTTATCAAAAGTTCTGCCCAGACGTTTCCGAGAAGAATGTGGAAGCCTTTTGCATTTATATGGACCAGCGCCTCCATCGAGATCAAGACCTTCCCTATTCATGGCTCAATCTAACAAAAGGAGATGAGGTTATACTGGGTCCGACTACCAATACTACGAGGGCTTTGTCTATTCTTAATTCGGCTATGCATCGTCTTCTGTTGGTCGCACGAGGTGAAGTTGCTGCTCCTCTTCAGTGGGATCAAAAGGAGCTTGAAGTAAAATTGGGAAAATGGCCTAGCACCAGAGCCGAGGAACTTCAATAGTATCAGGAGCAGAAGTCGCTTGATGAAGAACTCTGGCAACAGGTTGGTATTTTGCACGCTCTAGACTTATGTTTCCATCTTCTCCAAGGTGGGAATCGTGTTGTTGCCGTTGTTGCTTTGTGCTATTAGGAAACCTGTAGCAATAGTTTTGTCCTCTCATTCGGTCATTTAGGAATTACTTTACTTGACGTTACTATTACCGGTTTGCCCATTGCAGATGAGTCTTTTCTTCCTAGTGCTTTAGATAATAAGGTCTTCCCCCTTTCGATGGATCCTGCGCACTCATCTGTTACCACCGCTTACTCCAATTGGCGTAAGTAAGACAATACGGAGGAATTTCAGGCTACCCTTGCCTATGATGATCAGCGAGTAAAGAATACCTATGGTGGCATTCTTTGCATTGCTGCGGACAGGATTACCAATACCTTTACTAAGGCAGCTGAAGCGTTGTATAATGGCCACTACCTTGGCCTTGTGTAGCCTGCCTTGGGCGCTTTATACCGCAGACTTGGATGGATCTTGCTGAACCCGTTTAAAATGAAGTTCGCAGGTCCTGTTTGGATTCTATTTTTGTGGCTACAGGTCTATTTTCCTGAATTTTGCAGTCCTCACCACAAGGAATTTACTTCTGAAGAGGTGCTGGGGAGGTCCTTGGCTCTTGTCGAGGAAGCAGAACCTTTGAGCTACTCGCAGTGCTTCAATTATCTCTGGGGTCAAAAGTTTTTCCCGAAGGACATGGCTGAGTTTGTAGTGATGAGAAGATTTCCTGCAGAATTATCTACTAGGTTCGGAGTGACTCCTCACCAGGCTCCCGCTATGAGGAAGCTCTTTGCATAATGTGTCACTTGTGAAGACATCATTGTCCCTGATGCCGTTTTGTGGATTGAGTTATATGCCCCCAATCAATTCGTCCGTCGGCTTGGGTGCAAACAAGGTCTTCCCTACCCTTTGATAGAATCCCGCAATGGCTATACTTCATGGAGGACTTGTGTAGAGAAGCCTTTTACAGCGAATCTTCAAGACCTTGCTATGATAACGCGTAAAACATGCATCAAATATTTACACAAAGTAGACACTCAACACATATCTCACACGTTTGCAATTTAAAACCCTTCTTTGTAGATGTAGCATTGATAAGTAGGGATCGTTCTTAACCGGGGATTGAGGGTACTAATGCATGACAACATTTGTAAGCACAAAAGTAAAAGATATGGGGGGTGCAAAGTTGGTTTGTTTAACTAATTTCCTACAAAATTAAATGTACAAACGTTGGTTACCAATACACGTAGGGAAATCCTAAAATTCTAACATGCTTCACTCATAGACAAGCAGACAATCAAGAACTTAGAATTACAAGACATGTATTGTCACCGAAAATAATATCTAAGTCTAATATTTACAAGATCAACTTATCAATTTACCTATCCTTTAATAACCTAACCAATTTCATGCAACCTATTTGGTATCTAAGTCATTAGCTATGTTTTAACATGCATATCTCGGAATTAAGTGCCAAACTCAGGAATTGCCCGATATTCAACACATCATAACTTAAACCGGGAATTGCCCTGCATTCAAATTAAGCGTTAGGAACAAATATGCATGGATAACTAATTTCGAAGAACACCAAACAAGTCATACAAAACTAATTAGAATTATCTAACCAAAAGACTTCAAGAAACCAATCCATAGTAATTGTAAATTTACACAAGGAAGAATAAAGAGAAGAAGTCATGGTACACGTTTTAAGTAAGGGAATTGCCCTATACTAATCCGTGCTTGATGCTCCTTCGATGGATGGAGGATGAAGACACCTTGGGATTGCCAAGCTATGTATTCGGCCCTTGAAGAGTGGTGGAGACGGTTTTGTGGAGGAGAGGCGGCTTCCTTGGAGGTCTATGACGTTTTGGAGAGGTTGAGATGACTCTTGGACAGGGGTTTGACTCTTTGATAAGTGGTGAGAATGAATGAGTCGAGCTCCCCTTTATATAGGAGAAGAGTAGGGTTTTTTCCTACCAAAACAAGACTTTCCTTATGTACCCGGGTAAATCTGACAATCTGTCTTCAAACGCGTTTTCCCGGAGTTTCAGATCTTGAAAAATTCTAATTCTTGTTTCATTAGAAAGATTATTCAAAGGGCTATAAAATCCATATAAGGAACGCCATATTTGGAATTTAATTGGATTTACTACGGATTTTAGAAGTTAAGTGATCTGGCTGCCCTGTTTTCTTCTTCTTCAAGGAAAAGGAAATCTTCATATCTTCAAATCTTGCCTTCCTTATTCCCTAATAATTCTTGGCCGAATCTACCATATATTTGCACATATTTTGACCCTCAAATCAGGTATAAATCTTCATGGAATATCCTCCCAAAATTCTTCTATTATTTGCTCCATATATTCCGCCATATTCCCTCTTTCCTGGATCGCGCAGGAGAAATGCCTTCATCTTCTTGTCCACCATTTTGGCATCCATTTGCATTTGGTATTTGGTTTCCAATTCTTGACACCATATGGGAATGCATTTTCGTAACCATTTTGAAGACCATTTCTTCTCCGGAATTAAGAACTTCCTCCTTAGCACGCTTTTCACTCCAAATCGCCTCCTTTATTGATCTCCTTTATTCAAAACCTAAAAACAACAAAGTAAGTAAGAAATGATAATACTAAGGTCAAAACAAAGCTAAATGTAAAGAGAAAGACGTTAAGAATCAAGCATAAAATGCGTAGATCATGCTACTCCAACTTTTCCCTTGCTGGACCTCTCAAAGTTCCATCGGTGTTCCCTTTGTGTGACTTACTTTGCTGTTGAAGAATATCATGAGTGGAATAGATACCATTATGGTGATATTTGGGTGTAGTCTAAATCCAAAGTCTTTCACACCATCTTTCCAGCCTATTTCCTTGATTATTTCAAGAGAATTGTGGATTGGAAAGCTGTGGGCCCCAATGTCCAAAACGGGGCGGGCCAGAAAAGGAAGCAGCGAGAGATCAGTACTTCTTCTGCTTCTATCTCAAAGTGCAATAAGTTGATGGGTGCGAGTTTTGCTGCTGCCTCTCCCTCTGCGAGAAATGCTGCGAAAACTGCTGCTGCTAAGAAGAAGAGGAAGGATACCGTTGAAGCATGGAACCATGAAGACGGAGACTCCAATGAAAAGATTCCCTGGTATGACTTTAATTTATCCAAAGCTTCTTAGTTTTTTTTACCTTATATCTTTAGACTCCAACCCTGGTCTTTTATGGTTTTTAGTCCAGCCGCCCACATCATCGCGCCGTCAAGGGATGCGGGCTGCTATTGGAAGATGAGCTGAGTGATAATTCTCGCTCCATTGCACTAATGCCTGACAGCGATCCTTCGGAGGAAGGCTTACTCTTTCGGGTTGCACAGAGCAAGGGGAAGTGTACACAGCCATTCGTCACTCCTAAGTCCTCTTCCAGTGCTGCGAGTGCATCTGGGGAACTCTTTCTCCCTAAACCTCTGGGTGTAGGTCCTTCTAGTGCTGTAAACGAAGAAGCTCAGTGCCGAGAACTTCTTGATCAGGTCTACAATCAACCTTTTGATCAAGTAGTCTCCGCTGCTGCGATCGCCACTGTGGAGGAAATAGCTACCACCGCGGTTGGTGAGAAACCTCTTGAAGGGGCCGCTGAGGCCACGGGAAATACCTTGGTTCCTGATGTTGCTGATGTACAGACTACTACTGCTGCTAAGGTATCTGCTCTGGCCATGTCTTTTTCTAGAATAATGTACTTTTTTAACCACTATTTTTGGTTATGCGATCCCAGGAAACTACTCAAGAACCATAGGCGCCTGCTGCTGCGGATGTGACTCATGTGACTGTGAGTGGAGAATAGCCTCGTGTTTTGGACGCTCACTCCATTATTCTGGCCGCTGAGATGGGCCACATAGAGTCAACTGTATTGCACTTTCTTTGCGCTTCTAAATCTGTTTTGCTTACATTTAAGCAGCATTTAACCTTTACTTATCTTTCACAGTTCGCAACTGAAGTGTCTTCTCCTCCCTGCATCAACACTGCCTTGTATGATGATCGATCTCCCTTCATCTATCTCAGGTATATTTTGACTTTACTCATGTAAGATCTCTTCGTGTAAGTCCTTTGAGCATCTCATAACTCCCTAAGTATAGGTTTTCTTGCAGAAGGATCCAGGTACTGAGGAGTTATCTCTTACCGAGGGTCAACGAAGGTTTAGAGAATTCTCTAACGTCATCTGTAGATGTAATGAGGCTGCTGCCCCCCAGTCTGTGATTCCAACCCTTCCAACTTTTACCATGGGTAGTGAGGGAATGACAAAGATCCTGCGAGAGGCGGTACAAATCTACAAGGACTTAGCTCTCTCCAAAAAAGATCCTCTTGAAGTCCAACTCGTCACTTCTTATCTTCGTGATCTTTGTACTCTAAATTTTGAGAACGAGAATGTTCATCAAGAGCTAGCCATTCACATTCAAACGGCTCGCCGTGCTGTAGAGGGAGTAGATCATGCCGTGCTGGACCAAATGTAAGAGCTACTACGAGAGCTTCCCAACCTTTTTGACACCGTAGTCTCTACCACCCATGAGCGAAACAAAGCTGTCTCCCATCACGTAGATCATAACCGCAGGTGGAAGCGTGACTTGGAAAAAAACACGACAATGGGGAAGAGCTACGAAGGTGAGAGGGTAGACATTCTGGCTATACGTGCGGAGATCGCAAAGCTTCAGGCTAAGTTGCATCAAAAGGAAGAGGATTTTTTTGGAAAGGAGCAAGCTGCTATCACTCTTCTTAACGCTAGGAAGACTCTCTCCAAAAAATTTCAGCAAACTCACGCTGTAGCTGCGGATGCTGATAGAGCTTGGGCCACTACACATGCCCGGTACCTCCAAGTGAAAACTAGTATGCGAGCTCTCGGTAGCTATGTTGTGAAGTACAAGATATTTATTGATTAAGCCCCAATCTTGGGCTTCATATTTTATTTTGTATAAACTCTTGCTTAGTTTAATTTATGTTTTATGGACAATGGCCTTAATCATCTACTGTGCATCTCTTCCATCAAATAACTTCGTGCCTCCAGAAATCATGCCAAGTCTTGGAATAACTGTCCGCCTTTAATAGCTCATAACTTTGTATCTCGGAACGGTAAATTTTTAGCTTTTAAGAGATATGTAAATCGGTAATTGAATGTTGAACCCCTTTAATTGCTGTATTGAATCGATATAACACTCCGGGTCCCTTTATTTAAAGCCTCTTAGAGGTTTTAGGCCTATAAATAGCTTGTCACTTCTCCTTTACTCCACAAGATCTCTTTGTAGCAAACGATTGCAGCTCTAGTTCATAGTCTGTTCCTCTCTTGCTTTAAGGTAAAGCTACCATATCTTGTATTTTTCTAGACGTTTTTAGGTCGAAGTACCAAAGCTCAAACCTGACTTAGGTCGTAGTACTAAAGCTCAGGTCCTTGGGTTCTAAGCTAATTCTCAAACCTTTGAGAATTAGCATAAAATGGTTGATATGGGCACTCACTAACCCTATCCCTGAACCTGATCATCCTAGTCTGTTGCATGCTCCCACTCACTCTCCCTGCAGCTCTCCTTGCTTTCTGAGTGGAGCATCTAGGATCGTGATCAGAAGGACGGCTTTGTTGAGCCGCAAATGTTGGGTGGGTGTGAGTATCCCAAAGTCTACTAGAGTCGAAGGTAGATCTATCCCCTAGTCAGTTATCGTCCACCGGCGCAAGCCGAGGGCCTAGTTGTGGCTGGTTGGGATAGATCTAAACCACTTCCTACGATTGGTTTTTTTAGCAGGAGATTGTTTCACATTCTATCCATCACTTCCAACTTCAAGTGGCAGAAAATCATATTCACTAAGTCGAGCATCTAGTGTCGTTCCCACAAACAATGCCACTTGTTAGCGTCGAAAAATTTGTCATCGACTTTTTTGCACACAAAAAACTATTTTGATTGGAGTAGACGCTTGTCCCTTGATCAATGAATAATGTTATGAACACAGGGGTCACCAAAAACCATGATGGGAGGTGTGCCATTCTCTTCATGATTATGAACTCAGGGGTCACCAATAACCACGACGGGATGTGTCCCATTCTCTTTATGATTATGAACTCAGGGATCACCAAAAATTGCGAGGGTAGGGGTACCATTCTCTTCATGATTATGAACTCAAGGATCACCATAAACCACTAGGGGAGGGGTACCGGCAAAAGAACAAACATTCTGACGCCCAAGTTAGAGTTTTCCTTAGAAGTTGAGTAATTCAAAACTTGAACGTACTTTCCGTTCCCCTTGTCAATTATACTCATCATCTATTTATAATAAACACTTAAAAATGTGACGTTTGATTCGGCCACTATTCTCATTTTTCTGATGGGCTCACAAGCCCTCAATTCCACAACCCCTACAATCCACTACATTATGATTGAGCTCGCACTTTTTCATGATGCATTGAAGGGATCCCACTTTTCCACTACACCCACTTTCCACCTACACATCAGAAATCAAAAGTACTTTGACTAGACCAAGTTAGAGTACGACCATCATCCCTTAAAAATTAGAGGGCCGAGTCAAAGCATGACAAAGTAGCAGACGGAAATATTGAGCCTTTGACTTAGTCCAAGCTCGTCAACTTTACTCCTCACAACAACATCCTTGACTTCTCTGACTCTAGTCACCGACGGCTTCTTCGACTATGCTGTCACCTGTAACCCAAAAAAAATTCAGATAAGATCTGTGTGGTTGTAAAAACAATTGTCTCTATACTTCAGACTTTGAGTCAGATTTATTTTGATCGAGGGCTGTTTTTATCTCAAGAAGTTAGTTTACTTGGGTCAATTTCTGCATTAATTTGTTCATCGTTTGTTTTGTTCATGAAGAATCAGAGAAGAGATAGAAACAAGGTGGAGGAAAAGAATCACATGCACTTGTGATTACAAAAGAATTGAGTAGTTAAAGAGGATCTAAACCATCAAAACCAAATGAACGACATAGATGGGAGTTAAGCAAAAGATTAGGTAATTTTGGTTAGGAGAGGATATGAATCCTTTATTTCCCTCATATTCATTGTGAAGTAATTAAATCTCGTTTCTAGTCTACTCGCAAGCCTTGGCCTAGTCATTAAGATGCCACCATAAGAATTGGGGATCTTAATCTTCACTCCACTGCTTCTTTAGATTACATTTATTTGATTTGTATAGATCTGGATGTCTAAGAGCTTAATTGTTGAGCAAATTTCTTTTACTTAGGAAAAAAAATATGAAAACACTTGCGACGTGTAATTTATTTGATATATATATATATAAATGTATAACCACAGCAAAAAGTAAGATACAATTACATGCAGAACTCCAATATATAATTTAGCAAGTGTTTAAAGAAATTATATTTCTAGCATCTCGGTGTGTGTTTTGTCCTAATTAGAATAGAATTAGTTATTATCTCAATTTCTGATTTATGGGGATAATAATTATAACAGATTATAATGCCTATTTAAGGTCATCTATAAATGAATATAGTATAGTTTTGAATCTATTGCATATCTATTTACTTTTCTCCTTCAACACGTTATCAGCAGCTCTTAAGTTGATAGTCAACCCAAACCTTAAACAGAAAAATACCCTAAACCCCTAAGCATTACAATCTCCACTACTGGATTCTCCATCACCTGGAGCACCGCCACCAGATTTTGTTTTTTTCTTCAAACTTCTTTCAACGAACTTTTCATACTGAGCATAACACCCTCAAGGTAAATTGACTAACATTCTTTGATTTATAATTATGTTGTAAAACTTAATTACTGCAACACCCTAGATCTAGGTCTAGATTTAGGTTTAAATACCATGAATTATTATATGCCTTTAGTTCCTATAGATTAATGCCGGTATGAGTGCATGGGATTTAATCACATCTTCCTCAATGTTTAAGATTAGTGACGGTTCTGGAGGACTTACGGTTATTAATGAATATCACGATTAATTGTGATTTCACATTGAAAAAAAAGAAGTGGATATTTGTGACTAATTATGAAAGTCAAGGTTTTCTGGGGAGTGGTATGAAGTCATCGGTTTTGCATCAATTTTTGTGACCAAACATCATTGATCATGGTTCTTATTCCCTAAACTTGATATTAGTGATCGTGGTTCATTCAATCAGATACTAATTATATCTCTTATCTTTTGTAGATGACTGTGTCGACAAGACCAAAATGTGATATCATTGACATTCAAGGAGCAAAATACTATAGATTGGTATCAGACGTTAAGAATATTGTTCTTGGTAAACCTCTCACTGATACCATCCAACCATTACCACCTGGCACTGAAGCCAACGAGGACACCCTAGCTCGAAAAGCTCAAGCTCTCATGTTTCTCAGGAGATATATTCATCATGATCTGAGGAAATAGTACTTGTTAAAAGATGACCCCTCGGATTTGTGGGTGACTTTGCAAGAATGGTTGAACAATGTACATAACGCACAACTTCCAGAGCTACAAGAAAAGTAGGATAGAATCTGGTTATTGGATTATCCTAAGACATATAATTTTTACCAAGATATGCTAGAGCTACAATTAGAGCTTGCCATTTGTGGCATTGTAAAGATCGACCGAGCTATGGTTGACAAGTCTTTGAGCACCTTCCCTACTTCTATGGATACACTTGCACATCAGTATCACATTGATTATGAGCAAGGAAGACTTAGAGCATTCAGTGATCTTATAAGTGTACTGGCCAAGAAAGAGAGGCATCATGAGATCCTTCTCCATAATAATATTAAGTCAGCCGGTACCAAGAAAATTCATGAAACTTAAAACACTGGTGGGAAGGCACGAAAGGATAAGGGAAAACAACATTATGAACCTTATTAAACTCGTGGGGGTAGAGGAGGACGTGGTAGAAGTCACGGTAGAGGAGAAAACAGTCTGAATTTAACTTGGACTCGCCATGATAACAACCATAACAACTCCTATAAGAATCACTCAAATTATGGTTCTTGAAATGGTGGGGATTCTTCATATTCTGCTTCAACTTCTTGCTTGGCACCTTGCTATAGATGTGGTGTGACTAAACATATCCACAAGGAATGCAGAGCTCCAAGGGATATTCAAAATGCATACAAGATGTGTCAATAATACCAAGCAAAGCAGAAACAGACACATTATACTGACTATGAGATGGATGATGGTGGTTGAGCCAATCTAATTGTATTAGATGGCATCAAAGCAAGTCTTGAGACTTTAGATTTTAGTTAGTCTATGTATTAGACTCATGTCATTGTTATGTAATCAAGTTTAATTTTGTATTTGACTCTAGTTGTAGTACGGTCATGGTTATTGATTATAAACAATCTTTTGATGTAAGTTTTGGTGTTGACAAAGTAATAAAATATCTTCCTTTCAATATTTAAAGAATGGTTATGTTCATACATATTCCTTGAATGGTTCGAATTATACAAAATTCTATGGCATTATGATACCAAAATACCATAAAAAAATGAGACAAAAGAAAGGATGGTTTGATTTTGAAATTTTTTGACCCATCGAGATTTTTTTTCGACCCATCAAATATCACATTCTAGAACAGTTTTGGCACTTTTTCAACCCCTTGAAAATTTTTCATAGTTTTCATTCGACCGGTCGAATGCATTCCTCCGATACACTAATTAGAACCTTTGACCCGTAGAGAGATTCCCTCAACCCATCGAATGCAAGCTACTGTTCCCAAAATGTCATAATTTCGACCCATCGAAAATTTTCTTTGACCCTTCAAAAAAGATATCAAAAATTCAATACGATTTTAGATTTTTCTTTGACCCATTGAAGGTTAGCCACTGTGACAAAAAAATTCAATTTTCAGCTCGTTGAAAATGGTTATAGAAAAATTAAAGTTTATTTTGGGTTATTTTGACCCGTTGAGTGGATTACTTGACCAATCGAAAATCCTACTCAAACTTGGTGTCTTTGATGTATTTTACATCGGTTTGCATATGTCATATCAACATTCTTTAAGGGTCACAACCCTTTGGAAAATCTTTAAGTCTTTACTTAAAGTGTTTGACAAAGTCTTGAAGATTCATTAAATCACATTTTGTAGATGTTTGAAGGCAAGATCGAGTGTTTAGAACATAGTGGTATTACTTATACTATACTGCAGCATAGGCAATTGTTTATAGATCTTATGTCATACACATCATCAACGACAACCATGATTGATTTTGTGTCGGTTATACAAGTGTGTGGTTCAATATAATTTTTACTACCACATAGAACAAGAATTCATATCATTAATGCATTGTACGTGCCAAATGCCAATCGAACTTTGCTAAGTATTAAGGACATTGAGCCAACGGTTTACATTTGGAAACTCATTGTGAGAATGGTAAAGAATTCTTATGCATAACTTCAGAGGAGTGCGGTAGAAAGAACACCTTAGAGAAGTTAAGGGTAATTTGTAGTAGATTATATCTAACTATTGTTTGGATTATTGAATCTAATACAATATCACTCTCATCACTATGTATGACTCGGCCCCATATCATCTTTGGCACTATAGGCTGGGACATCTTGGTCCGAATATAATGATCAAAATCTTGAAAAACTCTCATGGTCATCCATTTTTCATAACAAAGAATCATGTGGAAATACCTATCAATTTTGATGAGATAAATGAGATTAACACTGTTAATCCAGCTTCGGCCTCTAAGATGACTACAACACCTAGTGTTGGTCCACAAGATTCTTTTGTGGCAATCTTTGTTGCTCACCACTCATTTTGCAAAGCTTGTTCATTAGCAAAGTTGCAAATTAGGTCTTCCTTTGCGGTTGATAATACTGAATTGCATTCTTACAAAGAATTCATGGTGATATTTGTGGACCTATCAAAATGAAATGCGGACCGTTTAAATATTTTTATGGTTAACCAAATGCATCAATGAGATGGTCACACATTGCTTTGTTATCCACAAGAAATGTTGTATTTGTAGACCTCCTAGCACAGATTATTAAGCTTTGGGTTCACCGCCCGGACAACCCAATCAAGTCAATTAGATTGGATAAAGCAGAAGAATTCACATCAAAGACTTTTGATGACTACTGCATATCAATTGGGATTAAAGTTGAATTTCTCGTCCCTCATGTTCATTCATAGAACAGTTTAATAGAGGCACAAATCAAGCAGTTATAGCTTGTGGCCAGAGCAATGGTTATGCATACTAATTTGTCGACATTTGCCTAGGAATATGTACTATTACATGCAACAATGCTTCTTCGCTTGAGACCTGTAGCATGCCAACCATTTAGTGCGTACCAATTAATAACTGGTTATAAGCCTGACATTTCACATCTACGCATCTTTGGTTGTGCAGTGTATATGCCAATTATGCCTCCACAACACACTAAGACGGCGCCTCAACATTTATTAGGCATATATGTTGGTTATGAATCTCTAACATTTTGTTCGTTACTTAAAACCTTCGATAAAAGATCTCTTTACTGCAAGATTTTCATATTGTCACTTCGAAGAAACATACTTCCCAACGTTAGGGGGAGATAGGAATGCCTACATTCTGGTTGAACATCAAGAATTGACGTGGAATACTCATCCCACTATGTTTCAAGAAGATTCATGCACATCTCAAAGTGAGATTGAAGTGCAACGTATACTTGATCTTCAAAAGGAAGCAGATTCGATGTCTGACTCCTTTACTGATATTGCCAAAGTGACAAGATCAGACATTCCTGCTGCAAATATTCCTGCAAGGTTAGAAGTCCCTAAAGGGTAGTATAATGCAACTTCAGGCCAAAGTAACGTGCCTCTTGCATATATGGATGGAGTAGTATCGACCTCGACTCCCACCAGGAAGAAGGGAAGACCAAGAAAATCCACATATGAGCTGTCGGTGAAAAGACAAGCCATCCAGGCACAAAATGATCATTTCATCATCAACGTTGTAAATCTCACACATGAGATTGTTTCTGACTACAGTTATGTCCTAGAATCATAAATGACATCTCTGGAGGATGCTTCAGACCTATATGTGATGTTAGAGAACGGTGATATCTCACTAACTAACAATGATGTGCGCATTGTTATGGATAGATCATCCAATGTAGTTGATGATGCTTTTGTTTATTCTGTCGCTCAGGAAATCATTGACGATGATGAAGTGGAACCTTGCTCGGTTGTTGAATGTCAACGGAGAGTGGATTGGACGAAATGAGAGGAGCAATGTAGGCTGAACTAGACTCTTTTGAAGAAAAGACATGTTTTCATTCAGGTATGTTATGCCCACCGAATAAGAAACCGGTAGGACATAAATTAGTCTTTGTTCAAAAGCATAATAAGAAGAATGAAGTCATATAGTATAAAGCTAGACTTGTAGTGCAAGGATTCTCTCAATGACCTGACATTGATTATGAAGAGACGGACTCTCCGGTCATGGACATCATTACTTCCTTGTACCTACTCAGTTTGGTAGTGTCCGAAAAACTAAACATGCAGCTGATGAATGTGGTGACAACATATCGCTATGGAAACCTTGATTCAGAGATATACATGAAAGTGTTAGAATGCATGGTCATACCCAATTCAAGTAACTCTACACCATGGAGTGCTCATGTGATTAGATTAAAGCATTCATTATATAGATTGAAATAATCTGCACTACTCCAAAAAAGAGTTCACATGACTACCCTCAGATGATGGAAAGGCACTAACCAACGTGAGAAGCCTGTTTCAAACTTAATATGAAGGTCAAGTGCTACCTGTCTTATAATGTACATTTACACGATAGGTGACCGTCATAGGAACCCTCATTTTTGGGAAAAACTTTCAAAATGTCTTTTAATTTCCATTACACGATAGTGGCCGTCGTGTGATTCCAGAGCATTTCACAATAACACTAACCCAAAGTTTCGAGATTGCATATCTTTATACTCATACTACGGTCCGTCGTATGATGTTAGAGATTTTTAGAAAACCCAGCTGGTGTCATATCCCCCTAAAACTTGATGGTGAAGTTTTTGGTTTTGACATTGTTCCCCCCAAATATTTTTGGCAAAATGCCCTAGAAAAATTATTTCAATGAATCACACAAAATGCACAGCCTCTCCTCAAAACACATCATCCCATTCTCAAAAACTCATCTTCTCTCTCTCTCTCTCTCTCTCTCTCTCTCTCTCTCTCTCTCTCAACAACTAATCTGCCGCCCAGCCAAACCTAATTTAGATTGTGAAAAGACTCGAACACAGTAACACCTCATGTCACCGACGCCATGTTGCAGCCTCACATCGCCAACGCCGTCCATTCGAGCAATGGCACACTTCTATGCATGTTTGCCAACCTCGATCGCAGCACTACTGTCGCATTTCTCCACTTCCTCTCAGCTTTTTCTCATTCTCCATTCTCACTCTCTCCGCCTCAGAATTTGATTGGGTACCGATACCCTCAGCCTACTAACATTAATAGGTAAGCTAAAGGATCAACGAGGGTGGCTTCACCAAAACCCAAAAGGTCTTCCTCAAAAACCAAGGCCATGCCACCACTTCAAACCCTAATCCCACTATTTGCACCTCCCTCTGCCAATTGATGTCCCAGATATCTGATGTCAAATCTTCCACCACACCGCGTCAGCTAGTAGTGGTGGTAGGGTTCAGATAGAAAAGAGCAAGTGGGTCGAGCAATTTCGTCAATTACTTACCCCAGGATGAGGTCATCGTTGTTGGCCTCAGCTTCAACCAAGGCGGATTGGACGAATTCAAGGCTCAGAGAATTATGGATCTTCTCAATAAAGAGTTATCTCGGTTGCTCAAGATAAGCCCTAAAGAGTTTGGAAATGAGGTATGAACAACCAATCTCATAGTGAATTTTACAATTTTTGGTTTGAATTGATATCTGATGACTACTATGATTGTTGGCTCACATTGTTGTCATCAGTGGGTAGTGATACTTCCTTACATGAATTTCTGGATAGCTTGGTGTTGTTAGTAACTAAAAAAATGTAAGTTTGATATGCAGCCACAACTTCAACTTTGTAGTTAATTATTGGCATATTAGTGCTTATATGGAGTAATTTTTATTTACATACAGTGCAGATCTTCAAACAGGGATCCTAGCGCTTGAGCTGTTGATAGTCTCAGTCCGAAAGACCATGAAGGTGTGTCTCGTCTCTGTAAATTTGTTAAATGATGTTACAGGGTTTCAATTTTAGCTACTGAAACTTGATGTTGTTTGTAACTCAGAATTTGCTTTGTTTTCATTCATGTTGAAGATGGTTGATGTGCATATTTGTTTACATTTTGGAGTGCAGTTGTCAACACCAAAGAGAGGAGCGTGCTATCACATGTCGTCTACTTCGAGCCAAGCGCGTCCCAGCTGTGGAAGGAGTACTTTACCATGGAAAAGGAATCTAGTCCACAACGTAGCTCTTGATCGAAGAACAACAATAATAGGTATTCCTCATACTAGTATTAATGTCATTGCTCTTACTGTTTCTATAAGCCATTACTGTTGTTGCTGCCTCTGCATTAAGTTTGTATGAATCTTGCCTCTGCATTAAGTCTATGAGTATTGTAGGTATGGGTTTTGTTTTGTGGCGTACATGTTGTTGTGCATGGTGATATGACTAGTTACTATGACATCTCAGGGTTCTATTTTGAGGACCATGAAAATTTGGGAGATTATGCAAGTAAGCTTCTTGTTTAAATAGCAGTAGTTTCTTTGCCATTATATTAAGAAGTTTAGAATTTCGATAACAGATTAACAGTCTATTGTTTCGGGTCACAGTTAGTTTGACTGATTATCTAGTAGCTTCCATTTCATCATTGCTTCTTGATTTATCTATTCATTTGAAAATTTGTTGGAATAGCCCCAACATAGTTACTTACGGCTTGGTGTGGTTCATGTGTAGGCATTTTTTGATGCAGAAAATAGAAAATAAAGATAAAGAATTGCTACTTCCCTTTGTTTGTCTCCGGAGTTGTTTTGGAAAAAGAGAAGGATCATATAGATGGTTTTGCTCCAGAAGTAAGAAATAATGATCTTTTGGTGTGATAGTGTACTCCAACTATTTAAGCATTGGGTGGTGCTAGGGATTCTATTCTTCTCTAACTTTGATGTAGTAATACAGTTTGCCGTGTTTTCTATTTACCAGTAATCACTAGAATACTACTGCATGTGTACCCAATTTTCTCATGACTTAATTGTTATAATTAGGTTGTTTGGGTCACAAATATGGAAAATGTGAACTGGAAGTGCCTATTGCAATCCGTCCAACAAGTAAGATGGTAATTGTAACTTTATTGCTCAAAGTGGATTATTGGACATTGTGACTTATCACTGAAGTTAAATCAATGGTGTAATGTAGTTCAATAGGAGTTCAACAATCTCACTCCATTAGTTAGGTCAATCCTGCTCTCATGCATCTCTATACCTGCTGGTTAATGAATTAATAATGATATTGTTAAATTACCTTTGGTTACTGTTGTTGTATTACTTCTTAGTGTTTGATAGCATCTTTAGTGAGGTTTGTTGCATTCAAGCCTTTAGGTTATCAAATTATCATCTCATTGTTGCATTTAAGCCAACAAGCTAGCCATGTTGTCCTCTGCCGTATAGTATCCATATCCATGAATTTCATAAATTGAGTTGTGTTTTTGCAGTTCATCACTTCATCCAATGATATTAATCAGAGGTTTTTATCTTTAAACTATCATGGAACTATTAGATAGTATATTGTTAAACTATCATGGAACTTCTTTTCTTTAGATTTAAATTGTCTGATATGTTAAGTTTATAGTGTCATTGTTGTCATAATATATGTTTCTTGAACTTCTATTATGCTATTAAACTGTGTGAAGAACTGGACTTATGCAGTCTGAAATCTTGACCAATTTGCAGACAGAAGACATACCTCTCTTGAAGCTTGCTTTACCAATTTTGTATAACCACAAGGTTTCAAGATTTGTAACATGCCATTACAACCACATTGTACTTGAATGGCGTTATTTAGACTATAATTTGCTAGTGTAGTAACCATGCAATAGAAATGCTACTTTGCTGGTGTAGTAATGGTTGGAAGTTTTATAAATTGGCTTAATTTGAATTGATATTGTTATGTACAATATGAAAGAATATATTACAATTCATTTTGTTCTAAATATACTGTTAATGGTCATATCACGGGATGCTTGAAAGCAAAAAAAATTACTATTACCAAATGCAAATCAAACTATGCTCATATAGTATGTGATTGTCGACTAAATCATTATAGGACGACAATCATATAATATAAAATTGTCGTCTGACATACCATTAAAAGACGGTTATCCATCGTCTGTTATACTATTAGAAGACGGTTGTGCGACATCTGAATGTATGCCACACAAAGCTTTGGTGCGCATGTATGGATGTCACCCGTAGTGTGTCATTTTAGCCGTTGTCCTTATAATCAATATACGATGGTTACTTTGGTGATTTACCCGTCGTCTGAATCAGACGACTGCTTGATAGACGACAGTCAAGTTGGTCATCAGACAACTCTCTTAGACCGTCGTGTGAAACCTTTTCTGTAGTAGTACTGGTAGGATGTAGTACACATGTCTAAGTGACTACTTGATTGGGAAGGGATACAAGAACGATGATTTGTGCCTATATGTGTTCATTAAGGGAACAAGTTCAAGATTTGCCATAGTAGCAGTCTATGTTGATGATATGAATATCATTGAGTCTCTTGATGAAATCAATGAGACGGTTGGCTACTTGAAATCTGAGTTTGAGATGAAAGACCTTGGTAGGACTCGATTTTGTCTTAGTTTAGAGCTGGAACATCGAGTTGGTGGAATACTTATTCACTAGTCTGCTTATATCCAAAAGATGCTCAGACAATTTAACATGGACAAAGTACACCCTCTTAGCATACCGATGGTTGTTCGCAGTCTAAAACCTAATAAGGATCCATACCGTCCGAAAGATGATGATGAGGAAATTTTGAGAGTTGAGGTACCATACCTTACTGTTATTGGAGCTTTCGTTATATTTAGCTCAATGTGATAAACCAGACATTGCATTCTCTGTGAACTTGTTAGTTTGGTTTAGTTCTACACCAACACAACGTCATTGGACCGATGTAAAGCACATCTTCTGGTATTTGAAAGGTTCCATAGACTTGGGCTTGTTCTTTCCCTACAAAGAGAACAAAGAGAAGCTTGAAATTCTTGAAAAATATATGGTTGAATCGCAAAATTCAGATTGCGGGATTTTTGACCCGTCAAAGGGTACACCCTGGATCGATCAGAGCATGTCACTCGACCTGTCGAGTGAATTCTTCGACCCATAAAAAGAAGCTCTGACTGCAAGCATTGTACCTACATTCAACGCGGTCCCCTACTCAGAGACACCTAGTGATGTCTTGGTTGGTTTTGTTGATGCTGGGTATATCTTTGACCCACATAAAGAACATTTCTAAACAGGTTATATGTTCACCATGGGGAACATGGCGATTTCTTGGAGATCAACAAAATAAACTCTTGTTGCTACTTCCTCGAATCATTCTGAGATCATTGCTTTACATGAAGCGGTTAAGGAGTGTGTCAAGCTTAGGTCAATTATACACCACATTCGAGGATCTAGTGGATTACCATATACTACGATATCACCAACTTGTATCTTTGAAGACAATGTGGCTTACATTGAACAAATGAAGTTGGGTGATCACACAAAACACATTTCGTTAAAGTTTTTCTTCAGTCAGCAACAACAGCAGCTACTGAACATTCATGTGAATCAGGTTTGTTTGGCAGATAATGTCACAGACTTGTTTACCAAGTCATTGCCCAAATCTACATTTGTAAAGCATGCGAGACACATTGCCATGCGAAGATTGTTTGAACTCTATGATTGAATTACTGATCAGAGGAGTTTATTTCGTAAACATCAGGGGGAGTCTACATCACATATGGTCGTTTATGTTGTTGATGCGTTGTACTATTTTTCCCTTACACCAAGCCTTTTTTTTGTTTTTACCCAAGAGATTTTTTGTTTGCTTGACAAGATTTTTAGTGAGACAACAGGTTATGCATCATCTATTAGGATCGCTACACAAGGGTGAGTGTGTAAGAAAATAATATTTTTGGTATCCCAGTGTGTGTCTTATCCTAATTAGAATAAAAGTGTATATTATCTCAATCCATGATTTACAGGGATAATGATTTTAACAGATTGTAATGTTTATTTAAAGTCATCTATCAATAAATAAAATATAATTTTCAGTCTATTACGTATCTATTTATTTTTCTCCTTCAACAACAAAATGTTTCTACTTTCTCTTAATATACATATATATATTCGATTTTTTTATATATGAAATTGGAGGGCATATATATATATATATAGAGAGAGAGAGAGATGACAAATACTACAGTCTACAGATTCTATATTGAAGAGAAAAAAGAGCAATGTACGTTGGAGCTGGCTGATCGGTCCAGCCACAGTTGACGCCACATTCTTGCTCCTATCACATCTCTACTTACTATTTTCCGCTCACAAAATTTGACTCCATTTCTGGTCATTTCTAGTCCACATACATTGACTCATAACTCATTAGTGCACACATTTCTCTGTCTTGATTTTGGCATGGTTAAAAACTTATATATAGGCTTTCGCCGTCTTCAGGTTGGTTCAACGATATCGAGCAAATGATGGCTGCACGTTTCTTACTAATTACAGAGGAACTCCATTCAATTCTATCTTTATATTTGTGGAATTTTTAGAGAGCATTGTGAAGTGCGTGTAATAATTAATAAAAGAGCATTGTTTTCAGATACGTAATCATTGAATTTCTTAGTTAAGTGACCTAAATTATGGATGGGAATCGACCAAACTGATTAGAATGAATGTGAAAGACAAAGAGTAGTTCCGGCATCTCTCTCAAACGATCCATCACAAGGTCCCCATATATATATTGGTCCATTTACAGTAGCTAGACACCACCTCCATTTATATATACGTTATTTTCAGCTTTTGATGTTATTTAACTTCCTTTAGGGTTATATTATTTTCCATAGGACCACATTGGCAGCTTCCTGTCTGATTTTAGAATAATATCTCATTTGTATTCATTCAATTTATTTTTTTTCCTGAGATTCAATTTCAGATAATGTAGGGGTCGACAATGAGCCGGGCCAAGCCATCCAAGTTCGAGTCCAAGGGGCTCGGGCCGAACTTTTTCGTCACGTGTCTAAAATTCGGGTCGGGCCGGACCGGGATTGTTTGAAAATTTGAAACCCATGGGCCACCTATGGGCTTTTTGGACCTCGGACTTTCGGGCTGGGTCGGACTTTTTTGTATTAAATAAAAAAATTAAGAATTAAAAGTGTTTAATTATCACCTATATCAACAATTATATATATATATATATATTAAATAATATATAAGCCTAAAAAATGATATTTAGTATATAATTGAATGATAAAGCTTAATATTGATAAAATAATTTTTCATATATACAATTAATGGGCTTGACGGGTTTGATCCTATGGGCCAGCCTCGATGAGTCAGGCTTTTTTGGACCCATAAGCTTTGGGACCATGGCCCGAACCCGGCCCTATGCGGACTTTTTGGGCTGAGTTTGAGTTTTTCAGGCCTCGGGCCACCAATGGACTTTTTGGACCAAATTGTGACCTCTAATTTGATTTCACTAATCAACAGCCACAATCTCGGAATTTAAAAAAAAAAATTAAACTGACAACAAGACTCTATAGAAATAAGAATCATTGCATATTGAACAATTAAATTGAAACAAAATATTGTAAGCTAAAGGAAAAAATCATTGTAAATGTTTTAATGGATCAGATGAGTCTTCTTGCATAGGTTTCATCTCGGTAGGTCTGGCATTTGGGTGAACCATGCATAATACTTGCATAAATCCTCGATGTGAACCATGCATAATACTTCAACTGATATTTCAGGCACCACCACATTCTTCGAACCCTAGCACTAAGTCACGCCACTCAAATCTTGGAACAACAAACAACACACAATGTAATGCTATATGAACAAAACTGATATATACACATTATCAACAAAGTTTACACAATTCAATTTCGATCCTTGGATTTGAAGTTTTATTTGACAAAATCCAGTGAATTCACTAATATAAGAAACTAAAATATCACCCAAGAATGAAGCCGGACACTACTCAAGTTTAAGAAACAATTTTTTTTTCTTTAAGAATGAGGTCGTACACTACTCAAGTTTAAGCAACACTTTTTTTGGGACTTTGACTGTATCCTAAGAGCATCCGCACCGGTGAGCAAATCTTGTTCAAGCAAATGGTGGACTCCACCACAAAAGCTTTGCTCAAGCAAAATTTTGGTCTTGCTCAAGCAAATTTTAGGACACAATATATGTCTTGTTTGAGAGCATCCGCACCGGTGAGCAAAATTTGCTCAAGCAAATGGTGGAGTCCACCACAAATTGCTTGCTCAAGCAAAATTTTGCTCTTGTTCAAGCAAGAGCTCAAGCAAAATTTGTTCTTGCTCTTGCTTGAACAAGAGCAAAATTTTGCTTGAACAAGTAATTTGTGGTGGACTCCACCATTTGCTTGAGCAAATTTTGCTCACCGGTGCAGATGCTCTCAAACAAGACATATATTGTGTCCTAAAATTTGCTTGAGCTCTTGCTTGAGCAAGACCAAAATTTTGCTTGAGCAAAGCTTTTGTGGTGGAGTCCACCATTTGCTTGAGCAAGATTTGCTCACCAAAAGCAAGACCAAAATTTTGCTTGAGCAAAGCTTTTGTGGTGGAGTCCACCATTTGCTTGAGCAAGATTTGTTCACCGATGCGGATGCTCTAAGTCTTCATAAGCCAATCTTCTAATTCATGTAAAATTGTCTAACGGTTTATCGCAGGCTTGCAACACAATATCTGCCTATCTGACCACTTTGATAGCGTTGTGATTCTAAGATGGTTTAACTTACGAAGTACATAAGTACATTGGTTAGTGAGCCTAAGCAACACTTTTTTTTGAAACACTCTGGAGTCTGGATAAGCATAGAATTTATGACAGCAACGGCCAGCTAGTCTTTTGAAATAGGCGTGTCCGCGGTAAACCCTAAACCCTAAATCTTTAAAGCCGCAATTCCCAAATTACCCGGTAAATTAGAACGTCGTCGTTTGCGATCTCCGATCCGATTATCCGGTCACCACTCTCTGTAAGTAGTCCTTTTAATTCTTGTCATCTCTTAGATAATAATAATCCCATTGATGAAGTTTTACTGTGCGACTTTTCGATTCAGCTGCTCCGTTGCTATAGATTTGGATATGGTTTTGATTATTTTCGCTGAGAAATTCATGTGGAAATTGTTGTCCTCGGTGTTCCAAGTTCGTAGTGATATATTTGATTAGGTTATTGATATTTTGTGTTCCATTGTTTATGTATGAGAATCACAACTTTTGTTGTGTGATATGAGATTTTGGATTCAGTTTTCGTTGTAGTTCATATTCTGATGATTTTGTAGTGCACTTTGGATGCTACTCTCTGCTTTTTCTCATCTCTTTAATCTAATGTATGTCCCCGGGATTCAGAAATGGCCAAGGAAGGAAGCCCAAAAATCACAAGGCGGGCAACGAGATCCTCCATGTTAGCTAAATATTCAGACAAAGTAGTTGATGAAGCAGGTACACGTAGTCGGCTTCAGATGATGTTTGTGACTGTAGTTCACAAGTTATTAAAGAAGAAAGTCTGCAAATTACAAGGAGAACTACACGGTCATCTGCATTGGCCAAGTGTTCAGGCAATTTAGTGGAAGAAACGAGTTCAAGTAGTCAACAACCACCGACTTTAGATGACCTTGTCTTCGGAGATGAAGGAGAGTCGTTTACTTTTGATGATCTGGTGCCTAGTTTTCCTGGTAGACAGAGTCATATCAAGGAACTTGTGCACCTGTTGGGTCCGCAGAACTTGCCTATGCTTCCGATATATGTATATGGAGGCAGTTCCACCGGAAAAACCAGTATTGTTCTACAAACATTTAGACATCTTAAACGGCCTTTTGTATACTCAAGCTGCCTTACCTGTTATCGCCCTCGAATCTTGTTTGAATTTATTTTGAATCAACTGTTCCTTTACCAGAAGAATGCAGAAAACGGGTATTCTAGTGCAAAGCGTTGCGAAGGCAATCTGATTTTATAAACTTCAGGAAGCCTTGGGGCTAGCATCATTGGTAGTCATCTGGGACAAAATTTGGGAAAACTGAGCAGCAACAGATCAGGAAAGGCTCATGGAAATATGATCTACTTTATTTTTGTCAATTTGGATCGTGTCAGAGGGTGGGACAAAGCTTCGACTGTGCTACCTTTGTTAATTTAATCTCCATGATACACTGAAAATGCACGAGGTCAGCCTTATCTTCATCAGCAATACTTCACCAGATACCTACGACTCAAATATGCTTATGTGGAGCCTAACCCTCTGTATCTTCCTGATTATACAGATGATGATCTTGGTCAGTTCTTATTGAGAGAGAAAGCAAACAAAAAGCTATATACCTCTTTTCTCAGGTAAGGATGTTAGATATTTTGTGTTTGTCGACGATTATATGTTCCTTTATGTGTTATCTAATATGACTACATGTTTCTTCTTGGTAGTGTCGTACTAAGGCCTTTCAGTAGAATTACCAGACGAGTGGATGAATTATCTAGTGTCTTTTCTCTACTATTCAAAAAATATTGTGAACCCATAACTGATCTTGGGGTTGTTCCCAATGAGGAAATGAAGAGAAGGTTGTTCAGTCGTTTTCAGCCCCATATTGCTCCTGCGCTGAATGATATATTTAAGGTATCATCTCAGCCTTCCACTGAAGTTGAAGCCAAGGAGTCAAAGCAAAAGGGCGGCACAAGGTACTCTGGAGGTCATGAAGTTGTTGATCAAATAGATTTTCATATGTCTACTTCAGCCAAGTATCTTCTAATATCTGCATTCCTTGCTTCAAGAAATCCAGCTACACTCGATGCATCATTGTTTGATTCTACTGGTGGTTCTAGTAGTCGAAAACAAAAAAGGAAGTAAGTGTGTTATAGATATAGTTTATGTATCAAATGTTCTTTTAAATGTAATTATAATTGGTAAAACTCTACTATGTGACCTACTAATGAAGTATAACATAAAAGATCTAGTTTTTCTCGAACTGTCACCTCAATCATAAGATTGGCATGCCAAAATCTTTCACCAACCAAGATATAATGTATTTTTTTTGTTAATAATCTGAATAATTAAAGGTATCCACCACCTGCTTCTTTTGCTGGTTGTCCATACTTGAGTTGTATTATGGTGTGTGCAAGATGTTACCGTGACTGTGTTATAGTTTAATTTTCACTAGTGGTGGGAAATGCTCAAATGTGATTTTATTTTTTATTTTTTTATCCATTGATAAAGTTGTTTGTGGTTCTGATTACTGGCCAATTGATCATTGTACGAGCATTTCCATTTTCTTTCGCCTGGTGTTTTGTCCTGCACCACTTGTAATCATTTTCTTTTTCTAAGTTATGCTTCTTCACTATCAGGGTCTCTGAGAATTCAATGGAACAAAGGGAAACTGCAGAACAGGAATTACTTCTGAAGGGCCCTGGAACATTCCCAATGGAGAGGTTACTAGCCATATTCCAGTGCATTACGTCTGTGGTGGAAGATCCTCTTGATGATGAGGAACAAATGCAGGATGGCTTGGGGAATCTAGATGTGCATGGTGGACTCATGTCTGATGTCCTCTTACAACTGACTAGTCTCTATGGTGCAAATTTTATTTTTAAAAGAGGAAGCTGCCCACTCGAGGGATCAACTCGATATTGTTATACAGTTAGTGAAGATATGGCTCTACAGGTGCTTACTAGTTTCTCATATTGAATCTATATATAAGATTATGTGTAAGACAATGAAATAATTTGTTACCATCATGTTGTACATCAATTGCAGGTAGCAAGGAGCATTAAGTTTCCGCTTTCAAAGTACTTGTACAGAAGATGATTTTTTTTGCGGTAAGATATATATAACATGGTTGTCAGCTTCTAATAACGGATGAAAATGAAACAAGAGGGTCAGGTGTGTCCATGATACATCATTATAGACATTGTGCTCGTATCATCCGGCATGAACTTAAAAAGAATAATCATGGCCGCTTTATCTGGAAAAATGTAAATATAGCATAACTTAAGCATATGAGAGCAGTTTAAGTGATCAAGTCACTTTGTCCTATTACCAGGAAATAGCCGAGGACGCAACAATGGGGAATTTGTGTAGATATTACAATTTCAATGTGGGAAAACTCCATAAAAAAATTCCAGTTTGAAAAATGACGCGTAGAAACATTATGTCAATGAGTCCAATCAGAGGTATTGTAAAACTAGAAACAGTTGGAATGAGCTCAGTGAGAGGGTTGACTACAGTAACTCTTCAGGATCAAATGAACATTTTACCACAGCTCTGTTAGTTATGACAAACACAAAGGTATTGACTTTGAAGCTTCTTCTTCTTGTGTTCAACTACTTTGTGATTCATCAGGTGTCAAAAGTGTATGTTATATGTAGTAACAAATTGGGGATGTTATGCTTTAAAATACAAGCATGCAATTAGTTCACCCAGAAAAGGAAGCTTGACAAATGGAGATGGGTCTGACTGAGGTTATGATGGACTGCCCAAACTTATTTGCACTGTTTGTTTTTCAGGGAAAGTCTAGAAGGAGCCTAATTATATGATTTTCGGCACCAACTTCAGCTCTTTTACAGATATGGACAACTGAGAATTTACTGCTTTGACCACTTAGCTGCGATTCTCCTCCCAGTTGTAGAGATCAGATTGGTTCTTGTCATGCAATGTGTATAATGAACCGGTGAGAAGTAGCAGAGTAACATGTGCCAGTAATTTAGTTGGTTTGTGTACACTTTTGAAATCGCTGGCGAGCATAGTCAAATGTGCTTCTGAATTTTGAAGTATGAAAATCAGAATCATTTAACTCTATAGGTAAATGAGCTCACAATGAAAATGGCCCAAATTTAACTCTAGCCTACAATCCTATCTTCGTTGATTGTACAAAACACGCAATTATCGAGGGTTAAGCCGACCCCCCAATTAAAACTACCTTGAAAGACAAGACCTCGGTTTGAACGAGGGTCGAGAAATTGTAACCGAAAATTAGAAGAAAAAAAAATGAGCCATGTCTAAAGAAAATTCGAATTCGGTTCAAATTGAATTGAAAAAAAATTGAAACCAAAAAATTGTATAAATTTGGTTCGATTTTGAGTCTTCAAAAAATCGAACTGACCTGAAAAACTGAATAATACAAAATATCATTGTTTTGTGTATTTTGTAATATTTGATATAAATATTTACAAAACAAAAGAACTTAAATTCTTAAAATCATAATTTCATTTTGTGTAGCCCTCGTCAAATCTCCTCATAAAAACAAGTCAAAGTGTTAGACAACTCGATTTTTTTTTTCAGACAACTCGTTACTTATTTTCTTGAAAAGTTTGTTTTTTCTACATTATTTAAAAAATCAAAAAAATCTGAACCCGATTGAATGGTCACGATTTCTCTTTCAAAAATGTAAAAACCGAACTTAATCGACCAATTTTTTCTCAATTTTTACCTTCATCATCCCTCTTCTACCCTTCTTTTTTCGTCACAGTGGTCTCTCCCTCCCTCTCTCTCTCTCTCTCTCTCTCTCATGCTTTATGGTGAAATCGAATTTGTGATTCCTCAGTTTCAAATTGACGACCATAAGAAAATATTGATTATAATATCGTTGCAGATTTATTGATGTTTGTGGCTATTCAAATGTTGTAGAGAGACCACCGAATTTAACTTGAATTTGTGATCAATATTGGGCTTTGCAAGTCATTGGAGGACATAAAATTGTGTAATTGTTGCATTTATAAAAGCGCTAGCCGGTACCAAATATGACATTTGAAAAGAATAAATCACAGTCATTTCATTTTGTATAATTTGCCTAATTTTAAGTAACAGCCCCTACTTTTTGTAAGGTGATTTTCCTTTACAGAAAACTGAAATATCTATCTATCTGTCAGAGTATCTGTCTATGTATCTATGTCTTTGTGAGTATTTGTCTAAGTACCTGTCTGAGTATCTATTTTGAATATTTATGTTTTTTCTCCAGACATATAGTGTATCTGTCTTTTGTCACTTTTGTCTTTCACTAAATCCTTTTTTTTGTATCTCTGTTAGGAAATTTTTCGGAAACAAAGAAGAGTTCCCAACGGGTATATTCTGTATCATCTTTCAATATAAGGATTATCCCTTCTCCTAGTCCAGTGGCATTGCCTGTTACTACAGTTTTGTCTCCAGAGGTAGTGGAAACCCTGGGGACTCCTTCTCCTCCTGTTGGTGATTCATCTCCTCCGTCAGTCTGCACATGTTTGATCTCCAAGAAACTTCCTGGGCCTGGTGTGAGACTCAACAGAGAAAACATTTATCTTTGTTCGTATGTTAATAGTTTAAATGATAAGGCCAAGAAGCCCCTGAAGATGGACGAGATCTACTGGTGTGCGCCCTATGATGAAGTCAATGGAAAGCGTCGGACTACAAGAGGGAACAAAAATGTTGACATGGCGGAGGTAGTCCCAAGTGGAGAGTTTCCAATTGTCGAAGTATCTTTACCCTTGATAGCGAATTCTCTCAAGAAGAACAGGGGCGAGCCGAGAAGTATCAATTCGAGTTTGACTGATGAGCAGAAGTGGGCCATATCATTTATTGATTCTGATGTTTTCAAGTACTTGGGAGAGAGCTACTAGATTGAGTTGGTGAGGTACTGGATGAAAAATGAAGGGTAGGTATCTGCTTGAGTATCTGTATGTGTATTTGTTAGTTTATATTAACGTTTCAGTTTTAATTGTGCTCCGTAGTTGTTTTGGACAAAGATATGTTTTGGAATGATATTCATTCTTTCCAGTTCTTTGATCATGATAATTTGGAGTGGATTCTTGATGGCAAATCGATCTCGAATTCTGTTTTGGATTGCTATTCCACTATTCTTAGTGAATTAACGGATGATGTGGGAGATCAAAGTCCTTATGCTTTTCACACATTGGCTCATGTAATCCTTCTGTGTGTTTTTTGTTTTTGTTTTTGTGTGTTTAATTTTTATGTGTTTCCAGTGTGTTTTTTTTCAGCTTATGCGTAATTTTTTGTGTGCTATTTTTGACAGATTTCTGGGTCAGAGCTGAAAATAAAGATGATGCACGAACGTCTTTTTTAGAAGCTTTTCAAGGTTTTGGGCATCAGTGGCAAGCTGTTGCTCCCGATCCTTTCTCATGGACATTGTCACCTTCTGTTTTTTGATAAAAAATGTGTCATGCTGGTGTCACTTTGACTCACTCAAAAGGAATTATAAGCTGATGAACAACCCGGACTTTCGGGAGGCACTAAGAATGGTAATGTTTATTCTCTCTTTCTTCTTTTATTTTATTTTTCTTTTTATGATGTTTAGTATTTATAGTTCACAGATTGTTTATTGTATTGATTCAGGTTCGTTTGGTGTCCATGTAGATGGATTTTGTGAAGGATGTAAGTGATGATATATTATCACTGAATGTTCGAATGTTGGTAGATGACTCTAAGAGCACGACCAAAGAGCTGGTGATGTGGAAAATCCCAATATTAGAAAATGAACACAAGAGCATTCAGTGGGTTAAAGATCAGAAGCTGGATTTTGACAAAATTCTCATGCAGTCCATCAGCAACAGTTCTCAACAGCCTATTGTCCTTGATTGCAGAACTATTGTTTGTTACATCATGTATCATCTAGCTCTGGGTAAGGAAATAAACCAAAATATGAAAGGTGAGGATGTGGGTCAGTTCAACGCCAGATTGTTATAATCATTTATAGATCATGAGCTATCATGGGTATCAAAGAACAAAGTTGGAAGGAATGAATTAGCTGATGAACAAGTGTATGACAGTATCCAATGTGTATATTTTGTTGTAGTAATTATTTCTATGGACATTTTTGTAAGTTGTGGGGTCTTGTTAGTAGTCCATTTAGGAGAGCATTATGAATTTAATCATATGACTATCTGCTTGAGTATCTGTTTGAGTATCTGTCAGCATAATACTATATTTGTGTTGCTCTTGAATTTTTTAATCAAAGAACCAATGTATTAAGCCTATGAACTAAAGTGTTTGATTTGCACTCTCTGATCTATTTTACAACACAGAACCTACTCAAATTGTGTGTATATTTGGTATTGAAACGCAACAGTCATAAACTAACCAACTGATAGATACTTAGACAGGTACTTAGGCAGTGAATTAGACAAACACCCATTGTTGTTCAAAAATGACATGTCATTTTCTGTCGCGTTTGTTCATTTTGATTAGAACTGTAATCTCGCACGTGGGTCTCTAAGCAAAACACACAGTTGTGTGTTGCTATTAGCTGTGTTGTCTTGGTCAAATTAAAAGTGTGTGTGTGTGTGTGTGTGTGTGTGTGTGTGTGTGTGTGTGTGTGTGTGTGTGTGTGTGTGTGTGTGTGTGTAAGACTTAGCTAGTCATATGTTTAGGACTTTATAAAAAGGTCTTCAATGCTCACATCCTCCATATCTATATCAAAACCCTAAAACAACACCTCTCCCAAAAATCATGGCTCCTACTACTAAAAGATCATCTGGGCTTAATAGAGGAGCTTCATCCTTAGCTGTTGCTCTGTCTCAACGTATCAACGCTGGTTCATCGATAGATCCAATTGACGTCCAAATCAGATGACAAGGAATGGAACTGAGGCAAATCGACTTTCAAACGTCAAATTGTTAGCGATGATGGAAATGGCTATCCAGAAGATTGACGAAGCCACAGAGAAGATTGACGACGCCATAGTGAAGATTGATAGGGTCACTAAGAGGATTAAGAAATTGGAAAAGAAGTTGGAAGATTGGTTACCCTAACTGATTTAGGTTTTATGTCGATTATCTTGTCTCGGCTTGTTTTAGTTTTAGTTCCTAGTTTCGTTTCGTTTTCATTATGTATGCTAGGGAGATCACCATTAAATCTGGTTTCTAGTATTGTTCTAGTTTAGAGTCCTAGAACTTCCTTTTTGTCATCATGCTTTTGCATTGATGGCCATGCTTTTCATTTGTTGGATCTCCTTTTTATTCTCTGTAAGTAGTACTGTAATTATATGACTAGCTGTTTGAGTATCTGTTAGGGTATCTGGTTGAGTATCTGTCTCTAACACTTTTTGTTTTGTCTGGAATGTTGAATGAGTGAATCAATGTATAAAGCCTTTTGAAATGAAATGTTTTGTTTTTGCACTATATGATGCATTTACAACATAAAACAAACTCAAATCTGGGTGTAACGCAGTTCATGAAATAGAAAATAGCTACTTAGATAGCTACTTAGACAGCTACCCATAGTGGTTTAGGAACGACATGTCATTTTCTGTCGCGTTTGTTCATTTTGATTAGAACGAACGTGTCGTATTCTCGAGGACCGTCTTCTCATTCTCTCTATAAAAAGGAAAGTCTTCCCTTAAATGTTGTCACTTTCTCTCAACACATTGCTCTAAAAATCCTAACCCTAAACGAAACCCCAATTTCTCTCCCAGCAAATTATCCAAACCAAAAAGAAAATGGCCGTTCTCTTCTAAGATCACCAAGGCACAACTGATCGGGCACCTCAACCTCTATCCTAAAGCAAGAGCCACCATCTCTGCCACGGGCACCAAGTATGGTCGAAGAGTTTCAGCACACAAAAGGTATTCTTCATGTCAACTTTGAAGCATGTTTTCAAGAGATCTGTGGTCTGGCATGGAGAGTTGACAGTGTGATCATGAAGATGGATAAGGTCGAAGAGATAGCTGGGAAGATTGATGAGGCGATGTTTATGATCAAGGATGTGGAGGACAAAGTCGAAGTGCTTACAAATATTGTGCTCAAGATCAAGGATGGGGAGGGCAACTAATGGTTTTAGGTGTTGGGTTTTTATGTGTTTATGACTATGCTTCAATTTTAGTTAGTTTTCGGTTTTTAGAGACTGGGATCATTTTTGCCTACTCCAAAACGTCCATTTTTTTGTGATTAGTTATAGATGTTTTTGGAGTAAGACTATTTTGTAATGACCTTGTTCATGGTCTTTAGTCCCTTTTTGTTTATAATGGTTATGGTCCATTTTAATGAATCTTATGTTCTTGTTTGTGTTGTCTGAATATTTGTTTAAGTATCTGTTTGTGTATCTATCTGCATAATACTATTTTATGTTGCTCTTGAATTTTTGAGTCAGAGAACCAATGTATTAAGTCTATGAACTAAAGTGTTTGATTTGTACTCTCTGATCCATTTTACAACACAAAACATACTCAAATTCGTTTGTATATTTGGTATTGAAACCCAGAAGTCATACACCAATC
The DNA here is from genome assembly GCA_946800695.1 of Geum urbanum. Taxonomy (NCBI): domain Eukaryota; kingdom Viridiplantae; phylum Streptophyta; class Magnoliopsida; order Rosales; family Rosaceae; genus Geum; species Geum urbanum. Next base: position 5,349,923 of record OX327013.1, on the reverse strand, counting down.
AACTGACAGATACTTAGATAGCTACTTAGGCAGCGAATTAGACGGATACCCATTGTTGTTCAAAAATGACATGTCATTTTCTGCCGTGTCTATTCATTTTGAACCAACTGACAGATACTTAGATAGATACTCTCGCAGATACTCTCACATATACCTTAACATATACTTGAGCAGATAGGCTTTGAAAATGATAGAATTGGTGCTAAAATAGATTAATTGATAATATAAAAAAAATACAATAATATAAATTATAAAAATACATAATAAACTAGAATTCTTCCTCTTCAAAGCTTCTTCTTCTTGTTGTTGCTTGGTCCATCAAATCTTGGCGGTGGAGGAGGCAACATCTTGAAGATTCGGCGAAGAAGTTGAATGATTACCTCATCATTATCCTTGATGCGTTTCTATTTTGCCTTGAGATCCTTGAAGCCATCATCAAGGTTAGTCATCCTAGTGGATAACTGTTATAGCATAGTTGGATGTGGAGAAGTTTCTTTTTGACTACGACGGAGACGACATTTGTTTTCCTTGCCTTCCCGGACCATTTCTTCTATCATCTTTTCAACAGAGTCTTCAGGTTCCTTCTTTGATTTTTTGGACTTGTTGTTCTTGGAGGTGTTGGCCATTTTTGGACTTGTGGTGAATGAGTTATGTTCAGAGCGTTTTTATTTATAGAGTATAAAAGGTTGTGTTGAGTGAGTGGTTGCGTCTTTTGTTTCTTGGATGGGTTGCATATTAATGTTGTTCAATGCGGTTATGCATGCTTGTTGAGTGAGAGAGAGAGAGAGAGAGAGAGAGAGAGAGAGAGAGTTGAAGTGTCTTTTAGTAAAAATAGAAGGAAAAATGAAAAGACGTGGAGCCAGAAAAGACATAGTGGTTTGTTCTCTATAAATAGGACTGGATTCACATATTCTCCATAACATGTTTATGTTTCATTATCAACTCCTTCTACTTGAGTCTTTTTCTTCTCTCTAAGTTTTTTTTATCAACATACAATACTATAGCACCAAGGAAGAAAAATTTAAAACAACTCAGACACCTTTGGTCATTCAACAAACGTTGATTTTGAACCATCAAAGTCCAAGTCCTCCTCCTCTGAAGACTCTGTATCTGGCCCTCCTCCCCCTACTGCTAGACCTCATGTAGGTCTTATTCCTGATTGTCCTTTTCAACCTTTGGTGAAGAAGATGGGTCGTATGAAGCGTCGTATGGATATGATGAAGGAGGAAATGAATTTGGTCCTTGCTGAATAGGAGAAGATGCTTAATTTACTTATGGGCATCACATCTCATCTTCCACCAGGTTTTGGAGGGGAAGCAGCAACAAGGCCAATATGTGAAGCATTTAATCTTTTTTGTTTGTTATTAGTTGTTATTTGTAATTGAACCTATATTATTAATGGAGTTTATGTTTCTGTATCTTTGTTCTTCATTTTATGTTTTTGGCAATGGTTTTGATGAATGAATGTATGTATGAAGTGATTGAAATCATCAACCAGGCCCAAACAGCCACTCAAACAGCTACACAGACAAATACTCAGGTGACTATCCTTGAATTTTATTGAATCAATTCAGTAATCCATGCAATACTATTTCTGTATCTTTTTGTTATTTAGTTTTATACTTTGAAATGAAATTTATGAATGAATATATGAAGCCACTGAATGATACAACATCATTACACTGGTCCAGTCAGATACTTACATAGATACATACACAGATACTCAGACAGATATTCAGATAGATACTTAGACAGCTATCCTTGAATTTTATTGATTCAACGCAATAACCTATGCAATAAATTGTTTGTTTTTCCCTTCTTTACCATGCAGTATAAAACACAAAAACAAGAGACCCGAAAACAACCTAAATTTTGTGTTTGTATTTGCAACTAACAAGTTGCATATCTGAAATTTGTATACAGATATCTAGACATATACTTAAACAGATATCCAGACAGGTATTCAAACTTTTAGAAAATTATTCTGAGAACATATTTAATAATCCACACAGACTTGTCTGTGTCATCGATAAGGTTGTTGCAGGTTCTTCTGTTGTAACCAGTTTGGTGACATCTCGAGTACTCTATGGGCATTGTTTGTTTTTCTCCCTTCTTCCTCATTCTTTTTTCTTTGGTCTCTCCGGTTATTTTTTTGTTAATGGAGGTCTGACGTCCAATCCGTCTTGTGACAAGTCTTGAAGCAATTTCTCAATGTTTTCCACTGGATTAAGTGTGAATGAGTAGACTTGTCTGTAATACTGAACTTTGTACAAGTTATCCACGTAATCATAAGGTTCTTTTCCTATCTCTTGAATGACAACAAAGGCATGGGCACAGGGAAACCTCAGCAACTGCCATTGTCCACATGAGCAGGTACATGTCTTCATATTGACTACACTACTATATTTGTTAGTCTGAACTTCGTAGACAAGATCATTGAAGTTTATCACTCTCCAATGCCTTCCTATATCAAGTGTCTCAATTAGCTTTCCTTCCATCCTCGATCCCATTATAGTGTGCCATCTTTCAGATTCTTCTTTCTTACTTGCAATCATTTCCATCACCTTTCTCCTGGAACACAAGTAACAGAAAAAAGGAATCTAACAGTGCAATTTGCAGATATCCTAGAAATAATAGAATGAAACTGATTATAATATAATAGTAAACAGATATCCAGACAACTACGCAGTCAGATACCCTAACAGATACTTAGACAGCTACCCTGAAATAATAGAATGAATCAGATTATAATGGATGACTTGATTTCATTAGCAAGATAGAAGACAGGTAGTGTACGGAGATGTACTATCCAATTGTTGAAGCACTCTGAAATGTTGTTTGTCATTTTGCCATACCTATCTCTTCCGAAGAATGCAACGTACACACTATTTTTCCTTTGGGAGATCCTTGAAGAATTCAGTTATCTCTATATATCCACCCTTTACCTTAAGCTGGTTAAAAGGGAACGCATATTGCCTTTCGCTTTTAGCATATGCACATTTCATGAAGAGTTAAAAAATTCTATCCTTCAAGTGCCTTCTGTAGTTGTCTTTGATGTTAGCAACCAAGTACCGAAAACAGTAGTTGTGCTCATCATTAGGGAACACCTCTGGAAGAGAACTCATGATTTCATTACCACGATCTGAGAGGAATGTTATTTTCCTCCGAGTATTAGTTTCCTAGTTTATACTTTGTCTATCTATCTCATCTTTTAGGTTCATCAAGAACCACCTCTAGTTGCTGTCATTTTCGGCATCAACTATGGCAAATGCAATTGGATAGAGTCCTGAAAAAGAACCAAAAATGTGAGGTTCCTAGTTGTATAGAAAGTACTAAAGTGCAGTTTATATTAAAAAAAACAGAAATGCAGACAGATACTCAGTCAGGTACCCAGACAGCTACTCAGACAGCTACTCATATAGTCCTATCTTTCATATGTCTACATTACCTTGATTTGCATCTTTTGCAGAGGCCATCTGTCCTTTCTATTTATTTATTTTAGAAAATTTGCATCAACGAAAATCATTGGTCTGCAGTATTGGAATCCTCGCATGCAAGCACCAAATGACACAAAAAGACACTGAAACCTTTGTGTTTTCGAATGAATATCGACAACAACTTTTGATTCAGGATTAGTGTTCATTAATTCATCTCGGAACCAGACAAGGTTTGTGTAGGTTTTAGTTTCACTTCCATACAATGAATTCATTGCTAATTCCTTCCCATACAACACCATCTTATAAGAGACTTTCAGGCCAAAATTCTCTCTAATTTCTATTTGTAAGGCATTGGCTCCCTTATTACGATCAACGCGCAGTTTGTCCTTAAGGATTGAGTTGAATGTTGAATAAATGATAAGTTATCAAGTATAGAAAATAATTGGCACAAAAGCAATGAAGAACTCTTTAAGCAGATATTTTCACAGCTAGTGATGTTAGAAAAAGGTCTCATACGAGACAATAGAAGATCTCATCATCTCATTGGTTTGTTTCCGGACTTTTTCTTTGCATGTATGCTTGTTATTGATTTCAGTGATGTAAAATGATCCATTCGCCTGGTATAGTCTTGCCTTCACAAACCATTTGTATTTATCGCGCCATTTGTATGTACAATGTACACTTACGCGTGTGGGTTCATTCTTCTCATATGTACACTTGAATCCACTTTCAATTGAGTACTTTCTGAGTTTCAACTTGAATTCAGTGACACCGTCTAAGAATTTCTGCCCTTTTTCTTGTATCAGTTTAGCCTATGGTTTTGTCAAATATTTTTTTGTCTCCTCTTCTTGAAAGCATCCAAAACCAACATCAACAACATTTCTTATTTCCATGTAGCCATCCATATGCACATCCAGCCCTGAGTTTTGATTCTGTGTGATACTATAAACTGCCGATTGGTTGGAACTGATATTTTTTGTTTGCTGGAAAAAGGAAACATATAGATGTTTAACATGACATATTATGGAAACAAATACCCAAACAGATATTCAAATGAGTTTTGGATGTTCTACCTCATTCAGGTCAGTGATTTTGATCTCAATATATTTTGAATTGAGTCTTTGTAGAGAAAGCATTATCAAAATCACATCACGATCAGTTTCCAGGAAAATGTGTTCATCCTCTGGTGGGATACAGTATTTATATGTTAAGATTAAGTTGAGTGATTTAAATCGTTGACGGACAATATCCACTATGTCAGTAAATGTGATATTAACACTTAAAATATCCATCACGGCTTCTCGTCCGTGAATATATTTCATAATAATTGGAGATGGCGTTGTTGCCATTGAATATACAGCATAGAAAACATTAAAAAGTTGTTAAAGAGTTGAAGAAACATATGTAAATGTTTTGGTTAACTAACAGAATAAATAGATAAACAGATACTCTAACAGATACTTAGACCGATACACTAACAAATACTCTAATAGATACTCAAACAGATACCTAGACAGATACTTAGACACATCTTTAGAACCAAAATCATATCCAGACCTAATTAAGTAGATTTTGATTTTGCAATGTTTATAGTTTGAGGAGGAAAGTAATCAATGCTATCATGAAATCGATTAATATAACTACGAACTGAAACAGTTTCGTACAAAAACAGAGTGAAATTGGATATACAACAGAACTTAACATATGAAATCATTAATAGAGAGAGAGAGAGAGAGAGAGAGAGAGAGAGAGCGCTTGAAATTTTCGATTTTGTATGACGTTTAGATAGAACAGAATTTTCGTTCAGGCGAGATTATCATTGCGATCACAAAAGAGAAAGAGATAGAGAGAGAGATTGCTGAAGAGAGAAATGACAGTTAGAATAGAAATTATGAAAGAAAGACAAAATTGGTAGAAAAAATAAGTTTTATAACTTTTTAATTTTTTTTTGAAAAAAAATGACATCGACTGAATTTTTTTTGAAAAAAAAAATGTCAAGTCGAGTCCTTTTTATCTTGATGTCATAAATTATTATTTTTTTTAGAATTTTTACGTGTTTCTGAGTTTTTAAATAATTTCTCTAAAAATAAATGAACGAAAAAGTGTGGAAGGAAAGAACAATGGAGCAACAAGACGGCAGCAGAGCAGCTAGCTAGGCCTAGGTAGCTGAAAATATACATATATATATATATATCTTAGTTGGACGAAAGAAAGTGATGCAAATTTTGTGGATCGTAAATAATAGTAATAGGAAGTAATTAGTAGTACGTATGTTTCGGCATCTGGGATGGCTCGTTGGTCTCAACTATAAATCTTCCTCAAAACGATTGGCAGATGCTCCCGCCGCGTCTCCTCCGGCTCTGCCTCTACTTAAGCCGGTGGCCATGTTCGATGCTGTCCACGAGATCGCTATTTACATCCACCGCTTCCACAATCTCGATCTCTTCCAACAAGGGTCGGTCTTTCTCTCATTTCCAATCTCAAATTCTGAATCCAAATTTCATTTCTTTACTTTTATTCATTTCTGGGTTTTTTTTTCTTCAGATGGTACCAAATTAAGATCACCATGAGATGGGAGGACAGTGAGTACACTTCTGTGGGAACTCCTGCCAGAGTTGTGCAATATGAAGGTGCTTGCTTTCTGTCATTTTCTGATTAAAGTTTGATCCTTTTTTTTGTTTTTGCGTAAAGGACATTTATGGAGGAAAAAGCTGTGGAAAAGCTTAAAGGCCCATGTTAGGTATTGGGGTTGCTTACTATTGCAGTCTAAATTGGAATCATAAAGTACCCATCTTGTAACTTGTGAGTGTATAAAGTTTGAAACATGGCTTCTGCTTTTGAGTGTCAGGAGATAAAGGAAATGGGGCATTGGAGGTAATGTAGTTACTAGTTAATTTAAGGAGGGTAATCTCTCAGGTTGCAATGCTGGTTGTTTTTGGAGGTCAAAACTCTATATGTCCTATCTGGGTTTAGCTAGCAATGCCAACTGAGAAATGTAGCTCGTATTTGTGGTTATTGAAAAGAAAAAAGAATAGGATGATCAACTATTGTGTTACTTGAGTGATATTTGTTTCACATTTAAGAGTGAAGAGCTTACAGATAGTTTAATTGTTTGACTGGCAGCTCCTGATCTTGCTTGTGATGATGTATATGGAGTGTGGAGGATTGATGATACAGACAACAGCTTCTCAACCCAGCCTTTTCGTATCAAATATGCAAGACAGGATGTCTTTTTATCAATCATGATATCATTCAATCTATCTTTTGCTGGATTTGAGGTTATCTCTTTTTTTCGCTTGCTGCCTCTATATATGCACTTGTGTTTGTGTGGGTGTGACATGCCAAGTATCAAATCCTCTAGAAGAAATTGTGCTCAACATGGTACTGCCCCTTTGAAATGTTTGGTGTCTAGTCTGGTCACCCTTTGTGAGAGTCAGCTTATGTTGGGTCTTATTTTTGTTTCTTTCTAAGTTATAAAAGGAGGCATAATGTCCAAAGCCTTTGCTAGCTTCAGAATATTCTTGGTTATGATTTGCATTACTAGTGCCTAAGAAGATATATGAGAAGGTCAAATTCATAAAAGCCAAAAAATTAAATTTTGAAATTATTGCAGGTTAAGTTAATTTTTGTAATAGGAAGTAGATTGTTTTAGTTTGACTTTCTATCAAATGTCATTTGTTATCAATATGAGATTTATTTATACAATCCGAGCAGTATGTAGTAATGTTAACAGATTTTGATGTTAGTAGGGTTGTACTCTTTCAGGGTCTACCCTCATCTGCTGTTCTTGTGAAGTTCGAGCTTATGCATGCTCCCATATCTGGAAATAGGTGAGTTGACATTATTCATGTTCTTTAACTACATGGTTATCAACCGGAAACTGAAACTGATGGCTGTAGTTGTGTCGGTTACATTGCAGGTCTGACTTGCAGGCAGCTCTCGATGCTAACCCTGCTGCTGTACATGAATTTCGGATTCCGCCTAAAGCTCTTTTGGGTCTGCATTCATATTGCCCAGTACATTTTGATGCATTCCATTCAGTGCTTGTTGATGTAAGTATACACATCAGTCTGCTAAAAGCTCCTTCTCCATCGAAGGTACCCAGGTTTGTCACTTACTCATCTTGTTCCTTAAGTGGTTTCAGATTCCTCATTGTTTTCCTTTTCTAGGAAGTCAGTAGGTTTTTTTTGTGATTGTCTATATTTTTGCTACATTAATATTGGTGAATTCTTCCATTGATTCCAGCATTGCTGAAGGTGTTGGTGAAGAAAATATTTCTGGCTCGAATAAAGTAAGTTTCACATTGTTTTCTACTGGATTTTCTCTGGGCACTTGTAAACTTGACTTTTCACTCTGCAATCTCTGCCATATGTTCGTGTTAACAAAAAAAAGCGAGAATGGAATGCGTCTTATGCGTCAATTTCATGGAGGATGCATCAGATTCCTTTGATTAAATTCCTTTTTGGAGAAATAGAGTGACTGACAGCTGAACATTGACTGGCAAAGTTGATCGCATAGCCTATATAGAGACGGATATATAAATATTTTTTTTGTGTGACGTGACACAAAAAGATGACTCAAAGTTTTTAATTGTTACATTGAAATGATTAAATATGTTGTTAAAATAAAAGTGTTGAGGATTTCTTAAATATAGATGGGTGTAAATCATGCCTTAGAACTGGAATTGACTTTGTCTGCCATCTGGGCCTATTATCACATATCTGTGTTTTGGTTTTGAAAAAGACCATAGGGAACGAGCAATACTGACCGTCTAGTTTGTGGGGGTTGCTTAAAGCAACTCCAGCAGATCCCCTAAATATAATTTTACCAATATATAGGAGTTTTGCTAAATCTTCACTCCAACATCTCCCTTATCCCATTCCCTTTAATAGGAAATCCGTAACTTTTTACAGTTTTTTCCCTATAACTAAACAAACAAAAAATATTGGCAATGACAATAGCCAACATTGTGATTTTTTGTTCCTTTTATGTTATAAATGCAATTATATACTAGATATATTTGATAATCTCTTTGATAAACCAATCAAAACTTAACATATATTCAAATATAACTTGATTTTAACTATTGTCATTGCAGCAAAGTTATAAAAGTGTATCTAAAATGACTTTGAGGTATTATTTTGCACAAAATAAAATAAAAAATTAGATTTTTTTTGTTGGATTTGCTCTCCCATTTCTATATGTAAGAGTTTTCTAGCTTGCTATTCACACCGCTTTGGTCTCAAGATGGCAGAACTTGTGGAAGTGATTATTTTTCTCTGATAATAATATTATATGGTTCTATCATGTGCTTACAGTTGATAGTTTGTGATTGTCTAGGCATTAGGGTACGTGACTACTGCAGATGCAAACGCCACTGTGCTTATTAAATCATTGTTAGCTGCCCGTGCCATATTGCTTGAAGAGCTCCAGACACTAAGCAAGGCTATTGACCAAGCAATTGATTTGAATGATTTTATATCAAAGATGGATAACATTAATGGTTCTTTCCTGGAAGAAAATATTGTTACAGAAGATGAAAAAGTTTCAGGACAAGGCAAGCCACAAAATGGTCTTGAGGTCCTTACTTAAAATTTTGCAGCACAATGTTTATATAATGATTGACATTTCATTGTTTAACATTAATATTTTTACTAAACATTTTCTTGGTTTTGTTACACAGAAAGCAAATAGCGGTTCAAATACTAGAACTGGTGAATTGCTACACTCATTATCAAGGGGAGCCATACGGAGTTCTTTTAGTTCTTCGGGTGATCAAGTCTTATATCTATGGAACACTTTTTTGAAATTCCACAGGTTTGTCTTTATCCAATACTTTAAATGTCACCTCGACTGTTTGATAGTTATATGGCAATACATCATCATTCCTACAGAGTGGTCCCTGTGGTTAGGATGATATTCTATGTTACTGATGTTCATCAAAATGTCTTAAGAACACCTTTTGTAATTTGCAGTTTTTGCAATCTTGGTTAATAACACTATTTCATCATTTTTTACCCTAAGAAATGGTCACATATATTATGAAGAAAATGCAAACAAATTTAACTCTGTAATATCTCCTTGATTCAAGTTAGCCTAGTGATTTCATATTTGCCTCGCCTGAATAATGAACACTTTGATCTAAGTTCTCTTTGAAGAACACATTTCATAAAAAATTATAATATGTTACTATATGAGTGACACCTTGGAACAACACAAGTTTTGTCCCTTGGGTATCACATGCTTGAAAGCGGGTTTGTTTTAATTTCAAGGATGTCTTGAGTTTGTTTAAGTTGTCAATAGAAGAAAATTGTTTGGATGGGCCTCCTCTGATTTATGTTTAATTTTCTATTCTGCACTATATGTGAAGAAGATCAAGTAACTCTTCTGATGGGTCATGTGGATCATCTGTGCATGTCTGTATGGTGATATTAATTTCATGTCAGGGCTAACAAAACAAAGATACTGGAATACTTGCGGGACACATGGGCTAAAGACAGAAGAGCTGAATGGTCAATATGGATGGTTTACTCTACGGTTGAGATGCCACATCATTATCTAAATAGTTGGTCCAATGACTCTTCCAACAATGGTGCCCATAGAAGACCTCCAACTATGTGGAAACTAACTGATGATGTAAGTATTCAGTATTCAAATGCAAACAAAGAAGTGCCTAAAATGTTTTAGATTAGTAAAATATAAGGGTTGGGTCTTCAACATAATAAATTGGCAGTTCGCATAGTTTACTTTTGACCAAGTGTAGATTCTTCAGTGCATATCTCATGGATCTGACTTGTGCTCCGTACAGCCAGCCCAGACTGCTGCTACCCGTGCTGAGCTTCATAGAAGAAGTATTGCACAAATGAAGGTGAGCTTTGGCTTTCACAACAAATCCCATGGTATCTTTATGCAGTTGAAACTTATCATTCAACTTAGGAGATGGTATTTTCATCTTAACTGCAGATTAACAATAGATCAATTCAAGACATGCATATATTTGGAGATTCATCGAGCATTCCTATTGTTATTGTGGAGCGTGTCATGAACGCACCAAGGCGTACTACTAGTGAAAATTCTTACTTGAAAAATTTGGATGTGATAAATCCTCCTAGCTTGCTCAGTGGATCTGAGTCAGAATCTGTAAACAAGCAACCAAGCTCTAGTTCCTCAAAGAAAGGGCGTGTTTTAAAGATTGTTGTCTTTGTGCATGGGTTTCAGGCAAGTTTTTTGTATCTCTTACACATTCCATGAATCATATATTTTACTGTTATTTTGTTCTTTCCTATGTAAACACTCCACTGTTTTCTTTTTGAAACAGTTGCCTTATCATGAAGTTATAGTAATAAAACATTAATGATTTTCCCCTTTTTGTACTAATTTGGCTCTGTTCCAATCTAGGTGAAAGCCTGTTAATTAATAGTATTAACTTACTTTTACGATAGTTCTAAAGCTTTGTATAAATGATTATAAAAGTATGTTAGTTATGTTAGTCAGCTATATTTTCTCCCTAATGAAGTCAAACATCTGTTGGATTAAAATGACACATTGTTAATGCTTCATGTTTTTTGTGTGAGTCTACAACTTCTTACCACTTCATTTGATGGAACAGTTTATTTGAGTATTGATTTTTGCTTTTCAATGGATGCGTATTTAAGATAGACTTGTGGATAATGAATAGAATTCTCACACTTCAGGGGCATCATCTGGATTTACGACTTATTCGAAATCAATGGCTTTTGGTGGATCCCAAGGTAGAGTTTCTAATGTCAGAGGCAAACGAAGACAAAACATCCGGTGACTTCAGAGAAATGGGACAAAGGTTGGCTCAGGAAGTCATCACTTTTCTCAAGAAGAAGATAGATAAAGCTTCAAGATCTGGAAGCTTAGCTGACATTAAGCTTAGCTTTGTGGGACATTCTATCGGAAATATTATTATAAGAACGGCACTAGCAGGTAATGAAACTATTGTTTCACATTCTTGGAAATCATGTTTTCCCATATTTGCAGTCGGTGTGAGATATCATCTATCGTCTTTGCAGATAGCATTATGGAGCCATTCCTAAGATACCTGTATGTATATGTTTCTATATCGGGGCCACACTTGGGGTATCTGTACAGTTCAAACTCTTTATTTAACTCTGGACTGTGGCTTTTAAAGAAGCTCAAGAACACTCAATGCATTCATCAGCTTACTTTCACAGATGATCCGGACCTCCTAAATACGTTTTTTTACCAGCTCTGTAAGGTACTGAAAGAAATATACTGTTTGATGATACTTTATTGATTGGAACTGAATCGTGTTTTTCCTATAAAAAGTTGCGGCTCAATCGTTTGATGGTACCTTCACAAAAGTACTTATGATCATGGGGAAAGTAATCAAATTTACTACTCTGGCTTTATATTGCTTTCTAATTCGAGATTTTTTCCGCTTGCTTAGTCAAGTATCAGTTCAAATGAAGCTAATTATAACAAGGGCGCCCTCGTAACAATTCTTTCAAAATAAGAAGGGCACTTTAAGATGAATTCTTGACAATTTAATCTGCCGTTCTAAAATTAGTATTCATTTTATTTGCAGAAGAAGACGCTAGAGAATTTCAAGCATATAATTCTATTGTCTTCACCACAGGTATCCTTTTCTCTCTCTATCCTTCCCTTGAGACTTTCTGAGTTGTAAATTTTACATAATGATATTTGTCACTTACACAATGATCCCTGTATGGTTGTATCTGGTGTTTGTCCTCAACTCTAATGTGAGATAAGCAGTTTGTTCTCATATGGACCTTTTAATTTCGCACCCATGTAATTATGTTTAAGCAACTTGAATCCCTAGTACCATTCCTTACTTTGTCATCCATGACCCATTGAATTCAGTCCCCATTGATTTTCCTAGGACTCAAAGGTAATTAAATACCGTCAGTGATGTAAGCAGTACCCTGTGAAGTTGATGCTTTGAGACCACCTGTAATTTATTGTTTCTCCAAAATTTCATTACTACTAGGGTTTTAATATTAATAACAGTAAAGATCTTCCTGTTCTAGTCAGGATTCACAACAACAAGCAGCACACCACCTCAGTCATTAATGTATTTGCTCTAATTTCACATGGCATCACTGTTTAAATTTAGAGTATTATGTTGTAATTGATTATGCCAAACTGGAAATCCTGGAATATCTTGAAACATTAATGAACCCGTTTTCAATTATGGCAATTGTATTATTGCTCGAAATGTCACCAGGTCTCTGTTATTACTCCACTGAGAAGTGAAGTACCTTTTTGTTTTACAGTTCCTTTTTGTTTCTTATTATTTCTCATGTTTTGCAGGATGGATATGTTCCTTATCATTCTGCCAGATTAGATATGTGTCAGGCTGCTTCAGTAGACTCTTCGAAAAGAGGCAAAGTCTTTTTGGAAATGCTGAACGATTGCTTGGATCAAATACGTTCCCCTCACTTGGAGAATCGAGTGTTCATTCGATGTGACGTCAATTTTGACACGTCTGCTTATGGAAAGAACTTGAACACCTTCATCGGTAGGGCTGCACATATTGATTTTTTGGAGTCCGACACATTTGCAAGATTCATCATGTGGTCTTTCCCAGACCTATTTCAATGATACTTATTGCTAGCAAGCCAGCTTCTTCTTTAGCCTATCCTTGACCTGGTATTTACACTCCTCGAAAGCTAGGACCAATTGAGGAGAATTTTAGGGCGTGGAGCACTGAACTTGGCTCATTGAGAAGAATGAGCTGCTTGAAGGCACCAGCCATTGTACATTATTCAGCATAGAACTGAAGACACGTTACAAGTAGAAGTTGTACCATTGCTTAGCTGAATGTTAAGTTTCTTAGCAGTGGCCACACCACAAATGTTTAGTGTCCTTACCTGAAGGTTGAGAAAAGCAAAGTCCCTCGTCGTGTATGCTTTAGAGCTCCTTTGCATCTAGGGTAGTTATAGATTCTGTGATTATGCATATCATGTAATATAGGCAGACAATAGAAGTCGGGAATGGAACTTGCAGAGATATAGGTCTGTAGTAACAAGAAATCTTAGATTATCTGTACATATTCGTCTTTTTTGGCCTAATCAGTTCTGACTCTGTGGATATGGAAACTGCAGCCACAGTACCTCAAGTGAAGCTGATTGTAGATATTCATACCTCACATTTGTGTAATATTATGACTATTCCAGTATTCCTGTGTATGTTTAACAGTTTAAACTTATGTTGACAATTCAAGTGATAATTTGCCTAATCATTTCAAAACCAATGTTTCATCAGATGGTGTTCACTGTGGTTTCAGACAATAACGTCTTGCTCAAAAGTACTTCACAGTGACTTCGATCAATATGAGATGAACGCAAGTAACATGATAATTTACGACATCCTTCAATAATTGTTTTCTCTTTTCCAAACAGTTGGAATATGGTCTAAACATTTTTGACATCTTTTCGATGTATTGGATCAGAACCATGAACTGTATATATAGTCCTCAAGGTGGCTGGTTGAATGGGATTACAAATATTCATCCCTATGTCCTTTATTTTTTCTCTCTCTTCTATCCTTATCCGCTATTTATTACGCTATTAATTTAAACAAATTTCCGTTATGATCTACAGCTCTGCATATAAGCAGCAGCAGTGAATATAGAACAATCAACGGACTACCGTTTTATACAAATTCGACCGTGAATTGGACGTGTTGCTACAATGGCAGATTATTCGTTGCCTCGACATTCTTACTTTCTTGGATTTGACAGTTCTACTCAGTAAGTCTATCGATCCCATCTTCCTTCTTTTTTGCTGTTCTTCATTTGTTCATCGAGTCTGATCAGAATCACAAGTACCCACATCATCAATTGGAATTTCTTTGAATTGGGTATGTCAGCAGTCACAGTTAAGTTGTTGATCATCCTCAAAGTTTGAATATTTATGCCAGGATCATAACAAATTGCGAAACTTTACATGTTTGTAACTTTGTATATGATAATAGTCATAATAGATCATATATTGGGGAGAGGAAAAGCTCTCTTTGATTGCCCATTTCTGATATGGGATTGTTTCGAATTAGTTCTAATAGATTGATGTACTAGTGGAGTCAGACTTTTAGTATAAGAATTGGGTTAAGACGAAATTTTGTTATGGTCGTTTTTGTTTATAGGTCGTTGAAGGCAACTGTGCTAGATTACAATCTCAATATTGTTATTTCGGAGCTTATCCAGTTCGATACTGCATTGCCTCATTACAACACCAAAGATGGTGTGCACAGAGATGCCTCGGTCAATGGTAGAATTGTTTCACCCACCTTGATGTGGATAGAAGCTCTAGATCTCTTACTTGATAAACTTTCCAAGTCAAGTTTGGATTTCGGGAAGATTGCTGCTGTTTCTGGTAGTGGCCAACAACATGGTAGTGTGTATTGGAAGAATGGTGGTGCGTCAATATTATCTTCTTTGGATCCCAAGAAGCGATTAGTGGATCAGTTTAGTGATGCTTTCTCTGTAAAGGAATCACCGGTTTGGATGGACAGCAGCACCACAGCACAATGTAAAGAATTAGAGGATGCTGTTGGTGGAGCATTGGAATTGTCCAAACTAACAGGTTCACGTGCTTACGAGAGGTTCACCGGACCACAGATCAAGAAGATATTCGAGACACATCCGGAAGCTTATAACAACACTGAGAGAATCTCTCTTATTAGCTCTTTTATGGCATCGCTTCTAATTGGGGGATATGCCTGTATTGACGAAACTGACGGCGCAGGGATGAACTTGATGGATATAAAGAGAAGGGCCTGGTCTGAAGTAGTATTACAGGTCTGTCATTTTAAGAGTAAGTTTCTACCATCTTTTCGCTGTTCTTCGGAATTCCAGTAATCTTTTGGTGCTATGTTTCGATGAAGGCCACTGCCCCTGGGTTGGAGGAAAAACTTGGAAAGTTAGCCCCTGCTCATGCTGTTGCTGGTTCCATTGCCCCTTATTTTGTAGAGAGGTCAGTGACAATTTGTTTATATATTCTTTTGTGGTTTAATTTGCGGAATGGTGGTGGTTTTGTTTGTGGCAGATCGGTTTCAAATCTAGTTAGCAGTGCCTAACTGTCTATTGTAGTTGGTTCATTCATATGCCCAATGAAGTTGATGATGTTTCTGTATTACAGTAACATTTATCAATACAAAAAGGACTAAAAACAAATAACTAAGATATCATGTCATGATTCGAAACATCAACTGCATTCCATCTACACTTTCGTAACAGCCATATTATCTCTCTGCAGATTTAAGTTCAGCAAGAATTGCTTGGTTATTCAGTGGTCAGGAGACAACCCAAACAGCCTGGCAGGTGCCTAGTTTTCTTATTTTTATAAGCATATCCTCTTATATCACTTCTTCATCTTGCAAATTCTCTATTTATACAATAAGCCTGTGAGTTGTCTTTAACGCTTCAGGAACTCTGCTGTTGTCTCTTTAATTTACTTTTTCATTTGGTAGGAGGCTTTCCTTTGTCTTGGTGATATCTTAACTTCATATCAGCTGAAGTGCAATTTTGATTTGCAGGCTTAACCCTAAGTACCCCGGGGGATCTTGGAATGAGTCTCGGGACAAGTGACACTGTAAGTCTAAGTTGACATACCTATGCTCCTGATGTTTTTTTTCCCTCTGTAAATTGTTTCTTCCTCACTACTTACTACTCAAACTTCTATATCTGCCACTTCTTGTGTTCTAATATTCCTATTACTGTTGCTCAGGTCTTCGGAATTACTGACAATCCTCAACCTGGATTGGAAGGACATGTTTTCCCTAATCCTGTTGACACGAAAGGCTACATGGTAATGTTGTGTTACAAGAATGGGTCTCTAACTCGTGAAGGTATGTCCAGCAAACTTTTAAGAGTTCAAAGTGCTACTTAAATTGTAGTTTTCTATTGAGACTCCGAGTCTTTGTTTTTAGATATTCGCAATCACCATGCACAGAGTAGTTGGGATGAATTTAATACGAAACTTACACATTCACCGGTCCTAAATGGTTAGTATGTTTCTTATCTGAGCTACTTTCTTTCTGGAATGATTGTTATCTTCTCATTTGACATAGTTGTTTCTTATGTAGATGGAAAGATGGGTTTTTACTACAAAGAGCATGAAATTCTTCCCCCACTTCCAGGTAGATACTTCTGTAGTTATTCTCTTTATTCAGGCCTCGGTTCTAATCACAGAGGTCCGTCTGTATTCAGTCCCTCTTAATCATTGAAGAAGCAATGTAGTTTGTTAAAGAATCACCATCCATTTGATCATTATCCTCTGTATCAGCTACATTAGTCTCTGATTTTTTTGCAATGCATGGATTTCATCAGCCTTTTGATTAAACTTCAATTTATTCTTCCAGTTGGCTACCACTGGTATGTTCTTGAAAATTTCAAGGGTGATACTTTGGAGGGGGTGAATATACGTGAAGAGGGAAAGGCTTTTGGAAGTGCTGCCGAGGTTTGTACTTGGATATGGTTTGAATAGGTCTAGCTGATATTGCACATAACTCTTTCTAAAAGGACTATCCTTGCAGTGCCGGGCAGTAATAGAGGGACAATTCCTGTCAATGAGAGGTCATGCAGAAAGATTTGGGATGCCTTCTCCTCCAAAGCGTATAATAGCCACTGGAGGTGCTTCAGTCAATTGCAACATTCTGGGAATAGCAGCTAATGTTTTTGGATGTGAGGTCTACACTGTTCAAAGACCTGGTAAGAATTGCATACATCATGGGATTATTTCCTATCATATAAACACAAGCACTAAATCTTAAATACTATACACGGAAAATTGGCCAAAGTACATGAAAATGCTCTCTTTTTTATTGCCTTTGATAGGGAAATCATTGCCAATTTTATTCTTTGGTTTACAGATTCAGCTTCTCTGGGAGCTGCACTGAGGGCTGCTCATGGATGGCTATGCAGCAAACAAGGTGGTTTTGTGACATTCTCTTGCTTGTACGGCGATAAGATTCAGAAGACATCTCTCAAGGCAAGACTAGTGGCGATTCCAGAGACAAATTTGGTTCCCAAGTATGTTTTGATGATGAAGAAGAGACTTGAGATAGAAAACCTCCTAGTCGAAAAACTAGGACGTGTTTAGTTCAGTGGCTTAGTTTTGGCCATTGGTATGAAGTTGAAAACTGGGATTCTTTGCGTAAAAGTCCTGAAATATTTATTTTCTGATCTTTTCGATAAGATGGCTATTTCATACATGATATTTCTTAATTCTGGATGAAGCCGAAAGAGAGGCATGATGATGCTCTGTTGATTTGAAGTGAAAAAAAATGTCTGAGAATCTGTGGAGGGATATACGATGCTCCAAAAGTGGACAAGGATCTCATGTGTGGAAGCAGTTTTGTACAAAATTATAACCCAAGTACCCAACACATCCCAAATATTTGACCCGGATGGACCTCTTCAGCTGATGGTGTTGTTAAACAATCAAATAGCACTAGTCCTTTGTGTAAGATGTGTGGTGAAGAGGAAGAATCTATGGAGCACATTATTCTCCTATGTCCTTGGGTGAAGGCGGTATGGTTTGGATCAAATTCAGGGATCAGAATTGATGAACGAGGAGTTTCAAGTTTGGTGGATTGGATTGGTTCTATTGCTTCCAGGAAATTACAGAAGCAAGATAATGAGGCACTTCTTTCGCATGTCTCCTTCATATGTTGGGAAATTTGAAAGAGTAGATGCTCTTTTATTTTTGAAGATCAGAGACCGTCCCCTATTTCCACCATTTTTCGGGCGGGAAGTCATTTTTGGGAGTATGCAAGTTATGCAGATTGTACTCTTCTTCCAAGTGAGACTAGAAAAAATGGGGTATGGCAGAAACCTCTTTCTGGTTTTGTCAAGGTGAATGTGGATGTGAGTTGGCATGCTCCCCCCCCTTAAATCAATTAACTGGATTGCTGCTCTGCGTGCCCTGCTATTTTCATTAGTCTATGTGTATCAGCATACTGCTTCATTAGTCTATGTGTATTAGTCTATTTGTAAGCTCAATTGGGGAACTTTCTCCCTGACTGTTTTATTAATGAAGCTGAATTATCCCAAAAAAAAAACAATCAAATCAGTTAGGAATAAAATATTAAATATCAAAAATATATCAACCATCTAAAATACGGAAATATCGATTTAATATAAAATCAACAAAAATTGAGATAAATGCATAAAAATTTATATTTGAACTTTATGAGATTCTCATATAATTAATATGTGTTCTGAAAATTATAAATTGTGTTTTGTTAATTATTTATAAAATTTAAAAATTTATTTGATTAAATTTTTGAGTTATTGATATGAAATTTTTTGTATTTTAAGTTTAGTGCGATCAACATGTGTATAAAATTAAAATTTTTAATAAATTTAAAATTTTCGACAATATATTAAAAAATAAAAAATATTATAAAAATAACAAAAATATTATTGATATTTCATTCCTTATAACTCACCTGCCTATAAAATATTGAAGAATGAAGACATGAAATCCGAATATATCCGAAAGAAATCGACAGAGACAACACCAAACGGGTGTCTGTTTTGTGCCATTATTGCAAAGTATATCTCCCCACCATCAGACAAACTTATTAGGCATCAACATCAATCAACCATCATAAAATAGTGGCAAAGGATAACACCGAATCAATATTAAAAACATAAGATATGGTAGATTGCATATATTGCAGAGGCAATACAAGTACTAAGATAGAAGGTGCTTGTGCTTCAATGGAATGATGCATAGAGCACATACACCACAGAGAAACAAAACAATTATCCAGCATAAACAACAATTAAAAAACAGATGAGTAACATAGAAGGCACAAAGCATGTAGCTTCATCACCAAGGAAGAACGATCAGTACTCGTCTCCCTCATCTCCATCATCTCCCTCAGCAGACTCAGCACCAACCTCCTCATAATCCTTCTCCAGAGCAGCAAGATCCTCACGAGCCTCGGAGAACTCTCCTTCCTCCATTCCCTCACCCACATACCAATGCACAAAAGCACGCTTGGCATACATGAGATCAAACTTGTGGTCAATGCGGGAGAACACCTCAGCCACACTGGTGGAGTTGGATATCATACACACAGCCCTCTGCACCTTGGCAAGGTCACCGCCTGGAACAACAGTGGGTGGCTGGTAGTTGATACCGCACTTGAACCCAGTAGGGCACCAGTCCACAAACTGAATGGTACGCTTGGTCTTAATGGTGGCCACAGCTGCATTCACATCCTTTGGGACCACATCTCCTCGGTACATCAGACAGCACGCCATGTATTTTCCATGGCGAGGATCGCACTTGGCCATCATGGAAGCAGGCTCAAAAGCACTGTTGGTGATCTCAGCCACTGAAAGCTGCTCATGGTATGCCTTCTCTGCGGAGATCACAGGGGCATATGAGGAAAGCATGAAATGGATCCTAGGGTATGGAACCAAGTTGGTCTGGAACTCAGTCACATCCACATTAAGAGCACCATCAAACCTCAAAGAAGCTGTAAGAGATGAAATCACCTACAAAGGAACACAAGACCCAATCAGATGTGCAAAAATATTGTCAACCAATTCAACAACCAACAGATACAAAACCACCACTCTTATCCGTCATCCAATTCAAAACACAAAATAGTAATTCAAAATAAGCATCACATACTAATTTCATAAAATACAAACCTTATACTCAACAATAATCAGATTCAAATAACTTCAGTATCCAGTATGTTCATTACAATCAATCCTCTAGTTTGTAACAATTCAATATTAGTCTATATTTAAATTCATGTTAAATTGCTCAACACATTCCATATACAAAATCATCATATATTAACTCTCAGATTCAAAACCAACACTTTTCAGATTCATAACTGATACTCATATATTGACCATTTATCAATTAAACTCGTCAATAAACAGACTCAAACAACATCAGTATACAGTATGCACATTAAAATCAGTCAAAAGAATAGACCGAATTCATATCAAAATAACCAGATCCAAAGCATCATATAATATCTTATGCAGGAGCTTCGTTACCTGAGAGACGAGGCGATTGAGATTGGTATACGTCGGACGCTCAATATCGAGCGATCGGCGACAGATGTCGTAGATGGCCTCATTATCAAGCAAAACCGAAACATCAGTGTGCTCAAGCAGAGAGTGAGTGGACAGCACACTGTTGTAAGGCTCCACAACAGACGTTGAAACCTGAGGCGAAGGATACACAGTGAACCCTAGCTTCGACTTTTTCCCGTAGTCAACAGAGAGCCGCTCGAGCAAAAGCGATCCGAGTCCAGATCCGGTTCCGCCGCCTACGGCGTTGAAGACGAGGAAGCCTTGGAGACCGGTACAGTTGTCGGCGAGCTTTCGGATCCGGTCTAGGCAGAGATCGACGATCTCTTTGCCGATGGTGTAGTGTCCTCTAGCGAAGTTGTTGGCTGCGTCTTCCTTGCCGGAAATGAGCTGCTCGGGGTGGAACAGCTGGCGGTAGGTCCCGGTGCGGACCTCGTCGATGACGGTGGGCTCCAGGTCGACGAAGATGGCGCGTGGGACGTGTTTGCCGGCGCCGGTCTCGGAGAAGAAGGTGTTGAATGCGTCGTCGCCGCGGCCGACGGTCTTATCTGACGGCATCTGGCCGTCGGGCTGGATACCATGCTCGAGGCAGTAGAGCTCCCAGCAGGCGTTTCCGACTTGGATTCCGGCTTGGCCGATGTGGATCGAGATGCACTCTCTCATTTTCGATTAGGGTTAGGGTTTCGAATTTCTGAGAGATTTGAAAGAGGAAGAAGAAGAAGATGGGAGCGGCGTTTACCAAGACGCCTGATTAGGTTTTGGGGTGAGAAATGGAGAGGGGGAGTGTTTGGGTTTTAAAAGGGAAGGAGAGGGAGGAAGGGATTTGGATCTGACCGGGGTTAGTTTTTTGACTGGGGTTAAATTAGGGCTCGCCACCCATATGATTTTTCACCAGCCTGGCTGGCCCGAACAAACCGACCGTTTGAATTTTAAAAAATTGCAAATGGGGATAACAATTATTATTTTTTGAAAGGGGGATCGATGACAATTATTAGAGGGAAATGAATTCATTCTCCTAGATATTTTTTTTATGGCATTGGGCAAATTTCAGACCGGGACACTTTAAAAGAAATTTGTTGATTTTAGTACAATTTTTGTTTTTTTTCGTCATAAAAAGACTATGCCTTTATTGTATTATACAACTTGTGTAAAAAATTTAACCATAAAATTCTGACACTTGAATAGAAAATTTATCCTCTTGTTCTTATTCCATGTTTGCCAGCAACTCATTCTTCGATCATATTCATTATATTATGTTCTTTTGATCGAATCATAATCGGATAAGTGCAATTAGTAGTTTGCTTCATCGTCATCTTCATCTCCTTACATGATTGTTATCCGTGCTATCTCATGGGCTCGAAATTGCCTGTAAACAAATTCAGTAGATCTGCTCATGTGGAGTGTGTCGTCTCTTCTCAATCTTTTGGCTATCCTTATTGAGTAGAGATTATAGTCTGTGGTTTGTTGGACTAGGTTGAGATGTGTATCTTCCCAGAATTCATGGTAAGTTATTTGTGCTCCTCTATATCTTTTAATATCTTCTGAATCCAGTATTTTGGTGACATTTGGTCTTGCCGGTCTAGGAACATAGATAACTCACTCCATGATGATATTGTGTTTGACTGGGTTGTGGTGCTGAAACGTGCTGGTGGAATGTTGTTAATGTTCAAAAGAAGACTGTCTTCTAAGGTTTCAAAGTAATGCACAATGTTCTCTCTAAGGTCAATCGGGAAAGACTCTACGTGATCACTCCTGTTCATGTTAAGATGTACTAGGAAACCATTTTCCAACAAGAATCTTGGAGAAAGAGAAAAAATTGTTCATTTATGCTCTAAATATAATTCTTGATAAATTGTTATGTCTATGCTTGCTAAAAGGATTTGATACCTATCCTGCTCATCAGAATGGTGCTGCTCTGCTTTACTGATAATACTAATTCTTGGTTGAAGATGATCTTTTATGTCAAAGAGAAACTTCTAAATTGCTCTTTGTAAAAAGAAGAAGTTTTGATTGTTGATTCATTTGCATTTGTTTTATTTTCATTGACTCCATATACCAGTACTGTATCTACGGATATTGCTCTTTACAAATTGACCTGGGTAGTTATGTCCACATGAGAATCCAGACCCTAATTCAGTGTTGCAGTGAGCAGGTAGAGTTTTTTTTTTTTTTTTTTCAGTTTCACTTATAAAAGGAAAGAACATAGTAGTTTTACCTCTATTGCAATTTTATTTTATATTATATCTTATTTATTTGATCTTATTTAGCATAGCAGGTTTGTGGTGGCCCATCACGATGTGTAATGGGTTGTAGTGCTCTCGTAGAAAAAAATATAGGAGGTATATTCTCTAAGGTTTCAGATGATTATAAGGTATCTCTTTCTATAGGCTTACATCTAATTTGAACCAAATTCATCCATGTGCATTCTGTTGCGATAGGTTATGATGTTTGCACTACCATTGAGAATGCCTAAAACATGGACGTTAACTTGATAGGTGATTTTTAATTTTTACTGATTTAACGGTACCACTCTAAGATTCAAGATTGAATATTACTTTTATTGTTGTGGCTCTATTTTGGCACTACACAACACTACTACAAAAAATGCATCACACAACAGTCTTAAAGTGCTATCTGACTAGTCAAAATATCATTGTCTTTACGTATTTTGTCTGATGAAATATAGGGACAACGGTGCAACACCATTATCTGTTAACTTTTGGAACAGTAGTTTTTGCTTAAAATCTATTGTCTGATTTTTGCATGGCATGTCCACACACAAGCGGTGGTTGCCATGACAAGTATCACACAACAGTTTGCATTCCTTGTCTGTTTGGTGATCAGACAAGGGTTAAAGCCTTATTTAATCGTTGTGTGAAATATTTTTTTTCATTGTGTGATGATGTCCAGTTTGAATTTTCAATGAACTTGTACAACGCTTTAAAATGTCTTATTTTGTCTGATTTATAATATAGACCATATGAAGTATAATTACCAAATAAAATTACTATTTCCAAAACATACATAATTAATGCTTACTAAGTTACAAAAACTGAGTATATGAATCATTCTTAGTCATACATACAGACTGAACTCAACTATGGAACCAACATAATGATTCTCTTTGTGTATGGAATCATTACCACTCCAAGCTTGTTGCTAATAAACTGGTTTTCTTCACTCCATATGATAAGTGTCCTATGTTTCACCTTCCAATCAAGACTGACAAGAAGTATTGGACACCAACAAATCAAAGACAGGGAGAAGGTTCTGGACATTCTAAAATGAAGTTAATCAAGAAGATTGTTGGGGTTTAGCTACGAATATTTTATAAAGATAACATAGTTTTGTTACCTCTTATGTGTCCACTGTTGCAAGTATCAACGACTGCTTGCGTATCCATGATTGCCCCGTGTGCATTATTCACAATCAGGACTCCCTTCTTGAGCTTAGGAATTCTCTCTGTCAAAAAGTCCCCTGCATAAAAAAATCCAGATTTTACCAAGTTTCAATCACCCACAAATGGTGAAACACAATTAAACTTTGCAACCTTATCCCTTGTCAAACATGCATGTAAGTAAAAAAAATCAGTATTCTATAAACTTTGACGACATCTATAATTGTCTCTTAGGTCATATATATCAGTTAAGTTGTTGTTATCTAATTGACAAGAGTCTCAGATTTGAAAAATCTATTATGATCGACATTCTTTTCAACTTTCGGATCAGCATCAATCTAACAACTTTGTCAACACATTGCACTTCTTGTACTAATTAACAACTGCATATTTATGTCCATATTCTAACAGTTTGTGCAACTCTATGCTTCAAAGCATGCATCAAATTGTGACCAGAGTCAAGCGCCATGACTAATATTCATACACGTCGTCCACCATGCATCTTAAGGACAATTTTTCAGCTCTATTTATTGGATCAAATGACTAACAGGTTAATACGTGAGGACCATATCCAAGCAACTTCATAATGATTATATATATGAATATTCATCCAAGTAAAATTACAGTACCTGGACCAATGGTATCACAGCCAGACATGCAACGACATTATCTGATGATTTCTCACACTCCCTCCGCAGAAGGGTATGAGCAGGCATATCTCCATACCTCAATACGAAAGCAACACAATACGTCAAACAAGAACAAAAAAAGAAAAAATAAGCTGCAAGATTACAAATTACACATAAATTAATTCAATAACTCTTTTAATATGATACTGTTATGCGATTTTCAAACACGAATGACAAGTGGAGTTTCGTCTTACCCCATTCAAGAGCTTTCTTCCATGGGAAAGCAAAAGGTTAACATACTTGGAAGCCATAAGAAGGCCCAAAGATCACATTGTAAAAACCTTTGTTATCGGCAGCACTGTAATCTTGATTGTTACGATTAACGAATCCCCTGCCACTTAATTTCCAACCTCCACCATCGACAAAATCCTCTCCATGTTTCCTCAAACTTATATTCTTGTCCCAATTCACTCATGCAAACACAACCAGCTCCCACCCCCAATTCAATCTTCAGTCAAACAAAGCCCCCAAATTTACTATCTTTTTGATAACAAATATCTGATTCCCAGACCAATATCTTGTCCTTTAGTCAGCAAAAACAAATACAAAACTAGTTCAATCAAATCTCAACTAAATCCCAACTAACCATTATGAAAAACTCAGAATTCTCATATAAGAAGGAACAACACAAATGGAATTGGAATCATGAATTAAGAAATGACGCTGATTGAGAATTAAAGAGTTAAAGAGTGTAAACATAAAACCCAATCACAGTGGTAAAGTAAAACAAAAACAAAAACAACAACAACCAAAGAATCTCAATTTTACCTTCATCAAGCTCTCAATTTAGCAGCCGTAGATCCACACCAGAATTTGCAGCAACCAAACCCTAAACAACCACAGAAATCACACTCCGAATTCAATCAAAAATTCACACGCAGCAAAAAAAACGTACGACGAAGAATGACTTTGAGACCGGACCAAGGTGAGTGTTGCTGCTGAAAATCACTACGGGAAGCAGAAAAGGAAGAAAATAACTTGATTTTGAAGCACAACGGAGTGTGGGCGAGCGAGATTGAGCCCAGGTTGGAAGCGAGGCTCGAGACTGCGCATAACGCAGTGCAGAAGAGAAGAGGATCGCGAGGAGGAATTCTGATTTCGAAGGCCGATGATGGTGTCAAGTTACTTCTACTGACAGAGAGAGAGAACAAAGAAGAAAGCATGCGAGCCGAGGCGGTGATGGAGGACAGCACGTGAGATGGGGTGTGGATTTGGGGCTAGAGTTTTCTCTTTAGAGTGAGATTCGAGTAGGGGTCATCATTTGGCCCGTGGACCTCGTGGATCGGTGGAGACCTATAAGCTCGTGGGTTAGAAGTTCGGCCTGACCCAAAAAAAAGCCCGCAAAAAAGGTGGTTGGTGGGCCGAACTTGGTTTAGAGATCTAAAACCCGGCCCGGCCCGCCAAAAACTCATTAAGGCCCATTAGGCCCCGCCCGTCAAACCCCATTAGGTCTGGTCCGTCAAAACCCGCAATTTTTTATATATATAAGATAGTAGTATATATATCATTATACCTACACTTATATACTAGCCTTCTTGCACGCGCATATGCGCGTGCGACTTATCGGTGGCATATTTAAAAGTGTGCAACTATATCGTCTTCACTTAATTGCACAAGTCCATTGCTCACGATAGATACTATCGTGCACTTTCAGGCCTATCTCTATTATTCGAATACTGATCTAATTGAGACATCTATTATTCGAACACATATGTGATTGAGATGTGAGAAGAATTACCAATGATTGATGATTTTATTTGTAAAATAATATTAGCCTACTTCATATTAAGTCAACACTATGTAAAAAATAATCAATCACTGATAATAAATGCAGTGCAAGTGCATATGAAAATAGAACAAAAAACACACAAATAGAAACCATAAAAAAAATAGCAAAAGCTTAAACTATGTTGACGTCGATATGTCCAACGAAGTCCACCCACATTAATCATCATGTAGAAAAACTTGTCACTCCAACTACAAATAAAATATAAGAGAGTTAAAACAAATGAATAAATGGTCACATATATGTATACGTTGAACATGAATGCGTTACGTAATTACCTGATCAATTTGTCCCAAATTTTTACGTTTTTTGTAGAACTGTAAAAGATATAAAATAACTTTTAGTAATTTTCAAATAAATTGATGTTGATCATCCATACTTATGTCTCGTATAAGTAAAAAGCTATAAGACCTTATATAAGAAGCTATTACGTTGGCGATGACGACGCGACCTGGTAACAATATTTGCAGCTGTTAAATTCAAAAAGGAAAATCATAAATTGTAACATATCTCAGATAATATATGGCTAGTATACCTTAAGCGCAAAACTTTTCTCCATGTTAGTGTGACTTCAGATAACGGTTTTGTTGTCATCAACTCTTTCCGTGCCATTTTATAGCACCAACTAATAATAATTTTCAAAAATTAAAGTTAAGTTGAGAACATAACTTGGAATATAACAAAACAAAAGTGCTCAAAGGTTCATACTGTTCATGCTTCTTCTTCTTCCATTCTTTTAAAACCAAGCTACTGAGATAACTGGTATTCATTTTTATCGACTTTCCCATTCGCCAACCGACCGAAAATATTGAAACACGCCGAGTAGAGCTTTTGTCCATTCGAATAGTTTTAGTACCTAAGAACAGACAGAAAGAATTTTCGATCAAATTAGTAACTGCAAATAGTTACGTAAATATCAAGTATTGATATGTCAAACATAAACGATATTAAAATACCTAATGAGATGCAACATTATTTGTGTCTAAAGGCAACAAAACCTCTTTAAACACCACATTTTTAGTATATACACCATCTTGACCAGATATGAAGCATTTTTTAACCAGAATCGTTGTAGTTGACTCTGATGTTCCCCTAGACAATGCCACATACAATTGACCGTGACTGAAAACATGATCTGGGAGGTACACACCAACGTAAGGAATTGTCTGACCTTGAGACTTGTTTATAGTGAGGGAGAAGCTCAATTTGACTGGAAATTGCTTTCTTATGAGTTTGAAAGGTAGCCCAACATTATCCGGCGTGCTCAACGGGATTCGAGGTAGAAAAACTCTAGTCCCAGCAAACTGTCCCGTTAGAACCTCAGCATCCAAGAGATGCAAATATGAACCACGACATAACAATCGAGTTCCGTTCATCAATCCCAAGTTTGGGTCGATATTCCTCAAAAGCATAATCGGGGCACCTATTTTTATGGTCAACTTGTGTGGCGGGAGTCCTCCAATTGTTATTGAGTTCAAGAACTCATGTTGGTATAAATTTCTGGTGTCATCTTGGACTGAATCAAAAGAATAAAACGTGATTTGTTCACCAGAAAACATGTTGATGATCTTTTCATTTAGCATATCCACATCATCATTTAAAGGAGTAATCAACGCTCTCTCCACCATATAACCGGTATCATATACATGATCACCCAAATTGGGAAAGATGGTATCTATGATTTGATCGATCGATTGAGCTCCTACCCACGGAATCACCATGGTTTGCGGTAGCTTTATCATCTCACCATCAAATGCATGCTCATTGCCATCGCCAACACGAAGTAAAAAATCAGAAAATTGAGGGTCATTGATGGATCTCATATTATGTCTCAACCTTAAAATCTTTGTTTGTGCCCAAAACGAAGATTTCACAATTGAAGCTTCAATGAGTTGAGACCTGGTTCCTTTGGGAACAACTGGAAGCACTTGACGAAAATCTCCCCCAAAAATCATTATCTTTCCACCAAACGGTAATTGAACATCTGTTATGTCCCTGAAAGTTTGATCAACTGCTTCAAAGACATATCGATGCGTCATGGGTGCCTCATCCCAAATGATTGCAGTTGCAGCTCTGACCAACTCAGCTAGATCAGATTGTTTATTTATGAAAGTCGGGGTCGATGCATCCACATGAAGTGGAATATTTAACCTTGAGTGAGCCATTCTGCCACCAGGCATATTAATTGCAGCTATTCCAGATGATGCGGTGGCTAAGACAATACGATTCATTCTTCTTAGATTAGCCAGTAACGCACGGTATATATATGTCTTTCCCGTTCCACCTGGACCGTCAAGAAAGAATAATGCACCACCGTCACTTTCCACAGCAAGCATTATGGTATCAAATGCATATTTTTGATCGTTGTTAAGGCGACCTATTGCATCAATGTCTACTTGTGGGACTGGTATCGACATTTCATCTTCGATACATCTTGGGATGCCTCCATTTTCTTCTAGTCCACTCGTCATTGCAGGAAGGTCAAACTGTCCAATGTTTTTTCTAAATTGTTCCATCATTCTGTCTAAATCACGTAGTAACTTGTTTACATTGAACAAATTATTGGATGAAGGATAATCTTCCATCATGAAAGGATAGAACTCGTCCCACAATCTTCGAACACCAGTTGGTTGGCTGTAAACCAATATTGTGACAAACAATCTTCTCAAGGCCGATGGCATTCTAACTCTTGAGGCCTCTAACAGACAATCTCGAATACTGTTATCATTCTCTAGCAAACCTTGTCTCTCAGCCGCTTGCTTAAATGAAAGTTGGAGTACACCGTCCACAGTAAGTAATTCATGAAAGGATCTCGGTCCTCTAACATGATTGAGCAGAACACGCAGGTAGAACTTTTCACCTTCTGACGGTGACACACTGTATATTCGCCCAAGAGACTTATAGTTGTTTATTCTTTTAGCCCAATATTTTTTTCTATCCCACCTATAATTTTCAGGAATTTCTTGATACAAATACGCTCTTGCATTCACATCCGTTTGGTTTAAATGGAAAAACTCAGTAAGCATCGATTTTTCGGCATTTTCATCTTCTAAAATATCCTGCACTCTTTCATCTGCATTGAAGTTTATCTGTTGCATGTTGGGGAGATGTATCTGCAATCGTTCTACTGTTGGATATATTCGATTGAGCACAAATTTAAATATCCTCCATAAGGCTTCAGGTGCGCAAACCCACCTAGCATCAACGAACTGTTGAATTTCATCAAAATTTGGATTAGACTGGAGCTGTAGTGCAACTCTGTCAGGACCCTTGTAGATGTACTTATATAAATACTTGACACTTTTGATGCTCGCACATATTTCAACATCGATGTGGCAATTATATCGTAGTAACAACCACGGGTTGTAGGGAACTACCCAATTGTTATCAATCGTTACATGACTTCGTCTTCTAAGAGGTACAGGTAAACGATCTGATCGTCTTCGATATACAGGATAGGCTTTAGTTCCCTGAACAGTGTAATTTGAAAATGATTTAGGGTATCCTTTACTACACTTACCGCCTTTCATGCATGAAAGGGTTCTGTTTACAACTCCACACGGACCATGAATCATATGTGTACACACTGCTTCATAAAGTAAGGGTTCTTTTTGCTCGTCCGGTATCTCTGCTCTAACAATGCGGTCATATTCATCTGGATTATTAAGCTTATCACCATCTTCTAGCATGATCAACATATGAATGTGCGGCAAACCCCTCTTCTGAAATTCAACGACAAAAGCATGAGCAACCACGTTTCCCAACACCCCCTTTTTTATGATGTCCTCTTTTAAATGTTCGAGTTTTGCATGGAACACTCGTGTGACTAAATCTGGGCGTTCTTGGGGTGTTTGGCCAGGGAGTAATTCATCCATAACTTCTTTCCAATTAGGATTGCAAGTCATGGTGATAAAAAGATCTGGTCTTCCATATTTTTGAACCAAAGCCATAGCATCCTGGTACCTTTGATACATATCCCGCGGGCTCCCAATAAATGAAGATGGCAAAAAGACTCTCTTACCGACATTACCTAAAATTTTTATATTGCGATGGTGAGTTGGCCATTTAATAAATTTTGATTACGACATATATGGTGTTATATACTTTTAAGTTGAATGATAAATATGCATTCACACCTGCATTATTTTCTCCTGCATGTAGAGAGTCTTGAAGTCCTTGACGGGCCTCTCTCCGAAACTTGTCTTGATTCATACGAAAATATCTAAGTTTCTGTGACTCAATCTTTACATAATTATCTACTGCATATTGTTGAAAGAGACGTCCACCTCGGTGTAAGAGATTGTCATGATCTTGGCGTATCTACACAATTTAGATTGTTAACTATGTTTTAAGGCATGTTGGCTATGTTATGAAGGGAAAGAAGAAATAATAGACACTGACCTGTAACACATATGAGTAATAGTCACAACAACTCATAGACTTTTCATTATTGTCTGTAGTGTTAATGTCCCAACCATATGACCCATACGGTAATAATAACGGATACTGCATAGGATCATAATATCCAACGGAGTCTTGAATATTTTGAAGTTGTCCAGAAGCGGTTTGCATCACGAAGTCTCTTCCATTTGGATTTATACTATCCCCTTCTACTATAATAGCAGCAACCTGATCAGCTGATGGTAGGTTGTATTGACGACGATGAGAAGGTTGTTCTCTCAAAATCAATTTGCAATTAGGCAAGTCTCCACGTTGTCCAAGACTTCGTAGCGTATGAACATATGGGTTATATTGGTTCAATATATGTTGTATCCTCTCAACTGTTTCCCTCTCTAAAACACTACTTTCTGATAATCTATTCTCGAGTTCATGGTCGGTATCGTATATATAAGTTTGTAGATATCGTGGTCTTCTTCCATCACTCGGCATAAGGCCACCAATCTTATGGTATATAGAACCCTGAGCACGAAATGTGTAATGTGATCGAACGTTAATTCTCTCATCAACATGAACGCCCATTGAGGTGAATGAAAAAATATTATTGTATGCACGAATGTTTTGTCTGAATCTCTTTCCCATTGTTGTTTGGTCACAGAATAAAGCAAGCATTTCTTGGGGACAGTGAATTAGAGGCAGACTAATTCCCCCGTTCAAACAACACAAACTTGATGTTTCTTTATAAAACAATTGCGCATTGCACTTGGGGCATGTTCTGGGTTGTGGCAGTTGACATATTGGTACTCCAATATCTTCACGAAAATTTCTTGCATCATGAGACATTATCCTTGCTCTCCTTGTTCGTGGAGCCGGACTCGACATTGCATTTCGCCAATAAGCATGTTCCCATTTTCGTTTACTTCCTCATCAATAACCATATTTTGCTCCGTTGCAATAATCATTGTAGTATCGAGATTTTCTGAATTATAATAATGAAATTGATAATCTAATAGAGATTTTTTTTTTGTTATTCAACTGTAGTGCATATTGAAAAAAAAATTCAAACTAGATAATATTTAAGTTGTATTAACATCTCATATATAAAGTAAAATAATACAGTACCTGAAACCTCTTCGTTTGTATTATTTGTAATGGGTTGTACTCGATTACCATCATTTATCCGTATCGCTTCCGAACGTGCTCTTTGTCTAATGTGAGTTAAACGCACTCTTTCTATAAATAAATAAAATAAAAAATATCAATATGTAAGAAAATTTATGAACACTACTAATTCAAAAACCTTTCATAATCAGCATTACCTCTGGTTGGCTCGTTTACATTTTCTGATTGAGAATTTGGGTCATCATCAATAGATTCAACCGCATGTCTTTTTCCTCGAGCATGGTCTCGTCGTCGGGCCAAATAAGATTGATATTGTTCGGGAGTCAATGTCTCTCGCCATTGCCGACTCGTTCGAGTACGCGAACTATTTGCTTGATCCATAAGATGTTCGAAATATGACCTAAAAATAGAAATCATTTTTTGTTTTGGTGATTTTGTTGATGATATAGTTAATTATCGAGTGTTACTATTTTGTTTATAATATAATTCCTAGTTCTTTGGTGATTTTGTTGGATGGTGTGTGAGACTAAAGAGGCATGTATTACTATTTTGTGGGTTCAAATTACATGACGCATAAGGGAAAAATTAAGAACATCATTTTCATTTCGTATATGACAGATGTCGTAGTGGATAAAAAGAAGTTAATTGGAGATTTTATATAATTTGTACAATGAAATTCAAGTTTGTAAACCAAAAGATACATCCAATGGTCGAATTTTGGTCTACCTCTAACAGTCATGCCCTTCTTTGGTGGAAAGTTGAGTATCGGAAATATATGAGCTGTATATAGCAAGCCCCTGCAAGCTGCATTGCAATTAGGTTTGATCAGTTGTCATAAAAGAACACAACAATTGCAATATTTCCAACCCACTCACCCTTTCAACCACAAACAAATCACCTCCAAATTACATTGAAAAACACAAAGCCATTTAGGGATGGAATGAAACCTCATGTATTACAGTGTAAGGAACTTTTGACTTACCAGTTATGAGCACTGGTTATGTCAGCTGCGCTATCTGGAAATGTTGATGTCTTGAGCACTGCCCATCACCATTTCACAAAGCAAGACCTAAAAAGTTGGGTTTGCACCTACTGCATTCAACAAATCCCTATGTTTTATAAAGCAGCTAATCACGAACCAATAAAAAAGCATAACTGAAATCGGAAAAATGCATGGTGATGTAGGATATATACTGTATGTCAATCAACAACGAACAATATACAGTATCCGAAAATTCAACCATTAGGTTCAAGTGAGCTTAAAAAAAAGTAAACAGATATATCGACATTGCATTGAAGAACTAAGAAACCAAAAAATGTAGTTGCTTTATGGGAACGGACAACAGGTTCTGGGTTGTACTAACTGTCTTAAATGTGAAGCTAACGTACAAATTAGTGCATATGCATTGATACAGTGCATGACTTGGCATATACCGTGAAGAATACCATAACCCAACGATATATTCCTATTTGTTAAGGCACTACATTCACTACGTTTGATGGAAAAAGGAGTACAGACTCTACATAACCCAACGAAACCCAAACTGCAGTCCGGATTGGCATATACACTCAAGCTGGGGACATATATATTAGACATTTCTACCTGCACTAACTCACGTATGATAGGAAATACCATAAACTCATATGTACTGATACTAACAGGAAGCTTAGAAAAAGCATTAACGGTTGATACCCAAAACAATCACAGCCCACTCCACAACTGGTAATAAACAGAACTTAACAGGTCAAACTTCTCGGAATAAACAAAACAACAACAACCCAAATTCCAAAACAGGAAGAAAAAGAAAACAGTGGTCCTTATTTCCAGTAAACTTATCGGAATAAACAAAACAACAACAGCCCAAAGTCCATTACAGAAAGAAAAACAAAACAGTGGCATATACACTCAAGCTGGGGACATATTTATTAGACATTTCTACCTGCACTAACTCACGTATGATAGGAAATACCATAAACTCATCTGTACTGATACTAACAGGAAGCTTAGAAAATCACTAACAGTCGATATACAAAACAATCTAAAGAAGCATTCATCCAACAAAACACGACAACTGGGCAAATAAAAATCAGAATACTCCACCTAAACATGAATTGAAGAAAGGAAATCTATGGTACTTTGCATATGATGTTGAAGAATATCACTGAAGTTCTGTGCTAACGACTTATTGTTGGAGTTTAAACTATCATAGAATGTGGAGTTAAATACCCAAAATCAGAAGGAAATAAGCATTAAGCTTACTTAATACTTAGATTAGCTTAGTTACTACAATCAACATCATACAGCAACCTTGTTAGTTATTAAGCCTATTGAAATGCAGTAGCATAATGCTAGTGGTTATCTAAGACAGAGTCTAGCATTTGCTTATGGGAACAGACATCAGTACAAAAGCAGTTTCACCATCCGTGTTATTGTATGAATTAGAGGAAATCCCATAAACACATTGATACCAGAAGTACTTCAACAAATGCATATTGTGGTTAGTATTTGATGAAACCCAACTCCTTCAGCCAAGGCAATAGCTAAAACGGTTTTGAAGCCGCGCCAAAGATCAAGTGCATTTTTTTTATTTTGCTTAAGAACAGAAGCAAAAGAATCTACATACAGAAGCTGTGTGAATACCAACAGCAAATGCTCAAATCGGGCGGAGAATCCCAATCCAGGAAATAAATTTATACAAATCAGCCTCAAATTCAAAATCAGATCCAACTTATTCAATTCGAACACGATGTTACTCATCAACCGTGAGACAAAAACAAAAGATAAGGAGACTGTTTGTTTTCAACTGTATCAATAATAACACCAAACTTGTCCGAACTAAGCATGTAATCAAATTCAAAAACCAAAATCCATGCGACTGTGGAACATATGAAAAAATGAAGAGAGAAAGGCTCCACCAAATAACTGCAGAGACATTTAAGGTTATGCGATGAAACTGAAAATATCACAGGGAAGCTAAGAGAGGAAGTGCTCATCGGAACTCAAAAACAATCAAAAACTGTACATTAGTCTCTATCATTTCATGAAACTCAACATACTCATGTAAAACAACTTGAAAAAATAACATAACCCATAAAATGGAAAACACCTTACCTTCACTGAGTACTACTTGGTCTACAAACCAATCAAGCAAATCTCTAATAATTAAAGGATATGCTCACAAAACTGAGTACTACTTGGTCTGCAAAGCAATCAAGCAAATCTCTATTAATTTAAGAGTATGCTCACGCAAATGTGTACAGCTTGGTATACACAGGTTTGAATTCATAGATACCCACAGGTTTGAATGTGAAACTATTAAAGAAAAGATAAGTATGAGAGAAGAAGCTTCATACCATGCCAGCATACGTTTTTTCCCTCCTGTCACCAAGACAAAAGTACTCTCAGTAGTACTAAGTAGGCATGGCTGTGACTGAATTGGAGAATGTCGCGTGTCTTCAGAGATTTTGTCGTCAAGTTGCATGTGAAGTACTTGTTTTGTTCTTATTTATTCATAAATCATAAGCACATGACCATGTTTTCAACTATATATCTCCTGCAGTTTAATACCAAGTTGTCTAAGTCCCACATATAAAATAGTTTAGTTTAGTTTACATGCAAAGACTATCCAACAAACCAAAACCTTACTTAACCAAGCAAGCCTCTCCATGGCAGGAATTAAAAATAGAAATTGCTGACATCAAACACTAATTGATCGTAAACATGAGAATCAAAATTTATTAAGAGAAACAGGACAGAAACCTGTAGCATCTAAGAACAGAAGCAAACGAATACAAAAGCATTTGAAACATGAGAATGTTGATGATATTGGTTGCAATCACATTTCTAAACACTATTGGCTATCAGCGGGTATGAAAACAGTTGTCGAACCCCAGCTGTAATTATCTTCAACACAATTGCAGTCGAACCTCAGCCGTAATTCAGAAAATACACTGTAAACATGAGAATCAAAGGCATAAGAATTCAAAAGCATTGAAATGGTGGGTTTTACCTCAGGAACAAAAAAATTGACGACTCCTTGCACAACTGAGAAAGCTGATGGAATGCCGTCCTATTTGTAGAACTACAAAGACTTCATAACCATTTAGGAGTGCATCTGTTTAGCGAAGTTTGAAACGGAACAGGACTGTTTGTAACCTGAAATAGAATAGGACTGTGTCAAACACACTAAACAGCCTTGTGTAATTAGGACTCTCATGAAACAAACAAACTTCAACGGAATAGCTCTGCTAAATTCGTAACGGAACAATTCGAATCAAACCCAAAAAACTCATTACTTCCAAATCATCCAATAAATGAAAAACCTAAACTTAAGAGATAAACTCAGAAAAGAAAACTCAGAAACTCAGAAATGAGCATTTAAAAGTTTTCAGTACTCTAATGTATTTAACATTGAATTTCAAATCTCTCAACCTCTTACATAACACTATCTCCCTTGTTCGAAACTCGATTCAGTACCTTAAGCTAAAAGGTATCTCGATTACCAATACACAAAGTGCACAAATTTCTACTAACACATAGATTTTGCTGTTATCACCTAACTAAAGATAAGAAAATACAACTAACTACCCAATTAGATCAAGAAAAACGAACCTGTGGTCTAGCGAGAAGAGCAGCAGACCTTTGATTCAAGCCAGCAAGTTCTTCATCACCCAAACCATCCGAACCACTATCACTCTCCGCAGCCCTGAAATCACTCAATCCTTCCGCCGCGGGCCGCACCGAACTCTCCTTACCACTCACGCTCATCTCCGCTCTCAGATTAACCTTATCCTTCTCAACCCTCACCGCCACCGCATCGTTTCGGAACGACGGCACCGCCGGTAAGCTCCGAAAGAACTGCTGAACCATCCCGTCCAAACACGCACCGAAGTCCGCACCAGCCTGTCCTATCCGGTTCCGGCCCATGGGCTCACCGCACCCGTTACCACCGCCATTGACCGGAGACTTTTGAACAGAAGAGGGCCGGCACAAAGGCAACCCCCGTCGAACTCCGAGCGTCTCCACCGTTGCTTCGTCAGTCCTCTCCCGCCCGTCGTTCGCTCCTTCACCATGGGTCGAATCGTTCGGGTCTCCCTCCTTCTCACCGTCTCGACCTCGTGTCTTCTTTGCGTCCCTCCACTAATCTCTCTCTCCCTTGCGCAGCTTGGGTCCAACAGAAGAGGGCTCGATTGAAAGAGGGGTAATGGAGGGGTGATAGAAGAATTGAGGTGTTGGTTTTCTCTCCTCGAGGTGTCGGTTTTCTCCCGGAGTCGTTGGTTCTGTGTCTGCAAATTGAGGTGTTGGTTTATTACCTTTTTATTTTTTTCTTGATTAAATTTGAAGGATAGATGATATGGTGAAGAAGGGCATTTTATGACCATATCAAAGTTCTACCTTCACAACCGTATTAAGGCCTTCTACAATAATTAATAGAGATATATATAATATAGTGACTAGTACTATATAGATATATATTTTATATTTGTGTATGTCTATATTAATATATTACATATACATATATTGATCAAATATTGGAATTCCATATATAGTTATATTTGTGTATCTATTTTACTATTAAATCATTGTTTAGAGTTTAGGATAAGTTAGGGTTTAGGTTTAGGGTAAGTTAGGGTTTAGGGGATTGAGATTTAGGGTAAGTTAAGGTTTATGAATTTTGAGGTTTAGAGTAAGTTAGGGTTTAGGTTTTAGGAATTTTGAGGTTTAGAGTAAGTTAGGGTTTAGGGTTTCATTGTAATTTTTTTTATTGATTTACCTTACACAGTAAAACAGTAAATATAATAGATGGTTCATATTAGATCTTGTAATTTTTCAATGGTGAGAGTTTAATTGAGAGTGTGTGAAATGATATCAATACCCTTCTCTTATATATTGCTTATTTTTCCATGGAGAAACTAGATAAATCAAATTTTTATGTCAATTTTTTTGACACTATGAGATAGATATGTAATTTACAAGAATGTGTGTTAAAATTTTGATCTTAAAAAATTCCTTTAGGGATGGGTAATTTACATTTTAGTTGTAAGGGTACTGTGGTCACATTTAGCGAAACCCATAGATGTAGGTCTAAATCAAGTCCAAAATTTATAAAATTTTAACGGCATGCTTAGAATATTATGAACAACCAATTTGACAGTCAGTTTTGTAAAATGATGATACATGATCGATTACGTTTCACAAAGGTCTTTCAACCCATATAACCAAGGAATAAATGTAAGAACATTAGTGTGCATATAGAGAATTCAAGCAATATAAGAATTAAAAATGTTTTAACAATAAAGAAGGCCATATATAATAGTTCACCTTGTAATAAAAGACACCGTACGTAAAAATTAGCCTAATCGAAGTACGTTTGGATCCCCGTTAATACAGTTAAACAAAATTTGTGAAAACACTAAAATACACTCATCTTATTTTCCTTATTTTCCTATGGGGGGAGTAGATAAATCAATTTTTTATGTTAATTTTTTTGACACTATGAGATAGATATGTATTCCATAAGAATATGTGTCCAAAAATTGATGTTAAAAAATTATTTTTGGGAGAGGTAATTTCCATTTTAGTTGTAAGAGTACTACGGTCACATTTGGCGAAATACATGGATCAATGTCTAAATCAGGTCAAAAATTTATAAAATTTTAAATGCATGGTTATAATATTCTAACCAATCAATCCAACGGTCAATTTTATAAAAAAATAATTAAACATGTCCGATTAAGTTTCACAAAGGTATTTCATTCCATATAACAAAAGAACAAACGTAAGAACATTAATATACATACGGAGAATTCAAGCAATATGAGAATTAAATATGTTTTAATGATAAACAAGGACATGTAGAAAGGTCCAACTTATAGTGATAAACACCGTACGTAAAATTTAGACTCGTCGGAGTACGTTTAAACCCCGGTGCATGGATGAAGGTTACGTTTATTTTGAAATGTCTTAATTTTTTAATAATCAAAGCCCGCAAAAGCCCGCAAAGGCCCGCAAAGCCCGCTTGAATGGGCCGGGCCCGGATCCTTATATAAAAGATAAAGCCCGGCCCGGCCCGGTCCACAAATATTAAAATGTTGTTGAGGCCCGGCCCGTGCCGGCTATACATGAGCCGAGTCGGGCCGGGCCGGGCTTTTTGCCGACCCCTAGATTCGAGGGTGAAGGTTTAAAGAGAGAGGATGGAATTGAGATGATTGAAGGGATGGCTTAGCGAATTGGGGGCTAGGGTTTTCTCATGAGGGCAGCTGCAACGGTGGAGGATTTCGGGGACGTCCGACGTGGGCCCTGCTATTTAGAGGACATCCGACAAGCAAGGAAGACGCAGCGGGGGAAAAAATGGAGGGAGACCGATCGTTGACCGGAGGGACGTCCTCGACGGCGTTCTCAGTTGAGGAAGAACGAGCGAACGTCCGCCTGGTGGGCTCCACTCACGTGGGTGACGCCAGGCTGATGTAATTTTTTTTCTACTAGACCCGTGTAACACACGCGCCGGTGAAAAAGTACAAAAAAGACGGGCGAATAGGAAGGCGACACGTGGCAGCTCCTGGGCAACGGACAGATCAACGGCTAAGTTGATCTAAGCCGCCCATTTCGAACGGATTTAAGCCATCTGACGGCTCAGATTTAAATACAACGGCCACTTTGGCCAGAAATGAAATAATTGCAAAAATAAAACCCAAAAAAATTGCAAAAAAAAAATCCCAAAAAATTACAAATGACCCCTACATTTTTTTCTATAAATACTACCTTCATTTCATTCATTTCTCACACCAATTTGTGCACAACAAATTCACTCTCTCCATCTCTCCATCTTTCCATCTCTCCTCTAAATCCTTTGTTTTTTGTGGGAAAAAATGGCAACAAATTGGCTTATTTCGGAAGATGTACAATTGAGCATCTTTTATTGTCATTTTAGTGTTGATTCCATTATCGAAAATCGACAAAAGGTCGACAAATTGTGAGAAAAAGTTTATGGCAATTTCAAGGAGAAATGGGAGCCAGATTATGGTGAATCAATGCCGGAAACTAGGACCCAAAACGCATTATCCTCTCGTTTCTCAAAGTTGAAGCCAAATTTGAAACTTTGGGGTAGTGCTCTTTCTTTCGCACGAAGGAATGC
The DNA here is from genome assembly GCA_946800695.1 of Geum urbanum. Classification (NCBI taxonomy): domain Eukaryota; kingdom Viridiplantae; phylum Streptophyta; class Magnoliopsida; order Rosales; family Rosaceae; genus Geum; species Geum urbanum. Next base: position 5,309,882 of record OX327013.1, on the reverse strand, counting down.
ATCTTCCGCCTCCAACTTACACGATGGAGTAATGTTTTTGATCTCCAATTTTTTTTTGTAGTTTTTACCATATTGTTTCAAATTATGTTCTCTAAATTTTATGAAATACATGTTATTTATTTCATGATATTTATGAATTACAAGTTATTTGTTTCATGTTATTTAATATAACCTATGTCCATTTTATTTAAGGTATGTTATTTATGAATTACAAGTTATTCATTCCATGTTATTATTTTATTTTTTTAGATGAGATGTGCTCAATCATTTTATGTGGCAAAAAAGAAGAAAGAGTTTAAAGACTTTGCTTGTTGGGAAGTGGTGAAGAATCATCCTTACTTCATCCATGTCGAAGCTAGTACACCTCTGCCTTACTTATCATCTACTCCACCTTACTCATCATCACATCCCGCAAGCTTAATGCCTCCCACCGTTGACTTGGACGAGGATGATGCATTTGCCACACTAATGAGCAACCAATGTCGCTCTTCTCCGGAGCGTCTTATGGGAGTGAAAGCGGCCAAGGAAGCGAAAAAGAAAGAAAAAAAGGTCGTAATGCCTACAAATGAAAGAGCCGAGGCTTTGAATAGGATTACGACAAATCAAGAATCTTATGGCCGCAATCAAAAAGATAGTGATACAATTGAGGTTTCCCTTATGCGAGAGCAAATTGCCCTTCAAAAGAAAGACATCCAATTGAGGGCTTTGGCGGAGGAAACTCGGATTATGTTAATGGATACCGAGAGCATGACTCCTAAATCCAAGAGGTATTTCACAAAGAGGAAAGCCAAAATCCTTTCTCAATTGGATGGGGTTGAAGAAGAAGCTAGCGAAGAAGGCTATTCAAATTGTTATCGCCCCATTTTTCCTAGCACTTAAATTACCCCCTTCATTTTTTTTCAAGCACTTAAATTATCGTTTATGTAATTTAAATTTCCAAGCATTTAAATTATGTACTTTGTAGTTTCCCTTTTAAAGAAATAAAATTGCACTTTCTTTATTTCCATCAAGTTCACACACATTACAAAAATTAAAACACACTTAATGGAAAGACATAATTCAAACACACAACAATACAAACAAACAATTAAAACAACATATTTATAGTTGTTCACCGGTCTCATGAAACCAGTTGTGCTTTACTAAGTCCTTCTGAAGCTCTCCATGGATGTAAGCAGATTGGAGATCTACAAAATGGTCATTAAACAGTTGTTCATTTTGTCCATCTCTTCCAACTGGCTCGAAAGGAATCCGGTTCCCCCCTTCATCCACTGGCCTATCATAAGCTGTGAATGCGGTAGATTGGTTTTGGAGATCTTCTTCTTCGTTCTCCTCAAACCCATCCTCCACGAATTCGTCCTCAACGATCATGTTGTGCATTATGATGCAAGCCAACATGATACTTTTTAACATCGAAAGGCGGTGACACCGAGCTGCATGACGAATTATCCCCCAACGAGCTTGTAAGATGCCAAAGCACATCTCCACACCCTTACGGTACGACTCTTGCTTCCTCGCAAAAAGATTTTGTGGAAGCTCTTGAGGATTAGAAATTGTTTTGACAAACGCGGAGTACCTCGGATATATTCTGTCAGCAAGGTAATAAGTGTTACGGTATGTCATACCGTTCACTTTATAAGTCGCAGCTGGACTTCTTCCAGCAAGCATTGCATCGAAGACATCTGATTAGTACAACACGTTGATATCATTTTGAGCTCCTGGTACCCCGAAGAAACTGTGCCAAATCCACATGTCATATAAGGCCACTGCCTCTAAGATGATAGTTGGACGACCCTTCCTCCCTGAGTACGCCCCGAACCAAGCGGTTGGGCAGTTCTTCCACTCCCAATGCATGCAATCAATGCTTCCAATCACACCAGGAAATCCTCGCTGTCTAGCCCTTCTTAGAAGTCAAGTGATGTCTGTCTGATCTGGAGCGCGGAGATTACGGGTACCATAAAACTCTACAACTTGGGTGCACCACTTCTTTATGCACTCCAGAGTTGTTGATTCCCCCATCCTTGTGCTTTCGGCACACTGATCAACAGTTGAGCCGTAGGCTAACATCCGAAGAGCACCGGTCATCTTTTGTTGAGGAAGTAGTTCGACCATTCCAGTGGCGTCGGCTCTTTGATGCAAAAATGGGTATTTGTTGCAGAGGTCCGTCATTATACGGTTGAATATATTTCGGCTCATTCGAAACCGCCGACGAAATTCGTGGTCGGTGAAGACTGAGCATTCGATGAAGTAATCTTCCATAAGATTTTGGCCCCTGGACTCTCTCATCCTTGGTTGATTTGCACGGCGATGTGGTGGTGGTTCATCATCAAATACTGCATCAGCCGCCACTGCGTCGATAACGAATTGATTGGCAATTTCTGCATTTCGCCAGTGTTGTTGTCGCCTCCTACTGAAAAAAGTACCGAAACCCATAGGATTCATCTTGATGAAACCAAAATGTGAAGAAGTATTTAGAGTGGCTTAGATACGAGTAGAACTACAAGTGATGTGTAGTTGGTGTGAGTCTTCCACTCCCATAGCTCTTTCTTTTATAGCCATTTTGAATTACCATATTTTTTTAGATAACGACACGTGTCGACCGTCGATTGGTTGAAATTCTTACCGGAAATCTTACCAAATATCTTCATCAATAATTTTCCCGACACCGACACGTGGACATTACATGTGTCTCATTCTCATTGGTTTGTAATCTTACTGAATATCTTCAATCAATAATTTTGCCGACATTGACACGTAGACATGACATGTGTCTCAAATTTACTTGTCGGAAATCTTATCGGAAATCCGCTACCAATTATATGATCTGGAATGATACATATTGGCTAATTATTAGGTGAAAAAATTAATTGGATTTAAAAAAAATTACATAATAATGAATAGTAATAGGAAGTCATATTTTTGGCACCGCTGCACGAAAAACAGGAATATGACTTCCTATTGAAGAAGAATTCCTCAAATGGGTGAGGAATTCCTCAAAATAGGACTTCCTCTCCATAAAATAGGTGCGGATGCTCTGAGAGTGAGAGAGATGCAAGTGTTTGAGAGAGTAAGGTGAGTGTTTGGTTTTTTTTTTCAAGTCTTGTTGCCTCAGCACATTTTCCATCTTTTTTTTTAATTTTCTGCATCACACAACAGTTCTAAAATATTTTATTGTCTAAATGTGCGGCATCTTATATTTAACACCTAGCATCTATATCACACAACGGTAACATATAAAAGCTATTGTATGATGTTATGCACAAATGAGGAAAAAATTTGGGGGTGGAGGGAAATGAATCAAAAATGTGTGTCATATCAAATGTAAAACCTAAAATTAGTATCATACAACGTAACTTAAATAAACTAATGTCTGATGTTATGCACAAAGGATGAAAATTTTGGTGGTGAGAGGGAAATAAAACAAAAATGGGCGTCATCTCAGATTTTGCACTTCACATGACAATCACATCAAAAAAGACATAAATCGTTGTGTAAGTCTTCTCATATGCATCAAAAAATTAATAGATTGTAAACAAATGTTGTGCAATGGTGTCCAATTTTACTAAACTTTGAACCCTAAATTGGATTGTGAAACGGGGAGAATAGTCCTGCCCTTTTTTTCATCTTCACACAACAGATTGTAATTATTCTGATGTGTGATATAGTAACTCATTGAGATTTTAGTAATTTATATAGAAAATTGCGATCACAACCGTTGTATGATAGGTGCCCCATCATCAGACAACAAACATCTACTAAACTCTTGTCTGATGACCGTTGTGTGCAAGTAAATCCGAATATGCATGCTTCCTGTCTTCCATGAATAATTTCGGAAGATAAATGACTATTTTGTTTTCACAATATGGAAGATAACAACAATCCTAACATTGGTGTCATTGTTAAGACATCAAATAACGGTCTAAAGATCAATTACTCACTCTCAGTGCCCATATTTTGTGATTGAAAAGTTAATGTCTCTCATGTTTTAAAGGACATTGGTGTTTTGATGTTATATTTTCGTCACATATTTGATGGATGTTGAATAACTTGTATTCATGGAATCATCTCTGGAAATGTTTAGACTTGGTTGAGACTCGAGAATTGTTTGGTTTTTGAAATGATTCTTGTTTTAATAGTTTAATTCCTTGAAAGATATAACATAGTATTTGAGTACTTTTATTATCTCAAAGCCTTAATTCAGTTAGTCTGGTTTTACTTTAGGCGGCTTTGCTTTATCTAGAAATACAGGTAGATCAAGGAAATCAACTTTTTTGGAGCTGAAGATCGTCCTAAAGCAATTACAGTAATAAATGATTGGTTATAGGTCTTTTGGGAAAATCAAGTCATCATTGTTGTTGGAAAAACCAGTTCAGGAAAGACAACTTAATTGACACAAGTACCTTTTGTTGAGTTATCTAGCTTTATTATATGTGTATCTTGTCGGGCTGAAGAGACAAGCTGTTGAGCAATGCTGGTAAATAAATTCTTATAAAAGCTGTAGCACAGTCTATTCCTACATACATAATGAGTTGCTTTGAGTTGCCCAATCAACTGTGTAATACTATGCAGCAGATCATGGTGCAATATTGGTGGGAATCTTCGAAGAAGGACAAGAAGATTCACTGGATCGCCTAAGAAAAGCTTTGTGCTCCAAAGTTTTTAGGGGGTCTGGAGTTTTGGCATATGGCTACTTTCAACTTAGCCCTAGAAGAACCCAACTCTTTCGTTGCTAGGTTGTTAAGGGACAAATAATTCCGATGGAGATTTTATGGCAGCGAAGGTTAAGGGTGGAGACTCGTTCACATGGAGGAGCATTATTGCTGGAAGATCAATTTTGAAGAATGGGGTGAGGTATCGAGTTGGGACTGGCAGTGAGATTTCCTTTTGGAATGATCCCTAGATACCTAGACCTAACAGCTTTAAGCCATTTTTGTTAACTATGGAGGGCATAAAGACTTGAAATGTATGTGATGTAATTGATCAGGGTACATATGAGTGGCTGGAGGAAGTCTTGTACGAATTGGTTACTCTGGTGGAATTAGAGTCGATTTTGCAAATCGCTTTAAGTCTCAGGAACCCGGTTGATTCTTGGTTATGGCACTTCGAGACCATTGGTGAGTTTACTGTCAAGAGTTGTTACAATATAGCTAGAGGTGTAATGCATCAAGCTAAGGAATGCACGACCTCGGGACACATGGGCACTACAAAGAAATTTTGGTCTGCAATTTGGCATGCGTATGTTCCCTTTAAAGTCTGAATGCTTGTTTGGAGGCTGGTGAAAGGAATTATCTCGGCAAGAGGAACTTTAGCTAAAAAAGTTAACCTTGAGGAGAAGTCTTGTCCTCTATGCGATGCGGTAATAGAATATGGCATTCATCTATTTGCAAATTGTGACATCGTACGTGAGTTATGGACAAATAGTGACATGCAAGGGATTGTGTTGCATGTGAGTTTCTCTTCCCTATGTGAGTGAGTTTGGGAGATGACACATAAGTTGTCTAAAGCTCAGCTTGACTGATTTTTTGTCCTGTTGTGGGCAATATGAACCGAGAGAAACAATGTGGTTTGGAAAGATGACATTTTTTTTCTCGTTATAATATTGTTGATTGGGCACACAAGTATTTAGAGGACTACAAGGCTGTGTTGACTCCTTATGCAAGAAATAAAAGGCCCCTGGCTAAATGGAGTCGTTCATCGAGAGGAAGAATTAAGATTAATACGGCTTGAGCTTTCTTTGCTGAGACCGGAGTCGGTGGGATTGACATTGTTACACGTGATGAACATGGTACGTGTCTTTCAGCTTTGACTCGTCCGTTTTTCCATGCTATATCGGCCTTGCAGATGGAGGTGGAAGATGTAAAAGCTGCTTGTTTTATTGCTATATATCATGGTTGGACCGACATCGAAATAGAGAGTGATTGTGCATGGCTGTAGCGGCGCTCAATGCGCCTATGGAGGATCGCTTAGAGATTTGAGGTATAATTGAAGATTGTCATGTTTCTTTATGTTCGTTTGATAATGTTAGAATACGACATGTCTTTAGAGAAGCAAATGGTGCATCACACCGCCTTGCACACCTTGTTAGAGTTTCAAGTCTAGATGAGTTTCAGAGGAGACACCTGTGATTATCCAAGATGTGCTCTACGAGGATTTATGTAATGATTCCTATGTAGTTCGGAGTTTAGACACGATGTCCCCTCCGCGAAAAAATCTCTCTACTATTTATAAAAACAAACGTAAGGACAAGAGCTCTAACCCTGACTTTGGCTAGCCTCTGCTGAAGGCTGCGCTGATGGTAAAAACTAATTTAAACATACTGAAAGAAGTAGATTAATGTTCATGGGTAGTGTATCAGTCATACCTGATTCCTTTCCTTTCCATCCCTTATTTCTAATGTTCTCTGTTGCCTTTTGAATCCGTAGATAATGAATCTATGATAGGCTATGAAACATTTAGGGGCATATGTTTGCACTTAAAAAAATGCACTATTAACTCTTTCACCATTATGAGAGTTTATTTTGTGCTGAAATTGTTGCTCCAAGTCTTTCCTTATCATCTTTTGTACTCGTTTGAGAGTTTTCTGGGTATTATAAATGATTGCTGTCAAGGTATTATTAATGATTGCGATTCCCAACTCCAATTTCCCACCTATTAGGAACGCCTTCTTGCGCCATCCTCTAGCAAAAAACTGCACCTTTTGGAACCACCACAGTTACCGTTCTTAAGTCAAAATCCCGTCACGCGTACATGGGTTTGCAGAAATATCCAATTTCTGCAACAGTGGGGCAACCCATCTTGGAGAGTCTGAACACGTTATACAGATATGTTAGGATCCTCACAAAGATAAGCCCGCACTGGCCCAAGGAAATCCCCCAATGGGAAAGTACGAACTGAAAAAACTGGTGAAGAGGCAGGTTCATCCCGTTCTTCAGGTGCCACTCGTAAGCACATGTAAAACTTTCGGGTTGGTAAAGGTTTCACCAGGCCCCAACGGTCTCATTAATATGGTATCCCGAGGGACGCCATACTTGTCATAAAAGTTCTCGTACTCCGCCTCCGAGCATGACGCAACGGGCTCTTGGATAGGCACGCCATCCTAAAAAAAACTCAGAATGGCGCCTCCCTTCAGATTTCGTAGTTTGTCTTCTGCAATCTGGGATGTCGACGTTCTGGCCCCGCTCTGTTGATGATGAGAGTCCTCCGACGCCTCAACCCCTACACGGCTGGAAGAAGCCATTTCTAACGCTGCAGTCAATAAGAGGGGTCGAGCATCAGGAAGAATAAATCTTAGAGGATCAGGACTAAGCACAACGCGCCTAGACTCTATACTACTAGACGACGATGACGATGACGGGGAAGAAAGCGTCTGACTAATGCTGAACGACTCCAATGAAAGCCCTAACCTCCGATTCAACTCAGTGACGCTTATATAAATCTTAGAGTGCCTCCTCCTATCGTTAACTATCCTATGTGTTTCATCGCTGGATACATATATAGGAGAGGACAGGTTCATGGTCTCAACGCAAATGGCCTGACAAAGGGAAACACGTCAGAGACCACGTTGAGCACCACAGAAACGCGCCTGAAAAATTAAAACAAGCTTGAAATTGCTAAAAGACAACCGTATCTACTGGAATTTCAAGTTACCCAAACCACTACACCAAGAACACAAACCCAGCAAACAGGTAAAACCCAAATTACGAAGAACAACACAGCAACAACAAAAAACAAAGGAATCCGCAGCAAAACAGAAAGAGTCCAGAAGCATTACCAAAAGATTACAAGGGTAGGTTTGAAATCCTCCAAAAGCTCTTCTTCTTCTCTCGAATGAATGCAACAAAAGCCTTCTTTTGATCAAATCTCTCTCGGAAAAAACTCTTCAAGTAAAGTAAAGAAACTCAAGTAGGGTAAAATAAGGTCTTATATAGCCACGGTTCCGAAAGCATCGCTTCGTCCCAACCGTCGATTTGCTTGACCAACTCACCATCGATGCATGACACGTAACAAGCAGCGTTTCGAATTTAAAACCCAAACGTCTCGTCTTAACTGTCACACCATTATGATAGCCAAAGCACGTGCTCTGAACCAAGTCACTACCCCTTGAGCCCCGTGCTCGGCGACACGTGTTAGGCATGCATCGACAACCAAAATGGTAACATACCACGAAACGGAACGCTTCGCACCACCGAGGTCGAACGAACCAATTTTATAACCCCATAAATCAGGTTGCAAAAGACAGAAAAGTACCCGTCCAGGAAAACTCCTTAAAATGCGGTAAATAGTAGGTCTCAACCAAATCACGACCGGCGCTGTCAAGGGCCGATCACCCTGAACGCGACATTCCCCGATCACGCACACTACTAGCGGTATTGGCTACATGGGGACTTAAACTCCTCTCGGGACCAAAAAAATCCTAACTGTTACACGTCGAGAGGCCCCCAGCGGTCGAAACGCGTGCGGGTCCATTTTACCACGCATGTCATTCAACATAACGGACTCTCCAGTGACTGATCCTCCTGGATGTCCCCTAACGAGAAATGACTGACTCAGAACGCATTGACTTCCCAGGGACTTCACCCCCCTCGTGCTCGAAAAATCTCTGGCTCAACATCTCGGAAAAGATGCCTCTAAACAGCATAAACATCGTTGACCCACACATCACATCAAGGGCTACCCCCACTCCAAGTACAAGTTCCCACCATACCCCGTTTATCCCTGAATAAGCCGTGATTTAGGGGCAAACGTTGTTGAGGATTAACCTTGGTTAAGAAGTTAGGGGACTCCGGTACGCCCTACCTCACCCTGAGCAAATTGGGTTGGAATCGAACGACGCCAAGTAAAGATATTTTTTGAAAAAATAATTCTAGTCAACTCCCCAACCAAAGTTCACCCTTGACTCGGGGACTTGTTAGTACGCGATGTGCTAAACCCAAAAAACATATTTTACTTGGCACAAAAATGCTCGGAAGCCTTGAAACGCCATGTAAGAGGCCATTTACCAGGCTCAGGGGCAGTCTGGTCATTCCGAATCGATGTCGTCCAACGCACATGAGACGCATCCATACACGTCACGTGCATGCCGTACCAATCTACCCGGTCGAATGACCAACGTACCCTCTCCACATGAACAAGGGCAGTTCAGTCACCACAGCCCGGCTCCATACGACGCACGTGACGGAGAACAACGCGCATCACGTGTAGGCTATACGAAACGGAGCAACTATTTACCAGTGTACCCCTTAGTCACTCATGTGAGAATCAGTCATTCCTAAACACCAAAATGGTAGGTGGGCTAGTCCCACATCAAAAATCACTTTGAGTAGTCAAAACAGATAATATCCGCTCCAAGTAAGGGGTAATTCGACTTAACTTCTCCCGTTACTTTACTCAAGCAGTTAAGTGATTTACTGACTTAAGCATCAAAGCGTCGAAGGCGGGCCAATCCCGCCTCGATCTCTTAGGCTAAAGTTATTATTTTGCAAATAATACAAGTGTTCCAGGTCACATACCGGGACGCTTGGGAGCGATCCTATATCCAAAATCTTCCCCTCATCAGGACGGGATCCTTACGGATTTCGCCTAAAATACTGTCAATTCAGGAGACTGGGTGGGTTCAATAATCGATTCTTTACCGTACATTCAGGTATGGATCTTGTTATAGCGAAAGTAATTAAATGTAAGAACAAACACAGATTTACGTGGTTCACAAATGTGAGTTAGCTACATCCACGGCAGAAGGAGAACAAATTTATTATCTTAAGGATACCAGATTACAGAGTATCACACTAGGTTAGCCAACCTAGGATTACAGAACCAGAATATATCTACCACACTAGATTAAGCCTAATCTACAGGATAGAACCAGATTTCATTCACACTTTCTCTTGGCTAATAACCTTGTATATATATAGCCTAACAGAGTCCTGAATACCAGAGGAATCCCAAACTCAAACGTCTGAGGAAATCTAAACCAGAATGACTGAGGAATCCTTATTCCTTACGGAAACCTGAGTAGAAGTCCTGCTTGCTAGAGACTCTAACTCTCCTTGCCAAATACTGCTCGCCAAATACTCTCTCGCCAGAGACTCTTCCTTGCGACCCTCTCGCCAAAGACATCTGTTTTCGCGAGTCCTGCGTACGCCGACGTCATACCAGATTTAAAGCATATTCTAACAGATCTCATGTTGAAGTCTTGACAACTTAGTTTTGGTGGTGAGACTGATGATAAATCCAAGTCAATGGTCACTTATAAGATGCCCGTAAAGTAGAATGAATGAATATTCTTGCTAGAGTTATATATGCATAATGTTGAGTTACTTGATACCCTGTCTTTATATCGAACAAACTATTCGTTTTTGAGATGATATATCAGTAAAAAGCTTGTTGCTTTTGTCTATGGCCTCTCCACCATGCTCAAAAGATACTAATATTTGTCTCCATGAATCTTATTCTGCTAAGAATACCCCACATGCCACTCACAAAGATGGACATAGACACACATTCATGTCTCTCTCTGTGTACTCACAAAGTTGGAAACAGATGCACATGTTACTAGTAGTAATGATTCATGAATCATGATATATATGCTCGTCGCAACTTGTATTTGCATATATATATATACACGCCTCTAAATGCACCAAATGAGTGACTGCTGTGTTTTTTTTTCTTTTTTTTTTGTGTGTGTGAAGGAAATGGTTGTGAGAGTAATATGGCCTCTCCACCATGCTCAAAAGATACTAATATTTGTCTCCATGAATCTTATTCTGCTAAGAATACCCCACATGCCACTCACAAAGATGGACATAGACACACATTCATGTCTCTCTCTGTGTACTCACAAAGTTGGAAACAGATGCACATGTTACTAGTAGTAATGATTCATGAATCATGATATATATGCTCGTCGCAACTTGTATTTGCATATATATATATACACGCCTCTAAATGCACCAAATGAGTGACTGCTGTGTTTTTTCTTTTCTTTTTTTTTTGTGTGTGAAGGAAATGGTTGTGAGAGTGTTCCTTTACTTTTTAAGATATGCATTCTGAACAAAATGGTTGAAGAATACTAGTATTTCTATGACTGGTGACCATATCAAACCTTTTAGATTGATCTTGGGGTTGAGATGATATGGTCTATAGCATGATCTTGCTGGCTATATGTGCTTAAATTAAAACTAGGTGAAATGATTACAGAGAAATGGCAGAATTCCATGTCTCTTTTAGAATACATTTAATTCAATAAAGTATTTTCCCACCTTGTGAGTGCAAGGAGGTTCATATTCTCACTATTAATGGTGAAATATGTCTGGTGCAGTTGTATCCATACACCTCCACTCCAAGCAAAATCAATCAAATTGATGTAGAAAAAGAACATAAGAAAAGAAAAAAATAGGCATAGAAGAAAAAGACAAAAATGATTCAATACTTACTCTTCTGTCTGTAACGTAAATGGTGACAAAGATGCCCATCTATCAAACAGGTCCAAGTGGAAATATCGCTAATCTCAAGTGAACCCTCCCTATAAGAATCATACCTTCCTACAATCCTACCCTTTTAATTCTCTCAATTCAGAATCAAGAACAAACTTTTTTCTGCATAAAGAAAGTCTCTAACAATTCACATCCTTGCACTAATTTTCCCCACTCTAATAGAAAGGGAGCTAATGCTAAAAGTAGGAAAAACAAAATTGATAAAGGCCAGGAATATAATCATCAATTAGTAGGTCTGAAATATGGATGCTGACTAGCGTTACTGTAAAGCAGTTATAGTGACTAAATACCTCAAATCCTCAGAGACAAACAAAATTACAAAAGCAGAAAAATAGAAGAGATGGAGAGACAGAATCTACACGGCACTTTCATGGAAAGCTAGGAGACTATTTAAGTTATCTTTTTGACCGAATCCCCCATATAGATAAGTTTGACAGGGACCATGGTTATGTATTACTATCTATTATACTTCACCTTGGCATTGTGGGATCAACCAAACCCTCTTCATGCAAATCATAGTTCAAAAGGGTTCTTAACCTTTGTGACATTGGATGCTTCTTTGGTCTTGGTTGATGACTTGCATGAATCAACCTTGCAAGGGTCAGCTTCAATGAGCAATTGAACCACTTCCTTCATGGTTGGTCGCAGAGAAGGGGCCTTGTAGGTACATCGAACAGCAATGCGAAGAACTTGAAACATCTCCTCCTTGAATGACTCTGATAATCGCTTGTCTAAAACCTCCATGGCTCCTTCTTTAGTGTCCACTTTGTTTGAAACCCAGTATATGATCTTCTTGTTGTCACCAAACTCTGCCTCCACCGGCTTCTTCCCAGTTATCAGCTCCATCAAAACTACCCCAAAACTGTAGACATCACACTTGGTTGTTGCTTTGGATGAATATGCGTATTCTGTCGCAACACACCAATGAAAGTTTAATGATTCATTATTTGTATTCTTATGAAGACTGGAATCTATAAGTCACCAAAAGATGTTACATAAAATTACAAAAAGATTAAAGATGAGTCGCTAGATGAAACCAAAAGGGTAATTGACTTTATAATACCGTTGTTGAATCGAGGAAAAACCTTTTTACGTTTATTGTTTATGAATTTTCTTGTACCAAAACAGAGCACAGCAACTTGTTACTTGCTTAGGCCTTAAGAAAGCAACAAATTAGTCATACAATAACACATCATACTTGTTCATCATAGACTTTCATGTATTCAAATATGTGCACTGGAGTTCACTACTCTAACTGACATCTATATGGACACATCATTTGACAAATAAGTTAACTGAGTTCTGAATCAGTGATCAGTTATAATTGCGCTTCTTGTATATTTTTTTTCCCAGGTAATAGTGAATGTTTAATGGGTTTCTTATCTAGTTGGATCAGAAAGTTATGTACCTGGAGCTAAGTAGCCATATGTCCCAGCAATAACAGTGGTGGTGGAATCCTTCCCTCCTCTTGCTTGTAAAACCTTTGCTATTCCAAAATCTGCAACCTTAGGTTGGTAGTTGACATCAAGCAGTATGTTGGTGGACTTGATATCTCTGTGAATTATTGAAGGCATCAGATCATGGTGGAGGTATGACAAACCCTGAGCAACCCCAAGCGCGATCTGGTGACGAGTTGGCCAATCCAAATGTATCCAACCTTCGTGGAGAGCATCCCATAGGTTTCCATTTGGCATATACTCATACACCAACAAGTTGCAATCCAAACTTGAGAAGTAGCACAATAATTTTACAATATTTGTGTGCCTTATGTTTCCCAGAGTCTCCACCTCAGTTTTCAACTCCTTGTGTATAACAAACTGATCATCTTCTGAAAAATCTTTTTTCTTACTCCATAGTCTCTTCACCGCAACTACATCCCCACTGCTTAACTCAATCTTGTAAACTGTCCCAGATCCACCATGGCCTACTCTATTCTTGTCAACCATAGCTTCAATCACCTCGCGATGGTCGAAACTTATTCGATGAAAGCTCTTGACGTCATCGGAGAAGAAAGATGAGGACAGAGTCTCGTCATGTTCCACTTCTGCTCTTTCTTTCCCAAATCGGCGCTTGAGAAACAGAATAGCTCCAATAAGACTGAAGACTGCTGACACTGTGACTACCCAAAAGGAATTTAGTTTCTTTCTGTTGAAGTGTTGCGGGCATACTGGAAACTTATTTTGATCAGATGAGTTAGCATAGACATTAACACAGAGGCTAGGATTGCCAGAAAAGCTTTCTATTAGTCCTCCTTTTATCAAATTGACTGGAATAGGACCTGAAAGTCTATTGTTTGAGAAGTTGATTGAGTTTGGTAACAATTCACAAAGACTCTCTGGGATCTTTCCTGTAAGGAGGTTGTTGGAGAGATCAAGAACATTGAGAGATTTCAACAAAGAAAGTGAGTTAGGAATGGAAGAGGTGAGTTTGTTGCCTTGCAACATCAGTAAATTTAGCTTCCTTAATTTGCCAATTTCTGAAGGAATTGGACCAGAAATATGATTATTGCTGAGATCAATTTTCACTAGACCTATTGCTCCAGAGATTCCAGGGGGTAGAACACCTGAAAGCCTGTTGCTTTGGATGAAAAGTTCGGACAAATTTCTAGCTCTCCCAATTGTGTCAGCAATCTGACCACTCAAATTGTTGTAAGCCAGATCAAATATGAAAATATAGGGAAGACTAAGAAGTCCTGCAGGTATTGAGCCCTCCAAACGATTGTAGCTAAGCCGAAATCGAAGAAGAGACTCACATTCTGCATAGCTCTCTGGTATTTCTCCAGAGAACTGATTGTCCAGAATAAGAAAGTAGATCAACTTACCTCCCTTACAAACATGTGCCGGTAATGGACCAGAAAGCTGGTTCTCTGACAAGTCGAGGACAACTAGAGCAGATGATTTCCCCAGATTAATCGGAACTTCTCCAGTCAGGAAATTGTCGTAAAGTGACAGCATGGTCAGTGTTTTTGAGTCTGCAATCGCACTTGGAATTTCCCCCGTGAGGCTGTTGTTGTAAAGCTGCAGGACTTGGAGCTTGGGAAGCCGACAGATGGACTCTGGAATCTTTCCGGTCAAGTTGTTGACTGACATGTCCATATCAGTAAGCTCTGTGAGATTTCCGAGCTCCTCAGGTATGGTACCAGTGAGTTGGTTGTAGTAAAGCTCCAGTAGCTTCAAATTCTTGAGCAATCCAATCTCTGCTGGAATTTGACCCACCAAGAAATTTCCAGTCAGTTCCAGATCAACAAGGGAAGTCATGTTTCCTATTGACTTTGGGATCTTCCCTTGTACCATGCATGTGCCCAAGACCAGACATTTGAGCTTTGTCAGACTCTGCATGTTCTCAGGCAGCTGCCATAAGTTGAAACCTTCATTCTCATTGAAGTTGAGCACCTCAAGGTTGGTGAGATTAAACACTGACATGGGGAAGTTGCCTTTGAACAAATTGTAAGACAGATCAAGAATTTTCAGATTTTTCAAGGGTGAAAAATCTGGAAGAGTTCCACCAATATACAAACCATCCATGCGGAGTTCTTCGAGGAATGAGCAGTTGGTGATGCTATCAACAAAGTCACCCTGGAGACTGTTTCGACCAAGACGCAGAATTCGCAGCTCAGGCAGGTAGGAGCATATGTCTGCTGGAAAGTGGCCTGAGAGTGACCGACCGGAGATATCAATCTGGACAACGTTACCGTCATCGTTGCATGCAACCCCGGAGAAGTTACAGTAAGCTTTGCCTCCTCTGACCTCCCAATCTGACAAAGAGCTGCCTGAACTAGGTGAGAGAGAATTTATTATTTGTACAAAAAACTGAGACTGGTTAGTACTAGCGTTCATGGCTTGAGCAGGATGACCAACCAAGAACATTAAAAGAAAGACCGAGATGAGGTAGCTTATATTAGAGGCCATATTTGAAAAGTTCGGGTATGGAGAAAACTGGTACTTGTTTCAGAGAAGGAGGAGAGGAAGTAAAGATGTATATAAATGTGATGATTGTGGGGATCATTGGTTTCAGCAGTAATAAGCCTTGATGATGATTATGAAAAAGGAGGGTTCGTGCAGTAGTGGTACTAGTACAGAATACAGGGAGAGATAGGAAGAGAGGTAGCATATCTTTGCATAAAGAGTCTTTCGTTTATACTCCACTAGATGTACAGATAGCCACATGCCCAAAAATTTAAAGAAAATAGATTTGTGTCCATGAATCTCATTCTTCTTAGAGGACCCTCATACCACCACTCACAAAGTTAGACATAGACATATGATAGAATATGATTTTTTATTTTTTTTTATTACTGGAATGAGGACTGCTGGACTGCTGGTGCACAATTTTGCCATTTTGCATTATACCAAGAACTCATCAGAGTTGAAAGAGGTTTGATCAATCTTTCTGTAAAAACCATTTACTTTCATCCATTAGATTTCAAAACCATATCGGGATGAATGGATGATCATATGCTTGAGAATCTGCTACGTTGTCCATTTAATCTTGTATCGTAAGTCATAACTGTGGGTGGAACTCACCAAATGGTATACTGGTATAACTTCAACATAGATTTAGTCTCAATCTGTGGTAAATGACAGGAATGGAAGCTTCAAAAGTTTATTTATGTGTCTTTGCTGCTTAATTAATATATTCTGCTACTTTTATCTCATGCAAAGATTTTTTTTTTAATCTCTGCAGAATGACAATGTTGCATATTTAAAGTCAATAGGTGGAACAGTGCATGGACAAAAGGGCAAACGAAGAAGCACTGCGGAGTGGTGAGTTCATAATTTGTTATTGTTGGCATATGGCAATGCAGTTCAACTATGTTTTTAAGTAATATTGCATGTGGACATTGATTTTATGATGATTTTAAGAACCTTTTCCACTATCTTGGGGGTATTATTTGGCATTTATTTTGGGAGCTGTTTTTGGTACAAATTGTCGTTAGGAAAGGCATTTCCAAAAGCTACAAAGTTTTATTTATGGTTAAAAAAAAGCTTGCTCCAGGATAGTTCTTTGGTGAACCAAGGCAAATTAAAAACAAAAAAACAAAAACAAAAAACACAAAGAGTAATGAACCGTTCATGTCATCTGGATGGTGATTTTGTGTCTGGTTCCCCTTGAAAAGAAATGCCAATTTGGGGAGGTCATACTGCTATTAGGATCAGTGTTCGTGGTGTTATAGGTCTGGACTGCTATTATCCTAGTACCCTACAGTCGAATCAGAGTTTTGAATTATATTTTGCATTAGTAGCATAGTTCAAGCTCTATTGCCACATTGACTTTTTCGTATGAGATAATGTGGTATTTATATAAAATTTGTATCCACAATGCATTCCACTTGGAAAACATCACAGATACAAAGCTACTAGCCTACTACACAACACTCGAAAGAAATCCTTCTTGTAAATAGATGCAGTTTACAAGTAAAGAACAAAGAAATGGATCATATATAACAGCTGTGGGCTGTGACACCCGCAGAGAGTAAACTGCATCACAAATGTTGGAAGGAGAGCTAATAAGAACACATATTATCAACCTTTTCCTTGCAGAGATATCGAACCTGCCCAGAACTATCCAAGGTTCTAGCCAGATGGAGCGTAAGAAGGCTGCAGCTATGCAAGTGGATCATCTAGAGGATGAAGCTCAAGACAGGTACTCCTCCCTCATCTTATCCGTGCAGACATTCGTACAACTAAAAAAAACTCGGCCATAATAGCAATGACCGTGCCGGTTATAAGGTAATTGGACATAGTTTGTAGGATCGATAGTTTGTAGGGTCGATTTGCAATTGTCATAAACTTTTTGTAAGGGGATAATTAAGCTAAATGCGTCATCATGAGAAAGAAATGAGGCTCTTGTTGAAGAAGCCATACAAATCATCAATGGGAATCAAAGTTGGATAGGATAACAACCTATAGAGAGTGCTTGATGATGAAGGGGAAAGCACAGATACTTAGATACCCACTCTTGCAAAAAAAGCTAAGAGCTGAGAATTTGATCAATCTCTGATCGAGTTGGCAATGCCTTACTAGTTGTTGCTTAGCCAGTTCGCCTTTTTGCTTTTGTTGGCCGACAATTTTCTTTTGGCATATCAAATGCAGATGATCATAGTTGATTGGCCAAGTTTTTCAGTGTTTATAAATTTTAATTTAGATGATTTCATGCTACGACAGGCCACGTACCACTATGATTTAAGTAGATTATTCTCCATAATCTTTGATCCCCATATTCTAGAATAAGCTAATGTGTGTTTTTGAAGTCACTTTCTCTCATATTACAGCAATGTAGTCGTTTTCATAGGTTGGAATGAGGAACGTACTATACGGACACATATCACCTTAGGTACGTATGGAGTCTCCTGGGAATATGTAAACCAGGAAATTAAACACAGAGATGTCATTGACCCTCTAATAGGCTCAAAGCTGAGAAAGTGCGAAACATAAAACGGAAACAACATGATCATGCTAACTGATGCATTGTCTAGTTAAGCTTAGGACCGACCATGAATGACGTACTTGTCATTTGGCCATGATAGAGGTACTATGGTTTCATAATCGTAACTAGCTAATAGGCGTGCCTGCAGCGGAATCCCAATCATATTAAAACGCTCGAGTTTCATATGGTAAAGATGCACTTGTTGGTTGTATACCGAATGGAATAGCAGCTATCCAGTGTAGTAGATTGAGCCCACCGGACCTCCCAAGTAAGGGTGGGACTTCCGAACCTCCGAACCGAAAATCGAAAAAAAAACCGAGCCGAACCGGAACCAAAACCGAAAAAATCCGAATCCAAAAAAATCCGAACCGAAAAAACCGAAAAACAGAAAAAATTTGGTTCGGTTTCGGTTTCGGATTTTGAAAACCCGAACCGAACCGAAAAAACCGAAAAAAAACCGAACATATATAAAACGGTGTCGTTTTGGAGTAAATAGGAAAAACAGTGTCATTTTGATTTAAAAACTGAAAGAAAAAATGGTCAAAAATCAAAATACTCAAAAATCAAAATAGAATTTTTATTGAAGCAAAGTGCAAACTGCCTTATGCGACACCGAAACCGAACCGAATTTGCTGCTGGAATTTTCATCAAATAGTGCTGGAAATTGAAGCAAAATGCTACTAGAACTTTGTTGAGATTTTGCATCAATTTGCTATTTTCTTGCTATTTTCTTAATTTCTGGACTGTTTGTTTTATGGACTGTTGAAAAACTTGAAACTGAACTACAAATATTATTTGCGGAATGTTTTCTTTGAAGTTAGAAACTTGGAATTGATGGTGTAACTTGAAAATTTGAATTTGATGTTTGGATTGCTATGCTATTGTTATTTGTTAATGTCTTACAAGCTGAAAGTAATTAATTTTCTCCTATTTATTAGGGTTTTTTTGTGTGAAGTTTGTTCATAATTTGAAGAAAAAAAAACCAAAAAACCCGAAAAAAACTGAAATTTTAACCGAACCAAACCGAACCGAATGGCTTGGTTTTTATTGTCGAAAATTGAAAAACCGAACCGAACCGAACCGAAGAAATTCTTATGGTTTGGTTTTGGTTTTTATCAAAAACCGAACCAAACCGCCCGAATTCCATCCCTACTCCCAAGAAGTCATGATCCTTGCCAAAGACGAGTTTCCTTCACCCACACTTTTTTTAGGAATACGCAAATTCCATCTAATAGAATTAAGTTACATCATCTAGTAGTACTCCTTCAAGGAAAGTCGGTGCATAAAAAAAACTATGGGATTTATCGCATTCAATAGTGCTCACCTAGCTAGGACATGTGCGATCTTATTACATTCACTTGAATGGTGTACAAAGACTGAATTCAAATTTTGCGCAAGAAACTCCTGGATATCTTCTATCGAATCTTGGAATTCATTCCACCGCAATAAAAGTAACATCATGGGTTGCTTTCACAACTATAAGTGAATCAGAGTTGAATCAGATTGGATGGAAATTATGCAACCTACTGAACTGACAAGCTTCATAGGCAGCCTCAACTTCCACCGACAACGGAGAATATTTTCCCTCTATACATCAGCCAAGAGCCATGATATACCAGTAGAACCAATCCCAGATAAGTATACCAATCTCTCCTCTAGTCGAAACTCGATCAAAAGCTTCATCCATACTGACACAGTAGCGGCCTTTTAGTGGCACCTTCCATCGTTGGGATTGTCATAGTGGCTTAGGTAGTTTCTGATTCACAAAGAGGTAGTGTTCATGTCAAACTATAGTGAATTCAACCTGATTCTAGATTTTATCATTTCGAGCCTTCCATAGGAACCACATCATCGCTATAAGCCTGGCAAATTGAACCTCTGTGAGGCTCATCTGGAGTTAGTAGTGTTTCCCACCCCAGAAGTAATTGATTGAATCAGGGGACTCGTGCAACTGCAGTCCCGGAAAAGTTGGAGTTTTATTTTTACCGTTGTACCACATAAGGGACATTCTGGACTCACATCCACCATACGGGATCGTAAACGTGTGCAGACGGGGAGAAAATATTTCCAAGCTTTCCATACACACTTTAGTCGCTAGAGCAACGGTAGCCGGCCAAACTTCTTGTATAAGTCTGCTTGAGCTTGAGGTACTGGGCGTTCTGTTGGGGTAAAACTAGTAAGTCCTTGACAATAATATATCCCGAGTCAACTTATACTCTCCTTTTGCGGCACAGTGCCAGATTAGACAATCTAGTCCTGAACAATAACTCAAGGGAAGCGACCTGTTTGTCGACACGTCTGTCAAGCTGAAATACCTTTCCAGAAGGGGAACATTCCACTGCCGGAGAGGAAAGATGAATTGGGAAGCAAAGGAAATAGGTGTAGGGTACCTCAATGGTGTTTCTGGTTTAAACTGACCAAGACAGGATAACTAATTGTCTTCCCAAACCGTAATATAAGTATCATCACCCACTAGCCAATGAGCCACACCATCCAATATCGGCCTACCAGCTAAAAGGCTACACCATGTATAGGAAGGAGAACAACTCACAATAGCTTCCCAGAAAGAACATGAATGAAAATACCTGGCTCGATATATCTTGTTGACCAAAGAATCCGGATTTTTTAGCACGCCATAACTACTTTACCAGCATTGTCAAGTTGAAAGCATATAGATTCTTGAAACTCAGGCCTCCTTAGTCCTTCAGCAGACACATATGATCCCATGTGCACCAATGAATCTTCCTCTTGTCTACAATGTCACCCCAATAGAAATCCGCACATAACTGCTGCAACTCCTCACAAAAAGTCTTAGGTAATAGATTACAATTCATCCCATAGTTAGGAAGAGCATGTATCACCGCCTTAATCAATATCTCTTTCTCTACTACACTCATGAGCGATCCTTTTCAGCATGCCAACCAATCACGGTCTTTGTCTTTAACATAAGTAAAAATGGCATTCTTGCTCCGCCCCACATGTGTCAGGAGACCCGGATATTTATCATGGAAGTGAACTAATTCTATACCAAGCCAGTGGGCTAGTTCCTCTTGACTGCCCTCATCCATGTTCTAACTAAAATAAACACTGCTCTTACTGTAATTAATCGACTGACCTGAAGCTGCTTCATAAGAATGTAACAGCTCCTTAATCGCATCGCATTCCTTATCGGTAGCTTGAGCAAAGAGGAGGCTGTCATCCGCAAAAAGAAGGTAATGTAGTGCCGGTGCTCTCGTACATGCCTTAATCCCACGAAGTATCTTTTTTTTATGAGCTCTTTTAATAAGGGCGGACATTTCTGATGTACATAACAGGAATAGATACAGAGAAATTGAGTCCCCTTGTCTTAGTCCCATAGTTGACTTTAAATTGCCTCTAAGGGACCCACTCACTCTACTGAGTACTGTACAGTGGTGACATATGCCATAACCAATGCGGTCCATTGAGCTAGGAAACCCAAACGATCCATAACTGTTTTGAGGAAGTTCCACTCCAGTCTATCATAGGCTTTGCTTACATCAAGCTTCAGCTTCATCTGCTTTGAGTTCCTTTGCTTCTTCGTCCAGCTATAATTAGCTACCTCATTAGCTACCAATTTTTTGACCGTTATTAGACGACCTGAAATGAAAGCACTTTGGCAGGGATCTATAATATGATCCAGCAAAGGTTTAAGACGGTTTGCCAATATTTTTGTGCATACCTTAAGAATGACATTGCATAAAGCTATGAGTATGTAGTCTTTAGTTTTTGTAGGTTGGGGGACTTTCGTTAGTAGACAAATATGTGTGTGGTTCAATTTAATTAGCAACTGACCGAACACCAAAAATTCTCTAACAGTAGCTATGACCTCCGGCCCCACAATATCATGGTACTTCTAATAGAAAAGAGGAGGCATACCATTTGGACCCGAGGCCTTATGAGGTCCCATCTGAAATAATGCTACTGTGATCTCCTCAATCCGAGTATTCTGCTGTAATAGTCTTAGTCATTGGCTCATTAATTACCGAGGATGGAGAAGATAAAACCGGCTCCATTTGTGCTAGAGTGATCTCCCCAAACAACTCAATATAATAGCCTAATACCATTGCATCTAACCCTGCAGGCGTAACCTGCCACACCCTATCATCATCATATAGACTTTTGATCCACTTCTTTTGTTTACGGTTGGACGCATGATGATGAAGATAACTAGT
Source organism: Geum urbanum (assembly GCA_946800695.1). Classification (NCBI taxonomy): domain Eukaryota; kingdom Viridiplantae; phylum Streptophyta; class Magnoliopsida; order Rosales; family Rosaceae; genus Geum; species Geum urbanum. The sequence continues at coordinate 5,287,771 of OX327013.1, read as the reverse complement.
GTTCTTATCCCCTTTGTGGAACCACTCAGTCTTCGATCTTTGCTTCCATTAAGTTGCTTCTTGCTGTAGGAAAATTTCTTGCCTGACATACAACTCCTTACGTTGCGGATTATCAGCCGCATTAAAGGATTTATTAAGGAAGACTGCCAGTTTTATTTGTATATGATCAGCTAATTCCTGCTTCTGACTACCAAACACCTCCTTGGACCAGCCTTTCAGACGCATCCGAGTGTTAGCAATTTTTGTAACCAGTTGACTTTGTAAGTATCCTTGGCCCGAGCTGGTCCATGCCTCTCTAATTGTCTCCGCACAACTATCCTCATCTGCCCACATAGCTTCAAAACAGATGAAATTTTTTCTGCCCGAGAACCTTATTTCCGTCTCCTGTCTTGCCATTAGAAGGATAGGTACATAATCAAAACAAAGAGGTGGTAGATTGATTACCTGAACTGCCAGGAATTGTTTCCAATCTACAGTAGCCAAAGCTCAATACAATCGTTCTTGAGTTGTCGAATCATGCCAAGTAAAGTGATCTCCAGTATACCCCAAATCCTCCAACGCATAATCAATCATGCAACAGATCATTTCCGTCATCTGCCAATTTGGTCGCACTGGTCCTCCAGATTTCTCTGTCGACCTCGTTATCTTGTTGATATCCCCCATTACACATCACTGAAATGGTCCTAATCGTTGTGCTAGAATCCTCAGCAATGTCCAAGTCTGTCGTCGCAATTGTGTGTATGGATCACCATAAAGTCCAGTGAACCTCCATGGCTGACCCACTGATGTCAAAACTTGAATCTTTACATCAATAAACCAAGGTGAATGATCCCTATAGTGAAGGTCAATATCATCCGTCCATAAAAGCATTAAACCACCAACATGAGTATCAAAACATTCACTCATTAAGCCCTTCTGAAACCCTAATTGAGATTTGATATAATCAAATCTCGATTGGCTACGACACTTAGTCTCTTGGAGGAACACAAGTCCCGACTTCTTGTTAAATACCAGGGATTAAGAGCATCAAATATTAGTGTTCGATCCAAATCCTCGCATGTCCCACGCGAGGATATCAACGTCACACATGGCTTGAAATGGATTAGCAACAAACCCTAGGTTGCAAGAGAGAAGAAAATGGATGATGGCGATTAGGAAAGAAGTGGCCAGAGGAAAATCGGAAACCAGAACAGTCATCGTTAACTATGCACACATAGCCTTAGCCTTTACGGCGTCGAAAACAAATCTTCGGCCTCTAAGTGGCAGAGCTCGTGAAATTCAAGGGAAGTCGCCTGCGACGCAAACCCTAGACTGATATTGTGGTAGAGAAACTTAGTCGTATATCACAACTATGTCTAGACCCGCTTGTACGTAAAGATTTGATGCTAGTTTTCATTCCTTCACTCACACGTGATTCTGATAATCCTTCAATATCCATATAATCGGAAAAGTTCAAAATACTTGGTACTTATATACAACCAGACACTTGTTCAATTTAAACATTTTATAATTTTTCAAAGAAAAATATCTTTTACAGGATGCAGAATTACTCTGAACCCTAAAGCGTAAGTACTCAGGTAGTTGGAGTTGAAGCTTGACGTCAAAGCATATTGAGAAACTGGAAGAAGCCTAAACTCTCTGGTGAATGAATTGAATACACAAATTTAGATTGCACCATCTTTATTACTATAAACACAAACTAATCCATTAGTATTGTGGTAAGATATTGAAATATTATAATGCGATGTCGTGACAAGAAAATTGGTCGGCGACATAGTCCCTACTTCCGGGTTGATTTGCACAGAGTGCAACACTGTGTTGGTGTCCCAATGGTAGGTGTCATTGTCACAATTGTTGAGGAAGAGGTTATTGGTGTTGTGCTTCTTGTGCATGTCCCAGTGAGTCCTCACAAACAATGGGTTGGGGAAGAGTAAAGATGACCAATATTTGCAAACGCACTTGAAACGCACCAAGCACTTAGATGGTAGCCGGCCCTCGGGAGGATCTGAAACCATATATGATCTCACTTGGGAGATTCGGAAGATCAATCTCATCATTCTTCATCTCTGAAGTCTTGTTTAGTAAAGATATAAACAAGAGGGGAAGTTGAATAACACCGTGGTTACGTTGGTACCGAAGACAAAAAACCCTCAGTATATTAGTGAATGGAGACCGATAGTATTTGTAACGTGATATATAAGATCGGTTCGAATGTGCTTGCCAATTGAATGAAGCCATTGCTACATCATCTGATTTCTCCCTACCAGAGCGCTTTTGTGCCAAACAGGCTTATATATGATAATTCATTACTGGCATTTGAAGTCTCACACTTTCTGAAAAAGAGGCGAAGGGGTAAGAAAGGATTTGGAGCACTCAAACTTGACATGAGAGCAAAGCTTACAATCGTGTGGAGTGGCCTTTTTTGTAAAGGAGGTAATGAGATGCATGGGTTTTAGTAATAAGTGGATCACCTGGGTGATCGCATGCGTGACCACAGTGTCATTTTCTTTTAATGTCAATGAAGTGTCTAGAGGCCATATTGTTCCCTCAAGAGGGTTGAGCCAAAGTGATGTCATATCTCCCTATTTGTTCCTATTGTGCGCGGAATTCCTTTCACGGCTCATACAAAATGCAGAGGCATGTGATCAATTACATGGTGTGAAGGTATGTATTAAAGCCCCATCGATCAGTCATCTATTTTTTGCTAACGATTCGTTCATATTTTTCAAAGTGGAGGAAGAAGAGTGTATTGTTCTTAGAGAAATTTTTGCGTTATATGAGGCAACATCTGGACAAAAAATAAACTTCCAAAAGTCTAAGATCTCTTTTAGCAAAAACGTTTCACTTCTGCAACAAGAACAATTGGCAGAATATATGGAGGTAATTGTCAAACATGATAGATATCTTGGCCTGCCTACGGAGGCAAGTTATTCAAAACATGATGCGTTCGGGTTTATTGTGGAAATGATCTAGAAGAAAGTAGATGGATGGAAGGAACAAATGCTTTCAGTGACGGGTAAGGAAGTGCTAATTAAGGCGGTGGTTCAATTAATACCAACTTATGTCATGAGCTGTTTTGAGCTCCCACAATACTTGTGTCAGGAGATGCACAAAGCTATGGCGCGGTTTTGGTGGGGGGATAGAGGGAGTGACAACAAGATTCATTGGCTTGCATAGGAGAGAATGTGTGTACCAAAGAAACGAGAGTTGAGATATAGAGATATGCAAAAATTGAATAAAACACTTCTTGCTAAGCAGGGTTCGCGTCTAATTCATAACCCTCAAGCCCTTGTTACCCAGGTGCTTAAAGCTAAATATTTTCGTGATTGTGACTTCATGAAGTCCGAGATGGAGGCTGCCGCTTCTTGTACTTGGAAAAGTATTTTAGTCGGTAGGGAACTTCTCAAGAAAGGTTTGAGGTATAAGGTGGGGAATGGATAAAAGATTAATTTATGGGAAGACCCTTGGTTACCGTTACCGCATTTATTTAGACCTTACTCAGCGGTGATGGAGGGTACAGAAGATACGGTGGTTGCAGACTTAATTGATGGAGAGGAACATGAGTGGATGTCACATATGATGGAGGAGTTATTTTGTCTACAGGAGGCGAATGTTATACTGATCGAGTATACCACTCAGCTATCAGTCAGACATGTTTGTGTGGCACTAGGACAAACATGGCAGGTACTGAAATTTACATAATAGCACTAATCATTAAACTTTAACACCGAATATCACATTTCACTACTAAAATTTGAAACATTAAATTTTTTTAACGCCGTTATTTATTAAAGATATTTTTGTTAATAAATTATTTTCTCGCTTCTCTATTTTAAAGGAGCTTTCTCTCCAATTTTGAGAGCTCTCTCTTTAACTTATCCGCCAATTTTGAGAATTTTCTTCCAATTTTTCACAATTTAATAAAAAGTTTCAAAGTTATTTCATGACATGTCAGAATAAAGTATTGTGTTTAAAGGGTCATTACATTCATAATGAAATTACATAGAGTACTTAGTAAAACACAATCCTTTATTTTGACATGTCATGAAATACTTTGAAATTTTTGATTGAATTGTGGGAAATTGGAGGAAAAATTCTCAAAATTAGAGGGAAAATATTGGCGGTAAAGTTAAAAAGAGAGTTCTCAAAATTGGAGGAAAAGCTCCTAAAAAAATAGAAATTAAAAAGAGAAACGGAAAAATACTTTATTGACAAAAAAATCCTAAATAATTAACGGTGTTAACAAGATTTAATGTTTCAAATTCTGTAATGACTAATGTGATATTCAGTGTCAAAATTCAGTAATTATTGTGATATTATACAAATTTTAATAACTAAAGTTTAAAATGTGTCAAACTTCAGTGACTATTTCAAATTTTTTATCTGCAAAAAATAATAATGCGGTGATAGTCCCCATCGAGTACTATTGGCTTGCAAGGGGAGGCGCAGTTGTGGTCAGCGGTTTGGAGAGCGAGGGTTCCCCAAAAGTGAGGTCTTTCATATGGGCGCCTATTGAAAGGTATCATTCCAACCAAGGCAGCTCTTGGGCGTAGAGTGCCTATGGAGGACCTGCGATGTTGTTTGTGTCGTGAGGGGGTGGAGGACACTACTCATTTGTTCAAAGACTGTCGGAGGGTCCAAGAAATTTGGAATAGCAATGTTATCCAGGTACGTAGTTCTTCATGTGCTCCCATGTTGGTGTGTGCTTTGGTGCGGACGGACAAGAGATATGTGGATATGTTTATGATGTTGTGGTGGAGTGTGTGGCATGAAGGAATAATGTGGTATAGAATGGTGGTGTATTTGTTCCACATAATTTCATCAGTTGGGTTAGTCAAACATTGTTGGACTACCATGCAACACATGTTAACAGTGGGAGAGTTAAGGTTCGGCGGGCTCAGAAATGGTGTTGTCCACCACGGGGTAGGCTCAAGATTAATGTGGATGGGGTTTTTCAATTGGAAAGTGGCTCGGTTGGAGTTGGTGTGGTGGTGCGTGACGAGGAGGGTAGTTTTGTGGCAGGGATGGCTCGACATATTCCTTTTGCGAGTTCAGCGGTGCACACCGGGGCAGAGGCATGTCGAGCGGCGTTGTTACTGAGCGGCGTTGTTACTGGCTATCTATCATGAGTGTCAGGGTGTGGAAATTGAGAGTGACTGTATGGAGGTGATTTATAGGATTCACTCGACGTTGGAGTATCTATCGGAGGTAGGTTGTATAATTAAGGATTGCAAACATTATATGTCTGCTATGCCTCTTGTTTTGGTGTTACACATTCCTCATGAAATAAATGATTTGGCCCATCGATCGGCTCGTCTTGTTAGTTATAATGGTATTAATGACTTGTATCTAGTAGAGGTACCTGCGATTATTTTAAGATGTTCTCTACGAGAATTTATATTTTATTGACCGAAATAAAGATTCAGTGTCCCCTCTTATTGTAGTTTTTCATCATCCAACTAATAAACTCATGGGGTCGCTCCCTCTCTCAAAAAAGAAGAAGAAGAAGATATAAACAAGAGAATTGCAGGGTTCGCTAGCTATTACATGTAGGGATCGTTTATTACACATGTACAGGATTAGCGTAGACCTCCTTAGCCATTAGAACTGTCCTAGACTAGTGTAGGATTCTTAGATGAGACTAACGTTAGTCCTATGTTTGTTGCTATGTTAAAATTCTCAAAATAGTGATGATCCATATTTGGTGCTGCATGGGATTAGAAACATGAAACTCATTTATTTTGGTTTGCAAAATTAAGTATATACTACAACATGCCCTTCTATATATATATATACTACAATATACCAAAATTCTATAGCATCCACTACAACCATAGATTAATTATTCCAAATTCATCAAAAGTGTAGTCATAGATGAAAAACCACTACAATGACCACTGAGTTCAGTAGCATTGCCTATAATTAACTATCACAAATTACAGCCACTTTAATGCATATATTTGAAGTTGGAAAATTGGAAAAAATCATTTAGAACACCAAGCAATCCATCTTCCTCAATGTTGGACCCCTTACAGGCTTACACCCTTCTAGCTACCTTAACTTGTTCAGTGTTTTTATTGATTCTCCATCGTCCATTTCTGCAGCTCAAACAAATAAATATTGGTACTTCCATTTGTATAGATCACTACAAGAAAAATGCACTTAGACCATGGAACCTTTAAAGTTCTGCGGTCTAAGTGTCACTTAGACGACATATAATGTATTCGTGGTTTAAGTGTCACTTAAACCACAGAAAAAGTGTTTCCGTCGTCTAAGTGACCACTTGGACAACGGACCGACACGCCGTAGTCCGAGTGGCCACTTGGACGACGGGTTCTTTCTCCGTCGTCCTTGTAAGAACTTGGACGATGAAAAAGTGCCCAATCCGTCCTCTAAGTGACAACTTAGACAACGGACCGACACTCCGTCGTCTAAATAAAACATTATATAATGTCCATGCCGAACTCTCTTCCTCTCCGCTCACTCGTCTCAACTTCATCTCCATGCATATATATGTCGACCGATCATTCAATTCTCTCTCTTGATCAATCAGACTCTCCGATCCTCACACGTACGTATATGGCGCATGCAAATTCTAGCTAGCTAGCACTATATCCGAGCATCAATTCGCCATATATCGGAGAATGTTAGGTACGTACGTGCGTAGTTAATTTTCCAACACCATTTAACGTTTATATATATAATTAATTGTACATTTGATTGATTGCATTGTTAATAATTAGTACGTTCTAATATATATTTATAATTAAGTTAGGTAATTGATTATATATATAAGTTAATTAATATTGACCAATACGTAGTACGTATATATATGCATGGATGTTTAAAAATTTGGTTAAAACATACATGTATGTTAGACATATTTTCGTAATTAATTGATGTAGATCGAGTACATATATTCACCAATAATTAATAAAGGTAATTATTGAAGGTAATTAATTAATAATTTAATTTAATATATTAAGGTAGTTGAAAATTTGTGTATATATATAATATTTTCATATATAATTATTAGCTTGAAAATCTGTATATATATATATAATAGTTGACTAATATGATAATTAATTATTAAAATTCGTAAAAGTATGGACAAGAGTTGGATGAAGTTGCGGAATAGAAGTGATGTCCGGTATATGAATGGAATTAGCGAATTTGTGAATTTTGCGATAGAACATGGTTAGGGAAAGAAGCGTTTCAGGTGTTCGTGCAAAAAATGTCTTAACTGTCAGTATGTGGAGGTTAATGTTATGGTGCAACACCTGTATGAAAATGGTATGATGTGGAGTTACACTACGTGGAGCGAGCATGGTGAAGCAGTAGACTTCAGCTCAGGGTACAGTTACCATGGTGCCTCATCTAGCGGCAGTGGTGTCGGCCCCCCTGCTTGGAACCCAATTGCAGTTTTGGTTCATGATGCGTTTCCGGGATTTAGTCATGGTAGACACCAACACTAAGATGGAGGTTACAATACCACTCATGAGCATGATGACACATTCTCTGTTGCTAGCTTGGCCACTGACACTAGTGAGATGGATAAATACAACAGGATGCTACTTGAAGCGCAGACCCCGGTGTATCCTGGATGTCGAGAGAATGTGTTGCAATATGTGATGGAGAAAATGAAGATAAAAGTGAAGCACAAAATGTTAGTCAGTGCTTTTGACGAAATTCATGAGTAAATATGTAAGTTGCTTCCTGATGATCACAATCTTCCTAAATCCCATTATAAGGTTAAAAAAAATCTTGAGCAGCCTCGGCCTAAAGTACAGGATAATTGACTCATGTCCGAATGATTGTGTGCTGTTTTACAAAGAATATAAAGATTTGGACTATTGTCCCGTATGTGGCCAGTGCAGATATGAGCTGAATATGAATAGTTTGAAAAAGAGAATTCCTGTGAAAGTTCTTTGATATTTTCCCTTGATTCCCAAATTGCAGCGCTTGTATATGTCTCTATACACAGCAGAGGTGATGCGATGGTACGTAGAAAAATGAATAGATGACGATGTCCTGAGACACGCCGCAGATGGGGAGGCTTTCAAACATTTCAATAGAGAATTTGGACACTTTACCGCAGAGGTTAGAAATGTTAGATTCAGACTATCTACAGACAGATTCAATCCTTGAGGTAGTAATAGCTCCGCCGTCAGCACTTGGTCAGTTATTGTGATGCCGTATAACTTGCCTCAGTGGATGTGCATGAACAAAGAATTTAATTTCCTTACTCTGCTAATTTCAGGTCCTAAATCTCCGGGGAAGTGCTTAGATGTCTACCTCAGACCTTTGATCGACGAGCTGAAACTGTTGTGGCAAAATGGAGTCTCAACTTATGACAAATTCACTGACACGATGTTCACGATGAGGGGCTACCGTAATGTGAACGATCAACGATTTTCCAGCGTATGAGATGTTGACAGCCTGCAGGAAGAAAGGATATAGTGGATGTCTTATATGTTTAGACGACGTGAACTCTAGTTGGCACGCGGGGAATGTGTGTTACTTGGGTCACCGTATATGGCTTTCTCACGACTACCCGTGGCGACAGGATGAACCTCATTTTGACGGAACGGTAGAGAACAATTCTAAACCCCGTAGTTGGTCGGGCAAAGAGATTTTAGAGAGGTTGAGCTATTTCGACTTTGGTGTGTTGACTAATAATGCAGATATAAAGAAATGCAATCCAATACTTCCACATGGTCAGCTATTAGCATCACAAGAGTATATTCTTTGAACTCCCTTACTGGTTAAAGTTGAAGCTGACGAACAACTTGGACGCGATGCACATAAAAAAGAATGTGTGCAACATCGTGGTGGGAAAAATTCTCGGTATTAAGTTCAAGACTAAAGATACTCCCAAAGCGCGCAAAGATATGGAATCTATGAATCTACGTCGTCCCTTGTGGTTGAGGAGGGATAGGAGAAGAGTGTACAACAAGATGTCAGCTACACCTTACACAGTGAAGCCGACACTTAGACGTTCTGTATTTCACTGGTTTAAGAGTGTTCGTTATCCGGCTACGTATGCAGCTACTATAATTGGAGCAGTGGACGAGCTGCAACACAAGTCTATTGGTCTAAAGACACATGACTATCACGTTATGCTGCAACGTCTGATTCCAATGACACACGACCATATTTGCCTCATGATGTCGTAGAACCAATAATGGCTTTGTGTAAATGGTGGCAGATGTTATGCGCCAGAGAATTAAAGAAGTCATATGTGGTGGAACTGCAACAACAAATTGTGCACATCATTTGCAAACTAGAGATGATTTTTCCCCCTGCTTTCTTTGACATCATGATTCATCTAATGATCCACCTGCCAGAGCAGGTGCTCATTTCTGGTCCGGTCTAGTACACTTGGATGTATTCTCAAGAAGGTATGTACAACTAATTAATTATTCAGGTTTTTCGATTCATAATTAGTTCCAATGGAGATTACTAGCTATATGTACTTATTCTTATTGTACAATGTGATGGTGAACGCTTACCCATGCCTGATGTTTGTACAGATCCAACTGAAGATGAGATTATTAATGAAATTAATGAGGTAGATGAAGAAGACGCGCAGGATGAGGACGAGGACTCATGTTATTCATCTGACAATGTTGAGTATGATCAGGAGGAGGAGCAATCGGATAACGAGGATGAGGATGATGACGATTATGACGAAGAGTATAATATAACGACGAGAAATATTTATTGGTGATTAATTATTGTAATTATTGTAATATATGATGCATGATCGATCGATCAATTAATTAATATATATTATGAGGAAGAGTACGTATGTACAACTATTAATTTTGTACTTAATTAATTTAATAATTAATTACATAGCGTGGTCAGTTCGACCGACGTAAATTAAAATTAATTAATTAATTCATCCGGAGGATCGGATCGATCGATAATTTGATCGATCGAATCACATTAATTAAGTTTCATGACTATTAAAACGGGGACGAAAAAATGACTTTTCGTAGTCCATACTAAGGTAATTAAACACAATACTAATTAATTATAACTATATATATAAACTCCTAAATCCTAAAAATAGTACTTAGATGACGCAAAATGGTCAATCCGTCGTCTAAGTATACCTCAAACCCTAAACCCTAAGGCCCCAACCCTAAATTAAGGGAATTTTTACTTGGACGACGCAAACGTGTGTTTGCGTCGTCTAAGTTAAGATTTCGTAATTTTATCTAAGACAACGACCATCTAGACCATGTCCCAATGCATATTCTTTTCGTCAAGATCATAGAGTAAACAATTCTTGGAGTGTAAGTTTCGACGGTTCCAAAATAGAAGTTACGAATTTTCGTGTATCCACGTTTCCGGTTTGTTAAAATTTCGGTTTTGCGGTTGACTGTGCCGATGAAACCCTTCACGAACTTACTATTTTCTGAAAATTATTATAATTTTATATTGTCTTATGGCGAATGTATCCAACAGTTGTTTTGTCCAAATTCAATTTCGTTAATATCGATATGCAATGAGCATATACTTAATAACACTTTAGTTATAAAGATTAGTAGATACTTAACAAGTTTAAATATGTAAGATTATTCATCGTCTCAAATTTAATTGTTTATATATACGAAGTGCTAATCGATATTTTATGACTATTTTATTCGAATGACAAATCGGCACCTTCCTTGCGAATTATTTTTAAAAATTAATTTTAAGTAAATTTAACTTGGACCACGGATATTAACCATCTCCATCATCCAGGTGACCACCTAGACAACGGAGATGTGTCTAGGTTGAAGAAGCATGGCAGTCCAATTACCACTACCTTATTTTTGGGAAAACGGTTCAAATTTGACTTAGACGACGGAGCCATACGTCTCCGACGTCTAAGTCAAATTTGAAATGCTTCTCAAAATTAAGGCGGTTAACTCCAACCCGCACAATTAATTGGGCGTCGGTTGAAAATTTTGAAACGGTTCACTTGGACGACGGAAACGCCCGTTTCCGTCATCCAAGTGCACTTAGACGATGAAAAATAGGGCTCCGCGGTCTAAGTGAAACTGTATATAAAGGAGGTTTGGCCGAGCCTTTTCCTCATCTCATTCTCAATCAAATCATCCCTCTCCTCTCTCTCTCAAAAATCCGGTCTCCTTACATTCAGGCAACTTTCCGGTGACTCCCTCCCTCCCTCCCTCCGGCGACTCATTTTTTAGGTAATTTTTTTAATTTTTAACATAATTATAATTTAATTAATAAATTAGTAAATTGGTAAATTAATTAATTAGTAAAAATAATATATTAGTAATAATTGGTAATAATAATAATTAATATTAGTTAGTAAATGCATGATAATTAATTATTGTAAAGGCATGGTAAATAATAATTAATTATAGTAATTAAATATTATTTTAATTAATATTATAATTGGTAATTTTTATTGCATATAATTTGTAAACATTGTTGTAATATTATAAATTTGTAGTATATGGTAAATTAGTGAATTATTAAAAATAATAAATTGGTAATTATGATATTTTTCTAGTAAATTGGTAGTCTTTGATTTAAATTTAGTACATAAGTTTGGTTTATTAAGTCACACTCTTTGGAATAGATGACGCTTCATTTCCTAGCTTATCTCCTTAACTCCTCGCGATGTGTGGATTTCATCACCGCACACCATAACCTAAGTGAAGTTATGGACACGAGGTTAATGGCGGAGTTTGCAAAGGACTTGAGGGAGTATAAATTTTCGAAAGATTGGCTGAATGTCGAATATGGTGTCTAGAAATGGGTTATGACTGGTGACAAGTTTTGGATTTAAGAAAGACTAACACCAATAGAGTATATACCATTGATTTGGTTAGCCTCGGGGTGTTTTGTCGAAATTAGTTCCGCCTCTCGTGTTATCTCTTTCCCTAATTGGCCTTGTTTTTCGATTGAACCAAGGCTGATTGATTGAAAATTTATACTTTATCGCGCGGGTCGCATGTCCATTGAACGACCTAAACACCAAGCTAGTGTACTCTCTTTAAATCTTAGGCGCACTCAATACTTATAAATAATTCTCGTAAATTTTTATATATAATTGTTATGGTAATAATATTTTAACAACTCCTAGGTTAAAATGGCCCCGTCGGGAAAGAAAAATGCTCAAAAGGAGGCCGAAGATGCTCTACTCCGATGCTTGGTAGAGCAAGTCAGTTGGGAGTTAGAGGAGGACAACGACGCGGCTCCTCCGGACCCTTCAGCTGGTCCTTTGACAGCGCCGACTGGGGAAATTCTCACTGCCCCAGTTATCCCGACCGGTGATGATGACGTCCATTCCGGTCCGATGTCCATGGCAGAAAGTGCTCAAGTGTCCTCGGTATCCTCTGAGTCTATCCTCTACAATGCGCGGCACAAGTTCAGGAGGGGCACGACAGACCCTCAACCCAAAAAGACTTGTGGTCTCGTAAAAGGCAAAAAATTCGAGAAATTGTTCAAGGTGACCGGGCAAAAGATCCAGTTACCGTACGACGAATCCACCGATGGCCCTACCACATCTTAGCTAGCTAGTCTCTCAGCACACAACATCAGGTCAATCCTTCGCAACAAGGTTCGTATGATTGCCCCTACTTGGAAGGAGTTGCCGGAAGAAGAGAAGGCGAAAGTGTTTAAAGAACTTTCGGTACGTAATACGTACAATTTTAAATTTATTTTCTAATAACCAATAAAAATCCTAATTTCATAATATATACGATTACATTTTTGTATTTATTTCTTATTGGAACAATATGAGGTGAATTCCACACCGGAGATGCTTAAGCACATCAACCAAACCGTTAACTACCATAATTGGAAGTACAAACTTCATAAGTATTATGACGATATCGGTCTCGTGCCTACCCCCGTAGAGCTGTGTAGGGATAGGGAAGATGAGTGGGAGTGGTTGTGTAACCACTTCCAAGGAGAAGAATATAAGGTGATTATTTTTTTATTTAAATTAAGAGAATTGAATTATTTTTATTTTAATTACTTATTAATTTTTTAATGATTATGTTGTCCAACATAAATTCTCCAACATCAACAAGACCAACCGGGGGAAGAAGGACAAAAATCATACCTCCGGCTCCAAGCAGATGATTCAAATAGCCAAGGAGTACAGAGATAAGAGCTTCAAACACCCTTATCTGGATGCTAGCATCAGCGCGTACGTGACGCGTAGGCTCGAGAATGAAGCGAGTAAATACAGCGTAAGTGCTATATATTTCTTTTTAATTAGCGTAGTTATTATTTAATTATTATTTATTAAATTATCGTACAAATTTATAATTATTTAATTTTTATTCTTTTTTCAGACGAGGTTGGTAGAACGAGCGCAACAGGAATTGACTAATAGGCAACTTGCACACCCAGATTTGCCGCCGGAAGACCTGCCTCCTCTATCAATGGAGAGCCAAATTGCAATCGCCGATGAGGTATACGGTCGTCGAGCTGGCAAGGAGGTTAGAGGGATGGGACGCAAGGTCCAGCGAGATTTGTCTTTCGACTCATCTACGGGATGTTCGGCCAGGAAAAGTACTCAGGCTGCGGCCGTCCAAGCAGCCTTTGAAGAGGCTCAACTCGCATGGGCGGAAAATCAATTTATGTGTCAGAGGCTTGATCAACAAGAAGCGCAGATAGCCCAACTCGTCGCCCTCATAAAAATCAGGCTCGATAACAGTGTCAACTTCCTCCGAACCCATACCCAGACGACGACGACACGGTTGGAGGTGGGGGACTCGGCGGCGCGTCTGCTCCTCCAGTATTTTAGTAGTTTGCATGTATTCTAACTATGTAGTTTATCATATTGTTTTGACCGATTCCAAACGATTTAATTTCATGTATGTACAAATTTTTATTATTTAAGTAATAATTTAGTATTTTAATTAATTTATAAATATTTAATTATTTAAATGAGAATTTAGTATTTTAATTAAATTATTAATATTTTACTTTAAATTAAAATTTTAATTAAAAAAATTAAATAATCACTTAGACTACGGAGACAATCATATGCGCAGTCTAAGTGTTCACTTAGACCACGCATCTGACTATCTTCGTAGTTTAAATGAACACTTAGACCGCGGACTTTTTTTGTGTGGTCTAAGTCAATTTCGTGGTCTAAATGATGACTTAGACCACGGAGAAAGTATTTTCCGTGGTCCAAGTGAGCACTTAGACTGCGAAAAAAGTCTGCGGTCTAAGTTTCACTTGGACCGCGCAATCCTCCAGTTCCATCGTCTAAATATCTGGACGACGGTACTTGGAGGACGTAATCTAGTCCACGAAAATGCTCACCTAGACGATAGAAACAATCCGTGGTGTAGGTAAATTTTTCTTGTAGTAGATACATATATAATGAGCTTAATCTTTTCACCATCTCATAATAACAACAACGTTGTAGAACTACAACAAAAACTGTATGCAAATTTATAAGTTGTGTAAATATATAATTGCAGACTATAATTATCGGAAGTACACAAAATGTGGAAGAGGACGATGTAGCTTCAATTTTGGAAGTACACACATTACAGTACACAAATTATGGAAGTAGCTTCAAATCTATAATCAGCATACATTATGAAACTTAGAACATTGAACCAAAATCACTGTATCTATTCTTCTCAATTCATACATCAACTTACTTATTCTAACAGCATACACTACGTTTTTTTTTTATCTCAATCAAATAAACACACACCAATTGAGACATCCTCTCAATGTATACAGGTAATACAGCCACACTACATTAACTCACTCCTATAATAAATCAACTAATGGCTTTAAAAGACTCGTACTAGGAAACAAATCACAATAATCATAACAGAGTAAAATTGGCATCCTTAATTTTACATTTCACACCCTATTTATTTCAATTTGTCCATGATGCCCTTTGATCACTCTTTTTTTTTTTTGGTAATACCCAAGTCTTCTACCTTCTCTTCACCTTTCGAACAACCGAACATTTGCCATGCCACTGTTTCACCTTCTGGTCTCTGCCTAACTGGTTACTGATGTTGGCGGACTCAATGCTGACTGTCTATTAGTTTAGAAAAGCTAAAAACCCTAGTATATATTATGAACTGAGTGTAAAATATCTTGTTTCTTTCCATCTTCTAGACAGTAGTCCACCTCATAGGAGATCAAAATAAGTAAGAAACAACCCACTGTTTCCACCTTCTGGGCGGTAGTCCGCCTCCTATGGGAGTTTTAATGAGTTCTTTTTTTTACGAGAAAAACAAAATGAAAGATTTGTAGTGAAAAACCATAGCTTTATTTATTCAAACTTACATATTGCAAATCTAGAGCCTCACTCTCTGGTAAACAGCTATAAGTTGTTTAGCCACTCATAGACATACTTACTTGAGGATGAAGAAGCTTGAACAGTTGCTTCGACTCTAAAACTCTCAAACTAAAAACTCTCAGGCTTTTTCTTCTCATATGGATTTCTTTGATTCTGATTTTCGATGCCTCTACACCAAGACTCTAAGCTCTTTATATAGAGAGCGGATTTCAAAGTAGAATTGAAACACAAACTAATAATAGTAACTCCACCAGTGGTAGTGCTTTGATGCAGACAGAGCATCTGTTTTCCTCTATTGTCTTCTTTTGGAAAGTAGATTCTTTGGGATAAGGATGTCTCCCACTCAAAGAGAAGAAGACAATACGATCTTGCTTGTATTTACAGGTTATCGTAATCTTCTGAGTTATCCTCAAGGTAGGGGTCTTCCTCTATTACCTTTCTTCTGGTCCCATTTTCTTCTATATCTGTATCTATATACATCTGGTAGCTTTTGTCTCTCTCGATCTTGTCGAGCCATTGAGTACATGCAAGGGAGGAATCTATTTCTCTCTGTTTCAGGGCTGTGAACAGATCACTTGAAACAGCTTCTAGATGGTCGTACGTAGTGACTATTATTTATCTCCTGATGCAAGAAACGTAATCTCTTGATCTTCTTTGATTACTTTCTTGATGTATTCTAATGCATAGCCTTCATCCATGGAATGCTTGAATTTGGGTTTCCATTATATCCGTCGCATGCTGGCTCAAGACACTGTCCCTGGATGATTTTGACGTAATGATATGGAGGAATGTATTTAGTTTCTCCGTTAGACTTCTGTACCCATTCTGGAGGTGTAGATCTGAATTTTAGTATGAGAATGCAGTTGCTCTTCCTGACATTCTTGACTGTATTGTAGATAATTGCTGGCAGTCCCATTAGATCTTCATTTGTCTTTGTCCATATATTATGAACAAATCCGTTCTCAAATAACCATAACTTGTGCTCTTGCGGATGTTCACTTTGAACATTAACCAAGTATCTTCCCAGGAAGGGTCTTGGGACAACAAAGAAGGTGTCGAGGAGATCTTCATCAGGTGTATGCTTGTCATTATGTCCATGGAACTTGAACCATTTTGCTTCTTTTAGCGCCTGTATAGGAACTTTAGCACTCTCTAGAGTTTTAATGTACAACGATGCTGGTTCATTGACCACGCTTGGTGGTTTCTTCTTCTGACTTAGTTCTACTGTCAAGGCGTCCATAGTCTCTACCATGAGTCTTTTGTCATTCTCTTGGAAAACAAACATCAAATTATCCAGCAATACCTTCTGGTGGGATGCCAGATTCTGGTCAATTTGGAAGACTGCTTCTCAAAAGGTGTTCAGCTGATATCTGAAGATGTTTACGAAACCTATAGGAAAATTTCTGCTTTTTGGCAAAGCAGCAGCCATTAACGATCTTGATTTGCCTTTATTGTCTGCCGTTTGAGATGGGCTAGCCAATCCTTTCCCCTGGGATTGATCAGTTAAATCTGGTCTTTTGGGACGCAGCAAAAAACTCTTGAGGATTTTTTCAACTGGTTCTTTTTGTTGGTTAGAATCTTTTCCTGGCTTTTTGCTTCTTGGGTTACGGCCTTCGTCGTCACTTCTATTATACATGGAAATTTTCGTGGTTAAAGCATCTAGGAGATAGTTCCTATTTTCTGCAATTAATTCTACATCATAATTATATTGGTTAAGAAATAATTTTCAATTAGCTAATCTTCCCCTATCTGCAGCTTTATCAAGTTTGAAGTTTTTGAAATTTTTCACTCTGGCACAATCTGTTCTCACGGTGAAGAGTTTTCCTAAAAAGGTGGGAGAATTCTCGATTGTCTTTTTGATGGCCAGAATTTCTTTTTCCCCTGTGGGATAATTCTTCTTTGTAGCATTGAACTTCCCACTACAGAATTTCAAAATATTCTCGGTGTTAGTACTTGGCTCATCATAAGGAGTACCCAAACTTCATCAAACATTTCTTCAGCATCGGGTACTCCTTATACCTTGCTTATCTTCTCGATGAGCATAAGGAATACCCAAACTTCCCACTTGCTGAAGATGGTTACCCATCGTCTGATATACCAACACTAGACGATTGTTTGTCGTCTGAATGTAGGCCATGCAAAGCTTTGGTGCGCATGCATGGATGCCACCCGTCGTATGTTATTATACCTGTCGTCCTTATGATTGGTATATGACAGTTGTTTTGGTGATTTACCTGTCGTCTGAATCAGACGACTGCTCGATAGATGACAGTCAAGTTGGTCTTCAGACGATTCTCCTGAACCGTCGTGTGAAGCCTTTTCTGTAGTGGTGCTAGCAGCCCATCGAAGATGATCCACCATCATGTTCTCAAGATTGGCTGCCTCATAGCCAACACCATTAGCGTCTCTTGGGATCCAATCCCACTGAATAGAAGCAAAAGCATGACTAGTTCTCCAAATTTCTCTAAGAACAGGAAACTGGCACCATCCTCTAGCATTCCTCTCATTTTGAAGAGCCTCTATTACTTCTTTTGAGTCTGATTCCAAGATGACATTATCCAACCCCAATTCCCTAGCACGCTGCACACCCAAAGATATTGCTGCTACTTCCCATACCATTGCAGAGTAGCACAAAACCTTCTTATAAGATCCTCCCACCACTACACCCTCCTTATCACGTATGATGACGCCAAGGCCAGAAATATTTGACTGGAGACCAACTACAGTCGAAATTGATCTTGTGAAAGCCCTCCAAAGGCGGTTGCCAATGGTTGTTACTCCTAATAGCTCTAGGAGTCCACATCCACCCATTAGCACAAACAAAGTCATTCATTTGAGAAACGGCCCTCTTCATAGTAGACATAGGATCAATCACATAGTTTTTTTAAAAAAAAATCACGTCTCCCTTTTCATATTCTCCAGCAGAAGAAAGAGAACATGCAAAAAACTCGCTCTAGGTCCACTTTCCTTATCCCAGACTTAATCACCCCTTCAAACCACTTACTTAGGCTAGGACTTCCTCTTTTTTAATTTTCAAACCCAATGGAGAAGCATGTCATACAACCTCAGTCCAAGGACACAAAAAGAACACGTGTTCCATCGACTTTTCCTCTATCCCACAAAAAGGAGGTGTTATCTTGAGTAGCCGAAAAGGAATACTCAAGATAACAAGGGCTAAGGAGGAGGCCGGTGCTACGTGGGTTAGTAAAGTTAGTACTTGTGAGCAACAAACGCAGTACTAACAGCTTAATGCCTCTTATTTAGTGCAATACCTGCCAATGCCGTATAACAAACGTCCCCTATACTGTATATACACACTCTTGAGTGTGATAACAGGATACCTTCATACTCCTTGCTCCACCAGGATTCCTTATTGATCAATGCATTAAAATTTATAATATTTATTTTCCCTATGTTTAATCTGAAAGAATATTCCACGCTGCTTAGCCCTAGACGGACTTTCTGATTGCTCTTGTACCTTCAGTTTCTTATTCCACAGAGGTCAAGAAGTCACATGCACATCTGGAATTTCCAATTAGCTAGCATAAATCTGTATCTTGTTGGTTTAAAAGTGGTGGACTGATAAATTCACCAAGCTGCTCCGTCCATCCTAGCTGATACTATCTATCTCTGATGCCAAATAGACTTGAATTACAATTAACACAAGCTAGAATGAACTTTTTCAACGATGAATCACTACTGGAGGAGGAAATCGGGGCGACGTATAAAGGTCGTCGCCTCGTATGAATTTTACGTCGCCTCGATTTCTTGTGACCAAAACGACGTCGCCTCGTCTTGTCGCTTCAGATTCATCACGCCACCATTGGGGCGACGTAGATACAATCTACGTCGTTTCGTTTCATTTCACGTGACGTAAATAATGTTACGTCGCTTCAATTGAAGCGACGTAGATTGATCACGTCGCTTGAACTTACGCGACGTAGATTGATCAATCTACGTCGCTTAATTTTATTTATTTTTAATTTATTTTTCTTTTTTTAATCCATTAAGGCGACGTACATTGATCAATATACGTCGCCTCAATTTATTTAATATTTATTTTATTTTATTTTTTAATAAATGAGGCGACGTACATTGATCAATGTATGTCGCCTAAATTTATTTAATATTTATTTTATTTTATTTTTTAATAAATGAGGCGACGTACATTGACCAATATACGTCGCCTCAATTTATTTAATATTTATTTTATTTTATTTTTTAATAAATGAGGCGACGTACATTGATCAATATACGTCGCCTAAATTGATTTAATATTTATTTTTTTTATTTTTTAATAAATGAGGCGACGTATATTGATCAATGTACGTCGCCTCATTTATTAAAATTTTTTATTTTTTTTATTTTTGTAATAAATGAGGCGACGTATATAGAACAATCTACGTCGCCTCATTTATTAAAAAATAAAAAAAAATAAAAAATAAATATTATTGTACCAAGTCACGACCTATCGCAATTTACAAACACAAAAACGCATTCAAATTGCAGATACGCATTCAACCAAAAAAACGCATTCAATCACAAATCAAAACGTTAAAAGTTTATACAAATCAATTTTACACAAATCAAGTTTATACAAATCCTATATACAGTTTACGAGCCGGGAGGTGGTGGAGGAGCTTGCGGTTGTTGACTCGCAGCCTGGAATGATCGCATCATGGCCTCCATTTCTTGCATCCTTTGGACGAGCGCACTCGCTTCCGCTATGGCCTTCTGCGCCACCTCGCTCGATCTGCGCGCCGCCTCTTTGGCTTCATCGATCTCCTTTTGCATTTGAATTTGGCGTTCCTGGTTTACCCGGGCCCCTCCTCTCGGTTTGGGGTCGCGTGTGAGAGCGCGCCCCACCCCTGTAACGTCGAACAAGAACAAATATTAGTAAACTATATCGTAAACCAAAATAAAGCAAAACGTAAATCGAGATATGCATCGACGGAATCGTTTTGGAGATTTATTACCTCTTATAGAGGTCCCGTGCCTTGAACCCACCTCTTCCTCTATGATATTTATTTGTGTATCAAGAGGAAGAGGCTGGGGTTGGGAAACCTCTTCGCCGTCAACTGGGCCCGCAGCACTATCTTGTTGCGACAAGACTTCATCGAGTCGACGCTTCACTGCCGCCTGCTCAATTAAAATAGATAAAATAAATAATATTACAATTTAGTAGACAAAAATAATTGAAATAACGTAACGTGAACCTATTTGAGCTTACCACTTTCTCAGCCGCATTCCTCTCCGGCTGGTATACGTTAATCCACGTCTGGACGGCAGGCGCTCTATGACCCTCCTTCTCCAACACCTCGCTTCGGTACGAGAGGGCGAGGGATCCCGAATGGTGGTTGAGCTGCTGCTCCTTGTTCTTGTTTCGGTTCCCTCGGTTCCGTTCGCACAATCGCTGTCACACACACACAAAAATCATTTTAAAATAAGAACAGATAAACATGCATATTGTTCGAATGTTGGCTACCAAAACTGTAGGTTCGTTTATGAAACTCACCAAGTAAGCAGGGTCTTCGAAGTGGGCTTTTAACCACGCCCATTGGTCTGCCCTCCCGAGAAACTCGGCCGGAGTCTCCTGGCTGACATGGAGATAATGTTGATGGCAATCGTACTTCCAATCCTTATAGATTGTTTGCGCCGTCCTATCAATGAAGTTCCACATCTCCACATCAGTCGCCGGGATGTCGTAGTTCGTCTAGCACAACACATTTAAATTCCGTTATGTAAAAATTATATTTACATTTACTACAAGTATGTAAGTAAGCTCGGAGTCCAGCAAGTATACCTCAAGACTCCGGCCGACGATATCGCGATGCAAATCGCTAAGTCCCAAGAAGCTAGATGCAAGCATTGGAACTTTTCCGCGGATGATGCTACCGATGTCTAGGCACATCAGACTCCGCATTTCCCTCGTCGCCGGCCCCGCATGCCTCGTAGAGTAAGCGACTTGTAGTCGCCTATTGTTGTTCATCCGGACGAGATACTCCGTCTTCGTCCCGACAACGACTCCGCGCTGTTCCGTCGTCGGGTCTCCGGTTGCCATGTCGACCATGTCGGGGAGTTTGGTCTTCTTGCACCGGATGCTGAGGGCGGGAGGGTGCTGTGACGCCGTAGTGGCGTCGCTGCTGTCATCCGGTCCTTGCGGAATCGCATCCTCAAGTGGAGGGGCGGGCGTTAACTGCGGAGCTTCTGCAATCGACGGGGTCGCCGATTGTCCCGTGGGGCAACCAGACCCGGAAGCCCCATCTCGGCTGAATGCTCGCCACCCCGCCTCCGCAGCTGCCGCCTCCACAGCTGCCGCTGCGGCCGCCGCTTCCGCTTCACGACGCTACATCAACGCTTTCCTCCTCTTGTATGCAGTATCTCCGGGAGCCATTCTATTAAAACTAAACTGTTATTTTTAATTAGATTGAAGATTTACTCATTTGTACTTCTATAATGCTATAGTTACCTAGGTTACGCATATTCTTGTTCAAGTATACTTATTGGTGCAGTTAACCAAATTCTGACCATGTCACTATGTCTAGTTTTTCTCCATATGAAAAAAAGAAGAAGCATGTAGATGACTAAGAACAAACTGATCGAACAATACATAAACATTCATGCTTATCATCACATATACCAAGTCGCTTTTTTTTTATTTTCGTTTGTTGGGTTAGATATCAAAAAGAGTATGAACCGAAGTACCATCACATATAGCTTATCATCACATATACCTTATCATCACAAAACACAACACACAAAACACATATAGCTTATCGCATTCGCACAGGAAGAATCACATTCATTTATCGCATAAAAGCAATCAATCCTCAAGACTCCTTATCATCACAACCGAAGGAATTGAATCCCTCGAACACAAAACACAATACACAACACACAAAACACATATAGCTTATCGCATTCGCACAAAGCATCATCACATTCACAAAACAACTAAACATGAACATTAAGAAACTAAACAATCAATATGAAATTAAAACACAGTATATCTTCCTCGTCGCAGCATACCTTCTCGAGTTGGCTCACTTGGTTTGCTTTAGCTACACGGACCGGGAATGCTTCTTCTTTCTGAAATCACAAGTATTGATAGATTAGTAATGAACCTGAATGTTTAAGCAACCTACACGAATTTAGGTTAAGAAATAAATTAGTACAACCACATTATCATACAACTTTCTCTCATTTGTTACTATAAAACTCAACACATTAGTACAAGTTCTTTTCGGATAAACCAGTTTTTAAAAAAAACACAACAATTAAAGACACAAACAGTTGCATCATGTCACTTGAATACAAGCATCCAAGACAATCTATCATCCATAATGTTGAATCACTAAATTGCCAATTTGGTAAAGCAACATAAAAGACTAAGCTGCACACACACACACAAATAGCCTTTCACCAAAGACTTAGTTGGCGATTCATATTCAACCAAACATAATCACAACATAGACAAATAAGCAGTTGCTATATACCTTGAAGTCCTGGGCAATCTCCCGAACAAGCCTCTGGAATGGCAGCTTCCTGATCAAGAGCTCAGTACTCTTCTGGTACTTACGGATTTCTCTGCACAACCACAAATCACAACCATTTTTGCAATTATAACAGTATAAAGTCATTAAAGAAAAGCAACAGAAACTTGCATTCAACTCGTAATACCAAGACATACAGAAGTTTGCATTCAACTCATAAGACTGATGTTCAATGTATACACATTCAACTGAACCCCGGCGCTAACAAGTTGCTCATAAACTTGCCACGCCATATCTACCCAATCAACCTTCACAAGCCCACTAAGAAGACTATTGCCAGCATTTATCCCTTGCTTGTAAGGGCCTTCAACACCTCAAAACCCTCTCTCAACTTCCTAGCTTGCACATAAGTCCTAACCAACAAGTCGAACACCAACGAAGTTGAGCCGCAACTGCTATAAGTAGAGACCAAAGACTCAACTACTTGGACATGCGAAACCCCACTCTTCCTAACCATCCTAAGCATCAAAGCTTGTGCATCCAAAGCCCTTCGGCCCCGGACCAAAATGTGATTCATTGCACTCAAAGACTGCGAGGAATTCTTGAAATTCGGGCAACTTAACATAACAGTCAGTAAACAGGAGCAATTAAACTTACCGAAGGGCAACAGTTCCAGGACCTGTGTAAAAGACTTAGTTGCAGACGAGGGGGTTATTCGAAATCGAGGGGGTTTACGATTCGGTGGAGGGGATTTGGTGGAGGGGAAATGGAAACGAGATTGATCGGGAAGGGAAATTGAAACGAGGTCCGAGTTGAGATTTGGGGAGGTTGATTTTGTGGAGGGAGATGAATTTGGTTTGGGGGTTAGGGATTTGGGGGCGACGGCGCGAGGAAGAAGAAGAAGTGAGAAGAAGAAAGCAATCTGTGATTCTGGAAATATAAAGGAAACGAGGCGACGTATATTGCATTCTACGTCGCTTGGTTTCATTTAATTAATCTACGCGACATATATTTCAATCTACGTCGCTTCATAATTTGTAATTTTTAATTTTTTTAATAAACGAGGCGACGTAAGAATCAATATACGTCGCTTGGATTAGTTTTTTAATTTTGTTTTTTTGAATTAATGAGGCGACGTAGATTGCTCAATCTACGTCGCTTCCTTCTATTTAATTGTTTATTTTGTTTTTTTTTGGAATAAATGAGGCGACATAGATTGATCAATCTACGTCGCTTCCTTCTATTTAATTTAGAATTTTTTTTTTGAATAAATGAGGCGACGTAGATTGATCAATCTACGTCGCTTCCTTGTATTTAATTTTTTATTTTGTTATTTTTTAATAAATGAAGTTTATAATTATAAAGTTAGTAATATTTGATCGTATACTGTGACGACCCGGACCAGAATCAGCAGTATGATCAGCTATATTCGTGAGCTACGGCGTAGTCGCAGAGTTGCGACAGTTGTTTTAATCGCCGAAGCTTCTTAACGACTAAATTATTGGCCGAGAATTTGAGTTGAGTCTCTTCTCGAGAGTCGTTCTATATGAGATTACGAGTTCGTGGGCGGTTCCGGATCGTTATTTGGACGACCGAGGAATTAGTTATGAATATTTGAAGTTCAGATTTAAATGGTGGGCTACTTAACGACTAAATTACCGGACGAGAATTTGGTTTCGGTTCCTTCACGGAAGTTGTTCAGAATTTAATTTCGAGTTTGTAGGAACTTTCGGAGCATAATTTTGAGTTACGAAGATTTAGTTGTGATTATTTCCGTTTGTTGATTATTTAGTCGATTTAATGTGTGTTACTTTGAAGGGTTGACTTTTTATCCGTTTGGCCGATGTGTTTGTCTTCGGGTGATTATTGTAGAGTACGTCGATACGAGTTTGTGGCCACGAGAATGATTGGAATCGGAATTACGACGAGAAAGTTATGGATATTCGAAGTTTGTCGAAATCAATTTGGGAAAGTTTCCATTTTTGGCATGTATATAAATAGAAGGTTTCCATTTTAGGAAGGGAGGACTATTCATTTCTGGTTGACCTTGTTGACTTTGGTTGACCGTGGTGGAGGAGAAGACGTGCGACGGTTCCACGGTGGCCATGAAGATTTCGGCCACTTCCGGGTTTGGCCCGTAGCTCTTTCTACTCGTTGTGATTCCCTCTTCACCTTCCCGGCCTCCTCTCACGGCGTGGGACGCCGGAGGAGGGAGAAATTCCGGCCAAAGTTTGAAGGTTTTGGAGGTTAATGGTGGTTTCCGATTCGGGCCGATTCGAGCTGAACTTTGGGGTGGGCTTTGTAGCCCTCATCACCATGATGCTTCCCTGTAAGTTTCATGTTTCAATTCGATGTATACATGGAGAATTTTGGGTTTGAAATTTATGAGACAATTCGGTTTTTCATGAAATTGAGCTAGATAGAGTGAGAATTGGCCTTAACCTATAACTGGAAAGTTGTTGGGCTCGTCGAGATCTTTGAAACCATGTATGCCATGTAATTTTCTGGGCAGATTGGAGTTTTCCGGCGACTGTGGCAGCGGCGACGGCGGTGGTGCCGCCGCCGGCGGCGGCGACTTTTCGCCCGGCATGGTTTTCGATGAATTGCATGTCATTTGACTCGAAATCGCGCCCCGATCGCAGTGGAGAGGTTCGTTTTTCGAATTGAGCGTCCGAACGTAAAGCGAGGTATTGTGGTATACTTATACGGATTTTCGACGATTCGTCGACTTTGGATTTCGTGTTTCCGAGAACGGTGGTTTCTCGTGGTTTGATTCGAATTGTCGGATTATGACTTTGAATATTGGACGTTGTGATTATTCAGGGGTTCGTGATCGTTTGTTTGGCGATGGACTTTCCGCCGGATCACGGGTTAACGCGATACGCGTTACGCCAGTCTGTGAGTGGACATTTCTTTTCACGGATTGTTTGCGAGTCTTTTATATGATTTATGAACTCGAGCATGCGTATTGAGATTTCGGATATATGAGCATGTGTTTTATGATTATACGATATACTTATACGAATATACGTATACGAGTATAAATACACTTATATGTTGATTCATGCATTGCATAGAACTGTTTATGATTTGGTTTACACAGAGTACAGTCGTGGTTACGTTGTTGTATCGATACACCTTGCCTCGTCGGCTGATCCCCGACGGAGGGCCGCCTGGAGGGGCGTTTCCCCAACCAGACCGGTGAGGGGCGTATCCCCGGATCCGAGGCCATTTCTGGCTAGAATCACGTGTGGGTCTGGGATCCCGTGATTCGGACTGTACTAGCACGGTGTGTGTCCATGAGTGACCCCGTGGGATTTTACTTGCATGCTCAGTACACTGGAGGAGTATGAGTTTTACCTCGTGTACTATGTTGTTTTTATTTACCTGGACTCGCATATGTTTTTATAACATATATATTAACTGGTGAAAGACATTTATTTTCGTCCACTCACTCTAACGTGTTTATTGTCTTTCACCTGGGCTTTTCGGTTTCCGTGCCCAGTTTGCAGTTCAGGCTCTGGTGTCGCACGTCGTGGTCGGAGGCATAGTGCTCGAGCTACTTTGTTTCATCCAGTAGGTTTATTGTTCTACCTACTGTGGTATGCGTATACGATTATGTATTAGATGTCGCTCTGAGCTTCCTATTGAATACGTTATACGATTTTACACTGGATTTCAGTAAAGTGCATATATATTTACTACTTTACTTTACTGTTGATATATTGAGAAATCCGGATGGGATTGGTGCCCACGGTTTGCTTTTTGTGGCATAGGATGAAGTGTATTTTCCGCGTGCAGGTAATGGTAATTCCACGCTAGTAACGAAACTCTGCCCAAATTTTGAAAATTTTTTGTTGGTTCATGTTTTCGAAGGGGTTTGATTCCGATTTAGGGAGCTAAATCGGGGTTGGGTCCTTTCAGTTTGGTATCAGAGCATTAGGTTATAGGTTCTGTAGACTTCTGTAGTCGTGTTTACTAAGGATATTTGAGAATGTACAGCATGTCTGGAATGGTGACCCGACCGGCCGGCGGATAATCATCAAATTCCGGGTGTTGTATGCTTTCAAATATTTGAAGTTCCATGATTACGTTCCACTTGTTGTGAACGATATTGTATTCATTAGGATGCCTCCTGACGTGCTTTCCGTGTCGTTTCGGTTGTGGATCCTGTTGAGGATCATTCAACGCGTGAATTACCAGAGAACAGTGAATTCGAATGAGTATTCAGAGTTCAGAGATTTGTGTGGCACGGTTTGCCTGGGGATGTGTATACGGGCGTCTATATGTTGCCTCAGAGCTGAGAATTTTGGCAGTGATGTTTGCCTGATTCAGATTGTTGTGTTTGGTGGGCTGTTATTGTGTGAGTTCCGGTTACGACTCCATGGCCTACATTCAGAGTGTTGTGTATACGAGGGAGCTATGCACGAGGTTCGAGATGAGTTTGAACCTGAGTATCAGAGAGAGAGTCTGATTGATGTGCCTCGAGACAACCATGAGGAGCTTAGTGTGCTGCACTCAGTGGCGAGGCTATTGCGAAGGAATGTTGTATGTGGTTTTCGATGCGATGGTTTGAGGAAAGTGGACTTAATCGAGATGTTGTGATGAGGTTGAGTTCCGACACCTTGGGATCAGTGACTTCATCAGGTTATGGTCTCTTCGATATTGTTGAGGGCCTTCAGATCAGGATCCGTTTGACGATGGCGGAGATCACAGTGTAGCGGACTTGCTCCTGTGGGATGAGTTTGGGCGATCATTGGTGATCCTTTCACGCAGCAGGTGTCGCTGTGACTGGTGTTCGTGGTACACTTTCAGTTGCTGTTTCGGTGGCCAGGAGGGTCACGTTACGAGGAAGCACCCTCAGTCAGCTGTTGTAGCAGTTCGGTAGCTTAGAGTTCACGAGGAGATCCTCCTGTTGTTCCTGCAGTCTGATCAATGTACCTTTTTGACGAGTTATTCAGCAAGTCGTAATTGACGTGGGCGACTAGTTGGGCATGTTGGAGTTCGTGCCATGACCTTGTTTGAGGACAGATTTTTCTCCGAGGTTACTGTTGCTTGATGTCCATGGCGATTGTACCTGCATCTCCACTTCCGAGGTCTTGGAGAGTGTTGTATCCATCCGGAGGTTGCGAGATCCTTGTTGGAGGATATGGGTTAGCCGCGGATCTGTTATAGCTGGATATTGCGGTTTCAGTATGTTTGTGAGTCTGACGATGCATTTGGCCGTGTTCGAGTACCTCGAGAAGGAGGTTGTGTTTCGACGACCAGATTTTCCCGAGATGCTGTTTCGCGGTGATGGTTGAGTGGATGATGGAGACTGGTTATGTTGTTGCTTGGCTCATATTGTGGATACTACGGTTGCAGTGCCGACGTTGGTGACATTGAGGTGGTTCCTGAGTTTCCAGGTGTGTTTTGGAGGTGTTACCAGGTGTTCCTCTAGTTCGGGAGATCGACTACACTATTGAGCTTGTACCGGGCGCTGGACTCATTTTACCGGCATCTTGTCGTTCGGAGCCAGCGGAGCTGATGGAGCTACAGTTTCGACTCCAGGAGTTGCTGGAGGAGATTTCAGGAGATTTTATGCGACCCAGCGTACCTGCGTGGTGTGTTTTTGCATGGTGTGTACGGACGTTGGATGATTTGATGAGGTGGTGCATTGACTATCTGTAGCTCGATTTGGTCCAGAGGAGAGTGAGTATCCTCCGTTTCGGATTGACGAGTGGTATGGTCAGCTTGTGAGAGCTTCAGTCTTTTCAAGGATTGATTTCGGATCCGGATACCATCAGTGGAGGTTTGATGAGTCAGATGTGGCTATGTTGGCTTTCGGATCTCGGTGCGGACATCATGAGTTCTTGGTCACGCTGTTGGGTTGACCAATGCCCCGTAGATTGTGTGGACTTGATGGACCATGTGTTCAGACAGTTTCTGGACGAGTTGCGACCATGTTCGTCGGCAACTTTCTGATGTACTCAAGGAGTGAGGACCAGTACCTGAAATAGTTGCAAGCGATGTTGCGGATTTTGCGAGACGATTAGCTGTTTATAAGTTCAGCCAGTGTGAGTTTTGGCCGATTAGTGTAACGATTTTGGCTGTGTGATGCTAGCCGAGGGAGTTGGCGTGGATCCTGACCAGTTAGAAGCCGTGTTGATTTGGGGTTTGCTCTACCATTGTACCAGAGATTCGGAGTTTCTCTTGGGTTTGGCAGGCTATTACTGACGGCTTGTGCAGGATTTTCCCGGATTTCCACTTCACTTTTTCCGGATTGACAAAGAAGGCGTCAAGTTCGAGTGGTTCGATGCACGCGAGGAGAGTTGCTTACTCCTGCAGGTTGGTGACCGTTACTGCGGTTTTGACCTTACCCGACGACCGCGACGTGTTTGTGGGTTATGTCGATGCATCGAGATTTGGTTGGGTTATGCTTTGATGTTGTGTAGCAGAGCGGTGTCTCATGGTTACGGACAGTGGAAACCTTATGAGGCTACGTATCCAGAGTTTGATTTGGGTGTAGCTGTATTTGTGTTAGTATCAGAGAGTTTGAGACACTATAGCTATGACGTGCAGCGCAGTGTAGGATGTACACTGGTCATTTGAGTTTCATCCATTTGCATTTTCGGCCAGATTTGGGCTTGAGGCAGTGTAGATGGAGGGAGTCGACTATTGACTATGGCTGCACAATTGAATTTGCTCGAGAAAGGCTAGAGGTTGTACTTTGACCATCTGTTTGGGATGATGTTGATGCTGATGCATTCAGTTGAGAGTCAGGAGTTTCAGTGTTGCATGTGTGTACGTGTGGCTTGAGTTTTCGTGTTAGCCGAGTTATGGGCTACGAGAGCTGAGTTTAAGTATGATGGTGTTGAGGCTCGTGGTTTTGCGCGCATTTGACGCTAGTGGTACCGAGATGTGTCTGATATTTCGAGTTACTACTCGTGATGCAACATGAAGAACGATATAGCAGCTTGTGCGAGCGCAGCTTGTGTGTGCTGATGCCACATTCGTCGACTGGCGATGGCTAGGAGGCAGAGACTTGCCGAGATGTGTTAGCCATTTGAGATTTCCGGTTAGACGTGACGGTTGCTGCTGTGATTGTGTGTGTATGTGTACAGTTTGGTTGTGATACCAGTTGTCAGGCCTTTGTGGATCATTTGACGAACTCAGTACAGTTCCTTGTACTTTCGGAGATGATTCCAGTGGTTGGCTGGCATAGTTGTGTTTGACGGAGATTGGCCATCTACGTGGTGTACCTGTGTCCCAGTTCGCCGATCGAAGTAATCAGCTACGACTAAGTGTTGGTGAGCTTTGCAGCGAGCATTGGAGACCAAATTACGAGCTAGTACCGGTTCTTATCCTCAGATTGGCGAGCGATCTTCGAGGATTATTCAGGCCTTGGAGGGCATGTTGTGGACCTCGGTATTACAGTACCGGTTTGTTGACTACTATGATTTTGAGGTTGTTTGATGTTGATTTGAGGAATGTTGTTGTACTCCACTGTGTTGGAGTGAGTTTGGTTGAGTTTGGGTTGACGTTTGATTCTGATTTTGTGGAATGTGTTACCACAGACTGTCAGGTTAGCGGAAATGGGCTGATTATTGCTCAAGTTCGACTTTTGGGCTATGTTGATATGAGTGTGTGAGTTATGTTGTTGTGTGTACACTGAGTTGTGATTTGCCTTTTTGATCCGTTTGTGGTCATATGCGAGTTTGTGTTTTGGCTCGTATAGTTCGGCATCGCCTATAGTGTTGGCTGTTATGTGTGTTGTGTTGTGTTCCGTGTTGTGGAACTGTGTTTCAGGTTTGCTACGTGTTGTGTACCCTATCTGTTCCTTATGCAGGAACACTTGGCGATTGTGTGAGCCAGTTCGGATTTGAGATGTGAGGGTATAGGGATTCCAGCACGGAATTGTCTCCTATTGTGGAGTTTATGATCAGAGTTGTTCAGTTGAAATTGCAGTTGGTGAGTTGAGCAGTATGCAGAGGCAGTGCTTCTACCTTGTAGTCGGCAGACTCAGAAATTTCGAGGTCGAAATTTTTCTAAGGGGGGTGGATTTGTGACGACCCGGACCAGAATCAGCAGTATGATCAGCTATATTCGTGAGCTACGGCGTAGTCGCAGAGTTGCGACAGTTGTTTTAATCGCCGAAGCTTCTTAACGACTAAATTATTGGCCGAGAATTTGAGTTGAGTCTCTTCTCGAGAGTCGTTCTATATGAGATTACGAGTTCGTGGGCGGTTCCGGATCGTTATTTGGACGACCGAGGAATTAGTTATGAATATTTGAAGTTCAGATTTAAATGGTGGGCTACTTAACGACTAAATTACCGGACGAGAATTTGGTTTCGGTTCCTTCACGGAAGTTGTTCAGAATTTAATTTCGAGTTTGTAGGAACTTTCGGAGCATAATTTTGAGTTACGAAGATTTAGTTGTGATTATTTCCGTTTGTTGATTATTTAGTCGATTTAATGTGTGTTACTTTGAAGGGTTGACTTTTTATCCGTTTGGCCGATGTGTTTGTCTTCGGGTGATTATTGTAGAGTACGTCGATACGAGTTTGTGGCCATGAGAATGATTGGAATCGGAATTACGACGAGAAAGTTATGGATATTCGAAGTTTGTCGAAATCAATTTGGGAAAGTTTCCATTTTTGGCATGTATATAAATAGAAGGTTTCCATTTTAGGAAGGGAGGACTATTCATTTCTGGTTGACCTTGTTGACTTTGGTTGACCGTGGTGGAGGAGAAGACGTGCGACGGTTCCACGGTGGCCATGAAGATTTCGGCCACTTCCGGGTTTGGCCCGTAGCTCTTTCTACTCGTTGTGATTCCCTCTTCACCTTCCCGGCCTCCTCTCACGGCGTGGGACGCCGGAGGAGGGAGAAATTCCGGCCAAAGTTTGAAGGTTTTGGAGGTTAATGGTGGTTTCCGATTCGGGCCGATTCGAGCTGAACTTTGGGGTGGGCTTTGTAGCCCTCATCACCATGATGCTTCCCTGTAAGTTTCGTGTTTCAATTCGATGTATACATGGAGAATTTTGGGTTTGAAATTTATGAGACAATTCGGTTTTTCATGAAATTGAGCTAGATAGAGTGAGAATTGGCCTTAACCTATAACTGGAAAGTTGTTGGGCTCGTCGAGATCTTTGAAACCATGTATTCCATGTAATTTTCTGGGCAGATTGGAGTTTTCCGGCGACTGTGGCAGCGGCGACGGCGGTGGTGCCGCCGCCGGCGGCGGCGACTTTTCGCCCGGCATGGTTTTCGATGAATTGCATGTCATTTGACTCGAAATCGCGCCCCGATCGCAGTGGAGAGGTTCGTTTTTCGAATTGAGCGTCCGAACGTAAAGCGAGGTATTGTGGTATACTTATACGGATTTTCGACGATTCGTCGACTTTGGATTTCGTGTTTCCGAGAACGGTGGTTTCTCGTGGTTTGATTCGAATTGTCGGATTATGACTTTGAATATTAGACGTTGTGATTATTCAGGGGTTCGTGATCGTTTGTTTGGCGATGGACTTTCCGCCGGATCACGGGTTAACGCGATACGCGTTACGCCAGTCTGTGAGTGGACATTTCTTTTCACGGATTGTTTGCGAGTCTTTTATATGATTTATGAACTCGAGCATGCGTATTGAGATTTCGGATATATGAGCATGTGTTTTATGATTATACGATATACTTATACGAATATACGTATACGAGTATAAATACACTTATATGTTGATTCATGCATTGCATAGAACTGTTTATGATTTGGTTTACACAGAGTACAGTCGTGGTTACGTTGTTGTATCGATACACCTTGCCTCGTCGACTGATCCCCGACGGAGGGCCGCCTGGAGGGGCGTTTCCCCAACCAGACCGGTGAGGGGCGTATCCCCGGATCCGAGGCCATTTCTGGCTAGAATCACGTGTGGGTCTGGGATCCCGTGATTCGGACTGTACTAGCACGGTGTGTGTCCATGAGTGACCCCGTGGGATTTTACTTGCATGCTCAGTACACTGGAGGAGTATGAGTTTTACCTCGTGTACTATGTTGTTTTTATTTACCTGGACTCGCATATGTTTTTATAACATATATATTAACTGGTGAAAGACATTTATTTTCGTCCACTCACTCTAACGTGTTTATTGTCTTTCACCTGGGCTTTTCGGTTTCCGTGCCCAGTTTGCAGTTCAGGCTCTGGTGTCGCACGTCGTGGTCGGAGGCATAGTGCTCGAGCTACTTTGTTTCATCCAGTAGGTTTATTGTTCTACCTACTGTGGTATGCGTATACGATTATGTATTAGATGTCGCTCTGAGCTTCCTATTGAATACGTTATACGATTTTACACTGGATTTCAGTAAAGTGCATATATATTTACTACTTTACTTTACTGTTGATATATTGAGAAATCCGGATGGGATTGGTGCCCACGGTTTGCTTTTTGTGGCATAGGATGAAGTGTATTTTCCGCGTGCAGGTAATGGTAATTCCACGCTAGTAACGAAACTCTGCCCAAATTTTGAAAATTTTTTGTTGGTTCATGTTTTCGAAGGGGTTTGATTCCGATTTAGGGAGCTAAATCGGGGTTGGGTCCTTTCATATACATACATTATGCTTTAAAGAAAATACGAATTTAGGTTTCAAGCATGTAATAATATTAGTTTAGTCCTCCTCTTCGTCCTCGTCCTCGTCCTCGTCCTCCTCCTCCTCGTCATCGTCTTCGTCCTCGTCCTCGTCCTCGTCCTCCTCCTCCTCCTCTTCGTCCTCGTCCTCGTCCTCGTCCTCGTCCTCCTCCTCGTCTCCTTCTTCGTCCAAAAGTAGTTGAAAATCTGGGTAAAATTGTATCACCGTGGGAGTGTCCTCTTGGTAAGGCTCGAAGATATGATCTCCTGTACGCGATATGTTTTCATCTATGGCCAGAACTTCGGCGTTGTAGACATTGCGGTGCGACATTTCTTGTACTACCTTCCAAGTACCACCAGCCTTTGTATCGTCTATGTAGAATACCTGTTTTGCTTTGGTTGCAATTATGAAGGGTGAATCCTCATAGTAACTGTTGTTTGTATTCACTGATATCAGTCCATGATCTTTTATAAGGGTGTCAAGATCTTCAGGGTCCTCGGAGTTGTGCCATGTGCACTTAAACAACACCACTGGCATACGGCCTGCATATAATACTTCGACCACGTAGTTAACATGGCCGTAGAACTTGGATGAACCCATGTCTATCATGACACCGCTGTTTTGAGTCACGGTTCTTTGATCTCTATCAAACGATGTGAACTTGACACCGTTCACATAACACGACTTATAAACCCGACATTGCTGAGGTCCTTGAGCTAATGACTTTATTCCTGCAACCAAGCTCGGGTCCGAGTTTTTTTCTTTAAGGGACACCTGAGAGATAAGTGTTAAGAGGAGTTAAAGATAAGTGTTATAAACCCTCAAAGAACCTTACAAGAATTAATAGAACCAAAGTACCCATGTTAAGAACCATCGAAGAAAACTCCTCCTCCGCTGCCGCTCGTCGAAATCTTCACCATTTTTAGACTCGAACCTTCTGAGATGTTCTTCTAGGTAAGGTTTGACTTCGTCTGTTTCCACCAAGACTTGCCAGTGAGCCTCAGCAGTCTCTGACTCAGTCAACCTGAACTGGCGACGAGTCTCGATAATATCTGGTCTTACTAAGAGTGAAACACAGCTGACATTCCACCCAGATATGGAAGTGTCGATATCTTCGTTGTCCATCCGTCTGAGATAAGCCTTACAATACGTCACCGACTCATGTACGAGGTACTGTTCAGCAATACTACCTTCCGGGTAACGTGTATTCCTCATTGACTTTTTATATTTTCCTAATTGCCTGCAAAAACACAGCTTTAAAGATTAGTAAAATATTTTCCTAATATTAGCAATAACCAAAAATTTTACCTTTCAATTGGATACATCCATGTATAGTGTACTGGACCTGTAAGGAATACTTGTTCGGGCAGATGAACCATGAGATGGACCATAGATGTAAAAAAATGTGGAGGAAATATGAGCTCCAAATTGCAGAGAATCATCACTATCTCAGTTTCCATGTCACGCACAACCTCCTTCTTAAGCTCCCTACTGCATAGTTGACGAAACCAATTTGACAGTGCTATCAATGGCTTGACAACGTTTTCTGGCAGGAACCCTCTTACAACCACAGGAAGAAGACGTTGAAGCAAGACATGACAATCATGCGTCTTCAATCCATAAAACTGTGACTGGGAACTTATTTTCACCTTACTTCTCAAACTACCTGCATAACCAAGAGGATACTTAACATCCCTGAACCACTGGAACACATCTTCTAGATCATCCTTTTTAACTAAAAAGGGTGCATGAGGAACTTTCCCCGTAGCCAAGTCACCCGCTCTTTGCCACTGGTTTTTTCGCACATTCCTCTTCTTCAAAGCAGCGCGAGCTTTTGGACCATCCTTAGACTTCGATTCAATCGAAAAAA
The DNA here is from genome assembly GCA_946800695.1 of Geum urbanum. Classification (NCBI taxonomy): domain Eukaryota; kingdom Viridiplantae; phylum Streptophyta; class Magnoliopsida; order Rosales; family Rosaceae; genus Geum; species Geum urbanum. Next base: position 5,252,486 of record OX327013.1, on the reverse strand, counting down.
TGGTTCCAAGGATGTTGTCACACACATTTTTTTCAATGTGCATGACATCTAGGCAATGTCTGATCTTCAATGATGACCAATACGGCAGCTTCCAAAATATGCTTTCGTGAGTCCAACACTGTCTGTTATTCGGATTGTACGGCACCTTCAAGTCTTCATGTTGGCTAAGAATAGGATAAACGTTTGACCTAACGTCCTCCAAAATTTCATCTCCACTCTTACGATAAGGTTTTCTGCCAAACTCCTCCTTCCCGTTAAATGCCTTGCTCAATCTCCAAGGGTGATCCTGGTGGAGCCATTTTCGATGACCTTCATAAACTATCCTCCCACATATATGCTCTGAAGTTAGCTCATCTAGACAGATTGGACATACCTTGTACCCTTTCACAGTTGACCCTGCAAGCATCCCTAAACCTGGAAAGTCGCTATTAGTCCACATTACCGCTGCCTTCATCAAGAATACCTCATTGTCTACTCGATCAAAAGTATGGACTCCAACGACCCATAAATGTATTAGCTCCTCGATCATCGGCTCAATGAGTACACTAAGGCACTTTCCGGGAGATTTAGGGCCTGGAATCAACACTGATAACATGTTATATTCCTTCTTCATGCACATTGATGGTGGTAGATTGTACGGCATCACAACAACGGGCCATGTACTATGCAAAGTTCCCATTGTTCCGAATGGATTGAAACCGTCTGTTGCTACTCCAAGGCGCACATTCCTGCAGTCCCGTGCCAAACCTGGAAAAGTTCTGTCAAAATGTTGAAACGCTTCTGAGTCAGCTGGGTGGCTGAGGCTACCAGCCACGCATATCCGCTCCCCCAAACAACCGCATATGCTTGGCAGTGTGTGGGGACATAAACAAGCGCTTCAACCTTGGTGTTAGAGGGAAGTTACGAATTATTTTTTTGGGAATATCATCCGTATTTGGCTTATATCTTTCAGAATAACACACTGGACAAATCCTCTCGTTTACGAGCGCCCCCCTGAACAACACACAGTTAAACTCACACGCATGAATTCTTTCGTAACCCAGTGAAAGATCACTCAAGATTTTTTTTATTCTCGAGTATGAACAGGGGAATGTGTGCCCTTTAGGAAGAAGTTTATTAATGTAAATACATAAAGAGTCAACACTTGTGTCCGACCATCCATTTTCATTTTTCATTTCCATTGCATCTAATATGGCACTCAAAACAGTTTCCTCACTGCCTTCATATAATGGGGTCTGTGACTCCTTCAATAATCTATCGTACTTTTCATAATCATCGTCTACCATGTCATTGAAGTTCATGCCCGAATTATCTTCCACAAATTGTTGGGGTGCATCTGCATGGTATCCAGGATAATAGGGATATGCATCATGTAGAATCTCCAACTGCGGGGTCACTGAAGGACCGGCACCACTAGAAGGACCGACTCTGTCTTGAAGCCACTGTCTTCGTTGACTGAGCATTGCCGGTTCACCAGAAACTTCCCCGTGAAGGTGCCAGACTGTATAAGTAGGACTCATACCACTGTGTGATAAGTGATGATACATGACATCCATAGTAACCTTGAACGGACCGTTCTTACAACGTTTGCACGGGCAGAAGTAATAATCGGCTCCGTTACTATGTAGCCGGGCAAAATTCATGAACTCGAATATGCCGTTGATGTACCTTGGATCAGCACGATGATATGTCATCCAAGTTTTGTCTGGGAGTCCGTCCATGTTTCCTGTCAACATAAACAATCAATATGAACAAAGTTACCACGCCACAGTTGCGATTCAACCAAAACCCCACACTTCTTCGCCTTATGCCTCCGGGTTGGGTCCTATCCCCTTCAGGGGAACACGACATTTGTCAAGGCTTTTGCACCCATGCGTTTCAGCTCCAGTTTAGGGAAATTTCGGCAGCATCTCCCTACAGTTCCCCGAGTGCACATATATCTAAACAACCTAATTTGCACTCGGGGAACATTTAAAGGAGACACTGTCGAAACCATATCCCAAAACTGAAACTGAAATCACACGAATAGCAAAAGGATCAACAAAGTCATGTTCACCTAAAGTGTCCAAAAATGGGACAATTCGAGAATCAACAACTCAACTCGATCAACTAGATGAGTTGTTGATTCTCAAACGGGAGTTCTAAGTTGATAAACACCACAATTATATATAGCCATACGCTCGATTTCATGATTAACACTAATAACACTACTAATTAAGGCTCGAATACACCTAATCTACACTAATCATCAATTAATTTCACTAAATTTAACCAAATTTCAAACATTAATCATGAACCCATAACATGATTTATCACAATTCAATGCTTAACACACTAAAACTACAACATAACACCAAATTCAATTCAACTTCAAACATTTCACCAAAACTTCAATTTCACTTCTAATCATCAATAAATTTCACTAAACTTAACCAAATTTCAAACATTATTCATGAACCCATAACACAATTCAATGATTCAAACACTAAAACTACAACATAACACCAAATTCAATTCAACTTCAAACATTTCACCAAAACTTCAATTTCACTTCTAATTTAACATATTATGGTCATAAAGAGGGTTAAAGAGATACAAATCAAACTAACCTTACTCAAGAATCAAATCAATGGCAAGAACAACCTTCTTTCTCAATTTCCTCTAATTTCTCCCCAAAATCGCCCAAAACAGCTGCAGAACGAAATGAAACTGTTTTTCTAAACTTCTCACTTTATGAACGGGTTGACTTTAAGAAGAAGAGTAGATCCAGATTTAAAAAAAACGAGGCGACGTAGATTGATCAATCTACGTCGCCTCGTTTTCTTTCGAAGTGACCAAACTAATCTACGTCGCTTCGATTCAAAACGAGGCGACGTAGATTGAGCAATCTACGTCGCCTCGTTTTGAATCGAAGCGACGTAGATTAGTTTGGTCACTTCGAAAGAAAAACTAGTCGCCTCAGTTTTTTGAAGCGACATACTTCAATATACGTCGCCTCAATGTTTTGAAGCGACGTACTTTTTATCAAAGGAATTTTACGTCGCCTCGTTGAAAATCGGAGCGACGTAGAAATGTAACTACGTCGCCCCGATTCCTTCTTCCAGTAGTGAATAGGCTGAATGGTAATTTGAATTCAAATTATAATCCAGTTGGTTAAAAAAAACAATTCTAACTGTCTCATATACCGAGTGCTAAACAAACCACATCATACAATCATAACAACAAAATCACAAAGGACACGTCAGTTTCGTTAAAAGCTTTATTTGAGGAAGAAAAATTGCAAGTCTAAAAGGTCTAAAACTTGGCTGTTATTTCCAGTACTTCTTCATATGTGATACAAATAAGAGCCCTGCATGCTGGCTGCTGCAACTGTTATATATACACCAACAAAGTTAAAAACATATATGATCTTGGTGGATTCGGCAAGCTATATGTTACAGGACTATAAACTCTCCGTACATATTAAGCCGGAAAAGATTCCAGCTTTGCTGAGATTGTTTCGACTAATGTTTGAACCCTAAGCTGGATTCTCATTTCTCTGTACTCTTCAGTACTTCCATTATGGTACTAGAACCATCTTAGCTGACAACAGTGCTCAGCAATCTCATTTTGCTCTTGAGCTTCTTCGAGCATTTGGACCACACTTCTCATAGAGGATCTCAAACCCTGCCATTTACTTAAATTGCTAAACCAACCAAATCATACATCATCGCAGTTGATGTCGATGCAATGAAACCATAACAACTAAACCACAAAGGATACAGGACGAGTAGACTTAACCACAACTCTTAAACTTCCTAAACCTTCTAGAAAGTGAAATTGTTTGCTATATATATGGAGTGGTAGGCATCTGAAGGTTCCGTAGCAAGAAATGGCAGAATGCTGCTTTGATTGTCAACTTATTTTTCTCCCCAAACGAATATAGAAGCTAGAAAGAACAAGTAGAGTATATATAATCTCCCGGTACATATTATGATGCAACGGAGTATGCAGGTTAATGAGCGTTAAATCTAGAAAGAACCAAAATAACAAGACTTAAATAGGAAGAAAAGAAACCCATTGGCACTGACAAAATGCTTAATAAAGCTCATGGGTCCAAACTCAAAAAAGGCCTAAATATAGGCAAAAGAAAGATGCCTAAAGTCGGAAATTCCATACATGACTTGTCAATTGTCATGATAGAGGTACTATGGCCTGATTCTGGTAATCCTTCAAAATCCACATACTGGAGCGGCAGTCAGATATAGCCAGACATTCAGTTTAAACATGTAACACTTGGTGTAAGCAAATGGATCTTCTAGAAGATCTTGATGACCCGGAAACGGCAAAATTCTGAACCTCTCTTCTCCAACATCAAAATTCAAGATAACATTTTGTCCCTGCACATCTAATGCCAACCAAAGTATGACCCCATTGATGCACACACACTCTGTAATATTTATGAGACGAAGATCGAGATCATCCTGCAAGTTTATCGTTTGTACATGCCTCCATGAATTACTAGTATTACCCAGAGTGAGAATTTCGAACACACAAGGACTCTCCTCAATACAATTCCTCCTCGGAACATGCACATGAAGAATCTTGTACTCGTTTGTTCGAGAACTGAACCCTAAAACGTAACTACTCCGGTGGTCGAAGTCGTTGGAGTCGGAGCTTAGCGTCAAATTAGCATATTGAGAAACTGGAAGAAGCCTAAACTCTCTGGTGAATGGATTGAGTACACAAACCGGGCTAGCAGTATCGTTATTACTATAAACACAAACTAATCCATGAGTACTGTGGCATGAAATATCAAACCAAGTCCTCATCTGGCTTGAAAGGTCAATGGGTGGTCTGATTTGCAGGGAGTGCAACACTTTTTTAGAATAATCGAAGGAGGAGGTGATCAGTACTGTGCTTCTTAGGCATGTCACGATCAGCCCTCACGAACAATGGATGAATGGATCGCGGAAGAGAGAAGAGTACCAATATTTGCATACGCCATTGAAGCGCATCAAAGACATGGATGGTAGCCTTGGAAGGATCTGAAACCATTTAATGCGGCTTGGGAGATCCGAAAGATTACTCTCGTCATTCTCCATCTTCTTATGTACGTCCACGATCAACAAATTAAAAAGAGAATATTGATCGAGGACAGGAGAATGGAATGGCTTCGCTAGCTATACATACATATACTGCGAGTCTGTTATAGCGGCAAGGATTCCTTATTAATCAAAGGATCGCATTAAAATTTGCTTTATTATTTTCCTGATCGATGTGTAATGAAGGTGTTAGTATGGCATTAGTTGTTCGATTAAATATACTTATCTATTTAAGCAGGTAATCAACACCTACCCGACCACCCGAAAGACCACCAGGGAGGCTTCAACTTCACTCACAAGACCAACCCCATCCGAGCGCGCACGCGCCCGTGGGGCGCTTACCCGAATGTACGGATCATACACCAACAGAACCAGTCCAGTCCCACATCGAATAACACCATCAAGCACCAAGCTCAACTACCTATATATGTAAGGTATTTATTACAGGTAACGATATCTGATCTTGAAGGCATACACTTAATGTTGGCTATTTCTTTAAGCCATGACAAAACACAGTAATTGAAGCTTATCAATGATTAAGTGACTTTATCTCTTTGAACAAATAGGTATAACATTCATTGCATATCATGTTTTCCATCTAGGATAGAACACTAAGCATGTATCCCTGACATTCTGGAACATTTTCCCTTGTGTGTTTTCTTTATGAGTTTAAACACTTCTAAATCCAGATCACTTGTGTTCAATCTATATGACTCTTAATCATAAGAATCTGCTTTTGTTTAGTGAAGTTTCCCAGGAGAGTTGACAAATTGCTCACATGGTTTTTCTGAAAAAATCAGTTTGTCTTTTTCCTTCTGACAAGTCGCTTTCAGGTCTGATTTTTCTGGTTTCTCTCCTTGCTGTCTTGTAACGTGCTTCCTCCTTGAGAACTGATATTGCCATTCTGGTATAAGCACATAGGACCCCTCATGTCTTGCTTAGACTACCTTAGCCCTTTAAGGTAAGTTTTGAGAAGCTGTCTTGATATGCATACTGTTTTAGCGTGCTGTGTCCTCTTTGCTGCTACTCTTGTCGTCTGCAGTGTTCCATTGCTTAGGCTTGCTTTAGGACAGTTGTAGGTCTGCTTTAAGACATGCGCATGCTATGTTTCACATGCTCTCTTAGCTGTTGTTGACCACCGAATAACCTTGCCTATATAAGGAGTCTCAAGCTGCCTTGGTTTGTCGGTTGGTTGAGTGAAAACACTTGGGGCTTTGGTCATTCTGTTTTGATATTCTTTGAGAGCACTCTAGAGTGTAGTTTCTCTTGTCTCTTCTCTTCTCCTTCCATGTCTTCTGGTTGCCTTATATGTGCATAATAGACATGGATTTCTAAAGCATAAAAACTGTTTTCAAAACTCATATGCATTTGTGCATTGTGCATTCCATAGAGATAAAGTGTGGAGATGCCCAACCCAAGAAGTTGATCAAGAAGATTTAACTTACGTGTAGTTAAGATCTGAGTTGATACTTCTGTAAATTTCCAAAGTGTAAGCACATAGATTAAGGTAGTGTACACTACAAGAAAAATGCACTTAGACCACGGAACCTTAAAGGTTCCGTCGTCTAAGTAACACTTAGACCACGGAAACTTCTCCGCGGTCTAAGTGAACACTTAGACGACGGAGAAGTCTTTTTCCGTCGTCTAAGTGAAACTTAGACCGCGGAGAAAATTTCCGCGGTCTAAGTGTAACTTAGACGACGGAAAAAGACTTCTCCGTCGTCTAAGTGAAATTTCAAAAATTTAAAAATTTCACTTAGACCGCGGAGAAAGTTTCCGCGGTCTAAGTTAGCACTTAGACGACGGAAATGTCTTTTTCCGTCGTCTAAGTGAATTTTTTTAAATTTTAAATTTTTTTTAAAAAAATAAAAAAAAATATTTTTTAAAATTAAAAATTAAAAAATTCACTTAGACCATCTCCGTCGTCTAAGTGAATTTTTACATTTTAATTTTTTTTTAAAAAAATAAAATTATTTTTTTTGATAAAAAACGTAAAAATTCACTTAGACGACGGAGATGACAATCTCCGTCGTCTAAGTGGACACTTAGACCCCGGAGAATGTCCGCGGTCTAAGTCTCACTTAGACGACGGAATTCTCCATCTCCGTCGTCCAAGTGCTTGGACGACAGCACTTGGAGCACGGAGCTTGGACGACGGAAATTCCGTCGTCTAAGTACTTAGACGACGGAAAATTTCACCTAGACGACGGAAATCGTCCGTGGTCTAGGTGCATTTTTCTTGTAGTGGTAGCTCTGTTTGTACTGGTGGGTAGACTAGTCAGGATAGCATACGGGTTATGTATCCATTGCTTAGGCTTGCTTTAGGACAGTTGTAGGTCTGCTTTAAGACATGCGCATGCTATGTTTCACATGCTCTCTTAGCTGTTGTTGACCACCGAATAACCTTGCCTATATAAGGAGTCTCAAGCTGCCTTGGTTTGTCGGTTGGTTGAGTGAAAACACTTGGGGCTTTGGTCATTCTGTTTTGATATTCTTTGAGAGCACTCTAGAGTGTAGTTTCTCTTGTCTCTTCTCTTCTCCTTCCATGTCTTCTGGTTGCCTTATATGTGCATAATAGACATGGATTTCTAAAGCATAAAAACTGTTTTCAAAACTCATATGCATTTGTGCATTGTGCATTCCATAGAGATAAAGTGTGGAGATGCCCAACCCAAGAAGTTGATCAAGAAGATTTAACTTACGTGTAGTTAAGATCTGAGTTGATACTTCTGTAAATTTCCAAAGTGTAAGCACATAGATTAAGGTAGTGTAGCTCTGTTTGTACTGGTGGGTAGACTAGTCAGGATAGCATACGGGTTATGTATCCCAGAGTGCCAGAAACTTGTAATTGTGTGTGTTACAAAGTAGTGGAAAGGTTTATCCCTCAAGAGTTAGGGGCACGCAGTTTTTGATCCTGGTTGTAGGATTCTGCGTTATCAAAAACATCTTGTGTCACTTTACTTACTGCTTTACATTTCAGTAATCGTTTCTGTGTTTCGGGACAGATCTATATCCTGCTATCCCGAGAACAGTTTGAATGAAAAAGTGGTAAAGGCCTATTCACCCCCCCCCCCCTCTAGGACCTTTAGATCTGGTCTGATCTCATCCATTACACTCTACACGCTCGCACGACTGTTATATCCAATACACCATCTGACTTAGGCATCGGAGCGTTGAAAGCGGGCTACCCCGTCTTGACCCCTGATTGTCTGTTCATTGTTGTATTCTTCTAACAGCCGTACCCGAGCACGCTCACCCGAAGACCCGAAAGGAGAAGAAGTGTCCGACCATCCGAACAGCCCCGACGTTCGGACGTACAAGAAGGAGGAGGAGTACTCGTACTTGCTTCTGCTAGATTGCGTCTTGCGCGTAATCCAGTAGAAACAGAAGGTTAGGAAATTGATCTTGCATATCTTATAGGAATGATATGATCGATCTGTGATACATATCTGTTTTCCTAGTTCCTATTGTATTCATTCATTCATTCATTGTAAAGATAGCTTCCTTGTAGAATAGGTATATGTAATCAGTTTCGTGTATCAATGGAATTAGTATCTCCAGCAAACTATCTTCTTTTCAATGAAGAATTAATATATATCCCATGCTTGCATTGCGCGCTTAGCACGTACTAGACAACCTTCTGATTGCTTTGTACCTTCTTATCTTATTTCACAGAGGTCCAGGTCTTAAGCACATAAGAAGACACACAAATGCATCTGGCTATATTTTCCAATCAGCATAATTTATCTGTACGTATCTTGGTGGCTGATATATACATTGACCAAGCTGCTCTTTCCATCCTAGCTGATCCTAGCTATCTCTTATCGATGCCAAATAGAATTACTAGAATGAACTAATCCAACGGATATACTGTATGAATAGGCTGAATGGTAAACTGAATTCGAATCTACTCCAGTTAGTAGACTATATAGTACATCCTATATGGACAGACGCTAGCATATACTATATACTCATTTAGACAATTAAGTCGGCTCATTGCTTCCGAATTGGACAAGTTCATACCTCCTAGAAGGTTCTTTAAGCAGAGTCCCGGACTAATGTTGATTTCCATTTCTGTTCATGGGAACCAAATGGTTATGAATTGTGATTAGCAGTCCGTGAACTCCATGGACATACTGAAGCTACAGATTAGAGATAAGCAGACTAAATAGGGTCTTTATACTCCAAGTCTCCAAACCCCCCAAAATGTAAAATGCTTAAGTTGTGCTTTAGTACTTCATGATCTGTGTGAACAGAAAACAGAACATAATTTGTTCCATCTGATTAAAAACACCCTTTTCCAGAACACAAATAGGCATATCTGAATCGATTTACGGTGAAGCCTATTCCTGAGAAAATGCTTGCAGCACAAGTTAAACACATAAATATGTACACAGTCTCAACAGCATGAAAACACTATATGCATGTCATAAACTCGTAGAATTCTGAAGAACGATGCCACCAAATCTTGCAGAAATATCTTGGTAGTTGGTACGTGTCTCATATATGCTACTATTATTCACCGCTGTTCTAACATTGATGCATACATTATTATCATATTTACTCTGTATCATATTATCACATTATTATCACATTGCCTATTAAGATATTCTCACTGCCCAGAAAAGTTTCTGAAATAAAACAGAAGAGATCAAATAAGAATAAAACATTTGATTTACATACTTGACATTGTCTCTAACCCACAAACGCTGTTACTCTTTTTCACCCAGTTTGTTTTCAAGAAATGTATCCACTCGAACACCTGCGAATAATTCCCGAATCTCATTTCGTGAAAAGAAAAATTGCAAGTCTAAAAGGTCCAAAACTTGGCTGTTATTTCCAATACTTCATATATGGTACAAAAAAGAGCCGTGCTGCAACTGTTATACATCAACAAAGTTACAACTTACAAACATATATGACATTGGTGGATTCGGCTAGCTATTATGTTACAGGACTAGCCATATACTCTCACTACATATTATAATCCAGACAGTTATGTCTCAGATAATTCCGCCATTGCTGAGGTACGTTGTTTCCACTAATTATCGAACCCTAAGCTGGATTCTCACTTCTCTGTACCCTTCAGTACTTCCATTTTCTTACTGAAACCATCTTTGCTGGCAACAATACTCAGCAACCTCATTTGATCATGAGCTTCTTCAAGCATTTGGACCACACTTCTCATTGAGGGTCTTAACTCCGGAAGCCTATCAGTGCATAATATTGCAGTTCTCAAAACCTTGATAGCCTCTTCCCTATAGGCCTCAGGAATGTACGAGTCCACCACGCTCAACACAGTCTCTCTACTCTTGAGATTGCAACATATCCAGTTCACTATGTCCTTGTTATCCCCAAAGGATGGATCTATAGGCTTTTTTCCGGTCACCAACTCCATCAGTACTACTCCGAAGCTATACACATCGCTCTTCTCATTCACCTTGTAGGTATAACCATATTCTGCAATACCCCAAAAACCAAATTAGTACAGTAACTACATATTTATTATAATCTACCTCAAAACAAAACTATATGCAATTCAAGTTTAAAACTCGATGACTTACCAGGAGCAATGTAACCATGTGTTCCTGCAACAACATGAGTTGAATCCTGGTTTCCATTAGCCTGAACAATCTTGGCGAGCCCGAAATCCGCAATCCTCGGCTTCAAAAACTCATCCAACAAAATGTTACTCGACTTGACATCTCTATGTATCACTAGCCTCTCACACCCATGGTGCAGATACTCCAACCCTTTGGCTGCTCCGACGGCAATGTCGTACCTCGTGTCCCAATCAAGCTTCATCTTCTCACACATGTGCAACCGATCCCACAAGCTTCCATTCGGTAAATACTCGTAGACCAAAAGGCTGGAGTCCTCGCTAGTAATGCTGCAGAACAACTTCACAACATTGACATGCCTAATTGAGCTCAACGTCCGCACCTCCGCATCAAACTCCTTCGATGATGACGTCGATCGTTTCCCACCGAGCATCGGCGTTGAGCTCTTGAACATTTTCCGGCCGGTTAAATCAGTGTTCCATATGTGCTTCACGGCGAGGTCTTTTCCGTTAGCAAGTGACACTTTGTAAACATTTCCGGACCCTCCTTTTCCAATTAGATTCTCTTGAGTAATGGAATCAAGAATCTCATCCTCGCTGAAGCTTATGACATGGAAAGACTTTACGTCCCAAGATTCTTCCTTTAAAGAACGCTCTCGATCCTTCTTCTCTGTCCTCTTTAAAAACAAGAAGCAAATGAGTGTGACAAATAGAATTGCTGTACCCACAGAGAAGCAAATAATGAGTGTCCTGGCATCATTTGACATCTCCTTTTCCGGCGAGCAACGCCGGAAGGCGGTGATGTCCATGCTGCAGAGGCCGGGGTTACCGGAGAGGCTGCCGTTGTAGACCGCAACGGAAAGAGACTCCGGTATGGGACCTGACAGTCTGTTGTGGGAAAGATCAAGTGTGCTTAGTCTCAGAGAAGCTAAGCTTTTCGGAATCTTCCCGGATAGTTGGTTATGAGACAAATCAAGAGAATTCAAGGTCGGAAGATTGCCCAGAGACGATGGGATTTCGCCTGAGAGAGAGTTGTTTGCCATGTTCAAGTCACTCAAGAAACTACAGCTTCCTAATGACTTGGGAATTAAACCAGAGAGCAAGTTGCTCTGTAAATACAGAGTACCCAATTGCTTCAGTTCTCCAATCTTCGCCGGGATAGTACCAGAAAACTGGTTGTCATTCAACAGCACCGAGACCAACGACGTTGACTCAGAAACCTGCTCCGGTAACTCGCCGGAAAAGCGATTGTAACTCACGAACAACTGCGCAAGCTTCTGAGCTTTTCCGATATCCGAAGTAATCGGACCCTCAAATCGATTCCAGGTGAGGTCAATGATCTCAGCATTCGGCAATCCCCAAATTCCTGCCGGAACGACGCCGGAGAGCGAGTTGTCGTTGACTCTGAACCGAACCAACGTATAACACTTGGCGTAGTTGGCCGGAATTTCTCCGGTAAGCTTGTTCTGAACCAAGAGAAGCCGCGTCATCGTCCCCTTTTGGCACATGTCCGGCGGAATAATCCCGGTCAAGAAATTCTCCGACGCGTCGATGAAATCAAATTCCGACCAAGACCCGAGTTTCTGAGGCAGAGGACCGGTGAGCTTGTTTGAATACAAAGACAGGTACTTTAGCTTCTTGAAGTCGCCGAATTCTTGAGGAACTTCACCTGTGAAGTTGTTCTCGTATAGCTGCAGAGAAACCAAGTTGGTCAGAAACCCCAGCTCGCTCAAATCCCCTTCCAGAAGATTCGCCGACGAGTCGAAATTCTCGAGCTTCGTCAGATTTCTCATCCCAACAGGAAGCTTCCCGGTGAAGTGATTGTCGTACAGCTCCAGCTGCCAGAGCTTGGTGAGCCGTCCGATCTCCACGGGGATTTCTCCGGTCATTTTGTTACCGGAGAGCTCGAGGTTGATAAGCTCGACCAAGTTTCCGATTTCTTTCGGTATGTTCCCCTGAATAGTACAGTTCGACATGTAGAGCCATTCGAGCTTTTTTAAATCGGTGAGATCTCTTGGGAACAAACTCGGATCGAAAGCGTTGTCTCCCAAACTCAGACGAATCAGACCCGTCATGTTCGTCAGCGAATTCCACGGGAAGATTCCAGAGAATCCGCTGCCGTTCAAGTGGAGATGCTCCAATTTGGACAAGGAAGATATGTCAGGGAATGTCCCGACGAATGAGTTGTTCCCTAAGTCCAAGTACTTCAAATTGGTACAGTTATTCAAGTTTGGTGAGATTGTGCCGTGCAGAGTATTGGACCCGAAGGCGAGCTTTTGGAGAGAATGGAGTTGGCATAGGGAGTCTATGGGGAGAGACCCGGAGAGGGTTCGGTTCGAGAGGTCGATGTCTCGAACCGAGCCGGCCTCGTCGCAGACGACTCCGGTAAATGTGCAGAAAGAGTTGGCGGTGGAGTCCCATGTGGCGAAGAGTTGGGGATTGGAGTCTTGGAGGGAGGATTTGAGTTTGAGTAGGATTTGGAGGTCGTCTGCGGCGGCGGAGAGGAGGAAGAGGAAGAGGGAGAAGAGATAAGTTTTGAGGTTTGGTAATGGCATGATGATGGGGTTGACGAGGTGGAAATGTGGAATGAAGTTTGGAAGAACTGGAGGGATGGACGGAATTGCGTAAGTGAGACTGTTGGAGTGTTCGTCATTTTAACCATGAGTTGTTGTGGAAGCACCAATGACTAAAGTTCTGTCTCTTATGAGGAGTTGAAATGAGTTACTCGATTTTTTACATTGACCCGCCAAAAGGGGAAGGATTTGTATTTCGTGTACTAATTATAACGGCCCACAGACTTCGTTGAGTTGAGTTGCTATATGTATGTACATGTTCTCTGAAATTTTATTCCGTAGACCTGAATTTAATCGGTTGTATCAATTTCATACTTGAATTTTTATAAGTGTCAATTCCATATCTAAATTTTTAAAATCTAATTTTAGTAGTACATCGAACATATTTTTCGTTCATCTTCGGATATTAAAATACTAATTTGTCTTTCTATCTTCATTTCATTTTATCTTTTCTTTTAATGAAGGAGTTGGAGTTATTTATGGGGAGATGTCATTTGACCTCAAGGAGACCGTCCCCTTTGGTCGGGTAAAAACCAACCCGAGCAATCATGACCTGGTCAAACCTGACCCAAGACGATGCCTTCGAGGAGGGTCTGTAGAGTCGGGTCTGATCGCCAACGCTGCTTGACCAAGAGACGACGACTGGGGATGGGGCGGGTTCGGTGCTGGGTGGGTGGGTTCAGGTTCATTGTCTCATCTCATCTCATGGCAATGGCATCCAAGCTTGGCGGCGTCCTAAAAGCAACAAAATTTCAATTCAATGTGGTGGCCTCCGATCCGGAAAAGGTGTATTCTAATTTGTAGACTTTACCAATAATCAATCAAGTAGAGGATAGATAAGATACAACAATTTAATTTCTATCATAACTTGTTGGATGATTATATTGGGTAGAGCTGTAGTCTTTCAATCAAAGAAATCAAATAGGAGAATGCATATGTGAAAGTCGAAGAGCAAGAATCGAAGCGTCAGGTCGGGTCGAAGAGCCCACCCATAAAGGCTTCGAATGACCCATATCTCATTTGTTAATCATAGCCACTAATATGGTTCGGGTGCTGGGAAATTGGTGCCCAGCTTGGTGTATTATAAATATATTTATGTATGGTATGTTAACTAGATCTCTCGGTAGTTTACCATATATTTATGTATGGTAAGGTATTGAGTGTCTTGTTAAGAGGGTTGAGGTTCAATTCATAGACAACACTAAAAAAATTACTATTTGAAAAGGTAAAAATAATAAAAAATATATATAAAAATTAAAAATAAAGTAGAAATAAAATTATATCTGAAATTACTCATTTACCCTTCAAATTTAAAATCTCTATTTGTCACATCAGCAATACAGATAGAGATTGACTAAAAATTTGCTTCAAGTATCACGTAGATAAGATCTTGAAAGTTCAAGTATCAAGTTGATATGACCGGATAATTTTAGGTATCACACAGAAGAAGGAAAAATCCTATGTTAAGACTTGGGAGATTGTTGGTAGATTGGTAATACAATTGATGTTTTCTAAATTTAGAAGGAATAGATTAAAAGACTATAGTATAATTGAAGAGTTTCATTACAAGTTTGTGAATGGAAGAGAGGAACACTATTTTATTTCAACTCTAGATGAAAAAAAAAGGAACTTGATCAAGTGTGAAATTTCAACCATGGAAGATAGGAATTTAATTTAGCAAATATTTTTTATTGTGCTTATTTGATTATGGATATAGTTAGTATCTTAATCGTTACTTAGACAACGAATTATATCCATTTTGTCGTCTAAGATGAATTTCATTGCCTCCGATTAAATAGCATGACCATGTATATCATCTTAAAATGCATATTTTTTTTCAACAAAGGTATAGCGTAAACAATTATTGGATTCTGAGTGTCAATGGTTCGAAAATCAGAGTTACGAAGATTCGTATATTAACGTTTCTATTTTGTTGAAATTTCAGTTTTATGGTTGACTATGCCGATCAAACCCTTAACAAACTTCATATTTACAGAAATGTCGTCCACTTACATATTATATTGTGATGAATATATCTAAAGGTTGTTTTGTCCAAATTTAGTTTTGTTGATATTGATGTGGAATGAATATAGACGTACGAACACTTAAGTTATACAACATTAGTAGATATATAACAAGTTTTTATTTATAGATCAACGTTTTATGTAAAATTTTAATTAATTTTTATCTAATTGATAAATTAAGTTTTTACAACAAGACAAACACCCGTAACTTCGAAAACAGGTTTACGAATTATTTTTTGCGATCATTTTCATTTTTTTAACTATTTTTAGATAATCAATAAATTCAATCAATCGAATCCTAAACTAATCCGAATTGGGTTGAATTTTTTCTACAATATTATATAAATATAATTGTTACATCTGACGATTGATTTTTTATTATTTTTTAGTAGCTACCCAAAATTAATTTTTCAGATATTTAAAAAAAAATCACTTGGCCGACGAAACTATAAAGTTTTGTCGGCTAACTAAATTTTTAAATATTTTTTTATTTGTTTTTTAAAAATAATTGAAATTATTTTTTTCTGCCAAAATTTTTGGGAAAATTTGAAACACTTTGGTGATTTTTTTTTATTTTCTGAAAATCAATTATTACATCAAAAAATTAAAAAAACTTGGACGACGAAATAATTAAGTTTTGTCGTCTAAGTTATAAAATTTGGTCGTTTGTCCGTCAAATTTTTTGACAAAATTCAAATCACTTAGGCGACGAAATATGTAAAGTTTCGTTGCCTTAGGCATTAAAGTTTGCGGAATTTTTTTCCGCCAAAATTTTGGTGAAAATTTAAAAACATTTAGACAACGAAACTTTCATGTTTCGTGGTGACGTGGTCTAAAACTTAAAAGTTGGCGGTTTTTTTTAAAAAAATTAGAAACACTTAGACGATGAATTCTTATATATTTCGTCGTCTAAGTTGTAAAATTGGGTGGTTTTATTTTTCGCCATATTTTTGAAAAAAATTCAAAATAATTTAGATGACCAAACTTGTTGGTTTCGTTGCCTAAGTCATCGATCAGCTAAAAACACACAGCTGATCCACCATATTTCTCAATCTCTCATTTCTCTTTAAAATTCACTATCTCTCTCTCAATCAAACCTTCATCACCATCACCACCACACACCACCACCACCACCACGACACTAAGACCACCACCACCACGACACCAAGACCACCACCTGAGCACCACACACCACCACCTCGGCACAGACATCACCACCACCACGGCACAGACATCACCACACAAAATACCGTACCATTTTTAACCACCACCACCACGACATCACCACCACCACTGGCCACCTCGGCACCACTACCATCAAAACCACCACACAAATCACCATCATTTTAACCACTACCACCACCACGGCATCATCACCACCATTTAAACTAATAATTTGCATTTAATAATTTTTTTCATTTTTTTAAATGTAACACTTAGGTGACGAAACTTACAAATTTTGTCGTCTAAGATTAAAGTGACGAAATTTTATTTAATTTTTTTATTTTTAAAAACAACACTTAGGCGACGAAACTTACAAGTTTCGTCATCTAAGATGAACAACTTAGGCAACAAACTTTCATCGCCTAAGTGTAAGCTCAAACGACGAAATTTTTCGTCATATTTGTTCATTTTTTTTCATCGTGTATAACCCTAAACGACGAATTCTGTTTTGTCGTCTTAGTGTTCACTTAGATGACGAAACTTATTTTTTCGTCATCTAAGTATTTAGACGACGAGGTTTGGATGACGAATCTTAGACGACGAAATATTCGTCTTTTAAGTACTTAGAAGACGAAAAATTATACTTAAACGATGAAATTGTTTCGTCGTCTAAGTCATGTATTCCAATACCGTGTTCCAATGTAGTACGTTCATTCTCAGTAGCTAGAATTGAGGATGATCGAATTACATTGCCTTCTATCTAACGTCAACTCTTAATTCTTAAATTTTCAAAGAGATTGAATTCTCGCTTTGCATATAAAACCATGTACGATGATCACTAACATAGTGAAAACATGTCACAGGTACACTATATTATTTAAGTACATTTTTCTGTCTAATTTTTCATGCAGTATTACAAGTTTACAACATAGTGATGGTTGTTGAAAGGTTCTCTTTTTCAGTAGTTAAAAAAGCTAGCTTCTTTGTATTAATAAATACATATAAAAATGAAAAGGTCATGACCAAGAACTCTTTATGGAATACGTACGTGGCCATAAACATTTTTGGACTGTAAAGTTTTGTATTTAGGTATTTGTATCCTTCGGATTCAATAAGTTTCTTCGATCATTATTGGCAACATATGGTTCTATATATCACATTTTTGTCTTAGCTTAAGCTTACAGTCATTTTATTTTGTTGCGAAAGGAAGATCTTGTGCATCTTTGCGCTTCACTTCCCATTTGTTCATCATCACGAGCTTTATTGTATCTCTGACCTCCTACACATATGCATGACACACCCACATGCTCGCAGTTAAAGATTGGAAGCAACTGGCCCGGAATGAAAGTTGCTCGAGCAGGGCACCGGGCACCAAGTTAGGTCGGCCATTTTGACTTGAAGTTGAAACAAGACCCTTTTGTACTAGCTAATAACAAGAGAAGAAAAAGGTGAGACTTGATAAGGTAACGCGGCAACAGCTTTATTTGTGTTTGTAATAGCTAGGTAAATGTGCGAAGAAGCGAGACATGAATTAATTGAGTTATTTAAGTACGTAGCATTGCGGGAAGGATTTGTTTTTTTTTCTCTATACAAAGGAAAGATGGGGGCTGCACACTAGTGTATTAGTCTTAATTTGAGAATGCTGTAGAATAAAATGATTCTACCAAAATTAGTTGTCAATTTAAAATGAGTTGTTTCTTTAAAAAAGAAAAAGTAATATTTGAGTGTATAAACTATTGTCACTTGTATGTAATTTTTAATTAAAGTTTTAATTTTTTAATTTATCAATCTAGCTAATTAAATACCTTAATTTTTTTTTGAGAAAGCTGATTTGTTTTTTGTTTTTAAGCAAAACAATCTGAACTAGATCTAACACACCCTACATTAAGCTGATTTGTCATTAATCTAAAAACTCATGCTCAGCATGGTTGATGTAAACTTGAGAAGAACAAATAAGACAACATACATACTTGAATTATTTAGTACACAGGTTTGTGAATATAATTGAAACAAAAATCATAGCTGAGTTGAAAAGATAAATGAGCAGACACCAGTATTTGTATTTTGGAGATGGGAAGTGAAATAATTAGGTTTGGTTTGGTTCAGGTTTGTGTATAGAATAATAGAACTCGAACTTGAACCTGAATTGTGCAATATAGGTTAGAGGTGAGTAATTTTTTAAGCAAACCCGAACCCAACTTGAATTATTCGGGTTTGGAATTGCTGAATTTTCGGGTTCTAACCAAATTATAGATCGAAAAATGAAAATACACAATCTCAAAATACATAGTGTTAGTATAGCAGCATTAGTTCGTTAATTAAATACACTTACCCAATTAAGCAGGTGATCAACATCTATCCGACCACTCGAAAGACCACCAGGCAGGCCACAACTTCGCCCACAAGACCGACCCCATCCGAGCGCGCACGTGCCCGACAGGCGCACATCCGAATGTTCGTTCCACATGACAACAAAACAGCTCTATCCCACATCGAAGAACACAAACAAGCAACAATCTCAACCGCCTATATAGGTAAGGCATTTACTACAGGTAAGGATATTCGATTCTAGGCATTCAATTCCATTCAATACTCCAACCTACTTTCTTACACGTTCGCTTGACTGTTATATCCAATACATCTTCTAACTTAGGCATCGGAGCGTTAAAGGCAGGTCACCCCTGTCTCGACCATCTGACCGCCCGTTTGTCGTTGTATTCCTCTAACAGTGGGAGCCGAACATCTGAATACCCGAACGCCCGAAGAGAGAGGAAGCACCCGATCATCCGAACAGCCCGAACGTTCGGACGCGAGAGGATTACTCGTACTTGCTTCTGCTAGATTACGTCCTGCGTAATCCGGTAGAAACAGTTGGCGCCGTCTGTGGGAAAATTACAAATTGCAAACCTCGTATAAACACCACCAACCAAAAGCCCACATGCATACCCAGGAGACAAACATCAGTGATACACCCATCGAGGAAACACCCCCAGGCACACGGGCGCGACAAGTGGTGGAGCTGGGGACGAGCAGCAACGGCGAGGAGCGCATCGATTGCCTGCTCCAGGAGCTGCGAAAGGCAGCATTCGAAAGGGATCATGAGCGCCAGGTTCGGCAGAGGCTGGAAGAACGATTGGACGCGCTCGTCAGCCAACAGTAGATACAACGCGAATGGATCTAAGAGACCGCCAACGACGAAGAGCAACACCCGTTTGACAGGACCGACCCCCGAGCGGTCCGCAAGCCCGCACCAGCGGGGGAATCGGTACCCCCGACAGACAACGCCCTGATCCTTCGGAGGATGGAGGAATTAGCAGAGGAAGTCTCGCGCCTGCGGAAGGATAAGCTTGCCGGCTAAGGTGGGATGTTCACCCCTCGGGTCAGTCCATTCTCGGCACATATACTGGAGAGAGGAAGGGACCTCAACGCGAAGACAGTAAAGATCACCCGATTCGATGGAAGTGGCGATCCCCGCATGCACATTGATGAATTTTGATCCGCCACGGATGGAACCAGGTATTCGGATTCAACTTTGTGCTTCCTATTCCAGGAAACGCTGTCCGAAGAAGCAAGGAGTTGGTTCTATGAGATTCCGCCGGGCTCCATCCATTCGTTCCTTGAATTAGCGGAGAGCTTCCAGAGGCGCTACAGGCTCCAGGAAAAGTACAACACCACGGGCATCCTCCTCAAGGTCCGCCAGGGGATGGACGAGAGCCTGTCCAGCTATATCAACCGGTGGAGGGCGCTGGCGAGCACATGCAGGGATCTTGACAAGCGGGTGGCCAAGGTAGCCCTGATGGACAACATGCTCGCGACACCGTTCGTAGAGAAACTAGTGAGGAAAGAGCATCTCGACTACGACGAGATCATGGACCTGATCGTACAGAAGGCGTTAGTGGAGACGCGAGTGTACGGGTCCGCCTCCGAGTCTAGCACCAACAGGCCGGAGGACGTAAGTGCTCAACCACGACAATCCACGGACGACAGAGGAGAGCCAAGCGGAGGCTATAAGAGAAACCGAGACGCACACGGACAAAATCACCGGAGGCCCTCTACCCGCAACTATCAGAGCATCCGATACAACCAGGCGAGGGGACCAACGCAACAAGGAGCCCGCCTCTCGCAAGCGCCACGGAACCGACCGGCCGAACATGAGGTCTACGCGATCAATCGACAATCGAACGAACAGTTACTCCGCCAGCATCGATGCCAGATTCAACCGCCGAACAACGTGTCGAAGGAGAGGACCCCGCCCGGTCGGACCCCAGATATCTGGTGCAAGTACCACCACACCGCCACTAACCACACCAACGACTGCGTCATGTTGATGAAGGTCCTCAGGGACATGCAGGGAGACGGATGGATCGCCCTCCCGAGGACCGAGGATCACCCGCGGGAGGCAAACATCGAGACCAGGGGGACTATCAGTACGATATCCGGGGGGAAGCGCAAGGAAGGGACTTCGTCGCCCGATCGCCTGAGTAGGGAGGTGCTGACAATCGGAATAGGAAGGACGAGCAAGGCAGGAAGAATGGAGTCGCCAACCATCAGCTTTACGGCGGAGGACAAAGAAGGAGGCCCGAAGGACAGCACCCTGCCTTTCGTGATCGACGCGATCATCGACCGATTCCTCGTAAAGAAGGTGCTGGTGGACAACGGGGCGTCCGTGAACGTGATCTATCTGGATGCGTACACGGCGTTAGGCAGACCCTCGCACAAGATGATGCAGGACCACGAGTGCGTCGCCAGCTTCACGGGCGAAACATCATACCCGATCGGAAGCGACAACATTCGGGTCGGGATCGGCGCCCCCGACTCTCCGCACAGCGAGGTTCGGACAGACTTCGTTGTCATGGACAACCCCTCCCCATACAACGCCATACTTGGGAGGCTAGGGATCAACAGGCTGAAACTGATCACCGCGGGGCACATATTGTTGGGACGGTTCCCGACGGAGCACGGGGTCGGGCAAGTCCGAGGGTACAACTACGAAGAAACGACGAAGCCCCGGAATAGGCAAGAAGTCTTAGCCATAGAAGAATCGGCACCAGGGACGGAAGTACCAGACGACCCGCGCGACGGGCTGATGGCAGTATCCCCCGTTCCCGAGCGCGAAGAGCTGAGGACGATCCAGCTATCCTCCGAGCATCCGGAGAGGACGATCCAGATCGGCGCATCGTTGGCACCCGCGATAGCCGAGCGGCTGATCGCACTGCTAAAAGAGAAGCAGAAAGTGTTCGCGTGATCGTACAAGGACATGCCCTGGATCAGCACGAACATCATATCCCATAAGTTGAGCGTCAACGTCGGCACACGGGCAGTGAAGCAGAAGCGACGGGCGTACAAGGCGGAACACTACACGGCAATGCATGAGGAGGTGGACCGACTGCTGGGCATCGAGTTTTTCCGCAAGGTGGATTACCCGAAATGGATCTCCAACGCTGTAATGGTGCAGAAGAACAACAAAAAGTGGAGGATGTGCATTGATTACAGCGACCTCAACAAGGCATGCCCGAAAGACAGCTTCCCTCTGCCAAGGATCGACCTGTTGGTAGACGCGACAGCCGGGCACAAACTCCTGTCTATGATGGACGCATACTCGGGATACAATCAGATCTTCATGGACCCTGAGGACCAGGAAGCGACGTGCTTTGTCACGGACAAAGGCTTGTACTGCTACGTCGTTATGCCATTCGGGCTGAAGAACGCAGGCTCCACATACCAGAGGCTCATGAACGCGATGTTTCATGGCCTGATCGGCAACATCGTGGATGTGTACGTGGACGACATACTGGTAAAGAATGTTCGGGTGGTCGACCACGTCCAGAACTTGGGGACTGTGCTCGACGTCCTCATCAGGAACGACATGAGGTTGAACCCGGCCAAGTGCACATTCGGAGTCACCAATAGAAAATTCCTCGGATACATCATCGGCCAGCGAGGAATCGAGGCTTCGCCCGCCAAGGTGAGGGCGATCATCGACATGAAGCCGCCCGTCAAGAAAGCAGACCTACAGAGCCTCACGGGCAAGCTCGCATCACTAAACAGGTTCATATCTCGCTATTCGGACAAATGCGCCCCATTCTTCAAAGCTCTCCGAACGACGAACAAGCGGGAAGTCGTATGGACGCCCGAATGTGAAGCATCCTTTCTCCAGATCAAGGAGTACTTGGCCTCGATCCCACTCCTATCCAAATCCGTTCGAGGGGAGGTACTATACATTTACTTGGCCGCCTTCCTCACAGCCGTCAGTTCAGCCCTCGTCCGCCGGGAGGACTGCACGGAACTGCCCGTTTTCTTCTCAGGGAAGGGCATGATGGGCGCTGAGACTCGATATCTGATGATCGAGAAGATGACGCTCGCACTCATCACCGCCGCCCGACGGCTAAGGCCATACTTCCAAGTGCACAGCATCCACATCCTCACGAACGCACCCCTGCGCCAAATCCTGCAATCGCCCGACCACAGCGGCCGCCTAGCAAAGTGGGCAATCGAGCTCAGCGAATTCGACCTCCAATACAAACCCCAAACAGCGATAAAAGAGCAAGCAGTGGCAGACTTCATCGCCGAGTACACGAAGGCAAAAACAACACCAATCGACGCACCCGGCGGCCCGACGGTAGAGACATCCGACAAACCAGAGGTTAAACCAGAGGTCAAGGAAGGACCATTGTCGGAGTGAAACCTCTACGTCGACGGATCATGCACAAAAATGACAAGCGGCGTCGGGATCATCCTAACCGGGCCGGGAGGGGTAAACGCGGAGCACGCCCTCAAATTCGAATTCAAGACGACCAACAACGAAGCCGAATATGAAGCGCTCATCGCAGGCCTACAGCTGGCCAAAAACTCGGAGGCGCCCGACCTCAATGTATTCAGTGACTCGCAGTTGATAGTCAGCCAGATCGGAGGGGAATTCCAAGCGAAAGGAGAGTCCATGATCGCCTATCTGAAGCACGTGAAGACGCTGATCAGCAGGTTCAACTACGTCAGCATCAACCACATACATCGAGGGCTCAATACGAAGGCAGACAGGCTCGCCCGATTGGCCACGGCCCCCGTACACACGAGACCAGGGCAGTGGATTGTCGAAGTGCTGCGGTGACCGAGTATCTCGGAAGTAGAACAGATCCTGGCAATCGAACCATATGAGCGCAGCTACATGGACGTACTCATCGCGTACAAAGCAAGAGGAGAGTTACCAGAAGACAGGCGAGAGGCCAGAACCATCGTCGCGCGGGCGGCAAACTTCAGCATACGGGATGGAGCGCTATATCGACAAGGGAAGACTTGGGCGAGCCTCAAGTGCGTCACCCTGACGAAGGGCAACACAATACTACAAGAAATCCACTCGGGCACGTGCAGCCACCATGTGGGCGCCAGATCGATCGCACACAAGGCCCTTTGGTATAGATTCTGGTGGCCCACCATCCACGCGGACGTCACAGCACTAACGGGCAAGTGCCACCAGTGCCAGCTGCACGCGCATCACCACCACACGTCCGCCGACCCACTGTCCATCCTCCTGTCGCCCGTACCATTCGCACAGTGGGGACTGGACCTCATCGAGGAACTCCCGAAATCCAAGGGGTAGTACAGGTACCTGATCGTCATCATCGACTACCACACCAAGTTCATTGAAGCTCAGCCAATGGCAAAGATCACGACAGAAAAGGTCGAGCGCTTCCTCTGGCGTTTCCTCTTCTGTCGCTACGGGACCCCGATCGGCATCATCACGGACAACAGGCCACAGTTCAACAATCCTCGACTCACAGCCTTCTGCAGGCAACAAGGAACGGAGCTCATATTCGCGTCACCAGCACACCCCCAGACGAACTGACAGGTAGAGGCAGCAAACAAAATCATCAAGACGGGCATCAAGAAGAAGATCGAAGACATCGAGCCCAGAGAAGCAAGATACGGGCACTGGGCCGAGATCATCCCATAGATCCTATAGTACATCTGAACGACCGCCAACTCAGCCACGGGCGAAACCCCGTTCAGCATGACATTCAGAACCGAAGCTGTGCTACCACTAGAAATCACCCACCAGAGCCCGCGAATCGAGAAGTACAATCCGAGCACGAACGACGAAGGACTACGACTCAATAGCGATCTACTGGAAGAATGGAGAGACACGGCGCATCTCCACAACCCAGCGAACAAACAGAGAATCGTCTGACTGTATAACCAGCGCATTCGGGCTCGACCTATCCAACAAAGGGACTGGGTAATGAAGGAGATCCAACAGAAGGTCAAGGCACTCCGTCCATCATGGGAAGTTCCGTATGTCGTGGACGAGGTGGTAAGCGCCAGCACTTTTTACCTTAGGGACATGCAAGGTCAACGACTGCGACACCCGTGGAACATGCAGCACTTGCGGAAGTACTTTCATTAAGTTAGTATTTATCTTTTACTGCACTCATGTATTCCTCTTGACCTGCCCGCTCGATACTCGGGGGACTGGGGAGAGACTGTTCGCGTTGATGTAACACTTGGTCAAATACCATAGCAGAAAATAAGAGAGCGTACGCACACGTGAACCATTCAAAAGATGCCAAAAAAAAAACAAGAGTAAAGGGCACACACATACAGAAAGAAAAGAAACTTCATTATATTTACTACTCCAAAAAAGGGCACGAACGGCCAGTTACAACAAAAACTATACTATTACAAAAAAAAAAAGAGGAAAAAAAATTTATGCTACCACCCCATCCTCCTACCCCACACCCGCCTGCCCCGCCCCTCGGCCGCCTACACCTGCTGCTCCGCTTGCATAGGCTGCTCCGGCTGTTGCGGCTCCACGGACGCCCCACCCTCAAGCGACTGCAGATGCTCGCGGTAGCGCTTCTGATCCAAGAACGGAGACACGGCCTCCTGGAACTCGACCACCTGCCCCTCGGCTTCAGCAGCCACCAACTCCAAGAAATCCGAATACTCCTTGAAGGCGGCAACCGCCTCCGCTTGGGCCTGCTTGACTCGTTCTGCAAACCAGGCCCGGCGCTCAGCCTCCATCAAGCGGGATTCCATCTCCGCCAGCTGGTTGGCTGCTTCCGCGCGCGCATTCTCCACAGCGGTGAGGGCGCTGTCCCGCTCGGCCTTCAGCACGGCCTCATATTCCGCAGCCTCCTGGAGTTGTCGGACCTGGCGATCCGCCAGCTCGTTGGCCTTGGCAAGACCATGCTGCAGCTTCTTGTGCAACAGGGCAGCCTCGCGCGCTTCAGCCTTCAGCATCGCCACCTCGCGCTCGACAGTCTCCCGTACGCGCAGAACGAAGAGCTTGTGCTGCAACATCGTACAAGCGTTAAAGACCCGGTCCAGGTCATCCACGGGACGAAGGCCTGGCGGCAGCAGCGCAGTGGCGGACCTCACACCCTCGCCCAGGGCGGCAATAAGGGGCGGGAGGAAAGAGAACGCACCCCCACTGGCATCCGTCCGTGTGCACTTCGGCGGACGCTCGGCACTACCCTCCAGAGCAGGCGCGCCGAGAGAGACATCTCTATGAGACCGGCTCCGCCCACCCGAACTCTGGGAGGCCTCCCGCCTATCCCTCTGCTCGACACGGCGCTGGTCACGCTCCACTTGCTGCTGCTCCTTCTCACGGGAGAGGCGATCCCGCTCGGGCCGGTCTTGGCCCCTAGCAGCAGAGGAAGGAGTCGGACGCACAGACCCTTGGTTTCCCGTGGCACCTCCCCGGGGGCGGGGGACAACCGCCAGAGACGAACGGATGGCCGGGGCGCAATCAGCGAAGTCCGGGATCGGGATCTTCGCTTGGACGCTGTTCCTCACAACGAGACCTCCGTGCCCGTCATCCGCGACCTTGCGCACATTCTCAGCAGTAGACAGCAGGGCAGCCATGCGACGCTTGAGGACCTCATCCTTTTCGGTCGCCTTCGACTTGGTCATCTTGGCTGCAAAATACACAAACGGAAGGTTAACAACAGTCAGTAACACTTGATCATTTTCTTAGCATGCAAGAGTAAAACTACAAACCCCGAACGGACCGGGTGCTCGGGCGAGACGCGTGCGCTCGATCAAGTCCCAGTGGCACGCCGCCCAGAAGTATCTCGCCTCAGGCTCTGGGTCAAAGACGAACTTCAACCGAGCTATCCTGGCCTCTTCCACGAGCGTCAGCGGGTACTCGTTTGTATCGAGTGAGTGGAAGAACTGGGGGACTCGATCAATGCGATCATCGTTGGCCGCATACTCCGGGGCGAAGGAGCCGAACCCCCAGTCACCCCCGACCAGGCAACTGATCATACGCCAGGAGGTCGACGAGCTTGGCGGATCGACAAGCCACCACTTCACGCGAGGCTCCACCGTGAAGGTCCCCGAGTCCCTCTGGTGGGTAGAGTACTTAAGACGGAAGAAGTGGAGGAACTCCGCCAGTGTCGGCTGATCCATCCCGCTCACCCGAAAGATGTTGAACATGGCCATGAGCGTACGGGTGAGCGTGGGCCCACATTGGTCGAGGGAGATCTTCAGAAGCGCCAGCATGTATTGAAAGAAGGGATGAAGAGGTAGCTTGATCCCAGCCTTCAAGTGGAACTCACTGAGGCAGACATCGCCGGGCGGAGGTCGAGTGAACGTGTCGCCCTTCCCAGGGATCCGCAGCCTCACGGAGTTAGGGATGTGGTAGTCGCGCGCCCACCGCGCCATCTCCTTCATTGACGGTGCACGTTCGGGCTCTTGGACAGGAACCCCATCAGGCAGCACCCAGTGTACGCGGCCACCTTCCGCGAACTGGGGCATGGGCGACTCCCGTTGTACTTTCTCATCACCCCACAGCCCAGAAGAGGACGAAGACCCACCCGACGACCCCAACGACTCCCCTAACCCTGCGGCAGCGAGCACTCGTTCTTGATCCATCGGCTGTACGACAGGAGAATCGTTAGGGATGTACCGTAAAGGCGCTACACTCATCACGGATTCGGACAAGGCATCCGACCCGCTCGTGCATGGACTACAGCTAAACCACCCCGCCCTCAGAACGTACACCCATTCACGCGACATATCACTCGATACTTCTATCGGTTCCATCTCCTAGACAAGCGCACACAGGCAAAACCCAAACACTTAGCAAAAAAAACACCTACCAGAAACAACAAAAACCCAGAAAATCTACCACAAACAGATCAAACCAAGCACGCCTCAAGAACACGCCTTGTTCTTGAGACGTAAACCCAGAAAAAGAAAAAACCCAGAAGCCGTGAACGGAGAAGACACCGAAAAAAGCAAAACAACAAAAAGCAACACGAGCAGAATTGGGGAAACTCACCAGAAATTGAAGATTGTGACTTAAAAGATCGACGACAATGACGAACTCCGGCAAGAACACAAGAACAGAGATCAGAAAACAAGAACAGTGCACAGAGTAAATTTTGCAGAGCTTCAGTAAATATGAAAGTGATGAGGAAGACGACACCACGAAGGCCTATTTATACTGACACAATGGCACACGCGAGCGAACGTTAGCCGTCCAATTTTCACGTGCCCACCGTCAGATAGTGAGACGTCTCCACAAGGCGGTTTACTTACCCGCCTAAGTAACCGAGCTCACCCTTTTGCTTCCCACCTCGTTTTTAAACCCTAGCACGATCTACCACGACTCGCCATATGTCATCCATGCAGCCTCTCACGCTCCCACGCGCCTGACGACTAGGCTTCCAGCAGTTACTACGTCATCAACATTTATTAGACACGACACGCCAGCATTAATTACCCTGGCTAGTATTTATTACACCAACAGTTCCCAAGGAGAAGCCGAAAGGAATGTCACTCCAAATGTCCCATCAGCCGCACCACCCTGCCCAAGACACGCCATACACGTCACGACTCTCGCCATTCGGACTGGCGCACGCACCACCCGCACGACCAAGCGCCCGAGAAATCTCACAGGCAAGTAAACGCCACCCCACCAGGTTAGTGCAAGACCATTGAGGCGCCCTGAAAAAGGTCAACGTCACGCGTTACCTTTCGGCGTGTGCGCGCTCAAAGCAAGGCCCTTTTAGGCGACCCGAAAGAGGCTAACGGTCCGCGTTCCCTTTTCAACATGCGCGCAATAAGGTACAGTAGACGGCGCGTGATATCGTCTCCCTGGCTCTGTTAACGAAGCCGGAGCACAAGCGGCCGCTTGCAAGTCCGCGCCTAGACACCCAGTAAGAGGTGACTCATCGTTCGGACTACGCGGCATGAAAGCGGCTAGCGTCACTTGTTACCTTCCGGGGCGCGCACAATTACAGGACCATTCGGCCGGCTCGAAAGCGGCCTGCACCTTTCGGAGCACGTGCCGAGTGATGGGCGACTCAGGAGTGGCCCCATTTCTTCCGAGGGCGTAACGTTAACATTCGCCGGGTTAAGCGGCACGATAGTGGTAAGAACCTATCGGGGCGTGCACTAAAACCGATGAGCGGCACAGGCATGCAGTCTGTCCCGTCCGTGCGCGCTGCAACACATGTACGTAACGGTAGGGGCCCCACTGTTGACGCTACGTTAAGTTGGCACCGATGAGTCGAGGATCTCCTCTCGGGCACCTAAACTCGGCCGTTCCGAGGCCTATTCTTGGCGGGCTCCGAATAGCAAGATTCGTTCGGGAGTGGCGCGCAAGCGGCTCGGAACCATCATGCATCAAGAACGGCAGTTCCGAGGCCTATCCTTGGCGGACCCTGAACAGCAACATTCATCGCGGGGTCGGGTAAGCGGCTCGGAACCATCCATGCATCCAAGAAAGGCCGTTCCGAGGCCCATCCTTGGCGGACTCCGGACAGCACGATTCGTCGCGGGGCCGGATAAGCGGCTCGGAACCATCCATACATCCGCATACACACATACATCCACAATCACGCATACATCAACACCCACATTATCATACATACACACATACACATAAACATCCGCATACTCACTCACTTATACATACACCCGCATACTCATTTACCCATACATACTTGTATCTGTACCATAAACATCCGCAGGATTTCGTCTACATACTAACACGCATCCGCATACACACATTCGCACTCATTCACCCTATGACTGACATACATCCGCATCCATATTCACCCGAACAGCTCCACGGGGCGCGCGGCTCCAAACAACAAGATTCGTTTGGGAGGTCGGGCCCCAGGTACACAACCGCACGAACAGGTACACAGTCAGCCACAACACACACCCGAACAGGCGCACAGGTACCCACTCTGTCAAGCGAGCCCTTTCTTGACCGGAGAGTTGGGGTACTTAGGGGTTACAGGACCACGCATCGCTGCTCAATCGGATAAGTATTTTGTTTAATCGTACGAACCCTTTTTCAACTCCCCAATTAAGAAAGATCTCTTTGACTTGGGGACTTGGGGGACTTGTTAGTATAGCAGCATTAGTTCGTTAATTAAACACACTTACCCAATTAAGCAGGTGATCAACACCTACCCGACCACTCGAAAGACCACCAGGCAGGCGGCAACTTCGCCCACAAGACCGACCCCATCCGAGCGCGCACGCGCCCGACAGGCGCACATCCGAATGTTCGTTCCACATGACAACAAAACAGCTTCATCCCACATCGACGAACACAAGCAAGCAACAATCTCAACCACCTATATAGGTAAGGCATTTACTACAGGTAAGGATATTCGATTCTAGGCATTCAATTCCATTCAATACTCCAACCTACTTTCTTACACGTTCGCTTGACTGTTATATCCAATACATCTTCTAACTTAGGCATCGGAGCGTTGAAGGTAGGCCACCCCTGTCTCGATCATTTGACCACCCGTTTGTCGTTGTATTCTTCTAACAGTGGGAGCCGAACATCCGAATACCCAAACGCCCGAAGAGAGAGGAAGCACCTGATCATCCGAATAGCCCAAACGTTCGGACGCGAGAGGGTTACTCGTACTTACTTCTGCTAGATTACGTCCCGCGTACTCCGGTAGAAACACATAGTTCATAATGCATACTGCAAAATCTCTTCATACTCCAAAGATAAATCCATTAGACCTTTATTGCCTATTACAACAAAGGATAGAGCCATGTCGAGAGGGATCCAGGCCCAGGTCCCCCCGGTTAAGTATATTTTGTGTGTATAAATTGCATGCTTTCCAACAGGCTAGCATATTGGTTTGTGAAGTGAGTTTTGTACAATTGGTCATTGCTTCAAACCTCAAAGCTCGCAGTTTTTTCACTTTCCAATCCGTTTTTTTTTCCTCAGGCTACATAACAAATGCAGTTTTCTTTGCTCAATTTTTTTCTCTTTCCAGCCTCTCTCTTTTGCTTCCTTGTTATACAATATCAATGAATTCTAATCATTTTTGTGTATTTAAATGTATACATTATTTTTTATGTTTTTATTTTTATTTTCTTTTTCACGTTGTTGTGCCCCTCACCCCCAAATTTAAATCTTGGCTCCGCCCCTAATTACAACACTTCAAATGCACAAATGTATAAAATAAGAGTTAATTAGAGAATTAGACTAGCCACAAAATGCACAGATTCAAAATGAAAAACTTCAATGTAACAATTCAATGACAATCAAGTTAGTATATAGTCAAGTCTATTAAAATTATGGCTTTATTATATATGTATTATATAGGTGATCTTATTAATTATTAGGCTATATAAAAATAAAATAAAATAAAAATTATTGCAATAACTAATTGAAATATGACATGTGTATTATTAAAATTTTATTCGAATTTAACTATTTTATAAAATAATATTTAAACTCAAACTTTAAGTTCGATCAAAATCTAACATAGATTATTTTTATTTCGAAGATTCGACTCAAATCTGTAATTTTCGAATAATTGAATTTAAGTTTTTGGTACTCGGTCCTACGAGCCACCCCCAGAAATAACGCTTCCATTGGTTGTGAAAGCCGCCGCCATTGTTGACTCGTCCAAAACAAAAATGTCGATAATGCTAAACGTTACGTACACATGGACTACAGAGAGGGCCCGAACGCGCCACGTCGCGCGTGTTGCGTCATTACTATCTTTTCCTGCCTGTGTGACCCTGACAAAATGCTGATGTGTGGTCCACACTTCAATGCAGATCTCTTTTTGTCAGGGAGTAATGGGATTCAATGCACTCACAAATAGTCTGACTACCTTCCTCCTGAGAGCGACACGTGAGATCAAACAATCTTCTGGAAGAAATTGACTCATTGATACAAGTCGATGCTCGTTAGTCTTTGATTATCTAGAATAGTAACTAGTGTTTGGTTTGGACTAGTCACTGCGAAGATTGTGATTGGGGACCTGAAGGTCTAGGGTTACAATTGCTATTTGGTTTGGTAATTGCCTCCTCCTCCAAAGCGAGCTGCGGCAAAGGGAGCTGCGATTGCGCCGGTCTTGTTCATGGTCACGATGATATTGGAAAGAGAAGCACGTACGTTGTGTTGTAGGTCTGGGGGCTCGGCTTGCACCACAAGAATGCCGCCGCTAGGAAACTTGGCTTCTCTCTCGGTAGAGAGACTAGTTTTTTTTTAGCGTTTATAATAAAGGAAGGGATTAACACAAAGACCACACAAAAAAATTGTGTTGTTTGCTCGATAATTGGATATATAGAGCAATTTCACTCTTGCACTGCTTCGATTCTTATCTTGTTTGTGTTTTCTTTTAATAGTCTCCAAGCTGTGATTGATATGGTGGAAGAAGTATGATATATCGATAAGTGATCGACATCGAAAGTTTTGGATTTTCCCTTCGCAAACAGCTCTGTAGACTATGAAAGAAAAAAAAAGACTATAGACCTTAGACCTTAGACCTTAGACCTTAGGGTACGGTCGTCACCCTAAGACCCAAACCTTATCAATAATGGACGTATTCTTATTTTCCCACTTCTGGTGATAGTCAAATTTGTCATTTGAAATTGACATATCCAAATCATATGAATAGCATTACTGGCATATATATGTGTGCGCACTTAATTCATATTTAATTTAAGGAAACGTCAAGTTACAAGAATATAATAAATAACACGTTTCTCTGATACAGAAGACTATCTTCAAAAACATTATTCAAAATATCTTTATTTGGTTGAAAATTATATTTCTAAACTATTTTAGTTAAGCATCTTTACAAATTTGTCCGACAATGCTACTCAAAATTTAGTTATATTTGAATAAATATTTAATATTAATTGGTTAATAGAATAGATATAATAAAATACATCTATTTATTAATTACATTTATAATGTAGAAGGATACAATATTAACTATTTTTGTTACCTATAATTTTTATTTTTATTATAAAAATAGAGGATAAAAATAAAAAATATAAGGATTCTTTTTAATAAGAGATAATATAAGGGATCTATTAAAAATAAAATTTATAAAAAAATCGTTAAAACATTGATAAAATCGACATATTGAAAATTTATTAAAGTTGCTCTAAAGTCATATATGATCCGAATTTTTTTTTTGGACACGATAGTCCGTACGACACTGTTACAAAGCGATGTGGATAATTTACTAATTTATTGCGCATGCATGCATATACCTAATTATCTAGTGTCCGATCTTGTTTCTAACCTGTTTCTATAGTCTAGAGTTAATTTGTAGGATCAGTGTCTATTAAGTCACTTTGAGCTTGCATTTTAACTGGAAAGTCATACAAAATTTGTATTCGTAGTATAAATGGTAAAAATAATATATTATATGAAAAATTTATCTTTTTCTCTTCAGAAAAATATAACTAACTTTTGTCATGCCACAAATTCACTTATGATCTCTTGCGTAACCGGTTACTGATACGAGCGGACTCACTGTTGAATGTTTTTTAGTTAAAAAAATGTTAATTTCCGAGGAACAAAAATTTTACCCAGAAAAAAAAGGTACTTTCTATGTTATGGAACGATATTATCTATGTTATGTAATGATACTAGGATGTATGATTTTGTTAATTGTACAAGGATATTAAGGACATAGAAGAAAGATACCGAGTGTACAAAAAAAAGATACTATGAATCAGAGATTTAGATACTCAGGATAATAACAACAAACGACCTATTTTTTCTATCTTCTGGGCAGTAGTCCGCCTCTCAACGGAGTTTCATGAGTTTTTATGAATGTATATATAAAATTGAAAGAATTGTAGTAAGAAATCATAACTTGTTTATTCTAACAGAATTACATACTATAGATCCACAGCCTCACGTTTTGGTCAACAACTATAAGTTATTTAGCCACTCATAGTAGTAGACATACTTACTTAGACATAGAGAAGCTGAACAGTTTGTTTCGACTCTATCTCTCGACTCACAAGCTATACTCTCAAGCAATTCTACTCTCAGATATATCTCTTCTATTTTGATTTTCTATACCTAGAATTAAGACTCAAGACTCCTTATATAGGGAGTGGAACTTAGTTGAAATTTAAATATGCATAATTAACAGTAACTCCACTAATATTGGTGACCTCATGTTAATAAGGTTCTAGCTTTCCTCCATATTCTTCTTTCGAAAAGCAGATTCCTTAATGATAAAAGACGATACGAATTTTCATGTCTTTACATATCATCATATGGTTCTGAATTTTCTCCAAGATAGGGCTCTTTAAATTCAAGCATTCTTCTGGTTCCATTTTCTTCCACGTCTGTATCTTCATACATCTTGTAATGCCTGTCATTCTCGATCTTTTCAAGCCAATAGGTATATGCCAGGGTAAAATCAATCTCTTTTCTTTTGAGAGAAACAAATAAATCACTGGTGACGGCCTCTGAGTAGCCGTAGGCGGTGAAAATTATCTTCTCTCCTGAAGCAAAAAAAGTAATCTCTTAATCTTCTTCGATTATTTTTTTTCTAATGGTCATGGCCTTCATCCATGAATTGATATAATTTGGAGTTCCATTGTTTCCATTGCAGGCCAGTTCTAAATATTAGCCTTGGATGATTCTGACATAGTGGTTTGGAGAAATATACTCAGTTTTCCATTAGTTTTCTGCACCCATTTTGGAGATGTAAATCTGAACTTGAGTCTAAGAATGCAATTGGACTTCCTTACATTCTTAACAGTATTGCAGATGATAACAACCTACTAGGCAATCCCGTGATTAGTCTTTGTCCATAGATTATGAACAAAGTCATTTTCAACTAACCACAACTTGTGCTCTTGCGGTTGCTCACTTTGAACATTTCCCACGTATCTTCTTGGGAATGGTCCTAGAACATAAAGAGTGTATCGGGGAGAACTATGTTGACTGAGTGTCTTCTAATAGTGTTGTGAAATTTGAACCACTCTGGTTCTTTTAACGGCTAAATTAGCACTTTTTCACTTTCAGGCGGTCTGATGTATTATACCACTGGTTTATTAACAACATTTTGTTGTTTTCTATTTAGTTCCAGTTCTTCTACTAAGGCATTCATGGCCTCTACCATAAGTCTTTTATCTTATTCCTACAAGGAGAACATCAAATTGTCTAGCAAAATCTTCTGATGAAAAGCTAGACTTGGGTCTGTTTGGAAGGCTGACTCTAAGAAGGTGTTTAGCTGATATTTGAAGATGTTTACGAACTCTGGAAGAAAAATTCTACTTTTTAGCAAAACAACAGCCTTCAACAGTCTTGATAAACCTTTACCGTCTGTTGTTAGAGACAGACTAACCAATCTTTTACCCTGAAATTGGTCAATTAAGGAAGGTCTTTTAGAACACAGCAAGAGATTTTTAAGAACCTTCTCAATGGACTTCTCCGGTTATTCAGGTTCTTTTCCTGGCATCCTAAGATTTCAATATTCGTCGCTCTTTTCGCTCCTTCGGAACATCGTCATTTCCATTGTTAAGGCATCTGGAATATAGTTCATATTTCTTGCAATTAATTCTACATCATAATCATATTTGTTGAGAAATAATTGTCAATTTTTCTAATCTATCCTTATCAGCAACTTTATCAAGCTTGAAATTCTTGATTTTTTTACTCTGGCACAACCTATTCTCACAATGAATGGTTTCCCTAAAAAAGCGGGAGAAGTTTTAATTATTTTTTTATTGCAAGAATTTCTTTTTTTTCCTGTGGGATAGTTCTGTTCTGCAGAGTTGAACTTCCCACTGCAAAACTTTAACATTTTTTCTATGTTAGTGTTTAATTGGCACTCTTACTAGTACTACCCCTGCCCAAAAATTATTACTAGTATCTTTCTGAAGAATGATCTCATCATTTTCTTCAGATTGATGGAGAGGAGACAAATTTTTGCAAAGCTTCTTGATTTATCTAACGACCTTTTCGTCATCCTCTGTAAACTTTCAAGCTCTCTTTGTGCTTATTTTTGGGGACTGTGTTGCTTTTAATATAGCAATTTTGGGAAGAAAGTCTCTTCCATAGTTAATGATTCCTAAAAATCTGTGTAGACTTTTAGTGTCAGGGGTTGAAGCTATGTGACCTTTTCTAAGATATGAGGTTGAAGCTCGATCGCCCTATTTCTTATGTTAATCTCTAAGAAGTCAATTTCATCTGGGATGAGAAAGACTTATCCTAGAATGATTTTATGTTGAACTATGAGCTTGACTACCTCATAGAGATGATTTATGTGGTCTTCATTGGTTTTTGAGAAGAGTAATATATATTCGATGTAGATGCCACAAAAGTCTACAACTTGTTTGAATATGTTGTCCATTTTTCTCTGACAATGGATGGAACTTGTTTCAGCCCAAAAGGCATTACTAGCTATTCGTAGTGTCCCTGTGGAGTTTCGGATACAGTAAGCAGAATACTATCAGGATACTTTTTTACTTGCCAAAATCCTGATTTTGCATCAAACTTTGAGAATACCTTGGCTCATCTGAGCCTATTGATTAGCACTCTTACATATGCTATTTTAATCTAATTTTCATGTAGTTGCTGAACTTACTCGTAGAAGCAGTTGCTTCCTTACACAAATTTTGTTTTGAAGAACCTTATTCTTTTACCATTTTTTTGAAATGATTGCATTGTTTTTTCTTCACAAGCTGATCTTTCTGCATATACTACTTCTTCATTTTCAATAATAGTTTCGAATTTCATTCTTTCTAGATCTCTTTCTAGAATTTCATATCTTTCTTATATCTCGTATTCTTGTTCAATAATCTAATTTATTGAACTATTCTTTGTTTTTCTTCTTGCTTCAACTATGAAGCATTCTTTGTGATACGTCTTTCTAGACGCTTCACAAAATATGGGAAAATCATATTTCTCATAGCAATGCAGCAGTCACTGATAAATAATCCGGGATTGACTTTGTAAGAAGAAATCTTTTCTTCTTCAGTAATTTCTTCCCAATTTTTTTATTTCGAGGAGATAAATCTCTTGGGGTTCATATTCCTCTTCACAATCAGTTTCTGATTCTTCTGTCCAGGCAGAATAGATAGATACATTATCGTCTTCATCTTCTGAATAGACTACCTCATAGCCTTTCATATTGGCCATCTCTATGACCTCTTCATATTTTCTCAGAAGAGCTTTCGAGCTCCTCTTATCCTTCTTAGGACATTCGTTAGCATAGTACCCTTCTGCCTTGCATAACCAACACCTGCATGTTCTTTTCTATTTCTTGAGAGAATCTTTTCTTCTTAAAGAATATCTTTCTTGGGTTTTGTTATTCTCTTTTATAATTAGAGCTTTTCTTGAATATCCAATTCTTCCTTTCATTTTCTCTAAAATGTTTATGGAAGTGCTTCCTTATATTTTTCTGTTTATTTTTGTCACATGCCCAGTTGGTTGGAATGTCGGCAATTCTGGTGCATAAATTGTCGGATCCTTTAAGCTGCCTCTTTGCAACTTTTTCTCTTGTCTTGGCTTTGTATTTTTTGCGCATCAGTTGTTTGATTGTTTCTGCAACTTCTCAAATTGGAAAACTTTATAAGGGTTTTTCTTCTATGCTCTCCCTCATGGCTGTTCTCCAGGGTTCATGAAACTTTGTATGCAAGAGATGTATTAGGCTGTTTTTCAGCTTTCATATTGTACAGTAACATTTTTAGAATTCATTTAGATATTCCTCAAAATACTTCATATTGTATTTCTTGAAAGCATATATGTTGATTTTTGCTAACTCTTTAGCTTTCTCCCCAACATAGGAGATATCTCCATAAGATTGTTCATAGACTGGAGTTGCTAGGTATATGACAATATGTCAAATTTTATTTTCTCCAACCATTATGTTCCCTTGATAGTTTATTTGAAGGAAAAATAGATTTTTTTTTGTAATTATTTTGAGGGTTGATTCATAGATTATTTGTAGATCTGGCCCTTCAAACTTTCCTTATGTAGTACACGTTGCAATGAATAAGCTAGCAATCCATTCATCTATGGCTTTCTTTTTATCTAGAGATTTGTCTAGGTCAAGCCATACACCAAATTGCTTAATCAGTAATTTTGGTGTGCTCTCTTGTGGAATGAATCTTTGGGATCTTCTTTCCCCTTTGTTTCAAGTAGGACCTGTC
This sequence comes from Geum urbanum, assembly GCA_946800695.1. NCBI lineage: Eukaryota > Viridiplantae > Streptophyta > Magnoliopsida > Rosales > Rosaceae > Geum > Geum urbanum. Next base: position 5,214,673 of record OX327013.1, on the reverse strand, counting down.
ATGTTTGGAAGTTTGGTATTTCCACCAACTTTGATGATGGTGGTTTTTGTGGTTCTTGAATACTCTTCTTCTTTCATTTTTACTTCCTGGTAAGTAAAGATTTTTATTTTCTTTTTGAATGTGAATCTTTTGATCTCTTTGATCAATTATTCCAGACGAGATGGATCTTGACACTTTTCTACTTCTTCATTTGACTTTTTCAGATTTTAACATGCTGATATTTTTTTTTCTAATTTAGTATCTAAATCTTCTTCTAATACCAGGTTGGTTTCTTCCCTTATTTAAATTTTGATACTTGTAGTACCATTTTCTTTAGAAGAGCTACATCTTATGAATGCTCTAGAGCTTTCACCTCTCAAGCTTTCAAGGGAAACATCACTGTATCTTTCAAATTTTAGGTTAATGTCTCCAATTCTTCTATTCTCATAGATCACTGCTCTTACACTCTCTGGCTTTTCTTTGGGGATAGACAATTTCTATTCTAATGAAAATGTTACTTCATCCCATGTAACGTTATGAATTTGTTCCGAATGATTTTTTGGATTTGTAAGGAATCCAATAGTAAGACCAAGAATATTTGTTATTTTGGTCTTTAATTCTATTGTTGTGCTCATTAGTTTATAGTAAATCCTATAAATTATAACAAACTCTTGCATGTCGTCTTTCATTAAGGGGCCATTTGTTTTAACTCTTAGTTGTAAATAGTGAGCTGCATCAGTCAGGCTAGTCGAAAAGTTTGTGAAGCAATTAAAATATGCAACTTGGTTGCACAACGATGCTTGGATGGTTCCCAGAAGACTTTTCTGGAAATTAATTAGTCTATTGTCTTGTAAGACACATAAGACCGAACAATTTATGCCTTCTTTGCCCAGTATTTTTATGCCGACTTGGCCTGCTCCAACGTGCATAAATTTGTAGTTTCTTTTTCTGGCTTTAGCAACTTTCTTAAGTGTTTTCAAAAGGAGATATGTTTCTCATGTTGTTGCTGGAGTGGTGAATTCAAAAATTTTGAACTGATGGGTATCTATCCAACATGTCAAAAATTTCTCTTTTATAAATTTGATTGAATTCGAATTTTAGAATTGAAGAATTTCGAACATTTTCTTCAATTTCATTGAATTCAAGTTCTTCAGAATTGAGTAGTTGTACTGTCCTTTTCTTTCCAAATATGCTCAACATATTTATGTTTCTATATCTTCAGTTTTGGATTCCGGAAATCTGATGCTTGACAGATTTGTTGTTGGATCCAAAAGAAAATTTTTTGGTGAAGGGTTCCTTTTTGGAACTTCTAATGGTTTAACATTATTGATTTTTCTTATGATTGTTCTAGGTTGACTATTTCTTGACTAATGTTCTTGGGCTCTCTTTTGCATATAGTCAAGAATCTTCATCTGTTAAAGATTTAGTTCCTCGATTGTACTATTAACCTTTGTTAATAGTTCTTTCTTGTTTTCCAGGTGATTTTGGATATAATCCATTTTAGTTTCCAATTTCTGTAATTGGTCACTAATCACCGGAAGTATCTCTAGATACTCTCTGTTTCTAGAGATTTTTGTTAGAGTTTCTTGATGCTTTGCATCAATCAAATTTAATAAAGAATCTAGTTTCTCCATTATTTTCTCAAAGGTATTCCCATCTTTGATAATTTGTTGAGCTATAGAAAGCTCTGATGCCAGTAAATATGTGGATCTAACCAAAGCTCAGAAAATTAGTCTCTGCAAATGACGTTCGACTTTAGCTTTATCACGTAAATAGACAGCAAAAAAATATTGTTGTCTAGCAATCTGATCTCAACCAAAGCCTGATCTTGAGGACGAGCTAATCTCCTTAATTTTTTCAAAAGTTTTATCCTTTGTTTTATATTAGAAATAAATTCTCGAATAAATTTAAGTTTTTTTCTTAAAATCACGTAAAACTGAAAAGTGAGAAATTTTGATAGTAAGAAATAATTGTTTACCTTCGAGTATTGAGGATAGACATTAGCTGCACATGTTAGAACAAACAAATTATAAGTCCACTACGTTTTTGAAAAAGATACTATTATAGTAGCATGAGGATATCATCTTTCATAAGTAAATGTACATATATCACATATAAGGATACTAATTATATTGATAAGGTAAATAAATAATATTAAATGCAAGTGGATGAGTAAAATACGCAAGTGAGTGGGTGAAAAATACCAAATTTGGTGACCTTTTGGTTAGTGAAGATGAAATTTGGTAACCTATTGGTCACTTTAAAAGTATTAAGTGACTTTTGAGTAGTTAATCCTAATTTGAAAAGAAAAAAATGCAGTGAAGGCTGCATGTTAATTAAAAATATATATGCATGAATTCAGAACCGATGGATGGATTGATATGATTTGGATATGTCAATTCCAAATGACAAATTTGACTATCATTAGTTGAATTTTGTTCTTGTGGTCAGTTGTGATCGACTGTCGTTAGATCTATATTTAACGATAAATATTTAAAAAATAATTTAATACTATCTGTCAGATACAAATCTAACGATAATCAATCATGACTGACCAAACAAACAGTGAGCCAGTGGAAAAATAATTGCCATGAGCCTACATGCATGTTCAATAAGAAGCGCGAATTTCCAGCCATGCCGGCCAGTAACTGCTATATACATATATCGCCAAAATATTGTAACCCCCCTCCATCACCTTTTGCCGCCATGCATGGCTATACTTCTTCCCTTAGTAGTTCTTACGTACGTGTGCAAGTGCATATGTATCAATCATACATCCATGTATTCAAGCCAATTGATCAATCTTGAAATAAGGCAACGCAATTCTGATCGAGTTGCTTAAGAAAGAACATAATATATATCTTTTTTAGGTAAACGATGAATATATAGTACAATCAAACTAACATAAATTTAAAATTACATAAACTTGAGAATAATATTCTACAATAACGAATTAGATTTTTTCATTTGTCGGGTAAATCAGACGACATGACTCATGAACTAACGATGATAGTAAGTCAATGTGAATTGCCCGTACTTTCATAAAAGATGTTGCCTCCTCACTCCCAGAGTCCAGCGTCACCTCCTTGGCTGCCAATCTCGCATCAAGTGTAGTTAAGACACAATTAATGGGGTGGACGCACCTTGCAACAAATGATCTCATCCAATCCCAAATGTCACTGCCCGGCTCCTAAATTCAGTACCAAAAATGCACTGAAGTGAAAGATTAGCGACCAAATGGTTTAACATGCCCACCTCCTCCACATTTTTGTCCACCACATGCCCAAACCAAGGCCCTGTTAGAGAATGTGAATAGAGAAAGGCTTTCACATTAAAATTGAGGGGCATTGTTAGATGGTTATAAGAATTTGAGCTACTCTTATTATTGTCAATTGGTTTTGGTATGAGACCCCAGATTACTTTATCATGGTATCAGAGCAAGTTCATTCTCATGTGATGCCGAATGGGCCACACGTGCTCACCGCCACTCATATATGGTGTCCACGTGTTTGGCTTGAGATGTCGTCACACGTGCGGGAGCGTGTTAGACAATGTGAATAGAGAAAGACTTCCACATTAAAAATGAGTGGTCTTGCTAGTGGATTATAAGAATTTAGGCTATCCCTACTATTGCCAATTGATTTTGGTATGGAACTTAGATTCCTTTATCAGGTCTAGCCTACACAAAATTGACACCCTAGCACATACTAACCCATGACCAATAGGGTTTCGTGGGGCCCTTCGGGGTGTAGCCGCCACCCTAATACTAAGCCCCTTCACTAATGATCGACCTTGATTCCGGCTCCACTCATTTCTCGGCAGATAATATCCTATCAATGAAAAGAACGCCCGAAACTCCATTTCATAACCCGTCTCTTGGAGACTCCACTGGTCCAACGCCATCACACAAAATCCAGGGCCATTCGTGATTCCCAAGTGGCCACGATTCCAATGTCGTAACCCCAGAGTTTTAAGTCGAGCACGACACGACTTTGATCGACCCCCCCCCCCACCACCACCACAGTCGTCGGAGATCGTCGAATATCGGCAATCCCAGTTGATCGAAGCCGGCCGGAACCCCAATCTTGAGAAGGGAACCGGAGGGATCCCGAAGAGCAGCGACACCGACTGCTGTCGCTCGATGAGATTTGATGATGTTGTCAAGGTCCACACCTGTCGCCCGGAACGCTCCGGCAACCAAAACCTTCGAAGTAAAAAAGGCTTGGTCAGAGCACCTGCCAAACCCGACCATGTCCACGTCAAGATCCCCATCTTGTTTCGAAACAAAATTTAAAGACCAGAGAAACAAGTCGATTGATACTACAAACCTAGAAATTTAGGTCTCACCGACTCCGGTAGTCTCGGAGCTTATATACGAGAGTCATGCTCTTTTTAATTTGATGGAAAATGTGAACATAATATATATAAACTAAATTAAAGTACATTTTTATGGATTTGATTAACGTTTTCAGTGAAAAACATTCAAACAATTTTTCGGTCGATTGGTTTGAAATTATGCGGTTCTCTCCATCGAATCTAGCTAAAATCAGTTTAGCATTATTGATATCTGATTCTTAATTAATGACCCAGCTATGGTTTTCATCTAGCTAGGGTTTTATGTAGAAAATATCGATAGAGCATTTTAAATTAGAAAAAGGAAAAAAAAAATCACCGGACATAACTAATAATTCATTCTTGTTGTTTGTTGTTGATCGATCATTGGTTGGCCGGGGACTAATTAAATTATGCCTCACTTCCTCAGGAAAGTTAAATATGTGTCACAGGAATCCACAGATAATCTTAATCTACATATATATATGTACGGTTTGGCATATATATACGGCTCGAGATCGTCCCCGTGTAGGGACGGATGCAGGATTTTCGGTTTGGAGAACCCAAAATGAAAAGTTTAAAAAATAGTCTCGGTTAGGGTAGTCAATTTGATCTTAATCTGTATATTTTGTTAAAACAGTCTTAATGTGTTGTTTTTGATTTGATAAAGCATCACAATTACTCGCAACCTGATTATGAGTAATATTTGATCATCCAAAATGTGATATTAGCGTTTACTTTTTCTTCCAATTACTGAATCCATGACCAACACCAACAAAAGTTTCACCACCATCTTATTCTCCAATAGCTAGTTTGAAAAGATAAAAACATAAACAAAATACAACATCCTCTTTAATACTGTACTCTAACCAATATGAAAATTCAATAAACCAATCACGAATAAACCTTTTTTTTTTTCTTTCCAAATTCCGTGAAAGGAAAAATATGATGTTTAGGTCGACAAAGGCCTTGTTGTAGATAATATCTTCGAACTTCTTCTTGAATGTTAAGATGATAACTTGAAATTGGCGGGCGTTTAGCAAGATCCGATGGATACTTTTCTGTAATATCTCCAGCACGAGACTTTTTCATATTGTTACTATTCTTCTTTTGAATTTTCGTAGGTGGTTGCTCATCTGATGTTGGAGTAGAAGAAGAGGATTTTTTTTTTGAAGTATCTCTCCATATCTAATAAACTTAATAAAAATGATTGTATTTTAATCTCAAGAATGGTAGAGCTTTTATAAAGAAAAAAAGACCATAAAATCATAAACCTGGTAAGAGATTAAATCATAATTGACCTAATATTTGAACTTCATTATTGAAATAATATATAATAATATTCTTACAAAGTCGTCAGATTAAATTAGTCACGCACTCATATACGTTATCGAAATTTAGATATAATTCAAATAAATTATAATATTTATATTATATAATAATAATAATAATAATAATAATAATAATAATAATAATAATAACAATAGTATACTATTTTTTTTCACATAAACTCAGGGGGGCCCAGGCCCACCATGGCCCCCTCTTGCCTCCGGCCCTGTCCCCGTGGCCTTCTAGTATATCCTTGATTTTTAATTTTGTTTAAAAGAATAATATTTCTAATATTTTGGTGTGTGTTTTTTTCTAATTAGAGTAGAAATAGATATTCTCTTAATCCCTGATTTATAAATATATTGATTGTATCACAGATTATAATGCATATTTAAGTTCATCTATCAATGAATAAATGCCTGTTTTCAGATCTATCTCTTGCATATCTTTATTTCTCCTTCAACATGTTATTATCAACTCTTGAGTTGATAGCCAACCTAAACCCCTAAATACTACAATCTTCCACCGCCGGCCTCCCTCCCTTGCACGGAATCAACACCTCCAACCACCTTGTCGCCGTCAGAGCTCTCTACCGCCAGCTTTTGTGGACGTTTCTCTTCAAACTTCTTTCACAGCGAAGTTTTCATACCGAGCATAATACTCTCTAAGTAAATTGACTAACTTTCTTTGATTTAGAATTAGGTTGCAAAACTTAATTACCACAACACCCTAGATTTAGATTTAAATACCGTGAATTATTATATGCCTCTGGTTCTTATGGATTAATGCAGGTATGAGTGAAAAATGATTTAATCACTTCTTCCTCAAAGTTTAAGATTAGTGATAGTCCAGGGGGAGTCATAGTTTACATAAAAAAAGGAAGTCGATATTTTGTGACTTTGAGTCTGTCACATTTTTATGGGGAGTGGTATGAAGTCACCAGTTTTGCATCAATTTTTGTGACCATATATTATGGATCATGTTTCTATTTCCCTAAACTTGATATTAGTGATTATGGTTCTTTCGATCGGTAAACTAATTACATCTCTTGTCTTTTGTAGATGACTGAGCCGGCAAGGCTAGAGTTTGACATCCTTGATATTCAAAGAGCAGAATACAATAGATGGGTCTCGTATGTGAGGAATACTCTCATCAGTAAAAGACTTGAGGATACTATCCAACCAATACCAGCGGGTCAAGAAGTCAGCGATGACATCATAGCTAGAAAAGCTAAAGCTCTCATGTTTCTCAGGAGACATATTCATCATTCTCTGAGAAAACATTACTTGTTAAAGAATGACCCCGCGGATTTGTGGATAACTTTGCAAGAACGGTTCAACAATTTGTACGATGCACAACTTCCAGAACTCATAGAAATATGAGATAGAATCCGGTTATTGGATTATCCCAAGATCAATGATTTTTATCAGGATATGCTAGAGCTACAATAGAACTTTCCATTTGTGGCATTGTAAAGACCGACCAAGTCATGGTCAAGAAGTCTTTGAGCACATTTCCTACCTCAATGGACACTCTTGCACATCAGTATCACATTGATTATGAGCAAAGAAGACTTCGATTATTTAGTGATCTTATGAGCGTATTATTTAAGAAAGAGATTCATCACAAGATTCTTCTCCAAAACAATGTTAGGCCAGCTGGTACAAAGAAAGTCCATGAGACTTATAACACTGGTGGGAAAGCTCGGAAGGATAAGGGGAAGCAGTGTTCAACACCTTATCAAAATAATCGTGGTATAAGAGGTAATGGCAGAGGTCGTGGCCGAGGAGGACACATTCAAAATTTGACTTGGACTCGCCAAGACAATGGCCATAACAACTCCAACAACAATCCATCAAGTTCTGGTTCTAGGAACAATAAAAATTCTTCAAGATCTGCTCCTTCAACGTCTAGTTTGACACTTTGCTATAGGTGTAGTTCTAACAAGCATATGCACAAGCAATGTCGTACACCCAAAGATGTCCAGAATGCCTACAAGAGATGCAAGCAATACCTGACACATGAGACCAACTACACTGCGGATCAAGAGATGGATGATGTTGGTAAAGCCAACCTTATAGTAGCAGATGTCAACAAAGCAAGTCTAGAAACTGTGAATTTTGATTAGTCTATGTATTAGACCTATATCTCTACTATGTAATCAAGTTTAGCTTTGTTTTTAACTTTATTTTCAGTCATGATTATTGAATAAGAACAATCTCTTGATGTAAGTTTTTATGTTGGCAAAGTAATAAAATTTTCTTCATTTCGGTATTTGAAAGTGTTAAGAATGGTTATGTTCATACATATTACGTATAAAATTCAAATTATACAAAATTCTATGGCATTATGACACCAAAGTATCATAAAAATGAGACAAATACTATGCCACAAATGACTTCAGACAATGATTTTTGCCCATTGTCTGATATAGGTCTGGGATGTCGTCTATTGAGCTGAGGAGAGAGGCCATATCAGACAATAGTGTGTAGACCGTTGTACAAAGACGAATCAGTCAACACATTATTGGCAAAAAAATTATTGTTCGTGTACAAATGAGACAATACTTTTATTTCGATAAAAATCATTGCTTGAATAAAAAAGAGACAATACTCTCTTACTTCAAAGTTCTCTTGTATGTCATTGTTTTAGTTAATAGACATTTATCTTGTAACATTATTTCAAATTCTGTTAGACAATTATCTTTTAAACTATTTTAGTTTTTATATTACACTCTCAGACAATACACTATTAAAAATTGTGTTGAAATATTATTGTTTTTCTCTATAATTTCAAGTGTCATAACGCATCTCATAAATGTCATCTAACAGCATTTATATGCCAAAATTGAAACTATTTATAAGCATTCAAATATATCAAATATCCATTCTAAGCAAGTTCAAAGCATTGCTAGAGATTACAGAGAAAACATTGATAAACAATGATAGGCTTTACTACTTAAGTTTTTTGGTCACTAAATCCACAACATAAAAGCTCCCTCATTTGCATCTTTGCCTCTTTTGGAATATCAAGAATCAGTTCTTCATCCTCATAATAATTTTGCATTATCTTTCTGCAATATCACAATCCTGAATCAAAAGCATGAAGTGACATTAAAATAGCACATTACAAGTGAGCTGAATGAAAGAAAATGTCCATGTCTACATAGTATCACCAGTTAATTAACTATGTTGATGTTCATTTTCACATAGTTTCAGAGAAATTCTACTACTGTTCAATATCCTAGAACCTCTGTCCTTGAGACAATAAATGATACGAATGAAACATGCATGTACCATATCCAATCAACCCCAACATTAGCTTATACCAACAGGGCAATCCAATAATTTACAAGTAACAAGAATGCACCATTACACTTCAATGATAAGATATCAACATATACCCTTACAATAACTTCGATGACCAATGTACTTCAATGATGTCATACATGTTGAAATAATATAATCTTTGGTTGGTTGCTGCCACAACTATAACATAAAAGAAAATAATGGCGAAGTGGGGAGTGTACTCTGCAAAGACTCTATAAACTTAAATCAGCCTCCTAGTCCTCAAAGCACAAGCTATTGCACATACACCATATAGAGATACCATTAACTCATGTAAACATGATGACATAAAATATGACACAAAATACTCATACAAATGATACAAAACCGCCTGCTTGCATTTACGAGAAACCACAAAAATTCAATGCATCAATATTCGTAATTAGTTACTGGTGAAATATACTTCAAATTATAATCAATCAATTACCTTTGATAACCCTCTAGTTCCTAGAACTATATCAAGCTTCAAGGAACCGGTGGGATGACAGGTTTACACCTCGAGCAAAAAATCCTTGCATGGACAACATGGATTCTTGGCCTACTGAATCATAAACACCTATTGAATTAATAAACCATGCCCAGAAACTGCTTCTAATAAAACATAAAGACCTACTAAATCAATAACTCAACCAAGTAAAAAAAGAGAGACATAAATTACCAATACAAGTTGTGTGTCATCTTCTTCCTATCTGTAGAGAAACGCAATCCAACTTCTGAAATACTCCTTTGCATGATCTTGCTCTGTGACAGTCTGGTTTGTACATGGAGCAATAATTGATATTTCTCTGCTCCGATGATCACAAACCTACACAATGAGTTATGCAAATGTTAGTTCTTAAGAAATAGTTGGCCAATAGCCACACATCAGTAATAGATATAGATAATAAAAATAACATAGGACCGATTATAAGGCGCATTAGTCTTATACTACATCAAAATGAGTATCCAAGTTAGAACACAAGCTCTAAAACTACTGCAACTTGATGGTAAAAATCACACATTTTCATCGGGTGGCCTTGACATGGCTATTGGTGATGCCATTTTATTTTAAATTGTATTAACTAGAGGAAATTTACTTCATAGTCTTCAGAGGTGATTAGTTTTAGTAAAATTTCTACTGGGAATCAGAATCTCATCTGCAAATGTGTTATTTACGATAATAGAGTTAACCAGAAACCTATACATTAGACTTGAAGCGAAAACAAAATAGAATCAAATTCAAATCTGAGCACCAAAAATGCCAATCAAAACTCAGGACTCATTGCAATCAATTTGCATTATATTTTCAAAATCTAAGGATGAGCCACGAACTGTTTTTCAAATTCAAAATAGCTGAGAGAGAGAGAGAGAGAGAGAGAGAGAGAGAGACTCAACCATTGAAGCTCTGGGCGTTGCAGTTTGAGCCGAGGCCCAAAGAGAAGGCGCGAAGCGCTGCAGCTGTCGAGCTCGAGGCAATCGCTAAAACCTACAACACATTCAATTCGATCTATCAATCATAATTAAAACGAAGATAACATAGCTAAAATCAAATGGAATCGACAATAAAGAAGATGAATCAAACACTGGTGAGCTAGGGAAAAGCCTAATCGGCGACAAAGACTCTAGAATATGTGATCTCGACCCGAAACAATGTCGTACACGGTTGTTTGAATCTGTTACTATATTTGTTTGAGAGAGAGAGAGAGAGAGAGAGAGAGAGAGAGAGAGAGAGAGGAGAAGAAGAAGAAGAAGAAGAAGAAGAAGAAGAAGAAATGAGGCGGATGGAGAATTATGAGGCTAGAAAGGGTTTCTTAAGAAAATTGAGGATTAAGATCACACTTTCAAATTAAAATGAAAGGTCAGCTAAAAATAAAAATATAAATAAAAATATAAGAAAGAGGGAAACCAAAATTTAGCCAGTGTTGAGAGGAAAACTAAAATACCTCTCTGTTAAGTTAAAGATCCTCCCGCTAAGACAATTGGCCTAAAATTCAACATTGTTTAAATGGAATCTAGACAATGAACAACATAATCTATTTTTTGAAATGACATAATGGAAAGAAAAAAATGAATTGTGTAAAATGGATTTAGTCAACAAACAATAACCATTGTCTAGAGTGGTTATTACACAACATCCAAAAAAGGAAGTATTGTCTGATTCACGTCAGACAGACAACACTAAATGATTCCTTTTACTACAACAGCCACCTTATTTCCCTTGTTTATCCAAGCGATATAGACAATATTTTTCTTTTCGGTGTTGTCTGAAATTTCGAGACAATGGTCAAGTTACTAGTTATTATGTAAGAGGTATTGTTTGAGTCTGTTTTTGGCGTAGTGAAAGAGACGATGGTTTTGATCCTGTACATCTTTCAACCCATTGAGATATTCTCTTGACTGCCCAGAAAACCCAATCAGGTCAATTAGATTGAATAATGAAGAACTCCTAGCACATATTATTAAGCGTCGGGCTCACCACCTAGACATCCCAATTAGGTCAATTAGATTGGATAATGCAGGAGAATTCACATCAAAGACTTTTGATGATTACTGTATGTCAATTGGGATTAAAGTTAAACATCATGTTCCTCATGTTCATTCACATAACAGTTTAGCAGATGCACAAATCAAACAGTTACAGCTTGTGGCCAGAGCAATGGTTATGCATATTAATCTATCGATACCTCCTTGGGGATATGCATAGAGATCGGTAGCACGCCAACCATTCAATGCGTACCAGTTAAAAACTGGATATGAGCATGATATTTCAAACTTATGCATATTCGATTGTGCAGTGTATGTGCCAATTGTGCCTACATAATGCACTAAAATGGGTCTTCAATGTTGATTAGACATATGTGTTGGTTATGAATCTCCAACGATTGTCTGTTACTTAGAATCTTTGATAGAAGATCTTTTTACTGCAAGATTTGCAGATTGTCACTTTGAAAAAATATACTTCCCGACATTAGAGGGAGATAGGAATGTCTCCATTCCGGTTGAATGCCAGAAATTTCCGTGAAAAACTCCTCCCACTATGTTTCAAGAAGATCCACACACATATCAAAGTGAGATTGAAGTGTGATGTATACTTGATCTTTAAAAGGTAGTAGACTCAATGCTTGACTGCTTTACTAATATTGTCAAAGTGACAGGATAAGATATTTCTGTTGCAAATGTTCTTGCAAGGTTGGAAGTCCCCAAGAAGGAGAAGTATAACACAACTTTAGGGCAAAGTAGCGTGCCTCTTGCCAATGTGGATGAAGTAGCGTCGGTGTCGGCTCCCACCAAAATGAGGGGGAGACCAAGAAAATTCACAGATGAGCTGTCGGCGAAAAGGCAGACCATCCTGGCATAAAAACATCATTTCATCATCAAAGTTGTGAATTCTTTACATGAGATTGTTCCTTACTATAGTTATGTCCTACAATTACAAATGGCTTCTCTGGAGGACGCTTCAAATCCATATGTGATGTCAAAGAATGGTGAAATATCACTAATTAACAATGATGCGCTCATTGTTATGGATAGATCATCAAATGTAGTTGATGATAATTTTGCTTAATTCGTCGCTCAGGAGATTATTGATGACGATGAAGTGGAACCTCGGTCGGTTGCTGAATGTCAGCAGAGAGCGGATTGGCCGAAATGGAAAGAAGCAATGCAGGTTGAACTAGACTCTTTGAAGAAAATACAGGTTTTTGGTCCAATAGTTCTATGCCCACCAAATATTAAGCCAGTTGGACAGAAATGAGTCTTTGTTTGAAAGCGTAATGAGAAGAATGAAGTCATGCGATATAAAGGTAGACTTGTAGTGTAAGGATTCTCTCAACGCCCTGGCATTAATTATGAGGAGACATACTCTCCGGGTATGGACATCATTACTTTCCGCTACCTTGTCAGTTTGATAGTATCTAAAAAACTGAACATGTAGTTTAGGGATGTGGTGACAACATATCTCTATGGAAACCTTGATTCAAAGATATACATGAAAGTGCTGGAAGGCGTGGTCATACCCAATTCAAGTAACTCTACACTACGGAGTGCTCATATGATTAGATTGAAGCATTCACTGTATGAATTGAAACAATTCCGTAGGGTCTAAGTGACTACTTGAATGAGAAAGGATACAAGAAAGATAATTATTCCCATGTGTATTTATTAAGAGATCAAGTTCAGGATTTGCCATCGTAGCAGTCTATGTTGATGATATGAATATCATTGGGTCTCTTGATAAAATCAATGAGACAGTTAACTACTTGAAATCCGAGTTTGAGATGAAAGGCCTTTGTAGGACTCGATTTTGTCTTGGTTTGGAATTAGAACATCAAGTTGGTAGAATACTTATTCACCAATCTGCTTATGTCCAAAAGATGCTCAGAAAATTTAACATGGACAAAGCACACCCTCTTAGCACGCTAATAGTCGTTTACAATCTGGAACCCAATAAGGACCTGTACCATCCCAAAGATGATGAAGAACAATTGGGAGCTGAGGTACCATACATTAGTGTTATTGCAGCTTTGTTGTATTTAGCTCAATTCACAAGACCAAATATTGCATTCTATGTGAACTTATTAGCTCGGTTTAGTTCTACGCATACACAATGTCATTAGAAAGGTATAATGCACATTTGTTAGGTACTTGAAGGGTTCTATAGACTTGAGCTTGTTCTTTCCCTACAAATAATACAGAGATAAGCTTGAAATTCCTGTAAATGGATGGTTGAATCGCAGCATGCAGGTTCCAGGGTCTTCCACCCATCAAGTGAATGACTCGACCTATCGAAGGTTGCATCCTGGACGAACCAAAACCATATCTTCAACCCGTAGAAATAATTGTTCGACCCATCGAACACTGATGCGACTCACTACAACATTTTTGCCCATTACCGGCGAGATCACCGGAGACAAGGCCGGCGACCGGAAAAGTCGCCGGTAATGTTCAACATTACCGGCGACTTAGCCCGTCGCCGGTAATGTCGCCGGAATCTCGCCGGTAATGTTGCAAAACATTACCGGTGACTCCAACCGTCGCCGGCAATGTCTAGGGAGACATTTCCGGCGATTTTTCGGCGGGAATTTCGCCGGAAATGTCTCCCTAGACATTGCCGGCGACGGTTGGAGTCGCCGGTAATGTTTTGCAACATTACCGGCGAGATTCCGGCGTAAAGTCGCCGGTAATGTCTTCATTTCCGGCGACTTACTCCGTCGCCGGCAATGTGTCTTATATTAGATGCCGGATCGGGCAGCTCGATCATTCAATCATTTTGAGCGAAAAAAATCCAGAGAAATCGAAAGAAGGAAAACGTACGCTCTGAAATCGATCATTCGGTATATTGTCAAAATTAAGGCGGGCGTCGAAAACTCGATCACTCGGGAAGCTATATATATAGGTACGTAGGTGTATATATACGTATATGTGGTATATATATATGTGTGTGTGTGTGTTGATCAAATCCAATTCGTGAGATATATATATATATATATGAAATGTTGTTGATGTACGGTCACCGAAACGAGAAAACAGCTTGTAGTTAATCTTGTGTCTGAATCAATGACTGGTATTATCGTATTGTTATCGGAGCCAGGCTTAACAGAGCCTCCTCCTATATACCCAGTCAAATACGTTTTGAATTGAAAAAAGGAGAATACTATCATCGAGTACTGAATCGAATTCAGAGATTAGATCGATATATATACATATGCATGCATGTGTTGATTTAATTAGAGTTGAATTGAGAGATCACGTCGATTATTAGTAGTGAATGTGTGTATATATATATAATTAATACGTAAAATTGTTAGAATTTTCAGGATGGACAAGAGTTGGATGAGCCTCGAAAGATGGGATGTCAGATATCACGAGGGAATTAGGAGTTTTGTGGATTTTGTGAAGGCTAATTGTGGAGACACTACACTTCATTATTGCCCGTGTAAAGAATGTAAGTGTTTCAGCGATCGATTTCGATTTCCCATTGATAAAGTGCAGAGGCACCTGAGTAAATACGGGTTTTGGGATAAGTACACTTGTTGGATTTATCACGGTGAAACATCGGTAGCGGGTCCGCATGATCATGGACAATTTGGTGAGAGGGCCAGTCCACGCTATGATTATGTAGATTTTGCTGAGAGGGGCAGTTCATCCTATGATCCAACATCGATGTTAATCAATGATATGTTTCCTCATGAGAGCGGTGTATTTGCTGATGAAGCACCAAATGTCCCTCCCGTCGTTGAGGGTTTCCCCCATATCGAGCCAGTCGAACCATTACCTGGAGGTCATGCCAACACAAGCGGTATGGACAAGTACAACAACCTGATTGCATTGCAACAGACTCCGTTGTACGACGGTTGTAGTAAGACTGTTCTTGAAAGTCTGATGGGAGTGATGCAGCTAAAAATGGAGAACAAAATGTCTGTCAAAGCTGTTGATTCTTGGTTGAAGTGGACTGCTTCGCTACTGCCACCCGGTCATCGTCTTCCTACCACTCATCATAAGGTGCGACATATCCTGAAAGATCTTGGGCTTTCCTACATCAAAATCCATGCATGCAGATATGATTGTATTCTCTTCTGGGGAAAAGATCTCGAAGACCTTGAAGCCTGCCCGGTATGTTTTACAGAAAGGTATAAGTTGACTCCTGCAGGCAACAAGAAAGCTGTGAAGATACTTCGATATTTCCCGCTTATTGATAGGCTGGAGCGGTTGTTCATGTGTGCTTTCACGGCCGAGGCAATGAGATGGTGGGCTGAGAGGAACTTGCCTGACGATGACACCCTTATACACCCTTCCGACGGAGAGGCTTGGAAGCACATGGTCAGGGAGTTTGATCATTTTGCAGCAGAGGTCCGAAATGTTTGGCTAGGGCTCTCATCTGACGGATTCAACCCTTTTGGCAACATGAGTCTTCAATACAGTATATGGCCAGTTATTTTGGTACCGTACAACCTTCCACCATGGATGTGCATGAAGAAGGAATACAATATGCTCACTCTGTTAATTCCGGGCCCGGGTTATCCAGGAAAGTGTCTCGATGTGTATTTGAGGCATTTGATTGAGGAGCTTAAGTACCTGAGTGAGTGTGGCCACCCCACTTACGATAGGTTCAAAAAGGAGATGTTCCAGATGCATGCCATGCTTGTTGGCACCATCAGTGATTTTCCTGCCCGCGGTATGTTGTCGGGCAACGTTACCAGGGGTTACAGGGCTTGTTCAGAGTGCATGACGGTTGATTGTTGCAGTCCTCATTGCAGTAAAATTGTCTCGATGCGTCACCGTTGTTGGCTTCCATATGATCACCCATTTAGGCAGGATCCAGACGCGTTTGATGGGACTGTTGAAACTGGTGTGGCACCCAGGCGATGGACAGGGGACGAAATTTTGGAAGTGTTGAATGAATACGATTTTGGCCAGCTGAGCAATCATCCTGACATAGTGGCGTCAATTCCAGAAAAGCCCGAAAGGTATAAGTTTTGGACACACAAGAGCATATTCTGGGAACTCTCCTACTGGCCCAGGTTGCCTATCAGACATTACCTAGATGTCATGCACATAGAGAAGAATGTGTGTGAAAGTGTGGTAGGCACAGTTCTTAACTTGGAGGGGAAAACAAAAGACATCCCTAAGGCACGCATTGATCTTAAAGCAATGGGTGTGCAGAAACATTTATGGTTAAGAGATGGTAAGAGAAAAATGCCGCAAGCTCCGTACACCGTAAAGCCGAAGCATAAGCATGAAATTTTTCGGTGGCTGAGTAATGTCAGGTATATATTCTTATGGCTATGTATGAATTTGTCCTTAAATTTTTAGCGGAGTATATATGGTTATATGCGAGAAATATAATTGGTCCATATATATGGCTTCATCTATATATATATGCAGGTATCCTTATGGCTATGCAGGAAATATAAGCAGGTGTGTTAACTTCCGGGACAATAAGATGTACGGATTAAAGAGTCATGACTGCCATGTACTGCTTCAACGCCTTTTCCCTATTTTTATTCGAGGGTACATGCCCAAAGAGGTGGTGGAGCGGTTGGTGGCCTTGTCAAGATTCTTTCAGAAGTTATGCACCAGGGAAGTTAAAAAAGCAGACCTGAGGGAGATGCAAGATGACATCATTTTTATCATGTGCAAGCTTGAGAGGATATTTCCCCCAAATTTTTTCGACATAATGCCGCACCTGATGATCCATCTTCCCGAACAATTATTGCTTACCGGTCCCGTACACTACACTTGGATGTATCCCATGGAAAGGTACAAATGATTCATAAATTTGGTTTGCCTATGGTTTTTATATGTAATGACTTCTGGTTAAGTAAGTTAACATGTACTTGTTAACTTGTAGACAATTGGGAGCCTACAAGGACTATGTGAAGAATAAATATGCACCTGAATGGTGTATCGCTGAAGCATATCTTGCGCACGAGTGTGTAACGTACACCAAAGTGTACCTCGAAAATGTAGAGGACCCCCAACAACATATGCCGATAGATGAACCCCAGTTCAACCTTTCTATCATCTCCAGTGACGTGGTAGTACAGGGAAGCTTGCCAAAGTCGTACAAGTTGGATGGAAATGAGGTAGCCATTGCCCACTGGTCGGTACTGATTAACTGTCAAGAAGTACAATATTGGAAAAACTATCATCTTCACTGCCCTGCTATTGCCGGAAATGTTGATTACCACAACAAGACGTTTGCAAACTACTTTGGTCAATGGGTAAGTATATGTGTATATGTCTATTTTTATATATATATCCTTACATAGCATGTATGTATGTACGTGCTTTTGTGGTTTCAAGATGACATAATTTCTTCTGTACGTATTAATATATGGACGTTTTCAGATGAACCATGTAGCAGATGATGGTTGCCCAGAGTGGTCAAACGAATTGAGGGTCCTGGCGATGAAACCGATTGCTTCAAAAGTTTACTCGATGTGTCAGGTCAATGGCGTGAAATTTATATGTGAAAATCGAGACGACCGACTGAAAACACAGAATTGTGGGGTGATGGTCCATGGTGGGCAGGATGGCGTTGACTATTACGGTGTCCTTCATTCAGTTGTTGAACTAATTTATGGGAACCGCATGAAAGTGCACTTGTTCAAGTGTAGATGGTTTGATACTAGCCTGGAGAACACAAGGACCGATCAGTACGGAACATTTTCGGTGAATACTACTACTACCTGGTATGAAGATGACCCTTTCGTTCTTGCCTCATCAGTAAAACCAGTGTTTTACCTGGACGATCTTCTTAACAAAGTCCCGTGGAAGGTGGTTAACCATGTTGCTCATAGAAACATATACAGTGCTGCCACACTTGGTGATACCGCAGATGATGAGGAAGTTACTGCATACCAAGAGCCGAACGCTTTTGACATTCCGGAATCATCTACGATTCGCCTTAATAATGTGAGATCTGGGAGTGTGGTTCGAATTACTGGAGCAGAACTTCTCGATGTTAATCCATATGAAGTTGACGCTGATTCAGATGACGAGGAGCGGCACATATTGCCAGAGGTTACCTATGAAACCGAGTCAGACTCAAGTGATGAAGATGATTACGATTATCATCCTTAGTACGTTGGAAATTGTAGTCGGAAATTGTAGTCGGAAATCGTACGTAGTCGGAAAATGTAGTCGAAATTGTAGTCGAAAATTGTAGTCGTTAATCGTACGTATACGGAAATTGATAATCGAAATTTTAGTCGGAAAATGTAGCCGAAAATCGTAGACGGAAATTGTAGTCGTTAATCGTAGACGGAAATTGATAATGGAAATTGTAGTCGGAAAATGTGCATAGCTGGAAATGGTACGTACGTATACGGAAAATGTAGTCGTTAATCGTACGTATACGAAAATTGATAATCGAAAATGTAGTCGGAAAATGTAGTCGTTAATCGTACGTATACGGAAATTGATAATCGAAATTGTAGTCGGAAAATGTAGCCAGAAATCGTAGACGGAAAATGTAGTCGTTAATCGTACGTATACGGAAATCGTAGTCGTTAATCGTACGTATACGGAAATCGTAGTCGTTAATGTAGTCGTTAATCGTACGTATACGGAAAATGTAGTCGTTAATCGTACGTATACGGAAATCATTAATCGAAAATGTAGACGGAAAATGTAGTCATTAATCGTACGGATACGGAAATTGATAATCGA
Source organism: Geum urbanum (assembly GCA_946800695.1). Classification (NCBI taxonomy): domain Eukaryota; kingdom Viridiplantae; phylum Streptophyta; class Magnoliopsida; order Rosales; family Rosaceae; genus Geum; species Geum urbanum. The sequence goes on along the minus strand of OX327013.1, from coordinate 5,195,534 downwards.
AATTGTAGTCGGAAAATGTAGCCGGAAATCGTAGACGGAAAATGTAGTCGTTAATCGTACGTATACGGAAATCGTAGTCGTTAATCGTAGTCGTTAATCGTACGTATACGGAAAATGTAGTCGTTAATCGTACGTATATGGAAAATGTAGTCGTTAATCGTACGTATACGGAAATCATTAATCGAAAATGTAGACGGAAAATGTAGTCATTAATCGTACGGATACGGAAATTGATAATCGAAATTGTAGTCGGAAAATGTAGCCGGAAATCGTAGACGGAAAATGTTGTCGGATATTCTTCGGGAAATAATGACATTACCAACGAGTTGAAGTCGTTGGTAATGACATTACCAACGAGTTATAAGCAACTCGTTGGTAATGACATTACCCACGAGTTAACTCGTCGTTGGTAATGTCATTACCAACGAGTTGCTTATAACTCGTTGGTAATGTCATTACCAACGAGTTGAAGTCGTTGGTAATGACATTACCAACGAGTTATAAGCAACTCGCCGGTAATGTTTTCTGGTTTCCCCCATATCGAGCCCGAGCCTTTCATTTCCCCTCCTCTCCCTCTCCTCTCCCTCTCCTCCTCCCAAATCGGTCCAGTGAGTGTATGTGCTCCTCCTCCTCCTCTCCCACTCCTCCTCCTCTCCCTCTACTCCTCCTCTCCCTCTCCTCCTCTCCACCGATCCCCTCTCCTCTCCTCCTCCGAAAATCTCCTCCTCCCCTCCTCTCCTCCCCTCACCATTGTAGGTGGAAATTCATGGCAGGTCCGATCCTCTCTCTCTCCCTCTCTCTCTCTCTCTCTCAATTTTTAATTATTTTTTTGCATGTGTATGTGTATGTGTATGTGTATGTGTATGTGTATGTGTATGTGTATGTGTATGTGCATGTGTATGTGTATGTGTATGTGTAAATTAATTAGGGTGCTAAGTTGGAAATTAGGGTGATAAGTTCTAAATTAGCATGTATGTATATATGTGATGTATATATATATTTAGGTATGTGAATATGAAGTGATGTATATATATGTGTGAAAATTATGTATAAATGTGGTTTGGATGAATATGTGATGTATATATATGTGGAAATTAAACCTAATTAAGATGCATGATATATATATATATGTGTGAAAAATGTGGAAAATTAATTAGGGTTTGTGATTTGGATGAATATGTGATGGATAAATTTAATTAAGATGCATGATGTATATATATATACACATCGAATATGTATAGTCGTTAATTTAGGTGATATAGTTGTTAATTAATCGTATAAATGAAGGTGGAAATCGGGATCGGGACGGTTTGGAACCGGAACTTATTGTAACTGGAACCGTTATGTTACAAACGGTTCCGGTTACAAACAGTTCCGGTTTCAAACCGTTCCGGTTCCAAACCGTTCCGGTTCCGATTTGTTATAGAACCGAAACGGTTTGGAACCGGAACTTATTGTAACTGGAACCGTTATGTTACAAACGGTTCCGGTTCCAAACAGTTCCGGTTTCAAACGGTTCCGGTTCCAAACCGTTCCAGTTCCGATTTGTTATAGAACCGAAACGGTGTGGAACTGGAGCGGTTTGCAACCGGAACTATTTGTAACCGGAACCGTTATGTTACAAACGGTTCCGGTTACAAACAGTTCCGGTTTCAAACGGTTCCGGTTCCAAACCGTTCCGGTTCCGATTTGTTATAGAACCGAAACGGTGTGGAACCGGAACGGTTTGGAACCGGAACTGTTTGTAACCGGAACCGTTATGTTACAAACGGTTCCGGTTACAAACAGTTCCGGTTTCAAACGGTTCCGGTTCCACACCGTTCCGGTTCCGATTTGTTATTGAACCGAATCCATGACTATTACGATGTCCAGGAGGTTTTGCGGCTAATTGGCTTCGGAGAGGTTCCCGAAATAGTGGAGGGAACAGTAGTCAAGCTTCCTCCTCGCCCGCAGTTAGCAACACGCCCAGTGGGCCAATGATGACTGCTCGCACGAGAGCCTTGCTAGAGGCTCGAGCTGAGGAGGAAGCTGCACGATCAAGAGCCGTGGAACGGAAATTCGAGGCTCGAGCCTCAGTCTCTAGACGCTCAATCACCAGACGTCCCTCCGGTGGCAGAGCCTCAGACGAGCGACAGTCAACGGGGGCATCAGAAACTCCCTCAATCCGAATGCCCCATATTCGGATGGTGCCTACTCCCGTTTCACGGGAATCATCTGAGGCACATGGTGGTGCTGGCGCCTCATCGTCCAGGCCTCGTCTATCTCCGCCGTCCGGTCTCTTCCTACCCGACGAGATTCCTGTCATCCCTGAATTCGATGATAGGGGGATGCCTGTTTATATTGAAGGACGGCCGGATTTCCTGACCGTGGAGGAAGCGTATAACTTCCTCCCGTTCGACCCCGTGTATCTTTGGAGTGTGAGGTGCACCAACCAACAAACGGACGATGCAGGTAAATTTTATTTAACATCAGATTGATTACTTAATTATTACTTAAGACTTGCGATTGGTTCAATTAATGATATCAATTTGTTGACATTGTTTTATTAGGCAATTTCGTTAATGGGACTGGAAAACGGAAAGGGGCTAGAGGCACCTGCACCGGGAAGAGACTTGAGCAGGCCACCGGCGGAAGGAAAACGCCCATAAGGGCCAATGAGGATGGCGAGGTGATCGAGGCATTCGACACCACGCGCAAATATGTCAGCATGGCCGGTGCGATCGTGCGGGACAAGGTCCCAATGCTTTGGCCAGATTGGGAATCTGTGCCTATCTACGTGAAGATGCAAGTGCATAATGCACTCAGTGTGAGTAAAATCGTATTTTCATTACGTAAATTTTACATTTATTAATTAAGTCCACTTAAATATATAATTTTACCTTTTATATATTCATATTGCAGGTGTGGTTTGACGTGGATGAAGTTCTTATTCACACGTGGGTAGAGCGTCAACTACATAATCGGTGATGTGCTTCGACTTATTTGAATATATATCGAGTTAGATTTTTGTTTATCAACTGTTTTAATATCTCTAACTTTTTTTCCTTGTTTTAATATAGGTATAAAGAGTGGAAGAACGAGCTTTCTTCCCATTACACTGTATACAAGGAGCTAGGCCGAGGTTCTACCCCTAGCGAATTCCGGTTTAGGGAGTACGAGTGGCTGTGGCTGATAGCCCACTTCGAGCACCCCAAAGCTCAGGTATGCATCCTTAATATATCTTACAAGCCTAATGTATCGTATCAGATTGAAATAGTGTGAGATCTAATTTTTTTCCATATGTTTATCAAACAAGGCGATTTCGAAGACGAACCGGGCGAATAGATTGAAAAACACCAGGGCCCATCATGCAGGTTCACTCAACTACATGGGTTGGTCGACTAAGGCACAGCAACAACAAGAAGTGAACCCCTTGGTGTATATTCATCAGAAGTTCTATCCGCAGTGCCCTGACGAAGCGGTAAGTCTTTCGCCTCTCCATGTGTTAATAAAACTATTTTTCGATATTAATAGATGTTGTTAGTTAATACGTTGTTCATTTTCGCTTTTCAATTAGGCGAGAGTGGAGGAGGCGACCGCAGAAGTGACCATGAGTATAGCTCGGACTAACCATCCTGACTGCTCCGAGGAAGAAGTCACCCAGTATGCCTCTCAGATCGATCCGCTTGATCCCCCGATAGCGGCTCAGATCATGGCAAAGCGTGCGGGACTGGAAAGAATACCTACTACTGTAGGGGAATGGGCTCGGCGGGCGAAGGAGTATTGAAAACCACTTCACAATACTCTATCGGGTCAAGAAGTTCAAATTCTAGTCGTAACCTCGCATCGGAGCTTCAGAGGACGCAGAGAGAGTTGGAGGAGCAAAAGAGGCAGATGGCCGAGTACCAAATGCAGCAGACACAGGTGCAGGCTCAGATGTACACATGGATGCGGACGATGTACGAGGCTCACACTACCGGACAACCGTTCCCCACACCTCCCCCGGTCCCGGTCCCTCCGTTCCCTAGCTATCCACCACCACCACCGCACCAGTCAACGCCAGAGCAAGACCAAGGTAGCCACCGGAATTCAAATGAGTACATGGATTACTTCGACCCTGACCCGCAAGTTCCTCGACCCTGACCTGTAGTTGTAGTTAATTTTCGTATCGTCGTTGCTATTTGTACTGTACGTTGGACATTTATGTGTACTGTTGAACTTGTATGATTGTACGGTTTATGTCTTTCAATGCAGGTTCTGGAATTGGGCCAAATCCAGAACCGCGTTTTTTTTTCAAAATTTTTTCAGACATTGCCGGCGACATGGACCTCAGTCGCCGGCAATGTCACAAATTCCGGCCACGGCGGCGGAACCATTGCCGGCGACGCCGTTTCCCGTCGCCGGCAATGTTAACACCGGCGGGAGATTTCCGGCGACGTCATTGCCGGCGACTCGTCGCCGGGAATGACATTTACGGCGAAAAAAAAAGACAAGGCCGGCGACCTCCCGTCGCCGGTAATGTCTCCTTTTCTTGTAGTGACTACAAGCATTATTCCTCAATATAATGCAATCATTTATTCAGAGACACCTTGTGATGTCTTGGTTGATTTTGCTGATGTTGGGTACCTCTCTGATCTACACAAACGATGTTCCTAGACAGGTTATGTATTCACCATGGAAAACACAAATATTTCTTGGATATCAATTAAGCAGACCCTTGTTGCTCTTTCCTCGAATCATTCTAAGATTATAGCTTTACATGAAGCGGTTAGGGAGTGTGTTTGGCTTAGGTCAATCATACATCATATTCAAGGATCTAGTGGATTATCATCCACTATTATAGCAACAACTTATATTTTTAAGGACAATGCGGCTTGCATTGAACAAATGAAGTTGGATACATTAAAGGTGATCATACCAAACACATATTGCCGAAGTTTTTCTTCAATCAGCAACAACATCAACTATTGAACATTCATGTGAATCAAGTATTTTTGGCTGATAATGTTGCAGACTTATTTACCAAGTCATTGAAAAAATCTATATTTTCAAAGCATGTGAAACGCATTGGTATGCAAAGATTGTTTGAACTCCAAGATTGAGTTACTAATCAGGGGGTTCATTTTGTAGACATCAGGGGGAGTCTACATCATATGTAATCACTTTTGTAGTTGATGCGATTTATTCTTTTTTCCTTAGTCCAACCTTTTGTTTTACCCAATAGGTTTTTTTGTTTGCTTGATAAGATTTTTAGTGAGGCAACAGGTTATGCATCATTCATTAGGATCGCGACACAATGGGGAGTGTTTAAGGAAATAATATTCCTGGTATCTCGGTGTGTGTCTTGTCCTAATTAAAGTAAAAGTAGATATTTTGTCAATCATTGATTTATAGGGATATTGATTATAACAAATTGTAATATCTATTTAAAATCATCTATCAATGAATAAATAACTGTTTTCAGATTTATCTCTTGCATATCTTTATTTCTCCTTCAACAAATTTCTATTTTTTTATTTCGCTTTCTTAATAGTTCTATTAGACCGAAAATTTAAACATACTATATAATTAAGTGAAATATTAGAACTGGCCAGTGAGGAACATGAAATGTACTGTACAACAAATTAGAGCTCGTGAGAGAGAGGGAGGAATCTAACACAAAAGAGACCGCCAACCTGAACTCGATCATAAGCTTATGTTGTAGGGGTCATCAATAGGCTGGGCCCCCGTCGCCCAAGCCCAAGCCAGCCGGGCACGGGTCGGGCTTTTTTGAAATTTTGAAGCCCACGGGCCTCCCATGGAATTTTTAGTCCCCGAGCCTTATAGGGCTTTTCGGGCCGGGCTGAGTTTTTTTGTTTTAAATAAAAAAACTTATAATTTAGTAGTGTTTAATCATTCAATATATAAACACTTATATACACTAAATAATTTATATGCCTAAAAAATGGTATTTAGTATATGAATAAATGATATTAAGATAAATTTGATAGTTTATAAGTATATATTGATAAGATAATCTATAATATATAGAATTGATAGACTTGACGGGCTCGGCTCTACGGGCCGAGCTGGGCGGGCCTCGACGCGGCCTTGACGGACCGGGCTTTTTTAGGCCCGCGAGCTTTAAGACCTCGGTCCAAGTTCGGCCATAAGCTCATAGGGCCGGGATTTTTGGGGCCTAAATTCGGGCCGGGTTAGGCTTGAGCTTTGCAGGCCTCGGACCGCCCGCGGGCTTTTCGAGCCTATAGACCAAATAATGACCCCTATGCTTATGTTTGATAATTTATGTCTTTATTACTTTTACAATATAAAAACAAATCATTAATTACACTTTTAATTATTCTTGTTACCTATATTCTCATTTTTCGGTATAGAAATGGGAGATGAAAATAAAGTATTTAGGGATTCCCCAAAATAAAGATGAAGATAAGGGATTTATTGGTGCTTATATTTTCTCAAAATTCTCATATTATTGATAAAATTTTCATTTAAAGAATCTTTTAGAGTTGTTCTTAATAATGTACGTATCTAGTTGGTTAAAACATATCGATGGATTACTCCAATTAGCTACAATTTTTTTTTCTTTTTCAGGTCAAGTAAAGACGGAAATAATGCAAGTAGTTTTCATTCATCTGTACGTGGAAATGAGAACATATTTCCTCTAAGGATCATGCAAACGTATTTAAACCCAGCACGAAATTTCAGATTCGAAGTAAAAGGAGGACAGGGCAGCTAGAAATAGACAAGATAATTGAGCAAGTAGTTAATTAGTTAACCAATTTTCCACGCTTCACACTTACCCTAACTCCCTTAACATGAGTTGCCATATATGTTTTGATTAATTCGTTATACATATATAACATATGATCGATATGGCTAACTTAGACACCATCGATCGAGAGCCCTTCTAGATGGAAATAAAATAACACTCGTGCGAAATCTGTTATTCTTGATATAATTAAGGGATGTAATTCTTACGCTCTTTTTTTTTCTCCTCTTTATTCTCACATTCTTATTTTCTCTCTCCTTTTTATTTTAATATTTATTTTCCAATTATTGCTTTTTGTATACCAAACTATCTCACAATTTCTCTTCTCAACTTGTCTTATTCAAGGGTCATTTTCAGAAACAAAAAAAATAATTGGAAAAAAATAATAAAATGAAAGGAGTATGAGAATAAGAATGAGAGAGAGAAGAGTGTGAAATTACTTCCCGTAATTAATTAGCTAGTACTTAAATGGCATAATTTGGCATGTCTAGCTAATTAATTAGACAGAGTTTAGTTTAATTATGGTCATGTGGACTATCCACCCACAGATTGGCTCATACGCAATAGGTAGTTACAGTAAAAACTCAATTTAAGAATACTCTATAAACGAATAACCTCTACATTATGATAAATTTTAAGATTTTTTGGTCCTATATATAGAAAAGTTACTTCCATATAGTAATAATTGTAAATAATAATAGTATATAAAATACTATTCAAGAAGAATTAAAATATTTATATATACTAGCTAGTTTGAGACAATGCTTGATTGTAGCAATCACATTTGTGAGTTTGCGGGTCCGTAGTAAATCGTTGACATATTCATCTTGTTGTTGAAGCCAAAATATTTCCAACTTCTCTAGCATGTCGATGACTTATTTAATTGAAACTTTTGGTAGTTCTATACTCTCGTTCTTATGATTATTTTCTTCTTGTTCTTGTCTAATTGCGGTAATAATTTTATCTTCCGTTAAAGGGTACACAACTTGTTGCTCATTAAGATGATGAAGAAATACGTTGATATCCATTCGATTAGTGTAGTGAAGTTGTTGCATCTGACTATTCAATTCTCTTATTAACCTCTTATGCTCCCGATCCACTTCATTTGTAGCATGCAAGTCATGAACGTCATCAATAGTCCTAATCTTACAGTGCTTGAAACAATTCACAATTGTCTCTAGCTTTACATCCATTGACCATGCAGCAACTGCATTGACAATTCCATCAAGGATGCTTATCTTCGATGGTTCCACAACTCGAGATTCTATTTATTTCAAAAGTTCACGATTAAACTGTTTACGATAGTAACCTTTAAAATTTCTGATTATACCTGCATCACAAGGCTGAATTTTGGAAGTGTTGTTTAGTGGTAGAAATAAAACAGTTGTTTAAGCTAGGGAAGATTCTCTATTTTTCCATGGGAAGTACAATTGGCCATAATCAGTAAGACATTCCTATTTAATCGACTATCAAACCACATGAGCCACTCCAAAAAAATCAAAGATGTCATCCATGTATTTGAATTTGCTCGATACTTGCAGTTAAGATTATCACAATTGACATTCTTAAAGCATCTTGGATTCTTAAACTTGCTTATGAACCAAAGTGAAACTTTGTCAGAGTCATCACCATTGCAACAAATAACTAATGTAACCCTCTCTTTGTTTTGCTTTCGACCCTCTAATTGTTTTGTTGCAAGAGAATTATCGGCTTGCATTCTGTAAAATAAGCCAGTTTCATCCATATTGTACATGTCCTTCAAAGCACACTTGTTTAGTTCTTCTCTTATTGGTGGCAGACTAGCTTCAAATTTATCCATGTCCATTGAACCACTCTCTTCAAAGCGTCGGTAGGATTGAATAACATGATGTTGTTTGAACTTCCCCAACTATCCATTTGAAAACTCAAATGTGGTAGCTTCAGGACAAAGTACTTTTACGAATAAGTTGCAGTTCTCCTTCAAGAGATCTCCACTCATGTCTATATAGTCTTAATTGCACGTTAACCATTCATAGAGAGCAGTCTCCATTAAAAGGTATATTGCCATCTTCACACATTTTGCATTTGATTTCAATCATATCTTCTTGAAAAACATCGGATGATCGCTTAAGTGTCTTAGATATTACTGCTTGAAAAACTTTAATGTTATAATCTTTCTCTAACCAATTTGCAAGTTCCTTTTGTGTCCAGCTGAGATTTGATTCATTCTTCTTGCATATTTCGATTTGTATCTTTTCAGTTAACTATGTTCGCAGGGGCATATTTGACTTGAAATGATTTAAGTACTTTAACTGAGTTTGACTAATAACTAACTTTTATAGACAAAAAATTATTATAGAACGATTTTGAAATATAATGTCAATAGAAATAATTCAAATAAACTATTTTCCTTTATTAATCATATATATTTTCCATTTAAATTAAAAATATATTATTTTTCTAATATTTATAAACTAATTTATAAATAAATTATTATTTAAGAATAACGTATAAAAATAAATTTTAGATGGCTCAACATATTGACTTTTTTGTCGATCGATCAGGTCAGGCTTCTCTTTGGACGACTAGAAAATGTCGCTCATCGCCCATGACCAAGTGGATTGCTGTATCGTTGCTCATAGAAGCAATCACTTTTGCTAGCTTTTCTTCACCAGTCACATTTGCAAATACCAATCCACTCAATCCCACAAAATATTTGACCACCCTAATCCCAAAAGACGCCACAGATATGGTTCACCCTATTTCCTTTATCAACGACTACTAATCAATGACTATTTTCTTAAGCACTTCAATGGAAATCACCGAAATATAAGAATAGACTTAAACAATATTTATATTTCTTATATAATAAGCAAATTGATTTAAACTAATGTTAGATTGCAAGAATCATATAGATATGCTAAATTATGTAATAAACAAATTATATATCTAAGCTCTGTATATTTGAGAATTATTATAGAATACAATATGGAAAACTCATATACTTTTTTAGAAATAGGACAACTTGTACTCTTTAATAGGTAAAACACAAGTATGTAACCTATATATAGAGCATCTAGGTCCCTGTTCTCATTGCTGAGCATTCTATCCTTAACCTCATTCGAGGAACTCTAGTGCAAAAGAGAAGAGAAGAGCAGAAGCATTCTTGTTCTTGTTCAATCATGTCTTTCATTACCAATGCATCAGACTAGTCTTCTGTTTATATAGCTATGTTGATAGTTCTACGGTGATGCATTTCAGATCTAATGTTTCAATTGATATCAGAGCCATAACATAGGATCATGCATCAAAAGCATACAGAAAATCAACATAAAAAAATCTTCAGAATTAAGCAAGCTATGAAACACAACCTGCTTAAATAAAGAATTAGGCCTATGACAAGTTTACATTAAGAATGTTGTTAAGAACCCTGAAAGCATCTTTCGGTATGCACATAGGCTAGAAACTTACTTACGTGTGTCATTGTATGCTTATGTATGCATGTATTGTCTGCAATTATTTTTTTATCCACCTAACTGTTAATTGCAGCGTTGTAGCAAAGGCAAAGGTATAAATCTTGGTGTCTTTTTGATTGAAACCAATGCAATAGTGAATCTAAAATTGACCATGCTTGGATTAACTATTTCTTATATGAATGAAATAAGCATAGTTCTGGTCAAATTAAGTTCAGAGGATCAAACTTGTATCTGCTATGAATAATTCCATGATCTGTGATTGAATGTTAGTATAGATTTGTATACTGCAAAAGCAAAACAAGTTTATGCTACAAAAAATCAATAAGTAACAGATTAGGAGCTTGTGTTTTCGGTTTTAAAACAATGTCAATTATGGCTTCCAAAGAAGTTTTACCACATAGCCTTTAGAATCATAAAATAGCATCATACATGTTCTTAAGTTCATATTTGGATAATCTTAGCTTTTCTTCTGCCACAAAGGTATTGACTACTAATTTTATAACATGATCATGAAGTTAATTTTCATGGTTTCATGATTTAAAAACTTCAGAATGTTTAATCTTTTGCCACAAAGGTGTTGTTAAACATTGCATTCAGTTGCATGATATGCATTTTGTATTATACTAGTATTCTGTTTTATTGATTGTTTTCTATGCTTGATTGTACTTAAGTAAGAAAATACATAAAACACTGAAACCATGTAAAATAGATATTCAGACAAATCTTTAGATAGATCTTTAAACAGATCTTTAGACATATATTCAAAATAGATCTTCAACAAAGAACTAAATGAAATTGCTTGTGTTTACTCCTTAGGTGCCCCCTATGTGTCCTTGAACACCATTGAGATGTTGACTGGTTCCAATTACAAGAAGTAGAGAAATCAGATTGATATATACTTTCAAATGAATAATGATCTAGACTTATGTTTGACTGAACCAGTACCCGAGGTTGTTTTAGAGGAAGATAGGAAGAAGATAAAAGATGAGGATGAGTTCTATGTTAAGTGGCACAAGAAGAACTCCATTTGCAAATCCATCATCAAAGCTACCATTTCTAAAACCATAGCTGAAAGCGTAATGGAACCAGATTATGCCTATGACTACCAAGAATTCATAGCTAAGAAATTCAGGAAGAGTGATAAAGTTGAGGCAACAACTTTGTCTCATGCCTTTAACAGTGTCAAATACATTGGAGATGGCAATGTCAGAGGGCATATCTTGAAGATGGAGAACATAGTAGCAAAACTTAAAAACCTCAACACCACCTTATCTCTAGAATATGTTGTGCACATTGCACTGCATTCCTTGCCTATTGAATTCAGTCAACTTAAGTCTAGCTACAATGCTTTGAAGGCAAACTGGTCCTTGAATGAGCTGATTTCAATCTGTGTTGAAGAAGAATGTACAATCATGAAGGAGACCCTAATTATGGAACCTCTACTTCAAAAGCTTCAACCTCAAGAATTGTGAACCAGGTTAGCAATAATAAGAAGTGGAAAGACAAGCTTAAGGCCAAGAAAACCATCTCCAAACCCTCTGCAGAAAAGGGACCAGCCATGGTAGATAAACCTTTCAAGTTTAAATGCAGCTTTTGTAAAAAGGGTGGTCACATGAAGAAAGATTGTGCTGGTTTCAAAGCATGCTTAGAGAAAGGGTGAGTATGTATTTCCTTCAGTTTTTTTTCTTGACGTTGATTTAATAAACGTTGAGCCAAATAATTTTTTAGATAGATTTAGGAAGCCCCTTACACATATCTACTTCTTCTTAAGGATTCATAATGAAGAGAGTTCCAAGGAATGAAGAAAGACACATCAGAGTAGGCAATGACATGAAGGTTACAGTCAAGGCCATAGGAAGCTTACAACTAGATTTAGGCTTAGGAATTTTTCTAGTTTTGGATAATGTATTTCACATTCCTTCCATGAAAAGGAATTTAGTCTCTTTAGGTCTCTTGATGGATATTGTTTGTACTTTTCTCATTGGAATAAATGAACTAAAAATTTTTCAAAATTCGTCGTATATTGGTTATGCTGTGAAAGAGAATGGTTACATTAAGCTTTGTTATTCCATATCTCAATCTAAGGATATTTTCTCTATAGAAAATAACAACACATCCAGTTTTAATGCTACTTCTGGCATTACAAGAACCTTATTCAATGAGAAAGCAGCTTATCCGTGGCATAGACGACTTGGTCATATATCAAAAGAGAGAATGCAGAAATTAGTGAAAAACAACATGATTCGGAACTTAATTTTTCTGACCTAAATGAATGTGTAGAGTGTTTTAAGGAAAAAATGACAAACAAATCCAGGGAAAATGACAGATAAATCCAGTAAAGGTGCGTACAAAAGTACAAAACTCTTAGAGTTAATACATACAGACATCTGTGGACCTTTTAGACACCAAACAATATGTGAAATCGTGCACTTTATCACATTTATAGATGATTTTTTTTTTTTAGGTTTTGTCACATTAAGTTGCTATAGTCTGCAAAATCACAGGCACTTGAAGCTTTTCAGATCTTCAAAAAAAGAAGTTGAGCTTCAATTAGACTTGAAAATCAAGACTCTGAGATTAGACAGAGGTGGGAAATTTTATGGTATGTATACTTAAATTGGACAACAAAATGGTCCATTTTCCTTGTATCTAGAACAGCAGGGCATTAAGGCTCAGTACAGTATGTCATATACTACTCAACAAAATGGAGTGGCAGAAAGGGTAAATAGGACTATTGAATATGGTAAGGAGCATGACGTACTAGTGGTTTACCTAAGTTTTTATGGGGTGAAGCCTCAAGAACAGCAAATTACATTTGCAACATAACCCCTAGTAAATCAGTTGAAGTTACACCATATGAGTTATGGTGTGATAGAAAACCTAGTCTACACCACATGCATTTTTGGAGTTGCAGAGCTGAAACAAGGATTTATAATCCAAGTTTGCAGAAGCTTGATGCAAAGTATGTTAGTTGTCATCTTATTGGTTATTGTGAGAAGTCTAAAAGTTATAAGCTATATTCAGCACATCATTCACCTAGAATTTTTGAAACTCATCAAGTTAAATTCATAGGTGAAACTAGTTACAATACAAATCTTAAAGACTTGTCTGCAGAATTTGAGGAAATTGTGGATAATGTAGAAAGTTCGGTTAGCTTAGCACCTACAAGTATAGTAGCCATATTGCATCTAGTTTCATATTTGACTACAGTATCTCAAAATATAAATGAAATTGAGGATATGGGGAAACCTGAAATATAAGATCAACGAGCTGAAAATATTGAAGTACCACCACCACCTCAACTTGAACATATCCCACGCCTCAAGAGCCTAGAAGATCACAGAGAAGTAAGAGACCTACTTTTGATGAGAATTCTGACTATGTTGTGTATGCTTAAGAAATTGAGCAAACCTTAGCAAATGTATGTGATCCCTCATCTTTTACTGAAGCTATTAAAAGCAATGAGGCTACAGAATGACATCTGCCATGGAAGCAGAAATTGACTCCATGAGTCAAAATTCAGTGTGAGAACTAGTAGAACCTGATGTAAATCAGAAAGCTATAGGTTTTAAGTGGGATTACAAAACCAAAAGAGATTTTACTAGAAACATAGAAAGATATAAAGCTAGACTAGTAGCTAAGGGTTTAACTCAAAAGGAAGGTATTGATTTCACTTAGCCATTTTCTCCTGTGTTAACAAAACTCATTCAAAATCATTATGGCTCTATTATCTCATATGACGTGGAGTTACATTAAATGGATGTTAAAACTTCTTTTCTAAATGAAGAGCTTGAGGAAACTATCAATATGAAGTAATATGAGGGTTTTATACAGAAAGGAGAAGAATACTAAGTATGCAGATTGAAGAAATCAATATACGGATTAAAGCAAGCTTCTAGACAATGGTATAAGAAGTTTGATTCAATTATATCAACATTTGGATTTTCAGAAAATATAGTTGATGAATGTGTTTATCTTAAGACTGGGGGAAATAATTTCATATTCCTTATTCTGTACGTAGATGATATTCTCCTAACTAGTAGCAATATCAACTTGCTTAAAGACACTAAAATCTTTCTATCAAAACACCTTGACATGAAAGATTTCGGAGAAGCATCTTATGTCTTAGGAATTAAAATTAAAAGAGACAAAGCCAAATACTTATTAGATTTGTCTCAGCACAATTATATTTTCAAAATTCTGAAAAGGTTTGAAATGGAAAAATGTGCAGGATATGAAGTCCCTATGTCTAAAGGAGATAAATTAACCAAAAACAAAATCTCATTGTCTAATGCAGAGAAAGATTCAATTGAGTCTAAACCTTATACTAGACTAGTATGTAGCATTATGTATGCATAGGTTTGCATAAGACCTGATTTTTCATTTACAGTAGGAATGCTTTCAAGATTTTAATTCAGTCCCGCACCTTAACATTGGGTTGCAGTAAAGAAAGTCTTGAGGTATCTTCAAAGGACTAAGCATCATATGCTTGTCTATAAGAGAGTTGAGAATCTTAAGCTTGAGGGTTACACAAATTTAGATTTTACGGGGAACTATCAAGATTCTTCAAAGTCCACTTGTGGTTATGCTTTTGTACTTGCTGGTGGAGCTGTAGCTTGGAAGACCATGAAACTGAAGTTGACAGCCACTTCAACTATGCAAGCTGAAGTGATAGCTTTCTATGAAGGTGTTTGTGAAGATTTATGGATCAGAATTTTTTTGAAATACACTAAGGTTTTAAGCAACATTGTTGAAAAGACACTAAGTATCTATTGTGATAGTGAAGTTGAGGTATTCTTTTGTAGGAACAACAAGAGGTCACCAAATTCAAAACATTTGGATTTGAAGTACTACAGTATGAGGAAAAGAGTCAAAAATGATGAATTAGAAGATTTGGACATTGAGATAGAGAAGCAGTTAGCAGATCCTTTCACAAAATAGTTGACAATGACAACATTCAAGAAGCATTGTGCAGATATGGGAGTTTTGCATGGCCTAGATTGTTAGGATCAGATGGAGCATTCATTTATATTACGAAATTTCATATCCAGATTAATTAATTCTTGTAACAGTAACAGATCTTTAAGTAGATATTTAAGCAGATCTTTTGACAGCTCTTTTGTAAATATATGTTCAAGTATCTGTTTCTGGTGTTTTATAAGTCTGCACTCTTGTAAAACTATTTTTTGGTTATAAATAAAGCTCGAAAATTTCCAGTTTATAAATTGTAATATTCAGTTCAAATGGAATTTTTCGTTATGGTTAATTTATTGATTTAAGCTTTATTTTCAAGTGGATGATGATTGATATGCAGTATTTGTTCTACATATGTGTGCCTTAAAATAGCAGATATATCCACTGGTGTTCAACGTTTGCATTGTGAGGTTTGCATTGGCAAAATCATTAAGTAGGACATGGATTTGACGGTACAGTTTTGATATACATGTTGTCATGACTCAAATTTTCCATATATGAAATTCATATATTAAGTAGGACATGAGTTTGAAGTTTCAGTTTTGATTTACATGTTGTCATAATTCAAATTTCCATATATGAAGTTCATGTGCTTTATAGAAACCATTGCAGTGGTCTTTAACTTATGGATTCTCATGAATTCAATGAGTTCTTGGTTCTGAAGCTGTAGATGTAAAGTGACAGAATTTGGCTCATTAGATTTTAAATAATGATATGATTCGGAGCCCCTACAATTGTTGTTTAATTTTGGTTTATGGTTCAGATTGCTGAATATGAACATTGTTCAATCCAATGAGAAATTGTAAGAATAGACTTAAACAATATTCATATATCTTGTATGATAAGCAAATTGATTTTAACTAATGTTAAATTACAAGAATTATATGGATATGCTAAACCATATAATACACAAATTATATATCGGAGCTGTATATATTTGGGAATCATTATGAAACAATATGGAAAGGTCTTATACCCTTTGTAGTAAGATGAAAACTTGTACTCTTTAGTGGGTAAGGCACAAATATGTAACCTATATATAGAACATCTATGCCCATGTTCTCGTTGCTGAGCATTCTGTCATTAACGTCATTTGAGGAGCTCAAATGTAAAAAAGAAGAGAAGACCACATGTATTCTTGTTCAATTATGTCTTTCATTACCAATGCATCATGTTAGTCTAGTCTTTTGTTCATATAGCTACGTTGATGGTTCTACAGCGATGCACATTTCAGATTTAGTGTTTCATGAAATGTACAAAATCATAACATTATTGAGCATCTACAAATCCAATTAATTCAAACTCACCTTCGAACCCAGTCTTACTGTCTTGCATGCTAATTGAAGTTCATAAATCATAGTAAGGTACAGTTGAGATGACACATGAAGGAGACTAGTCTTGCTCCATTGACTTGTCCCAACTCCCCAAGCATGCATCTTGCCTTCTGCAAGGGGTAACGAGACACCACTACCCCTCTTCTTCAAAGAGAAATACTGAAACCAAATAAACAGGAACATGAGTTTGGTGCATGTTTAGCACCAATTTTTGGCTTTTTGCCATAAACTAAATAATAAACCATCCTCTATGCCCAACATGTTTTCACTTGATTATTTACCAGATGGCCCAAGTGAACCCCAATACAACACCTTATCCTCCTACAACCTCCAAATAATGCCTCTTAACTCATTCAATCTCAGTCATAATTCAAGTAACCCAACCCACAAACAGGAGGGTGCCAATAAACCTCAACTACTTGAGGAAAACATCTGAAACTGTCATTGATTACTTGGAACTCATGATGCTCAGAGGAAACTTCCTCCAAGGACGATAGAAATCGCTTGAGCAAAACTGCAAAAGAGAGCAATTAACAAGACAACATGCAGATGGCTTAATCAACCAAACCAGCAGAAGTTTTATCCCTTATACAGCGCTAAAGGAGTAGCTAGAACATAACGTCACTAGAAAGGGAAAAAAAACAATACCACTTTTCTCATGAAGAGTGGTGCGAACTATTGTTAGAGTTGAGAAGAAAGAACTTTCATTCATACAGGGAATGGTGCCTTCAGCATTGACATCTGTATTGGATTGTTCTCTCATAAAAATTTGTAGCATGAGCTACTTAAAGAAAAGCACACACAAAGACAACAATTAATCCCGCTATAACTTTCTAAGAGTATCTCCAATAGCTCTTATTTAAATTCTCTATTATAGAAGATGAAATCATAAAATCTAAAAAAAAAAAGGAGTTCAACTCTAACAGCTCTTCTATTCAACAAAATTTAATATTTTCATGCATAATTTAATGAATCTATATTAATATAATTTATTTATTTAGATAAAACCAAATTTCATGTTAAATGTTTTTCTCTTTTTAGTTGTTTTAAGGAAAGAGTAAATTCTATTTATTGAGCAAGCATTTAATTTTACAAGTTTTTAAATGAATATACAAGTCTTGAATTTTCTATAGATATAAGAATTCTCTATCCATTTTTTTTCCATTTTCTATAGGATACAAGATCGTTTAAAAGAATTGTTGAAGCTAAAAAGAGATTATTTTTTTCACTAAAATAACAATTCTTATAATTTAACAAGAGCTGTTGTTGATGCTCTAACCTAATTAAATCACTAAAATAACAATTCTTATCATGGACACTGCCCAAAAAGTGAACCTGAAGTCGACATTGAAAAAAAACTTCCAACCAAATCTTCCTTCCACCCTGCATTATAAGACAACAATACATTTTTATTATGTAGACATGTAGGCCTATCATACAAGACAGCAATCAATAGCAAAAGGATGAATTATAAATCTCAATATCCCCAAAAGATAATGGCAAAGAGTACAGTATTTCAAGCCATGGAAAACGAAAGCAAAACTATACTCTGTTTATCACTTCATAAAAACTTCACACAAAAGTGAGCAACCAGGATACAGCTGAACATAATGTATGTGTAGAGTATGTATCATAGACTGTTAAAACTTTATCCAACTATTAAGTTTGAATGCCCTTTGCCTCTTTAGCTCATCAGCAGGTTCTCATCCAATGAGTTTCTTTTCAGCTATTCATCCAATGACAGAAGTACTCAAGAGTGTGTTTTGTTTAGTACTGGAGTCATCTTGCTTGTTATATCAAAATATTGGTGGCAAGCCTAAATAAATGGCAGCTGCTAGGCCTGGAGACATCAAAGATAATCCAGAAAATATTGAGTCAAAGGAGGTAATATCAGGACAACATGTTTACCTTAAAAAGATCAATTATTAACAAGAGCCTATTCCAAAATAAGCAAAAGAGGGCACAACCATATGATGTATCCTATCACTCTAGCTAAAGGGATCTAAATGACTTTGAACATCTTACAATTTTTATTACATCAAGAAAGAACTGAATATGCCAACATCACAAGAATCATAGGAGGACAAAGACAAGGAAAATATGCAGGTATTTACAAACATCATTATTTCACGTACATATCAAAGAGAGACCTATCATTATCAAGCACAAATTAGCCAGACTTGGGTGCACACAAATGAATCAAATCCAATCATCAAGCAGTTTCACACAAGTCAAGTTATCACCAACAATTCCATATCTCAACCCTGCCAAAATTACCAATGACATTCATGACTCATGAGTCCTATCAGCAGCTTCAATCGGCTTTACCATTCCCGACATTACATCAAGAAAGAAATGAATTTTCCATTCACAGGAATCATGAGAGGACTAATAAAAGAAACAATTGTAACTATTCATAAACATCAATACATCATGTATGTACATAACAAAGAGGGACCTAAATTGACCAGATATCAAGCAAGTTCCCAAGTCCAAACTGTCCAGTTAACACCAACATTTCCCATATCTCAACCCTGACAAAATTACTGATGACATTCACAACTCATGAGTCCTATCAGCAGCTTCAATCACCTTCCCCATTCCAGACATGCCCAATCTCACCTCCCTAAACAGAGGGTGAAATTGGCATCACCTTTTTTGCCATCCACACCCTCATTTCTCTTCTTCTTTTGCAAATTGGCATTCAACATACACATGCAAATTGGTAAAAGGGGTGTGGATTGTGAAAAAAAAGGATGCTAATTTCACCTCCCTAAACAAGAATCCAGAAGATTGCCACCTCTAAAACCAGCAGAGCAAATGTGAATATTGGCATGTGTTTTTACTAACAGAGCTCCAAATGTGAAAATATCTCAACTTTAGCAATCAATTTTCACCTCCATGTATTTTTTGTTCTTCTGTGAAATTGGTGCAAATAAGACGAGAAATACCAACACATTAAACTACTCTAAAAATAGAGGATTAAGGGGCGAGGCTCAGATTCGCCTTCTTTCAGACAAAACAAAAAGAGAAAGGAAACGCCGGCCCTCCATGGTTGCGACCACGGCGGTTGGGCAAAAAAGGACAGAAGAGTCATTTTCACCAGCAGACCAACCGGGCCACCACGCAAAGTAAAACCCGGTTCGCTTTCTCCCACCCTCTGATTTCAACAAACTGAAACATAAAAAGGATCATCACCGCCTCATGACATTTGGTCTTACGAGCAAGAAGAAGAAGAGTTATAACGAAAGAAATAGAAACAGAATCAGAAACACCAGTAGCAGCAGCAGAGAGAGAGAGAGAGAGAGTAACGGGTTGGTTGAGGTTGAAATCATCAACTCCACAGACATTCAGAGAGGGTCGGGACTCTTCTCTGAGAGAAAAGCCTCATTCTTAAAAGAGCATATGTAGCGGATGTGCGAATAGCACGAGCAGCCAGCGAGAAGTAGTGGCCCCCGCCGGTGACTGCTTGTTGACCGAGCTAAAAAGCTCTTGAACGAGCCAGAATTGCTCGTCGAAGAGCACGAGCAGCCTGCATGAGCTGCTTCCGGTGCAGATGCTCTAATGAGACTCAAACCCTAACGACTATCTTCACAATCTATTTTATCTTTGCTCTCTGGGGGTATTTTGGTCAAACTATGACATTTTAAAATATAAAAAAAAACTAGAAAACAGAAAATAAGTACCCAATTCATTATAATTCTCACAAAAAAAAAACTATTGAAGAATGAAATAGATAAGCAGAAAATATAATCTGAAATAGATATGCATTACAATATGTTACATTCAATATTCTTATAAATTAGGGATTGAGAGAATATCTACTTCTATGTTAATTAGGACAAGACACATAACGGACTACCAGGAATATTATTTCCGTAAATATTCTCCCTTGTATCGCGATCCTAATGGATGATGCATAACATGTGCCTCACTAAAAAATTTGTCAAGTAAACAAAAACCTCATGGGTAAAACAAAAGTTTGGCCGAAGGAAAAAAAAGTACAACGTATCAACTACATAAGCGACCACATGTGGAGTAGACTCCCCTTGATCAGTAACTCAATCCTGGAGTTCATATAATCTTCACATTCCAATGAGTCTCACATGCTTTACAAATGTAGATTTTGGTAAAGACTTGGTGAACGAGTCTGTAGCATTATCTACCAAACCAATCTTGGTTCACATGGATAATCAATAACCGATGTTGTTGCTGATTGTAGGAGTACTTTGATGAAAGGATTTAAGTATGATCACCCTTAATGTAACCCAACTTCATTTGTTCAATGCAAACCGCATTATCCTTAAATATGCAAATTGGTGTTGTCTTAGTAGATGATAATCCACTATACCCTCGAATATGGTGTATTGCTGTCCTAAACCAGACACACTCATTAACTACTTCATGCGAAGCTATAATCTAAGAATTATTCGAGGAAGTAGAAATAAGGGTTTGCTTTGTAGATCTCCAAGAAATCGTCATGTTTCCCATGGTGAATACATACCAGTTTGGGAACGTCCTTTGTTGGGTGAGAGAGATACCCAACACCAGCAAAAACAACCAAGACATCACAATGTGTCTCTGAATAGGGGACCGCACTAAAATGAGGAATAATGCTTGCAGCTGGATTAGTGTTCGATGGGTCGAACAATTCCTTCGACGAGTCGAAGGTATAGTTCAGGTCCGTCCAGGGTGTACCTGAAAGCACTCAAACCCAATTTAGCTACATAAATCGAGATTAGGCCCTAACGACCCTTAATGCCTACTTAAACTAAATCATAAATATAAGTGAAGATAAATAATCGACAAGTTAATTTAAATGAACATTTCCTTAACACAATTCATAAAACTCTATTCGACATCAGAGTTGCTAGACCTACTAAACTAGCTAGACTGAATAAACTACAATCTAGTAGGATCATTGTCGGATCCTAAGGCAGGTACAGTTATGCCTCTATCGGCATGCACATTTGATCTCCAAGGAAGATCTGTAAATCTAGGCATTTGAAACCGAATGACCCAGGGAAAGGCATATAAAAACATAAAAATTGTTAGAGTGAGTGGTCGAAATTAATAATTGAGAATACGTGAACAAAAATGATTTATGCCTTTCAACCGAAATTGATATGTATAAAATACTAAGCGAGTCAAAATTAAACTATCATGTGCAAGTAAAGTGGAGGCATCGTCTAGGGACCTCTAATCCGAGATGATACTGAATGTGCAAGATACTGTCATGTCAGGGCCTCTAACCTAGCTATCCTAAAGCCCTCGAGAAACGAGTAGCTAAAATATAAGTGTCAGGTCAGGGACTCTAACCCATCTTGTAGCCCTCGAGAATTAGTAGCTAATGCATCGATGGATTGAATGATAATATGCACATAAGCCTCAACACTGGAAACTAAAACTGAAAACTGAAATTGAAACACTTGCACATAAGTAAGTAAAAACAATAACGACTCGCTACAACAGTGCAAATAAAATGTCCACTCACCAGGGCCTGAATCGCCGTAAAAGCAACCATCGATCCACTAGCTCACAAATCGTATTCGGAGCCCCTAAGCCAATTTGGAGATCTAACTAGACTAATAATTGTTCGAATGTGCACCTAACGTAGATAAAATAATCCGACACAAAATGCATATCGAAAACTTACATTTAATATTTCTCACTAAACGTGCCCTGGCACTTGGTATATCCTCTAAGATTCGTCGATACACACGCTAGCTAAGACCTCTCGACTCGACACACGACAATTGGCCACATCAAGATGTCGAGCCGCCGTGACTTGTGAATTGCCGAAACAT
This sequence comes from Geum urbanum, assembly GCA_946800695.1. Classification (NCBI taxonomy): domain Eukaryota; kingdom Viridiplantae; phylum Streptophyta; class Magnoliopsida; order Rosales; family Rosaceae; genus Geum; species Geum urbanum. Next base: position 5,173,216 of record OX327013.1, on the reverse strand, counting down.
TACAAAAATGGTCGAACGACACAAAGTTACACCAAAACAATTACGAAACGGCTTAGAAAACTTACTGTGAAAAATCTAGTTTTCTGGACGTCGGAGCTCCGTAGCACATGGCGGCACCACAGAAGGTGGCCAAGGCTAGCTGCTCTGACGCCTGCAACTCACACATCTAACGAAAGCTTATTCCAAGCTCAACACAAACCTCCACTAGAGCAAGACCAAAAACTGATCAAAACGGTCGAAATTGTACCTCAAAGTTTGGAGAACTGGCCGGATTCTGACGTCGAGTGTCTGACGTCCTTGGGCCAATATGCCCGAGACGATTGGAGCTCTTCAACTCTTAAGATGAAGGACTTCAAACCTAAGTGGTCTCGTGATTGGAGTCAGCCGCAGCACTCGCCGGCAGCGGACGACGGAGGTCGAACAGAGAAATCCCTAGGATTTTCCTCCGTTCGATTCTCCCCCCACAAGGTATAGGGAGGTCGGGGATTAAAAGGGGGGTTGATTCCGACCGATCCGACGGTCAGAGGAGGTCGGCCGAAGAAATTTCGGTTGGGTCACAATTCGGGTCGGAAGCCGGACCGAGTCAGGTATCCGGGTTGTTGTTCGGGTCGTGAGATTAGGTTCGAGCTATCCAGGTAGAAATTTAAAATTTATACCCTAAGGTGAAAATTGATCGACGGCCCAGATCACATCTCCGATTGATAAGATAATCCAAATAATTTGACCAATGGTAGATTTCCAAATAATTACTTAAATACTCAAAAATTCTAAAATTCATAACAATTAGCTCAAACTTTTTAAAAAATTCAATAAAAATATGCACGAGCTCGCAACAATATCATCTACAACTTCCGTGAAGAAGGAAAATCCTAAGTCACAATGTATATAATGTCAATATTTAGATCGCGGCGAATCTCGATAAACATATCATATATGGATTAAGTCAATAATTAACTCGACTAACGATAATTAACTTGCCAATCAGTGTTCAAGTCGTTACAGCAACCTTCGATGGGTCGAGTGACGGGTCGAAGACCCTGGAACCTGAATGTTGCGATTCAACCATCCATTTTCCGGAATTTCAAGTTTCTCTCTATTTTTATTGTTGGGAAAGAATATACCCGAGTCAATGGTTTCTTCAAGTAGTAGAAGGTATGTTATACTACATTTCAATGACTTTGCGTTGGTGTAGATTGAGAAGGCAATGTCTGGATGTGTGCACCAAGTTATATATAACCAAGCTCCAACCGCACTAAGATATATAACCTCAACTCCAAAGGTTCCTTATCATCATCATTCCAATGAAATTGATCCTTTTGGGTTCCAGACTGCAAACAGCCGTTAGTGTGCTAAAAGGGTGTGTTTTGTCCATTGCCTTATTTAGACATAAGCAGACTGGTGAATAAGTATTCCACCAACTCGATGTACCATCTCTAAAACTAAGATAAAATTGAGTCCTACCAAGGTCTATCATCTCAAACAACTCATTCATTTAGTGAACACGCATGGACATAACTTATCATTCTTGTATCCCTTCCCAATCAAGTAGTCACTTAGAATAGTGAACGTCTTAATCTTATTCACATAAGTACTTCGTGGTTTAGAGTTAGTTGACTTGAGTATAACCATGTCAATTGGCACTCTTAGGTATATCTCTTAATTAAGATCCTAATAGAGGTATATAACCACATCCATTGGCTGCATACTCAGTTTTTCGAACACTACCAAACTGATAAGGTAGCAGAAAGTAATGATATCTATAATTAGAAAATACACCTCCTCATAAGAAATACTAGGGTGTTGAGAGAATCCTTGCACTATAAGTTCTTCTCATTATGCTTCCAAACAAAGACTCATTTGTGTCTAACCGGCTTACCATTAGGTGGTCATAGTACTACCGTACCAAAAACTTACAATTTGTAAGAGAGTCTAGTTCATCCTAGATTGCAACTTTCCATATCGGTCAATATGCTCTACATCGTTGACAATCCACAACAGAGAAATGTTCCACTTCATCATCGTCAATCCCTGAGCGATGGAATAAGTAAATGTATCATCAACAAACCTGGAAGAACCATCCATAATACCGCTAGAATTTGTTTAACTTAGTGAGATTTCTTTGTTTACTGACATCATCATTGACTTTGAGGTGTCCCCCAGTGTTTGTCAATGTCAAATTTTAGAGACAATTACAATCAGAAATAATCTCATGTGTTGATGATGAGCGGTTTTGCCTTGATGACTTGACTTTTTATACTAGCAATTCATCAGTGGATTTTGACCGACGCTACACCCTCACTATGAGCAGGAGAAACGCTACATTTCCCGAGTATTGTGTTAACTTGCCAAATTCTAGGGACTTTCAATCTTGCAGGATTTGCAACAGGTATAACCGATCTTGTCACTTTCATAATATCAATAAAGGAGACAAGCATCGAATCTGCTACTTTCTGAGGATCAAGACTACATTGCACTTCATTCTCATACTGAGATGTGCGGGAATCATGATGAGACATAGTGGGGACATACCACGTCAACTTTTGACTTTTAACTAGAATGGAATCATTCTTATCTCCTCCTAAAGTGGGAAGTATGTCTCATCAAAGTGACATTCTGCAAAGCAAGCAGTAAAGAGATCTTCTGTCAAAGGTTTTAAATAGCGGACAATCGTTGGAGATTTATAACCAACATAAATGTATAATCGTTGTTAATGACCTAATTTGTACCCAGTGGAAGTGTAGTAGGCACATGTACCGCACCACCAGAGATGCATAGATGCGAGATATCAGGCTCATATCAAGCTACCAACTTGTATGCACTCAATGGTTGACGGATTACATGTCTTAAGCGAATAAGCATAGCTGTATGTAACACTGCATATCCCCAAGCCGATATCGGTAAATTACCACTTTGTTGGTGTTGGAAGATTTATACCCCCACGCTTAGTAAGCTATTGGTTAATTCATAAGTGCAAGAACGATATTCACCCGCAAGTATATGGGGACAAGTAATAATATAGAAAAGGAAATCGAGTGTCAAACTCACAAGGATTAAGCACTTAGATTCCTTAGCTCAGAGTGAAAATCACAAAGACTACGACTCATTAGACAATACTTGACACTAAAAGGAAATAAAATATAAAGTGTATCTCACACTACCAAGTCCTTTGGAGACTTAGCATTGCGATGAATGATGCAATTATGGTGAGTGATTATACGAGTTGATTGGTTGATTAACTAACTAAATAAAGAAAAAACATAAATTAAAGAAAATCAAAGGAAATGTTTGATCGGCTAGAGACATCGCCACTAGTCAACTCAATGTACCAACAATATCCAAGTTATGAGTTTAGTTCGGTTCACATGCGCTTGTCGAACTTGTGATCATTCCGAATCACCATTGGTTGTGAACCGAATCTCCTAGGCCATTAAGGCACTTGAAGTGTTTGGCCCAACATTCAAATATAAAGCAAACTGAAACTAGAATGTAACTCAATTATGAGTGACTAATTCACTTAGGTTAATTTTTAGCTTCCTTAAACACATCTCAAATTAGTCATGGCTAAGACATGAATATGAAAACATTGAATCAAGCCCAAATATGCAAACATACCACAATCACATCATAAGCTATCAAACTCATTCACAACATGTAATAAACTAAACCAAATTCAAATCCATAACTCAAAATATAGTTATATGTATATCAAATTGGCTAGGGCTAAGCCCTAACCTTCCAAAAGATAACTACTCACTATCCATAGCTAAGAATCTCACAATACCGGTCTTTCTTGGCCAGACCATTCATGAGATCACTAAAGAATTTTAGTCTTCCTTGCTCATAATATGTGTCATACTTATATGCAAGTGTGTCCATGGAAGTAGAGAATGTGCTTAAAGACTTCTCGATCATAACTTGATCGGTCTTTACAACGCCACAAATATTGAACTCCAATTGTAGCTCAAACATAACTTTATTGAATGCATCAATCTTTGGATAATCCAAAAATCGAATCGGATCTCATCTTTCTTATAGTTCTGGAAGTTGTGTATCATGCACATTGTTGAACATATCTAGTAAAGTCGTCCATAAAATTGCAGGGTCATTCTTTAGTAGATACTGCTTTTTCAGTACTGGATGTATATGCCGCCTCAAAAACATGAAGGCTTGAGCTTTGCGAGTTGGAGTTTGTGGCTCAGTTCCAGGTGGTGTTGGTGGTTGGATAGTATCCGTCATATTCATACTAAGAAGAGTATTCTCAACATCTGACACTCAACAGTGGAATTCTACCCCTTGTGGGTCAAGGATATCAAACTCAGGCATTTCTGACTCTGTTAATGTTATCTACAAAAGATACAAGAGATGTAATTATTATCTGATCGAATGAACCACGATCACTAATAACAAGTTTAGGGAATAAGAACCATGATCAATGATGTTTGGTCACAAAAATCGATGCAAAAATAGGTGGCTTCATACCACTCCCTAGAAAACTGTAACTGTCAAATAGTCACAAATATCGACTTCCCTTTTTTTTCAATGTGAAATCACAATTAACCGTGATATTCACTAATAACCGTGACTCCCTCAAGATTGTCACTAACTTTAAACTTTGAGGAAGAGGTGATTAAATCTCCTTCACTCATACTTGCATTAATCCATATGAACTAGATGCATATAATAATTCACAGTATTTAAACCTAATATGGACTTAGATCTAGGGTGTTGTGGTAATTATGTTTTGTAACCTAATTCTAAATCAAAGAGAGTTAGTCGATTTACCTCGAGGGTGTTATGTTCGGTATGAAAACTTCATTGTGAAAGAAGTTTGAAGAAAGAAAAACACGTCCACGAAACTTCCGGCAAGAGAAAGGATTCGGGCATTGAGCTCCGGTGGTGGGAAAATCCGGCAGTGATTGATGGTCGACGGTGGAGAGATTCTGTCAAGGAGGAGGCCGGCGGTGGAGGTGGAGGTTTAGGTGTTTTTCTGTTTAGGGTTTGAGATGATGACTATCAACTCAAGAGCTGCTGATAACGTGTTAAAGGAGAAAATAAATACGCAAAAGATATGATCTAAAACTGTACTTTATTTATTGATAGATGACCTTAAATAAGCATTACAATCTTTTACATTCAATATCCATATAAATAAGGGATTGATAGAATATCTACTTCTATGCTAATTAGGACAAAACACACACCGAGATACCAGGAATTTTATTTCCTTAAACAGAAACCGTTTAACACCGTCAAATAGACCTGTCAACGGGACGGATTTTGATCAGACCCAGTCTGGACCCGTACCTATTAAATAGATATGGATCAAATTTTTGGGCTCGTTGATCCATTTGTGACTGAACCTGTTGATCCGTTTATTTAACGGATCAGATCCTGATCACAAGCGATTCAATCTGTTTATGATTCATCTCATATATTAAATATAATTTAGTTTTGTTTACATATATGAAATAAGGTTCTTCCCTATGAATGATTAGATCTTAACTCATACGTGCTCCAAGAATGAGATCTGGTTTTCATGGTGATGACGTGCGCCGAGTCTTAGCGCCGCAAGACCTAGAATCTGGGCTGCCTTGGTGCCGACCTTTTCTAGCGATGGTTATGTGTTTCAAGAGTGAGTAAGAGTGGTGATGCGGCAGTAGTGGGTTCTATGGAAAGAGGGAGGCGATATCGATAGAGGGCTATGGCTGATTAGAAACAACAAGAATCCACTGGGATGTGCGGGAGATCTCGTCCATCCCGCGAGCGACTGAAGAATGGGGTTCCGACTGGAACCCGATGGCGTAAGGTAGCGGTTAGCAGGTTTTGTTGGGATCCCGGTGGGATTTCAAGTGCTGGAAGATTGTCGGTGGCATATCGGCGGGGGAAGACCAACCGGTGCCAGAGCTTAAAGGCTACTCAACAAAATACAAATGTCTCTGACGGTTGGTCGCTTGTTCCAATTGGTCTACCCTGGGTCCCACACCTCGTGTGGGCTATATATGGGCCTAGGATTTGGTACAATTGGGCTTGCCTTGTCACTTGGGTAATTATGCAGATGTCCGGTATTTCTTTTTGTAGGGTTTGGCTTTGGTGTCTTACGACTTGGATTTTGGAGTTTGTGGCAAGGCTTCTCCGCCCCGTTCTATATGTTAATATTACGACACATGATGTGGGATTAGCAACCGAAAAGGTACTTTGAGACATTGGAATATTTGTGAATGACCAGCTAATACATATAACACGACTATTGACACGTCATTGTATGATTCACGGCCCAAGTTCTCAGATTTACCCGGCGAATGAAGAAATCTAGTTGCTAGTCTTAGAATATCTTTACCAGAAAGTAGTTCTATATGTTCTTCTATTGTCAATGGTCTCTATTGTTTCAATTGTATTTGAATTTTATTAATGAAAATTTGCGTTTACCTCAAAAATAATTTATATATATGAATTGTTTGTAATCTAAAAGTCCCTTTTTAAAAAAATTCTAAATGTATTTATTAAAGTTATAAAAAAATACTAATCAATTAAAAGATTGAAAACCCAAAATTATTTGTTTCTTGTCAAGTTCCTCGATGTAGATCGGAATACTTTTATTTTGGTCTATCTAGTTTGTTTTTAATATATTTTGGTTATGTAACGAGATTGTGTGATATATTAGTAATAATTGACATATAGATAAAAGAAATAAATTTAGTAATTAACATATTAATAAACGGGTCCGAATCCGCTCCGTTGATCCGTTGATCTAGATCCAGATTTAATTTTTAAAGGTTCGCCAGATAAACGGGACGGATCAGGTCTAATCCCACATGTAGAACAGTGGCTGGATTTTGTCATAATTGTTTTTCTCTTTAAACGGATCCAGATCTAAGTTGATCCAGTCTGACTCCGCCCCATTTACAGGTCAGATCCATGTCACTGATGTCTAATGTCTGATGCCTGATGTACTCTAGTCGGGGCCACACTATGTAGAACAGTGGCTTGATTTTGTCAGAACCTGCAAGCGTTTGGAGATTGCTTATTCAAGAGACGTTGATAAGAAATGAACGAGGAATACGGGGCTTTCTGAGAATTCCGACTTCTGAGAAACATTTTGGTAATGTGGAACAAGATTCCAACCAATCAAATGAATCCTGTAACGAAGTCAAGAATGGAACAGGAAAGATGAGAAGCATACTTGGAAAGCACAAGCAACTCAACAAGTGCAAACACTGCAGAATGAAGTCCCTGAGACAACAAGCAAACCACCATTTTTGTTAACTCATCTAGCACCTGCAAATCACTGCAATTAGTTTTTTTTTTAATAACTTCAATTAGTTCCTAATTAGATTACAAAAGATGATAGAAGTTTGGTGCACATTTATTAGGGGTTCACCTTACAATTCCCTGACACTCCAGGTTTGCAAATATCAAACAGGCAATTCATTACAAGTCAAAGCAGAACAGCTATCAATATTCAAAAAAGTCAGTTCCCTTGTCATAAGTAGCCTTAACCACAATAAGAGAAAATCCGAAAGCTTCTAATCAAATATTGGTGAGATGGTGATTGCCATAGAAAACGGGCTCCAACTTAGCACATGTCAACGAGTAGTATCCACTTAAAATCCCTTAACCACAAAACCTAGAATTTGTACAATGGAACATGTCACAGAATAGAACTCAATATGCCAAGCAATATTCAACTAATTTGACAGGAAGCGAGGCATGTAAAATGAATTGGATCCTGATCGTTTGCACATTCTGGTCCTAGAGAGACACATCTTGACCCAAATGCTGAAAGGAATATGCTATTTTGACCATTGTCACCCTTAAACCATGTTTGTTTTGTGTCAACTCTACAACAAGTCAACAACTCTTTGTCTTTACTCTTTTACAAAGCACAAGCACGTAAAGAAATGATATACTGTACAACAATTTACATAACAACCAGAAAAGAAAAAAAAGTTGAAGCAAAACAAAGCAAATTAATCATAATTCTCATTTAATCACGCAGATACCAAATTGATCCATTTTTGTCATGCGATTCCAGTTATTATATGAGGAAAAAGAGAACAGATATGTGGACACACCTAGAATCCGTTAGACCTAATGTATATAGGGCCATGGGTGTAAGCAGTACTACTAAGTACTCCCCCAGGAATCACCAGTTTTTTTTCCTGATATTCGTCCCACATATAAACCTGCCATCACCATCAGGTTCTCTATTAGGCCATAAACAATTGTGAGTGCATATATAAGGTAATACATGATCCATGTCTGCCAATAGGTAAGAAGACAAGTAGATCAGCTATCAGAATTTCATTCGATAGTAATCTTCCTAGTGCAACTAGCCATCCCCATAATAAGATCATCATGAAATTCGGAAACTTTGATTGTTTGTGGTGAAATCTAGAGCCATGTAAACATGCTCCAAATTAGCAGTGAAGAAATTTGAATTCTGTCCAAGGTTGTATATTTTCAATAAGTCGAACAAAAACTTACAAAGAATCTAGAATTTGTACAAGAAAAACATATATGATTGAATCAAGAAATCTAAATATAAGCAGCTAATAACACAGGTAGCAAAGTATGGCAATTGAATGGATCAATGAGAGTATAACAACATTATGCTGCTAAGAGACACACCTTGACCAAAGCAGTGAAGGCAAATAATACAATGAAGTTTGTTAGACATTCATATCCTTTCGTGCTGCCTTTAATCATTCCCCTTGACCCCGGATGTGGTCCTTCTCACAATTCCTCTGCAGCTTCAACTTCTTGATTTTCGTTTTCCGCATGAATGATTTCAGACATCACAAACTTGGGTTTGATTTCTGATATCACCAAATGCACAACCACATGGCACTAGCTGAAAATCAATCACGGGTTTGGATCGAAAGAATGGTTCTTTCCTTCTGGGTAAGATCGTATGACCATATGACAACCATGTACTGGCATCACCTGTGCATTCATTAGATGTACAGGCCAATCTCAATCCAGCTACGACCTGCTGGTGTCTTCAACCCCATCTCTCTCATTTCATCACGAACCTTATTAGAATCATCCCACCTATCATGATTAGCATAAGCATTTGATAACAGAGCATAAGTTCCGATGCTCACACCTGGACTACCGAGAACGCCTTGTCTGATGCAGTCAACCATCTCCTCATTTCCATGAATTTTGCAAGCATTAAGCAGCGCTCCCCAAACGGGACCCTCAGCTTCTGTTGGCATTTCTTTAATGAAATCTTCTGCTTCTTCTAAGAGCCCAGCTCGACCATACATATCAACCAGACATGCATAATGTTGTGTTTCAGGGACAATGTGGTAAACTTTCTTCATAGCATTGAAGAGCATGAACCCTTGATCTACCAGGCCTGCATGACTGCATGCCGCTAACAAGCCAAGGAAGGTTACCGCATCAGGAGATACACCATTGACTAGCATACTGGAAAAGAGCTGCAGCACGTGAATGGCCATGCCACTAATTATAGTACTCCATGAAATGACATCTTTGCATTCCAGGGCCTTAAAAACCAAAATAGCCAAACCCAAATTTCTGCACTTGACATACATGTTGATTAAGGCATTTCCCACATTGCCTTTCACCATGAGATATCTTTGACAACTGACATAGGAATGCACCTTTGGCCAGACGTCAATGCACATATCAAAGAACATGCTGATAATACATTGACAATGGTAGCCTCATTAGGCTCAGTTTCCCTGCCGCTCTGCACCAGTTGTTGGAAAAGTTTCACTACCTCTTTGCAAAGACCACTTTGTGCATAACCATAATAGTCCAAGAAATCACATCTCTCTTAGGCATATTGACAAACAGGTACCTTGCACTCACCAAATTTCCACATCTCAAATAGAAATCCAGTACAGCATTGTCCCAAATCAAGTTCCTTTCATAACACTTTCTCAAACAGTAACCATGAATAGCTTTACCAAACCGGAAAGCTCTTAAAGTAGACCAAGAGGACAAAACAGTCACAAGAGTTGTGAGATTAGGCTCTACGTCCATGGACATAAACTTGACAATTGCTTCCTCTACAAGCCCACACTTGGCAAGACCCGAAATCATTGTAATCCAGGAAACAACATCAGGAACAGGTATAGAGTCGAACACGTGGGTAGCAGACACAATGTCAGATTGGACTACGTAAAAATGGAGCAACGAGTTCTGGATGAAGGTATCAGATACGTGACCGGATTTGTTGACGTGGGCTTGGATTTCTTGGCCTTTTTGAGGTGAATGGAGCAAGGAACATGCCTTGAGAGCATTAGTGAATGTGTAGTGGCTGTGGGAAGTTGGGTGGTGGAGCATTTGGTTATAGAGGAAAAGTGCATTTGTTGTGCTGAAGATTTTGTCAGATATCCCAGCCAGGGGTTTATAACTTGGGGTTTTGGGATTTTGATCAGCAGCGCATGGATTTGGCTTACTTGTCTCATTGTATGAGTGTCTTATTTCGGCCGTAGTGACTCTTTCCCCAACCTTTGCATACTCCAATGTTATTCCCTGGTCATTCAAAAGCCTTCCCTGCACAAAAGAAACACATCAGGACCCAAGTTTTGTTACCCAACACTAAGCAACAAGATCAGTCACCAAACACATACATATAAACACCAACATGGCAACATCCCCAGTACTATCATCAGAATTCACCATTCTAAAATTCTCAAAAAACAATGAATTGCCTTGTTTACAAATTTCCTCCTTACATTTCGCTAGGAAGAAAATGAGAAAATGTATTTTTTAAGCATGTGTTTGGTCTTGGCATGTCTCTTCCCCACTATATGGAAATATTTTTTACTCAATTTTCCTTCTCCATTTCGGTAGGTATAGAAGTTGGTATGTATTTTCCTTGATTCAAGGAATAATGTTTTCTTCCATGCGTATTTCTCTTTGTTGTCCCAGTTGGACATAATCACAAAAAAATCATACATTCTCTCTTTTGGGTAGGTATATAGATGTGGGTGAAGTAGGTTTCTCTCTTCCTTGTGTCATGGAGTAATGTGTTTCTCCAAAGCTTTCTTCCCTTGCTGTCTCGGTTGGTAAAAATTCAGCATGGCACTTCCTCCATATAAGGAAACCCTTTGATTCATCTTTTTAATGAATGGCTAAGATTGACTTTTAAGTCTCCACTTGCAACACCTTGTGGATATAAATACCACATCAAATGAAGCCATTGGGTACTTCAAAGAGTGTTGGCCACTTTCTTTTAAGTCCTCTTATACTCTTGCATGAGTTCAGAGTTTATCTTGGTTTTCAAAGAGTTTTCCATTTCTTCATGCAAGCATAAAAAAACTCATCTATGCTCCTACATTGTCTATGAGGCTTTTATCAAGATTTTTCTTTCTAGAGATTTATATCCTAGGCAATCTCATAAAAACTTTTTTTATACTCTTGCATTTGCTAAGAGTCATCTTGTTTTTCAAAGAATTTTTTGGTTTTCCAAAACTAACCTAAAAACTCTTCTTTGCTCCTACATTTGCTAGGAAGCTTTTTAAAAACAAGATTTTCCTTCTTGAGATTTTATATCTTCATAGGAAATCTCACAAAAAACATTTTCAACTTGCATAATTTCGCATTGTATATTATGGGTTGAAATGATGGTGCACTCTTATCAGAAGCATTCTTGAGAGAATTAGTCGTTCGAGTACTGAGTTCTAGGAGAAACTTCATATCCACTGATGTTGTAAACACTTGTTCTGACGAGAAGACATATAGATCTTAGACTAATTGTGCGATTACTAGTAAGAATAGAAAAGTGTCTTTGTATCCTAAGAACTACTGCATTGTAAAGAAATGTGTTTTACATATGAATTGTAAACACTTGTTCTTGTGAAAAAATAGATAAATCTTAATCTAGTTGTGCGAATACTAACAAAGATAGAAGAACGTCTTTGTATCTTGAAAACTATTATCAACACTTTCTATCCCCCCCTCCCCCAGACCTTCAAGAAACATAAACACCAACATCTCTATTCTCTCATGAAAATCCACTACTATGATGAACTCTCTCAACCATGTTTAGTTACCAAAGACTCCTCAACAGATCAGTCGCCAAACAAATACTTATAGACATCAACATCCCCAGATGGCTATTTTCGTGTATAGGGAGTCCCCGGTACTAGACCCCACCAATCTGGGCAAAAACATAAACACCACCATCCACTATCCCTCCTTAGTAACCAAGTTTCCCGCCCATCATCCATCCACTAAGTTTCAGCCTCCCCATCCCTCTCTCTCTCTCTCTCTCTCTCTCTCTCTCTCTCTCTCTCTCTCTCTCTCTCTCTCTCTCTCTCTCTCTCTCTTTTTCTTCACCCGTGAGAAAACACAAACAAACCAACAAAAATATGTGTATTATATCTCAAAAAAAGAAAAGGAAAAGAGATGGGATTCCATGCGACCTTGACCGGAAATAAAAACAGATTTAGGGGAATGACCAATGTCGGTGGTTGTGGGCCCTAACAGCCAGCCCATCCAACCTTCTCCCCACATTTGTCTGTGTACGTGTCTCCCTCCTTTTTTGCAGCGGCACCGCCACCTCCTGCTTCAATTCCCTTCCAAAATCTCCTTCCTCTCCTTTCTCACTAACACAACCTCCTTACCATCGAAGAAAACGGTAGCAATCTTTCTTCCCCACGAAGCAAATAATCCCCCCCCCCCCTAATTTTATTATTAAACACTAATTAACCCCACCGCATGCTCCACTGCAGACCTTTTCGACAAAGTTGACTATAAATCTGTGAAACACACACGCAATGATAGACACACACGCACAGAGAGAGAGAGAGAGAGAGAGAGAGAGAGAGAGAGAGAGCATTCCTAACACACTCCAAAAGTGAGCGATTGAGTGAAAAATATGTCTCACCCAATTCGGGAGGGATTTGTCGTTTTCATCGAAGAGTGGCTAGTGAGGCAACAAGGCTTCCTCGACCAGCTTCTAATGGCGTCGAATAATTCGTCGGAGGAGCGTCAGAGGCATTTGATCGAACAGCTTTTGTGCCACTACCAGCAGTATTTTCACGAGAAGTCAAGAACAGCCGAGGAGGACGTTTTCGTAATTTTCTCACCTCCCTGGCTCAGCTCTTTCGAGAAAGCCTTGCTCTGGTTCGCCGATTTCAAGCCCTCGACGATCTTGCGGATGGTGGACGGCACTGTGGGGGAGGACTTGACGGCGGAGCAGGCAGCGGCTCTGGAGGTTTTGAAGTCAGAGACGAGGTGGATGGAGAGGGAGATTTCGGATACAATGGCGAGGGTTCAAGAGAGCGTGGCGGCGCCGTCGGTTCTGGCGACGGCGAGAAGAGTAGGGAGGTTGATGGACGGTCAGATTCCGACGCTGGATGATGCGATGGAGACGATGAAGACGGCGATGCTGAGCGTGGTGGAGAGCGCCGATGGGCTCAGAGGCTCGACGGTGAGGAAATTGGTGGAGGTTCTTAGTACGAATCAGACTGTCAAAGTTTTGGCGGCAGTGGCTCAGTTTCAGCTTCGGATTCGAAGTTGGGGATTGCAGAGAGACTCGCAGTCGCGGTCAACCTAACATTGGATTTTTTGTTTCTAACGGGCCGTGATATTGCAGTTTAGAATGGGCCAACTGAAAAATAATTCTCAGGCCCAATTTGACTTGGGCTCAAGTTTTATCTAATTGTTCTGAAATTTTGAATAAAGATCGGGACTTAAGAGCTAAAATTTTGTCTGATTCAACTTGGGCTAAAGTTTTGTATCTCTTCGGTTTAAGTGTTTAACTAGACAAGTATACATTACAATTCTTGTTATTAATGACAAAAATCAATCTCCATTTCCCAGTTACACTTTGGACTGAACCTCTTATTTAGACATCTTAATTTATACCTCTACCTTAGTTACTAAAAATGATCACCATGGAGTTGATAAAAAATTTAGATGTGGAACTCTACTACTTGAGTACAACTGCATAAACTCATTGAAGTTAACCCTTTGCTTTGAACATTATAAACTGTTTCGCGAATAAGACAGTCAAACTAAAGTCGATATTATTCATAACTCACATATCTCACATTATCAATATTTGTTTTATGAAGAATTATTAGGTGGTTTTGGACTACTACGTGATATTTTGAGAAGTCCAAACAAATGCAAATATGACACATAAATTAATGTGCAAACAATTTCTCTTAACATGCAGTCGGTTTCTCACTTTTTCATACACTTGTCGTGTGTTCATTAATTTGGATTACTAACTCAGCATGCCACGTGGTAGTCCCTAATAATTTTTCTTGTATTGTTGTCATAATATGAAGAAATGCTTTTAACTGAATGAGATATTTTATTGTGTGAACCAATAACAATGTAAACCACAACTCCATGCCATATTCTCAACTCAAAATGAAGTGTCAAGCTACTTTGTATGCATAAGCCTTAACCGTGAAAATATCGCCAAGGACTTCGTTATATATATATATATATATAAGGTTATTATAAGATTCGATATATAACAAAGTGTTGAAGGTTAAACAGATACGTAGTAATTGTAGATTTAAACTATATTTTTATTCATTGATAAATGACCTTAAATACAGACATTACAATTACTTAAAATCAGCGTCCCTATAAATCAAGGATTGATAAAATCTCTATTTCTAATATAATTATGACAAGACACACACCGGAAGATATGAAATATATTTTTCTTAAACACTCCCTCATGTGTCGAGCTCTTAATATATAATGCATAATGTGTTGCCTCCCTCAAACCTTGCTAAGCAAACAAAAACCTCATGAAAAAAACAAAGACTTGGTCAAATGGAAAAAAAGTACAACACATCACATACAAAATATACTCCATGTGATGTAGATTCTCTCTAATGTCTATCAAAATGTAACTCTCCCTGATTAGTAACTCAATCTCGGAGTTTAGACAATCTTTGCATGCCAATGAGTCTCACATGTTTCACAATATAGATTTTGGAAGTGACTTGGTGAACAAGTCCATTACATTATCCGCAGAACCAATCTGGCTCCCATGGATATTCAGTAACTGCTATTGTTGCTGATTGAAAAGGTACTTCGGCGAAATGTGTGTAGGATTAATATAATCCAACTTCATCTATTCAATGCTAGCCACATTATCCTCAAAGATGCAAGTTGGGGTTGTCATGCTAGATGGTAATCCACTAGACCCTCGAATATAGTGTATAACTGACATAAGTCAGACACACTCTTTAACAGTTTCATGCAAAGCTATAATCTCATAATGATTCGAGGAAGTAGCAACACGGGTTTGCTTTCCTCCAAGAAATAATCGTGTTCCCCATGATGGATACATAACCAGTTTGGAAACGTTCTCTATGCGGGTCAGAGACATACCAACATTAGCAAATCCTACCAACACATCATTCGGTGTCTCAGAATAGGGGACTACACTAAAACATGGATCAGTGCTTGCAGCCGGATGGTCCTTCGACGGGTTAAATGAATCATGTAGATCCGTCCAAGGTGCCATCTTCGAAGATTCAAAGGAATAACTTGATGATTCAAAGAACTCAGGGTGATTCGTCTCAAATACCTGGTTTAACGGGTCAAGAGTCAGGTTCGACGAATTGAACTGTACAGAATCAAAAAGTTGTGTTTTAATCATTCATTTTTTCCGAAATTTCATGTTTCTCTCTTGCTTCTTAGTATGGAAAGAATAAGCCCAATTCAATGTATCCTTCAAGTACCTGAAGATATGTTTTACTCAATTCTAATGACTTATTGTAGGCGCAGATTAAAAAGACAATGTCTGGACGTGTACACCGAACTAAATATAACAAAGCTCCAATAACACTAAGATATGGAATCTCAGTTCCCCAAACGTTCATCATCATCATCATCTTTCAGACGAAACTGATACTTTTTGGGTTCTAGACTGCGAACAATCATTAGTGTACTAAGAGGGTGTACTATGTCCATCTTAAATTGTGTGAGCCTCTTTTGGACATAAGCATATTGGTGAATAAGAATTCCACCAACTCAATATTACAGCTCTAAACTGAGACAAATTCGAGTCCTACCAAGGTCTTTCATCTCAAACTCGGATTTCAAATAGCCAATTGTCTCATAAATCTCATCAAGAGATCCAATGACGTTCATATCATCTATATAGACTGCTACAATGGGAAATCTTGAACTTGTTCGTGTTATGAACACGCAAAGGAAAAAATCATCATTCTCGTATCCCTTCCCAATCAAGTAGTCACTTACACGTCTCAATCTTATCACATGAGCACTCTACGGTTTAGATTACTTGAATTATGTATAACTCTGTCATTTGGCACTCTCATGTATATCTCTTAATTAAGATCCTCAAAGAGTTCTGCTTGTAACTACATCCATGAGCTGCATACTCAGTCTTTGGACACTACCAAACTGATTAGGTAGCGGAAAGTAATAATGTTCATGACTGGAGAATACGTCTCCTCATAGTCAATACCAGGGCGTTAAGAAAATCTTGTGCCACAATTTCTTCTCATTGTGCTTCCGAACAAAGTCTCATTTATGTCCAACTTGCTCAACAATTGGTAGGCATATCACCTATCGGACCAAAAACTTGCATTTTTCTCATAGAGTAGTTTAGCCTAGATTGCAACTTTCCATTCTGGTCAATCTGCTCTACATTGACAATCTGCAACAGAGTGAGGTTTCACTTCATCATCGTCAATAATCTGAGCGACGGAATAAGTAAATGTATCATCAATGAACATGGAAGAATTATTCATAATAACGCTAGCATTTGTTTAACTTGGTGAGAATTCTTTGTTCTATGACATCACCATTAACTCAGAGGCGTCCCTCAATATTGTCAATGTCAAAGTTTGGACATAATTGTAGTCAGAAATAATCTCATGTATTGATGATGAGTAAATCATTTTATGCCTTGGTGGCTTGCCTTTTCACCGGTAGCTCATCAGTGGAATTTGACCGACACTACACCATCTCTATAGACAAGAGAAACACTACCTTTCCCGGGTATTTTGTTAACTTGCCCAATTTTAGGGACTTCCAACCTTGCAGGAATGTTTGCAGTTGGTATATCTGATCTCGCCACTTTCACGAAATCAATAAAGGAATCAGGCATCAAATCTGCTTCTTTCTAAAGATTGAGTATATGTTGTACTTCAATCTAGCTCTAAAATGTGTGAGGATCATAATGAGATATATTGGGGATAGACTACGTCAATTCTTAACGTTAAACCAAAATAGACTCATTCCTCTATCCCCCTAATGGCGGGAAGTATGTCTCATCAAAGTGACAATCTGTAAATCTAGCAGTAAAGTGATCTTCTGTCAAAGATTCTAGATAGTGGACAACATAAATACTTAATTATCATTTGTGGACCTATTTTCATACGCAGTGGTAGCGAAATAGGCACATATACCACTCAACCAAGTATGCATGGATGTTAGACTCATATCTAGTTACCAACTAGTACACATTGAATGGTTGACGGGCTACGAGTTTTAAACGAATAAGCTTTTAGCATTTAAACTTGCATAACCCCATGTAGAGCCATAAACTATACCCACTTGATATATGCTTCTGTAAGACCGTTCAATACATAAACATGGGGAACGATATGTTCAACATCAATTCCAAAAAAATATGCAATAACCATAAAAAACTGTGATGTAAAAACTCTTGTATTATCTAATATAATATACTTGATTGAGTGGTCCATGTGGTGAGCCCAGAGCATAATGATTTGAGCTAGGAGTTTTACAAATGCAACATTCCTTGTGAAAAACAAAGGGACATGTGACCAACGTGTCAATGCATTTAACAAAAACATAATATATTTAAATGGTCTACATTCAAGTTTGATAGGTCCACAAAATATCTACTTGGATTCTTTGCAATGGTGGAATATTATGTTTACAGTAAAAGAAGGTCGTGCCTGTAACTTTGCTAAGGAACAAGTTTTGCAAAATGAGAGATGTGCATTGGATATTATCATAAAGGCCTCCAGTGGGATAACGCACAACACCTCATCAGTATGTGGCCAGAAGGGCTCTGAACTCGTCTTGGAGATCGAGCCTGGATCGAGAGGAGTAATCTCGTTTCCTCCATATAAATCGATGGGTTTAGGTATTTTCACATACTTTTTTACTCTAAGAAACAGATGACCATGAGAATTTTTCAATGTCTTGATCATCATAATGTCAAAACTTATATGAGGCATAGTCACACACAGTAGTGTAAGCGACTGCATTGGATTCAATGATCTGAACTCTAATAAGATATAAACCACTACAAGTGCTCATAAACTTCTCCAGAATATGCTTGTAAGCCACATTCTATAGAGGTTACACATAACAAAAAAATCATTCTCACAATATGTTTCCAAGTATAAACTATTGGCATAAATATTTATAAAACTTAGCAAGTTTTGATTATAGAGTTGATCATGGCAATGGCCAAAAACTGATGTAAAACAACATCTTACTAAAATGGCACTAGGGAATTAGGTGGAAGGGTTGTAAGAGCCCAAAATACAATTTACGAGACCACAATTTTGACGAGTCAAAAATGTTCAACAACAGGTCCAGGGTACCATCATCAACGGGTTGAAGAGAACATGGAAAAAAAACTTGACCATTGGAAAACATACCAAAAACGATCTAGGGTGATGGTCTCGACAGGTCGAAAGAGTCCGAGTATAAGTCCAGGGTCCCATCTTTGATGGATCGAAGAAAACGTGGCAAAAATTTTGACAGGTCGAAAATATGCCAAAAACGATCCAAGGTGTATGTCTTGACGGGTCGAGACGCCTGGGATCAAAATGTCCCCCTTTTTTCCTCATTTTTCTGATATTTTGATGTCATATTGCCATGGAGTATTATATATCACAAACCATTATTGCATTATGAAGTAATATAACGTTCTCAACACTTTCGTATACCGAAGACAAAGAAAATTAATTACTGTGCCAACACAAATTATATCAAAGATGTCTTATTCCAACAATGACTAAAACAAAGTCTCGAAAAACCATGACTAAAGGAAACAAAAGTAACTTAATCACATGACAAAATTAACAGCCCAACACATAGACTAATCAAAATTCGGAGTCTCAAGGTTCTCTTTCTTGTCATCTGGTGCAATGAGATTGACATCATAGTCTTTTTCATCTCATGGTCTCTCCCTGAAAAATTAGCCTCTTGTGTCAAGTATTGCTTATGCCTCTTGTAGACATTTTAGATTTTCTTGCTTGCACGACATTGTTTGTATATATGCTTAGTAGAACCACACTTAAAACAACAGTATTGTCCAAACAGAGCAGAGTGTGAAGAATTTTCTTCATGCTTGGAACCTGAACCCAACTGATTCTTGTTTGAATTACTGGGGTCGATGTCCTGGCTTTGCCAAGTCAAATTCTAACTGTAACCTCTACAACGGCCTCCTCTACCACTATGATTGTCGTAAGGCTCAGAATGGCTGTTCTTCTTGTCCTTACGTGTCTTCCCACCAGTGTTGTAATTCTCAGGAGTTTTCCTTGTCCCAGCAGACCTTGAATTACTATTTAGAATTCATGAGATTACTGAAAGTTTTTATTCTTCCTTGTTCGTACTCAAGCCGGTATTGGTGAGCCAAAATACTCATGAAAGATGGGAAGGTGTTCAAAGATTTCTCAATTATGTCCTGATCAGTCTTTTCAACTCCACAAGAACTCACCTCAGATTGTATATCTAACATAACCTGGTTGTAAGCATCAACCTTTGGATAATCCAACAAACGGATGGTTTCCCATCTTCTTGTCAATTCTGGAAGTTGTGCGTCATGCACATTATTGAAGCATTGCTTCAGAACATCTCATAAATCCTTGAGATTTGCCTTTTTTAAATAATGCTTCTTAAGAATTGGATGGATATGATGTCTCAAAACATGAGGGCTTGAGCTTTGATTGGTGTCGTGGGTTGAATTACATTCAAATCTCTTGATGGGTGGATGGTGTTGGTATATCCATTTCCGATGAATGTGTTTTCTACATCAGAGGCCCAACGATGGTACATTGTTCCTTTAGCATTAAGGATGTCAAACTCTAGCATTGATGGCTTAGTTGACATAGTCATCTACAAAAGAAACAAGGGAGATAATTAGTAACAATCAAAAACTATGATAACTAATTTCAAGTTTAGAGAATAAGAAGGTGATCCAAGATGTATGGTCACAAAATTAATGCTTGATAAACGGTGGCTTCATAAAACACCTAGAAACCGTGACAATCAAAATTAGTCACAAATTTTGATTTCTCTTTTTTTCTTTATACCGTGACTCCCTCAGGACTGTCATTAATGAAACTTTTAATTGATGTGATGATGAAATCCTCTTGGCTAGACATATAATTTTACAAATATATATCAAATCAATAATCAATCTAAATCTAGTCCTAGCACTAAGATGTTGCGGAAATTAAGTTTTTCAAACTAAACTCTAAATCAAGGATGTTAGAAAATTTGCCTTGATTTGTGTTATGCTCAGTATGACCGCAATTGTAGTTTTTGGACGAAGCCTGAGGGAGATGCTTGTGCAGAGACTAGATCTTGTGATGGAGAGGCCGAGGGTGAAACTTTTTCGGTGACAGTGGTGATGACCGGTGGTGTTGTTGTCATCGGCGGTGGAGGGTGCAAGTAATTAGGGGTTATAGTTTTTTTCTTTGGTGATGTTTATCAACTCAAGAGTTGTTGATAACGTATTCAAGGATAAATAGATATGCAGTAATTATAGACGGTTACTATATCTTTATTCATTGATAGATGACCTTAAATACATGCATTACAATCAATTACAATTAGTATCCTTCTAAATCAGGGATTGATAAAATCTCTACTTTTAATCTAATTAAGACAAAATACTCCCGGATATGAAATATATATTTTTTAAAACACAAAGTATATATTATTGAGTAGATCAAATAAGTACACGTGGATTTTGAGGGCTTTCACAATGGATACAAGGAGACAGTGCAATAGTACATCCAAATTAGAACCTTCGAAAGCTATCTAAACATGGGGGGCCTAAAGCGTATATTCTTTTTTCTTTTCGAAAGGGGCCTAAAAGGGGGTTGGCTAGAATCCACTGTCTTTCTTCATGGCCAATGTCGGCTCACCAAGTGACGACATGTGTCAAAATTTCGACCATCGATGACTTTTGTTGATTTTTTGAAGACTTTTTGATGAGTTTACAATAAACTCAATGTACGAAATCTACCTCTCTCTCCACTCCTCCTCCTCTCTCTCTCTCTCTCTCTCTCTCTCTCTCTCTCTCTCTCTCTCTCTCTCTCTCTCTCTCTCTCTCTCTCTCTTCTTCATCATCTTTCAAATGACACGACTCCGATTTATTTGCCTAAACCGAAATCAAACCCCCTCGAAAATACGACCTTAAATTTTTTTTTTGCCAGAGTTTACTTTGAAAATACATAAACCATTCTTAGAACATGCAAAGAAATACACTTCAAATATTCCACAAAAGTCAAACCATGGGGCTCCGTTCTCCATCCGGATTTCTCAACAACATATATATAATAAACTCAAAGGTTTACAAGAAATCCAGAATCATTCAGGAGTATACTCAACTGAAACACAGTATAAGTACTCAGAGCGACGCTTATATACAACATTTACAACGAGTAGGTCAAACAAGAAACCTACAGAAACTGAAGAGTGGTCCGAACTCTATGCCTCCACAGTCGACGCACAACACAGGAACTCAAACTACAAACTGGGCAACGAAAATCGAAAAGCCAAGGGGAAACACAAATAAAATTGTTAGAGTGAATGGACGAAAATAAACATATGTCTTTCACCATTGATATAGTCATAGAATAATGCGAGTTCGTAAATGCATAAAAGTCGCCACTCCGGCGGATTTCCCTGCCAGAGTAGCAAGTCGGGTGAATCTCTCAAACCCGATGGTGATGAACTAGGCGAATCTCTCAAGCCTAGTCGGCATATCAAGCGAATCTTTCAATCCTAATAGATGGACTGCCGGTGATCAGCCGCGTAGCCAATGCATCGATGCAAAATAAATAAATGTCATCACCGATAAAATAAACAATAATTTTCAAACGATAAATAATCTGAACATTGTACTGGAAACAAATACTGAAATCAAGAACTCGCTACAACAGTGTAAATAAATGTCCACTCACAGAGCAAAGTTAGCCCTGAGGTCCGGCGGAAGATCCATCGCCAAACGCTCGATCTCGATCACCTGAATAACAAGAATACGATCAATACATAAGAATCACAACATACGGAGCTAATACGTCGAGAACCCCGCGTTCTCGAAAGACAAACTGCTTGAAATATCGACGAGGATTATAAAATTCACAAAATATACCCAATTAACTCTCGTCCCAAAATATAATTCTCAAATCAACTCAAAAACCTCAAGACTACGATCAGAGCGCGATTACGAGAAAAACGGTATAAAACTTCCCAAAAATCTCAAAAAGTCAACCTCGCCAGAGCTCCGCCATTGACCGCCGCCAGCGGCGCGGTGTCAACAGTGACCAATTTCGACGAAAATTTCCAAAAATCTACTCCTCCTAAGGCCCAACAACTTTCCCTTCTACACCAACCTCCAATTCGAAACACACCGGCTGGAATCAAACCCGAAACCCACGGCCTCTATGGATTCCGGCGAGATTCCGGCGAGCTCCAAACGGCGTCCAATCTTGAAAGCTCTCCACCTAAAAGCTTCTATGGGTTGAGGGGAGCAAAACCCCCAACCCCATCAACCCCAAAAGTGGCCGGAAAAGCTCACCCGATTCCGGCAAAAATCCCAAATTCCATTGAGTTGGTTCTCCCTCAAAACTCAACCAAATCAACTCAAACCAAGTTCAAAACAATAGGAAATTACGAGAGGAAGCTAACCATACCAAGCTTGTGGTCTGAAGTGGCCGGAATCAGAAGGTCAACGGCGAGTCAACGACCCAATTTTTGGTCAACGACGGTCAAACTTCTCAAATGTGACTTTTCGACAATTTTACGACAATTCTGATATTTATACCCGCGGCCCGAGTCGATCAATGGTCTAAAATGAATCGAAACCAAAAAGGATAAACACGACTAAATCCAACGATCGGAAATATTCATAACATATTCATCGGACATCGGAAAAATCCTCGGAAAACTCCTACGAGCTCGAAATCATAAACTCTACAACTCTCGTGAAGGAATTCATATCAAATTCATTACTGAAAATATCGTCGTGAACTAACCCGTCATATTAACCAATTATTACTAAACCGCGACTAATCGCGAAACTTGCAAATCAAACCAGTTAACTACCATTTCCGGTTCGGGTTGTCACAGTCTTCACACACATCAAAACCCAATTTCACTATAAACCCCTTCCTCAATTTCACTATGAACCATTTCTCTCTCTCCTTGACTTTAGCTAGCTAGCTCGATCATCGTGGCCAACCGTGCTCAGCCGCTTCAAATTGATCCATCCAAAGGTGCCAATTAAAATCAATTACTCGAATGGGGGTCGAGGATTGAGATGAAGACTTGGTGGGAAAGGGAGGGGAGGCCCAAATTGTAACAGTCGAACGGAAGCCGAGGATGCCGAGATGTCGAACAACGTCGTTTGGTGTATCAAAAAAATCTGAATGGCCCAGAAAATTCATGAGAAAAGAAAAAAAGGACAGCTCAGATGCACCTAAATTTAATTTAGTTATTACGAATTTCTGTGATTCAATCTTTCTAAAAATAAAACAAATTAGTTATGATTCTGAAAAATTTAACAATAATTTTTCACAAAACTATTTTCACGTCTATATTATTCTGAAATTATCGAACACCAAAATATTTCAAAAATAAATGCGTCGTTCGATTATTATTCGTTAAACATAATGAAATATGTTTGTTTGAAAATCTACTAATAGTTAAAAAAATATAAATCGAAATAACGAACCATACGATTAGACCTATCGACTTTTTTGAACTGCTCAAAAAATCGATGACCATTTTGACCTCGATCGACATACCGAGTGTTGCTTTCTTAATCAAATTGTCAATTTGATACATTCAAAAAAATAGCTGGGTGATCAAAAAAATATTTAAAAATACTCACAATCATCTTATGGCACCTATATTCACTAAAACTGTCTTATATTTGCAAAATTGCTAACTTGTGTCGATGGAGTAAACAAACTAACGATATGCCTACTAGTGTTGTATAACTTGTATAATACTTTGAACTAATAAGACCTTCAAAAGTAAAAAAAAAATAGAACCAAATGGAATATTGAAAAATAGACCGTAGGATGGGAACATACAACTATTTTATGCGTACTATAAAAATTTGAGCTGGTTTGGTCATCCTTTGGACCTTAATCCATGCAGTCAACCCCGACGGTCCTTTATGCCCCTATTTTCATTATATAGGACTCTCAAAGGGAAACACTATCACATATTCATTTGGGAAAGTAAAATGTGATACCTGTGTACAAAGGCACCCATTACGATATTGTGGATGCGAGGAGAGACAAAATTGAATTGTTGAAGTCGCTGATAAGACAAAATTAGCGAAAACAAAAAATAGGGGGTATAAACGACCGTCGTGTTTGACCTAACCCATCGAGACTAAAATCATGACGAACCTGCTAAAAATTTTAACAAGATTTTTAATATTGTTCAAAAATTACATGGTACAGTCAGTTTATTAAAATTACATGGAACAATATTAAACATATGGTTAAAATTTTAGCAGGTTTCGTCATGATTTCAGTCTCGATCGTTTAGGTCAAATGCGATGGTCGTTTATGTCCCTATTTTTTGTTTTCGCTAATTTTGTCTTATCAGTGACTTCAACAATTCAATTTTGGCTCTCCTCGCATCCACGTCATCATAATGGGTGCCTCTTTTCGCAGGTATCACATTTCACTTTCACAAATGGATGTGTGATAGTGTTTCCCTTCGAGACTCTTATATAACGAAAATGACCTTTGGGGTTGACCTTTGGGGTTGACTACGTGGATCGAGGTCCAACTGATGACCAAGCCGGCTTAAATTTTTACACTACGTATAAAATAGTTGTATGTTCTCATCCTACGGTTCCTATTTTAATATTCCATTTGCTTCTAATTTTTTTACTTTCAAATGAGCTTATTAGTTAAATGCATTCACTAAGGTACACAACACTAGTATGCATATCTTCCGTTCGTTCATTCGGTTGACATGAATTAGTGATTTTGCTAATATAAGACATTTTAAGTGAATATAGGTGTCATAAGATGACCATACATATTTAATTTTTTTTTTCAGACGATCGAGTTATTTATTTTTATTTTTGAGTGTCTCGAATCAATAATTATGTTCAAATAAAAAATAAATAGCTCGATCATCTGAAAAATTATTTAAAAATATGCACGGTCATCTTATGACGCCTATATTCACTAAAAATATCTTATATTAATAAAATTGCTAATTCGTGTCAACCGAATGAACAAACGAACGATATGCATACTAGTGTTGTATAACTTGGTGAATACTTTTAACTAATAAGCTCATTTGAAAGTAAAAAAATTTAGAAGCAAATGGAATATTAAAATAGAAACCGTAGGATGGGAACATACAACTATTTTATACGTAGTGTAAAAATTTGAGCCGGTTTGGTCATCGTTTGGACCTCGATCCACTCAGTCAACCCCAATGGTCCTTTATGCCCCTATTTTCATTATATAGGATTCTCGAAGGGAAACACTATCACACATCCATTCCTGAAAGTGAAATGTGATACATGTGCATAGAGAAACCAATCATGATGTCGTGGATGCGAGGAGAGTCAAAATTGAATTGCCTAGGTTGCCGATAAGACAAAGTTAGCGAAAATAAAAAATAGGGGCATAAACAACCGTCACGTTTGATGTAATCGAGACCAAAACCATGACGAAACCTGCTAAAATTTTATCCATTTTTTTCAAATTGTTTAATGATCACATCATACGGTCGGTTTATTAAAATATATTATGTTCGGTCTCGATCCGTTGAGTCAAACGCGACGGTCGTTTATGCCCGTATTTTTTATTTTTACTAATTTTGTCTTCTCGGAGACTTCAACGATTCAATTTTCGCTCTCCTTGCATCCACAACATTGTAATGGGTGCCTCTGTGTACAGGTATTACATTTCACTTTTATAAATAGATCTGTGATAGCATTTCTCTTTGAGACTCCTATGTAATGAAAATATGGGCATAAAGGAACGTCACGGTTGACTGAGTGGATCGAGGTCCAAACGATGACTAAACTGACTAAATATTTTACAGTACGTATAAAATAGTTGTACGTTCCCATCCTACGGTTCCTATTTATATATTCCATTTGCATCTTTATTTTTTACATTCAAAGAAGCTTATTAGCTAAAAGCATTCACGAAGTTATACAATACTAGTAGGCATATCATCAGCTTGTTCATTCCGTCGACACGAATTAGCGATTTTGCTAATATAAGACATTTTAAGTGAATATAGGCCCCATAAGATGATCGTGCATATTTTTAAATATTTTTTTTGATCACCCATCTATTTATTTTTTATTTTTGGATATATGAAATGGACAATTTCATTAAAAAATTTCACTCGAGTATGTCGATTGAGGTCAAAATTGTCATCGAATTGGCTCAAATTGTTTTGGGCAATTCAAAATAGTCGATAAGTCTAATTGTATGGTTCATTTTTCCGATTTTTATTTTTTAACTATTAGTAGATTTTTTAAACAATTATATCTTATTTTAATCAATCAATGATAATCGGACGACGAATTTGTTGTTGAAGTTTTTTCGTGTTCGATAATTTCATAATAATATAGACGTCAAAATGGTTCTGTAAAATTTTTCGTTGAATTTTTTAAAATCGTAACTAATTTGTTTTATTTTTCAAAAAGATTGGAATTACAAAAATCGTAGTAACAAAATTAAATTTAGGTGCATCTGAGCCATCCAATTTTTTTTTCTTTTCTCACGAATTTTCTGTGGCCGTGGATTTCATCCTCACCGAACGACGTTGTTTGACGTCTTCGTCGTCCGGCGTCCTCACCGTTCGACGTCCACATCGTTCTCGTCGTCCGACGTCCTCCACTATTGACCGACTTCAACCACTTTTCACCACCACCTCCATTCTCCTCCTCCTCTCACCGTCGCTATCACCAGCGCTTAATCCTTCGAGACCGACGATGAAGCTCTCGGGTTTTTGGGGAAGATCGCCAAATTTTTCCTCTTCTTGCTTCGAGTCTACTTGTTCGAAGAAGGAGAGAGATTGGTGGCCGACCGAGCTCTAGGGGCCCAGAGAAGAGTCGAGTATGACGGCGGCGACGAGAAGAGGAAGAGAGAAGACGAAGATTTCGTACGCTGAGCTTATTATAAACTCGATCATTGTTATAGTGATTAATCAATAAATTTATTACACGTGTCACTTTTTTTAAAATTTGTAAACGTGAAAATTCCAAGGGTGGAAACAAGCCGAACCCGCCTAAAAGATATTTTATGGCCGCTCTCCTAATTCTAATAATTGAGCTCTGATCCTAATGGATGGCCGCCCCTCACTTTAATAATGGAGGTTTGATTCTATGTTTTTTTTAAGCATCCCTCAAATTAAAGATTCTCAGGCAAGGATAATTAATTAATTAAATATCAATAAGTAGTTATCATTTTTGTAACACCTCACCCCAAACCTTCTGTACTTATGTACTAGGGACAGAAGATGCGCATTATAATCGTTATGTACAAAAGTGCATCTTATAATGCACATTATACAGATATTTAACATTTTTAATCTATTTTTTTTTGTTTAAATAAATTTTTATTTAATTTAAAAATCGTTAAATTTTACCTTTCCACCATGGACAGCTACGCAACTAATGAGTATGAGACCAAAAATCTCTAAAATCTAGAACAATCGAATCAACAAACGTACTAAACTTGTGAAAACTTGAATTTATCATGTTCATATTTGATAGCGGCATGAATTTATTGACGATTATTAGTTTAGTCAAACTTTTATAAAAATGATCTAATCATACATATCTAACAATCAAGTAAATTTGATCAAAATAATTGGTGGGTGAAGACTATAAAGGCTAAATCTCTGTCTAAGGTAAATCTTTTTAATACTAAAAAGTCTGCAAATGCCTCAATGGCCTGGAAAGAAATTTTGGATTCTAGAGACATTTTACAAGAGGGTTTAACTTGGATTATTGGAGATGGTAAAAATATAAAGTCATGATATTTCAATTGGGCTATTATTTTCCTCTAATAAATTTAGCCCATGTTGATCATATAAATGTCAATGACACTGTTGTTGCTAAGTATCTGCAGTCTGTTTTTCAAAGAACAACAAAAGATCATCAGGGTCCAGAACATTGATGTGAAGTATTGTGTAGCCAGAAAGAGTGTACATGAATGAGAAATTGAAGTAGTTCAGATTGAAACTAATGAACAACTTATAGATCTGTTAACCAAAGCATTGCCAGTTTTCAAGTTCATTGAGCATGTGAAAAACATGGAAATTTTAGATAGCTTATATGCTGAATAAATATGAATCTTGAATATTATCCTACTATATTAAATATGAATAAAGTGCTCAATCATATTTATCAAGGATTTTATTTACTACATTAATTTAATTGCTAGCTTTTGCATTTTAAGTGTCAAGTCATTTAATTTTAAGAAATTTTAGTTAAGCAGTATCTGCATATACATATGCTTATGAAGAATCGATTTTCCAGTTATCAAGCAAATTATACTATCATATTGATAATTCATGTGATCATATTTTGTTGCATTGTGAGATCAGAATGTTGGTGTTTTTCCGATTCATCATATCATTCTGATTTCCTTGTAGTACTGATATGATTTGCAGAATTTCAACAGATTTTATTTTGACAAAAGTGTACAACTAAAGATTCGTGTATATTGTGTGCATACTTCAGCTTTATCTTGATCTTATAAACCATGTCAAGGTTCAGCAGTGGGAGATTGTTAGTTTGAACTTGACATAGTTATATAAACTCAATGAAGAACTGAAGTATATAAACGTATAGATATACATGAAACAAAGATAAATACAATCTTTTCAAAGAGATAGTTACAAGAATTTAAAATTCAAAATGGAGCAGTTGGCAGACAATTTCTTTGTGAAAGAAACTGTCACTGCCAGCAACACTATATAAACAGATCAAAAAGGCCTTCTGATACACAACATACAATCTTCATACAGACATATTGCCCCACTGCAATTCATGGAGCACTAAGGTCTTGACTAATCGATGGAACAAATGTATCTGCTGACCATTTAGTTTTGTATTGTAGTTTCACTTGAAAATTTTGGCGCCTTTTCAATCCAAATGTATCTATTTTAGCCTGGCATGGTAGTTTGGTAGATTTTATTCAACATCAAGCTTCTAATCACTTAGACTCGTTGACTTCTACTCTTTTTATTTGTTACCAGATTTGGTTAGCTAGGAATGAAAGGAAAAATGAAAACCAAATTCTTTATATTGCAGCTAGACAGGAACATCTACATAATATTGCTTTTCTAGCCAAGAACGAAGTGGCTAAACACTCTGGTAATCTTATTAAGTGGTTTCCTCCTACAAAACATTTTGTTAAGCTGAATTTTGATGGTTATGTGATTAATAATAACCAAGCTGCAGGTGGTTTTCTAATTCGGGATAGTCAGGGACAATCTCTTCTAATTTTTTCTAAAAACTTATCTCATATGGATATTCTCATTACTGAGGCTTTGGCCTTAAGAGCTGGAATCCAGGCGGCTTCACTTCATGGCTATAGACATATCAGAGTGGAAGGTGACTCAAAGATTTTGATGGACAGCGTAAAGAAAGCCCATGATGATTCTTCAATAACAACCAGTAGAATTCCTTGGAAAACAAGATCAATTATCCAAGATATCTTGATTATGGCCAGACAGTTCCAGCAAATCTCTTTCCAGCATATTTTGCGTGAAGCCAATTTTGCTGTTGATGCTGTTGCATCTCTAGAACACCATTTTAATTGTTCATTGTATTACTCACCCTATCCTGTTGCTCTTGTTTCAGCCCTTAATTTTGACAATTTGAATGTAGGTTGTACAAGAGGTACAAACCTCTACTGTTGTATCTTTTCTTCAGTATAAAAACAAAACCAATCAAGTGAATGATTTGTCAAAATTAAAAATAGACAAAAGGAAATTGCTCAATTAGTCCTTAACAGAGAAGCTTCAATATACCTTTCGAGCAGAGCTGCAGGGTTTGTGATCAGAAATTATCTTGGTGAGCAAGGACGGATCCAGAAATTCATAATAGGCGGGACTTGAATTTACTATTATGGGAAAACGAAAAATGGGAATGGTTGGAGAGCAATTGATATATTGAAAGGAAAATACATGCATCTATTAAGCAAGACACGTAATGACCCTTATTCCTTCATGCATATTTATACTAAAAAATATCCACAAAGTTCACGAAATGTAACTCAAAGAAGTTAAATTATAATATAGCTCAATAACTGTAATCCAAAGCGGTATAAACTCTACTGCTTGAGTACAAATCCCACATAAATTCATTGAAGTTAACCCTCTGCTTTGACCAAAGGTATAAATTGCTTCACAATGAAGACAATCTAACTAAAGTCGATATCAATCATAATTCATATAGCTCACATTATCAATATTGGTTTTGTTGTCAAAATATGAAGAAATGCTTCTAACTGAATGAGACACTTTAGTGTGTTAGACCAGTAACATTGTTCATCAGAACACGACAACTCTATGCCATATTCTCAGCTCAAAATGAAGTGTTAAGCTATTTTATACGTAGAAGCTGTAACCATGAAAACGTAGACAAGTATTTCGTGGTTGCAGCTAATTGTTGAAAGAGTTAAACGAGTAATAAATCTCATTTCGAAGAGCCCATAAGTATAATTTTATATATTTCAATGATATTATATGTATTCATCAAGAAAAATTAACCTTAATTATGAAAACTCTAAGGAGGGCTATGCCCTCTCCCGCCCCAACTGAGTTCTACCCATGGCATCATATCTCTACTATAATAAAATCAAGAGTGAGTTTGGTGTCATCAGTCATACTAAAT
Source organism: Geum urbanum (assembly GCA_946800695.1). Lineage (NCBI taxonomy): Eukaryota > Viridiplantae > Streptophyta > Magnoliopsida > Rosales > Rosaceae > Geum > Geum urbanum. The sequence goes on along the minus strand of OX327013.1, from coordinate 5,142,105 downwards.
TGAACTTTTAAAATTATTTTCAATAAAAAAAAAGAGTAAAAAAAAGAAGAAAAAAAATTGCTATAAATATATTTCTACTCTCCCAGACTTCTATTTTTGTCGCTCTGCATTTATCGAGTGCAAATCTTTGCTATTATTATGTTATTGTATAATTTAATATATAACAAAAGGAATTAAATATGTAGCACATATTTTTTTAAAATAAAAAATAAAAATAAAGGACACTTGCCTCTTATTTCTGTCATATAGAGTAGATCCAATAAATACACGTGGATTTTGAGGGGTTCCACAATGAATACAAGGAGACAGTGCAATAGTACGTCCAAATTACTACATTAATGGTCTTGAAGAAACCTTCGAAAGGTATCTAAAACTTAGAGGGGCCTAAGACGTATATTCTTTTCTTTTCGAAAGGGCCTAAAAGATATTTTATGTTGCTTTGGATTGATAATGACCGGTCTACTAGTCCTAAGAGGCTAGGATTGAGGCATTCCCCACCCTAATATTGGATCTCCGATCCTATGTTTTTTTGTTTTAACATCCCCCAAATTAAAGAATATCGAGCAGGGGTAAGTAATTTAATTATCAATAAGTAGTTAGCCATTATATTTTTTAGGTGAAATGGTAGAATAAGGAGTTCGTAAGTTACAGAAGAGTTCATCGGTGATCTGGTACCCAATAAACAATATTACATGAGCAATCTACAATATTACATCAGCAATCTGGTACCCAATAAACATAGTTAAACGATCTAGGTGTAGAACAAAGATTAAAAAAATTAGGGACTCCACACCCTGTCTGTCTATGCTACTCCCCCAAAAAATTATCATTACTATCCGGCGCTCGTCAACTTTGATCTTCGCGAGTGCAACCAGATTCTTTAACGCGGTGTGACATTGAAACAACCACTGAATGATGCCCGATTCCTAAATTCGGTAACAAAATGGCACAATAAGAGGAGCCCAACAACCCAAAGGAGTGAGAATAGTCCAAAAATGTATAAGCCGAAGCCAAGCCAGTCGCCATACACATGCCCGATCTCGGCACCAATCGAATCTCACTGGCACAAGAACGCCGGTGACCACCTCTAGCACAGGAACTCTGGCCAGGACCTCTTAACTCCGCCTCCTAATCGTTGGCTGCACTATTTTGTTGATTGCAAGACTAAAAGGCCACCACCCCGACCTGGATTCCCTCGGCATAGTCCTCCTGAGCCACCTCCTTTGTCTAGCTCTCGTCAACACAGGACCGTCAACGCCATACCTTCGCCTCCCGAGTTAAATCCTCTCCCTCGGTGGTCACAAACCTTCCACCAAACCTCTGCCTCTGTTTGGTCGATCTCGATCTTCAGAAACAAGCGATCATAGACGTTGAAATGAGCGGTCCGCCTTGGCTTTGAGGCGACCTCGTTTCGGCCTCCTTCGCTCTCCATCGTCGCGCGACCCGATACGAGTGTGCCCTCGCCATCGCAGCCGTCTGCAGTCTCCGAGATCTACAAGAAAATTCAACAGGAGTCCCGAATGAAAACTCCTCCAACACTGCCAAATCTTAACCGTCGATCCTCTCAACAAAGTGCCAGCCGTTCAACGCGGATACGGCTGACTCTCAACCAAGTCATCTCTCAATAAAGCAACCGCTGACAAACGGCGTTGCACGTCAACCACCCTAACAATGCTAGGGTTTACAAGTCCTCTCAACTTTACCATAAGCAACAATCAAGTAGTTATCCATTTTGTAACACCTCACCGCAAACCTTTTGTTCTTTTATACGAAGCACATGTATTATTAGATGCACATTATATATATCTCTTTCAATTTATTTTTTCCTCAGTATAGTCCTCAGTGTATTTGTGTCTTCTTGGACAAATTTACCTCTATAAGTATTAATAATAATGTTATTATATTGACACATTGTAGACATAACTGTCAATTGCGAACTCGATTAATTTTTGTAGTTGTTGAAAGTCAGTGATTGCAAATTGAGGAATTTGGTCATAATTTCTAGTTTGTTCTTTTTCCATAGACGAATTTATATGTTGATTTTCTTTTACTTCTCCTCCAAATTTAGACAATAAAAATGAGACAACAACAAGCACAACCCCACGGTAACATAAAAAGATCCTCGAACAAGCTATTCTCCTAAATCGTACAATCCCCACTGGTCTTCGCGTCGCCTGAAGCTAGACCAACACCCACTGTTGCTACCGACCACCGTTGAACATCCACTATCCATATCAATCGTTATGCCAAGGAACGAATTTGCACTCCATGGACTTGATAAAGTCTCATAATCATGTTCACTCTTACTATAAATAGTGTTGTAACCTTCCACCAATGTGAAAGCCACACACTTCTCCATTGGAAAAACTAAAAAATAGAACAAATATGAGGTCAAACTCGAACGACACGGTGTGAAAGAGAATACCGATAGTGGCCACCATAAATGAAGGAAGGCGTTAAGCCGCCAAATTGTATGAGGCTCTCCTAAAATCCAACCAGAGCCTTCTTAGATGTCTTTTGTTTTTTCTATATATTTTTATCAAAAATTTAGCAAGGTAATATATATACAAATGTTGTTATAACCCATAAGGTAATAGATAGATAGTATTATATATTTTTTTGTCAACTACGAAAAAATCCCTGGCTAAGAGGGTGAGGTGAGAACGTAAAAAACTCTCGCAAAATTTTCAACCAAGGTGGCTACCAACCACGCTAGAGGAGATGGCTTCTTGTTTTGCGGAAGCCTAGCAGTGATAGAGGAGACGGTCGTGGACCTCGGCGCTGGAAGTGGGGTGGCGGCGGCAGAACATTTTCATTTTTTGATCGCGAAACTTGTGGACAAGCCAAGCAATGATGAAAGTGGGCTAGAGGCGACTTTGGCCCATGTGGGGATTGAGAGATCGTCTAGAGATCTTCCCACAAGATGATGGGCGTTTTCTGTTCCGGTTTAGGGTTTTGGCAGAGTGTAATCACTTTTTGCATAGAGTTCGTGGAACTACAAGAGCTGTGTGCTTTTCTTTGTAGCCTACAATGGTATTAGTGAACTATCATAGGTGCCTTTGCACTCTATTGAGACTTGGGTTGGAGTTCGTGGTTTATCACCGCGTGAAAGGACGGAAGAGTCCTTAGTGTGTATCGAAAACTCTCTAGGCTGTCATCTTTGACTTGATCCGGTCATGGTGAGGGAGTATTCTGTGGAGCAGTGGGTTAATGCTTTTGATCGGTGGCCTCAGTTATTGTGGTTCTGAACTACGAGAAGTTGAAGGGTCTTTACCAGAGTTGTGGTTTTCTGAGTCATGGTCCGGACGGGTGTGACATGTTGCTGACTAAGAAGGCGACAGAACTGAAGGAGGCTACGGAGGTGTGGCAACCACTATTTAGAAGGGGCGGACTCGTCGAGCTTGATCTATAAACCGGTAACCCTAAAGGTTTTACCTTCAAACCTTAAACCTAAACCTAAGGGAGTTGTGGGCATAGGGTCAGGTGTGGCTTCGACATGTGCATGTTCTTGGCATGTTTCAGGTTACGGGGTGACTATGGCGGCAAAGAGGGCAAGTGGGGGAGACATTGGCGGTTCTTGTGCCGAAGTCTGATGTAGTGGAGTTGGAAGCTTCAGACCTAGTGGTAGTCCCAGTGGAGGAAGGAACAGAGGTGATGCAGATTTCGGAGGATCCTGATCCGGATGAAGAAAGTGAGGTTTGATTTTCATCGTCTCCCCTAGTTTTTAATCATATGCTGACCCATAATTTTTTTCATAAGATTGTTTCTAGGGGTGGATGCGCTTCATGGAATAATTAATATTAGCGTCAGTAAACTTTTGCTTTCTCGGGTAGTCGGTATCCGATTAAAAAGGTAGTCTCAATTTAGGTAATATTTCTTTTGTCAGCCCCTACGTGGTGGAATATTATGTATTTTGGTTGCTGATCAATAGAATTGATGTTTTTACAAATATATATATATATATATATAAATATATAAATCCTATCCATAGTGGAGCTCCGCTTAGAAAAAACAGAGCGAAGTTCTGATTTCCACAAGTTTGAAAAAGTTATTCGATCATTGAAACCAATCATTTTTTAGATTATCACTAAAGGATCACGTTTGCAAAAATTCAGCTCAATCAGAGATGATTTGGCAATTTGATCATTACATTCATTTTTTTATGAATATAGTTCATTCGATATAGCTTAAAAGTTTGATTTAGCAATTAAATGGTCAAATCATTTCCGATTGAACTAATTTTTTGTAAGCATGATCATCTAATAGTGATATAAAGAATGAGTGGTTTCAATCATCGAGTGATATTATCAATCTTATTTTAATCAAAATTTTGCTACATTTTTTCAAATCAGAGCTCCGTTTTGGATATGGACTGTGTGTACACACACACACATATTCAAATGCGAATGTCCGCACGGTGCGGATGGTAAGAATTTGATTATTTTGATCATCTACATTTGATTTCAACAATTTAAGCCGTTGATGTTATAAATATCCCTTTAAGCAGTATACATACAAAGTTTTCAGCCAACTTGGTAATCGTTTGGTCCTCCAAAATAGTGAAATATTATGAACAAATAAGGAGCGTCGGATAAATACTGACGATATATAAATGGCAAATCAAATGGCCAAACGATTTTTGATTGGACTTAAACTTTGTAGGTAACTTAGTTAAAATAGTATCTATAGCATGAGGGGTCTTGATTGTCAAGATTTAATGTCTAAGTCAGATAAAATGAGAAATTCTGCACCGTGTGGATGTCCTTAGCTGAAAAGAACTATATATATAAATGTTGTTATTATTTTGTTGGAATTTTAGTGTAGACTTAACCATAAAGACTCAAACATAGATTTTTATATAGAGTAAGATGATAAAGAAATTTGAGATGGAACCAATTCAAAATATATTGTCAGATATATTCATATAGATAAGTATCTAATGATGACTTTAATTATGAGGACTAGTTGAGTTCTTTCTTACAAGTTACTTGCAACAACATTTTAGATGATCAACTATTAGATGTTTAAATATAATCATTGTTCTAAAAAAAGGTCTAGAAAACCGTCTAGGCGAGAAGATGAGCAACCTTGGAGGTCTAGGTAACGCCTAGAGTCTACCTAGGTGCTCGAAGGTATCATCACCATATATGACTGTCTAGCGTTAATTAAAACCATGGATATAATACATTTTTGTAAATTTTCATTCAATTTAAAAATTATTAAAGTATAGAACAAGATTAAATCAATGAATCTACCAAACTTGTCAATCTTGAACGTATCAAGTTCATATTTGATAACTCACGATTATGATCCCTTAAGGATTAATAACTTAGTCGAAACTTTACAAAAAATATATAACCATATATATTAGGTATGCATTTTTTGGGGTCATTTTTTAGGTATGGGACATTACACCAACTTTTCAATCATATTTTGATATCTCCACCGTTCAGGTTTTAGGTCCTAATGTGTAGATTATTTTTATAAATCAGCCAAATTGATTATCGTTAAGACATTGAAAACTGCAATTGAGATTTATAAGTATGAACGGTTTAGGTTTTACAGATTTGGTCCGTCCCTTGATTTAATCTAGTTCGATACCTTAACGATCACCATTTATGCTGAAAATTTACAGGAATAATCTACTCATATAGATCTAATAATTGGACAATGAAGATTTTGATTGAAAATTTGGTGTAATGCCATATACTTGAAAATAGATTAGAAAAAATGGATACCTTAGATATATATATATATATTTATATATATCTAATAAATGATTTATCAAATTATTATATAATTAAAAAATAAAATTGCTCAATTAGTCCTTAACAGAGAAGCTCAAATATATCCTAATTTTGAGAGAATACCCTAGTAGTCGCTCAAGCCTCTAGTCGTCGATTCATTAGTCGAACTTCCCCACCATGTCGAACACTATTGAGTCCATCGCCAAATCGTTTTCTTCTGGCTTAGCGCTTGACGCTCCTCTGGTGGACATCCCACAACTGATGGGGCGTGCTCTCCCTCAAGTTGCTCGAGTTTTCTTACTTGGCAGGGTTCTGTCGTACAAACCAGTCAATCTCCAAAACTTCAAATATCAGTTTCGAAGAGTGTGGTTGTTGGAAGGCTCTCTTCAAGTTTAGGAACGTCCCAATGGAAATCTCCTCTTTACCTTTGAAGGAAATCGAGACAAGAAGTGTGTACTCCGTGGAGGACTTTAACATTACAAGAAAGCATCTTTGGTGATTGTGGATTATGATGGAGCATCGAATATTGATGGTGTGCACTTTGAGTATCTTTATTTTTGGGTTCCTCTTTCTGGAATTCCTCATTTGTTTGAAGTTGATGAGAACATTGAAACTTTTACAGAGGAAGCCAAAAAAAATTTAGAGCACGATCTTATCTCCTGAAAGAAAGGTATTATTCGAGTTAGGGTTGTGACTCTGTGGCGAAGCCATTTCTGTTTGAGGAGGAACTGTTTATGGAGCCTTGGATTGTGAGCAAGGTGAAGTTCTTTTTCGAGAATATGTTAGGGAGATGCTTGAAGTGTGGTTTGATTTTCACCCTCAGGAGGTTTGTGATGTTAGTGGTCCTTTCAATGTCATGGGACCTAAAGTGGCAATGCCTGAGATGGGTGCGTCAGCCTATGGTTCGGAGTTGGTGGCGATGTCACAGGTTGAATCGGAAGTTGGTATGGTGATGACTTCGCCTTCGGCCCCTAGGGCTAGGAGTTTGAGATGAGGACTTCTGTTTCCGTGCGCAACCTTTATCCTGGGTTGAGCGTGATGCAACTCATCGATTCAAGGAGGGGCCTAGAAAAATTAGAGTCAGTCCAGTGATTATAAGACGACTCGAGTCGAGTGAGATGAAGGTAACTGCATCTGAGGTGGTGCAGGTGCTAGGTGCCAAACGTAGTCGAGAAGTGGGAGCAAAGATATCTCTCAAGAAATTCAAGCTAGTCCACTAGCAGCCAACATTGTGTTCGGTGAACCGAAACGGCTTAAGGTGCATTCTTTTCCAGCTCGATTACTTCTTAGCTTTATTGATCTGATGGAGACGTCGAATGATGTTTTCATTCAAAAGAAAAAGAAACTTGAACGTTTGGTAGAACCAAGTACAAGCCTAAGGGAGGGTCGATGCAAGGCAACAAGTCTAAGGTTGCAAAGAAAAAGGAGAGTGGTGGTGCAGAGCCTTTAAGGTTGACTTATCCAGTGATGACTCCTAGCTCTTCTGTTAAGGGAAAGGAAAAGATGATTTAGGCACTTGTAATGTGTCGACTTACTTGCATGAGTTGCATCCTTTTGGGATCGCGGATTTCACGGAGATGGCATACCTACCATAATTGTGTGATTATGGGTATGTCCATCATTATCTGTTATATTTTTTTTTCGTTCTATCCCTTTAAGATGAAAGTAATCTCGACATCAGTTGAGCTTAGAGCTTTAAAAATTAGTATTTACTCTGATTAGTTTCATCTTCTCTAGATAGAATATGGTTGTTTTTCAGTTGCGTATGTACTATTTAGGCCGAGAAGGTCCTTTTATAATATATTCATTGATTGTCAAAAAAGAAGAAGCTCAAGGACATGTCTATGTTCCATTTTCTTTACATGTCGATGAATATAGTGCTCACAACCGAAAAGTACGGAGAAAAAGTAAAAAAGAGTTCTTAAGTTTTTCTTTGTCGGATATCTTTCTCGTCCGGCGACGTGCCTTATGCAGTGCCGTCTAACGAGACTTGGGCAATGAAGCCATGTACCGGTTTGGTTGGGATTGGTGCGGTCGTCGGAGAATGTGTGGTGCAATTTTGTACCAAAGGACGGTTCCCATATTGTAGTCGTGTTGTTTCTACTGCGGTTGAAGTGATCAGTGATGTTGAAGTCGATCTAAGTTACTAGATCGTTTGGTGGCATTGCGGTTAGCTTGATGGTTGGCAATGACGACATGGGTTGCGTTGGACGCCTGACGGTCAAAGTTGTTCCTCAACGGCTGTTCGCGGCTGCAAGTTGCTTCGTGCACAGTGCTGGCTGGTTATGGGCCAATAAGTTTTTTCTTTGTTATTTTACTTTTTTTTCATGTTTTTTTCGTTGAGTTGGATTAAGTCTTGTGTGGATCTATCTTGACCTAGTAATTTTCCGTCTTGTGACGTGTCCATTCTTTGACGTGGTCGTATCAAGTGAATTTTAGCTAGTTAGAAATGTAACTTATTAATTTTTTGACAGTCATTGTTTTATTTTTTATTTGTTAGTCTAAATTTTTACTAGTCATCAACAAGTGTAATATTATTATAAGGCTTCGTTTATGAGGTGGGATAATACTACTACATCGGGAATATATATTTATGACATCTAAAATAATTCAAAAAAAAAAATGACATGTCGACGTATTTAGCAGTGTCAATTGGAATTGCTCGATGTCTTCTGGCCTTGCCACGAAAAATATCTAAATGCAACAACGTATATCTGTGTCGTTTAGCTTAAAAAAAAACCTACAGTTTCAAGCATCCGGTGTAAGATCTTTGGCCTTTAAGGACAAGCAGCCGGAAAAATACAAAGCGGGACCATCCAAAGCGGGACTCCCCAATCACGCCTCTCCAGTCTCCAACACACCTCCTTTCATTTTACAAGGGGCATTTCCGGCACTTCGTATCCCAAACTTGTTCTCACTACTACACACACCTCTCTGGGCTCTGACAATGGTGACTTCACAACTGACGACACTCGCGGCCCCAGTGAAACCGCCACCTTTTCCCCCCACCACACACTCTCTCACTTTTCTTCTTCTTCTTCATCCTCATGAGCTCCTCACTCATCACCAGCGAATCATAATCAAGTTGTTTTTAGAGAGAGAAAGCCTAACAGTTCTAGACGGAGAGAGATGCCACCAGCAGCGGAGCACCGGGGAGGAGGCCGGACGACTGCGGCGGCGAATCGACCGCCGGCGAGGCCTTCGCTCCGTCAACTGCTCCGTGTGGCGTCGGTCGCTTGTGGAATCCAGTTTGGCTGGGCTCTACAACTCTCTCTGCTCACTCCCTATGTTCAAGAGCTCGGAATCCCTCACGCTTGGGCCAGCGTCATATGGCTATGTGGACCGCTCTCGGGTTTAATAGTCCAGCCCATGGTCGGACACATGAGCGACCGCTGTACCAGCCGATTTGGCCGCCGGAGACCTTTTATAGTCGCCGGAGCGGCTTCCATATCCGTCTCCGTTCTGATCATCGGTTACTCCGCCGATATCGGGTGGCTGCTCGGCGATCGCGGCGGCGTGAGGCCGAGAGCCATCGGAGTTTTTATCTTTGGGTTTTGGATTCTGGACGTGGCTAATAATATGACCCAGGGTCCTTGTAGAGCTCTGCTTGCTGATCTCACTGGTATGTTAATTTTCACCTCTCTCATAACCTTGATCCCTAAAACCTTCACTGTTCTTTATAAATTTTCTAAATTTAGACCATTAACAATTTAATGGTCGCAAATTATTTTTTTGTTTTTGGATATAATTTCTAGTATTTTTTATAGATATTTGTGGTTTATAGCCTCTGGATATCTGTTAACATTTACCGCTCAATAAGATGCAGCTGAGAATGCATCCTAGAAGTCAGTTTCATCTCAGTAATTGATAAGTAGAGATTCATCTCTAAATTCTGATTATTTAAATTCTAGTTATTGAGTACACAAAATAAGCATTGACTTTGAAAATAGGCCTATTATAAGAACTGATTGCTCTGAGTGACATCATGGCATGTGGATGCCGATGAGTAAGAGAAATGCAGCTTACAATCCCCGAAACCTGTACATGTGCGATTGTTAACCAACAGTTTGACTTGTTGTTTTTGTTTGAACTCGTATCATAAGATATCATAATTCAAAATTTTGACATTGCATCAGTGTATCATAAATTTTGACTTATCAGGAAACATGAATCTTTGCGCTGAATAGTTTACCTCACTCTTTAAGCTAATTGGATGAAGACGCTTACAAATGTATGGTTATTGATAATGTGCGGGTAAACCATGGAGGTCACTGGTTCAGTTCTCACTGGCATCATGGGAATGCGAGCTGGGAGTTGTTTTTGTCATTTTATAAAAAAACAAAAAATAAAAGAAAAAACTGAAAAATATGTGGTTATTAAGAATGTAGTTGTCAATGTTCCCTATGACAAGGATCGTTTGTATCTGATAATTGGAATAGTTAATATCTCAGATCAAATTTTATTAGAATTTTGTGTAAACAAAGGTACTTCAACTTATCTGCACAATCTATTAAGGTGCAATAGGGAGAGGAAATACTGGCTTTAGACACATTGTATGAACTATATCCTGGATATCGTTTTTTCACTCTGCGCACTTGTGTGTGACTTCCACAAGGGTATTGGTGTATAAGGATGATAGAAAATAATTTGATCATTTCTAATATCTATGTATAAGAATTTATAGGTGAAGGACCTTTTGGAAGCAGTGTTCTCATGTTCTATGTTTAGATCAACAATGAGATGTCTTAAAAGTTACCACTATTTAGCTTGAACTTTTCATATTGAACAAATTAATGTACAAGTTGGAGGGTTACATTTTTGTACTTGACTACTCATTATGGGCTTCAAGAGAGGTGTTTATGATCTCCCATGTGGTAGTTAACTTGAAAATAAAAATAAAAATTGGTAGTGTAGAAGGCCCTAGTTTAAGTTATTGGAACATGCATGTCATTGTAGAATAAATGAGTTACTGATTTTGTACCTACCAATAGCAATTGAACTTTTCATGATTTCTCTTTGTTAGGAAAGGACCATCGAAGAACTCGAGTCGCAAATGCTTATTTCTCTCTGTTTATGGCGGTTGGTAATATCCTTGGCTATGCAACTGGAGCATTCAGTTACTGGTTCAAGGTTTTCCCATTTACACTTACTTCTGCGTGCGATGTTAACTGTGCAAACCTCAAGTCTGCTTTCATTATTGACATTGCATTCATTGCACTTACAACATACTTAAGCATATCAGCAGCTAAGGAAATACCTTTGGGTTCAAGCAGTGGAAACACTCCCTCTGCCGAGGAAGCACCAGGAGAATCAGGTCAAGCTGAGGAAGCTTTCCTCTGGGAGCTGTTTGGGACTTTTAGATATTTCTCAGGCTCTATATGGTTAATTCTACTTGTTACTGGTCTCAACTGGATTGGTTGGTTCCCATTTCTTCTCTTTGATACTGATTGGATGGGTCGAGAAATTTATGGTGGCAAACCGAATGAAGGGATGAATTACAGTAATGGGGTTAGAATGGGAGCCCTTGGTTTGATGTTGAACTCAATCATGCTTGGTATAACTTCGGTGCTTATGGAGAAGCTTTGCAGGAAATGGGGGTCTGGTTTTGTGTGGGGGATTTCAAACTTCATCATGGCTCTTTGCTTTCTTGCGATGCTTATCATCACATTCGTGAACAATAGTATTGGTGTTGTAGACCATGGTTCACCTCCAATTGGAATTGTGGTTGCTTCGCTGGTTGTTTTCACGGTTCTTGGAATTCCATTGGCGGTAAGTTCCAATTCTCTCATTAAATGGACTCAGTATTGTGGCAATATTTGGTTTACCGTAAGAGGCATAGACGATTAAACTTATATGAGATATCTGAAAACTTGTACATGAGATTATCAATTTCCTCTGCTAGTATAGAATAACTCATGGAAATTCATGTTACATTCGTTTGCTCCAAACTAACGGTCCTAGGGGTGCTAACCAATGGTGAGAACAGACTTATGAATTTTCATTTTTTATTTTGAGGACTACTTAAAATAATGAGACATAATCTGTAATTGTTTGCATTCAAGTTCCCTCATAAAAATGGCCTAGTGTCCAGTCAACCGCTTCCTTTTCAATTATAAACTTCATTGGAGTACTTGGAATTCGTGTGTACAAATGGGAGAAGCCTACTGCAGAATGTTTATTTGAATGACTATTTTCTTCTGACGACTCAATTTATGATCTACTTTAAATTCTTGGAATAACATTTGCAGATCACATACAGTGTTCCCTATGCGTTGATTTCTTCTCGCATCGAGTCTTTGGGACTTGGGCAAGGTGGGCATTTTCTCAATTCATGTTATTATGTTTTTATTACTGCCGATGCAGTCTTAGCCGTAGGAGTATAATGCTGATCGTTGGTTTTTGCAGGCTTATCAATGGGTGTACTGAATCTGGCAATTGTAATACCACAGGTATGGCTGCTAGATACTATCTAGCAATGACTGCATGTTTGACTGCATGTTTTCTTTAAGAAACTAAATGAACATAAATATGTTACTAGTTAACGCTACTTCAGACGTCAAATCCATTGCTTGAATAATCACACACAAAACTAAGCCTTGTCATAACCATATCTGGGATCAGCTACACATGTTATCAGTTATCACTTTATCTACATATTTGCTGAGCATAGCAACATCAATCATCAATGCATAGATATACAGATATTTGCCAAAAGTACAAAATTGCCACTAATGCATCGTGTTAACTAAATAAATAAGTAGTTCAGACATTGTGCAGAGTGCTACCTTTCAAAATAAGTTCCAGGTTCTATTGAGGCTAAAAATTTCAAATTTAATCTCTTGCGTTAGTTATTTACAAAAACTGAGTTTGTTTGAATTTTCTAGTATCATATTTAATAGGCACATGATCATTGAGGAAAGAATGATGGAACTGGGGGTTGTTTATAACCAGTAATAAATTAAAATATAGGTAATTGATTACAGTAAACTGATGACTGGAGTCTGGCAGTTTTAGAAAGGCGAGATGGAGTCTGAAGATTTACTGTACTCTCTTTTTTGGTGGAACTGTGAAAGATTCAGTGCATGTTCTACTTTTTTTTGTCTGTCCTTTTTCTTCTACTCATTTTCCTCCATCAGCTCTTTAATGCTCAACACTTTAATTTGTTTTTTTCGATTTAAAATCTTGACAACTAATTTACGTACAAACTTTGATGAATCTGCATTAGATCGCATACGCTATCTTGGAACGTGCTATTTTTTGTTTTTTTGTGGAGAAGTCACTCTCAGAATGATAAATAGAAGATCAAAGGACTACTGCTATAGATTTATTTGTAACACTAACTTCATTATTTTAATTCATTCCAAATAGGGACATAGGCTTTATTTCTTTCCTGTAAGTATTTTAAGCTCTGGTCTCTTCTACAGACAGTCAGACACAGGCCTTAAATAAAATAACTCACTTTCAATAGTATTGGTGTTCTGTTTGTTCAACTTTGATTAATTGAAGCCTAGTAACAGAGATAATCCATTTTAAATATTGAGTATGTGCATGGAGTATAGGTTTGCACTCTGCAGTTTTTGTACTAACATAGTGGTGAAACACTGTCTACCATTACATTTTGAAAGTAAGATACAAGAGATGACTCCATCTGTGAACGAAATAGCTCTGCCAGGAAGAAGAATCAATGGATGAAATCATAGTGCTCCAAAGATCTGATTTTTTGTGCAAACATTAAGGCTTGAACTGAAGTGCATACTTACAGTAGAATTAGTTTTTCGGTACCCAATAAATGTTAGTTCAATATATCTGATTAGACTCCAGTGCACTTCTTATTAGATCACAAGTTTATCTGTAATTTGAATAGAATAAGTTACATCTATATTTGGTCCACTTTTTGTTATAATGTTCATTTATAAATTTATTTATATATATGTGGAACAGGTGGTGGTATCCCTGGGAAGTGGACCATGGGATCAGCTATTTGGTGGTGGAAACTCTCCAGCCTTTGCGATTGCAGCAGTTGCAGCCTTAGCAAGTGGGCTGGTGTCCATCTTGGCTATTCCACGTTCCATTCCTCAGAAGCCCAGAGCATTCTCATGAGGTATTTTGTTGTACCTAGTTTTTACACAACTTTCTGTCACAGAAGATACAAAGCTCAATAGGTAGTGAGAATTTGTATATATCTGTTGATACTGATCAATTCAGTCAATTCCTCGAGGTTTCTTTTGTTCTGGAAATTTTTCGCTCTTTGTGTTTTCTATTAGATATTACAATAATATGAAAGGCCCGGCAGTGATAATATCAAAGTTGAGCTGAATATCCGTGTGAAGTGCTTCCATTCAGCAAATTATGCGCCTCAATTTCGACAATGTATTTAAATGAGGACCTTATAATGGTGGATGCTTGTAAAAGCCTTGTGATGGAATTATAATCTCAAGTTCTCAACTAGGCAGGATTCTATTTCATGACGGAGGTGTCTGATTGTAGAAGTGTGATGGAAACTAGTCATAAAATGATGATGTATTTTTTTCAAAAACGCTGGCTTCATAGTTGTGTTCATTGGCTAAGCAAATAGATTGATGTTATAGCCCTCACCGGAGTTCCTGGTTAAACAAGTTATCTACACATAAGTGGGGGATTTTCGTCAATGGAAACCAGTCTCATCTGATGGATTGTGACAAATTGCCACGGAAAAGTAGGTGATGCCTCAGCTGTAGGATTTGGAGATTACTTGAAGACTAGTTCCCCACCAACCAGGATCTGTTTCTGCTTATTGGGAATTTGTCCCGAAAATATCATTTTCTTGTCAGGCAAAGTTGATTGTGAGACCAGGTTTACTCTTGAGGTATTGGAATTTCATGCGTTTTGTGCATGAAATTTGTAGCATGAGTGGTGAAATATGCTTGGTGGCCAACAGTGAATATGTGAAATGTACTGATTGAAACCTTGATGGAGACATCCCTTATATTCTCTGATTTGTTGTTTTGAAAGCTTGAATCATTCTTTTGTGATGCCTTTTCTATATATTCTGTTCCAATTCTTTTTGTTTCTTTATTGTAGGTTATGGTTACTGTTAATTCCTTTTAAACATCGGTTTCCAGACCTTTGGAATAAGTTTTTTGTAGATGAACAATGGAATGGAATTGATTGGGTTGAAAGATTACAAGGAGAGCATTAAGTCATCGGTACAATAAAAAGAATTCTCTAGAATAATTTATATTATTACATGTTCAATATAGATTTATCATCACATAACTAGATGAGCTAGACGCAGGGAAATGATTAAAAAAAAATTTGTAACTCCACATCTTATCTAGCTATGCACCTCAAAATTACGGCTCAGCGAGATACTGTGCATCGGCCTGCACAATTCCTCGTGCGATCGGAATTTTGAACGTGGGACAATGCGGATCACTTTCTTGGACGATGCTTGGTTTCCATATGCGATGTGAAACAGTGCCATTTGGGCCAAGACATATTGCTCCCTTGTCAAGGTGGCCCATGAAAACCAAACAGGAAGCCCAGGTCTAATATGAACCCCAGAGCACACCATGTTGAGCTCTAGTCCATGGGGTTTTGATCCAATCCCATTTAGAAACCCTAGAGTCACCCATTAGGTCACCCTTCTTCCACCGTCGTCGGTGCCTGTTATAGATCGCCGGCACAGGTCTACCAGCGAGCCATCGTTGCCCCCGACGCAGGTATGTCGGCGTCGAGCAACCTTCTTTCGTTGGTTTTCTTTCGACGGCGGCTCTGCCATTAGCCCAACCCGGGATTATCGAGTAAGAACGCCTCTCGATCCATTTGAGCCCCCTGTCGCACGTCTACCCCTTTGACACGGCCTCGGCGTGGTCGGTCTTTGCCTCCATAGTCGGCCAGTATTCGACATCACCTCTGGCTGTCTTCTCGATCCAGCAAAATGCATCCAAGAAGCTTCATCCATGGTCTCCGCCATCTCAGCCGCCCAATCGCATCCAACAAAATCCAACGCAACACTCTCAACCATTCACTCAACCATCTCAACAAACTCAACTCTAGAAAACGCCGTCCAGGGTGGCGCTGCCCTCTCAATGATTCCTCCGAAATCAAAGTCAAAGGAACGGGAAAAACCAGAAGGTGTATTAGATGCCAAAACTAAACCTTACCATGTCTAGCTTCAACTAAATTAACATCTCATACATGCACACAGTCGGATGTTTGTTGTTTGATCAAATAACTCAAAAACCTTTATTTTACATTATTGTTTAACGAGAAGAAAGGGATTTATGTTCCTCAACTCACTATCTAATTGGTGCAAAATTGATCTCTCTGCTATGTTGACATGTGATACAGGACTGGTGAGATTTACTATCTGGGCGAGAGTCCCACCTTCCTATTTTTGGTGTTAAATTTGAACTGGTTTCTCTATTTTCATAAAAATCCCCCCATGTAAATAACAATCTGGACATGAAAAATGACCCGTGAATGCTTATATATATATGCACAAAAGGTTAGATGTGTGACGGTGGAATATGACAACAAAAACCATAGCCTAAAATAAGTCTGTATGATTTGGTTTGGTGTAAATTTGAAGTTGGGAAATGAACGGCCATGCATTATTTCATTTTGGATTCTGTACCCATTGGTTTTGTAGCTTTGACAGACACCCTTCTTGATTCATGTACAGCAACTCAATGAGGTCGATACCACATGGAAAATCTGACATTGCTGATAGTAAATAATCGCAATCTTATTGATCTCATACAAGGAAACAAAGGAGAATGACCCCTGATTCTTTGAATCTTGAAGTTGGCTCTGTGAGAAGGAAAGGGAACTAGGGTAAAAAAAAAAAACTTGTGTTTCACTGCTTATTTTTGGCTAGGAGATGATGGCAGGCAGAGAGGCAGAGGCCGAGTCCGAGAGAGTCTCTCTCTGCAACAATAAAACAGAAGCAACAGAGAGGTGCAGAAACAGAGAAAGGGTCAAAGGTACTCTATTTCTCCCACTATGAGAGACAGTGCAAATTGTGTTGTGAGAAAAGGGATACAAGTTAAATGGTTGCAAGTGAAGCACGTAAGTAATTTTGACTGTCTTTCAGTGTTCCCTTTCTCCCCATCTGCCTCTCTTCTCCATACACAGCCAACCTACTCCTGCATCATATCGATCATCATCTCCATTAGACCCATTACCAGTGGTCCCATATTCCATGGACACAATACCTACCTTCATCACATATCCATACGTATGAACAATGTACACACTAGCTAGCTCCTTTCTTTCTATTACCCAAAGTCCTTACACCAAAACCCTAGCTAGGTACTTACCATTCGCTCATTAAGCTTATTTGGGCGAGAGAGAATAGTACGTAGTCGATGATTTACAGGACCAAGTCGTTGTGTTAGACTCTGCACCAGTTTCTCCCTAACTTCAAACAGAAGAGTTGGTTGCTCACTAGTTGTAGTTTGATAGATGCATCTTTAGCTTCTTCTGATTCTAGTCTTTGTTAGTTGTTACGTCCGAAACCAGCAAACTCATCCATCTGCCTAATTTTGGTGCATGAGAAAAAAGTTTGAACTAGGTTGATGAGCATCCCATCCCCTTCAAACTTCAGGGCCTACCCTAGAGATAGACTACGTACACCTATTAACCAAGTGATTTTCCATTGTAGTTACTAGTTAGGATCTTAACAAACAAATCTGATCTCAAATTGGATCAGAAGCAGGATACCACTTTCAACTCCATCATCGCGATCGGTACCACATCACAATTCAAGCCACTGCCACTCCTTTACATTATTATTAGAGCTTAATTAGACAGGTTCGACACAAGTTTGGTACCTCTCAAGCGAAAGGTATGCTCTCACAATAGATAGGGTTTATTACTGGCTACATGAGTCTTGTAGTAGGAATGTGGAACATGCACGGCCGCAAGGACAAAGTATAAAACATGCAAACATGTAACACCAACTTATGAGCAACTGGTTAGCCAAAAAAAAACTTATGGGCAATTGTCATACCTCAAGCAAAGCCAATTGCTCTTATTAACTTCTTGACCATTTCTCTTTCCACTTTGCAATTCCAAAGATAAACTTGTTTTACTTTTTAGGGTTTAACAAGATTATCCATTTAACTAGGATACATCATTTGGCTTGTGGGCCTCCGAGGCCCGTAAGGTCCGAGAAGTCCAAGTCTGACTCGGTCTTGTCCAAAAGTCGTCTTATATTATAATTTTTAAAATTTAATATATGAATTATAATTTAGACTTATATAAAAAAAAATTGTAATAAGGAAACGATTCTGTAATCTCTTTACTAGTTCAATCTTCTCTTTATATAAGGAAACAAGACCAAGGAAATAAGAGTACAACAAATTACTAGTTTAATATTTCTTTATATGTACTCACTATTTAAAGTGAGAACAAAAACTCTAGTGTTTGTTTTTCTTCATATGACACTTTTTTTGTCTACTTGTTTGTTCTTAAATTCTTAATTTACTTACTTAAATGAATAAATTTAATTTTATATATATATAAAAACTATTCTTTATTTTGAAAATATTATAAGAAATTCTTCGCCGCCTGAGCAGTCTTTTCTGCCCATTTTCCATTTCATCCAATCATAGCAAGACACGTACCCCAATTGTGACTGAAACTTGGTCAACCTGCTCTCCCATCTCACTTTGAGAGCATTCCCACCCATGGAGGATGTGAGGAAGCCCCATTTTGAGGAATTCCTCAGAATTTTGAGGAATTCCTCAGAATAGGAAGTCCTCAAACATTTTTTCGTGCAGCGGTGCCTGTTTGAGGACTTCCTATTACTATTCACGAATAATTAAAATTTTGAAATTTTAAATATCGAATATTATTTTCACCCAATAATTAACCGACACGTGTTATCCCAGAACATATAAGTGGTTACGGATTTACGATAACATTTTCGACAAGTTATTTTGAGACACGTGTCATGTATACGTGTCGGTGTCGGCAAAATCATTGATTAAGATAAGACGGTAATATTTCCTGTAAGATTGCGGTCCAACGAGAATGAGACACGTGTCAGTGTCGGCAAAATTATTGATGAAGATAGGACGGTAATATTTCTTGTAAGATTGCGGTCCAACGAGAATGTGACACGTGTATTGTGTACGTGTTGGTGTGCGCAAAATAATTGCGAAAGATATTCGGTAAGATTTTCAACCAATCGACGGTTGACACGTGTCGTTATCTAATCTAATCTGGTTCTTCAAAATGACTATAAAAGAATGAGTTATGGGAGTGGAAGAACTCACACCAACACTTCTTCACATTTCTTATCATCCTCTCTAAACACTTCATCACATTTCCCTTTCCTCAAGATGAATCCTATGGGTTTCACTAATTTTTTCAATAGGAGGCGACAACAACGCCGACAAAATGCTGAAATTGCCAGTCAATTTGTTATCGACGCGGTGGCGGTTGATGCAGCATTCGATGATGATCCAGCACCACGCCGCCGTGCAAATCAACCAAGGCTGAAGGATGAGAGGGGCCATAATCTTATGGAAGATTACTTCATCGAACGCTCGGTCTTCACCAACCACGACTTTCGTCGGCGGTTCCGAATGAGCCGACATATATTCAACCGTTTAATGACGGACCTCTGCAACAATGACCCATTTTGGCATCAAAGAGCCGACGCCACTGGAATGGTCGGACTTCTTCCCCAACAAAAGATGACCGGTGCTCTTCGGATGTTGGCATACGGCTCAGCTGCAGATCAGTGTGCTGAAATCACAAGGATGGGGGACTCAACAACTATGGAGTGCATGAAGAAGTGGTGCACCCAAGTGGTTGAGCTTTATGGTACTCGTTACCTCCGTGCTCCAGATCAGACAGACATCACTCGGCTTCTAAGAAGGGCTAAACAACGCGAATTTCCTGGTATGATCGGCAGCATTGATTGCATGCATTGGGAGTGGAAGAACTGCCCAACTGCTTGGTCCGGGGCGTACTCAGGGAGGAAAGGTCGTCCAACAATCATCTTAGAGGCAGTGGCCTCATATGACACTTGGATCTGGCATAGTTTCTTTGGGGTACCAGGAGCTCAAAATGATATCAACGTGTTGTATCAATCAGATGTATTCGATGCAGTGCTTGCTGGAAGAAGTCCATCTGTGACTTATAAAGTGAACGGTATGACATACCGTAACACCTATTACCTTGCTGACGGGATATATCCGAGGTACTCTTCGTTTGTCAAAACAATTTCTAACACGTGTCAGCTTCTGGTTGGCTGACAGTTTTTACTTTTACTGTTTTACTTTTTTTTTTACCCAAAAAAAAAGGAGAATCATGCTGACGTCACCCACGTGGCGTGGGTCCCGCCAGCTGGGACGTTCCTCCTCGCGTGCTCGGCCGAGGACGCCGCCCGAGACGATCCTCGGGTCAACGGTGGGTCGCCGAGCTTCCACCCCCCCGCTGCACGCTTGCCGTTCGCCGGACGTCCCCGAAACGGTGGGCCACCCCCCCGGACGTCCTCGCCGTTCGGTACCGGTGGGAATGCTCTGAAGAACCTACACCCACACTTCAATCTTGCATTTGTTCACCGAGCTCAATTTTCCCACCCTTCCATTTCTTCCACTCTCACGTAGCCAAATCTCAGACCCAGTTTAGCTTGATTAGCTTCTGTTACTATCTCAATTCCGTCTCCAACGTGGCCATGAACGAACCTGATCCTTCCCTGAAGAAATTTTTGAACCAAGTTCGAACTCTAAGAGCTGAGGTTTGAATCTTGATTTCGAACATGTATGAGAGTTATGCAAATAAGTTTTGTTATAAATCTGGATGTAGCTTCACTGGAAACCTTTCATAGATAAGATCTAGTCGCAGAAATTGATGGGCGGAGTCACAAAAAAGTAGGAGCTGATCGTGATCTTCGTTTAGAACAGACATACTGGGTTTAGGCAATAAGGGGCACGTGTCTTGCTATGAGTGGATGAAATGAAAAATGGGCAGGAAGGTCTGCCCATGTGCGGACATTAAAGAATTCTTCGAAATTATATGAGTTTTGATTTGGTATTTGAGTATTAATATGATGTTTACTACCTAAAATTTTTATTTTTTATGTAGAAAATAAATAAGTCTGGCATGGTCTGAAATTTATAGAGATATCCGGCCGACTCAATCCCGCAAATGTCTGATTCCAAAACCAAAAGTCGAATTTGAACTTTACAATTGTGTTTAAAACCCCACCAACCGTTAGACGAACCTACTTTGAACTAATTAACCAAATGTTAATACAAAATTAAAACTTATCTTTCTGCATTTCTACATCACACCTTGGGAGCATTTTTGGACAACACTTTTCCCCTCGAGTGTTCTCTTGGATCAATTGACACGTTCCTACGATGAAGTGGGATCCTCATTCCCTCCCTGCATATATAAAAACCCTCTTCACCCTTACCCTTTTCTCACATTCAAATCCTACAACACAAACAAAACCGCACACAAGTCACAAAAACACCGAACAAACCAAACCACACAAAACAGAGCAATTAGCACACTTATATATCATTCATAATCTAGCTAGCTCCCTTCTTCGTCGTAACATTGATAATCCAATATGTGCAACCCCAAGCCATCTTCTCCTACCTCATTCAAAACTCACTTCATGAACTCCAACAACAAAACCCAAAACCACGAGGAAGAAGATCAAGACCTCCATAGATGGCCAACTATCTCCGAGGTACGTACGTAAAAGCTTAGCTACAACATATATATATATATTAAAATGAAAACAAACCAATCATATTACATGTAAATTAAACAAAGTAGTAATCTTTTAAATTTCTCTCTTCATTTCAGTCTGTACAAGAAATCAAAGCCATAGGGAAAATCTCCGGTCCAACAACCATCACGGGTCTCCTTCTCTATTCAAGAGCCATGATCTCCATGCTCTTCCTCGGCTACCTCGGCGAGCTCGAGCTTTCCGGCGGCTCTCTGGCCATCGGCTTCGCCAACATCACCGGCTACTCCGTCATCTCCGGACTCGCCATGGGAATGGAACCCATTTGCGGACAAGCTTACGGCGCAAAACAATGGAAGCTTCTAGGCTTAACACTTCAAAGAACTGTCCTTCTCCTTGTCTCAACGTCCATCCCCATTGCCTTCATGTGGTTCAACATGAAAGAGATCCTACTTTGGTGTGGCCAAGATGAAGAGATTTCTTCAGTGGCTCACACTTTCCTCATCTTCTCCATTCCCGACCTCTTCTTTCTCTCGGTTCTTCACCCTTTGAGAATCTACTTGAGAACACAAAGCATCACATTACCTCTCACTTACTGCTCTGCTATCTCAGTCCTCCTTCATATTCCTATGAACTATCTTCTCGTGGTGAAGTTTCAGTTAGGAGTTTCCGGTGTTGCCATAGCCATGGTGGTCACTAATCTCAACCTCTTCGTCTTCTTGTTCTCCTTCACCTACTTTTCAAATGTTTACAAGGGCTCGTGGGTGTCTCCCAGCTATGATTGTCTTAAAGGTTGGTCGTCTTTGCTCGCTCTCGCCATCCCAACTTGCATCTCTGTCTGCTTGGAATGGTGGTGGTACGAGTTCATGATAATGCTGTGTGGACTCTTGGCTAATCCAAGAGCAACCATTGCTGCCATGGGCATACTAATCCAAACTACTTCTCTCGTCTATGTGTTTCCTTCTTCGCTTTCGCTCGGAGTCTCCACGAGAATTGGGAATGAGTTAGGGGCTAATAGGCCAGCCAAAGCCCGAATCTCCATGATCGTGTCCCTCACGTGTTCCTTCGCTCTAGGCCTACTCGCCATGTTGTTCACCACTTTGATGAGACACCGGTGGGGGAGATTCTTCACCAACGACCTCGAGATCCTCGAGCTCACCGCCATTGCGCTGCCGATAGAGGGGCTCTGCGAGCTAGGAAACTGCCCGCAGACCACCGGCTGCGGCGTGCTGAGAGGGAGCGCGAGGCCGACGGTGGGGGCCAACATCAATTTGGGGTCTTTTTACTTGGTGGGGATGCCTGTGGCCATTATCATGGGGTTCTTCTTCAAAATGGGGTTCCCGGGGCTATGGCTCGGGTTGTTTGCAGCTCAAGGATCATGCGCCTTGCAGATGCTCTATGTTCTGTTCACGACCGATTGGATGGTTCAAGTGAAGAGAGCCGGCGACCTCACCAATGCTAATTCTACTACTGGTTCAACATTGCCAGTAACAGCACCACTCAAGAAGCAGCAGCAGCAGGTTAACGATGATCTTATCCAAGATGATGATGAAGATAAGCTGCTTCTCAAGTCTTCTGCAGAAATAGACCCTCTAATTGTCTGAGCTAGCTACTCTTAATTAGTTCCACCATTTTTGTTATAATTAATCCATCTAGCTAACTATTTGAGGAACGTACTGATCGATGTGAAAATTTAATTGTTAGCTAGAGTTCCAATTAATCTAGCACACCATCGGCTGTAGATTTGTCATCAAGAGAATCTTATTTCTATGGCATCATGCATGACTCTCTCTTAATTTAATTTATATTCCGCTTTTCTTCTTTTGGTTTTCCTAGTTGTATTTAACATTGTACTAAATGAAAAATATATACTTAATTATTCCCAAAAAAAAAATATATATACTTAATTTGAAGTGTTCCATCTACACTGAATGTTGTTGTTGCTCTGTTGATTGATTGAGAGAGAGAGAGAGAGAGAGAGAGAGAGAGAGAGAGAGAGAGAGAGAGAGAGAGAGAGAGAGAGAGAGAGAGAGAGAGAGAGAGAGAGAGTTGTCCGTTGTTTATGAGCAGTGGCAAAAAGGATTTCAGCGTTACCTTTCGGCATGGTCTATTCCATATTTCCATATTAGGCAACTCCTTGACTGCCTGCCTGAAAGGGAAAAATTAGCACATTATAACCCTGTAAAGTACGACTGAAGCATATGACTCTATTTTGCTTTTATTTCTGTGTTGAGATCGATTATACGTTTTCTGGTAAAAATTATGTGGAGATATAGTTTAAAGTTTATGCATGAAAATCTTAATTATTAAACCCTAAACTATATTCAAACAAAACAAAAAAGCCCTACTAATTTTAGTTAAATTAGTGGATTATTAATAAGTATCATTGTTTTAAAAAACGGCCGCCTAGGCACCGACTAATTGGAAAAAAACCATCTTATGGCCTAATTTTGGTTCTGGGCAGGGTAGTTAGGCGGGAACCGACTAATTGGCAATTAGGCGGGCGACTAACGACTAATCGGCATAAAAGCGCGCCTAGGCGGGTTTTTTTTTTTATTATTATTTTTTTAAATTAAGAGGTACAACGCAAAGGAATGAATTCTAAATAGAAAATCCAATCCAATTTCTTTCGCGAAACGTCGTCTCTCTCCTTCTGCAAACGCCGCAACTTGGACGCCGCTCGCCAATCACCACCGTCGCCGCCACTTGCCGTCCACCGCTGTCATCCTTGTTTGTTATATGTTGATAATTTGATATAATTAAATGTTGGCAGGAGCATAGTGTCTATGGCCATCACACAAACAAAACTTGATTCTATGAAATAGTCATGGTTGATTCCGTGAAGCTTTATGTTTGAATGGTTTCCATGGTTGCAAGTTTATAATGTAAGCTTCATTGTCATAAACTCATAATGTACTGTGATTTGTGAATTATCAGCTTCGAAATAGATAATTTCATATTCTTCGGATTCTTGTTTATGCACATCTATTTCAAAAAATTGAGATGGATGGTTAATTGGATTTCTTTATAAACTTAGTTTAGAATTTTTATGATATTTCTTTATAATTTTTACTTTATGTTTCAAATTACAATATACCATATAAATATATAATTAATTAAATATATATAAAAAATGATCCGCCTAATTACCGCTTAATTATCGATTAAACTCCGTCTAAACGCCTAGGCGCTAAACAGTAGCTCCACCGCCTAATTCCGCCTAGCGCCTTTTAGAACCTTGATAAGTATTAATTAATGTTGATTGAAGATCCAGTGTCAATATCAACAAACCAGCTAGATTCAAACATATATATACATGCAAATCTTTCTCATTCATGCATTTGAATTGGTTCGAATTATATATACAGTAAAAAATTGATTTAAAAATATTTTATAAAGGAATGATGTTTTTATAGTAATAATAACAAATTTTGGTCATAACGGGACCAGTTATAAATAAGAATAATCTTCACATTGTGATAAGTTATAAAAAAATTTGGTCCCATGTATAGAAAAGTTATGTCCATATAGTAATAGTTATCAATAATAATAATATATAAAATATTATTCAAGAAGAATTAAAATATTTATCTATACTAGTTTGAGACAATGATTTATGCTTGATTGTTACAATTAGGTCTGTGAGCTTGCGGGTCCGTAGTAACTCGTTGGCATATTCACCTTGTTATTGAAGCCAAAATGTTTCCAACTTCTCTAGCATGTTGATGACTTATTTAGTTGAAACTTTTGGTAGTTCTACACTTTCGTCCTTCGGATTATCTTCTTCTTCTTCTTGTCTAATTGCGGTAATAATTTCCTCTTCCCTTAAAGGATACCCAACTTGTTGTTCATTAGGATGATGAAGAAATACGTTGATATCCATTGGATTAGTGTAGTGAAGTTGTTGCATCTGACCATTCAATTCTCTTATTAATCTCTCATGCTCCTGATCCACTTCATTTGTGGCATGCAAGTCATCAACGTCATCAATAGTCCTAATCTTACAATACTTGAAGAAACAATTCGCAATTGTCTTTGGCTTCACATCCATTGACCATGCAGCAACTGCGTTGACAATTCCATCAAGGATGCTTATCATCAATGGTTCCACGACTTGAGTTTCTATTCGTTTCAAAAGTTCATGATTGAACCGTCTACGATAGTAACCTTTGAAATTTCTGATTATACCTGGATCACAAGGATGGATTTTGGAAGTGTTGTGTGGTGGTAGAAATATGACAGTTGTGTGTTTAAGTTGGGGGAGATTCTTTTTTTTTCATGGGCAGTGCAATTGTCTATAATCAACAAGACATTCATATTTAATCAACTATCAAACCACTTGAGCCACTCCAAAAAAATCAAAGATGTCATCCATGCATTTGAATTTGCTCAATACTTGCAGCTAAGATTATCACAATTGACATTCTTAAAACATCTTGGATTCTTAAACTTGCCTATGACCCAAAGTGGAACTTTGTCAGAGCCATCACCATTGCAACAAATAACTAATGTAACCCTCTCTTTGTTTTATTTTCGATCCTCTAATTATTTTTTTGCAAGAGAATTAACGATTTGCATTTAGTAAAATGAGCCATTTTCATTCATATTGTAGATGTCCTTCCAAGCCCAATTGTTTAGTTCATCTCTTATTGGTGGCAGACTAGCTTTAAGTTTATTCATGTCCACTGAACCACTCTCTCCAAAGCATCGGTAGGATTGAATAACATGACATTTTTTGAACTTCCCCAACCATCCATTTGAAAACTCAAATGTGGTAGCTTTAGACTAAATTGCTTTTAGGAATAAGTTGTCTTTCTCCTTCAAGAGATCTCCACTCATGTCGATATGGTTTTGATTGCACCTTAACCATTCATAAAGAGTAGTCTCTATTAAAGGGTATCTTGCCATCTTTACATATTTTGCATTTGATTTCAATGACATATCTTCTTGAAGAACATCAGATTATCGCTTAAGTGTCTTAGATATTTCTGCTTAAGAAACTTTAATGTTATAACCTTTCTCTAACCAATTTGCAAGTTCCTTATTTCCAGCTGAGATTTGATTCTTTCTTCTTGCACATCCCTATTCGTATCTTTTTAGTTAACTGTGTTTGCGAGGTCATGTTTGACTTGAAATGACTTAAGTACTTTAACTGAGTTTGATTAATAACTAACTTTTATAGACAAAAAATTATTGTAGAATGATTATGAAATATAATGTCAATAGGGAAAATTCAAATAAACTAGTTCCCTTTATTAATCATATAAGTTTCTTATTTAAATTACAAAATATATTACTTTCTTAATATTTGTGAACAAATTTATAAGTAAACTTCTATTTAAGAATAACCTCTATATAGGAACAAATTAATATATTACTTTTCTAACTAATTTGTGAACTAATTTATAAGGAAACTTCTATTTGAGATTGGACTTCAATTTGTGTTGTTCTCACTAATGTTCTTTAGTTGATGAAGTAGAAGGGGGTTCTTTATGAGATTGGACTTCAATTTGTGGCGTTTCAGCTTCAATCCTCGATCCATCGAAAATACCCTTCGATCCATCGAAGGTTCTTCTGGGGTTCGTTACTTCTACAGTCCTCGATGGATCGAGAATTTCCTTCGATCCATCGAAGGATGCTCTCTCTGAATCTACCAGAATTTGAAGAAGTAGGGAACTTGGAGATAAGTTTTGAAGTTGAAAGTTTTGAAGCTGAAAATCCAGGTGCAAACCTTAGAGTCTCCTTCGATGGACCGAAGGAAACTCTCGATCCATTGAAGATTGGAGGAGAGATGAACTCGAGAATTTCCTTCGATCCATTGAAAGATGCTCTTGGGTTCATCTCTTCTCCAGTCTTCGATAGATCGAGAGTTTCCTTCGGTCCATCGAAGGAGGTTCTCAAGTTTGCACCTGGATTTTCAACTTCAAAACTTTTCTCCAAGTTCTCTACTTCTTTAAATTCTGGTAGATTCAGAGAATTTCCTTCACATACACTTTTCTCCCCCTGAAGGGAAGACTCTGAAACTCCCCCTAAGTAATATGGTTCAGATTCACACGACATCTTCATGAGGGCCATCTTCTCAAAGGTAAAAGTAAATAAATTTAGGGTGGAAGAATTTTTTGGTGGTATGAATTTTCAGTGGTTGTGGTAGGATTTTCAGTGGTGGTGAAAATTCAGGATTTTTCAGTGATGGTGGAAATTCAGGATTTTTTAGTATTGGTGGAAGTTCAGGGTTTTTCAGTGATGGTGTGAAAGATTTTTCCAGTGGTGGTGGAAATTCAGGGGTTTTCAACTTCAATTCGGGGTTTTGCAACTTCAAGGATTCATGTTCAATTTCAAGGATTTCAAGTGCAACAGAATAAAAAAATGGTGATGGTAATTCAGGAGGTTTCAATTGAATGGAATAAAGCAGCTTTAAGATCTGGTGATGTGTGACACCCACATTTCCTTCGGAGAAGGTGTGCGTGTACGTAGCATCTAATTTTCAGGATTTTCTGCTCTGATACCAAGTAGAAAAGTGTTTCAGGGAGACTTCAATGATATTGTGTTGTCTTTATTCACTCTCAAATTGGAGTTTATATAGTACTTTACAAAGTATATTCCTGATAGAAAACATATTTCTAATAGGAAACAATATCTATACTAAATCTTAAATAATTATAATCAGATATCAAATACGAACAGTTCAGTATATAACCCTGGTCTAACTAGCTCATTAACACCATTTTCATTAAACGGACAGAGGAAACTAAGTTAATTATTTAGCAATTATAAAATAAAATATAGAAAAATCCTAGATTACTCGGTTTCCATCATTTGAGTCATGTCTTTCAGCAGAGAAACATGCATGTCTTGATGTGTATATAAAACACAGAGAGAAATGATAGCGATCGAGTGAAGACAATGGTGATAATCCATATATATCTCTGCAGATCGATCGGCTATATAAGTGGTACACATGAGGCCATGAAATGCAGCATTCTTTTTATCCGGTTTTATGTAGCTATCTGCTATATATATACACACGTATATATATACCCAGTTCTTTTATACAATTAATCTCTCTCTCTCTCTCTCTCTATGTATATATGGAATCGTCTTTTCATGTTTGCTTTTGGGGAATTCGAGCTAGTGCTTCAAGCCACTTCTTATCTTATTTTTGAGATCGAAATGATATAATATCTACATCGCTATCTGTCTAGCCATCCTAGTATTACTCCACGAACATCATGCATTTGTGGCAAAGAATTGTCTTTGTAATGGGTGGTATGTGTCACATATAGAATCCACAGTTTTATTGGATTTCGGTTTCCATCCTAGTGGGAATTGAACATTGATCCCAAATTCAATTTGGTTGCAAATACAGGTATGGAAAAATCTTTAAAAAGTATACATTGTAATACATACCACAGCCTATATATTTAATTCAAGTATGTACAGGTATCGACTTTCTTTTTTGTTTACTAACAAAGATGCCGATGTAAACTATCTAAAGTTGATCATTAAAACCATGATCGATACATGGCATCTTTTAATGGATACTAGCTAGAGGGAGGAATTTATCTTTTTCTTTTTTAGAAGTTGAAACTAAGAAATTCATTGTTATTATTGGTGGTTCAAACTCCGGATCCTGAGTTATTCTTTGATCGAGTAGTGGAGAGATAAAGATGGCTACTATCTCAATAATAGTGGTATAGTTACATTCTGTAACTTTTATGTTATAATTTCTTTTCACTACTATCTCAATAATAGTGGTATAGTTGATGTATTCCTAAGCTCCGAGTAGTGCACCAATGGGGCACACTATGTATTCTGTTTGACTCCAAAATCTCTCTAGCGAGGAGCGCGTAGAAATCTTCTTGCAAACTGTCTCTTTTATGAATTTCGGATAATATAACTGCAGGTATCGGATTTATCCTGATGTGCTTCGTATGCTGGTGTGCCACCGTCTCACGACGGAATGTGAATGTATAGCTGTATTGCCTGACTTCTTGATTAAGAGATTAAGCGATTAAGGCGCGGAGAGCACTAACCTCGCCTGAATAGATCCTTCTTGCCTAGTGTCCTAGGACTTTGGGTTTTCGTGTCTCTAGTAGAGCCACAGAAATCGATACTCCACACTTCCTTTATAAGTGCAAAGCAGAGCAACTTCCTTGACGATGTGTTGACAACACTGGGGTTTTGCTTCCTTGGATTTCCAAACTCTCACTCGATATGTGACAAGCCCTTCAATCTTCCAGTTGCATTGCTTCCTTTGATCTCGATACTTTCACTCGATAGGTGACAAACACTTTGATCGTCTGGTTACAGGTTTTCTCTGACGAGATGTATTTGCGTATAGCAAAGTTTTGTATTTGATCAAGGAGGATCCTTCACAATCAATATCGTTCTCCTTATATAATGCACAATAGTCGTCTTTCTATTCACTTGTACGTCTTCAGCTCTTTGATTCTCAATATAACTCTACATGCTCACCAGCACATAGTCTTATCTTTATATAGTTCAATGCTATCCCAATTCCTTTCACAAAGGAAACCTAACTGATGTAGGAAAAGCTTGATAATCACTAAGTCGCATGGATTCTAACTTATAACTTTAACCCAACACGGACTCGGGTCGCTCACCAGACTCAGCCCTCTAAACCCAATATGAGATATTTTATTTCGAGCCCAAAAATTGCCCCTCAAGCCTTGAGCTTAAATTACTTATGTAAGTGAAAACGCTTGAATCTTATCGAGCGACGCGCTTTTACTCCAAACGGTAACATCACACACAAGCGCCACGTTACACAACCCTCCTAAAACGTTGCGTCACTCCGGCTGACGTACTATAAAAGTACATGTCCATATCAATCAATTTTCACTTCCCAATAGAACCCTTTCGCTTGCCTCACTTTCAATCTTTCAGCCTCTCAAAAAGCTAAACTTTCCATCCTCACCGCCGAATCATGACTCCTCACAAAGACATACTTATCTCTTACTCAGAACAAGATGTCGAGAATTTCACTAAAAATATAAAGGTCGTCGCCAAACGACAAAACTTAGAGGTTATCATTCATCTGAGAATCAACCTAAGCAACGGCACTAGCCTGCTCGGCCCCTTTCTTGAATCTTCGATAAACCCAGAACTCTATCCAAGTCTTCGCAGTCCCCTCTGCAATTCGGCCCTTATCTTCCAAAAAAATCGAAAGGCGGAACCCAAAGAATGGACCAACAAAGACACCCTTTATCTTATTGGTAAATGGCCGTACCCAAACAAAAAAGACCTCACCTGGTACAAGCTTCGTCACAAAAAGGATGTTGATCAATGGGAAGCAGCCGGTATTGCTCAACTTATTGATCTATTCTTTTCGCTTTTTGTCGGTGGAAAACGAGCCCCGTTCGCTGCTGCCATGTGCTTTTGGGATTGCTCAGTCAACTACTCTCGTCTTTCTTGTGGTGACGTAAGCATTACTATCCTTGACTTTAATGCTTTATTCGGAGTCCCTGTGTCCAACAACATCTGGTTCCACAATCATACACACGGGACTGAAGTCCGAGCCTCTAAGGAATGACCTTCATCTTACTCTGTTTGGATTTACCATTTTGCAAAGAAAGAAAGCACCACTAATCAAGGAGGCATAGCCTTCTTGGAATATTGGCTATCCAAGTACATCTTCTGTCATACCTCCGCCAACGTTAACAATTGCTGGATCAACCTTGCGGAACGCCTTTTGAACCGTGAAAAGCAGGGCTTGGCAGAATTCGTCCTCGCCTATATCTACTACGACTTGCGACAAGTTGTACTTTCAAAACTCGACCTCAATCAACCAGGACCACTATGGATGGTAGAGTTTTGGTTACAAATGAATTTCCCCCTTTTTTCTGACCTTCCGACCTTCTGAAGTCCCTTCTTTTGAAGAAGACAAACTTTTGGGCCAAACCTTAGCGACTGCATCCTCTAGAGCCAAAAAATGGTCTTATCAAGCATGCTTCACACACCTTTGCTCGCAGACAAACTTCCCAACCGCAGCAATTTAAGTTATCTTGTATCACCGCCATCCTTGCAACCTCGCCAGTGGATTCATGCCTTCGCCAGGACAAGATGGTTCTGTGAGGAACCTTTTCCTTCAAAGTCACACCTGTAAGGACTTACTAGTCCCTGATTCTTCAATCCCCGGGTACAAGCTATACGCTCCAAATCACTTCTCCAGACAGCTTGGGCTAACCCAGCATGCCCTCATGCCTCTCATCTGTTCTCTAAACATATATAGCCTTGGGCGAGGGTCTAGCCATCCTTCAGTGCTTGATCTACAGGATGTACACTTTGGCTTCCCGGCTGTGACAATCCCTTCTTTGACGGAGCCACTCACCACTTCTCAGTTGGTCAAAGAAACGTACTTAGTCTGGCGTTCCCAAATTTGGGAAAACATACGACGGGTGGGACCGCTTGCTCTTTTTACCACCATCTTCTGTGACTTTGACAGACGATTCACGAATAAAGAAGATTTGGCGATCATAGGCAGACTATACAAAAACAACAACAACACACCTTGGCCACAGGTATACTTCTTTCCCTATTCATGGAACCCTGTTAACTTTGCCACATTTGTTAGCATTTTCTTAATAGCATTTGACCAATTTCCTCTTTGCAATCAAAAGCATGTCTTGGAAACAGACACTACCGCCAGCTCGCAAGCCCTAAAGAAGAAAAGGTCCAACAATTCTGGCTAGTCAGTAAGTACCAAAATCTTTTACCAATGTTTAGCACCATTGCTGTGTCACTGATAATACCTGACTTGCTTATTCTTTACCAGTCACAAAAGCGCAGAATGACTGATCCTTCTTCTGGAGAATTTTCAAGAACCTGAGGTTCTAAATCCGTTCGCCAAGATGATTCTCAACCTCCTTTTTCCTTGGAAGCCTTCCAAAGTGCTAGCTGGGAAGCAGTAGAGGTCATGAGCAGAGACCAACAGGCTAAGCTTCGAGCCAATGTCTTCTTTGCCTCATTCGATCAAAGAAGCGAGAAAGCATCCGGGGCAAGTGCATGTTCAACATTGGTCTTCACCATTTCTCACTGGCTACATTCAAATCCAAATGCCATGCCTACAGTACTCGAATTTGATGATCTTATTGTTTAAAGTTCTTTGGAATGACAGAAGCTCTGCAAGAACGAGGCCCTCGCTAACTCCTTCTCTGACAACCATTTCGATCTTGAGACGATTCTGAAGGCAAGCATCATGCCCTTAAAGATTTCTTCTAATGACTCCTTCATTAGATACTTTAGTCGAGATAAGTTTGCAAACCTGAAAGATCTTGCGTCATTTGATCAAGTATGGGATAACATCAGCAAGAGCACAAAGCCTCAGGTATATCTGGTAAGTTGGAATGATCATTTCTTTGTCCTGAAAGCCAAAGACGATGCCTACTACATCGTTGACTGACTAGGGGAAATGTTCTTCGAATGGTGCAGCCAAGCCTACATACTGAGATTTGATTAATCTAGCACAATGTATGAAGGCGAAGACAATGAGATGGGGCCAGAAATTATCAACAGCGGGAAAGAATGTTGTAAAGACTTTATCACCAGATTCCTAGCTGGGATAATACTCGGGGAGCTTGAAGAGGCAGAAAGGAAGGAAGCAGTTGATCATCTGACCCTCTTTCAACATTTACAGATCGAGTTCCATTCCTGTTATCTTTCTTCCTCCTCTGGTGAGGACAATGGTTCCCAAAATGATGAAGTCATCCTAGAACCAAAAACTTAAACTCCGCCCTCGCCAGAGCTCCAAGCTAAAATAGTTGAGGAACCACAGCAGTTGGTTGGAGTTATTCTAGAACCAGAGGCTCAAGCTCCGCCTTCGCCAAAGCTCCAGGTCAATGTAGTTGAGGAACAAAAGCAATTGGTTGCGTCCAATGACTTGCCCCTTCCTCAAGTAACACTTCAACTTATTTACGCTTTATGTATACTAACTCTTTTTGATTAAATCCTGACGCCTTGCGTTTCCTTCTAGTCTACACCTACTTCTATGAATAGCGACATAATCCTTCCTGAACAACATTTTGATTCAGAAGAAAGGGTTATTTCTCAAGACCAGCTACAGATGCCCATCCTCCCTCAATCTCCTGAGCCCAAGTCAATGGCCGCGATGGAACACCCATCAAGCTCGCCAAATATTGTTGATGAAGAACAAATTATTTCTCATGGAGACACTACTGCTATTCCTTCATCATCATCAGGGCCTTCTACTCAAGCACCCACTTTCCAAGATCAAATTTTAATCTTGCGGGAGCTTTCGACTAGGCTAAGCGCTCTGAGCTTCCCTCCGGCCGTTGTCATTCCTACCCCAGTTGCTCTTCAGAAGCTCTTCTCCGCCAGTCTAGATTCCCCTCAAAGTATCAATAAGATTCAAGAACAGGTTAAAAAATTAAAGGCCACTGCCCGTGCTGAGCTTTTCCAGACCATGTTTGACTTTGAGGAAGGACTTTGCCAACTCCAAAACCAATATGAGGCTCATCAACGTCTAAAGTTTGAGGCAGACCGCAAGAATGAAGAAATGGAGACGTTGGCTCACCAGACGCAGGAGGATAATAACAGAGTCCAAGAACTTCTGAAGGATGCTTTATCTCAGCAAGAAGCTCTAAAAGTCAAGGAGGCTGAGTTGGTTGCCCTCCAAACTGAAGTGGACCGCTTGCATTCAAGCGCTCATTCCAATCAGACCTCTGTTCAACAACTCCTGAACGAAGGAGAAAACCAAGCACAGCTGCTGCATGACGCTAAGGAAGAAGTCGCGAACACTTTGCACTTGTATAATCAAGCCTAGCAAGACTTCGAGCTTTTGAAATTGTCTCTAAGGGACAAAGCCTTCTCGTTATAACTATTGGGCCTCAGAGACTAAGCTTTCTCTTTCTTTCTGTATCGTGATGTCTTTAGAACATTCTTATGGCTTTAGAACTTTTATTGGAATGAGCTAATTTGAATATTTTGGTATTGTTGCGCTTCATTTGGGCTTTGAATAATAATGTTGGGCCTCAGACATAGGCCCATCGTGGATCACCCTAACAATATTGGGTCTGTTATAGAAACTAACAGCTCGCGTACCATTGCTATTTGACTTTAATGGTCTTTACTTTCAAGCTTGGAATCCGTAACGCGTTGTCCCATCAATCAAATCTTTTATCTGCCCAAAAAATCTTTTACTTATCACGCCTTCATCTCGGGGTAGATAAATCGCTCTATAGCGTAATCTTCAAAAGACGTGTGTCCTTTATTAACGGGTACATTTAATCTCGAGAAGTTTTACCGCTACAGTTCAGTGTAGTATTCTTCCTATAAAAGGCATCATCATTCTCTGTTGTTGGTCATACCTTACAAGCCTCTTCGCGAGATGAAAACCTTTTCATTATATTTAAACTAGCTTTCTTATCAGGAAAATCCTCCAGATAGAAACCTCCCATATTAATGACTTTAGATAGTGATATCCATGTCCAAACCTGGACTAAATAGTGATATCTATGTCCAGGTGTTGCCTTGGAAAAGTCACCCTAAGTATCTACAGGGTGACGAAGTCAAAACATCAGGGATAACCTCACCTTGTCTTCCTTGCCAGCAACCGTTTAGTTTTTCTGTGCATGGAGGCTGCAGGTCCCATGAACACGGACGTTCTGGAGAGGAACGACATAGAGTTCAACCTGGGATAAGGCAACATATGCCAACTTGCTTTCAGTGGTTTTTTAGGCTGCTGAAGTAGCTTCCTTGGCGCTTCAAATCTTATTTCTTTTGTCCCTTGAGGTCCTTTTTCCATGCATGCATATTTGATGTGTGTACCCAGGGACTAGTTATTAACTCTTCGAGGATTTGGAAAGACAAATTGTATTTTTTTTTCTTTTTATTTCTGATGTTAATCATAGCCTATCTTCATATGGTATCAGAGCTTAAGGCCGTAAAGCCTCTGCAATCTTGTGTTTCAATGTAATCTGTTTATATTCAAATCAAAAAGTTTCCTTATGCAAACATCTTTTGTATTGATAAACTCAAACATTGTTTGTACATAATTTGGCCACAGCGGTTGGCGAGTATGAACTCTTTGTTCAACATGGATACAATAAAACTTTGGTTAAATATTTGGCCTATTTAGCCATAATGAAAGTTTAGCCACAAGTATTGGCTAACCGAACATGACTTAAAAAACAAAAGTAAAATTTAACCATAGGTATTGGCTAACTATAGCTAAATCCCAATGTGTTGCCCCTTCAATTCTATCAGGCGAGAGTTGTCGAGGAGCGTGAATAAACTGAATTAAGTTATTGCTGGCGGGTCTTCATATTCCCAAGCGGGCTGTACATATTTCTTAAGGAAACGACCATTGATAGGATTGGCATAAATTGTTCCATCTCGATCTCGTAAACAAACAGCTTCTTTGCCTAATAGTCGATCAATGATGTATGACCATTCCTACTTTTCTGACCACTTTCCTCTGCCTTCGATCTTCTCGCCAACGAGTAATATCACTTGCCAAACTAATTCTCCTTCTGCCAAACTCATGCCCTTAGTACACTTGTCATAGGCACGAGCCACTTTCCGTTTCTCAGCACATAGAATGTCATAAGCTTTTAATCTCTTCTCATCCATCTCCATGTTCCTGCCACATACCCTGTACATAATCCTCACCGATCATATTGTTTTGCTCCATTACCCTCAAAGATTGTACGTTAATTTCCAAAGGCAGGACTACATCGTGGCCAAACATTAAAGCATAAGGAGTTGTGCCTGCTAGGGTCCGTTTATTTGTTCGATAGGCCCATAATGTGTTGAATATCTCTTCATGCCACAATATGGCATTGCTATCAAGCATTTGTTTGAGGATGTGTATGATGATCTTGTTGCTCGGTTCTGCTTGACCGTTGGATTGGGCATAGTATGGAGAAGAATGGAGAAAATATATCCCAAAATCCTTCATTAGCTCATCGACATCTCCAGACATGAATGTTGCCCCTCTGTCTGAAAAAAAACTCTCAGGAATGCCAAATCTGCAAATGATATCTTCAAATAAGAACTGGCGAATGGCTTTTGCTGATGATACCCTGAGAGGTCGAGCTTCAACGCATTTGGTAAAGAAGTCAGTAGCCAATATGATATACTTGTGACCATCTGATGAATGAGGATGAATCATCCCAATTAAGTCTAAATCCCATCCTCGAGCCGGCCAAGGCTTGATTATAAGCTATAATGGTATTTTGGGCATGTGGCTAATTAGATCATGTTTCTGACATTCTTCGCAGCCTTTAGCGAATGTGATACAATCTTTTAGAATACCTGGCCAATAGTAACCATGTCATCGTATCAACCATCTCATCTTTGGACCGGCCTTATGGGCACCTGCTTCTCCCAGATAGACTTCCCTCATCAATCGCTTGGCGTCACGTCCGCATATACATCTTAAGAACCTGCCTTCTTTGCCTCTTCTATATAACTCATATTCCTTGAGTATATAATTAGGAGCTTAGAAACGAATCCGCTTGTCTGCCGAATAATTAGGATTCTTGAGATATGAGATAATGAGATGTTTACAGTTCATATCGATATGATCAAGCGTGGCAACGTACCATTCATTATTTTCTTTTTCGTGAGCGATGAAAGATGGTAGAGTCTTTCATTCAACTTTCAATATGTGTTCACGTACTCCATCTTGCAAGCTTACCTGTGTTGTTAGTTGTGCCAACTCATTTGCTACATAGTTCTCCTCGCGAGGAATATGGCACAATTCTACTTCGGTAAACAATTTGAGTAACTCATAAGCTCGTTTGGCATACGGCTCTAATACTGGTCCAGCCTTATATTTGTTCTCGAGTTGTCGGATTACTAGAACGAAATCCCCGTACACGTGCACATCTGTAATTTCCATTCAACTTTCAATATGTGTTCACGTACTCCATCTTGCAGGCTTACCCGTGTTGTTAGTTGTGCCAACTCATTTTCTACATAGTTCTCCTCGCGAGGAATATGGCACAATTCTACTTTGGTAAACAATTTGAGTAACTCATAAGCTCGTTTGGCATACGGCTCTAATATTGGTCCAGCCTTATATTTGTTCTCGAGTTGTCGGATTACTAGAACAAAATCCCCGTACACGTGCACATCTGTAATTTCCATATCTAGAAAAAGTTCTAAGCCTATGATAAGTGTCTCGTATTCTGCTTGGTTATTTGTACACAGGAAATCCAATGCAACCTGAAAGAATAGAAAAAGGTTTAGCCGCGTGGATAGACCAATGTCACTCCTGCAACTAGCTATAGTGCTCGTACTTGACCCATCAAAGTATAAATACCAAGGTGCCAGATCAATACGAGTTAAATCTAACTTCGGCCCCTCGCGAGCATTCTCTATTGGATGATGAGTCAGAAAGTCAGCCGCTGCTTGGTCTTTTATTGCTTTCTGGGGTACATACTGCAAAGAGAACTCGGAAAGTGCAAGAATCCACTTCCTAATCCTTCCCCTCAATATGGGTCTGGAAAGCATATACTTCACCAAATCGGTTTGTGCTATTACGCATATGGTGAAGGATAACATGTAATGCCTCAGCTTGCATCTTGAAAAATACAAGGCTAAGCACAGTTTTTTTATTGGTGAGTATCTTGTCTCACAATCAGTCAAGGTACGGCTGAGATAGAAAATAGCACGTTTAGCTCTTGTTATATCGTCTTGAGCTAATAAACTCCCAATAGAATGCTCGGTAGTTGATATGTACAACTTGAGAGGGACCCCTGGTCTTAATGGTACCAAGACTGGTAGGTTCACTAGGTATGCTTTGATGGTGTCAAAAGCCTCTTGATGAATAGGCTCCCACACAAAGTCTTTTTGATTCTGAAGCTTGAGCAAAGTTGAGAACGGTTGTGTTTTTCCAGCAGCATTAGCAATAAAATGCCTCAAGAAGTTGATCTTACCCAATAATCATTGTACTTCTTTCTTATTCTTGGGCGAGATTACATTGAGAACTGCTTATTTCTTATCATCCAGTATTTCAATCCCACGTTGATGAACCAAAAATCCCAGGAAATCTCATGCTTGTACGCCAAACACACACTTAGCTGGATTCATTCTCAATTGATGCTGCCTCATCCGGATAAACACCTCCCTCAAGTCTTTAATGTGATCAATTCTTCATTTCGTTTTAACTACCACATCAACGATATATACCTCGATGGACTTGCCAATGAGGTCATGGAAGATCAAGTTCATCGCTCGCTGGTAAGTTGCTCCTGCATTCTTGAGTCCAAACGGCATGTCCACGTACTCAAATACTCCTGCAAAACTTGGGCACCGAAATGTAGTCTTGTGTCTGTCTGCTTCGGCCAATGGTATTTGATGATAACCAGCTGTTCCATCCATAAATGATAATATTTCATGACGAGCCACTGAGTCTACCAACAAATCTGCTACTGGCATTGGGCATGCATCCTTTGGGATTGCATTATTCAAATCTCTGTAGTCAACATAGACTCGCATGTTTCCATCTTCTTCTTGACGGGGACAATGTTTGATAGCCACTTATTGTATTTAGTCACTCGTATTATCCCTGACTTGAGCATCTTTTCAACTTCTTCCTTTACTAGGATTGTTGTTTCTGTATTCATTCAACGCATCTCTTGTTTTACCGACTTCTTTCCTTCTATAATAGGCAAGCTGTGACAAACCAATTATGGTGACAGTCATGGCATGTCGTTGTACTTTTCTGCAAAATAATCAGCGTATTCTTGTAACAATTCAATAAGTCTCAGTCGTTCTTCAGGCTCTAGGAAGGTACTAATAGCCACATATATTGGCTCTTCCAAACTCCCAAGATTAACCTTTTCAATGGGATCCTTGACTTTAGGAGGTATATCGTCTAAGGCTGCTGGTGCTAATCTGATCTCCTCATCCTCGCCTGATTCATTTAGTACATCCTTATCCACATATTTCAATGCTGCAATCATTAGAACCTTCTCATAGACTTGACTCTCCATTAAAAAATTGTGGAAGCATTCGTACAGAGAGTAACAAGCCTCAGCCTCTATACTCGATATCGGCTCTATCATTAAGATGGTTTGGATGCTAGCTCAATAGTATAGGGTCTACTACTATCGTGGTCTGCCTGAATAATACCTCATTGAGCTAGTTCAAAGGCTGTTACACCAATTGGGCGGCCTTTGTTATCGACGTCACATACTTCCAGTGGCCTGAGGTCACTGTTGTAATAATTGACCTCTAAATAATTGGCAGACACGGAGTATGGACGAGGGTCTGCATCAACAATTTATGCCTTGCCAGACTCCATGTTCCACATGACCATTTGCTGGTGACGGGATGAAGGCACACAATAGCTCCTATGGATCCAGTCACGACGTCTAAGAATTGCACTGCATGGAGCCGTGCACTCTGCTACAAAGAATGAGTATGTTCCAGTGGCTGGTCCTATGTGCACCTGTAGAAAGATGATCCCCAGAGTCTTAGACATGCTGCCCTGAAAGTTTCTGACTTTGAGGGTTGTCTCTTGGATGGCAGACTTGGCAATGCCTACTAGTGTCATTGCTTTGACGGTGATGATGTTCACTGCTGCCCCAGAGTCCACGAATAGCTTGTTAATTTGAACCCCCTGGATCGTCTTTGTCACGTACATTGGTCGCATGTGTATGGCCATGTTCAAAGTAGGCTTCAAGAACACCATGTGTCCCTTTGTTAATGGTAAGTCAACCTCTGACTGTTTGGCAAGCGCTAGCTGTTCCTGAGGTGTTGTTTCATCTTCTGGTATTACTAGGTATTGACATCTCTCCTCAGGACTGGTTCAACCATTGTTGTCTTCTGCGAATGTATTGCGTATTTAGAGGATAAGACAAATACCATATTTATGTTAATATCTACCTTGTCCACGTATTCTTGTATGTCATCTACTTCATCTTCACCGTAGTCTAGTAGCTTTTCATCGTCCTCGTTGATGTCATCTTTGGACTTCCCATATTTTGCATCTATGCCTGCTATGACTTCTAAGGAAGCGACCTACTGTATCTGAACCTCAGATGTAGGTTGTACGGTTGTTAGCATAAATAATCCAGAGCTCTGCTTCTAAAGTGGGGGGAAAAGCTTTGTCCAAACTGGCCTTCTTTGTTTCTTCTTCGATCAAAGGCTTCGGTTTCCACTGTAGGCCTTTGGTCTCGCTCAAAGTGACGTGCCCCCCGAATTGTTCTCTCTTCCTCTGTGGACTATTCATCCCTACCATTTTCATTGCCTCGCCATCAAACCTAAGACGTTGTTTTGCTAATCTACGTTCTCGTATGTCATGATGAACCTCAGGTATATGTTCTGGTGTCTTGTCTCTGGCCCATAGTTCTGGGTTACGATCAAAGACGCTCGGTCATGCTGCTCATACTTTAGTGCATTCAACCGTCTTTGCAGCTTTTCTGGGGAATAGATTAGTTATTCTTCCTTGATGATGCCCATCTCATAAGCCTTCAATGCCCTCTTAGCTTCTCCAAATCGTCGCTGAAGATTACGTCTTTTACTTGGGGTTACCTCAATGGTCTTTCATTTCTCCTTCATATACCATACGTTCTCTTTAGTAATATTTCTTGAAGCTAGTGGAACATAAGGGTTGGCAAGCGTATCAGCTATCCCTAATTCAGAATTCTTTGCTTCACTAACTTTTTTTGTCACTTACACTCGCTTGAATGCTTGGGAATCCCTTTGATTTAGCTATCTTGGGCTATGCAGCTGATATTGTTCTGGACTTAAAAATAATTCCGAAAAAACCTTAACTGCTTCTGCCAATTCCTCGTAAGAAATCTTCAACCCGCACTTGAACTTGCAATGAGCACAAAGGGCCATTGACTCTTCTTCTTTTGGATCTACCTTCTCTTTTCCTTTAATCGATCTCGTTGGTAGCTTCTTTGGCGGACTCTCACTAGTATGGATATCAACAGTCTGCTTTCTCTTGCTTGGGTTGTCCCTAGTCAGTTCTAGAATCCTAACTGTTAATGCTTCTTCGATCGTCAGATTTGGCGAGGGTATTTCTATCTGCACTTCCCCCTCATCAATCCACTGTTGAATTCTATACATTAAGTTAATGCATTCACTAGTGGAATGGAGACCCCATTTATTATGGTATTGGCAGTAAGGTAGACCATTTACATCTTCAGGATTTGGGTATAAAGTTCCCAAATTATCGAGAACCACTGTTATCCCTGTTTGGAGCAGCTCTTCGAAAATCTCTTATCACCTAGATGCATTATATATGATTTCATCTCGCTTAGGCCAGATAAATGCGATATTGTGTTTAGGCCTTCGCCTTGATCTTTTCTTTCTTTGTGTGGGCCCAGATGCATTGCGAGATAGAGATTTTTCTGGGATGGTCATGGAAGGCGGTGGTGTTTAAGGATGCCACTCTACCACTCCTTCTTGGCTAACTATTATCAATTCTCAGTTAATCAAACCCTGAATTTTATCTTTCAAGGTTGAGCACATTGTTGTTCGATGCCCGAACATGTTGTGGAACCTACAGAAATGTTCGCATGGCTGTTTATAATTTAAATGTTTTAGTTTGAACACTGGACAATAAACGATAAGCTTCATCTCTTGCAGTCTGTCCAAGATCACTTCTAACTTATCCTGCGGAAAAGTATAGCATGACAGGACCAATAAAATTTC
Organism: Geum urbanum; assembly: GCA_946800695.1. Lineage (NCBI taxonomy): Eukaryota > Viridiplantae > Streptophyta > Magnoliopsida > Rosales > Rosaceae > Geum > Geum urbanum. The sequence goes on along the minus strand of OX327013.1, from coordinate 5,100,003 downwards.
TTCCTCTACTCCTACTGCACAGCTAACGGCTGGTGACCAGTCAATATCGATCATATTAACTTGAGGTGTTGGGAAGGGTTGAGAGTCTACTAATGCTGTTGTTTTGGATGTTCCCTCCACTTCTAGCTTACCTTCATTGATCTGATCCTTTAGCTCGATGCAGTCCTTCGTTATATGGTTCCATGCCCCATAGAACTTACAATACTTTTTTCCTTTCAACTGCTCGGTGGTGGGGAGAGGTCCGAAGTCTGCTTTGACGACTCGCATATAGTAGAGCTCGTCCAGGATCTCATGAGTCATATTAGCATCATACGTATATGCATCAAACTCTAGCTTAGAAAAAAGCCATTGTCGAAAGCTTAATTGGTCCTTTGATCTTCTGAAGTTTACGGGGTTTCAAGACCTTGTTTGTTGACAAGTCTACTGCCCCTACTTATTCTCCTTCAGAATCTGTATTCTGATTGTTTTCCACCTCATTAATATAAGCCACAGCTCTTGGCTTAAGTCATTCGTAAGATTTAGTAGTATATGTTCCCTTGGACGTATTTCTTCTGCTGTCTCGTTCTTGCATGAAACTGTAAGCTCTAGTTACAGCCGTAATAAGCTCATTCAAGAAGAAGTATTTGCTATTTAGGAATAGTTGGTGGTACGTATCCTCCAAGTCATTCTTTGCCATTTCAACGACCACTTCTTTGCCCAAATGAGTCTTGCATAGATTATATTCTGACCGAAAACGGTGTAGGAAGGTAACTGGACTTTCTGTAGCCGATTGACTCAAGGAAGCCAGCTTTCCAACACTGGTTTTTGGTCATACTGTTCCGAAGTGATCGATGAACTAGGCCTTCGTATCCTTCCACTTTGTGATCGAGCCCTTTTCCAACCCCGTATACGAAACGAGGGTTGATCCTGACAGAGATGATCCAAAGACTCTCAATTTGAGTCCTTCATTATCGGCGAACTACCCCAGTTGCAGAGTAAAGTACGCTAAGTGAGTTACCGCATTAGAATCATCATCGCCAAAGAAAGTCTGAAAGGTCTGATGTCGGTAGTATTTTGGCCATTGCCAAGCTTCTGGGTCGTCTTTCTACATGGGAGGGAATGGATTTTCGTATGATTCATACATCTTAGCGAGGCGTATGTCACAGTCATTCATAAACCTATTTAGCCTATGTTCCCATGCTGGTGGGAAAGACTCTGCTTGTCTGGTCTTCCTGGTAAGGTCAGAAACGGATCTTGTTAGAGACGTTATGTCTCTGTCTGTCCTTTGAGATAGTGTCACCTCTTGTCGGCGGTATTCAGCTAAACTTGTTTCCAAGGTTTACATGATATTAGTCCGCAATTTATCCTGACCTTCCGCAAGGCTTGCTAGTTGGACTCTGATTACTTCTCGCTCTTCCTGATCCTTGTGGAGTTCTACCCTTAGGGCTTGGATTTTGGCTAATGCTGAGTCTACTTTCTCGCCCTGAGTAGTGAGGAGATCTGCTTGTTGTTCAATTTTTTGAAAGAGTTGTATAGTAGTTAGTTTGATGCTCATCACGCCTAGCTGCTTAGGATAGGGTATTCCTGGAATGTGAGCTCCAGAATCTCGGCTTCTCTCAAAGATTTGAACGACATCGTTGAGTGATATTCTTTAGCGAAGATGATTTCAACCGCTTGATTGCTCAATGAACGACACCTAGTGGAGGTGTGTTCACGATATACCGGTTATGGATGTTTATGACACTGAGGGTGTTCCCTTTTGTAAGGATCCCCTATCGTCGCTTAGAGACACAAAAAGATTGTCCTACTGGGCGTGCCAAAATGTTTGACTCCAAAATTTCTCTGGTGAGGAGCGCATAGAAAGCCTCTTGCAAACTATCTCTTTTATGGATTTCAGATAGTATAACCGCAGGTATCGACTTTATCCTGATGTGCTTCGTATGTTGGCGTGCCACCGTCTCACGACGGAATGTGAATGTATAGCTGCGTTGCCTGGCTTCTTGATTAAGCGATTAAGGTGGGGAGAGCATCAATCTCGCCTGAATGGATCCTTCTTGCCTAGTGTCCTAGGACTTTGGGTTTTCGTGTCTCTAGTAGAGCCACAGAAATTGTTACTCCACACTTCCTTTATAAGTGCAAAGCAGAGCAACTTACTTGACGATGTATTGAGAACACTGGGGTTTTGCTTCCTTGGATTTCCAAACTCTCACTCAATATGTGACAAGCCCTTCAATCTTCCAGTTGCGTTGCTTCCTTTGATCTCGATACTCTCACTCGATAGGTGACAAGCACTTTGATAGTCTGGTTACAGGTTTTCTCTGACGAGATGTATTTACGTATAGCAAAGTTTTATATTTGATCAAGGAGGATCCTTCACAATCGCTATCGTTCTTCTTATATAATGCACAGTAGTCGTCTTTCGATTACTTGTACGTCTTCAGTTCTTTGATTCTCAATATAACTCTACATGCTCACCAGCACACGGTCTTATCTTTATATAGTTCAATGTTATCCCAATTCCTTTCACAAAGGAAACCTAACTGATGTAGGAAAGGCTTGATAATCACTAAGCTGCATGGATTCTAACTTATAATCTTAACCCAACACGGATTTGGGCCGCTCGCCAGACTCAGCCCTCTAAACCCAATATGAGATATTTTATTTCAGGCTCAAACATACCCAGACCCTATTTCTTTGTTATAAACTAACATCATGCATGGAAAAATCAAACCGGCCAAACTGGATGAACAAGTGGTAGGGTTTGCATTGCATTGGGCACCATATATATCTCTACTATTATAAACCAAGTTGAAAGGCTTTAACAAATTTGAAGTTGATACTCTTTATAATAATAAAAACTAAATTACAAATAAAAATAAAAAGTTATATCGTAATTTTTTCTCCATACAGAAAATTTTTCTGAACTAACACCCTGACAAGAAAGAAAAGAGACGACGGGGACCCAAAAAAGTTGCCAACCAAAAAGATTAAAAGAAGAATTAACATTAGCTTATGTCCACAGCCAAACCTTGCAGTGGCCAAATGTGGCAAACTGGGAATGGCATATCATGCAAATTGTGGTGCTTTTGCTTCCCTTCTCTATAAATGTCTTGTCAAGAACCACCGCTCTCCTATAAACAGAAATAGAAGAAAAAGACAGAAAGAGCAAGAGCAGTTGGGTGGTACTAATTAGTTTATCTTCTTCCATTCCAGAGTGCATGCATGGGTGAAGCTAGAAAGATAAATAATTAAGGCTTTGTTTTCTTAGGCAGTGGCCACTACATAATGCAATGCTTTTATATATCATTTCAAGTATTGAGAGAACAAGGACCTTCTGCTCTAGGAAAAGAGAGAAATTTTAAAGGCATGCAGGAGGAAAAATATAATGCATATGCAGGCTATGGCTTTTATTATTATTTGTAGTCAAAATTTTGATTCCCTCCTTTTCTTTGTAGCACCAGTTTGCTAGATAGGCAAGAATGCCCTGAAAAGGTAGTGTGCCCCTTCACTGAGAGGGTACGTGACTCACTGACCCTGCAAGTTTTGGCCTTCAACTGAAAAAGAGAATCGCTGCAAAGATCATGAACGATTTTAGTGTTGATTTTGTGCACGTACATACCAGGATATCTTGTCCCATTGAAATTGCACTACTAGTTGTTAATCCAAGATGCGTGGTCCTGTAGCTCTCGAGCAATCTTCCGTTGATGGATCTAGATCGATAAGTTTACAGGTGATTAGCGCTAATTACATTACTGGTATTTCCGATCGAGTTTTCGTGTATTTATTTCATTACAATTGCAAGGACATGATCGATTGGCATGCACAACGCACATTCGATCAATGAGAACCCTCGCCACATAAACTTTGTAGATTCAAACTTGCTAGTGTTGAAAAAGACGGTCTTGATGTAGAGTTGTAGACGCATGGGGAAGGTGTGTATATATGCTGAGTCCAACGTCCAACCATATCCAAGAAATTGGAAGTGTATATGGCAGCAGTCGTAGTTGGCAAGCACCACACCTCTACATCAACGTTATCATCATTACTAGACTAGACTACTTCGATCATTCCATCCCATCACATTGGTTTCTTTTATGAATTTTTTTGTTCAACTTCGTACTACTTCGATCGCATTATCTGATTATACACTTACGAGATAAAGACTTATCTTAGAGTCCCAACTGTCCAAGCTAGTCATTTGGTAATTAACGTTTTCCTTTTATCGATCCTACATTCGCATTTGAAATATATATTTACGATTAATTAAAAGACACAGTCTCGGGAGGTTTTTTCCATTCACTGCGTTTAAGTCCACCCCAGCCTAAACCCTATTACGTTAGTTCTACAACAAAACAAAACGAGCACACAAAAAAGTTATGTTCTGTTATGCCTGTAATGACACCTGAAATTAGTGAAAATTAACACAATTAATCCTCACCAAAATAAATAAATAATACACAAACCGTAGCAAGCTAATCTGAGTTGAGTTGAGCAGATTCCACCCACCCAGACAAAGAATAGACGTGAAGCCAAATACAAAGATCATGGAGCCCCCACTCATCAGGAAAATTGAACGTAGCACTCAACCCTAGCCTTTGACAGAGTTAACTGGCTGAGAAATATGCCTTACGGAGATAAATAAGCAACCGGCAGAAGTCTAGAACCCTAAAACCAAAACCAAAGGGATGAAAAAGAAATCGATCATGCAAATGCGCTCAGAGATTTTCAATTCAAAGATGCCAATCGTGTGTCCATCGTAAAGCTTAGTCTCATAAGGACAACACGTACAAAGATGCAGCAGAGTAGTCGACCTACTACGTACGTACTACTGCAGTGCCGTATTGGCTTTCGCACACAGCACAGGGGTCCCCTGGCTGGCTGGCTGGCTGGCTGCATGCAATTGCTTTGCTTTCCAAACTACTCAATTGCATGGGACCATTTTTTTTAGCCAAGTTTTCTTCACCGGCGCAATCCAGTAAGGAACCTGCACGTAAGTTTTGGCTAGGGTTTGTTTTATATCACAGTGGGGGGAATGCTACCACTGAAAAGGAAGCAAGTACAGTCATCAATTCTAGGGAAAACTTTGAGCTATGTATACGTACAGAGGAGGACCATATAGATCACTACTGGAGGAAGGAATCGGGGCGACGTAGTTACATTTCTACGTCGTTCCGATTTTCAACTAGGCGACGTAAAATGCCTTTGATAAAAAGTACGTCGCTTCAAAAAATTGAGGCGACGTAGATTGAAGTACGTCGCTTCAAAAAACTGAGGCGACTAGTTTTTCTTTCGAAGCGACCAAACTAATCTACGTCGCTTCGAATTAAAACTAGGCGACGTAGATTGATCAATCTACGTCGCCTAGTTTTGAATCTAAGCGACGTAGATTAGTTTGGTCGCTTCGAAAGAAAACGAGGCGACGTAGATTGATCAATCTACGTCGCCTAGTTTTTTTTAAATCTGGATCTACTCTTCTTCTTAAAGTCAACCCGTTCATAAAGTGAGAAGTTTAGAAAAACAGTTTCATTTCGTTCTGCAGCTGTTTTGGGCGATTTTGGGGAGAAATTACAGGAAATTGAGAAAGAAGGTTGTTCTTGCCATTGATTTGATTCTTGAGTAAGGTTAGTTTGATTTGTATCTCTTTAACCCTCTTTATGACCATAATATGTTAAATTAGAAGTGAAATTGAAGTTTTGGTGAAATGTTTGAAGTTGAATTGAATTTGGTGTTATGTTGTAGTTTTAGTGTTTGAATCATTGAATTGTGTTATGGGTCCATGAATAATGTTTGAAATTTGGTTAAGTTTAGTGAAATTTATTGATGATTAGAAGTGAAATTGAAGTTTTGGTGAAATGTTTGAAGTTGAATTGAATTTGGTGTTATGTTGTAGTTTTAGTGTGTTAAGCATTGAATTGTGATAAATCATGTTATGGGTTCATGATTAATGTTTGAAATTTGGTTAAATTTAGTGAAATTAATTGATGATTAGTGTAGATTATGTGTATTCGAGCCTTAATTAGTAGTGTTATTAGTATTATGGCTATATATAATTGTGGTGTTTATCAACTTAGAACTCCCGTTTGAGAATCAACAACTCATCTAGTTGATCGAGTTGAGTTGTTGATTCTCGAATTGTCCCATTTTTGGACACTTTAGGTGAACATGACTTTGTTGATCCTTTTGCTATTCGTGTGATTTCAGTTTCAGTTTTGGGATATGGTTTCGACAGTGTCTCCTTTAACTGTTCCCCGAGTGCAAATTAGGTTGTTTAGATATGTGTGCACTCGGGGAACTGTAGGGAGATGCTGCCGAAATTTCCCTAAACTGGAGCTGAAACGCATGGGTGCAAAAGCGTTGAGAAATGTCGTGTTCCCCTGAAGGGGATAGGACCCAACCCGGAGGCATAAGGCGAAGAAGTGTGGGGTTTTGGTTGAATCGCAACTGTGGCGTGGTAACTTTGTTCATATTGATTGTTTATGTTGACAGGAAACATGGACGGACTCCCAGACAAAACTTGGATGACATATCATCGTGCTGATCCAAGGTACATCAACGGCATATTCGAGTTCATGAATTTTGCCCGGCTACATAGTAACGGAGCCGATTATCACTTCTGCCCTTGCAAACGTTGTAAGAACGGTCCGTTCAAGGTTACTATGGATGTCATGTATCATCACTTATCACACAGTGGTATGAGTCCTACTTATACAGTCTGGCACCTTCACGGGGAAGTTTCTGGTGAACCGGCAATGCTCAGTCAACGAAGACAGTGGCTTCAAGACAGAGTCGGTCCTTCTAGTGGTGCCGGTCCTTCAGTGAACCCGCAGTTGGAGATTCTACATGATGCATATCCCTATTATCCTGGATACCATGCAGATGCACCCCAACAATTTGTGGAAGATAATTCGGGCATGAACTTCAATGACATGGTAGACGATGATTATGAAAAGTACGATAGATTATTGAAGGAGTCACAGACCCCATTATATGAAGGCAGTGAGGAAACTGTTTTGAGTGCCATATTAGATGCAATGGAAATGAAAAATGAAAATGGATGGTCGGACACAAGTGTTGACTCTTTATGTATTTACATTAATAAACTTCTTCCTAAAGGGCACACATTCCCCTGTTCATACTCGAGAATAAAAAAAATCTTGAGTGATCTTTCACTGGGTTACGAAAGAATTGATGCGTGTGAGTTTAACTGTGTGTTGTTCAGGGGGGCGCTTGTAAACAAGAGGATTTGTCCAGTGTGTTATTCAGAAAGATATAAGCCAAATACGAATGATATTCCCAAAAAAATAATTCGTAACTTCCCTCTAACACCAAGGTTGAAGCGCTTGTTTATGTCCCCACACACTGCCAAGCATATGCGATGGCTGGGGGAGCGGATATGCGTGGCTGGTAGCCTCAGCCACCCAGCTGACGGAGAAGCGTTTCAACATTTTGACAGAACTTTTCCAGGTTTTGCACGGGACTGCAGGAATGTGCGCCTTGGAGTAGCAACAGACGGTTTCAATCCATTCGGAACAATGGGAACTTTGCATAGTACATGGCCCGTTGTTGTGATGCCGTACAATTTACCACCATCAATGTGCATGAAGAAGGAATATAACATGTTATCAGTGTTGATTCCAGGCCCTAAATCTCCCGGAAAGTGCCTTAGTGTACTCATTGAGCCGATGATCAAGGAGCTAATACATTTATGGGTCGTTGGAGTCCATACTTTTGATCAAGTAGACAATGAGGTATTCTTGATGAAGGTAGCGGTAATGTGGACTATTAGCGACTTTCCAGGTTTAGGGATGCTTGCGGGGTCAACTGTGAAAGGGTACAAGGCATGTCCAATCTGTCTAGATGAGCTAACTTCAGAGCATATATGTGGGAGGATAGTTTATGAAGGTCATCGAAAATGGCTCCACCAGGATCACCCTTGGAGATTGAGCAAGGCATTTAACGGGAAGGAGGAGTTTGGCGGAAGACCCTATCGTAAGAGTGGAGATGAAATTTTGGAGGACGTTAGGTCAAACGTTTACCCTATTCTTAGCCAACATGAAGACTTGAAGGTGCCGTACAATCCGAATAACAGACAGTGTTGGACTCACGAAAGCATATTTTGGAAGCTGCCGTATTGGTCATCATTGAAGATCAGACATTGCCTAGATGTCATGCACATTGAAAAAAATGTCTGTGACAACATCCTTGGAACCATTTTTTCGATTGAATCGAAGTCTAAGGATGGTCCAAAAGCTCGCGCTGCTTTGAAGAAGAGGAATGTGCGAAAAAACCAGTGGCAAAGAGCGGGTGACTTGGCTACGGGGAAAGTTCCTCATGCACCTTTTTTAGTTAAAAAGGATGATCTAGAAGATGTGTTCCAATGGTTCAGGGATGTTAAGTATCCTCTTGGTTATGCAGGTAGTTTGAGAAGTAAGGTGAAAATAAGTTCCCAGTCACAGTTTTATGGATTGAAGACGCATGATTGCCATGTCTTGCTTCAACGTCTTCTGCCTGTGGTTATAAGAGGGTTCCTGCCAGAAAACGTTGTCAAGCCATTGATAGCACTGTCAAATTGGTTTCGTCAACTATGCAGTAGGGAGCTTAAGAAGGAGGTTGTGCGTGACATGGAAACTGAGATAGTGATGATTCTCTGCAATTTGGAGCTCATATTTCCTCCACATTTTTTTACATCTATGGTTCATCTCATGGTTCATCTGCCCGAACAAGTATTCCTTACAGGTCCAGTACACTATACATGGATGTATCCAATTGAAAGGTAAAATGTTTTGTTATTGCTAATATTAGGAAAATATGTTTGTACTAATATTGATTCCTACTAATCTTGTGTAATATGTCGGCAATTATGAAAATATTGTACTAATCTTGAGTGGTGTTTTTGCAGGCAATTAGGAAAATATAAAAAGTCAATGAGGAATACACGTTACCCGGAAGGTAGTATTGCTGAACAGTACCTCGTACATGAGTCGGTGACGTATTGTAAGGCTTATCTCAGACGGATGAACAACGAAGATATCGACACTTCCATATCTGGGTGGAATGTCAGCTGTGTTTCACTCTTAGTAAGACCAGATATTATCGAGACTCGTCGCCAGTTCAGGTTGACTGAGTCAGAGACTGCTGAGGCTCACTGGCAAGTCTTGGTGGAAACAGACGAAGTCAAACCTTACCTAGAAGAACATCTCAGAAGGTTCGAGGCTAAAAATGGTGAAGATTTCGACGACCGGCAGCGGAGGAGGAGTTTTCTTCGATGGTTCTTAACATGGGTACATATGCCTATTAATTCTTGTAAGGTTCTTTGCAGGTTTTATAACACTTATCTTTAACTCCTCTTAACACTTATCTCTCAGGTGTCCCTTAAAGAAAAAAACTCGGACCCGAGCTTGGTTGCAGGAATAAAATCATTAGCTCAAGGACCTCAGCAATGTCGGGTTTATAAGTCGTGTTATGTGAACGGTGTCAAGTTCACATCGTTTGATAGAGATCAAAGAACCGTGACTCAAAACAGCGATGTCATGATAGACATGGGTTCATCCAAGTTCTACGGCCATGTTAACTACGTGGTCGAAGTATTATATGCAGGCCGTATGCCAGTGGTGTTGTTTAAGTGCACATGGCACAACTCCGAGGACCCTGAAGATCTTGACACCCTTATAAAAGATCATGGACTGATATCAGTGAATACAAACAACAGTTACTATGAGGATTCACCCTTCATAATTGCAACCAAAGCAAAACAGGTATTCTACATAGACGATCCAAAGGCTGGTGGTACTTGGAAGGTAGTACAAGAGATGTCGCACCGCAATGTCTACAGCGCCGAAGTTCTGGCCATAGATGAAAACATATCGCGTACAGGAGATCATATGTTCGAGCCTTACCAAGAGGACACTCCCACGGTGATACAATTTTACCCAGATTTTCAACTACTTTTGGACGAAGAAGGAGACGAGGACGAGGACGAGGACGAGGACGAGGACGAGGACGAAGAGGAGGAGGAGGAGGACGAGGAAGAGGAGGAGGACGAAGAGGAGGACTAAACTAATATTATTACATTCTTGAAACCTAAATTCGTATTTTCTTTAAAGCATAATGTATGTATACGATCAAATATTACTAACTTTATAATTATAAACTTCATTTATTAAAAAAAAAACCAAAATAAACAAAAAACAAAATAAACAATTAAATAGAACTAAACTTCATTGATCAATATACGTCGCCGAATTTATTCAAAAACAAAAAAATAAAAATAAATACAAAGAAGCGACGTAGATTAATCAATCTACGTCGCCGAATTTATTAAAAAAAAAAACAAAATAAACAATTAAATTGAACTAAGCGACGTAGATTGATCAATCTACGTCGCCTCATTTATTAAAAAAACAAAATAAACAATTAAATAGAACACTATGTCCATAGACCATGTATAGGTACGTACATATTGGTACATATTGGTGCTTCCCAAAACCCCAAATCGTCTTGCTCAATCTACGTCGCCTGAACATTTATTCAAAAAAACAAAATTCTAAATTAAATAGAAGGAAGCGACGTAGATTATCAATCTACGTCGCCTCATTTATTAAAAAAAAACAAAAAAAACAATTAAATAGAAGGAAGCGACGTAGATTGAGCAATCTACGTCGCCTCATTAATTCAAAAAAACAAAATTAAAAAACTAATCCAAGCGACGTATATTGATTCTTACGTCGCCGAGTTTATTAAAAAAATTAAAAATTACAAATTATGAAGCGACGTAGATTTCAATGTACGTCGCGTAGATTAATTAAATGAAACGAAGCGACGTAGAATGCAATCTACGTCGCCTAGTTTCCTTTATATTCCCATAATCACAGATTGCTTTCTTCTTCTCACTTCTTCTTCTTCCTCGTTTTGTATCGCCCCCAAATCCCTAACCCACAAATCCCTAATCTAAACTCCTCCATCTCAACCCTCCATCTCAACCCTCCTCCCTAATTAATACCAACATCCCGAAACCATCTTCTTCCTCCCTAATCTCAATCTTCACAGGTTCGTCTCTCTCTCTCTCTCTCTCTCTCTCTCTCTCTCTCTCTCTCTCTCTCTCTCTCTCTCTCTCTCTCTTTAATCGAATCTTGTTTTCTTCTTGTGTGCGTTTAGCGTTCCCGAGGCAGCCCCTTTCACCGCCGTGCTCAAATTCGCCGCCGAAGAATTCAAAGTGCCTCCTCAGACCAGCGCCATCATCACCAAGGTAAAAATGTGTTTGATAGACCCTGTGAATACTGTAATGAATGAATTGGATTGGATTAGACCCTGTGAATTCAGAAAGCTGTAGTCTTTGATTGGATTGGATTAGACCCTGTTGTTTAGTTGTTTGATCATGTTTGTGTTTGATATCGGCTCTTGTTTTGATGGACTTTGACCCTAATGCTCTAGGTTTAGTTTAAATTGTTGATCGAAGAAAGAAACCAGAGGATCTTTAACTGTTAATTGAGTACATGTACTACCTTTGGTGAAAGGCTATTTGTGTGTGTGTGTGCGTATTTATCCTAGTACATTTTGATGCGGTGGAATCAGGGGCGTTCTTGGCCAGTTTTGTATCGCAGCTTAGCCAACTCAAGAAGGTATGCTGCGACGAGGAAGATATACTGTGTTTTAATTTCATATTGATTGTTTAGTTGCTTAATGTTCATGTTTAGTTGCTTTGTGAATGTGATGATGCTTTGTGCGAATGCGATAAGCTATATGTGTTTTGTGTGTTGTGTATTGTGTTTTGTGTTCGAGGGATTCAATTCCTTCGATTGTGATGATAAGGAGTCTTGAGGATTGATTGCTTTTATGCGATAAATGAATGTGATTCTTCCTGTGCCAATGCGATAAGCTATATGTGTTTTGTGTGTTGTGTTTTGTGATGATAAGGTATATGTGATGATAAGCTATATGTGATGGTACTTCGGTTCAATCTACTCTTCTTCATTGAAATCTGTTTTGGTAATTTGTTTTGAATGTGTTTCCAAATGTCGTACAAATTTGCTAATAGCTAATCTGTTTTCAAGCAGCATATCAATTGCATCAACTGTTCTGTTCAACATGTTTAGGTTAATGAATTACAGAATAATAATCCATCCCTTTTTTGTCATGGTTTGTTTTGACTAATTCAATTTTGAACTGCAAATGGTAAATAGATGTGGATGGAACTTCAATTCGAAATCATTACTAATCTATCAATACTTGTGATTTCAGAAAGAAGAAGCATTCCGGGTCCGTGTAGCTAAAGCAAACGATCTGAGTCTATCAATCGAGAAGGTAAGGTGCGACATTCCGTGTAATCTATCAATGTGTCCATGTGTAGTTGCTGTCCATGTGTAGAAGTTGCTGTCCATCTATCATTTTGATTGTTTAGTTGCTGAATGTTCATGTTTAGTTGCTTTTCATGTTTAGGCTTTCATGTCTATAATCATTTTAGAGAGTTTATCCCATATCTAGTTGCTGTTCATGTGTAGTTGATAAGCTATATGCGATAAATGACGAGTATGTAGAAGTTGCTATATGCGTTTTGTGTGTTGATAAGCTATATTGCTTTGTGTTTTATACTGTGCCGAATGTGTATTGTGATAATGATTCCGAATGTGTTTTCAATCTAGCTTCATGTAAGTATTGTGTTTTGTGATGATGATGATTTCGAATGTGTTTTGTGATAATGAAAACATATGCGTAATGATTGAATGAAAACATATGCGTAATGATTGAATGCGTAAGGGTTTGGTTAAATGAAAACATATGCGTAATGATTAAGGGTTTGGTTAAATGAAAACATATGCGTAATGATTGTAGTATTCTCGGGATTAAGGATTAAGGGTGATGATAAGCATGAATGTTTATATGTGATGATAAGCATTATAGAAGTACAAACGAGTTTAACATCTAATTAAAAATAACAGTTTAGTAATAAAAGAATGGCTCCCGGAGATACTGCATACAAGAGGAGGAAAGCGTTGATGCAGCGTCGTGAAGCGGAAGCGGCGGCAGCTGCGGAGGCGGCAGCTGCGGAGGCGGCGGAGGCGGGGTGGCGAGCATTCAGCCGAGATGGGGCTTCCGGGTCTAGTTGCCCCACGGGACAATCGGCGACCCCGTCGATTGCAGAAGCTCCCATTTTAACGCCCGCCCCTCCACTTGAGGATGCGATTCCGCAAGGAGCGGATGACAGCAGCGACGCCACTACGGCGTCACAGCACCCTCCCGCCCTCAGCATCCGGTGCAAGAAGACCAAACTCCCCGACATGGTCGACATGGCAACCGGAGACCCGACGACGGAACAGCGCGGAGTCGTTGTCGGGACGAAGACGGAGTACCTCGTCCGGATGAACAACAATAGGCGACTACAAGTCGCTTACTCTACGAGGCATGCGGGGCCGGCGACGAGGGAAATGCGGAGTCTGATGTGCCGAGACATCGGTAGCATCATCCGCGGAAAAGTTCCAATGCTTGCATCTAGCTTCTTGGGACTTAGCGATTTGCATCGCGATATCGTCAGTAACAGTCTTGAGGTATACTTGCTGGACTCCGAGCTTACTTACATACCTGTAGTAAATGTAAATATAACTTTTACATAACGGAATTTAAATGTGTTGTGCTAGACGAACTACGACATCCCGGCGACTGATGTGGAGATGTGGAACTTCATTGATAGGACGTCGCAAACAATCTATAAGGATTGGAAGTACGATTGCCATCAACATTATCTCCACGTCAGCCAGGAGACTCCGGCCGAGTTTCTCGGGAGGGAAGACCAATGGGCGTGGTTAAAAGCCCACTTCGAAGACCCTGCTTACTTGGTGAGTTTCATAAACGAACCTACAGTTTTGGTCAAACGTTCGAACAATATGCATGTTTATCTGTTCTTATTTTAAAATGATTTTTGTGTGTGTGTGGCAGCGATTGTGCGAACGGAACCGAGGGAACCGAAACAAGAACAAGGAGCAGCAGATCAACCACCATTCGGGATCCCTCGCCCTCTCGTACCGAAGCGAGGTGTTGGAGAAGGAGGGTCATCCAGCGCCCGCCGTCCAGACGTGGATTAACGTATACCAGCCGGAGAGGAATGCGGCTGAGAAAGTGGTAAGCTCAAATAGGTTCACGTTACGTTATTTCAATTATTGTTGTCTACTAAATTGTAATATTATTTATTTTATCTATTTTAATTGAGCAGGCGGCAGTGAAGCGTCGACTCGATGAAGTCTTGTCGCAACAAGATAGTGCTGCGGGCCCAGTTGACGGCGAAGAGGTTTCCCAACCCCAGCCTCTTCCTCTTGATACACAAATAAATATCATAGAGGAAGAGGTAGGTTCAAGGCACGGGACCTCTATAAGAGGTAATAAATCTCCAAAACGATTCCGTCGATGCATATCTCGATTTACGTTTTGCTTCATTTTGGTTTACGATATAGTTTACTAATATTTGTTCTTGTTCGACGTTACAGGGGTGGGGCGCGCTCTCACACGCGACCCCAAACCGAGAGGAGGGGCCCGGGTAAACCAGGAACGCCAAATTCAAATGCAAAAGGAGATCGATGAAGCCAAAGAGGCGGCGCGCAGATCGAGCGAGGTGGCGCAGAAGGCTATAGCGGAAGCGAGTGCGATCGCCCAAAGGATGCAAGAAATGGAGGCCATGATGCGATCATTCCAGGCTGCGAATCAACAACCGCAAGCTCCTCCACCACCTCCCGGCTCGTAAACTGTATATAGGATTTGTATAAACTTGATTTGTGTAAACTTGATTTGTATAAACTTTTAACGTTTTGATTTGTGATTGAATGCGTTTTTTTGGTTGAATGCGTATCTGCAATTTGAATGCGTTTTTGTGTTTGTAAATTGCGATAGGTCGTGACTTGGTACAATAATATTTAATTTTTATTTTTTTTCATTTTTTAATACATGAGGCGACGTAGATTGGTCTATCTACGTCGCCTCATTTATTTAAAAAATAAAAAAAATAAATATTAAATAAATTGAGGCGACGTACATTGATCAATGTACGTCGCCTCATTTATTAAAAAATAAAAAAAAAATATTAAATAAATTGAGGCGACGTACATTGATCAATATACGTCGCCTAATTTATTAAAAAATAAAATAAAATAAATTATTAAATAAATTGAGGCGACGTACATTGATCAATGTACGTCGCCTAATTTATTAAAAAATAAAATAAATTAAATTGAGGCGACGTACATTGATCAATGTACGTCGCCTAATTTATTAAAAAATAAAATAAAATAAATTGAGGCGACGTACATTGATCAATGTACGTCGCCTTAATGGATTAAAAAAAGAAAAATAAATTAAAAATAAATAAAAGTAAGCGACGTATATTGATCAACCTACGTCGCTTCAGTGAAAGCGACGTGATCAATCTACGTCGCTTCAATTGAAGCGACGTAACATTATTTACGTCACGTGAAATGAAACGAAGCGACGTATATTGTATCTACGTCGCCCCAATGGTGGCGTGATGAATCTGAAGCGACAAGACGAGGCGACGTCGTTTTGGTCACAAGAAATCGAGGCGACGTAAAATTCATACGAGGCGACCACCTTTCTACGTCGCCCCGATTTCTTCCTCCAGTAGTGGATAGAGTACTCGCTTTGAAAATTTAAGGGTAAGCATGCAATCAAATTTGTCTCTTTCTTCTGTCTTGATATCATGGCAGCTAGTTTTCAGTACGATTTCACTAAATAAGTACCGACCCATTATTTTGGAATGTTTGACAATAATCTCCCATGAAATATTGTTGAGTTATTGACCCCAGTTTTCGATCTACTAGCCTTCCTCTCATGTGCGCTCGATACTATTTCTATCTGTAGGTAGAATTCACTTCCCAGTTTCATAATGAAGCCAACCTGCAAAACAACGGTGTTGATACTTGATAGGTGCACTGCTCATGATATATAGAAGAATAAACATTTCGATTGTTCTTAATATGATTCTTATCAATTAAGATAGTTTTTTTATTTATTGAAATATAGCATAGTTCGTCAAACTGTTTAATAACATGATCAAAGAAGAATGTGTATTTCTTTCTCGACTTGAACATGCATATATCTAATTTATGGGATGAGATGCGCCGTGAACGAGGGTTGTATGCAAAACACGTGGATGTCGCGAGCTACACAAGCAGCAGGACTAATATAACCAAGGCTGAAAGCCTTGCATATAACGCTTCAATATTGCAAAAGTATATGAGATATGAAGTGAAAGTGAAGCATATCGGATACCACACTACTGGAGGAGGGCATCGGGGCGACGTAGTTATATTTCTACGTCGCTCCGATTTTAGATGAGGCGACGTACTTTGGCTTTGATAAAAAGTACGTCGCTTCACCAAATTCAGGCGACGTATATTGAAGTACGTGGCTTCAAAAAATTGAGGCGACTAGTTTTTCATTCGAAGCGACTAAACTAATATACGTCGCTTCGAATAAAAACGAGGCGACGTAGATTGAGCAATCTACGTCGCCAAGATTTTATTCGAAGCGACGTAGATTAGTTTAGTCGCTTCGAATGAAATCAAGGCGACATAGATTGATCAATCTACGTCGCCTCGTTTTTTTTAAATCTGGATCTACTATTCTTCTTAAAGTCAACCCGTTCATAAAGTGAGAAGTTTACAAAAACAGTTTCCCCGAGCTCTGCAACTGTTTTGGGCGATTTTGGGGAGAAATTAGAGGAAATTGAGAAAGAATGTTGTTCTTGCCATTGATTTGATTTTTGAGTAAGGTTAGTTTGATTTGTATCTCTTTAACCCTCTTTATGACCATAATATGTTAAATTAGAAGTGAAATTGAAGTTTTGGTGAAATGTTTGAAGTTGAATTGAATTTGGTGTTATGTTGTAGTTTTAGTGTTTGAATCATTGAATTGTGTTAAATCATGTTATGGGTTCATGAATAATGTTTGAAATTTGGTTAAGTTTAGTGAAATTTATTGATGATTAGAAGTGAAATTGAAGTTTTGGTGAAATGTTTGAAGTTGAATTGAATTTGGTGTTATGTTGTAGTTTTAGTGTTTGAAACATTGAATTGTGATAAATCATGTTATGGGTTCATGATTAATGTTTGAAATTTGGTTAAATTTAGTGAAATTAATTGATGATTAGTGTATATTATGTG
The DNA here is from genome assembly GCA_946800695.1 of Geum urbanum. Lineage (NCBI taxonomy): Eukaryota > Viridiplantae > Streptophyta > Magnoliopsida > Rosales > Rosaceae > Geum > Geum urbanum. The sequence continues at coordinate 5,082,862 of OX327013.1, read as the reverse complement.
TATTCGAGCCTTAATTAGTAGTGTTAATCATGATTTTGAGCGTATGGCTATATATAATTGTGGTGTTTATCAACTTAGAACTCCCGTTTGAGAATCAACAACTCATCTAGTTGATCGAGTTGAGTTGTTGATTCTCGAATTGTCCCATTTTTGGACACTTTAGGTGAACATGACTTTGTTGATCCTTTTGCTATTCGTGTGATTTCAGTTTCAGTTTTGGGATATGGTTTCGACAGTGTCTCCTTTAAATGTTCCCCGAGTGCAAATTAGGTTGTTTAGATATGTGTGCACTCGGGGAACTGTAGGGAGATGCTGCCGAAATTTCCCTAAACTGGAGTTGAAACGCATGGGTGCAAAAGCGTTGACAAATGTCGTGTTCCCCTGAAGGGGATAGGACCCAACCCGGAGGCATAAGGCGAAGAAGTGTGGGGTTTTGGTTGAATCGCAACTGTGGCGTGGTAACTTTGTTCATATTGATTGTTTATGTTGACAGGAAACATGGAAGGACTCCCAGACAAAACTTGGATGACATATCATCGTGCTGATCCAAGGTACATCAACGGCATATTCGAGTTCATGAATTTTGCCCGGCTACATAGTAACGGAGCCGATTATTACTTCTGCCCGTGCAAACGTTGTAAGAACGGTCCGTTTAAGGTTACTATGGATGTCATGTATCATCACTTATCACACAGTGGTATGAGTCCTACTTATACAGTCTGGCACCTTCACGGGGAAGTTTCTGGTGAACCGGCAATGCTCAGTCAACGAAGACAGTGGCTTCAAGACAGAGTCGGTCCTTCTAGTGGTGCCGGTCCTTCATTGAACCCGCAGTTGGAGATTCTACATGATGCATATCCCTATTATCCTGGATACCATGCAGATGCACCCCAACAATTTGTGGAAGATAATTCGGGCATGAACTTCAATGACATGGTAGACGATGATTATGAAAAGTACGATAGATTATTGAAGGAGTCACAGACCCCATTATATGAAGGCAGTGAGGAAACTTTTTTGAGTGCCATATTAGATGCAATGGAAATGAAAAATGAAAATGGATGGTCGGACACAAGTGTTGACTCTTTATGTATTTACATTAATAAACTTCTTCCTAAAGGGCACACGTTCCCCTGTTCATACTCGAGAATAAAAAAAATCTTGAGTGATCTTTCACTGGGTTACGAAAGAATTGATGCGTGTGAGTTTAACTGTGTGTTGTTCAGGGGGTGCTCGTAAACGAGAGGATTTGTCCAGTGTGTTATTCTGAAAGATATAAGCCAAATACGAATGATATTCCCAAAAAAATAATTCGTAACTTCCCTCTAACACCAAGGTTGAAGCGCTTGTTTATGTCCCCACACACTGCCAAGCATATGCGATGGCTGGGGGAGCGGATATGCGTGGCTGGTAGCCTCAGCCACCCAGCTGACGGAGAAGCGTTTCAACATTTTGACAGAACTTTTCCAGGTTTTGCACGGGACTGCAGGAATGTGCGCATTGGAGTAGCAACAGACGGTTTCAATCCATTCGGAACAATGGGAACTTTGCATAGTACATGGCCCGTTGTTGTGATGCCGTACAATCTACCACCATCAATGTGCATGAAGAAGGAATATAACATGTTATCAGTGTTGATTCCAGGCCCTAAATCTCTCGGAAAGTGCCTTAGTGTACTCATTGAGCCGATGATCGAGGAGCTAATACATTTATGGGTCGTTGGAATCCATACTTTTGATCGAGTAGACAATGAGGTATTCTTGATGAAGGCAGCGGTAATGTGGACTATTAGCGACTTTCCAGGTTTATGGATGCTTGCGGGGTCAACTGTGAAAGGGTACAAGACATGTCCAATCTGTCTAGATGAGCTAACTTCAGAGCATATATGTGGGAGGATAGTTTATGAAGGTCATCGAAAATGGCTCCACCAGGATCACCCTTGGAGATTGAGCAAGGCATTTAACGGGAAGGAGGAGTTTGGCGGAAAACCCTATCGTAAGAGTGGAGATGAAATTTTGGAGGACGTTAGGTCAAACGTTTACCCTATTCTTAGCCAACATGAAGACTTGAAGGTGCCGTACAATCCGAATAACAGACAGTGTTGGACTCACGAAAACATATTTTGGAAGCTGCCGTATTGGTCATCATTGAAGATCAGACATTGCCTAGATGTCATGCACATTGAAAAAAATGTGTGTGACAACATCCTTGGAACCATTTTTTCGATTGAATCGAAGTCTAAGGATGGTCCAAAAGGTCGCGCTGCTTTGAAGAAGAGGAATGTGCGAAAAAACCAGTGGCAAAGAGCGGGTGACTTGGCTACGGGGAAAGTTCCTCATGCACCATTTTTAGTTAAAAATGATGATCTAGAAGATGTGTTCCAGTGGTTCAGGGATGTTAAGTATCCTCTTGGTTATGCAGGTAGTTTGAGAAGTAAGGTGAAAATAAGTTCCCCGTCACAGTTTTATGGATTGAAGACGCATGATTGCCATGTCTTGCTTCAACGTCTTCTTCCTGTGGTTGTAAGAGGGTTCCTGCCAGAAAACGTTGTCAAGCCATTGATAGCACTGTCAAATTGGTTTCGTCAACTATGCAGTAGGGAGCTTAAGAAGGAGGTTGTGCGTGACATGGAAACTGAGATAGTGATGATTCTCTGCAATTTGGAGCTCATATTTCCTCCACATTTTTTTACATCTATGGTTCATCTCATGGTTCATCTGCCCGAACAAGTATTCCTTACAGGTCCAGTACACTATACATGGATGTATCCAATTGAAAGGTAAAATTTTTTGTTATGAATATTAGGAAAATATGTTTGTACTAATATTATTGTACTAATCTTGTGTAATATGTCGGCAATTAGGAAAATATTGTACTAATCTTGAGTGGTGTTTTTGCAGGCAATTAGGAAAATATAAAAAGTCAATGAGGAATACACGTTACCCGGAAGGTAGTATTGCTGAACAGTACCTCGTACATGAGTCGGTGACGTATTGTAAGGCTTATCTCAGACGGATGGACAACGAAGATATCGACACTTCCATATCTGGGTGGAATGTCAGCTGTGTTTCACTCTTAGTAAGACCAGATATTACCGAGACTCGTCGCCAGTTCAGGTTGACTGAGTCAGAGACTGCTGAGGCTCACTGGCAAGTCTTGGTGGAAACAGACGAAGTCAAACCTTACCTAGAAGAACATCTCAGAAGGTTCGAGGCTAAAAATGGTGAAGATTTCGACGAGCGGCAGCGGAGGAGGAGTTTTCTTCGATGGTTCTGAACATGGGTACATATGCCTATTAATTCTTGTAAGGTTATTTGAGGGTTTATAACACTTATCTTTAACTCCTCTTAACACTTATCTCTCAGGTGTCCCTTAAAGATAAAAACTCGGACCCGAGCTTGGTTGCAGGAATAAAGTCATTAGCTTAAGGACCTCAGCAATGTCGGGTTTATAAGTCGTGTTATGTGAACGGTGTCAAGTTCACATCGTTTGATAGAGATCAAAGAACCGTGACTCAAAACAGCGGTGTCATGATAGACATGGGTTCATCCAAGTTCTACGGCCATGTTAACTACGTGGTCGAAGTATTATATGCAGGCCGTATGCCAGTGGTGTTGTTTAAGTGCACATGGCACAACTCCGAGGACCCTGAAGATCTTGACACCCTTATAAAAGATCATGGACTGATATCAGTGAATACAAACAACAGTTACTATGAGGATTCACCCTTCATAATTGCAACCAAAGCAAAACAGGTATTCTACATAGACGATCCAAAGGCTGGTGGTACTTGGAAGGTAGTACAAGAGATGTCGCACCGCAATGTCTACAGCGCCGAAGTTCTGGCCATAGATGAAAACATATCGCGTACAGGAGATCATATATTCGAGCCTTACCAAGAGGACACTCCCACGGTGATACAATTTTACCCAGATTTACTTTTGGACGAAGAAGGAGACGATGACGATGACGAGGACGAGGACGAGGACGAGGACGAGGACGAGGACGAGGACGAGGACGAAGACGAAGAGGACGAGGACGAGGACGAAGACGAGGAGGAGGAGGAGGACGAAGACGAGGACTAAACTAATTTTATTATGAATTTGAAACCTAAATTCGTATTTTCTTTAAAGCATAATTTATGTATACGAGAAAATATTACTAACTTTATAATTCTAAACTTCATTTATTAAAAAAAAACAAAATCAAAATTAAATAGAAGGAAGCGACGTAGATTTATCAATCTACGTCGCCTCATTTATTCAAAAAAACAAAATTAAAAATTAAATCCAAGCGACGTAGATTTATCAATCTACGTCGCATCATTTATTCAAAAAAAAAAACAAAATCAAAAATTAAATAGAAGGAAGCGACGTAGATTTATCAATCTACGTCGCCTCATTTATTCCAAAAAAACAAAATTAAAAATTAAATAGAAGGAAGCGACGTAGATTGATCAATCTACGTCGCCTCATTTATTCAAAAAAACAAAATTAAAAATTAAATCCAAGCGACGTAGATTGATCAATCTACGTCGCCTCATTTATTCCAAAAAAAAACAAAAAAAACAATTAAATAGAAGCAAGCGACGTAGATTGATCAATCTACGTCGCCTCATTTATTCAAAAAAACAAAATTAAAAATTAAATCCAAGCGACGTAGGTTGATCAATCTACGTCGCCTAATTTATTCCAAAAAAAAACAAAATAAACAATTTAATAGAAGGAAGCGACGTATATTGATCAATATACGTCGCCTCATGAATTCAAAAAAACAAAATTAAAAATTAAATCCAAGCGACGTAGATTGATCTATCTACGTCGCCTCATTTATTAAAAAAATTAAAAATTAAAAATTATGAAGCGACGTATATTGATAATTCTACGTCGTGTAGATTAATAAAATGAAACCAAGCGACGAATAATGCAAACTACGTCGCCTAGTTTGTTATATGTAATCCAGATTTACAGTGTCTTTCTTCACTTCCTCATTTCGGATCAATCTTCCTAAACCAATCGGCCCCAAATCCCTAACGGAATCCTAAACCAATCGGCCTCCCCTCCACCACCAATCGACCTCCCCTCCAACAAATCCCTCATCGTCGATTCCCTAATCCCAGAAATCCCTCATCGTCGATTCCCTAATCTGTGGCCATCGCCTCGATCTGTCTCTCTCGTTTCAGGTACTCCTTCTCTCTCTCTACAAAACCAGTCATTTATCTCCGTTTCGTCGCCATATTTGTTTCCCGTAATCGAAAACCGAACTGAACGCCGTAGCTCAACTTCTTAGCCGAAAAGCCTGTAGTTCAGTTTCATGCATTTTCTGGGTTCGCAAGCATGTGTTTGATGTTCTTTGAACTAGATATAGCTTATATCTGTAAGCTTTTAATCTCTAAATGTATTACTGTTAATCTGTTTTATGTAAGGTTTGGTTACTAATGAACTTTCAGAATTGTATATCAATGGTGTGGAACTTGGTTATGTGTTCGTGGATGATGATATAATCGTAATTGCTGTAAGCATCCAACAATCCATTCAATTTTCAATCTGTTTTCACAGTGGTGTTGTGTAAGCATCACATTCAATGTGATTTGTGTTTTATATGGAATTATATGTGATTTGTGTATTATATGGAATGAAGTTGGTATGGAATTTCAGGGATGTGATTTAGGATTTACAGTGGTTTAGGATTTACAGTGTTTATCAATGTTGCCCACCAACTGTTCGATGAAATGTCTCCAAGTACACTATGTCATGTTTGCTGCACATGGATAGCTTTTGTTCTTGAAGTTTAATGAATATGTGACATTAAGCTAGCATGTGTTATTTGAAGTAGCTAATATGTTGTAAATCTGTTTTCATCGGTGTAGCTAAAGCAACCGAATCCGAGCCAACTCCGTGTAGCTAAAGCAAACGATTTGAGGAAACTCGAGAAGGTACGGAGCTTTGTGTTTTATACTGTGCCGAATATGTATTGTGATAATGATTCCGAATGTGTTTTCAATATGTTTTCATGTAAGTATTGTGTTTTGTGATGATGATGATTTCGAATGTGTTTTGTGATAATGATTAAGGGTTTGGTTAAATGAAAACATATGTGTAATGATTAAGGGTTTGTGTTTTATACTAATTCTTACTTTTGTTTGTTAGCTGCTATTTTTGGGATATCAGGATTGATGAAAGAGCATGTGTTACTAGTACTTGACAGTTCAATATTGCCTGCATGTATAAAAGAATGTTAGTTAAATAAATAGTCATTTGTAGATTATAGTTTCACATGTGTAATGTATATTGATGTACATTTGTGTGTTCTCACTCTAAGGCTTGTGAAAACAACAGAGCCGATGTTTGAAGGTGTTTAGTATGTTTCTTATCGAACCATTAAACGTATGTAGCTAATTTGTTTTATATATGAAGATCATCTTCTGGTTTACCTGTGAAATTAGTTCTGTATATGAAGATCATCTTCTGGTTTACTCTATTGAATCCCAAAAAGAATAGTTTAGTTTTAACATCTAATTAATACATAACAGTTTAGTTTTAATATAATGGCTCCCGGAGATACTGCATACAAGAGGAGGAAAGCGTTGATCCAGCGTCGTGAAGCGGAAGCGGCGGCAGCTGCGGAGGCGGCGGCCGCGGCGGCAGCTGCGGAGGCGGCAACTGCGGAGGCGGCGGAGGCGGGGTGGCGAGCATTCAGCCGAGATGGGGCTTCCGGGTCTGGTTGCCCCACGGGACAATCGGCGACCCCGTCGATTCCAGTTGCTGAACAGTTAACGCCCGCCCCTCCACTTGAGGATGCGATTCCGCAAGGAGCGGATGACAGCAGCGACGCCACTACGGCGTCACAGCACCTTCCCGCTCTCAGCATCCGGTGCAAGAAGACCAAACTCCCCGACATGGTCGACATGACAACCGGAGACCCGACGACGGAACAGCGCGGAGTCGTTGTCGGGACGAAGACGGAGTACCTCGTCCGGATGAACAACAATAGGCGACTACAAGTCGCTTACTCTACGAGGCATGCGGGGCCTGCGACGAGGGAAATGAGGAGTCTGATGTGCCGAGACATCGGTAGCATCATCCGCGGAAAAGTTCCAATGCTTGCATCTAGCTTCTTGGGACTTAGCGATTTGCATCGCGATATCGTCAGTAACAGTCTTGAGGTATACTTGCTGGACTCCGAGCTTACTTACATACTTGTAGTAAATGTAAATATAACTTTTACATAACGGAATTTAAATGTGTTGTGCTAGACGAACTACGACATCCCGGCGACTGATGTGGAGATGTGGAACTTCATTGATAGGACGGCGCAAACAATCTATAAGGATTGGAAGTACGATTGCCATCAACATTATCTCCACGTCAGCCAGGAGACTCCGACCGAGTTTCTCGGGAGGGAAGACCAATGGGCGTGGTTAAAAGCCCACTTCGAAGACCCTGCTTACTTGGTGAGTTTCATAAACGAACCTACAGTTTTGGTAGCCAACATTCGAACAATATGCATGTTTATCTGTTCTTATTTTAAAATGATTTTTGTGTGTGTGTGGCAGCGATTGTGCGAACGGAACCGAGGAAACCGAAACAAGAACAAGGAGCAGCAGCTCAACCACCATTCGGGATCCCTCGCCCTCTCGTACCGAAGCGAGGTGTTGGAGAAGGAGGGTCATAGAGCGCCCGCCGTCCAGACGTGGATTAACGTATACCAGCCGGAGAGGAATGCGGCTGAGAAAGTGGTAAGCTCAAATAGGTTCACGTTACGTTATTTCAATTATTTTTGTTTACTAAATTGTAATATTATTTATTTTATCTATTTTAATTGAGCAGGCGGCAGTGAAGCGTCGACTCGATGAAGTCTTGTCGCAACAAGATAGTGCTGCGGGCCCAGTTGACGGCGAAGAGGTTTCCCAACCCCAGCCTCTTCCTCTTGATACACAAATAAATATTATAGAGGAAGATGTGGGTTCAAGGCACGGGACCTCTATAAGAGGTAATAAATCTCCAAAACGATTCCGTCGATGCATATCTCGATTTACGTTTTGCTTTATTTTGGTTTACGATATAGTTTACTAATATTTGTTCTTGTTCGACGTTACAGGGGTGGGGCGCGCTCTCACACGCGACCCCAAACCGAGAGGAGGGGCCCGGGTACAGGAAACCCAAATTCAAATGCAAAAGGAGATCGATGAAGCCAAAGAGGCGGCGCGCAGATCGAGCGAGGTGGCGCAGAAGGCCATAGCGGAAGCGAGTGCGCTCGCCCAAAGGATGCAAGAAATGGAGGCCATGATGCGATCATTCCAGGCTGCGAGTCAACAACCTCAAGCTCCTCCACCACCTCCCGGCTCGTAAACTGTATATAGGATTTGTATAAACTTGATTTGTGTAAACTTGATTTGTATAAACTTTTAACGTTTTGATTTGTGATTGAATGCGTTTTTGTGGTTGAATGCGTATCTGCAATTTGAATGCGTTTTTGTGTTTGTAACAGCGATAGGTCGTGACTTGGTACAATAATATTTAATTTTTATTTTTTTTATTTTTTAATAAATGAGGCGACGTAGATTGTTCTATCTACGTCGCCTCATTTATTTCTAAATAAATAATAAGTAAATATTAAATACATTGAGGCGACGTAGATTGTTCAATCTACGTCGCCTCATTTATGTCTAAATAAAAATAAATAAATGTTAAGTACATTGAAGCGACGTACATTGATCAATCTACGTCGCCTCAATGTATTTAATATTTATTTATTTTTATTTAGAAATAAATGAGGCGACGTATATTGAACAATCTACGTCGCCTCAATGTATTTAATATTTACTTATTATTTATTTAGAAATAAATGAGGCGACGTAGATAGAACAATCTACGTCGCCTCATTTATTAAAAAATAAAAAAAATAAAAATTAAATAAATTTTAGTTAAATTTACGCGACGTATATTTATCAATATACGTCGCCTCAATGTATTCAAAAATAAAATAAAATAAATATTAAATAAATTGAGGCGATTTATATTGTATCTACGTCGCGTAAATTTAATAAAAAAAAAATAAATTAAAAATACATAAAATTACGCGACGTAGATTGATCAATCTACGTCGCCTCAGTTGAAGCGATGTGATCAATCTACGTCGCTTCAATTGAAGCGACGTAACATTATTTACGTCGCGTGAAATGAAACGAAGCGACGTAGATACAATCTACGTCGCCCCAATGGTGGCGTGATCAGTCTGAAGCGACAAGACGAGGCGACGTAGTTTTGGTCACAAGAAATCTAGGCGACGTAAAATTCAATCGAGGCGACCACCTTTCTACGTCGCCTCGATTTCCTCCTCCAGTAGTGCCATTAATATAGCTTTTCCTCTTAACCTATAGTTGGGGACATTTGTTATATATATATGTTGACAATTGTGTGGTTTTGACCCAACTAATGCATATATCCTAATTGTTTTGTGTACGTGTTTTGACTAAGATGCTTAATTAGTCCGGTGTCCATTGTCCAATTAGATCTAGCCGGCCGTATTCTTGATTTAACGACCGACAAATGAAAAAGAGAGGGAGGTGGCATGGAAAAAGAAGTCCAAGAAGCTATGAATTCTATAGAGTAAAGGAAAGGATTAGTTATACATAACATTAATTCATGATAATTAATGAAACTAGAATATCAAAGTGCTTGCATAGTTTTAGTTCGTTACGTAGGTCTTGATCGATATAAAAGCTGCATCGGCATTACCTTAATGTATGATGGAGGTGATGACGACCATATATGGTTATCGAGTCAAAGAAACCGAAAGAAAGAAGAAATGGTCATCTGTGTTGTGTGTTCAATAATGGGCGTGCAGTAGTGCCACTAAGTAGACAAGGACATTAGATAAATATGAACCTTGGACATGCATGCATTATCTTTCGACCATATAATTAGCTATCTGTGAGTCTGTGGCACGTCACGGAAGCTATAGCATTTTCAATATTCATAGTTTGAATGGCAGAAGCTAAGCTAAGGTAGCTAACAGCTAGCCCAAGAACATGTAAATTAATATCGATCTATATATGAAGTCGACGTACCACACTACTAGTCAATAGTGACAAATAAGATCAGGAGGATCAGGTATCATATCATTAGTATTTCAGATGATCGAATCGATAATGACCAAGGGCACACAATACGTACAGTTGGGATAGCTAGCTAGCTTGGACAGTTTGTCTTGGTCAAGTTACGGAATTACGTACGTTTGAGTCTGGTTTGACTTGATTGTAACAGGTAATGTGAAGATGTAGAGTACGTGTGTGTGTATATATATATATATATATATATATATCATTTGACCGATGTCACATGCATGCTTTGTAGTGAATAATTTGATAAAGAGAAAGAAGATCAATAATTGGTTATGTACGTCAACGTACCATCGATGCATGCATACAAACTCACATGCAATATTTGTCCTTAAAGTCGATTTTAATGTACCTCTAAACACTTTCGATCTAACTTTTGTTTTCTGTTCGCTTGAGAATTGAATTAGTTCGAGAAGAAAGATAAGTACGCATATCCAATACTCTGGTTATATGTGCGTATGTATATGAGTGTGTCGATCTATTAATCACCAGAGTATATATCCAAAATCCAAAATGGAAGTCATTTGGTATATATTGCATCTTATGTAGTTTTGTCTCGATCTAAATTGCATCTTATGTAGTTGCCAAGGCAGACTACGTACAATGGAAGTCATAGAAGATATGAAACAAAATCATCCCAATGTTTCCCGATCGACATTAAATGGCAGAAAATTAAGAGAAGTGAATGATGTGACGCATGCAAGGAAATAAATAAAAGAAATAATGGTTAGGATACAGGCCTAATTCAGTTCAGTCCAGAAGTCTTTGCTTTATTACAAAAAGCCCAACAGGCCCAAACAAAGAGAGTTTGCACTTTGCGGTATAAATTCTGAGTCCAAACAATTTTGACGGTCCGAAATGGTCGAGGGATTATTTGAATGCAAGTTAGGTCATCTCTGATGGGTGATATATTAAGATTTTATTTTAAAAAATAGAATCATATTAGAAACTATTCATCCATAAAGTTAGTTCTATAGTTTGGCCATCTTTAATGGTAAGATGCAAATTTATAGAACTTAATTTAATTTATTATGGCAAAAAAAATTCAATGGTACCTGAATTTTGTGTGTTCTATTATTGTGACCCTTAAAATTCAAATTCTATCTTTGTAATACATGAACTTCCAAAACGATATGTCAGTGATACCGGAAACAAATTTTTCGTCCGTTGCCGTTACTTGTGCTGACGTGGCAGTTTAGAAATTCAAATCAAAGGGGTACATAAGTAATTTCACATTTTTTGCATATACAATGATTTTTTAAAAATATTTTAAATGATATGTTTTATTTTTCTTAATTATTTTTTACCTTTTCAAATGGCAAAGTTTTCAACATACGGTATTTGAGGTTCGCTGGGGTTCAAACATTGAACCTCAGAGGTTTAATACCAACACCTTTACCACTAGACCACAGGGAGACTTTGTTAATATAAGATGGGAAAATGGCTAGAATGATCACTGATCTTTATCACAATCGACAATTTGATTACCGAACTTTACAAAATATCGAAAAGGTCACTGAACTTTAAATTTTTCTATCAATTTGATCACTTTGTCTATTTTAAACATTAAAATTTGTCAAATATTTTCCTTATATAAATAGGATTATAAGAGAAATGCACATAGCATAAGGAGGAGAAGTATAAAAACTAATGAGAATGAAGAAAAAATGACTTCTTAAATGGGTTTAATGACCAAATTGATAGGTAAAGTTAAAGTTCAGTGACCTTTTTGATATTTTCGAAACTTCAGTGATCTTTATAACTATTTTCCCATATAAAATACATATATGAATTATACAAAAAGAAATTGGTCGGGTAAAAGCGTCTTGACTTCGACCCAACTGGGTGACCCGAACCTGACTTCGATTCGATGGACCCGGCTCTCCATCGTCCATCCCAACCTCAGACCCACCTTGCCTCGCCACCCCAATCCGACTTCTTCATTGGCGATGGTAACGACTTAACTCCAAACCCCATCTAGACCCGAACCCACCCTCGCCCATCCAATTTCCCAATTCCGAAAACCATACCCGAACCCACTCACCCAACACTGAATCCACCCCACCCTCGCCTCGCCCTCCCATTCCCCATACCCGAATTGAGCCCCTATGGATCGACCTCGTCGTCTCTCGGTCAAGCAGCGTCGCTCGACAATCGGACAAGCCTCGTTGCCTCGCTAACGGTATGAGGATCTGAGGATCAAGCCTCGTCTACCGTGTCGCACCTCCCCGACGTCGTTTCCTCACACCTCCTCAACGTCCGTTTCCAAATTAGAAATATATATATATATATATATGGGTCGGGTTTGCGGATCCGGGTCGAACCCGACCCACCAATTCTAGAAATTAAATAAGTACTTGAAAAATTAATTAAAAGGGTGATAGATAAGGGGAAATGGTATTTTTCCCTCTAGATAAAAAAAATTTGTTTGCCACATCAGCAGACGTAACAGCAAACAGCAATAGACGAAAAATTTGTTTCGGGTATCACTGACATATCGTTTTGGAAGTTCAAGTACTACAAAGATAGAGTTTGAAATTCAGGGGGTCACAATAATAGGACACGTAAAGTTCAGGTACTATTGAAAATTTTTTGCTTTTTATTATTTCAAGTTTGTATTCATATAATAAATGAGTTGAATTTTATTTTTTTGGAATAAGGGCTTTCAGCTACCCTCAGGTCTTGATTAATGAAACGTTAGACTACAAGGGGGGGACATAGAGCCTAAACCCCATAAAACAATAAACACCCGAAATAATACCAGGTGACTCACCAAAACGTTGTATCCTAACCAACACCAAATAGCAAAGAGATTAACATTGACAACTCTATTTGCTTTACATTTAAGGCGACACAGTATCGGAAAGACAACGCGACTAAGAGGACACAACAATTCACTATGACCAGTTTTCCAACTATGTTGCCGACTATAATTGTCGGCACTACATCTCATCCTACTACTGGGAAGGAGCATCCAATCAATGAACCAACGAACGTCACAACCTAAAGAAGACAAGGCACCAAAGGTGCACCCAGGGCAAACCCCACATCATCCAATCTCAAACGAGTATTGGGTTATTTGCGAAAAGACAACTAAAGACGAAAAATAAAAATAACTAAACTCAAACATATTAAATAGGGAATGGGTCAAGCCAAACAATTGAGCCCAAACCCAGTCCATTATTAGGGCAAAATGTGTACCAAATCGACCCCTATCACCGACCCGACTCAGATGCAAGTCAAAGTCACTAGTGTTGCACCGCCGTCGCCCAAGCCGAGCCATCCACCACCGTCCATGAAACTCGCGTCGGCGAAGTGGATAAAAACCGTTCACCACCAACCGGGGATTGTTGGAGAAAAATAGACCATTTACACATATTGAATTAAGAACTAACTCATAAATGTAAAATATTTCCCCACCCGCAAGTATATGAGGCAAGTTACAGTATTTATAGGAAGTTGAATGTCGAACTCACGATGATTAACCACTATAACTCCATAGCTCAAATAATTAATGTTTAGACTACGAACACAACTAGACACTAAATAAAAAGTAAAATGTGGATGTGTGTATCTTACCCTACAAAGTCATTTGGAGACTTAGCATTGTGAGAGATGATTGAATTACAATGAGTGGTTATACGAGTTTGATTGGTTGGTTGGTGACACTACAATGCGCAAACGAAAATAGCAAACAAATTCAATATAAGAAAATATGGTCGACTAAGAAAATCCCCACTAACCATATGATGCATTAAACATTATCCTGGTTTATGTATTATATTAAAGTCCATTTACACAAGTTAATGTCCAAATCGTGATCTTATGGGTCACATTTAGTTTTGAACCCAAGTTCCTAGATCATTCCGAACTCTAGATGACTTGAGCCCAATATTGAAGTATTTAGTAAATGGGAACCAAGATCCCAAGCCATTTCGGGTCTGCATCTCAATCGTATATCGCGTTGTGAAGTCAACAAGCATATCGTGTGATATATGTGGAAGGTTCCCCTTCTCAAATCTCTATTGGAGAATCCAAGAGAAAGTATATGTGATTCCCCCAACTCGCACCTATTGGGTTACGAGTCAAGAGAATCTACTAATAGCCACAATAATTTTTTGGATTTAATGTGTGCTTGACTAGAGTCCATCAAGTCTATTGAGACTCAAAGGAGCTTTAGTCCATGCTAGGTGCTAAGGCAACCAAGTCTCAAGGTAAACTTCTTAAAAAATACCCTAATCATGTTTACATGCTCATCTAGCCTTAAGTGAGTAGCTAATTCAATTAAGGACCATTTTTTTGTCTCTTTACACATACATTAACTTAGCTAGGGTCAACACATGCATAAGTGAACTAGATATGAAGCTCAAGCACAATAAACATCCACAATCACCCAATTGCTCATTCACATCACATAACATACACTAAAACCAAAAATCATCCATAATCCAAGACATAATTTGTTTATCACATGGCTAGGGTTCTAACCCTAGTCTCCCAAATAAAACTACTTAGTACACATAACTAAATATAATATTTGATACATGCTTAAAGTAAGAAGATAGTAGAAATAACAAAGTGACTCCAAGCCTTTTAGTTCCGCTTCTTCTCTTCAACAAGCATCAAGTCTTCAAGAGGAGGTAAGGTAAACCCTTTGGATTACAAGAAGAAAAGGGAAGAGGAATTACTTCCCACTCATTTGAACTCTAAAAGCTTAGCCAAACCCTAGGAGGTGAGGATGAGAGGGGGAATACCCGAACTATGCCAAAGTGGTGGAGATGTGGTGAAGAGGTTCGGCTCTACCCAAGAGAGGGAAGAGCTAAGTCTCTAGTAGTGGTGGTTATGGATGTATTTTAGCCTTGAAAGGGAGGAAGAAAGGTAGAAGAGAGTGCTAGAGGGTTTGTATAAGAATAAGGGGTCTAGAAAGAGTGCCAAAATTATGAAAAATCTGTAAATGAGGTGAGTTGTGTGAGTGGGGAGAGGGAAGCTTGAATTTGGCTGAGTTGGGAGGCTCCATTTCGACCATAGGATGATAATAAAAGAGGAAGTGAAAAATCTAAGGGTTAGCTTTGAATTAGGAAAACCATGATCCACTATTTTAGGCTTTTGAAGACTAAGCTCCAAATTAGTGACATCATGTGGTCCAACTTCTTCTCTTTCTCTCCAAATCAAATTGGTAAGCATAAATGGGCTGAATGAGCCTCTATTGAGCTGGACTCTATGTGATTGGACCGATCAAGGTAGGCCGGCCGGCTATGGCAAATTTTGGCGGGTTCCAGGCAACTTCCAGTGAACCTATTTCGTCATTTTTCCCAAAGTTGCTCTAAATTCTCTCATGACCTCGAAAATGTATACATCTTCCCCAATAAGTATCTAATTCTTCATATTTAATGCATTTCTGAGCCAACTCCTTATTTCCTAGCAAGAGCAGGAAACGTCATAAGAACAATGCTTTATTCATAGAAAACAAGCTATAAGCATAAAGTTAGGAGCGTAATAGGCACATAATTATGGTCCTAACAGGGATGCATCCCAGATTTGAGCAACCTGTCCTAATCCAACAGGAGCAACCCAAGCCCAATTTCGAGACCAACGAAGCCTAGCCCCGCCACCCACAGTGACCCTCCATTCAAGCTCTTCTCCGACTTCCCTGTCACCACGCAACCAACACCGAGAACCCTATCCCAACCTCCAAAGCTGAAGCGAAATCCAGCCGCCTGGCCATCCCATACTCGCCCGACTCCTTAGATCTCTAAACCCTGAGATCGAGGAAACCACCCTGCCAATCATGGCCCAACTGGACACAGGTCCTTCCGGCCCTGTCTGGCCACACCCACAGACGTCGACGAGACCAGTGCCAAACGCCAAGCCTCCAAATGAGAAGGAACTGGTTGAAGAAGAGTTTTTATACCGCACATAGAGGCGCATCCTCTCTCTCTTTTAAAGAATGAGTTGAAAAATAAAAATACATAGTGTGAGTATTTGAGTTGGAAAATGGGTTGAAAAAATATAACCATTTTTTCAACTTATACAACCAAAACCAAACTTACAAAATATGGAGACTCAAATGCCCCATTAATAAGTTACAAAACTTAATATGCAAACCCACCCTTGGAGATGCCATATATTCAACAGTGATGTGCCTCTCTCTCTCTCTCTCTCTCTCTCTCTCTCTCTCTCTCTCTCTCTCTCTCTCTCTCTCTCTCTCTCTCTCTCTCTCTCTCTCTCTCTCTCTCTCTCTCTCTCTCTCTCTCTCCAGAGTCTCGACTTGTGAAAGAACTCAACCCTGATTTAGTTGCCTAAACCAAAATTAGGCCCTAACGACACCATAACTTACAAAAAGTTTGCTAGAGTTTACTTTATAAAACGTACAAACCAAAAACCTGCAAGAAGATTACACGTCAGACACACTGTGGACCACCATTGTCCATCCGGATTTCTCAAAATCCATATATATAGTAAAACTCAAGGTTTACAAGAAATCCAGAAAATATTCAGGAGTATAACTCAAACTGAACAATACTACATAAGTATTCAGAGCGACTTCTAATTACAAAGTATACAAGACTAGCAGGTTACATCAGGAACCTACTAGAAGGAAAGTGTGATTTGAACTCTAGGTCTCCTGCAATGACGTGCAACTATGGGAAAGATACTGCAATCTGGGCGGCGAAAATCGAAAAGTCCTGAGAAAAGCATATAAATAATAAAACCGTTAGAGTGAGTGGACGTAAATCATAATATGCCGCATAAATAAATCTAACATGCTTTTCACAATAAATTCACATAAAATCATGCGAGTCAAAACAAACAAGCCCAGGTCAAGTGCTCATAAAAACGTAACTTTCCTGGGTACTGTGTATGTGGAGGCAGTAACTTGAGTACATTTTCCTCAAAGTTACAACATGCCTGGGTCAAGTGCTCATAAAGACGTAACTCTCCCGGGTACTGTGAATCACAGGTCAGGTGCTCATATAGACGTAACCCTCCTGGAGCATCTCGAGGATCAGCCGACAGCCATAGCATCGATGCATCATATATTCATACTCATTGTAAAAACAAATCACATGTGCCTCCAAATCAACATATGCTCATAAAATGCATAATCATAAATGCATACTCATAAATGCATAATCGTAAAGCATACTCATAGACTCGCAAATCCACTGTGAAAATCAAAGTGTCCACTCACAGATAACAGCTAGCCCTGAGGCCCGGCGGAAGATCCCTCGCCAAACACTCGATCATGGTCACCTAAATAACAGAGATACGATCAATACATATTTGATTTCAACATACAGAGAAAATACGTCAAGAACCCCGCGTTCTGGAAAAGCTATTGCTCGAAATATCGACGAGGATAACAAAATTTCCAAAATACACCCAAACAACCCTCGTCCCAAATTAACACACTCAATTCAACTCGAAAACCTCACGACTACGATCGGGGCGCGATTACGAGCAAAACGAAATAAAAATCTCCAAAAACCTCAAAAGTCAACCCCTCACCGGAGCTCTCCCCTGGACCGCCGGCGGCGGCGGCGACGGCGCGGCGCCAACGGTGACCAACTCCAACTAACCATACATCAAATTGATCATCTCCTCATGCCCAACCAAACATCCAAAACCACAAGTCCAAACTACCACCACCGTGGCCGAAACCTCCCCTTCGGCCACCACCACGGGCCACCACCACCACACCTCCTTGCCCCAAATTAACAGCCCAGAAAGCTTCAAGGGGTTGAGGGGAACCAAACCCCCAACCAACCCGACGCCAAACCTCACCGAAAACCGCCCCTTGTCACCGACGAAATCCACAAACTTCACCGAATTCGAACTCCCTCAAAACACAATCAATTTTCACAAATGAATACATGAATCAATAGGAAATCACAAGGGCTTTCTAACCATACCAAGAACACGGCCGGAGGTGGCCGGAATCGTCGGGTCTGACGGTGAATTCAAACCGGGTCGGTGGAGCTCAAACGGGTCAACTCGGTCCAAATGTGTGATTTTCCAATTTTTACGACTATTCGATATTTATACGTCGCGAACCGACCAAACCCACGACTCGGATAACTCCAACACAATCGGATAAGTACGACTAACTCGACGACAATTTCGAATATTCATTTTATATTTCCCGATTACCCGAAAAATCCTCTGAAACCTCCTGCGAGCTCAAAATCAAATCCTCTACAATTTTCACGAAGGAACTCAAACCAAATTCTTGCCCGATAATTTAGTCGTTAACAAACCACAAATGTACAATCAACTCGCGATAATCCCATGTCGTGCCGATAATCATATACTCAAAGTTCGGGTCGTTACAACTTGTCTCCCTTTCTCACGCTGAGCTCTCGAAAGTCGAAACTGGTACCACCTTCTTCTCTGTAACTCTGTCAATTTCAGTTTGATTTTGTGTGTTCAGTTCACCTTGTTGGATTCAATTTAAGTGGATACAAGAATACAAGATACTAGTACTGCATATGATTTGTTAAGTTGATTCTTTGAAGACTATAAGAATTGTTTAAGTTGATTCTTTCAAGCAAAGTTTGCACGGCTTGGGCTATGAAAAATTCAGTAGGAGACATAATATGTTTGAATTATCTCTGTGAATTTAATGGGACTTTCTTGGAAAGAACAAAGCTCAAATGTCTCTGTTAAGTTGAGTGTTCTTTGCAGCAATATATATATATATATATATATATATATTAAGTATATGTAATTCAATTTCAGTAATTTTATGTGCAGAAGCTTTGGAGTGTTTGATCCCATTGAGTCAATTTTTTGCATGCTAAATGGCTGCTTCATCATCACTGTTTTCGTGTTCGACCCAAAGGGCATTGTTATTTCAGAAAAGTAAGACATACTATAAAGAATGCCAGTGCAGTTATTCAGTCCTTATATGTAGACAATCCAACTGGAATCACTCGCCACATCCAAGGTGTGAGACATTTTCGCGAAAGAGTGAGCCTCTGTGGCGGGCTTCTAAAATTGAGAATTCACCTGCCTTTTCAGTGAGGAACAAGTTTCAACTTGATGATGTAATTGAAGTTCAACAGTTTGATAGAGATAATCTTGGTGCTATATTTGATGTTGCCCGTGATATGGAGAAGATAGAAAAGAGTTCACCAGGAAGCCAAATTCTTAAGGGTTATCTTATGGCTACTCTTTTCTATGAACCGTCCACTAGAACTAGACTTTCTTTTGAGTCTGCCATGAAACGGTTAGGTGGAGAAGTTCTCACCACTGAAAATGCAAGAGAGTTTTCTTCCGCAGCTAAAGGAGAAACACTTGAAGGTATGTTCTTCTTCCACTTGCCAGATTTTTAAAGATGGTTGTGCAACAATTTGGGTTGTGACATGGGCCCTTAATTTTCAGACAGTATAAGAACGGTTGAGGGTTACTCAGATATAATTGCGATGCGCCACTTTGAGAGTGGTGCAGCCAAAAGAGCAGCAGCAACTGCTGGCATTCCTGTAATCAATGCAGGTGATGGTCCTGGGCAACATCCAACTCAGGTGCACAGAACATCGTCTTATTGTAATCATTGACATGGTCAAATAGTTCATGGCATGTAGAAATCCTTTTGTACAATAACTGTGTTATTAGAACAAAATGAGGAATAGTATGTTATGTCTTATGGTGTGTAGAGTGTAGCAATCCCTTTATAAATAGATGCTGGTTAACACTATACTCACTACAAATGCAGGTCTAGGAGCATAGTCGTCGCGTCTCATAACCACCATTAGGTCCTGTTGTTTATCGTATCCTTTATATGGTTATTCAAATCATATAACATAATGTGTTAGAAACTTTGTTTGTCACAACAGGCCCTTTTGGATGTCTATACTATTGAAAGAGAAATAGGAAAGCTGGATGGCATAAAAGTTGCACTTGTTGGAGATCTTGCCAACGGAAGGACAGTGCTCTCACTTGCATACTTGCTTGCTAGGTATAATGATGTGCAGATCTATTTCGTCTCTCCTGATGCAGTAAAAATGAAGGTAAATCTCAATCAGGTTATCTCTTTAATTTACTTATCTCTTAGCTTTCATCATACTATGGTAAATGACGGAAGTCTTGAAATTTTTTTTGATATAAGGAGATTAGAGTCTCACTTCATACTTCATGGCAGAATGATATAAAAGATTATTTGACATCAAGCAAAGTCCAATGGGAAGAAAGTGCTGATTTGATGGAAGTTGCTTCTAAGTGTGGCATTCTCTATCAAACTCGCATATCAAACTCGCATTCATCGTGAGCGATTTGGTGAAAGAATTGACCTCTATGAAGAAGCTCGAGGAAAGTACATTGTGGACCATCGTGTGTTAGAGGTGATGCAGAAGCATGCTGTGGTCATGCACCCTTTGCCTAGACTTGATGAGGTAAGAATTTTTTCTACTACTGTTTCTCCCTTTAAGCAGGCCTCGTGTTTACTGAATTACTTAATTCATTGAGTCTATGAATGTCATGCAGATTACTGTCGATGTTGATGGAGATCCAAGAGCTGCCTATTTTAGACAAGCAAAGAATGGCCTCTTTATTAGGATGGCTCTGTTAAAACTCTTACTTATAGGTTGGTGAAGGAAGCATCTGCTTTCCTTTTTGTATCCTGAAAGTTCAGTTTTTGTAAGGTTATGAGTGAAGCATTTTCCCGGTTTAGAATTTTGACTCTATTTCCTTGGTTATTTCGGAAAAACTAGACTAACCGTTGAGCTCAAATGAAGTTTGATTTTTCCAGCTTATTCCTTGAAGTCCTTTTTGTGCTGTGCTTGCAATGAAGTCAAGTGATGGTAATTGAAGTAACAATAAGAGAGCAGTATATGTTGGTGTATATAACTATACGGCCTAATTACGGGTACTTAGCCACTAAACGGATTCACACCACCTGAACCAAACGCAAGACAGTAGCAAGAGCTCTAACCTTGTTGACGCACTTATCCCCAAAAGCCCCGTAACGCGCCCGTCAGGGCATAAACAATAAACGGTCCCAAGGAAGAGCAAGTCCCCCATCGAAAACAAGAGCAACACAACTCCATCAACCACCTTTATACGTAATTCATTTATGACTAAGTAAGGTAATCTGATTCACTCAACTCACTAATGTTGTTATACTTGATACGTATTCTGACTTAGGCATCAGAATGTTAAAGGTGGGCAAACCCCGCCAATACCTCTAACGTCCGTTTGTGTATTGCTTGTAGCAGTGGCTTAGCGGAGAAGTGATCAGACCGAGAACTATCACCACTACAACGAATACTGCTTCTATTACTAACCTAACAAAAACTGCTAGAAACATTTGGCGCCGTCTGTGAGAATCAAGAAAAATAAATCAACATTACCTTAAAAAACGGATGAGATTCACAAGTTGTGATGCTCTGGGAATATATGAATTCTCCTGGCAGACTCGAAGCATCGTTTTGGCGTAAGAATGGCAAAAAGTGAAGAAGGAAAAGTGAAACCAAGCTATTTATAGGCAACCGGGTTAACCCTAGAGACGGTCTGAGCCATCCAGATCAAGCATTTCGGACCGTTGGATGGCAACATGTGTCTAACGTGCCCCACGCGCTCCTGCCTAAAAAACTTACCTCAGTTGCTTCGAATTATGTGAGACACGTGTCACACATGCAGAAACTAACCGTTGCACATGTTTTAACACGTGCCCCTCATGCAGAAAGTAACCGTTGTTTTGCCCAACCAGTTGGAACGCGAAATGTACCATTCAGCTTAACGAATTGGGACGGGCACCCATCATTACAGACATAGCCAAACGGAAGCGACATTTTTATCGTTTGCGCTATAATGGCCAAGCAACAAGATCGCTTGTTGCCCTCAAAAACGGCTCTAAACGAAATTGGCCATTCGCTTCAGAGTCCATCTGATAGGCTAACAGAAGAGAGACAACATTGTTTGCGCTATCATGGCCAAGCCGACAACATAGCTTGATGCCATTAAACGGTGCTAACGACATGAGGCCCGAGACCCACCATTCAACATCCATCCGATAAGCAAACATGAGAAAGACAACACTGTTTGCGCTATCATGGCCAAGCACCGCCTCACTTTTGCCATCAGAAGAGGCTCTAAACAGAATAGAACCAAGGGCCCATCATTTCAGAGTCTATTAGTGGCCGAAAAAGTGGCAACACCTATCGTCACTCAGGTCCTTTACAGGAAGATAGGATCGCTACCTAGACTTTGAAAAATATCTCGTAAAAACATACAAACTTGCCTCACCATCTCACTCTCGCCTGTCGGAATCAGCTACAACACTTGGGTACTTGATACATACGCCATCTACCATCACTACACTATTAGCTAACGGACAGTAAATTATCTGCAATACTCGTCTTTGTTATTTGTGCAGGAAGGGGACCAACCCTTGATCGGAGAGCTGGGGGGACTAAGGGGTTCGGTACGTCAGTCCGTCTTGACGTGGTTAAGTACAAGTAACTAGGTAAAAGTTTTTCAACTCCTCAAGATTGATCCCCTTGATTTGGGAACTTGAGGGACTTGTTGCTGTGCATAACTAAATTGCCTAATTATGGGTACTTAGCCACTAAATGGATTGACACCACCAGAACCAAACACAAGACAGCGGCAAGAGCTCCAACCTTGCTGACGGACTTATCCCCAAAAGCCCTGTAACGAGTCTGTGAGGGCATAAAAAGTAAACGGCCCCAAGAAAGAGCAAGTTCCACATCGAAAATAAGAGCAACACAACTCCCTCAACCACCTTTAAAAGCAACTCATTTATGACTAAGTAAAGTAATCTGATTCACTCAATTCACTAACGTTGTTATACTTGATACGTATTCTGACTTATGCATCAAAGTGTTGATGGCGCACAAACCCCATCAAGACCTCTAACGCTCATTTTTGTATTGCCTGTAATAGAGGGCTAGAAGAGAAGTGATCAGACAGAGAACTATCATATTAATAACCTAACAAAAACTAGTAGAAACAATATATTACATCCATGATGGTAATATATTGCTTTCCTTGGACCCAAAACATATGTTACATGATAGTTTAACCCCAATGCTATTTTTTTTCAACTATACTAGTAAGTAGGGAAGTTTGGATCCACATCATGAGCCAGTCTTCCAATGATGTGTTTGACTCAGGTACATAAGGAGTGTCAATCATCATTGTATTGATCAAGCTAGTTATTTTTCAAATTTTTGCATTTCATCACTTTCTAAAAATTAAAACAACAGACATAAGTGAGAGTCATTCTCAAATACCAAATTTACCTACTTTTTTGTTGACCAAACTTGCATGAAAAGTTATTGTGAAATTTCAATAATGGAATGTTCTTCCTTATGCATATGACAGTGCCTTGTAGGGATACATCTATGTACTACTGCTCTTATCTTTGTCCAAACTTAAAATGCTTGAGATGATGACACTTACATTCCTATGCTATTATGCTACACTTAAACAAAGGTTCTAAAAAAATAAAAATAAAATAAAACTCTACATTTCCATTTCCTTTGACAAATAATTAACAGATGTCCATCTACCGATCTTTACCGTACTCAACTGCCTACTTTTGTGGTCGAAACGACAGGGATAAATCATAAATGGCAGCGGTAATTATTTGTGTGAGAGTACTCTAGTCAAAATGTAGAGAGTTATAGACCTCTTTGACAGTTTGACCACAACTGTACGCGTGTTAACTGCGGACTGGCAGACCTTCCAATAAACAAATCGGAGCCTCCATCCCCTCCGCTCCTGGAAAAAGCGCTGTAGCCGGCTTCTGCTTCTGTAAGAAGCACTTGTATTTTTCTCAGAATCCAGGTTTTCGACAAACTCGACGACTCATTAGTCCGTGGGAATTCAGTTCCGTCATTCTTAGGCTCAGTCCCGCCGGGAAAAGGACCCGAATTCTCATTTCCGTGTGAAAGTCCGACCCGAATTAAGTTACAGTATTCGAATCTGAGCTTGTTAATTTTGAAGAGAGAGGGATCTCGGATTCGATCATGTAGTTGTTGTTTTGGAGATCAATGGCGTCCATCCGGAGAACTCTGTCGCCGAAGTTTCGAGACCGGCCGTACCTCATCGGCGGCGGCGGCGGCTCTCCGTTCTCAGCTCAATCGCCGTCTTCGCAGAAGTCGTTCTCCGCTTCCTCCGCCAAGTACTCGTCTCCTTTTGTCTCGGCGTTCTTCACAATCGCAATCGCCGTCCGGCGATTCGTCGCCGGCGTTCTGATTCAGCGAGCGCCTCCGCGTAAAGGCGGCCACGTGTGGCGGAGAGCGGTCTACAGATGCTTGCTCTTCTTCTTCCTAGGGTTCCTTCTCGGCCTGGTTCCCTTCGGCCACGTCGACGACGACGATGCCGAGATTCGCGGCGGCCAGGTGTTCAATTTCGACATCAAGCCGCCGCACGTCAATGTCCAATTCGACTCCGACGGCGGAGATCAAATCCCCAAGCGCAGCACAGACAATCTCGTCGTGGTGAAGAAAGCTGACGTGGCGGGGGTGCCGGTTTTGGAAAGCGACAACGACGACGATGACGTGGCGGTGGCGGTGGTGAGGAAGCAGGTGATTGTGGTGACGCCGACGTACAACCGAGGACTGCAAGCGTATTTCTTAAACAGGATGGCGCAGCTGCTGAGGCTGGTGCCTCCGCCGCTGCTTTGGATTGTGGTGGAGACAAACGCCGCGTCGGCGGAGACTGCGGAGATTCTGAGGAAGAGTGGAGTCATGTATAGGCATTTGGTGTGTGGGAACAACTCCTCCAGCGCTAAGGACCGAGGGGTTTATCAGAGGAACACGGCGTTGGAGCACATTGAGCGCCATAAGCTTGATGGCATTGTCTACTTTGGCGACGACGACAACATCTACTCGCTGGAGTTGTTTGATAGCTTGAGAGAGATTAGGTATGCTGCTCTAAAACAAAGAATGCTCATTTCATTCATTCTTCATTGCCGTTGCTTCATCTATTTGTTATAGAATGATTGGTTTCTTGTGTGTGTTCTGTGCTAACTTCTCCACTACTGAAACTATAACCATTTCCGCTATTCCAATATGCCTCACTATTCATACATAAGAATGCATGGCTGTGTTATTCTAGAAGATATGCATTACTTGATTGATCTGCATATACATATAGGTTAAGATTTTCTTGATTGCGACAATGCAGTGGATATTAAGTTCAGTGCTTTGATCCATGTGATCTTGGTAAATTGTGTAACTTTTTCCCAATTCCCCATCATTTGCTCAATCTGTGAACTATAGTTTGATCTCATTAACCGACTCAAATCGTTTAGCTAGATAGGTGTCACCATTTCAAATTAATCAAGTATCAAGCAAACTCTTCTTGATGTCTCCTTGGAATAGGAAGAGTCATCTATTTAGATCAATCTTTTCTAAAGAGGGTGAATACAACCAAAATGGTGTGTCTGTTTGAGAAATTTCAGATGTCCTGTTTTGATAGTCACCCTTACGCTCATTCTCCATTTACAAGTTAGTGTTTCTCAACTTTCTGCCACTGACTCACTGTCAAATCTTATGATTATTAATTTTATGCTGCTATATTTACCTTCTCCCTCTTGTGCTGACTTACTTTTCTTATAGCCGGTTTGGAACTTGGCCTGTTGCAATGTTAGCACCAAGCAAAAACAAGGCAATATTGGAAGGTGCAGTATGCAATGGGAGCCAAGTAATTGGATGGCATACGAATGATAAAAGCAAGAGACTTCGTAGGTTTCATGTTGATATGTCTGGATTCGCTTTCAATAGCACAATACTGTGGGATCCTAAGAGATGGCACCGGCCAACATCCGTTCCAATTCGGCAACTAGATTCAGTGAAGGAAGGTTTCCAAGTATGTGATATGTCATTACACTTTTTAAGAGTGTCTCTATAACATCAGCTTATAGTTCTGATTTGACTTTATGTGACTGACACGTATTCCTTATTATCTTCTTTTTTTTGTCAGGAGACTACTTTCATAGAACAAGTAGTTGAAGATGAAAGTCAAATGGAAGGTACACCAGCTGGTTGTTCAAAAGTTATGAACTGGCATGTTCATTTGCAAGCTCTCAGTCCTAATTATCCCAAAGGCTGGCAACTTCAGAAGAATCTTGATGTTGTTTTCCCCATCGAGTGATATAACTCAGCAGCAATGCAATTTTGACTCCTATTAGCTGAAGAAGGTATGAACTTGTTCTTTAAGCACTTCAATATGTATTGTCTTTTACACTATTGAGTTGAATTCTAATTTATAGACAAGAAAAAGAAAAAGAAAAGACACTGCAGATTTCCTTGCCTGATCTTCCTTGTATGTTTTCTTCAGAGTGTATTTCTCATGTGGGCAGAGTTTGTATTAGAAGTTCTTATTTGTGGAACGTCAAACTATTTAAAAGATGATCTAACCGTTTGGAGATGTTCTTTCTGTTCTTTACTTGACAGTTCTTAAGTGTGGTTTGTTCTCTACTCTTGAATGGACCATGGCGGAATTTGGGGGATTCAGGGATTAACCAGCCCCAGAAAGATCGGCCGGCATTGACAAACATACAGAAAGAAATGTGTGGTTTTTTTGCGTTTGTAGAAATATTCCTGCATAATATATATTCTTTCACAGAAGCAAAATTTTGTTATTGTCGTAGAGTTCTCGTTCTTGATGTCTGCTTTTTAAGGCTTTATTTTGAAGACTTTTTATTCCTAAGAACAATTACTACACCACACTCCACAACATGGTTGGCTACGACCGTCATGAATCCTAAACACTCGAGTGAATATGCCTCATATAAGTTGTACGAACAGAAGCATTGGAGTGTTCGGTTCTACATAAAAGATAGTTTGACAATTACAGAATTATTCGAAGCTTTTCTGTTTTCGTGTGAATCCATATACAGGAGCATGCGATTGTTATATGAAGTTGATAACTAAGAAACGTACATCAAACAATAAAGTCATAGTTACAACTATTTTTACAACTATTTTTAGCTAAAAAAAATTAAATATAACTAACATAATTTAACTTCAATTTTAACAAAACTATAATTAAGTCGTGAATATAACTTAACTTTAACTACACAATTGATTCAAGTGACTAAAAGCTGTAATTTTTAAAAATTATAACTTTTAACTATTTTGTTAAAAATACCCTCAGGCGATCCACCACTGGAGTGAAAATTAGAAGTTGATAGTTGGGTTCTTAAAAATTTAGACCTTGAAAGGTATATTTCAACTTTAGTGGAGAAGACCATTTTTTCCATTCCTTGGTGAACTTCGGCTTCTAGACGTAATGTGTTATTTTTTTTCGATTACGCAAGGTGCTTGTCGCACAAGGAAAGCGGGTGATATACTGATATTGCATACTTACCATCCCCTCGGTGGCAAAGCATCTTTAATGCGAATTTGAACAAAACAAATAAAATATTACACTAAAAATGGACCAGTACAACTATAATTTACAGGCTAACTACCCTAAAATAAAACTGAAATGGGAGAGCCAAAATTTACGGCGATTATAGTACAAATATCAATCAAAATAAATATGTTACAATTAACAGAGCAGCTGTGAGGAGGCGTTGCCTGACGCTGGTACATCTCTTCTATCTTTGATGGCTTCCCTGAAGATTTTTCCCAAGGTGCCCTGGTCAGGCAGTAAAACAAAAAACAAAAAAACCAGTGCTCAGCCATCATTTTAATGTGGTTAGTTTGTGTCTTCCTTCCCCAAATGGCTCTCAAAGAGACCTGTTGTCTCAAAATTTCTTCTGTACATTGCTGATAAGTTTGCGCCTTCCAACACTATAGTTTTCATGTTGGAGTTGCTCAATGAACTGATGATGTTGCATCTGAAGGCTGAAATGGTGGCAGCGGCTAATGTGATTGGTGCAGATGTGTTTCATTTGTAAGACCAAGAACTGCAAGTGTTGGTCTGCCAAAACCCACAATATGTCAGCTGGAAGCATTTGCAAGTCCAAACACCCAGGGGAGAATATATACTTCATGTGCTCTTTTTCGAATACATATCACAGATTTAGAGATACTTGGCTATTTCCTACATCTAACTAAGGACAAATCCCCACACTGTAGAAAGCTTCTATAGCTTATCCTTAACAGAGAATCAGTTCATAGTTTATGTTGAGTTTAAGAGAATTACTGCTACTTAAACCAATTATCAAACAGAAAGGAACTGTCATCGTGGTGACAACACTATGCACGTCAAACAATAAATAGCTCAGAACATAAAAGCAGATAAGGTAATTTCTGTGGATTAAAGTGGGTGATCCAAACAGATGCAAAATATTATACCTAGAGAGCGAAGCTTTTATACTAGACTGGCAAGCATATGTAGCAAGTGGGCCTTTGACATTCGCATATTTGTTCAAAGCACTTTTGAGTTGCAGGGCTGGTAACTGCAAGGGAAAAATAGATTGAGAAAGATGTAACCAATATCACCAATAAGAGGCCAGGGAAGTTCCACACAAAAGCAAATGATGTAATACCTGTAATAATACAGGGAAAGAATGTGGCTGAGTTTGAGAAGCACATTTCAAGAACCCAACCCAAAGTTTTGGCATTCTCCAAACCTGAAATAAGATAATAAATATCAGTTGTCCACTTGCCCCCCACTAGCCATATCATGCTAATAAGCAGCAATACAGACTGGTCAAACTGGATGATCACACATGACATAAATAACACACAGAAAAGCCTATTGTAAAAGTGTCCATACCTGTCTCCTTACAAGTTTAGAAAGTATTTCCATGACAAAATCAACCTGACATAGAACAAATAAACATGTGGCAATAAATCAAGACTTCTATGTGGAAACAAATAAAACTGAAAAATGAGACGGAACTGGAAGGAGCAACGAAGCTACCAATGATGGAAAAGCATCAATTGCCTGAATAACTGTTCTCATAAAGAGAAGAGGAATAGGATTTTGATCAACCTGAAATATTAATCTGTTACATGAATGAACTGATACACACAGGACCATAATTTATAAGATACACATACATACCATCTGATTCAAGGCCTTTGCTAAGACGTGCTGTGTGAAAACTGTCCGCTGCTCAAAACAAGCTGAGCAAACATCTGTTATCTGAAACCATGAAACAGAAACATGCATAAACTTTACGAACGATGCAGCACAACCATACTGCCACAATCACATTATAGCATACCACCAACAATGGTGGTGGAGAGTGCATAATGCAACTGATGTTTCAACTTTCACGTATCTATAGGAAACTAGTTAAGAGTAAAAGTTGGGATTCAACAGGTTTTCATAGAGGTACAAGCTATCTGTGCTAGGAATGGCACAGCATTTCTTACTGTGTCATAGGTAATAAACCCTTAGCCACCAATCCGGCACATAAATCTCTGCCAATTTAATAAATCCGCAGCTTTTTGAAGATTTATTCAAATTATAATTTCTATTTAAATGATGTTTTTGAACCAACACAGAACAGCTCAAAATATATGAACCTATTTTTGCACAAAGATACTTTTCCAATGTCTGAATGTGAGGAGCTTGCTCAAACACTGTTGTCATCATAATCTAATTTGGTTTTACCAAAAAGATCTGAGAACGGCTTTTTATGGAACATTATAACATCACATGCCTACAACTAATGTACTATCTAAATATTTAGTACTATCTTACATCATTTTGAATAAGAAATCAGTAAAGGTTTATTTAGAAAATAAATAAATAAACCAATGATATGGAAGACGTGCCTTCTTAAGTGTGAGGACATCTTTCTCAGGAACAATGCTGTGAATCGAGACCAACACTTCTGCAGGTGTCAAAGCTGGACCCGTATGAGCCGATCCCTGCAATTGATATGATGTGAAACTTTGACAAATAGGAAAGTATATGTCAACTACATCATCAACACAACACTGACAATAGGAATCATAATAAATGACAGACAGACAGACAGACAGACAGACAGACACACATATAAGAGACAGAGAAAAGAGGGATTAGCCCTATGTACCACATGTACCTGGAGTATGTGAGCAAGTGCTGTCTGGAACTTTTCCAGAGGAAGAGCAACAAGCCGAGGAAATATAGGTAAAACCTGGGGCCAAAAAATCATACATGATTACACAGCAACATGTAAAGAAACTAGCAGCTTCACAAACTCCAAGACTTTAAGTCTACTTGTACTCTTTCACATCTAAAGCACATATGTGAGTATGGTTTCTCAGAATCTTTAAAAAAATCAGACTTGATCACGCAGAAAACAAGGATTCTATGTCAAACTTCACAACTATAAATACACTTGTGCAGGTATGGTTTCTCAGACATTTGTAAGCTAAGGAGGAAGTCTAGCTTATTTCTATTGCATATAACCTTACTTCGTAATTACTGGCATAATATTGTTGCCTTAATAGATAGCTACACATCTAGATCCGCAGAGCAGACTCAAGTGCCTTGTAAGGGGCGAAGGGATGGCGGGCTTAATTTCATATAATCGAACCTGATAAATTGATGAAAGGATAGTGTTCGTGTGATGGATACCATGACACTACACAGCACACTGAAAGAAACATAATTATCTGTCAAGTCAAACATGAAGTGCTACATTGAGATCTGAAGAGCAAGACTTCAACTGCCTTATATCGAGCAAAGGTGATGGCATGCTTGGTTCCATATATTTGAACCCGATAATTTTAATGGATCAACAGCTAAGAATACCATGACACTACATGACACACTGAAAGAAGACATGAGCCCAGGTCTAATTGCCAAGAAGATTAGAAATACCTTCTATGTACGAAACTCATTCTGACTTCAAATATATGACAGCTTATCAAACCAAAAATATTTAACAAAATAACATACCATGCATCAAGTACTAGACGAGAAAGAGAAAGACAAACCTCAGTTTTAGTAAGTGAAGACAGCATTGGAATGAGAATTGTGACATCCTGTAACCAGAAATTGTCCAACTCAATTTTAAGCCGGGAAAAGTAGCAGAATATTTGACTACTTGAAAAAGAGAGATAAAGTTATTTGGAACCTTTAATTTAGTTTCATACAAATGTTTAACAGTGCCTATCAGATCAGACGACGGTGTTGTCTCTTGAGTCAATTGTTGGAGCACCTTGCACATTAGAAAACACATGGCCATGAGCAAATTATAAAATAGATAATGATATACACAAAATAAAAAGTGAATAACCTTCAAAGTTAAAAGTCACTTAAAACAAGAAACATGAAATAGACACCCACCAACATCAAAAGGTTTTCACTTCCTTGTGGAGGATCAGATATAATGTGTAGCAATTCAGAATTCGATGACCCTAGGGCCCTTATAAGAACAGGGATGTGGCGATCAAAAGCCTGCATCATTTCAAAGGAATACATAGAAATTAGCCTTACATATGATAGGCAAACTTCAGAACCATTTCACAGGCAAAGCTTATTTCCCAAACTTCAGAACCGTTTCACAGGCATATCTTATTTCCCAGTGATGCGGTAAGATTCTAATTGCATATGAAGCACTGTCGCAGGATTTCATGAAACTATTTGCTTAAACAATTCTACCAACACTATGCCATAAAAATATGCAAAAACACTTATAAACTGAGGCATGTAATTTTCTTTTATGTTTAACCAACCAACTTCCAGGTATAACACATGATCTGACATAATCCAAACACTGATGTATTTATACATATATGTATGTATACGTAAGTGTATATAAACATGTGCATTCGCACTTTACACAGGTATATATGACACAGACTACTAATTCAAACCTAAAAAATAGCCAAACTAGAACAAGCTCACAGTCCAAAAAACAAAACCATCATATACTCTCTCATGCTATTCAATAAGAGAAATTTAACAAAATCAACAAAGTGTCACCTGCTTTACAGCTTTCGGGGCGCGCCCATATATGTTAAATACAAGTTGAATAAGAATAGGCTTCTGCAACAAAATAGCAGCCAATGTTGATGTTGCCAAATAAAAGCCTTGTAAAAGATAAATATCACAAGAATTTAGTATAGTCGCTGATCTTGAAGAAATCATAGACAAACCTTAGTACATAAAGCAAAGAACAAAGAAATGAGTCGCTGAATTTCAGGAATTGACATTGTCGAATCTGATTGGTCCTTCGTTGTGGAATCATTTTCAGAAGTTCCAGACTCCAAATTTTGAAAATGACCAGCTGATGTTTCCTGGCCTCCACACTGTAAGAATGGAGGAGAATGAAATGTAAATCATTGGATGAAGAGGCCATTCCAAATGCAAATGACAACTTTAGAGAGTTTGATGCTACAAAAGATTTTAGATGCTAATCTTAAGGGACTTGAATAGTTAACTTCAAAAGATAGATCCTAGACATTTAGTTTTGGAGTTCCTGTGAGCTACTGAGCTTTTAGAGGCAGCCCTAACCACGTGACATTTCAAACTACCACCAAGAGATTGACATAAACCATTATTGACTAATAGAACATTCTCATGCTTTCAAAAGTGGACAAGAAAGGACGTGATGGCAACAATCAAAATAAACATACATTCCCATCAGTTCTGCCCCCTGTGGACTCGGATTGTGAATGCTCTATACCCGGCAGAGCCTGTCCAACAGCAGACAGCAACATATCTGTCGCAAACTTTTCAATAATCTCTGAAAGGTAACTCAACTGATAGAGTTTGTTTGCCACCTATACAACCAGCAAATTAGATATGCTATCATGATATATATATATATATATATATCTTTTGGTCTATTCCAATTCATTAATAAAATTTGAAGAATGAATTATATTTCTTGCTTATGAGGATGAAAGTTAAGTGAAAGGAACATATCAGTCCTTCGAACAAATTTAATGATGTGAATCTTGAGTAATATCGCTTACCAATCGTATAGCTTTAGTTCGGATGTCATCTTGTGAATGAACAGCACACTGCAATCAAGAAGAAATAATTACATCACACGTGCATAGAAATATTGAATACAGAAAAAGAATACTGGTCATATACACAAGTCCAGCTGTACTTGACTAATAAAGGAATCATTGTCAATTTCCCATTTCCCAGTCTCTAGTATTACAAGCTTATTGATCAGTAACATCAGAATAGCAGAGATCATACACTAGAGACTTATTTGAAGTATCATCAACTTTATCTGTACAAATTACCGGCTATGCTCGAATTTTGAAATATTCTCAATGATTTGAAGCAGAGCAGGCTAGTAAATGGGACTGGCACCTACTATTTGAGAATAAATCACTTTTCAAATCTTTACACTTGCACCTTAATGTTCTCTTGGATACTGAAACCCTTTTCAAAAGTTTCCTATAACCAGCTAACACTCTCAGCGCCTTCTATTATTTTTTTTTCGTTTATATGACATTCACATGCATATGCAGAGAACCGTTTTCATGTGACAGTGTGGAAACATCCAGAAGATGTTTCATAACAGCAAAACCAATAATATAAGTATTGTAATCGGAAGAAAAATAATATTAATACAATAACTGATGTATCTCAAGTTGTAAGAATTCGGTTGTTGAGTTAAAAGTGAGAAGGATATCCAACTAACAAAACTAAGTACAGGCAAAATCCATTCAGAAAACTTGTTTCTTACAGGTCCGGTCCAAGTTACCTTCAAAGTGATATCTAAGCAGCTTTGACGATAATGTGGCCGCCCTAAGATTAAACTCCAGACAGCACCAAGGCCTTGGGTGACACGCTCAATGTCCCTAACAGCTTTTCCTTGTGGATCAGTAACATCAGAATAGCAGAGATCAAACAGTAGTTTCAACGTGGAATTCGGAAGAACTGGAACTTCCCCTAGAAGTCTGCTAAACGACTTATCTGATGATGGAAAGGACTCCAGCAAACACTTAGCCTGCAGTAAATGATCCAATATGTCCAGTTCTCAGAGATAGCCGATAAAAATATTTAATTCAGAAAAGGTCGAAAATGCCTACCACTGCTAACACGAACTTTTCATACAGATCAGCAAATGTGGACTTTTCAACTGAATCAGACACGGAAAGAGCCTCCAGATGGTACAAGATATGCAATACAAGCTCATGCCCCTGATATCAATACTCAATAATCAGAATTCATTACATCACATAGCCAAGAGTCATTTGTTTCAACATTGGTGAAGTTAGAGGAGATAACACCAATCTTTTGACACGAAGATCATGCACCTGATATCAATACTTAAAAATCAGTTTTCATTACATCACATAGCTAAGAGTCATTATTTTCAACATTGGTGAAGTTAGTAGGAGATAACACCAATCTTATGACTGAAGACAAGGTCTCTGAGAACTTGTGGCAAGAACTCTCAAGCTTTAACTTCTATAATGTACACTACAAGATACACCTCATACACATCTTTTCCTGATACGGCGTACAGGCAAACATATATCACAAATATATAAAATAAAATAATCAAATTAATACATTCTGCACATATACATATATTCATTTCTGGAGAACAAATGGAGTTTTGCACATATACATATATCTATAAAAAAAAATCTTAACACGCAACATTGTACAAGAGATGCATAACTGGGAGAAATAAACTCCACCATATAAACAGAGACCTTTCCATTACTACAAAATATATATAATTAATAATTAGTATCCCTTAGCAAAAAGACCATAAACAGAATATTTTAGACAAGAAGCAGCGATATTATTCCACAAACAACTCAGAGTAATTCATAACAACATATATATACAGCAGGTGCCCAAAACATATTCATAACTGTAGACTTTCAATCTCAAATATTATATCAGTGTAGAGAACAATAACAGCTATTAACCATATATTACCCAAATTACAAAGCTACTGGAATACTAAACAAAACAAAATCAAAAAACAAATTAACCAACTCGAGAAATACATACCTTTTTCTGTTGGTAATCAACAACTATATGCTTATGCAGCATCCCAATAATTTCATCATCCGCATCAATCTGTCAAATGAAGACAATTAGAGATGTACCAGACAGGAAAGGAAGAGTGATTGTTCAAAGAAAATTCTTTTGAAGTGCCTTTTATTTAAGTTATTGATTCTGATTATATAAGATGAAGAAGCTAAGGTATGTTGAAGACACATATCATCTCTGATTTAACAAGGCTTAGCCAGATTGAGAGAATGAAAGTAAAGATACCTATATTTTAACATTCTATAGCCATCTCAATGGTCCCTTAATGAATAAGCCATAACACAAAGGTATGCAACACATCACAAATAGCAGCCATAACTCCAAAAAAATCTAGACATTTTCTATGTCATGTCCAAAATAAGCAATGTGTACCAGTTGAATGCTTTTATCAGCAAAGTGCATAGCTGAAGGTCTATAGTTTGATTGGGCTAAACAAAGCTATCAGTTTGCTGGTGTTCAATCAATCCTAACATTTATCCTTACCTGAGCAACCAATCGAGCAAGCAATGCCAAACGTATCTGACTATAATCTGTTCCGTGCAAATACTTGTATGATTGAATGATTCTATCAATGGCCAAATTTCCTAGTCTTTGTTCCTGCTCTTGCGTCAGCTCAATGTATATTGGAACCCCTGGAAGATCCTGACATATCTCTTCAGATGCAAATGTGTTTGAAAGAGCAGGAGAATCCTGATCAGATGAGGGATAATCCTCATCACTTGCTTCAACATCCGACAATGGCATTTCATTAAGGTCATCCTCGGCAATTTGCACCTGAGAATCTGTCAGATCTGAAGGTACGCTGACCTTCATAGTAGGGTCATCTTCCACAGGTCCATCCAGTTGCTCATCTTTGGTAGTTAGTTTGCCAGTTCCAGAAACCAATTGACAATCCGAAATCCTCTCACCACTTTCTATTTTGGGCTTCAAATCTACTGAAGCAGTTTCAACAGCCGTCACAACAGGAAGTGAATTGAGCCTCCTTAAGGAAACTGAACCATCAATGTCAGATTGCATAGCGCTAGTACCCTCCACTGCGAATGTGGATGCCATTTCAGCAGAAACTGCCAGAGACCGAGGATCCAGGCGACGGGGATCCTGAAAAGCTAGCAGGACTAAGTTCACACCCATTTCAATTGTTAACTACCGTAAGTAATAGAAATTACAGATGAAAACAGATATAACTTGAAGTTCATGTTGTTTACCCTTCGTGGATCTCGCTTGCAATCACCCGGAATATTATTCATGTTGGAATTATCAACGGCTGATAAACTGCTTAGAGTTGCTGAGGAAATAGACATTTGAGCAGACATTGGAGACTGCACGGATGATGTTCGGGACCCAGCGACAACTTGAGCCGAGCTGCTAAAAGACCCTATCTGCCGAGCAACTGGCAAGTTCCCTAGCCTTGACAATGGTGGTGGCATATTCGGCAAGTGCCTCATATTAGTTATTACAATATCAGCCAGCAGATCAGGATGGATTGTTGAAACAAGAATTTCAAGTGATTCGGCGCCTCTTTCCCCTTCAGCAAGCAATGCACCAATCATAGCAATCATTTGCTCCTCAGGAGTCAACTCACCCTCCAGAATAGGAAGGTCAGAGGATACTCCATTAGCCGAAGTGGTATCCCACAAATGATTCTTTTGAGCTGGCAACATCACATAGGTATCATTACCATAACGGGTTCGCTTGGGAGGCATCTCATGACCATTAGCTGAGTCTTCGAAGTCAAGAGGTGAAGGTCTTTTCCTTACCAGATCCCCTGAACCGGGCAGTTTGTTAGACTGTTGATCATCCTGATGCCACAATTCAAATTATTGTGAGGGAACGACCCAAACATATACAATGGTTGAGTTCTATAAGTGAACGACAAAAATAAATGTTGTACGAAATGCTGGATATACCTTCTGCATCCGAGCATCACGTGAAGCCCGCTCATTGTTTTTAAGCATTTTGTCAACTTGGCGGATTACTTGATCACCAGCATCCCCAGCATTCATTGAGCGTAGAGCCCTAAGCAACCTTTCTCTTGACTGAAAATGTAAAATGGCAACTTATCAGGCACAGCTAGATGAAGATGTGGAAAGTTTTGGGACCTAAATCTGTTTTTCAATGCTCTAAACGCCTCAGATTTTTAACTTCTCAAAAGAGGTTCTCTGCTGTTGCTTTCTGTTAGCCTCTTTGTCTGAGTTTACTCTGGAGGCTGTTGTGCATTACAGGGAGAATGTCTATGAAAAGAATGTCTACGAGGCATAATTGAACAATATCGATGAATATGTCCACAAGTCAGATTACAATTATTCGCCAGACTTGAATATAACTTATCCAGCATAACTAGTATAAATTCAATGGAGAAAGATTGTATGATAACTGATAACCAATCACGGGCCACATGGAAAAACAAAAACAAAAATAAAAATAAAACAAACGAACCTCTACAATCACTGGGCTAGTACACCTAAGGAATCCCAAAAAGGCAGTTCTTATGGAATAATGGATACTGGCCACATGGCGTCCTTTCACTACTTCAAAGTTTGGATCAAAATCAAATAGTGCAGACACAATGATGCCATAGTGAATTGCCCTCTTTCTCGCTATGGCTGCAAGACTGTCATATCAAACAAACGAACAATTAGTTTAAGAAACAAGTAATGAACATTAAATCCTACATGCATAAAATAAAAGGAATTTTAGGTTATTGTTGTCTCTACAGACGCCAAATACCTCCTAATATTAACATGAAACATAAATTCAAAAAGTAGAATTCACATCATTGACGAGATGGCTGTGCCGTACACATAGAATCAAGAATGAAAAGGCAACATATCGAGGAAGGGGGAGGAGGAGGGCAGAGAATCTTCCATTCCAAAGAAAAAATTACAACTTTATTAACAAAATAGAGATAACCAAAACCGCTACATTATACACTCCCCCTCGGACTAAAGTATAGGGTACAAATATCCAACTCGTTCGCTGACAACCTACACATATAAATACTCTGTTGAAAAATCAATCACCAGCATGTTTCATCTCCTCATACAAATTTATCTTAATTCCTGTAGTGAATACATTAACTCATGAAATGAGAATCTGGCATACTTACAGCAAAGGATGACACAATAAATATCTCAACCCTAAGAGGCAAAATGCACAAATCATGACTGACAGTACCTATTGAAATGATCTCAAAGGAAACAGATCCTAATTACCTTAGCACAATAACTATGGAAGAGTTAAAGCCCTAATGCATTCTGGCATTATTTTATTTATCACTTAACACTTTAATGATTGACTTGAACCATTCTATCCAAGAGACTAATTACATAAATTATAATTCTGCTATGATTATATCATAAAACTGCACTTTCTTCAAGAAATCATTCGTTAAAACGTAACAAAAGGGAGAAACACCTAAAGCCAGTCTAACCTACAAACTTTTCAGTTTAGATCTCAAAAAATGATACTTTTTTAATTATCTAGCTTCAGAAATTCAAACTATTTTCTGGATCTCATCCAAAAGTCCAAAACATCAGCAGTCCAGTCTTCCAAGATTTTTATAACAAGACAATTATATAATCTTTTCTATTAAAGCAATTAGTTTCAAGGTTTCACGACATATATATTAAACACTTGTAGTGATTATGTCATTATGAATTCTCATCATGCACATATAATCCTAAACTATTCGAGGCTTCTCTTGATATGTTTTGTTTTTCCAACACTGACATTATTATGTATAAAACTCGTTCAACCTATATCAATTATTAGGCAGTACACAGCTTTCACCAATAAAAATGAAATATAAGAAAGGATGTAACAAAAGCAGGCAGAAATTCACCAAAAGTAAATCACAAGGAAAAACCATCAAAACAATAAAAGTTCCACTCAAAGATCAAAAATACGGCAGCTTGCAAAAATAGATTAATCCCAAATCTCTCCAAGATACAGAAGCCAAGAGGAAACAAAGATAAAACCGAATGTTTAATCATCAAAGACATTCTATTCCTGCCCAACCACCCAGCTTAATTTATGAATCTTCACAACAAATTAGAGTATGAACTGTAAAATATTGACTACAAACTTTTAGTCACTACCATCTGCCAAACAACCAATTAAATAACACTCATAAAACATATCCGAGGGAAAAGTCAGCCCAACGGACCATAAGGTAATAGCTACAAATGAGCCAAGGTATGATAGAGCTTTAATCTTTCCACAAGACAAGAATAAAAAATAAAACATATCAAAGAAAAAGTAAACTGTCTGGTCTACCCACATATAGAACAATTCATCATAAACTGATGATATCATCACCAAGCAGCAAGATTTTTATTGTTTTCTAATTTAAACAGACACACATTTGGTCCATCTCTGGTGTCATGTCCATTTAAGCATTCAGGAATAAAGTCACTGTAACAAGCATTGCACAATATATAAAGACACATATACGTTACATTAACTTTTTCCTGTAATGTGTCAACTTGTATCAAGATGAAGGCAAAACAGTACTCCAGTTAATTTATATATGTCAACCACCAGACGCAATTCCTACACATTTACACAACTTTCAGAGCGAAAATATATATATAAATACACAAATGGATGGAATTGCAGCAAATAGAATCTTTCTAGCATGCGTGATTGCACAAACCAAATTTTCTAAACGCAAATCATAATAATAACTACCTACATCAGACACATTCCTTTCTTAAGATACAAAGATTCACAAGTATATGCACGGTCTGCTGGTTTTCTGTCTTATTTACAAGATAACAAGTTTGTGGTAATCAATCTCATGACCCTTGAGCATTCTCAAGACTTCAGTTGCATCTGATATCCATGTAATCAACAATATCAAGCAGCTGTATATCAAAAATGCCAACATATTATTATCTCACTTCCAACACAAAAAACATTACCCAACATTATATCAAATAAAATTTGGTGAATTCCAAATGCTTCAAAGTGCAGATCCTGTCATCAGATATGCATTTTTTTGTTCAGTTATGGTACACGATCCTCTATGAACACAGAAACAGAAAACGCCTCTTCCATGTGATTCATGTCTAAAAAATGCTATGATCTAAGTATCTTCTATGAAGACGAATGAAGAAACTGGGAATTTTTAAGCTAGAGGTTGGATGAAATTCACAACATACAGAGATGATGATTGCAATATAATGGGGACAACATTATTGGTCTATATAAAATTCATTTTCTAAATGACATGAAATACCAACAGTTAACAGTTAGCGTCTGCGCTCCCTTTTGAGACACTATCACAAACTGACATTGGCCAAAGTGCAAGACAACTCAATCAATTACTCTGAAATTCTGATTCCAGATAATCTTCATAACCATGATTTTGGATAGCAATCATTAGATTACTAATTCTTGCTATTATGTCCTCTGACTTAGCATATTAACTGGTTGAAGTACAGGTGGCAAAACTATGCTAATGTTCAGAGGTTCAGCACCAATTTGTATGAGCTTGTAATGCTAGTTTAAGAATCAAAACAGGTCTGTGTGAATTGCTACTGATCATGTAAGAAATTAAATCCTTATATGAAACTATGTAAAGAATACAGCAATAAAACCCGAGTCTGAAGAGAAAGACATCAAACAACAAAGAACATTCTATAGTAATCCACAGTTAAAAAGAAATTTTGATTATTGAAAGTGTTAAACGTGCATCAGCTGTTACCAAATAATCAATACATTTCCAAATAGTTCACACATTATTCGCTGTATGTTTAACACCATAGAAACTTAAAACACTGCTAAAGTAGATGGTCTCTCTAACAGTTTGCAAACATAAACTGCATTGCTTGACCACCATATTTCCCTCGGCATATGAGATGACCATTTTATCCATCAGTTATGCAAACTTATCCCTGGCCATTGGTGCTCCACAGTAACCAAACTATTTGCAAGTTCTAACATGTCTAGCCCCGTCACTGCCAATATCTGAACCACCAATGCAGCAGTATCCAATGCCCTTACCTCCTCTTAAGAGACCAATGCCATTACCTCCTCTTAAGAGAGCTGGTCAGCATGCTGCAATGATTTCACAAACAAGCAGTTGAACTTGTACTAAAGCTGACCCGAGCTTCAGTGATCCCTCCTTAAATTTCATGAGGAAGGACCAGTTTATCCGTTATATATTAAATACTTAAGACCCTTCATTAAACTGAAGATATTTAAGAGCACCAGTAATTGTGATGCGACAT
The DNA here is from genome assembly GCA_946800695.1 of Geum urbanum. Lineage (NCBI taxonomy): Eukaryota > Viridiplantae > Streptophyta > Magnoliopsida > Rosales > Rosaceae > Geum > Geum urbanum. The sequence goes on along the minus strand of OX327013.1, from coordinate 5,041,600 downwards.
GCACCACTTTTATTCACATCCATGATAAGAAGACGTAGTACAGAAATGGACTTCCTAATCACAAGAAAATGATGTAATCACATAAGAAGCAAAAAATAAAAATAAAGCAAAATGAACAAGATAGTAAGGACTCACCAATTTACAATGGAAATTGTCAAGGAGCCCTGAAGACTACCAGCTGACTGCAGCAAATTTAATAGAATTCCAAGACCCCTATTTGCTTCTGACATAAGTGTGTACGAGTCAAGAATAGGGTGTCCACCAACCAGCCATGATATATTAAATGGCCTTCTACATCCTGTAGCATCTCAACCGAGTTATCACCAAAGAAACAAAAAAATCTGAAATATATGATATTTCAAAGGAGATAGATACAAGAACTAGGTATAAAAGGCTACGCAACTGCTTGAAACCTAAATAAAACATCTTCCATATGCATTCTTCTAAAACAATACAGTTGACTTTGCAATGCACTGGAGAATGAAGAAAAGGGGATCCAAAGTCTGATTTCAATACCTTCTGTGTCAGGTTTATCAGAATCATTAGCATCTGATGTGAATAGCAATACAAATGTTTCCATAAACTTCAACGCCAATAATTTTGTCCCCGTAGAACCAGGCTACAATATCAAATTGAACAAACTTTCTGGTCAGACCAAATTTTGTACATCTTTAGCAACCAAATTCACTCATAAATCAAGTGTCACCTACCCTATATGGGCAAGAATTAAAGAGGGATGCAAGTGTAAATACATTTAGACTTTAATTCAGCTCCGTGAATTCCTACTGTATCTATAAAAACAAAGGCCAAGAAATAAAGTAGACGAATAAAATAACTATTTCTCACAAAATGATACTGGAAAGATAAACAGCCATGATTTAGCAAAACCAAACGGGATATAAACTAAACTCGTATGAAAGCTCTTTCTTATGTATACTCTCTTGCAAACTATATATATTGATGCATGCAATGAATATGGAGCTTTGTGGCATTGCCAACGAATACATTCCCAAGAGACCATTTTAATTAGACAGAGAAAATAGAAATAGCGAAAACTTAGATTGAATTAACAGCCAACACCATCTAGGTCTTATGCATGGCGATTCTGGTATGATTAACGAAATCCAAACAAGCTTTAGGAAGTTTGCTGCTAAATGAAAGAAATATGAAACAGGACCAGCAAAGTTGCCACATACCTGTACTGCAATGCTGAAGATGGCATCCTTAAACTTGACCATTGATGACCAAAGTTCTTCAAGCCATATCTCGATTTTACCTCTCCGATGAAACTATTTAAGAATCAGAAGAAAGCAAAACAATATGATTTCAAAAATTAATAGAGAACTTGGTCTTCAAAAGTAATAATAATATTAAAAGTTGTCACCAGATAAGAACTTTGACATATAACACGAGCTTAAATTAACCTGCAATGCCATCTCCTCCAAGACATTAACAAATATATTTGTCCCACTAACTATAGATTGCTTTGCAACATTAGAATCACTGTCTCTCAAAAAATTCAATAGGGCAGTCATCAGTACATTGGACTCCTCCATTGCTCTCACGCCAATCTCCTCGATTACCCTGTCAGCAACGACCACAACAACAAAAACCGAAATAAAAAATACTACAAACGCCTATTGAATTTACCAAGCCATTACACCATAAACCCTCACACAAATCAAATCAAATCAAATCATAGCCTAACACTGTGCAACATTGCTCGTCTTCTTTACTATGAACGCCATTAAATTCAGAAAATTGTTATTAAAAAAAAATTCGAAAGCCTTGTTTCGATGATCAAATTGCAAGTGTTCGAATTTAGGGTTTGGAGGGGATAGAGAACTCACTCTACGAGCGATAACCGAACAAGGCTTTCAGGAGAGAACTGAAGCTCGAGCAAGTACGGGAAGAGCGCGGCGGCGGAGGAGAGGTCGATGGACAAGAGCAATTCCTTGGCTTGTTTTAAAGAGGAGAGCTTGACGGCCAAATCGCCGTGGTTGTTGACAGTGGCGAGGAGAGAGAGAGCTTGGGTGTTAAAAGCTCCGCCGGCCATGGTGAAAATCGAATAGGGGGAATTGGGTTAGGGTTTTGAAAAGGTTTTTATTCTGGGGATGGGAGAGAGCATATCACATGATATGATGGAAAGGAAAGGCTGTGAACGCCAAATAGGGAGCAGGCTGTGCTCTCACACATTTTTAAGGTTACCCAACTTTGACAACAAAATAAATAAAAGAAAAACATTTTCTCAAAAAAAAAAACTCGAGAAACATTTTCTCAACTAGTGTCCAGAGACTTTTTATTTTTTTTAAGATGCCAGTAAAATTTCATTCAAATCTAATAATAATACAAATTTAACCGGGTAAAAGCGAAACTCCTGTTTGAGTCCAAAATGAAAATATCAATTCGTTTTCAATAATAGACTAAGTTTATTACGAACTGACTTTCGCGGCCCATATTTTTATATTTCAATGCAAAATAGAAAGTTAAAGCACATACTGATTAAGTCTCGAATCCATAATCTTTCCACAATTCGGTTTCCTTGCTCGATGAGGAGGTTATCAAACCATTATAAATAGATGAATTCAAAACGAATTAGTGACCTCAGACACATACACAAATTTGTTCTCAACAAACAAGCCTTCTCTCACGAGAAACAAATTACGACAACAAACTTAGATTTTTCACTGGACAGGGCATCAGGATTTGAAGGTTTTCTTTTGTCAGACAATGGCAATCGAAGGAGTTTTCACCAGATAGGGCGTGAAGGTTCCGGAGGTTAAAGAAGTCACCCTCTATCCAGTGTTCTCAATACTTGCCAAAGAAATTGGTCTGCTTTGTACCGGATAGGGTGTACAGAATATCAATTTTTGTGGTTCAACAGCAAGACGTAAAACCTAAGTCTTGAAACACTTAGGCAAGAAGAACTCATCGGGCGAGGTAGTGCTCTCCTCGCTCCAATCACTTGTAAGGAAGCAAGATCATCAGGCGCAACACACATCAACATTCTACCTTCGGCAGTGGCATGCCAAGCACGCATTAAAAGAGTCTGTTTGTGATTTTTCAGTCACAGCTACCTGCTGGAAAAAACGAGTCAAACAACCTCTAACGCATTACTAAAAATAAATTATGATTAGTTCAAAACCTGATAAGCAAACCAGAGTAGCACTGAACTTAAAAAAAATCGGGCACACCACTTCTTAGATATCTAGGCATCATCTCTACTTTGCAGCAACCTGCCGCAACTCCACATCCGTATTTACCAAAAAGAACATTGGCTTCTTGTTGTGTGACTCCCTCTTACTTGTACCATGAATAAGGCCTACCTTAGGCATGTTCTTCTTGTCTTTAAAGAGACGTTTTGGGCCCTTTTATCTAAGGAGGCACTAGTCAACCTTTCCACAGACAAAGAAGATCCATAAACCCCTGTCCACTACAACAAATGTGAGCAACATCTACAAATTAACAACTTGCCACAAACAAAGAATAGTGAAGCCTTTCAACGTTGTGTTTGGTTTAATTTTTGCTGAGTTTTTTTTATTTGAAATGTAGGTGTGTTTTACAGAAGAAAACTTAAGTCAAATAGGACATTTGCAGCGACAAGCTAGAAGATGATGAGGATTATTGTGGTTAAGGGACATTGAGTGAATGATTCTACTAAGTGAGATATTAAGTTTCATTAATTAATTTGATTTTATTTTTGAATTAAGTGCATTCACTTAAAAAGAAAAAGACATATGGAGGACAATTTTGTCATCAAGGCATAATTGTTCATCATCAACACATGAGATTGTGTGACGACCCGACCCTTTTCGAGAATCATCAAAATAAATAAAATAATAAAATAATCGAATAAATTAATGAAGTACTCGATACGAACAATTTCAATTAATTTAGTCGAAGAACAGATTCGATAACTTGTTACGACGAAACAGTTGTAACAATAAACAACAAACTAATTTTTCTGTCGCCCACACCGCCACTGGTGGTAACCCCGTACCACCGCTCACCCACTGGGACGACGAAGCCTAAATAACATTTTAGACCTTACGAATGTGTTCGTATCGCCGATATGAACCAAATGACATATAACTTGACATGTTTCGAAAATAAATTTTCCAGACAACTATCTGGGAAAGAAAGTTGACCGAAGTCAACCCTCACCCAAAATTTATCCCTTACCCGAAAAGGAAACATCCCATTTATATATGTTTCTAAATACGGTAATTAATTTTCGACAAACTTCCATCAAACATAACTTTTTTGTCGTAACTCTGTTTTCAACGATTCTCGAGTCTACAAATTCATATCGACAAATACTACGATTTCTACCTGAAGTCAACCAACTTTGAAAATTCAATAAAAAGTTAACCTTTGACCTCTAACTATTAACCGACGATAATTTTTTTTTACCGCTACATCAAATCAAACTCGAATTATTCGTAACTAATAAAAAATATATAAAAAGATCGGGATATTACAATCTACCTCCGTTAAAATAATTTTGCCCTTGAAATTACGAAAATAAAATCGCAAAATATTTCTGCAAAAAATTGGGTAGAGTCTCCTCTAAAATTAGGAAACTCAAAAACCTACAAATATTCACACACACTAAATTCACAAGGAAATTTTCAATCTATACCGCGAGCCACCAACGCTAGACCAAATTTCTCCACTAACACGTATAAATATCTCAAAAATATATACGAGATGCTCAAGTATAATCAAATTCAATAAATCTCATCAAAATAAATCTCAAATGTTGAGAAAATAAATCATATGGGATCATCCGTAAACAATAATAAATAGTATGATCAACTGAGTGACTCGTATGCACATTAGTATCTGAACTGAGCCTTCAGGGTAATGGCTATAAAAGCCACAAACTGAAATAATATTGTGCTTCCAATGACATATATAATAAAATACTAAGCAAGTCGAAGTGTCTAAAAAGATATAAGAGATACGTCAAGGGGACATCTGACCCTTCTCGAGTATCATGCTCAAGTGGAGGCAGTGACTAAGGTTCTCTGACCTCTAGCCACCTAAAATCGTCTGGTGATTCATGACATAAAGACGACGTGAAAGTCAGGGGATAAGTGTTGTTACTTCCCTGGAGCCACTCAGGGATCAGCAGAGTAACTAATGCATCGTTCGATGATTCCTGACACAAAGACAACGTGAATGCCAGGGGGTAAGTGCTACTACTTCCTTGGAGCCACTTGGGGATCAGCCAAGTAACCAGTGCATCGTCCGGTGATTCCTGACATAAAGACGATGTGAATGCCAGGGGGTAAGTACTGCTACTTCCCTGGAGCCACTCGGGGATCAGCCGGGTAACCAATGCATCGATGCAACAACTGTGACTATGCTATGTGTAAAAAAAATCATATGCGCCTCCATACAAATGCATAATCGTAAAATGCATAATAGTAAAATGCATAAAATAGACTCGCAAATTGACAGTGAAAATTAAAGTGTTCACTCACCTGAACTTGAATCTAGGTCGTCATAAGAAACATAATCATTTTGTAACGCCCTTTCAATAATTATTGATGTCAGTTATTCGATATTCAATAAGAATAAAATCATCAGTTAAATCTCAATACGAGCATTCAAACTATACTAATCAATTTAGAAAAATACAAATGCACAACATTAGCTTGGTCTGAGTGTTGAATCTTGCTCTGATACCATTTATGACGACCCGACCCTTGTCGAGAATCATCAAAATAATAAAATAATCAGATAAATCGATGAAGTACTCAATACGAACAATTTTGACTAATTCAGTCGAAGAACAGATTCGATAACTTGTTACGATGAAACAGTCGTAACGATAAACAACAAACTAATTTCTCCGTCGTCCGCACTGCCACTGGTGGTAACCCGTACCACTGCCCATCCACTGGGACGACGAAACCTAAATGAAATTTTAGACATCATGAATGTGTTTGTATCACTGATACGAACCTAATGACTTATAACTCGACATGTTTCAGAAATAAATTTTCAGGACAACTTATCCAGCCACGTGACACCACAGACGGTGGTGCGTGCCGCCCACGCGCCACCACCGACAACCACCTCTAATGGCAGAGATTAATACACCGTTGGATTGCTCTCCTCGAGCCCAACTAATTGTCCAACTAGACCTAAGGCCAATTCGACCAGAAACAAACCCAAAACTGCCTCGAAAGGAACTTGGCCGGATTCGAGTTCTGACTTTGATCTCTAGCGTCAAGCCGTTTCGGAGCTCGAGGGTAGACCCAAACAACTCACGACGAGGTGGGGAGGAAAACCCCTCCTACCCCGCCATTGAATAACACTGGCTTCGCCGTGTACGGCAGAGGCCGAAACAAAACCAATTCGGAGTCGTTCGATTTCGACTCCAATCAATGCAAAACCTGCAAATACAATCAAATCCAAGTTTTTACAACTCATAATGAGGTTCTCATGACCTTAAATTGATACTTGAGATCGTCCGGAGATTATGCCGGTGACGACGAGCCCGAATCCATAAAACCCTAGCCTTTTCTTCTCCTTCATGCTCCGTCGTCGGAATTAAGGCCAGAATAGGTAGAGGGGATGAAGCCGAGTTGAACCCGACCAGTCCCATAGTCATAGATGGTTGAACGGCGCTGCACCGCCGGTGACCGCCTCGACACCGCCACAGCTCTCTCTCTCTCTATCTTCGAGAAAGAAAGTTTACCGAAGTCAACCCTCACTCGAAAAGGAAACATCTCATTTATATAGTTTTCAAAATACGGTAAATCGGTAATTAATTTTCGACAAACTTCCATCGAACATAACTTCCTCGTCGTAACTCCATTTTTGACGATTCTCGCGCCTACGAATTCGTATTGACAAATACTACGCTTTCTATCCAAAGTCAATCAACTTTGACAACTCAATAAAAAGTCACTCTTTGACCTCTAACTATTTACTGACAATAATTTTTTTTTACCGCAGCATTAAATCAAACTCGAATTATTCGTAACTAATAAAAATTATATAAAAAGATCGGGATATCACAGATTGTTTCTGACTGCAATTGTGTCTAGAAGTCGACATTGACAAACACTGGGGGACGCCTCAGAGTCAATGATGATGTCAATAAACAAAGAAATCTCACCAAGTTAAACAAATGCTAGCGATATTATAGATGATTCATCCAAGTTAATTGATGATGCGTCACTTGTTCTATCGCTTAGGAATTGACGATGATGAAGTGGAACATTGCTATGTTGAGGATTTTCATCGGTTAATGTAGAGCAAATTGACCGATATGGAAAGTTGCAATTTAGGCTGAACTAGACTCTCTTACAAATGGAAAGTTTTCGGTATAGTAGTGTTATAACCACCAAATGGTAAGCTGGTTAGACACAAAATAAATCTTTGCTTGGAAGCACAATGAGAAGAACTTATGGCACAAGAATTTTCTCAATGACCTAGTATTGATCATGAGATGTATTCTCTTGTTATGGACATCATTACTTTTCGCTACCTTGTCAGTTTCGTAGTGTTTAAAAATAATGAGTATGCAGCTTATATATGTAGTTACAGTATATCTCTATGGGGATCTTAATTCAGAGATATACATGAGAGTGCCGGTTGACATGGTTTTACCCAATATAAGTAACTCTAAACCATGAAGTGCTCATGTATTTAGATTGAGACGTTCACTATATGGATTGAGACAATCCGGTAGGATGTGGTAAACATGTCTTAGTGACTACTTGGTTGAGAAGGGATACAAGAATGAAAAGTTATGCCCATGCGTGTTCAGTAGATGAACAAGTTGTCTGAGAGGATAAAACTTGGTAGGACTCGATTAAGTCTTGGTATTGAGATGAAATATCGAGTTGGTTGAATTATTATTCATCAGTCTGCTTATGTCTAAATTAGACAATAGACAAAGCACACCTTATTAATACACCAATGGTTGTTTGCAGACTGGAACCCAAAAGGATCCGTTTCATCGGGATGATGATGGTAAAGATCTCTTGAAGCTGAGATTCTATATCTTAATGCGGTTAGAGCTTGGTTAAATATAGTTTGGTGCACACATCCAGACATTACCCTTTCAGCATGCGTCAACGCAAAGTCATTGAATTAAAGTATAGTACACATTCTAGTATATGAAGGTAACCATAGACTTAGGCTTATTCTTCCCTTACAGAGAATACAGAGAGAAACTTAAAATTCCCGGAAAAAAGGATGGTTGAATCGCAGCATGCAAGTTCCAGGGCCTTTGACCCATCGAGTGAATCACTCGATCCATCGAAGGTTGCTATCTGGACAGACCAGAATCATGCCTTCGATCCATTGAAGGAATTGCTCGATCCATCGAACGTTGAACCTGCTGCAAGTAGTTTTACTTCTACCCCCTATTCCGAAACACTGGTTGATGTGTTGGCTGAATTTGCTGATGTTGAGTATCTCTCTGACCCACATAAAAGATGTTCTCAAACAGGTCATGTATTCACCATGGAGGAACATGACAATTTCTTGGAGAACAACAAAATAAATTCTTGTTGCTACTTCCTCGAATTATTCTAAGATTAAAAGCTTTGTATAAAGTGGTTGATGGGTGTGTCTAGTTTAGGACAATAATACACCACATTCGAGAGTCTAGTGGATTACCATATACTACGACAATACCAACTTGCATCTTTGAGGAAAATGCGGTTTGCATTAAACAAATGAAGTTATGTTGCATTAAGAGTGTCATACTTAATTTATTTCACCAAAGTACTCATACAATTAGCAATAACAGTGGTTATTGATTATCCATGTGAACTGAGTTGGTATGGCGGATAATGCTGCGGACTTGTTTACCAAGTCATTACCTAAATCTACATTTGTGAAACATATGAGACACATTGATATGCGCAGGTTATCTAAAATCCATGACTGAGTATACAATCATGGGGAGTTACATCTCTGTAGACATCAGGGGGATTCTACATCACATGTGGTCACTTATGTAGTTAATGCGTTGTACTCTTTTTTTCTTAGACCAAGTTTTTGTTTTACCCATGAGGTTTTTGTTTGCTTGACAAAGTTTTTAGTAGAGCAACATGTCATGCATCATTCTTTAGGCCATCGACACAAGTGGAAGTATTTATGGAGATATATTCTCCGTAACTTCCGGTGTGTGTCTTGTCCTAATTAAATACAGTTTAGTATAGATAGAGATACATAAAATCTTTGTTTTATAGGGATAGCTATTGTAACAGATTGTATCAGCCATATATAGAAGACATTTTATCAATAAAAGAGATACAGTTGATCGGTTATCATATTTTCTTCTTCAACTCCTATAACTTTTCTCTGTAACCCTATTTTTTTTGTATGAATTCCTGATAAAGATTTGTAATTCTTCACTTTATAAATAAAAAAATTATATCCATTACGTCAAAAAATTAAAATAAAATAAAACAATCAAAATGTTAATGAAAGAGCCTTTATACCGACATAGAATCTTCCTCTGTATTTATTCTCTGAAAACAGAGAGAGAGCGCGTTACATTTACAGAGATCAGAATCAAAGAAAGGAATTGGTGTTGAGAATGGAAGGTTGGGACCCGAACACGAAGTCAACACTGACCCAGATCCCGTTGCTGACGACGAAGGCCGGTCCTCGAGATGGCCCGGCGTGGAATCAGAGGCTCAAGGAAGAGTACAAGTCGCTGATCGCCTACACTCAGATGAACAAGTCCAACGACAACGATTGGTTCCGAATCTCCTCCGCCAATCCCGAAGGGACACGTTGGACCGGAAAGTGCTGGTACGTTCACAACCTCCTCAAGTACGAGTTCGACCTCCAGTTCGATATTCCGGTCACTTATCCCGCCACCGCGCCTGAGCTCGAGCTCCCTCAGCTCGATGGCAAAACCCAAAAGGTATAATTTTCTTTGGATTCTTATTTTTTAAATTTCGGAATTTTCTGAGTTTGTTATTTTAATTTCTTGTTGATTTTTTGGATTGGTGCAGATGTATAGAGGAGGGAAGATTTGCTTGACTGTGCATTTCAAGCCGCTTTGGGCTAAGAACTGGTAGTTTTTTCTGCTTTTTCTGTTTTAGTGTTTGTTGAATTTGTTGAGAAAAATATTGGATATTGGGGATAGTCTGAGAGAATGTGTGTGATTTCGCAACTTATGGCGTAGAAAATGTGGTTGCCGCATGCTGTTTTGGTTCTGAATTGACCTTGGAAGGCTTGCTCATTGTTGCTCGTTAGGGATAAAATTTGATTAGGGTCAGGGGACAGGGTAGGTGTGTCAGCAGAATTTCCTGAACCCTGAAAAAATACAAAGTGTGTTTTACCTTTGCTGCTAATTATGTATGAAATATGTATACCCTGTAAAAAAGTGTGTTTTACAATGTGAGTTATGGAGGCCAGTTGAAAAGGAAGGGAAAGCTGCTTGTTCAAGATTGATGAAGAGAAGAGATAAGCTTAAAGGCATAGACTGTAGACCAGGGGCCTCTGAGGTTTAGGGCTTTGGGACTTTGGTTTAGGGCTTATGCTTAGGCTTGAAAGAGCAGCCTTTGTTTAAGAGAAGCTGTAAGGAATGGTAGTGGGCTGTTTTTTTGAGATGTCTGAGCATTTGTGTTCCTTTGCCTGAAAGAAGTTTACATGCTGGAAAGAGATGAGTACGTTGTGAGGGGTATGCTGAGAGAGAGAGAGAGAGAGAGAGAGAGAGAGAGAGAGAGAGAGAGAGAGGGAGAGAGAGAGAGAGTGAGCGAAGAGTTATTATTCTAGGAATTGTCATGCAAAGATAGTTGGGGGCGACTTGCCACCTAGAAAAGGAAGTTCCTGGCTGTTTTTTGTAATAGCTGATAAATCTGAGCTTGGATATAATTGGTGGCATCCACATTTGGTGTTGAGGCATCTAATCAAGGTCCAAGGAGGGATATACCTAAATGTATGAGGATATACCATGTAGTGACCTAGGATGAAAACAGTTAGAAAGAGGTTATTTCCTGTTCTTACCTTATATAACTTGTCCTGTTGCAGTAATTTAGCCATTTTTAGATTTGGCAATCCCTCCGTTTAACTCATTGAGCTGGGACTTTAGGATTAATGAGGAAGTGAATGATGTAAAGGGGGAGTGTCATATGATCTATTTCATGGGAAGTGTTGGCTTATGCCTTTTATAGAAGTAATTCAAGGAAATATAAGTTATAATCTCATCATTTCATCAAAATGTTCGATATATTCTATTTAGTTTATAATTCTGGAATTTAGGAGACGTTTTTATTTTAATCCTTATTATAGTATCAGTTTGTTGAGAATTTGGGGGCTTTCCGTAGTCAGGTAAAATGATTAAGTGAAAGCCTGATCTGTTAAATACTTGATGGTTTTAGGTATAAAATTCTTTTTACTCGTTTTACTGCTCTAAATTTTCTGTTTTTTTTTTTCCACCCTATCATAGGTATTCAGCTTATAAACCTTCTGTTTTATGCTTTGGAGCTCAATGTGTTTTATACTTTGGAGCTCTAGGTGTGAGTATGAATTAAATCTTCTCTTTTTATGCAGTCCTAGATTTGGTATAGCGCATGCTCTCTGTTTGGGTCTTGCTCCATGGCTTGCAGCAGAGATCCCCATTCTCGTGGATTCTGGTATGATCAAGCACAAGGATGATGCGGCAACATCAGCTGAATCATAGTTGTAAAATGTATTTCTAATGTTGTAAGAATTGTTGGGCCATAAGTAGCCATTTAAGACATCTGAGTTAAAAGAATATAAATAAATTAATATTGAGAAAAAAATACAATTTTGAGACAATATGCCTACTCTTTGAATTATTTTCATGTTTTGTTTTGAATGCATACGTAAATCTAGGATAAGAGATTGATACTCCTACATGCATGTTTGTTTGATGCGATGTTCTGGCTCTTGTTTGCTCTCTCTAGATCATATATGTACTTTGATAATTTGATCAAGCCTGACTAACCTGTCATGCTCGAGTTGTGTCGGTTATTCTACCAACTGTTTTTGGCCTCCAAATGGATTAGATGAGTGGTGTTTGTTTCCGCTAAGGAGATCCTTAACATAAAATGTAAAGATTTTATTATTTTTAACATCACACAGTTGAACTCAGATATTGAGACCATCAATCTTTAGATTTTCCCGTTTTGATTATCATTTAGTTCCTCCAAAACCAAACCAATATGAGGAATGGAGCAATAACTAAAACTATATAGTTATAAAAGATTGCACAAACAACAATGAGATACATAAATCAAAGATAATATATATGTACACATATATTATTTATTGGATACACCACTTCCCATTAGCACGATATGGAAGGAAAAAGGAAAATCAAGTAAAAGACAACCAGAGAAGCAGAATGCAGTATTGTCTCATTATACATACTGATGGAGTAATTGGTTGTCTATGGAACTGTTGTGTACATAAAACTGGACCTTCACCAATCACTCCATTCACATGTTTCTGTTCAAAATATTGGACCAGCTTTAAGAATTTCCTCGGTCAGCTTGTTGTCCTTCCCAATCTTGTGACCCATGAATACCTCAAAGTTGTTCTTGAACAGACCACCCAACTTGAGTAGTGTGTCTGTGTAAGCTTTCTTGTCTGACCACTGTGTCATGAAACAAGTCAAATATTACATGTCACATAAATAGAACGCCAATTTGCCAACTAAGTAGCAATTTAATCAAGAAAAAGAAAGCCTACTCACAGTGTTTATTGGATCCAGAATTTCTGAAGGTACACCCTCAATCTCAGAAGGGATCTCCAGTCCAAATACTTCAGTCTTGGTATATTTTGCATTCAGAAGGGCTCCGGTGTGAATAGCATCGATAATCTTCCTTGTGTAAGCTAATTTGATGCGTTTACCAGTTCCATACCTGCAGATTAACAACATTGGTAGATCAAAATGTATTCTACCAAATTCTGCATACACAATTTCCGTACCTTCCTGCTGACCAGCCTGTATTGACAAGCCATCCTGTAGCCCCGTGCTTTTGCATCTTTTCAGCCAACATTGCCGCATATTTTGTTGGATGCATCATTATAAATGCTGCACCAAAGCATGCTGAGAATGTAGCTTGTGGCTCCTTGATACCATCCTCAGTTCCGGCAACCTAATTTTTTCATTGGGATTTTGATCAGTAAAGAAATGCGTGCAACTAGTAGAAATGCGAGTTGAGTAAGTACCAGAGCAGTGTAGCCGCTGATAAAATGGTACATAGTTTGTGCCAAACTCAATTTGCTCACAGGTGGGAGAACACCAAATGCATCACAGGCCAGGAGGATGACATTTTTTGGTTGAGGACCAACACATGGTATCTTGGCATTTGGTATGTACTCTATAGGATATGCTGCCCTGGTATTCTCTGCAACGAATTTGTCGTGGTCATAACAAAAGTCAGTATTGATCTTCTGAAATATATATGTATAACTGGTTCCGAAAGTATTAAGAAGAGTAGTCAGCTTAAACAGTAAGCTCAGCATATATAAACTATCAAGCGACAGATGATCTGTACCCGTAACAGATTTCTCCGAATAATCCACTTCTCGAGTATGTTCATCAAACACAACATTCTCCAACACTGCAAAACACAAACGCATAAGAATTGTATATAGCAGTTCAGTTATGACAAAGATGTGCGCAGTAGCTAAATGGTCTATAATGTCATCTAATTACCAGTCCCAAATTTGATAGCATTCCAAATATCTGGCTCCTTTTCCCTCGACAAATCAATGCACTTGGCATAGCAACCCCCTTCAATGTTAGACACACCAGTGTCACTCCAGCAGTGCTCATCATCTCCAATTAAAAACCTATTATGATCTGTTGACAGAGTAGTCTTTCCAGTGCCTAGGACAGATGATATTTCATCAGTGACAAAGCTATTAAAGTTTCTGAAACAAACACTTGAGGCGAGAAGCAAAAAACATAACATATATGTTAACATTTAACTGTACCTGACAAGCCAAAGAAAAGGGCAACATCACCCTCTTTTCCCATATTGCAGCCAGAATGTAGGGAGAGGACGCGACGCTTAGGCATGAGATAGTGCATTACACTAAACAGGCCTTTCTTCATTTCACCAGCATACTGGGTGCCAAGGATGACCATTTCCCTTCTGGAAAGATTCAGATCTATGCTGGTAGAGGAAGTCATGTAGTGGGTGTAACGGTTACATGGGAACTGCCCGGCATTGTATATTGTGAAGTCAGGAGTACCAAAATCCTGCAGCTCTTCAGGTGTGGGTCGGATGCACCTGTCACCAAGCAAGTTTATTATATGAGCACCATGTAACATATTTGTAAGCTCTAAGACTTGTGCAGAATTCTGACTACCTATTGAATTCTAAGAATAGGTGAAACTTAGAAACATACCAATTTAGAGTACTATTAAACGAAGGCTTGATGTTTGTGAATAAAGAGGCTTGACTACCTATTATGTATCACCTAATAGACAGGATCAGCTTAATTCATTCATTACTTACATGTTGTGCATAAAGAGGGAGTGGTAAGCTCGTGCAGAAACAATTCGAACTTTGATACGATTTTCTGGATCCCAGTTCAGAAACTGATCATTCACAAATACCTGAAAGAGACGACAGAGACATTCAAACATCTATTAAAACATTACTACCAAACTAAATTGGAGCTAAATATGAACAATAACAAAAATAGCCCCTGAACTAAACCATATGGCAATTTAAAACTGGAAATCATTTACATCTATTAAAAAATTCCTGTGGTAATGTCTACTCTCAGTATGCTCCCAGTCTCTCAGACAAGTGTAATTACTGATTGACTAACATACTCTAACAGTCTAACACATAAAGGATAAGATATGCTGTATTCTAGGAGCATGCACAATAACCGGTTCTGGAATCTGAGGCCTTCCAAATACAGAGCTTGGTTCCTATATTGTAATTACTAAGTTCACAATTTGATGCTCTCCACCATTGTGATCGTGAATAAATGTATATAACCGATTTGGAAGTTCTCACGCATCCTTAGCTTAGTTAGCTACCAAGTAATGGAAGTTGGTTTAAGGATCAGCAGGAAACAATAAGACCTGTCACTAAATTTGATTCCCCGTGCCAGAATTAAACCTTGAATAATGTGCTGTAGGATAAAAAAGAAGAATTAGAAGAATTTTTTCCTTTGAGATCCACAAAATGAAGCTTCCATTATACTGTACAAGGATAATTTACTGTACTGTTTGAGAATTTGAGCCCTTTACTTTGATGGATCACCAGATCCATATCTGTGGAGCTTCCAGAACTAAATTTAAAAATAATTTTTTTATCAGATCTTACAGTGCCAAGTTATATATATTCGAGACCGTCCAATGCTTAACACTATTTTCACAGCCACCGTGCAACGCATGCGGCAGTTATTAGCATCAGATGTCTTCATCAAAGACTAAGAAAGTGCGTTCATCCATTACAACCCAAAATCTTAAAGCTCATTATTTCAACACTATCTCTGAAATTGGACTTTTCAGGTTAATTATGATTTCACTACAGGACTGCATAGTCCATATAACATTAGTGATAGTTTCATGATGATTACTCAAATGACTGGTCAAGCCAACCCGGCCACTAATGCTTCACATTATTCTTTGTCAACTATTTCTTTGAATATGGGATTAGCCACGTCAACCTTATAGAAATAGCAAAGAACGTGGCAAAGGGACACTAAACAGCATTTTCAGCTGCATAAATAAATAGATAGCAATTTTTCATGTTGGAAAGTATTATTGTGAATATTCTTTTGTAATTAGAATTAAAGTTGTATAGATATAACAGAAATATAAATATCCTTTCCTATTAGAATACCACTTGTACATCTTTATTAACCCCAAAATTGAGATGAATAATATCATTGAATTCTCCCTGAAACTTTTTTCTACTTGGTATCAGAGCCGAATTCCTAGAATTTGAAAAATTCTGATTTGAATTGAATCTCTGAATTAGCACCACTGAATTATTTCTTCCGCTGCACTTGAAATCTCTAAATTGAAACCTTTGAAGTTGAAGTTGAATTCTTGAATTTGAAAACCCATAATCTCGAAGTATACTTTTGAAATCCTGAATCTTGAAAATCTTATTATTTGAAACATGAAGATATCGCTAGGATCATCAATTGTCTCTGCTCATATAGTTGAATCGGGTGTGAGGAGTAATGCATCATCCCTCTCTGCATTATCTTCGAATCTTACCTGGATCATTGATACAAGTGCAATTGATCACATGACGAATACCCTCAGTCTGGTACAGACCATTAATCCATCCACTCAACAAGTTGTGTCTACTGCTGATGGCTCTCCATCTCCTGTTATTGGTGAAGATTTTGTCATGATATCTGATAATTTATCAATTGATTATGTTCTTGTTGTTTTCTCTCTTGCCTATAACCTTTTATTAGTTAGTCAGATAATTGCGACGCTTGGATGTTCTGTCACTTTCTATCCAAATTTTTGTATCTTTCAGGATCTTGTGACTAGGAAAATTCTTGGTTATGGCGTTTGAAGGGGAAAATTATATTATTTTGATTTGACAAACAGTGGAGCATACTAATTGAAATGATCGGGACAGGCAAATAATACCACCAGTTTGGATAAAGCCAAGGAAGATGTGTGGTTATGGCACCGTTTGTTTTGGTCATTTGAATTTTCAATATATGCAGAAACTTCAACCTCAACTTTTTTCACATGTGAATACCTCAGAATTTCAGTGTGAAATATGTGAATTTTCCAAGAGTCACCGTAGTACTTATTTGTCAAGTTTATTCAAATGTTTTGTCCATTTTATGAAAATTCACTCTGATGTTTGGGGTCATGCACAAGTTTCTACCCGCTCTGGCTTTTGGTATTTTGTTACTTTTATTGATGAATGTACTAAGATGACTTGGGTCTCCTTAATGAAGTACAAGAATGAAGTGTATTCCAGATTCACTGAATTTCATGCGATGGTGGCAACCTAGTATCAACAGCAAATCCGGATATTTCAATCCGACAATGGTGGTGAATATGTGAATGGTGAGATGTCTGCATTCTTGATCTCTCATGGCATCTGACACCAGACTTCAATTGTGTATACTCCTCAACAAAATGGATTAGCTAAAAGGAAGAATAGACAAATAATGAAAGTTGTTCGGGCCTCTCTCTTTGGCATGAATGTGAAACCGAACTTGTGGGGATAAGCTGTTCGTTCTGCTGCATACTTGATTCAATCGCACTTCTTCCTGTGTGATTGAGTTTCAAAATCCTTATCAAAAGTTGCATTAGTTGTTGAATGTGTCATCCTTGCCGAATTTGGAGCCAAGAATTTTTGGGTGTACTGTGTATGTTCATATCAACAAACAACTGAGAGGCAAGCTTGATCCATGTGCTCTAAAGTGTATTTTTATTGGGTATGTTGACTTCCAAAAAGGTTATCGTTGTTATGACCCGCTCCATAACAAGATGCATGTTTCATTGGATGTCTCCTTTCGTGAATCTGAACCATATTACTCAGGGGAACCTTCAGAGTCTTCCCTTCAGGAGGAGAGAAGTATATGTGAAAGAAGCTTTAAAGTTGCTAAAAATTCTGGAAATTCAAACAATGACCCGAGAGCCTCATTCGATGGATCAAAGGAAACTCTCGATCCATCGAAAGCTTAAAAAAAAAACGAACCAGGGAGCATCTTTCGATAGATCGAAGGACATCCCCAATCCATCGAAAACTGGAGATGAGATGAACTGGGGAACACCCTTCGATCCATTAGAGAGTATTCTCGATGCACTGAAGCTTGCACCTGAAATGGACCCAAGAGACACCTTCGATGGATCGAAGGATATGTTCAATCCATCGAAGACTGGACCTGAAGCTGGAGAGTCATAAGCAGTTCAACCTTCATCTGAAGTTGTATCTCATGAAGTCCCCCCCTTCTACTCCATCAACCAAAGAGTCTTCTCAAAATGTCTCATATGAGATATGTACTGATAACATTGAATTAGGCACTATAAAGGTTGCTGTAAGGAGATCTCAACGAGAAACAAAGGAGGTTCCAAACAAGCAATATGAGCCAACTATGGAAGCCAAATCCAAATATCCTATTACTGTCCCCTTGTATCTTACCATAGGTTGTCTGGAGCACATGCACTTGTTGTTAGTCAATTATCTACAATATCTATTCTTAGTAATATACAGGATGCCTTGGAGGATCTAAAATGGAAGCAGGCTATGAATGAAGAACACGTGAGACTGTTTCTAGGAGACTGTTTCTGCACCACTTGGGAAGAAGACTGTTGGATGTAGATGGGTATTTATAGTGAAGCTGAAGACAGATGGAAGCATTGATCGATATAAAGCTCGTCTTGTTGCAAAAAGTTATACTTAGCGATATGAAGTCGACTATCAGGAGACATTTGCTTCCGTGGATCAGTAATGTACGCATCCTCATAGCCTTAACAGCATGACATGACTGACCATTGCACCTGAAGAATGCGTTCCTGAGTGGAGATTTAGAAGAAGAGGTATACATGGATATTTATCCAGGTGTTAACTATAAGCCATGTGAAGTTGAAAAAGTCTGCATATTGAAGAAATCATTGTATGGATTGAAGCAATCATGGGAGATTTCCTAGAGCCATGAAGAAGTTTGGATTTCGACAGAGTAATTCTGATCATACCTTGTTCATTACATGCAAGGGTGGTAAGATTACTGCTTTGATTGTATATGTGGATGGTATAGTTGTTACAGATGATGATCCAGTTGAGATGGAGATTCGAAGGAGCGTTTGTCCCAAGAGTTTGAGATAAATGACTTGGGTCCGTCGAAGTATTTCTTGGGGATTGAAGTTGCAAGATCCAAGTTGGGAATCATCTTGTCACAACGAAAGTATGTGCTTGATCTTCTTGTTGAAACAAGAATGTTGGATTGTAAACCTGCTAATACTCCTATTGAGATGAATCATAAGTTGGAGGTGCGTCTTGGTCAAGTTCTAACAAGCAAGGGCAGGTACCAGAGGTTAGTAGGAAGATTGATCTATTTGTCACACACTAGGCCTAATATTGTATATGTTGTAAGTGTTGTGAGTAAATTCATGCATGATCCAAGTGAAGAACATATGGATGTTGTGATGCGCATTATCAGATATTTGAAGTCTGCACCTGGTAAACGCCTACTATTTTCAAAAGATGGTAAATTTGGAGTTGCTGATTATTCTGATGCAGATTAGACATGAGATAAGACTAATAGAACATCCACTTCTGGTTATTTCACCTTTATTGGTGGGAGTTTAGTAACATGGCGCAGTAAGAAGAAAAATGTGATTGCCCATTCCAGTGCTGAAGCTGAATAATGAAGAATGGCAAATGGAGTGTGTGAATTGTTATGGATTTGGAATGTATTGAAGGAGCTACGTTTCAAGCTCTATAAGAGGCCAGGGATCTGAATTGTAGCAATACTATTGCAAATGAAATTGCTCATAATCCTGTACAGCATGATCGAACAAAGCATGTGGAGATTGATAGACATTTTATCAAGAATCATCTTGATAAGAAGAATATACGTTTTCCCTTTGTAGCTTCTGAAGAACAACTGACTAATGTACTCACAAAGGGGTTGTCACACCATGTATTTACAGGATGAATTGACAAGTTGGACATAATTGACATCTATACACCAATTTGAGAGGGAGTATTGAAAAGTATTATTGTGAATATTCTTTTGTAATTAGAATTATAGTTGTATAAATATAACAGGAATGTAAATATCATTTTCTATTAGGATACCACTTGTACATCTTTATTAACCCCAAAATTAGGATGAATAATATCATTGAATTATCCCATAAACTTTTTTCTACCGTTCAGGGACAATGGATGATGGCTTGGACTAGGAGACAAATTTATTATATAACAAACACCATCTGCTATTCGTAGTTACTGTTTAAAATGGGTGTTTTAGCCTTTTCACGTTTTAAAAAAAACTCACCTTTTATTTATCTTTTAAACTGATTTTACTTTTTACTTTTTTACATTCTAACAATTTTTAACCAGATTGAATATTTACCTTTTACCTTTTAACGTTCCAACATTTTTAACCAAATTTAATTTTTACTTTTTATTTTTTAACTATTTACATTTTTATGTTTTACTTTTTTTACTTATTTTTCAACTATTTTTACTTTTTAACATTCTTACATCTTTTTTAAAGGTTTTAATTTTTACTACATACATTTTAACAGTTGATACTTTTTACTTAGATATTTTTTTTTACTTTTTCCTTTTTTACGTTTCACTTTTTACTTAAATTTTGTTGTAATTATTTTTTTTACTTAAATCATAAACTCACTTAAACATAATTCTCGACTCTACTTTTATCTCATTTTTACATTTTATTCTTTAACTTTCACACATTTTTAACTAGATTTAATTTTTACTTTTTACTATTTATGCCTTTATGTTTTACTTTTTTACTTACTTTTCAACTATTTTTACCTTTATTTTCAAAGAGAATTATTACTTTTTATCTTTTAAAAATTTACACTTTTTACTTATATTTTACTTTTCATTTTTTTTTTTGGTTTCAACTTTTACTTAAATATTGTTATAAAACAGTATAACCTAAACCTAAATCCTAATTTCACTTGAACATTACTCTTAACTCTTCTCTCATCTTATTTTAAACTTCAATGATCTATAATCTCTTATATTTTGTAAGTTGCATGTACTATTTTAAATAGTATTTAGTTTGTAAATTATATTATATATATTACAAATATTCATTTTTTTAAAATAAAATTTTAAAATAACATTAATCTTTATTTTGACCATAAATCGCGCCGAGATTATTTTGACGATAAATCGCGTCTCGGCGCGGACAACAACCCTAGTAAAATACATATGTCATATCCCATAGATTTAGGACCTGGATAAGGATTTACTCAAACCAAGTAAGAAAATAGTCATAGCCAGCTGATTCACACGTCATAGCCAGCTGATTTCACATTCCTCAAGCAATTGTCATACCATTTGCCTACCATAACTAGAAGGTATTTGATTGAATCAGTCAAATTAATTATGATATGTTTATTTATGAAAGATTTATGATCATGTGTCCATGTGATTGATTTGAATACGCACCTTATCCAAAGAACATAAGTAATCCACAGCTCTTTCTCTGTTGACTAAGAAAGTGTGTTCATCCATTTCAATGTTGGGTGAGCCCCTAAGATAGTTAAAGTCAACGAATGAATCAGCATAGTCTAAAATGTGCAAGGCTGAATAGTGAAAAACCAATTAACTGAATGTTAAATATCAGGGTGTGGCAGTAGAATAAGCACTTACTTTCCCCACCAAAGCTCATTTTCGGTTTCTTCATCTTTCACCACTCTTTTGTCTCTCGGAGAACGGCCCGTCTTTGCTCCGGACAGTGTGGCCAAGGCGCCGGATTCTGTTATAAATGAACCTTTCTCGTACTTGATAGCTTGCTCATACAGTTCTGTAAGATAAAAACACAAAATATTTGATCTTAATAGATCAGAGCACTATCTCAATTCCACGTGACCCATCGAGCCAGCTTGAGGTAAATGTTGTTGGCCGGTAACTCGAAGAAAACATGCATATTGATTGGTGTTTCTAATCCTTCTAGTTAGTGGTAGGTGTAATTCACAACCAGTTAATCCCAGATATGAACAGACACGAAAGTTGTGACTCGGGAAATGTCAATCATTCACATGCATGTTACGCATCACGGGATCTAAGAAAACTTTCTTCTCACTTATTACATCATTCACGGACAGTTGACTTATCTAATTACAATTCCAAGTCTATCACTTAATCAGATATCATGTCCTCGTGACATTACTCTCAATAAATTAATTAAATTAATGTAATTACCTGTGATCGAGTACGTGAAAATTCATAATTCCTTATTCCTCAATAACGTGATATTACAAACACATGGTAATTAAAGTAAAAGTAATATATGTAAGTAAAAACTTAATTACCAGCAGGAGAGAGGTTGTAGAGGATGTGAGTAAACTTGAGAGCACTATCACTAAGGCCGAAGAGGGAGCTATCAATGTCATATAGATGATGCTCAACATGCACCGCCTTATTCCCGTCGGTGCTCCTCGCCGGATCGCCTCTCACCACCTTCGGCCCCGTCTCCCTCGTCAGCGACGCCAACGAAGCACTTCAACACACAAACACGTATCATCGATCGATTCATGATCATGCATGCAACATTAATTTCGTCAGTACCAATCAATAAAAAGGCAAAAACATGCATGTGTTATGCGTCATGTGTACTTACGTGTGTGTGTATATATATAGGCAAAGGGTAGTAGTTAATTACTTAATTACCTGATGGACTGGAGCTGCTGTTTTTGGCGCTCTTCGTCGGAGATGACGTTGAAGGCCGGGACTTGCTGTCCGCTTCCGGCGGTGATCGGAGTAGTTGGTTGGGAAGTCTTCTTCTTCTGAAGAGAGTGGAGCTCGTCGATTGTCTTGGCTTTCACCGGAGTTGCGCTGTCATCGTGGCAAACCTCCGACGTGGTTGACTCGTTATTATTCTTGGTTTGTATCTTCGGAAGGCCGCGGCGACCCGTCTTGGCAAAGCTGAAGTCTCCATTTTCACCACCTCCGTTGTTGTTGTTCATAGCCATCGTTGGTCTAACGGTCTCCTTCTTCTTTTTTAGTGACGAAGAGGTTAACTCGGTGCAGTGTTATCTGTGTCGTCACTCGTCAGAGAGAAGCCAAATGTGGTCGTATAAAAAGGTTTCAGTGGAGGGTTTTAACCTGGGTTAGTTAACCAAACCATGGTTAATATCCTTGCGCATTTCAATATGGGTGGTGGTGTCACGAACGGTGGACAGAGGTCACAGGTATTGGGGGTGCAGTTGGACTTTTTGGAGTTGCAAATTGCGCCATTGCGATAAGATGACTGTTTTGATAGGTAAACAGGCAAAAACTAGTTATTAGTTGTCTTGGCAAATTTGACAAGACTCACACGAGGCGTACTCAAGTAGTAGACTACAATTAATATACATATACTTTTAGTAGTAACTGAGTAAGTTTTCCTTGAGCTAATTGCTGTCCACTACATTCATAATACTGGAGGAATAAGTAGACAAGTAGTGCTTAATATTCCCACAGGCTTGCTTCTTTTCACTGGTAGATGAAGTTCACCCAGCAAATCATACCTGCACGTCTTCACACAGAGGTACATATACTCAATCCACAACAGCCTTTCGCTTCTTTCCTGAACATATTCGACCTGACTATGTAGTCGAGTGGCTACCATTGCAGCAATTACTATTTCCTCTTCTGAAAAATTCAAAGACATTATTGTCATAATCTAGAGCAGCAAAGGTGAAATAAAGTATATAATTATCCACAGAAAAGAAATAATTTGAGATAACATTGATGCAGAACCTGAAATTACTCGATAAATTTAACTTGACAGGCATCGGAACATCTCTGAAACATCAGAAACTTCTTCAGTAACTTGATCTCCTTTGCACATGGAAGGTGTTTTCCTGTACGAATAGTCATTTTGTTCAGCACTCTACTATTCTTTAGCAAATATTGTGCCACTTTCATGACCTCCAACTCAACTCGTCCTTCCTCGAATGCCCTTATGCAACAAACTCTGGTGGATCCCATTGGTCTGTACACTTTCCATCTGATGTGGTTCCCTATAATTTGAAGAAAAATATATGAAAATTTCTAAGATAATAACTCGCATGTTATGAGAGAAATACTTGGTGAAATGTGAAACTTCTTCCTTCTTTTTTTCTTACGTATTCAAAGCCAAGATGTTCCAGATTTGGTGATTTCTTCAAAAGCTCTGCAAGCAATTTCCAGTTATAGTCTTCAAGAACCAGCACCAGTTTGAACAAATTATCAAAAGCAGGCAGGTCAAGAGCCTTCATGAAAGACACTTGAATTGTCAAACAAAACTCGAGCAGAAATTGATCATTTCCTAATGCATGATAAAATATTCCATAACGTTTCATCAAGGAATGAAAGATCTCATTTTAATCCTTGTCTTTGAGTTCTATTATTTCCTTGACCAAGATCGTATTGATTAAAAATGATCATATCGATACCAAACCCTCCACTCTTCTCTATATCAAATCTGCTAGCATCAAACTTATAACTTTCTCTTGTAAAACAAAAACATATATAGTATGATATATAAGTACCTCAAAACATGGAAATGAAAGAGACAAATACTTGGCACTAGAAATCTGTCTGAGGACTGCCTGTAAACGACTGAAGAACACAGGCCCTTCAATTTGATTATAGGAACTGAAAGTAATATTAGCTCTGACTAAATATTCTGCATTCTTCAGAGAATCTGACAAAACATTCTCTCTCAGAGGTTTTACAGTTCTGGAGCATTAATAGATACGGTGAACACATAATTATGCAATGCATTTGTGACCACTCTCATGTCAAACATCTTCAGTTTTGGTGCAGAAATGTCAAAATGCTCCAGTAGTTTAACATCATAAAGCTCTACAGTCAGAAATTCAAGTAGAGGGCAATGAGAAAAAAGACTTCGGTTAGAGCTGAAAGCATCATCAACCACATCTGCTGAAATATGCAGAGACTTCAGACTCGGAAAACACCCCGTTGTTAGAGGAGGATACAAACACCAATCCGAATTCACTTTCAAAACCTCGAGTCTATTTGATGTGAAAAGACATTTAGGCAACATAAAACGTTGACCTTGAGGGCGAGCATCACAAACTCCCGCTGGAAAATCAAGCTCAACTTCAACCACATTATGTTTCATGACAGCTTGAATCCAACCATCAATCAGATCATGGTTATCAGCAAACAAGTAACAT
This sequence comes from Geum urbanum, assembly GCA_946800695.1. Lineage (NCBI taxonomy): Eukaryota > Viridiplantae > Streptophyta > Magnoliopsida > Rosales > Rosaceae > Geum > Geum urbanum. The sequence goes on along the minus strand of OX327013.1, from coordinate 5,016,753 downwards.
CCAAGACGAAATGTATGAATTCCGAATGTGTGTGAACCAAGTGCACGGCCAACAAAGGCCTCAAAGCCTGCAAAGTCTTCATCTTCCGCAAGATGAAGAACACCAAAGTCGACAACAGGAACCGACTTCCAAATGTTCACCCATCTTTTAGACAAAGCACTCGTCCTCGCAGCATATTTTGTTCCCATGAATGAAAGTATGTTACAAAGTAGTGCATCTGGTAATGCACTGATCCTGTCTCCGTTGACTACTGGTTGACACCGCTTTGACTTCCTCTTCATCACCATTAATCCATTATCACTACCCTGAGAAAGAACCCTTGTTTCTTTCTTACGGAAAACACAGATCCAAATCAATTCCATTGTCGAAAACTGCACCAAAATATTGACTCTATCTCAATATACTTCACTGCCTTTCACCATTTCAATTCGACAGCAAAATAAAGATGACTTGAAAAATAAAGATAACTTCTTTGACCGGATTCTATCTTCTAAAGAACACATAATTTGGCTAAATAATTAGGAGAGAAAGAAAGGACTACTAACCAGTTCAACTCCATCTTCCCCAACTGGTCCAATTCGAATGCTCTTAGCTAGCTTCCTTCTCTGTTTTGGGTACCTCTGTAGTTTTTATTTTTACGTAAAGTGAGGTTTTTTAATACTCAAAAATCTTGCCTGGGTCGCCCAGTGGGCTGGCTCGGCACTGTAGTTGGAAGTTGAAGACACTCGGCTTAAAAAGGGCGACTTTTTCAACCACCAGATCACACACAAGAGTGACAAGACCTACTTGACTGAGTTGACTCTTGTTTGCCAAGTTCGTGTTTTGTACTTCATACCCAGATTTTTACTTGGCCATAAGAATAGGATTTTGGAGAGTAGTTCCAGATTTCGGCCATGATTCCCATGAATATTTGCTCTTTACTGTAATTCAAATTCACACTGTCAGTTATCTTGCTAATTAGTTTAATTTCCTTTCTCTCTCTTTCTTTTGCTTCTACGATTTTTTACTCTCTGCTTTGGTTGGTGAATGAAGACTGATGAGGTAGAGGGACCAGTAACTCTGAGTCACAAATAAGAAAACAAGTCGTTACTGCTGGGGACCCAAAATCAATGAAACACCAGACTGACCCACAAAAGTTAAAGCTTAGATGGAGCCTCCATATAGCCTCAAGGATTTCATTTTCTATTTTTCTTCAAGGTTTCTCTGGGTTTTCTCATCTATTCGAACATAAAGTTAGAATCTTTAGCTTTTGTGAGATTGTTCTGATAGAAATATGACTATCTAGGATGATGGTGCTATCTTTGTTCTATAATGATGTTAGTTTCTTGGTTTGTTTATATCTCTTTTAGGGTTTGTGAGATGGGTCTGCTGGAAGCCAAGCCGAATTCGCTGCATTTGGTTATGCTTATGATTGTTGTCCTTCTCTGCGGTGGTGGTTCGTGTGTTTCAGACAGGGTAAGAAAGTAGAATACATTTACTTGTTTCTTTCATTTTGAAAGTTCAGATGTGTAAATGTTGGGATTCAGTTACTGAAAAGCTACACTCTTGTTAATTAGGATCATACGAAAGTGGTTGATTCTGGAACTCAAGAAAATAAAGGTGTGACTAACTCTATTCTAGCTTTGAAGTTTGTATTATTTTGATCCTATTTGTCCTTAACAACCTCAAGTTTTAAAGTTTTGTCTTATTTTGATCCTATTCGTTCTTAACGCCTCGCTGGAATTGTATTTTTCTAAAAAAAATAAAATTAGGCAAGACCTGTGTATAAAGCAGTTCCTTTGTACATCGTATGGCATTCTTGGAGACATGTTAAGACTTTTTTTTTTCTGAAAAAGAAAGTATATCTGAAAATAAATTCTGACATTTAGAATCAAGGGTATTATGTAACCACAATTGTTTGATTCTGGTCTATTGTTAATCCTTGTGTTAGAAAGTATTCTAGGCTCTCATGTAAACGAGCTGTGATTGAATCACAAAGACAAGCTTTCCAGACATTATTAAGAGTAGATTAATATTGTTAGATTGCCTACAACAAATCTTCTAATCCAGTGTCATTGTTTCCTCAAACATCAGCAAGAACTGAGATAAACAGATAGTGAGTTTTACCAAAATCCTATATAAAACACTTGGAACTATGTCGGCTGAGGTCTGGCATGGCAGGAAACAGGCTGCTCTATTATCATGTGCATCATGTTTCTAAAACTGATAGTATATTTTTGTACACAGGAGTAAACCTGCTGTAATGTTGACATGTTCCCTCATTATACATCATTTTCGATAGAATGCTCTTAACTTCAGTCATGTCACATAGAGAATTAGAGGATGTAATAGATGGTGTTCTTGTGATAAAGGAAATCAACTGAGCTATGGTTTGTGTTAGAAGATGCTTTGAGTATGTGCATGATGCTTCTAAAACTAATAGTATATTCGTATAAATGGAAATAATCCTATTGTAATATTGACTTGTCCCCTCATTATTTGCATCAAATTACATCCTTCATGATAAAATGCTCATAACTCTAAATGTGTCACAAATAGAATGTGTTTTTGTCACCAAAGATTCTTTTTCTTCGAATCTATTCATTATCAAGCTATTAAGTTCAATTGTTTCTCTATGAACAGAACCATGCCCTAACGGTTGGATTCTTGGGCCTAGTAAGCGAAAGTGCTTTGCGCATATGAAAAGCCCCAGATCTTGGAATGAGTCAGAGGCCCTTTGTAAAAGTTATGATGGACAATTGGCAGCACTCGCTACATCTCAAGAACTGTCCTTTGCTCAAAATCTATGTGCTCAAACCATTGGTGGCTGTTGGGTTGGAGGAAGAGGTGTGAACTCTACCAGTGGTCTTGGTTGGACTTGGTCTGATAACAGTTCATACTGGAATGTATCTTCTTTTCCTGGGGAACCCCTTCAATCCATTTGCAGTAGCATGTCATGTCACCCCAATAGTTCTTCCGATGTTTGTATATTGGTGACTAATGGATCAACTTCACTCTTGGTTGAGAGGTGCCACATGTCACATGATTTTATATGCATGGTTGATTTAGGTAAATGTTGGAGCCACTTCATGCCATCCTTCAACCTTAGGTTCCTGAAAATCGAATTTTTACGTTGCTCCTGTTTCTTTCAGGTAACAGATGTTATCACATGCATTGCCACAGAGAGTATCTTATCATCCTTGGAGTTGTGAGTGGGTTGATTCTCTTCACGACATTAGCTGTAGTAATTTGGCTTCTTGCATACAAGCGGAGCAAGAAGCGAAAACGTTCACGCAAACTATCTAATCCAGCAGCTATTGCATTAGTCCCTCCACCGTGGAAAGTGTTCATGAAAGAGGAACTTCGATCTATTACAAAGAATTTTAGTGAAGGAAATCGTCTTGCAGGAGATGCTAAGACAGGGGGTACATACGGTGGGCTTCTACCTGATGGTTCGAGGGTAGCAGTGAAGAGGTTGAAGAAATCTAGTTTTCAGAGGAAAAAAGAGTTTTATTCTGAAATTGGAAGGGTTGCAAAGCTTCATCATCCAAATTTGGTGGCAGTGAAAGGCTGCTGTTATGATCATGGTGACCGTTACATTGTTTATGAGTTCATAGTTAATGGTCCGTTGGATAGATGGTTACACCACATACCCAGGGGTGGTCGAAGCTTAGATTGGATGATGAGAATCAAAATTGCAACAACCCTTGCTCAGGGAATCGCGTAAGTGACCTCTTATTTCTCTTTTGTTTTTGTTTTTTTTAACAAACAATTAATATTCAAGTGCATTCATTCTGTTTCATCTTTTGTGGTTAGCCAAACAAACTATTGCTGTCCATGCCTCATTTTTCTGTACCTAAGTGATCCCTTGTTGAATTTTACTAGGTTGCTATCCACTAGAATGCGTCATTTCTATGTCATACTTATTTTGGGGTGTTCTGCTAGCAGTTATACATAGCATCTTCCCATGTGCAGATTGTGCATGATGGAAAGTTTCCCATCAAAACAATCTATATGTTATGGAACTTGCCCAGTCAAAAATTCATGAGCAAAACTGGCAGTGAATTTGTCCTGTTGGAGGCCATTGTTCGGATTCTCACGCTGTTGAAATTTTTATGATGCTTTGGCCTGGGATGCAAAATGTCTTTTGTCTAACTGGTATTTCATGTTACTACTTTACAACAGGTTCCTGCATGACAAGGTGAAGCCACATGTTGTACATCGTGATATCCGTGCTAGTAATGTACTGCTCGATGAAGATTTTGGAGCCCATCTAATGGGAGTTGGTCTCTCAAAGTTTGTGCCATATGAAGTGATGCATGAGAGGACAGTGATGGCTGGTGGCACATATGGATACCTTGCTCCAGAGTTCGTGTACAGGAATGAGCTTACAACAAAAAGTGACGTATATAGTTTTGGTGTACTACTGCTTGAAATTGTGAGTGGGCGTAGGCCTGCTCAGGCTGTTGATGCAGTCGGTTGGCAGAGTATTTTTGAGTGGGCAACACCTCTGGTACAGGCTCATCGATACCCAGAGCTCCTGGATCCTCACATAACTGCTTTTTCTTCGGATATTCCAGAGGCCAGTGTCATTCAGAAGGTGGTGGACCTGGTTTATGCTTGTACACAGCATGTGCCATCAATGCGCCCCAGAATGTCTCATGTTGTTCATCAACTTCAACAGTTAGCCCAGACTCCCAGTCTAAAGTAGTTTAGCTTGACATTGTAGCTCTGTAGAACAAATGGGAATTTAGGAGTTTGATCCGCGTGCAGTTGTTCAAGGCGACATATGACACAACTAGCATTCAGGGCTAACTAATTGTTGAAGATCTGAATATGTACTACCTTATTTGGGCAGCTTATATTTGAACTTACAGGGCGGATCAGAGCCCCCTTTGACTCGTGGTGAAATGGTGTAATAATCCAGACCTTAAAGTTTGTTTTTTGAACATCTCTCTGGCAAAAGGGCAAACAGCTTTGGTAAACTGCTCACCGGCCCAAAAATGTCTCTTATTAAGGTGAAGAACCCGACAATCGCCTCATGTTTCAAAGTCGAATGTTTTATTCTTTATTTATATTATTTATTTAAAAATATAATGCAGATGAGAGTGGCTATATGAAATCATTGAAATGTACCGGTTTTTCCCCAGGAGAAACGCAAATGTAATTTGACCAATTTCTTTGTTTAAAGACTGAGAATTAAATTTTCAAAAACAAAAAAAAAAAAACTGGGAATTGTCTAATCCTTGACAAAACGGCGCCATACTGATTCAAACAACAGTAGAACTCAACTAGTTTCGAAAATCCCTTCTTCTTCTTCTTCTTCTTCTTCTTCTCTGCTCCGAAGACACCATGAACCACAACTACTTATTAGGACTAGAGTTCTCATCAACTTCCACTACCCACCACTCCATCTTCTTCAACAACACTTCCGCATCATCCTTTGAGTTCCTCCCGACAACAACAACCCTCTTCATATCTTCTGCTTCTCTCACTTCCAACCACGAAAGAAACACTCAATGCTTCAAAACACACATGCTGCTCACTCAAGCTCCACTATCAGTGAGTAATCTTAACTATTTTATCACCCCTGTCTTTATATCTTTGCATAGCTTAGTTTCATTCTTAAATTCCTTGTAATTTGTAAAAGTGTGAATATTTTTTTGTTTTTGTTTTTTGGGTGTGGTGAAAATGAAGTTAATTTATGTTCAGGTCCTAATGTTGAAGTGGAGGGGCAGCAAGTAGAGGTTGAAGTAGCTGAGGGCTACACCATCACTCAATTTTGTGATAAGATAATTGATCTTTTCTTGAATGAGAAGACTAGGGTGAAGGAATGGAGGAGGTACCTGGTGTTTAGGGAGGAGTGGAGTAAGTATAGAGATTGTATTTATAGTAGGTGTAGGAATCGAGCTGATGCTGCAACTGATCCACTTATGAAACAAATATTGGTTTCTATGGGGAGAAAAGTCAAGAAGGTATGGATATTTTCTATCTTGATTCTATGTTTGTTTGATACTTTGTTTTGTTACTCGAGTATATTTGGAATTAGAATGAAAGACTCCTTCATTTTTCTGGTTTTGGTTTATGAGGATTGTAGATTGATGATGAAATGGAAAGACACACTGAGCTTCTCAAAGAGATACAGGACAACCCAACTGATGTCAATGCAATAGTAGCAGGGAGGCGTAAAGACTTCACTGAGGAGTTCTTTCGGCACCTTAACTTACTTTCAGATGTTTATGATGGTTTGGAAGATCGTGATGGTGATTGCTGAATCATCTCAAATACTTGTATAGTTGTATTTACATTATTTTTGTGAATATGGTGGGATAGCTTGATTTTGACTCGCATAAAGAGCTATATAAATTTAGTAATACCTATCATGAATCCTGGCTAATCATTTACCTTGAACTAACATTTACTACAAATCATCTCAATCATTTACAGTGAGTGCAAGTCATATGTTCATATGATTCAACTTTGCGTCTATACTTAGTAGGTTGTTAACTTGTATGATTATCTCACTTTCTTCAAGCAGCAATGGCTAGGCTCGGGGCTAGATGCTTGTCTGCTGTTAGTGCTTATGATAACACACTGGAATATGTGGACACATTAGACACAGCGCAGGCCAAGTTTTATGATATCCTAAATTCAGCTTCAGTCGATGTAGCATGTGAGAAGATTAAAAACCTTGCCAAAGCAAAGGAGCTTGATTCTTCATTGGTATTATTGATAAACAGTGCTTGGGCTTCAGGAAAGGAATCCCCGACGATGAAGGATGAGGTATGACTCGAAATCTTTATTTGCATAGCATATGAAGTAAGGAATATAGTAGTGCCCAAGACATGTCTAGATACAGGTTTTTGGTTAGTCACAAATACTACAGATCTCACTTTTCCATATTGTTGTTTTTGTGAACTTCAAATCCCTGGGCCCTAAAACAAATCTGGGCTGTAATATTATGCATTCCTTGAAGCTGCTTAAGCTTGCTTATCTCTGCCTATACCCTCAAGATTGTTCCTCAAAGTGCAGGTCAAAGACATAATGTATCGTTTGTACAAAGCCACAAAAAACAGTCTTCGGAGCATTGTACCAAAGGAAATAAAGCTGCTCAAACATTTGCTGAACATAACAGATCCCGAAGAGTGATTCTCAGCTTTGGCAACAGCTTTCTGCCCTGGTGATGATAATGAAGCCAAGGACCCCAAAGCTGTGTACAGGTAAGAGAACCCTATGCATCTTCCTTTTGGCAATGTAAAATGCTATTTCCACTTGTGCAGATTAACATTTTCTTTCTTTTTTCCTTTCTGGTTTGTGGCTGAGCAGTACTCCCAAAGAGCTCCACAAGTGGATTAAGATCATGCTCGATGCATACCATCTAAACGCAGAAGAAACTGATCTTAGGGAAGCCAAGCAGATGACTCAGCCTGTGGTTATACAAAGGCTATTCATTCTCAAAGAAACTATAGAACAGGAATATCTGGAACGAAGTACATCACCAGAGGCTCAAACAGAGAACACCAAAGCAGCGGAATTTTGAAGCACTACCATCCATAACAACTTTATCTCCTGTTATCACATCATGTGGAGGAGTTTGTTACAAATGATTCATACATTTGGTTTGCCTATGTTTTTATATGTAAAAATTCTTATTTTTTAAGTAAGTTAACATGCACTTGTTAACTTGTAGACAATTGGGAGCCTACAAGGACTATGTGAAGAATAAATATGCACCTGAAGGGTGTATCGCTGAAGCATATCTTGCGCACGAGTGTGTAACGTACACCAAAGTGTACTTGGGAGCGCTTGAGGACCCCCAACAACAGATGCCGATAGATGAACCCCAGTTCAACCTTTCTATCATCTCCAGTGACGTGGTAGTACAGGGAAGCTTCCCAAAGTCGTACAAGTTGGATGGAAATGAGGTAGCCATTGCCCACTGGTCGGTACTGATTAACTGTGAAGAAGTACAATATTGGAAAAACTATCATCTTCACTGCCCTGCTATTGCCGGAAATGTTGATTACCACAACAGGACGTTTGCAAACTACTTTGGTCAATGGGTAAGGGTATATGTGTATATGTCTATTTTTATATATATATCCTTATATAGCATGTATGTATGTACGTGGTTTTGTGGTTTCAAGATGACATAATTTCTTCTGTACGTATTACTGGACGTTTTCAGATGAACCATGTAGCAGATGATGGTTGCCCAGAGTGGCCAAACGAATTGAGGGTCCTGGCGATGAAACCGATAGCTTCAAAAGTTTACTCGATGTGTCAGGTCAATGGCGTGAAATTTATATGTGAAAATCGAGACGACCGACTGAAAACACAGAATTGTGGGGTGATGGTCCATGGTGGGTAGGATGGCGTTGACTATTACGGTGTCCTTCATTCAGTTGTTGAACTAATTTATGGGAACCGCATGAAAGTGCACTTGTTCAAGTGTAGATGGTTTGATACTAGCCCGGAGAACACAAGAACCGATCAGTACGGAACATTTTCGGTGAATACTGCTACTACCTGGTATGAAGATGACCCTTTCGTTCTTGCCTCATCAGTAAAACAAGTGTTTTACCTTGACGATCTTCTTAACAAAGTCCCGTGGAAGGTGGTTAACCATGTTGCTCATAGAAACATATACAGTGCTGCCACACTTGGTGATACCGCAGATGATGAGGAAGTTACTGCATACCAAGAGCCGAACGCTTTTGACATTCCGGAATCATCTACGATTCGCCTTAATAATGTGAGATCTGGGAGTGTGGTTCGAATTACTGGAGCAGAACTTCTGGATGTTAATCCATATGAAGTTGACGTTGATTCAGATGACGAGGAGCGGCACATATTGCCAGAGGTTACCTATGAAACCGAGTCAGACTCAAGTGATGAAGATGATTACGATTATCATCCTTACTACGTTGGAAATTGTAGTCGGAAATTGTAGTCGGAAAATGTACTAGGAAAATGTACTCGAAAAATGTACTCGGAAAATGTAGTCGGAAATTGTACTCGGAAAAAGTACTCGGAAAATGTAGTCGGAAATTGTACGTAGTCGGAAATCGTGTCGGAAATCGTAGTCGGAAATTGTAGTCGAAAATTGTAGTCGGAAATCGTAGTCGGAAATTGTACTCGGAAAATGTAGTCGGAAATCGTAGTCGGAAATTGTACTCGGAAAATATAGTCGGAAATTGTAGTCGGAAATCGTAGTCGGAAATTGTAGTCGGAAATTGTAGTTATATATGGTCGGAAATTTTGTCGGAAATTATTTAGTCGTAAATTGGTCGGAAATTGGTCGATCGGATAGTCTTCGAGAAATAATGACATTACCAACGAGTTGATAAGCAACTCGTTGGTAATGACATTACCAACGAGTTAGCATCTCGTTGGTAATGTCATTACCAACGAGTTGACGTAACTCGCCGGCAATGGTGGCGGTATTACCACCACAGCTCGAGCTCTCCTCCCCTCTCTCCTCCTCCCCATTTCTCTTCGGCCGAATCTCTCTTCCCTCTTCCCTCTCTTACACCGAAATTCTCTCCTCTCCTCCCTCTCCTCAATCCTCTCTAATTAGGTTCCTCTCCTCCCCTCTCCCCTCTCCCCTCTCTTCCTCTCCTCCCCTCTCTCCTCCCCTCTCTCCTCCTCCCCTCCTTCTCTTCCTCCTCCCCTCACCTCCGTCGCCGGACGTTTTCAGTTGGGTCGAGCTCCACCATGGCAGGTAATAGCTCACTCTCTCTCCCTCTCTCTCTCTCATTCCACATTTTTTTTTGTGTATTTTGATTAATTAATTTTTGATAATTGTTGGATGTATATATGTATGCATGTGGAAAATATTTGTAAAATGTAATTAAGGTATGTTTGAAAATTGTGGGAAAATAATGTGGATAATTGTGGGGTGAAGGAGAAATATATTCCACGATGTATATATGTGAAAAATGAATTAGTATATATGGAATGTATATATATACGTATGTTTGAAAAATGTGGAAAATTAATTAGCTAGGGTGAATTGGATTAATATGTGATGTATATATATATGTGTGAACTAAGGTGAAATTAAGATGCATGATCGATGTATACAAAGTGTATATTTGATGTATATATATGTGAAAAGTTTAAAGCCGGAAATGATGTATGTATATATGTTAAGTTAGGTGATATAGTTGTTAATTTAACGTATAATAGGTGATATTGGAACCATAACAAATCGGAACCGGAACGGTTTGAAACCGGAACTGTTTATAACTGGAACCGTTTGTTTTCAAACGGTTCCGGTTTCAAACGGTTCCGGTTTCAAACGGTTCCGGTTCCAAACCGTTCCGGTTCCGATTTGTTATAGAACAGAAACGGTTTGGAACCGGAACGGTTTGGAACCAGAACTGTTTGTAACAGGAACCGTTATGTTACAAACGGTTCCGGTTACAAACAGTTCCAGTTTCAAACGGTTCCGGTTCCAAACCGTTCCGGTTCCTATTTGTTATAGAACCCCAGTTTGGAACCGGAACGGTTTGGAACCGGAACTGTTTGTAACCGGAACCGTTATGTTACAAACGGTTCCAGTTTCAAATGGTTCCGGTTCCAAACCGTTCCGGTTCCGATTTGTTATAGAACCGAAACGGTTTGGAACCGGAACGGTTTGGAACCGGAACTGTTTGTAACCGGAACCGTTATGTTACAAACGGTTCCGGTTACAAACCGTTCCGGTTTCAAACCGTTCCGGTTCCAAACCGTTCCGGTTCCAAACCGTTCCGGTTCCGATTTGTTATAGAACCCCAGTTTGGAACCGGAACGGTTTGGAACCGGAACTGTTTGTAATCGGAACCGTTATGTTACAAACGGTTCCGGTTTCAAACGGTTCCGGTTTCAAACGGTTCCGGTTCCGATTTTTTATAGAACCGGAACGGTTTGGAACCGGAACGGTTTGGAACCGAAACTGTTTGTAACCGGAACCGTTATGTTACAAACGGTTCCGGTTACAAACAGTTCCGGTTTCAAACCGTTCCGGTTCCGATTTGTTATAGAACCCCAGTTTCCATGACTATTACGGTGTCCATGCCAGGAGGTTTTGCGGCTAATTGGCTTCGGAGAGGTTCCCGAAATAGTGGAGGGAACAGTAGTCAAGCTTCCTCCTCGCCCGCAGTTAGCAACACGCCCAGTGGGCCAATGATGACTGCTCGCACGAGAGCCTTGCTAGAGGCGCGAGCTGAGGAGGAAGCTGCACGATCAAGAGCCGTGGAACCAGAAGTCGAGGCTCGAGCCTCAGTCTCCAGACGCTCAAACAGCAGACGTCCCTCCGGTGGCAGAGCCTCAGACGAGCGACAGTCAACGGGAGCATCAGAAACTCCCTCAGTCCGAATGCCCCATATTCGCCCGGTGCCTACTCCCGTTTCACGGGAATCATCTGAGACACATGGTGGTGCTGGCGCCTCATCGTCCAGGCCTCGTCTATCTCCACCGTCCGGTCTCTTCCTACCCAACGAGATTCCTGTCATCCCTGAATTCGATGATAGGGGGATGCCTGTTTATGTTGAAGGACGGCCGGAGTTCCTGAGCGTGGAGGAAGCGTATAACTTCCTCCCGTTCGACCCCGTGTATCTTTGGAGTGTGAGGTGCACCAACCAACAAACGGACGATGCAGGTAAATTTTATTTAACATCAGATTGATTACTTAATTATTACTTAAGACTTGCGATAGGTTCAATTAATGATATCCATTTGTTGACATTGTATTATTAGGCAATTTCGTTAATGGGACTGGAAAACGGAAAGGGGCTAGAGGCACCTGCACCGAGAAGAGACTTGAGCAAGCCACCGGCGGAAGGAAAACGCCAATAAGGGACAATGAGGATGGCGAGGTGATCGAGGCATTCGACACCACGCGCAAATATGTCAGCATGGCCGGTGCGATCGTGCGGGACAAGGTCCCAATGCTTTGGCTAGATTGGGAATCTGTGCCTATCTACGTGAAGATGCAAGTGCATAATGCACTCAGTGTGAGTAAAATCGTATTTTTATTACGTAAATTTTACATTTATTAATTAAGTCCGAATAAATATATAATTTTACCTTTTATATATTCATATTGCAGGTGTGGTTTGACGTGGATGAAGTTCTTATTCACACGTGGGTAGAGCGTCAACTACATATGAGGTGATGTGCTTCGACTTATTTGAATATATATCGAGTTAGATTTTTGTTTATCAAGTGTTTTAATATCTCTAACTTTTTTTCCTTGTTTTAATATAGGTATAAAGAGTGGAAGAACGAGCTTTCTTCCCATTACACTGTATACAAGGAGCTAGGCCGAGGTTCTACCCCTAGCGAATTCCGGTTTAGGGAGTACGAGTGGCTGTGGCTGATAGCCCACTTCGAGCACCTCAAAGCTCGGGTATGCATCCTTAATATATCATACAAGCCTAATGTATCGTATCAGATTGAAATAGTTAGTTACTAATTTTTTTCCATATGTTTATCAAACAAGGCGATTTCGAAGATGAACCGGGCGAATAGATTGAAAAACACCAGGGCCCATCATGCAGGTTCACTCAACTACATGGGTTGGTCGACTAAGGCGCAGCAACAACAAGAAGTGAACCCCTTGGTGTATATTCATCAGAAGTTCTATCCACAGTGCCCTGACGAAGCGGTAAGTCTTTCGCCTCTCCATGTGTTAATAAAACTATTTTTCGATATTAATTTATATTGTTAGCTAATACGTTATTCATTTTCGCTTTTCAATTAGGCGAGAGTGGAGGAGGCGACCGTGGAAGTGACCATGAATATAGCTCGGACTAACCATCCTGACTGCTCCGAGGAAGAAGTCACCCAGTATGCCTCTCAGATCGATCCGCTTGATCGCCCTATAGCGGCTCAGATCATGGCAAAAGCGTGCGGGATTGGAAAGAATACCTACTACTGTAGGGGAATGGGCACGGCGGGCGAATGACTATTGAAGAACACTTCAGAATACTCTACCGGGTCAAGAAGTTCAACTTCTAGTCGTAACCTCGCAGCAGAGCTTCACAGGACGCAGAGGGAGTTGGAGGAGCAAAAGAGGCAGATGGCCGAGTACCAAATGCAGCAGACACAGGTACAGGCTCAGATGTACACATGGATGCGGACGATGTACGAGGCTCAGACTACCGGACAACCGTTCCCCACACCTCCCCCGGTCCCTCATATCCCTAGCTATCCACCACCACCACCACCGCACCAGTCAACGCCAGAGAAAGACCAAGGTAGCCACCAGAATTCAAATGAGTATATGGATTACTTCGACCCTGACCTGCAAGTTCCTCGACCTGACCTGTAGTTGTAGTTAATTTTCGTATCGTCGTTGCTATTTGTACTGTAACGTTGGACATTTATGTGTACTGTTGAACTTGTATGATTGTACGGTTTATGTCTTTCAATGCAGGTTTTGGAATTGGGCCCAATCCAGAATCGTGTTTTTTTTTCAAAATTTTTCCACACATTGCCGGTGACATGGAGCTCAGTCGCCGGCAATGTCTCACATTCCGGCCACGGCGGCGCTGCCATTGCCGGCGACGCCGTCGCCGGTAATGTTAACACTGGCGGGGAATCTCCGGCGACGTCATTGCCGCCGACTTGTCGCCGGTAATGTCAATTCCGGCGAAAAAAAAAGACAAGGCCGGCGACGGGAGGTCGCCGGTAATGTCTCCATTTCTGGTAGTGAAAAAAAAGAACAGTTTCTTCATCATTACCGATATTTGGATTTGGGAATAGTCAAATTTTGATGGAAATTAGATAATTACTTTAGTTGATACTCGATCAAAATGAGTACGTGCGTACTAAAATTAAAACTGGGATTTAGTTTATGAGATGCTTTAGGTCCTGAGGTTCGAGATAAGGATTTTTCAAATTATATATATATACATATATATATATTGTGTTCTCCGTCAAAAATACAAATTCACTTATGAATTTTTAGATCTTTAGGTTTTGATTCATGATTGGATTGTTGATCAACAATTTCAAAATCAGATGATTGAACAAAAAAAATTGATGTTGTGTATTTGATTTAGGGTTTATATATGCATATACATAGAGAATTAAAAAGAATGGAAATTGGGTTACATATAGAAAAGGAAGGACTAGGTTGGCTAGAAAAACGATAAAGATGTGGAAGAAGGAAGATGAAGGAAAGAAAAAGGATTCTGGAAAAATATTGATGATGATGGTATGTGAGAAAAAGTAAAAGAAAAAAAGAAGTAGAAAACAAACAGAAAAAATAAAGAAACAAAAGGGAAATATGAAGTGAATGAAGGGTAAGTTAGGTTTTGCAATACTATGATGTGTCATGATATAATTTTGTGAATTTAGAAAATAATTATATTGTAATTTCACCTAAATTTAAGACCACAAAGTTTGGCCTTAATTCCTTAATGCCCTATAGACTACTCGATCTATCAAATTATTCAAAATAAGAGCAAATGAGCAACTCCACCATACTATATATTTCAGCTAATCATTTCTGAAAAAAAAATTCCGACAATACTTCGTAACAGCTAGTTATCTAAATTTCAAATAATTTATGATTATGATTGATCAAATCTTACCTAAATTGAAGTCATTAATAGCATGTGTGAGTGTATGCCTATAAACGTATATTACACGGTACATGCTTACATTTATTTATAAAAAAAAATTGTTGAAGAGGTCATTCGTGTTTAATAATTAAGACAGATTAGTCACTCATTTTTAACATTTTCATTCAGATTTGTCACTTTGTTCATTTTGAATGTTAAAAAAATATATATTATTTTATTTGTAAAGTGCATATAAGTCAATTTATTAGTATGACAATAACAAAATGATGCATTTAAGTAAATCACGTGTATTTACATATCATTTTTAACATCCAAAACGAACAAAGTGACTAATCTGAATGAAAATATCAAAAATCAGTAACCAATCTGATATTTGTCAAACACGAATGAATAATCAGTTTTAACCGTCAAACATGAGTAACCTCTTTAACAAATTTTATTTATTTATATTATATTGACTCTTGATCCACTTTACAGATATTTTTCAGTTTCGGTTGAAGAATATAAAAGTAAGGAAGACAAGAATGTGGTAGGAACTAGTTGAGAAAACAGCTTATATAAACTTGAGATATGTCCATAAACAAAAATAAAAAAACTTTGAGATATGATGCTCAAAGGACTTTTACCATATATATGCACCATTAATTTCTACATCCGTACAATAAAATAAAAAGAAAAACGAATAATTAATTTAGTACCGCCATTGGAATTCCACCCAGAGAGGTTTGCTAGTTCCTTAAAAGCTGTATACCACCTTACCACCTTCTCCGTTTCATCCTTAAATTTTTCTTCGTATTTCTTCATCTCCCTGTTTGGTTTCGTATATGAGAGGGATTGACGCCGTAGAAAACCGGCGGGACCTGTTTTCTTGCCTTCTTGAGTTTAAGAAAGTTCTGAGACGACACTGATAGGAATTTTTGATTCCTCAAATTCTTTCGAAAATTATGAGGAATCTTATTTCCGTCTTTCAACTTCAAGGTCATTGTTCAAAACTTGTACTCAGGTCAGAACGGGTCGGTTTTGGGCCTGACCCGAAACTGAATCTGAAACAGTAATTCGATTCAGTTTCTTGTTATTTGAGTTCTCGAAACTGATCGGATCCGATCCAAAAATAATCGGTTAGGTTTCGGCTTATTCTGGATTTAGTGAAAGAAAAAAATTATAATCGATTTGATTCTATATACATAGATAAATACATCATTAATTTCATTTGAACCCAGAAAAAGAAAACAACTTTCAATTGGAGTTGGAATCAATTGTTGAGATTCATTGAGCTCGTACAGGGTTTCAGTGGTTGTTGAGAATGCGTGAGAACTCGTTCACCAAAGAGAGAAGAGAATGAGTGGTGGTGAGTGTGATCGAAGTGGAGGATAGACTAGTATGGCCTTTCGAGATGAACGAGAGTTATTCAGTCAAGTCAGGGTACAAAGTCAACTATAAACCCAAATCAGGGCTTGGAAAAGCTTCCTCGTCAACAACCATGAATAAAGCTATTTGGAAGGTAATATGGAGTGTAAACTCTATTCCTAAAGTTAAACTTTTCCTCTGTAACGTTTTATCAGATTCTATTCCCTGCCTTTTCTATCTTTTTCCTAAAGTTAAACTTTTCCTCTGTAACGTTTTATCAGATTCTATTCCCTGCCTTTTCTATCTTTTTCAAGAGGAAAATTGTCAAGTCGCCCTTGTGCCCGATATGTGGGAAGTTTGAGAAGACAATAGAACACTGTCTACTGTTATGTTGCTGGACTAATAGGGTGTGGTTTGGCTGCCCTCTTGGTTTGAGAATTGAGAAGCAAAATGTCACCACTCTGAATGAGTGGATTCTCTAGCTCCGGAACCTTTTGCCTCATGGTTACTATTAAAAAGAGGCTTTGTCAATATTTGCTGGGGTGGCCTGATTTATATGGAAGGCAAGGTGTGAGTTTGTTACCAACATAAGCCTGTGGATCCGATGGTTGTGGTTTTAAAATCAAGTAACTTCAAAAGAGGTTTTTTAGATGCTCAAAGCGATGTAATTTCTGACGTCAGAAATCTTTCTAATGTTAGAAGAGACAAGTTTTGGAGGCCCCCTACCCTTGATAGGTGGAAGCTTAACATTGATGGCTCTTGGGATGCAAAGTCTTTGATTGAAGGAGTAGGATCTGTTATTAGAGACTCTAATGAGAGATTTATAGCTGGGGTAGCTAGGAAGGTCTTTGTTGGTAGTCCCGTGGAAGCTAAATGAAAGGACCCAACTTTAGTTTAACTAGTAAACTAAGATTAAGCCCTAATGGCTGACCATAATTTAAGAAATTCTACGAAAATTTTGACATAACTTTCCCTGAAATTGAGACTACCAAAATCCTGCAAGAAAATACACTTCGGTGACTAAATCCCACAAACAAACCATGGACCACCAATGTCCATCCGAATTTCTCAACATATGTTATGAACAAGACCAGAACTCAACTCAGAAATTTAAATGCATTTTATAAGGTACTGGTTCTGAATAGAAAGGAAAGAAACTCTACGATAATATGAGAAGCTGATTCAACTATTTACATGAACACAAACAGTATTCAGAGCGACTTCTACTAGCATATACTAGATATGATACAAACCGACAGTGAGCTAAGACATACTGCTGAAAAGATGACTGGTGGACTCAAACCCTTCGACGATACCAAGCACTTCTATAATATACATTACAGCCTGGGCGACGAAAACTGAAAAAAATCCAGGGAAAGGCATTAAAATATAAAACGTTATCATGAATGGACAAAAATAATACAATCAGTGTAAATCAATAAAACTGATCTATCATGCATTTCCGTTGATTTCCGTGAAATAATGCGAATTCAAAAATTATAAACTGGATACAAATTGAGGCGCTCGCCTAGGCCACCTAACCTGAGTTGGCTAGCTATAATAAAAATAAATAAATATGACGGGATCGTCCCCAGGATACCTAACCTGAGTCGATCTGAGTCAGACGAGGCCATCTAACCTCCCCTGACTAAACTATCCAGTGATCAACCGAATAGCTAGAGCATCGATGCAACTAAAGAAACCATCACAAATAAACCTCCAAATTTAAAAGCTCTTAAATAAACTGTAGAGCATACTAATAAAAATATGAACTCTCTACAACTGTGAAAATAAAAGGTCTACTCACAAGTCTGCGACTACTAAGGGTGCGACCGAACGAAAGATTAGCAGAAGTTGATTTTGGTGCTTTATCTGTTTTAGGTAGGGGTCGTCCCTTATTTAGGTTTTATTTTTAGATTTGATATTAATTAATGTTTGATGAAATTTAAACACGTGAACATATTCTCCTAATGACAAGATGAAATGTTACGCAATGGGATTATCTATGTAGACATCATAGTAGGAAAGTTGATCTTGCATTGTCTTTCTGCTATTATGACCTTTGCAAAACAAATTCAGTAGTTAATTGGGTACTCTTTGTTTTTATTAATTGGTGTGATTAAGATATAATGTGTGATTGGGTCACCCCGCATCCAAATAAGAGAAGATAAAATACAACAAAAAATAAAATGGGTTATTCCTAATAGTATTAAAGTTTTTTGAGATAAAATTCAACACTTTAAAGTGATTATATTGAAACAATATTAATACAATGTCGAACCCCAAACATCACACTTGTCGATGTTCAACAATTTAGTAATATTGTAGAATGACTAGATTATTCTCGTTTCATTAATCGAAACTTTAGAGACTTAAAAATAGCGGCTCAAAATAGGAAAACCAAATAATTTGAGAGGATATATGTTATCTTCAATATCTTATCAATATATGGCTGGCTCCTGATAATTTTTCTCCAAAGTCTTCAACATCCATACTATACAACGCCTGTAGAAAATTTTCTCAACTAATGCCCATCCTGGAAATTTTAGGAAAACAAGGTTAGAGCATCTCAAACAATATCACTTATAATGTTGTTATTTTGTTTAAAAATAGACCTCAAAGCTAATTTAGCTATTCGATTTTCAAAAGTTGCTCCAACTTGAAGTTTAGCTATACTTCAATAGATGCTTGATTTTGATTGGTTAAGTTTAAAGAAATCATTCTATATATATAATTATTAATGATATTTGGAACATAAAAGGAAATCATTGATTACACTACTCCTTATTCTCATCACCTATAATCTCACTTTGCGGTATAGAAATAGGGGATAAAAACTTGAAATTAGGGTAATCCCTGGTTGGCCGACTAGTCGGTAAATTTTAGAATCCGAAAAGATTTTGGTAAGTCGGTCGAAAAAGTCAATCACCTAAAATTCGATCAAAATTGTAACAATCGGTCTAAAGTCTGTCAAAGTCAGGTTGACCCGACTAATCGGGGAAATTTTTTAGAGTTTTTAAATTTATTTTTAATAAATGTGCATAAATTTAATAAGAAAAAAAAAGAGCATAAACCAAAAAATTAGAGAAAACCTTATCTAGACACACAATTACTTCATTTCTTTGGTTTATATGTATGTATATTATTTTCTTGTTTAGTTTTACCTAAGTACCTCTATTTTTTTTTCATTTATTTGTATGGATATTATTAAATTTAATTGAAAAATAGAAAATCTGACCTATCCGACTAATCTCCGAATAGTTACTGACTAATTGTATTGTCCCTCGACCGATCGACTCTGATTAACGACTTTTAGAATATTGCATATACCTGAAGTGTCTAATGCAAATAATATATCTTTTTTGGTCTTAGGTATAAGGTCAATCCAAGTTACTTCATCTATTGTGTTACATAATATCCTTTATGTTCCTTTTTTATCTCATCTCCTAATATCTGTCTCTGAGTTGAATTCACAAAACAAAGGTTTTATAGCCGTTTATCCTATGTATGTAATATTTCAAGATTTGTCATCTCAGACAATAATAGGCAAGGAAAATCTGAGGGGAAAAATGTTCCACTTGGATTGTATGTACAACGGGGAGACACGAGTATCGTCACTAAATGTTGCCATAACATTGAGTTTTGATAGAGTGAAAGAAATTTGGATATGGTATCGTCAATTGGGTCGTTCATCTATTGGGGTCATAAAGAAGTCTATGGTATTCTTGTTTTGGGGAATAAAAGTCAAGACTCCATTGTGAAACTTGTGTTTTTGCTAAGAGTCATAAGTCCAGTTATTCTCCTAATTTTTCTTCTAGTTCAGCACCGTTTGAGTTTATTTATTCTGATGTATGGGAACCTTCGAAAAATCTAACTTTGACGGGAATAAAATAATTTGTTTTGTTTATTGATGACTTTACAAGATTAATATAGGTTGTATTGCAGAAAAAGAAGGATGTTGTGTTTTCTGTCTTTACTACTTTTCATAGTCTCATTCGGACTCAGTATGGTGCTTGTGTGAAAGTATTTCGATCTGAAAATGGAGGAGAACTTTTTAGTTACTCTTTCCAAGACTATTTTTAGTAGTATGGAATTGTTCAGCAGACTACTTGTCCTTAAACACCGGAGCATAATAAAGTTTCTGAGAAGAAGAATCATCATCTCCTAGACGTGGGAAGAACTCTCTTACTCAGTGCCAACATGCCAAAATATATTTGGGCCGAGTTGAAGCTGTATTGTGTGAAACTCATCTCATCAATCTAACCATCTATAGCTCTTCATAATCGGATTCCATTTAAGGTACTGTCTAAACATATTGTTATCCCATCTCTGAACAAACTTTTTTCTCGTGTCTTTGGTTGTGTGGCTTATATTCATCTTCATAAGAATCAGAGATCTAAGTGTGTGTTTGTTGGCTATGGTTCTCATCAGAAAGGATACAAGTACTAACATCCCCCTCCATCTCAAAGATTTTATGTTACCATGAATGTCACCTTTAATGAAGACTTGTGCTATTTTTCTCCTATGGCAACTCAGAGTGAGGAGGAGAAAAATGTATTTTATGAAGACCAATTTGAATAATGTATTTTATGAAGACCAATTTGAATGATCGAAAGCCACTGTTACAATTGAAAGCAAGGATTGTAAAATTGAGATTATTGTCGATATTTTGCCGATAATTTCATTTTTTTTCTTGGATGATATTAAATCTTCACTTTATCGTCGATATCTCGTTTCTCTCTCCAATTTCACGAGAAGGCATCTATGGCTACTTCCTGTCACTCACACAAGCTATCTCATGGGTTCAAAAGTCAAATAAAAGTTATAAAACAATAAACCCAGCTAGTTTTGAACCCCCAACCTCTTGGTTCAAGAATTTAAGTCTGAACCAACCCAACCAAGTTGGTTTCTTATATGATTTGCAAACTTTTTAATATATAACCTGATATATATATATATATGTAATTATATCCACCAAATTTCATACAATATTTTATTTCTAACTTAAAACTTCCACCGATATTTTAATTCAATAAAAAAAATTCAATATTTTTATCGAAATAATCATATGTTGGACCATCGATATATCTTTGATATTCGATATTTTATTCCTTGGTTGAAAGTGTCTCAGCCGCAGTCAAAGTTTGACCCATTGATAATTCTTCACGACGGGTCAAAGAAGGTTCCTTAGACGTCCAGACTCCTCCGACATCAGATTTTTTATTCGTTGAAGAAGGGTTTCGACCTGTCGAAAATAGGTCTAAGGACTTCCAAGAAAAAGCGTTCGACGGGTAAGACAATTTTTGACCTGTCGAAAATTTTCAGGCTGAATGTTCTGTTCCGACATTTGTCCTAATGTCTTAGAGTGTTCTACATGTCGAATAGTTGTTCGACATGTAGAACAGTTGTCCGACATGTCGAACAGTTGTCTGACACATCAAAAGAAGGAGAATTAGTCAGTGTTCAGCCGTCAATTGTAGAAGACGTACATACAAGTTCAGTCTCTCCCTCTCCATCATCTATCTCTCCTGACCTGTCATCGCCAGAGGTATGTAGTAGTCTTCTTTTGTCAAGTTCTAGTGTACCTGAACCTGAGTCTAGAAAAGTCTTGCCTGCTAGGTCAACCTGTGGTCAATCTTCAAAAAATATGAGCATTCCTTGTCAACTAAAGTCAAGTATCATGTAGCTAATTATGTGTCAACCAATAGATTGTCTAAACCCTATGTAGCCTTTGTGAATCAATTATCTGATGTGTCTCTTCCTAGTAAAGTGCATGATGCAATGAAAGAGGGGAAGTGGGCCAAGGCATTGAAGGTTGAGATAGATGCTCTCAACAAGAATGGTACTTGGGACTTGGTACCTTTACCACCTGAAAAGAAGACAGTTGGGTGTAGATGAGTTTATACTGTGAAGCATAATGCGGATGACTCAACTGACAGGTACAAGGCGAGGTTCGTTACAATGCAAAAATGTATACTCAGAAATATGGAGTGGATTATGATGAGACCTTTGCACCAGTTGTAAAGATCAATACCATTAGAATCTTCATGTCTTTGACAGTTAATCTGGATTGACCCTTACAATAGTTTGATGTGAAGAATGCTTTTCTTCATGGAGATCTGAATAAAGAAATCTAAATGGATATTCCTCCAGGATATGGTACTTCTACAGGTGAGAAGGTGTTGTGCAAACTGAAGAAGTCTTTATATGGATTGAAACATTCCCCAAGACCTTGGTTTGGGAGGTTCACAACTTTCATGAAGAATATTGGGTATCAGCAGAGCAATTCAGATCATACTCTGTTTTTGAAACACCAGCAGGGTAAGATAACTGCTTTGATCATTTATGTGGATGACATGGCTGTGACAGATGATGACGGTTCAGTTGTCTTCTATATTTGAGATGAAGGACCTTAGGAACTTGAAGCATTTCTTAACCATTGAGGTAACTCAGAACAAGAATTGTATTATGTTGAGTCAAAGAAAATATGTTCTAGATCTGTTGGCAAAGACTGGTATGTTCCACTGTAAATCTGTTGATTATTGAATAGAATCATATATTGGATTAATTGAACAGCATGTTCTAGATCTGTTGGCAAAGACTGGTATCTTGATCAAGTTCCTACAGACAAGTCTCGGTGTCAAAGATTAATTGGACATGTAATCTACTTGTCTCACTCTAGACCGAATCTTACTTATGTTGTTAGTGTTGTGAGTCAATATATGCACAATCCTAGTGAGGATCACATGAATGTTGTGATAATAATCTTAAGGTACTTGAAGTCTGCTCCTGGTAAAGGCTTTGTGTTTTGTAAACATGGAGATTTGGATACTAATATGTACACTGATGCAAACTGCTGGGCAGGTAACATTACTTACAAACATTTTACTTCTGGCTACTTTACATTTGTTGGTGGAAATCTAGTTACTTGGAAGAGCAACAAGCATAATGTGGTAGCTCGTTCTGGTGTAGAAGCTGAATATAAAGGTATGGCTCAAGGTATTTGTGAGTTGTTATGATTGAAATATTTGCTAAGGGATTTGAGTTTCAAGCAGAAACGGCCAATGCCTCTTTATTGTGATAACACTACTGCAGTTAAAATTGCACATAATCCTGTTCAACATAATTGGATGAAGCATGTAGAAATTGATAGACACTTCATCAAGAAAAAGCTAGATGCTCATATTATCTCATTCTCATTTATTCATGCAAATGAGTAGTTAGCCGACATCCTTACCAAAACTGTTTCATTCAAGACTTTCAGTGACTCACTTGACAAGTTGGGCATTCAAGACTTGTATGCACCAACTTGATGGGGAGTGTTGGAGTGAGTCATACTTCTAAAAATATTAGGAGGTGTGTATTTTTGTAATTAAGTAAGTGTAAATAGTTTCCTTGTATGACTATAAATAGTCTTGTATATATGTATTGTTCGAGAGTGATCAATATATATAAAAAAACCCCAACTCTTATATTCTATTTGACTTCAATAGGATTCTGTTGGAATGTTCTATTAATGCGGCTATCACGGTATTCACATGATTTAGTGTCTAACCGGGCAACCCCTGAACAAAAGACTAAATTAATTCCCAATGGGGTTGTCTTGCTCCTGATGGATTATTAATAATTATGGTAAATATGTAGTCCATAGTTGTTTAGGATTCAACTCAGTCTTTGTTGGGGATACCTTTCTTAGTTAGGAACTACTTTATATTCTTCTATATATACAATATGCTACGATGAATATAACACACCACAAGCACACCACATGTAACACAAGCACAACACAAGCATCGCATCCTACACTAATATTGTGATCACATTCCATACCAATATACTTTTCTAGTTGGTATCAGAGCAAAATCCTGAGACCTGCACACCATATTCACACCTCCTCCGAAGGAGGTGTGAGTGTTGCACACCACCACATCCCAAATCTTCCATTACACATCTCCATCCTGGCATCATGGAGAGTAAATATTGCGCGCACACACACACACATGCACACCACATGAAAAAAAATCACAAATTCAGTTGTAGATCTCCATTCTAGTATCATGGCAAACGATGGCACACACCTCAATCTCTAACAAGTTCCAAATCCTGTCCAGCTTGCCCTCGCTGCCGCAATAACATCAACACTGGCATCATAAACACCTACACTGACATCATCATGACTAATACTGGCACCTACACCTGTATCCACATCACCATCACTCGCACCTACACCGGGAACAACATCACCAGCATTGGCTTCGCATACCCCACACCACATCGCACGCCAAGATTTCAATGTGAATTCCGGACTTCGTTTCATGTGTCAACCTAGTAATTAGGTTGCACGTGATGGGTGTGTTTGATTATTGATAATTATGATAAATATGTAGTTCGTAGTTGTTTAGGATTCAACTTAGTCTTTGATGGGGATACCTTTCTTTGTTAGAAACTACTTTGTATTCTTCTATATATACACTATGCTGGGATGAATGTAACACGCCACAAGCACACAACGTTTAACACAAGCACAACACAAGCACATCACAAGTATCACACCCTGTTTGGGCCTGAAATAAATATTTCATATTGGGCTTGAAAGACTGAAGTCTTGGCGAGCGGCCCAGGATGAGCTGAAGTCTTGGCGAGCGGCCCGGTTAGAGAAATGGAGCTTGGCGAGCGGCCAAGTGAGTTAATAGAGTCTGTTTCCAGATCAACTTAGGATTGTGGATTCAGGATAACTGATTCATGCGACTTAATATCTATCATACATTTTCTGTTTCAGATAGGTTTCTTCTTGTAAAGGAGTTGTGATAGCATTAGAACTATATAAAGAAAAGACCCGTGTACTGGATGGTATTAGAGTTATATTGAGATTCAAAGAGAAGAGCAGAAGACGTTCAAGAGAATTGAAAGACGACTACTGAGCATTATATAAGGAGAATAAGAGCATTGGTGAAGGGGTCCCCGATCAAACATAAAACATTTTCTATATGCAAGTACACCTAGACATTTCGTCAAGAGATTCTATCTTTGCAGCCAGACGATCAAAGTGCTTGTCACCGAACGAGTTAGAGTATTGCGATCAGAGGAAGCAATTATCACGACTGGAAGGTTGAAGAGTTTGTCATCGATCGAGTGAGAGTTCGGATATCCAAAGGGAGTAAACGCGACTGGAAGGTTGAAGAGTTTGTCACATATCGAGTGAGAGTTCAGACATCCAAGAAAGCGGTGTTCTCAACACATCGTCAGAGAAGTTGCTCTGCTTTACACTCGTAAAAGGGTAGTGTGAGATATCGATTTCTGGGGCTCTTCTAGAGATACAAAAACTCAAAGTCCTACGTTACTAGGCGAGAATGACTCATTCAGGCAAGGTTGGTGCTCTCCTTGTCTTAATCGCTTATCAAGAACTCATGCAGCTTTAAATTCTATATTCCTTTGAGAGACGGTGGTACGCCAGCACACGAAGCACGTACAGAATAAACCGACAACTTCGGTCAAACTATCCGAAGTCAATAAAAGAGACTGTTTCTGAAAGGATCTCTCCGCGAGAGATATTTTAGAGTCAAACACATTCTACACCAATATTGTGATCACATTTCACACTAATATACTTTTCTAGTGCTCCAGCAGGCAGCAACCACATCAGAAAATGGAAGTGGTGCGTGGAAATGTAGCTGTACGTTTGCATCAAAATCGACTTATCTTTTTCAAGTCTGGTGGCGTTAATAGAATGAAGATTGATACAAGCGTCAAACTTTCCCGATTTGAAAACCCAGGTTCTGCGTTTTTGACAACCACTTGTGAACCATTTAAAGAACGAGTCAGATTTTCTGATGGACATCTGTTCTTGCTTGGTTTCCATAATCCTTAATCGTAAAACACAATGCAGATGGAGCTGAAGCTTGAAGACATCAGCAGGAGTACTACTGGCTACTAGCTAGTCTGTTCTTCTGATAGACATCTGTTTTGGCACTGCTAAACTAAACTTTTCAAGCTCAGCTGGATCGGGTCATTTAGAAAACCCTATTACTCTTCATCAAGCTTTACAAAAACATCACGGCAAGATTGTCGGATTGGATATATATGTTTAAAGGATGATCACATCCAGACATCCTTCTAGCTAAAACAAAGCTCTTGGTTTTTGTACTTGTATATAATTTAGTTCTATCAAGTGGATCATTAAGCTAGCTTCAAAGTAATGGAATTTTCAATCTATCTTACTAATGAAAGGTACAACTGGGGAAGTTAAATAGCTTGATGCAAGTTGATCTTTGCTATTTTTTTGCTCATGCTATCTAGCGAAAATGATCTGGTAAGTGCACGTATATGTAGGAAAAAATAGTGATATTAAACTAATAAATATCAAAAATATTAATTAATTAGTAAAGTACAAATGAACGAACGAAGAACAAATTCTTGAAGAAGATGAACTAAGTTGAGTCACGTGTATCACGCCCTCTCCTTAAAAACTTTTATACCGCTCACGGGCTTGTATGGCGTTGTTCTCCCAGGATAAAACAAGTTCAAAGTTTTGTACCGCAGCACAAGAACTTCTCGTCGAACTGAATAGTACCTTACTCTATCACCGGAATTCTTTGGGAGAGAAGAGATCAGAAGAGGAGAGGAGATTGATTCTGTTAGGATCGATAGAATCCCTGAAATGAGAAGAAGAAGATCGCTTTATATAGGCTTCATTGGGGACAAACCACTTATTGTCGAGTTAATACCAAAATCGTTTTTGGTCATTAAACTCGCCATCAATTGGCAGTTACAAGATATTTAATTTGCCGTCAATAATGTTTACGAACGGTTATAAAACAATCCATTTAGTAGGCTTCAATTATATATCATAACTAAGGTTTATGAGCGGTTACAAAACCGTTATAAACCATTTAGTTCGTGATTCAATTGCTTGCCATTACTAAGATTTGTTAGCCGTCATAAACAATTTAATTGGCAATTCAAAAGCCTTTAGCTTGCTTTGGGTGATAATTTCTCATTCGCCCATTTAATCATTTGAACAAGTAAATATCTTAATTTAATTGCCTCAAAATGGTTTGTTAAAATAGTGTTTAAACACCTATTTTTCTAACAATTTCCCATATGAATGAAATTAGCGACCAAAGACTGGATAAACTTGGTGATAGATTCTGCGGTTGAAAACTTGCATAGGATAGGTAGGGGTTAACCCTTTGAACCTTCCCTTGTGAAAGCATGCTTACTTTACTAACTAAACAGTAGACGTGATGTCTTTGAACTGTTCGTCATTTGTGTAAACGATGGCATACTTCACACAAGTATCTTCCTGATACTTTCAGTTCTCACTGTTGTGTCCGTTTTGGCCCTGAACACGCGCCTGGTTCTGTAAGAGTTTAACAAGAATTATGCCTTGAACAATTCCCTTAGAAGCGGCCCCACTTCCCGCTTACATATGTGATTTCTTAATTAAGAGTAACCTGTATTACTCCGCTCGGAAATCCGACGCATAAGAATCATTAAAAGCTTTGAGCTTAACCTCATTACTTACGGGCATCACTATTTTCATCATAGGAATGGACTTGGGGAAAATTCCCATAGTGATCCGACACGATCTCTACAATTTAGTTGTCCCCTTTGAACCTAGATCTTGGGATCTCCAGTCAGCTAGGTTGGGTGTTCACTGTAAAGACTTTAACTCATGGGCTTTAGTCTCATTTTCCTCGATGATTTATCAATCAACTCTCTATTTAACCCTTTGATTAATGGATCCGCTTTGTTATCTTTTGACTTTACATAGTCAATGAAGATGACACCAGTATGGAGTAGTTGTTAGATGATATTATGTTTTCGATGAATATATCTTGACTTACCATTGTACATACTACTCTGTGCTCTGACAATCACAGATTAACTATCATTTGAATTGGAACCTAACATAACTCAAATGATATGATTTAAAAAAGAAGAAACAATTTTTTTTTCAAATAAAACTCATCGTCTTACCACCTACCAAATAAACGAACCAAAGAAAGAAATGGATTATTGTTTGACTATATCATATTGTAATGACATTTTAGATTAGTTACATTATTTTCATGTGAATGAAAACAGAAAATAATTTTTCAAAGGCCAAGACTTCAAAGAGTAGGGTCCCCTTAGAAGGTGAAGAGAGTGTGGATAAAACGTGTTCTCCATCCTCCAATCAGATCACAAAGGAAATCACAAAACACACCCCAAAATCCCAACTCGTCCCATCCCCCATTGGCACAAAATAGAGAGCGGAGAGGGTCAATTCTCCTTTCGTGTGCCCACCAAACCCAAAAAGACCACAAACTCAAAAGAAACTCAAATCCCAAACAGTTTACTAGTCTCAACTCCTCCACAAGCCCCCTCAATTCCAGGCCTTGCCATTTGGGTCAATGGCGGTGTCGACCAGCTTCGCCGGAGCTAAGTTGGAGGCTCTTCTCTTGAAGGCCTCTTCTTCTTCTTCTTCTTCTTCTTCTTCTTCCTCCTCGACTGGTTCATATATGCAGAGGTCCATTTGGAGCAGAAGGGTTCAGAGAGGAGGAGTGAGGTGTGAAATGTCTGCTTCTGATGCTGTCATTGAAGCCACCACTCAGAATGGCAATGTCTCCGCTCTTGAACAGCTCAAGACTTCTGCTGCTGATAGTAAGTCTCTCTCTTTGTTCACATTAAACAAAAAAGCCTTTGACTTTCTATTAGCTTTTGCTGTGTGCTGTAATGGGTCTCTGCTAGAATTGAATATGTATCTGAATTGTGGATAGTTTTTGAGTTTCTGGATGTTTCATACAAAATGCTGATCGAGAAAGTCGGTTATATGATACGTATCTACGAATCTATGTAATTTCGAAGGAGAAATGCAGTGGCAGCTAAATTATGCTTCTTTGATTTAAAGATGGTATTATAGTACATATGTAAATATCCATGATTTTATCTACTTAGGGAAAACATGACAGTGATATCTGTATAAATATTATGACTTCACATTGAGAGAGACATTCATCATATGTGTAGTCCAAATGTCCAATACTCCAAATGGTTGCAGCTCTACAATTCAGAAGACAATTTTTTTGATTTTGATTTTTGAGATATCAATTTTGAATTCCAATATGATTTTTTTCTGAGATTGGAATCAATAATCTTTATTTTTTTTATTTTTTTATTTTATGTTTATATCATTGAGGTAATTTGATTGTGTGGCTTCTGACTGGGAAAAAAATGGTTTCCTGGCCTTATGCATAACTGAAATGTTCACAATAAATCTCTCTCAGGATATACAAAGGAAAGAAGCAGTATTGTGGTCATCGGGCTTAGTATTCACACAACACCTGTTGAAATGCGTGAAAAACTAGCCATACCAGAAGCAGAATGGCCTCGAGCCATTGGGGAGCTGTGTGGCTTGAATCATATAGAAGAAGCTGCTGTGCTTAGTACCTGCAACAGAATGGAGATATATGTTGTAGCTCTATCTCAGCATCGTGGTGTCAAAGAAGTGACTGAATGGATGTCAAAGGTACTCCCTCTCTTTGATGTTACAGACCTATTTGACACTTCATCCCTCAACTTACTTTCCTTTAAAAGAACAGTTACTCCCTGTATTTTGTGGTTAGAGCCTTTTTTATCGTTTAAGTTCATCCACTAATACCCCAAGTTGTAATGGCCTCTATTGAAAATGAATCTTTTTTAGGTCTACAACATTTAATGACTATTTTTGCTTTTTCTGACAGACAAGTGGGGTCCCTGTTTCAGAGCTATGCCAACACCGGTTTCTATTGTACAACAATGACGCTACACAGCATCTCTTTGAGGTATCAGCAGGTCTGGACTCTCTTGTCCTTGGAGAAGGTCAAATTCTTGCCCAAGTGAAACAAGTTGTTAAAGTTGGGCAAGGAGTTGTTGGCTTTGGCAGAAACATCAGTGGGCTGTTTAAGCATGCAATCACTGTGGGAAAGCGTGTTAGAACTGAGACTAACATCGCCGCAGGTGCAGTTTCTGTGAGCTCAGCTGCTGCTGAACTTGCCCTGATGAAGATTCCTGACTCCTCACATGCTAGTGCCAGAATGATGATCATTGGTGCGGGAAAGATGGGGAAGCTTGTGATTAAACACTTGGTATCCAAAGGTAGCACAAAGATGGTTGTTGTTAATAGGAGTGAGGAGAGAGTAGCAGCGATCCGTGAGGAACTGAAGGGTGTTGAGATAATTTACAAGCCCCTCACAGAAATGCTTGCCTGTGCAGCTGAGGCGGATGTAATTTTTACAAGTACTGCATCTGACACCCCACTGTTTTTCAAAGATGATGTGAAGGACCTTCCTGCAGTTGGTCCAGAGACTGGGGGTTTGAGGCTATTTGTCGATATTTCTGTCCCTAGGAATGTGGGCTCATGTGTTGCAGATGTCGAAGGTGCTAAACTTTACAATGTTGATGACCTCAAGGAAGTTGTTGCTGCTAACAAAGAGGATCGCATCAGGAAGGCAATGGAAGCTCAGTCAATTATTAGTGAAGAATCAAAGCAATTTGAAGCATGGAGGGACTCACTGGAGACAGTTCCTACCATCAAGAAATTAAGAGCTTATGCAGAAAGAATCAGAGTTGCAGAGCTAGACAAATGCCTCTCAAAAATGGGTGATGACATAACAAAGAAAACGAGAAGAGCTGTGGATGATCTCAGCCGAGGTGTTGTGAACAAGCTCCTACACGGTCCAATGCAGCATTTACGATGCGATGGGAGTGACAGCCGAACACTGAGTGAAACCCTGGAGAATATGCATGCTCTAAATAGAATGTTCAGTCTAGAGACAGAAATATCTGTATTGGAGCAAAAAATTCGAGCAAAGGTGGAACAAAGCCAGAATTAGTAAGCTCCCTGCACCATTTTTCTTTCATGACACTTCTACTTCCTCATACTTGAACAAGGGGAAACATCCTCATACTGTGCTTTAGTGTTCACTTTGGTGTAATCTACAATTGGATAGATAAGTGAATCTTCCAAATTCATTCATTGTGGTTAGGCGTTCTAACCTGGCTGCTATGTGAGAGTTCTTTATGTCTCTGAAGTGTTCTTAAGTGGCTGGCTGTTCGGCTATGTACGTAGTAGCAAATTACAGAGTTATGAGGTGAACTTATGTAATTGTATTTTATCATGTATTAATTTTTGTAATTAATGATCATTGAATTTGGAATTTTGAGATGAATATATATAGTTGACCTCTACTTGATCTCCTGAAAAATATTTAGGGTACTGAAGATTAATGCTGCCAAGTTTAGCACTTCACTGTTGTTTGACCTACTAAAGTTTCGCTATTTAGTATTTAATCATGTCTCTTAGGATATATATATATAGAGAGAGGATCTATTCCACTGTGGTATATTTATTTTTGGTCTTTTTCAGGTATAAGACATTACACAAATTTTTCGATCATATTTTAACATCTTCACCGTCCAATTATTAAGTCTATATGAGTAGATCATTACTATAAATTTTCAGCCAAAATGGTGGTCGTTAAGTTATCGAACTAGGTTAAATCAAGGGACGGACCAAATCTGTCAAACCTGAACTATTCATACGTATAAACTTCAATTGCAGTTTGAATACTTTAACGATAATCATTTTGGCTGTAAATTTACAGGCTTAATCTACACATTAGAACCTAAGATCTGAACGGTGGAGATGGTAAAATATGATCGAAAAATTAGTGTAATACCCTATACCTAAAAATGACCCAAAAAAGATATACCTTAGTGAAAGCGTGTGTGTGTGTGTGTGTATCGGTTTTTAATATGTGGGGATCACTGAGACTGACTGTGAAATCTGGGTAACAATCAAAGTGTATTGGACTATTAAAAAGACTTGATTCAATTATTCCAAGAGTGTTGTTAGTGAAGTCGGTAAACCGAGCATCACGAAGGCACAAAAGGACTGAAGCATTTAGGCCTCTTCGTGTTAGGGGTTTTACCCCTATTTGGACTAATCCAATATGGAGGAAGTTATGACCATCATTTTTATGTTTTCTAATTGACTCAAGACTGAAAAGTTGGCAGGTTTCGTGCTGTGAACTAACAGCATAAATTTGCTCAACAGTTTTAATATGGTGTTCACTTCTGAAGGAAGTGATGGACTATTTTTTTTCTATATATTTCATTACTAGGAACTCTTGGAATATTCCAATCATTCCTATCAATGTTATTATTTGACTGAATTTCAATTTGTTCTTCATTGACTATATTTTGGATTGTATTAAGGGAAGATCTGGATGAATTAGAGGTAATTGAGTTAGATCTGAACAATCTACTCATTTTGGTAAGAAAAAAGGGATGTCTTGACTCAAATTTTGAGGATGAAAGTAACAAATACCTTAACCTAACGTCTTCAAACTAAGGTTCTCTTTGCTCCGCTCATATCGCATCCGCTCACGCCTCTCCTTGGGCCTTACTGTTTGGACCTAGCCTTACTATTTAGTTGGAGAAGAAACTCAGAAAAAAGATGATAAGGAAAAATAATATTACTAGCAAGCTTAAAAATTGAATAAAGTACCCAGTTACTTACTAAAATGAACAAAAAATAAAGAAATCAACTCAACAACCTCACCTAGGCGGTAGTCGGCCACATGAGATCTGAGAGATTTTTATAGTTATCATTTCAAGATTATGACCCTTGAATGATTTGAACATTAATTGTCGAACCCTTCTTAGATCCTCAACCCTTATTTAAAGTTCATAGTTGAGTACCCCTATTTTGCTTTAGATTGCTTCCTTTCACGTTGGAAGTGGAAAGCTTCGCATGGCAATATGAAGCTTTGTCTTGTTCAACACTAGTACGCATATTGCCAGGGGCGGACCCCACTCCCCCCATGGCATACCCAACTTATCCAACTTTCACCTCTCATGGCATACCCATCCATATCTGGAATTCTAAATTAACAACTAAGTTCCTACTTTGATGGCTGTAACCGTCTCAGTTTCAGTCTCTAACCTTCATGCTAATAGTTTACCGCGCGCTTATTTATTGTTCGGTCCCAAATTCATGTCTAATTGCTGTTTCTGCATTCCAGATTATCAGTGCGACACGAGATGATTCTGGTTTGGATGTTTGCACTGATCGGCTTCTACACTGCAGTAGCTAGTGGTATTTCAATGTTCCTTCAAATTCATGATCATCTTCGCAAATTTGATTTACAGAATCGAAGTACAGAACTGGTAGAGATGATGAAAACGTGGAAATTCTTGTCACCTACATGTGCTAATCGAACCTGAGGAAATGATTGTTATGGTCGACTGAACGTGCGTACGAAATGCGTATGGTCCCCGGCCAATCTTGGAAGCTAACTAACACATGCATGTTGTGTGTATATGTTGTGTGTTTTTATGTTTGGTTGGTGCAATATGTGACTCTGGAGTCTGGATTATACTATACTGTACAGAGACACAGGAAGGGCGGGTACGTATATCATAGGACAACTTAATTTATGAGTTATGATAAGCCATATACATCAGCATTCATTGCGATCAATGGACTGTATATCTATACTCGTACGATACGGTGGACATTGCTTTCGATCAACTCCGAATGCAATGTATGTATGTGTGTACGTATATTCAGTATATATATATATATATATATATATATATATATATGCAGTCAGAAGAAACCTACGGACATGGTCGTCGTCGATGTTCCTTTCCTCTGGATTCCTGGTAATCCTTATTTAGTTATATATCAACGTATTGTTGTGACATGGTGAACGTGGACATGCTTAGCTACCTATATATGCCAATCGCACTGGTAATGATAGTTCAAACATGGCTACCGGAGACTCATTTGCGCGCTCGATCGCTATGGTCCTTATTACACTTGGTGGGCAAGTTTGATGCATCAGTTCTTCATCTGTGGCGTAAATGCATTTTTTGTATTTACAAGTTTGGTGGTCATTTGAATGCAAGTGATGCTTATATTTTGTGTTGAATTCGCAAGTTCAATGTAATTGGGGTCTTTAATTTGGGCTAATTATATTCTTCCGAGGAGGAGTGTGTTGATTTGGATGGTTCTTCATGATAAGATCATGTCTGATTCTATGCTTCAGAGGAGAGGGACAAGCTTGGCATCACATTGTAATCTTTGTGGTATTGATGTGGAGTCGTGATTTATTCCTATCTTGTAGGTGTGTGCAAGATTTTTGGGGATGGCTTGCTGCATTGTTTAATCGGACTTGTTCCGCTTCTATTGGAGAATTCATTTCTCCTAGTACTTTAAATGGTTACTCTATAGCTATAAGAAAAATGTGAATTTTGGCCTTTGTTACAGGGTGTTGATGCATATGGTATGAAAGAAATCAAATTTGGTTCCATGCTAGAATTTTCTCTAGAGACAGGTTTTGTAATTTCTATGTTACTAGCTTGAGGGATGCAACATTATTATTTTTCAAGCCGCGTTCAATTTTAAGTGGTGTCTTGCCAATTTACAAGCATCTGGGGCTTTTTCCTCTTCGGATTTATGCCCCTAAGTTTATCCCGGTGTTATGGGAGCCTCCTCTAGTTAATTGGTTGAAAGTCAACATTGATGGATCTTTTAGGCCTCCTTCCATTGCAGGCTGTGGTGGGGTTTTGCGGGATTCTTCATGTGTGATTATAGGTGCTTTTGCTTACAAGGCTGACATGAGTTGTGTTGTTGATACTGAAATTCTTGCAGTTGTGGAAGTGTTGCGTGTGGATTGGGCTCGAGGGTGGCATAAGCTTTGGCTTCAAACAGACCCGACACTTATTGTATCTTATTTCCGAAATCCTCATCTTGTGCCTTGGAGATTAAAAGTTCTATGGAGTCGCTATTGTTATTTATGAAGCATGCTCAGCTTCATTTTTCTCATACTTTTCGCGAAGGGAACAAGTTTGCTGATGCATTGGCAAAAGCAGGGGCAAATAGTGTTATTGAAGCTTGGTGTACGAAATTGTCATATTTTCTGGCTTGTTCTCTTGTTCAAGATTAGATTCTTACTTATCGTGTTTCCTAATTGGTGAGTTCTTTATATGTTTCTTTGCTTGGTTGTTCTCTGAAGCAAGTATAGTTCCGTTGTTTTATTTCTTAAGATTGTCTTGACCTTTGTCCCCCATCTTATGTATCATTTTTTGGATTTTAATAAATTTTTGGACCTGAACAATGAGTTAGCTCAATGCCCGCTTTCTTAAAAAAAAAATGGAATCCCCTTCGACTCACCTATAGGTCATCAGAACGAGTCTAATGTGGTTAGCAATCTTGTTCCAAAACAACATATGACTAGGAAAATTGAACCCACAACCTTTCACTATTGGAGGAGAGCATTGAGGCGACGTAGTTTTGTTTTTTCGTCGCCCCAATTTAAATGAGGCGACGAAGAATGGAATGGTTGCCTCAGATATTAATTACGTCGCTTCAACAAATTGAGGCGACGTAGATTGATTTTGGTCGCTTCAATAATATGAGGCGACCACTTTTTACATTCGAAGCGACGAAGATGAGTTTGGTCGCCTCGAAGAAAATCGAGGCGACGAAGATTGGTCAATCTTCGTCGCCTCGTTTTTTTAAAATCTGGATCTGCTCTTCTTCTTAAAGTCAAACCGTTCATAAAGTTAAAATTTTAGAAAAACAGTTCATTCGCGTTCTGGAGCTGTTCTTGTGCGATTTAGGGAGAAATTTTAGGAAATTGAGAAAGAAGGTTGTTCTTGTCATTCATTTGATTCTTGAGTAAGGTTAGTTTGATTTGTATCTCTTTAACCCTCTTTATGACCATAATATATTAAATTAGAAGTGAAATTGAAGTTTTTGTGAAATTTTTGAAGTTGAATAGAATTTGGTGTTATGTTGTAGTTTTAGTGTTTGAATCATTGAATTGTGGTAAATCATGTTATGGGTTCATGAATAATATTTGAAATTTGGTTAAATTTAGTGAAAGTTATTGATGATTAGAAGTGAAAATGAAGTTGATGTGAAATTTTTGAAATTGAATTGAATTTGGTCTTATGTTGTAGTTTTAGTGTTTGAATCATTGAATTGTGATAAATCATGTTATGGGTTCATGATTAATGTTTGAAATTTGGTTAAATTTAGTGAAATTAATTGATGATTAGTTTAGATTAGGTGTATTTGAGCCTTAATTAGTAGTATTATTAGTGTTAATCATGAAATCGAGCATATGGTTATATATAATTGTGGTGTTTATCAACTTAGAACTCCCGTTTGAGAATCAACAACTCATCTAGTTGATCGAGTTGAGTTGTTGATTCTCGAATTGTCCCATTTTTGGACACTTTAGGTGAACATGACTTTGTTGATCCTTTTGCTATTCATGTGATTTCAGTTTCAGTTTTGGGATATGGTTTCGACAGTGTCTCACTTCAATGTTCCCCGAGTGCAAATTAGGTTGTTTAGATATGTGTGCACTCGGGGAACTGTAGGGAGATGCTGCCGAAATTTCCCTAAACTGGAGCTGAAACGCATGGGTGCAAGAGCGTTGACAAATGTCGTGTTCCCTTGAAGGGGATAGGACCCAACCAGGAGGCATAAGCCGAAGAAGTGTGGGGTTTTGGTTGAATCGCAACTGTGGCGTGGTAACTTTGTTCATATTGATTGTTTATGTTGACAGGAAACATGGACGGACACCCAGACAAAACTTGGATGACATATCATCATGCTGATCCAAGGTACATCACAGGCATATTCGAGTTTATGAATTTTGCCCGGCGACATAGTAACGGAGCCGATTATCACTTCTGCCCGTGCAAACGTTGTAAGAACGGTCCGTTCAAGGTTACTATGGATGTCATGTATCATCACTTATCACACTGAGTCCGGATTATACCGTCTGGCACCTTCACGGGGAAGTTTTTGATGAACCAACAATGCTCAGTCAACGAAGACAGTGGCTTCAAGACAGAGTCGGTCCTTCTAGTGGTGCCGGTTCTTCAGTGAACCCGCAGTTGGAGATTCTACATGATGCATATCCCTATTATCCTGGATACCATGTAGATGTACCCCAACAATTAGTGGAAGATAATTCGGGCATGAACTTCAATGACATGGTAGACGATGATTATGAAAAGTACGATAGATTATTGAAGGAGTCACAAACCCCATTATATGAAGGCAGTGAGGAAACTGTTTTGAGTGCCATATTAGATGCAATGGAAATGAAAAATGAAAAAGGATGGTCGGACACAAGTGTTGACTCTTTATGTATTTACATTAATAAACTTCTTCCTAAAGGGCACACATTCCCCTGTTCATACTCGAGAATAAAAAAAATCTTGAGTGATCTTTCACTGGGTTATGAAAGAATTGATGCGTGTGAGTTTAACTATGTGTTGTTCAGGGGAGGCGCTTGTAAACGAGAGGATTTGACCAGTGTGTTATTCTGAAAGATATAAGCCATATACGAATGATATTCCCAAAAAAATAATTCGTAACTTCCCTCTAACACCAAGGTTGAAGCGTTTGTTTATGTCCTCACACACTGCCAAGCATATGCGATGGCTGGGGGAGCGGATATGCGTGGCTGGTAGCCTCAGCCACCCAGCTGATGGAGAAGTGTTTCAACATTTTGACAGAACTTTTCCAGGTTTCGCACGGGACTGCAGGAATGTGCGCCTTGGAGTAGCAACAGACGGTTTCAATCCATTCGGAACAATGGGAACTTTGCATAGTACATGGCCCGTTGTTGTGATGCCGTACAATCTACCACCATCAATGTGCATGAACAAGGAATATAACATGTTATCAGTGTTGATTCCAGGCCCTAAATCTCCCGGAAAGTGCCTTAGTGTACTCATTGAGCGATGATCGAGGAGCTAATACATATATGGGTCGTTGGAGTCCATACTTTTGATCGAGTAGACAATGAGGTATTCTTGATGAAGGCAGCGGTAATGTGGACTATTAGCGACTTTCCAGGTTTAGGGATGCTTGCGGGGTCAACTGTGAAAGGGTACAAGGCATGTCCAATCTGTCTAGATGAGCTAACTTCAGAGCATATATGTGGGAGGATAGTTTATGAAGGTCATCGAAAATGGCTCCACCAAGATCACCCTTGGCGATTGAGCAAGGCATTTAACGGGAAGGTGGAGTTTGGCGGAAGACCCTATCAGAAGAGTGGAGATGAAATTTTGGAGGACGTTAGGTCACACGTTTACCCTATTCTTAGCCAACATGACGACTTGAAGGTGCCGTACAATCCGAATAACAGACAGTGTTGGACTCACAAAAGCATATTTTGGAAGCTGCCTTATTGGTCATCATTGAAGATCAGACATTGCTTAGATGTCATGCACATTGAAAAAAATGTCTGTGACAACATCCTTGGAATCATTTTTGCGATTGATAAGAAGTCTAAGGATGGTCCAAAAGCTCGCGCTGCTTTGAAGAAGAGGAATGTGCGAAAAAATCAGTGGCAAAGAGCGGGTGACGAGGGGAGGGCGAAAGTTCCTCATGCACCATTTTTAGTTAAAAAGGATGATCTAGAAGATGTGTTTCAGTGGTTCAGGGATGTTAAGTATCCTCTTGGTTATGCAGGTAGTTTGAGAAGTAAGGTGAAAGTAAGTTCCCCGTCACAGTTTTATGGATTGAAGACGCATGATTGTCATGTGTGCTTCAACGTCTTCTTCCTGTGGTTATCAGAGGGTTCCTACCAGAAAACGTTGTAAAGCCATTGATAACACTGCTAAATTGGTTTCGTTAACTATGCAGTAGGGAGCTTAAGAAGGAGGTTGTGCGTGACATGGAAACTGAGATAGTGATGATTCTCTGCAATTTGGAGCTCATATTTCCTCCACATTTTTTTACATCTATGGTTCATCTGCCCGAACAAGTATTCCTTACAGGTCCAGTACACTATACATGGATGTATCCAATTGAAAGGTAAAATGTTTTTCATTGCTAATATTATGTTCGATATGTAATATGTCGGCAATTAGGAAAATATTGTACTAATCTTGATGGTGTTTTTGCAGGCAATTAGGAAAATATAAAAAGTCAATGAGGAATACATGTTACCTAGAAGGTAGTATTGCTGAACAGTACCTCGTACATGAGTCGGTGACGTATTGTAAGTCTTATCTCAGACGGATG
The DNA here is from genome assembly GCA_946800695.1 of Geum urbanum. Taxonomy (NCBI): domain Eukaryota; kingdom Viridiplantae; phylum Streptophyta; class Magnoliopsida; order Rosales; family Rosaceae; genus Geum; species Geum urbanum. Next base: position 4,977,765 of record OX327013.1, on the reverse strand, counting down.
GACAACGAAGATATCGACACTTCCCCTGAGTGGAATATCAGCTGTGTTTCACTCTTAGTAAGACCAGATATTATCGAGACTCGTTGCCAGTTCAGGTTGACTGAGGCAGAGACTATTGAGGCTCACTGGCAAGTCTTGGTGGAAATAGACGAAGTCAAACCTTACCTAGAAGAACATCTCAGAAGGTTCAAGGCTAAAAATGGTGAAGATTTCGACGAGCTTCGTCGTCGGAGGAGTTTCTTCGATGGTTCTTAACATGGGTACATCCAACTATTAATTGTTGTAATGTTCTTTGAGGGTTTATAACACTTATCTTTAACTTCTCTTAACACTTATCTCTCAGGTGTCCCTTAAAGAAAAAAACTCGGACCCGAGCTTGGTTGCAGGAATAAAGTCATTAGCTCAAGGAGCTCAGCAATTCCGGGTTTATAAGTCGTGTTATGTGAACGGTGTCAAGTTCACCTCGTTTGATAGAGATCAAAGAACCGTGACTCAAAATAGCGGTGTCATAATAGACATGGGTTCATCCAAGTTCTACGGCCATGTTAACTACGTGGTCGAAGTATTATATACAGGCCGTATGCCAGTGGTGTTGTTTGAGTGCACATGGCACAACTCCGACGACGAGGAAGATCTTGACACCGTTATAAAAGATCATGGACTGATATCAGTGAATACAAACAACAATTACTATGAGGATTCACCCTTCATAATTGCAACCAAAGCAAAACAGGTATTCTACATAGACGATCCAAAGACTTGTGGTACTTGGAAGGTAGTACAAGAAATGTCGCACCGCAATGTCTACAGCGCTGACGTACTTGCCATAGATGAAAACATATCGCGTACAGGAGATCATATATTCGAGCCTTACCAAGAGGACACTCCCACGATGATACAATTTTACCCAGATTTTCAACTACTTTTGGATGAAGAAGGAGACGAGGACGAGGACGAGGACGAGGACGAGGACGAGGAAGAGGATGAGGACGAGGACGAGGACGAGGACGAGGACTAGGACGAGGACGAGGACGAGGACGAGGACGAGGACGAAGACGAGGAGGAGGACGAAGACGAGGACGAGGACGAGGACGAGGACTAAACTAATATTATTATGAATTTGAAACCTAAATTCGTATTTTCTTTAAAGCATAATTTATGTATTCGAAAAAATATTTCTAACTTTTGAATTTGTAAAAAATAACACAAAATGAAGGATACGAGGCGACGAAGAATGCAATCTTGGTCGCTTCAACTGATTGAAGCGACGAAGATTGAATTCTTTGTCGCTTCAATACATTGAAGCGACGTAGATTACATTCTTTGTCGCTTCAATAAATTGAAGCGACGAAGATTGCATTCTTTGTCGCTTCAATGTATTGAAGCGACAAAGAATGCAATCTTCATCACCTCGTATGCTTTATAATTCCAAACTTCATCGTTTCTTTCATCTTCAGTTCATGACCTTTCCATCAATACATTGAAGCGACAAAGATTTCATTGTTCGTCGCTTCCTCTAAATTGAAGCGACAAAGAATTCAATCTTCGTCGCTTTAATACGTTGAAGTGACGAAGATTGAATTCTTTGTCGCTTCAATGTAGAGGAAGCGACGAATATTGAATTCTTTGTCGCTTCAACGTATTGAAGTGACGAAGATGTCAATATACGTCGCCTCGTTGGCTTTATAATTCTAGATTCACAGTTTCTTTCTTCTTCTTTTCATTTCGTTTCCTTATTCGTTTCTAATCGACCTCGCCCCAAATCCCTAAACCCGAACCCCAAAACCCTAAATCCCCTCCACCTCAACCCTAAACCCCCTCCCTCCCCTCCACCAAAACCCTAAACTCGCCGTCGAATTTGAAGCTGAAACCAAATCGAGAAACCTCTCTAATCATCTTCTTCAAAGCTCTGTAATCATCTTCTTCGCTCTCTAATCATCATCTTCAAAGCCGAAACCACATCTTCAAAGCAATATCGATAAGCATCTTCTTCTTTTTTCAATTTTTTTCTTTCAATTTTTTCAAATTGATTCGGTGTATTATATCTAGCTACTGGGAAGGAAGATGTGATTTGTGTCGGTATGGAATTTCATTGTGAATTTGATTGAGTAGATGTGATTCATGTGAACGATGATTTAGGAGTTATCTTTCTCCATATTGCAACAGTTCTATATTGCAACTGTTTAGTATGAGTTATGCTAGTGTTGTGCATGGTCATGTTGCAACAGTTCTATATTGCAACAGTTCTATATTACTCTGGTATGTAATATACATATACTAGAAGTTATATAGATAAATGGATAGGCATTCTAGACAAATGCATTTTGTTCAGTACGTGTAATCACTTTGTTTTGAAACTTTGAAGCATTCGAATTCATATCATGGTCAATCGTGTAGGTTTGTTTTGGTAAAAATCTTGGTCGGTAAAGCATGTTTGAGAAATTTTCATAGCTACATAGGACCGTAATTCATAAATTACATGTTGCATCACTGGATGTTTGATCGATTCATATGTTAACTTCAAGTGAATTCTATGATTTGAGTTCGATATATATACTGTTTAGTAACCTTAGTTTTGTGTTTCAAGAGCAGTGGTAGTTGTGATTAGCTCAAGTGTGTACAGGTTATGATTAAGTTATTGGTTTAGAATATAATTTAAGATTGTGAAAGGGAATTGCTTACATGTTAGCATTGTTCTATTCGATACTATTGCACATATGCATGTTTGTATTGAATTGACAATTGTTGCTTATGCAAGTAGTATATATTGTCATATATACCCGAGGGAAGCATCTATTGATAAAGTAAAAGAGCATCTTGTAGGACCTTATTGCTTATATTGCTGGGTTTGGTTGGAATTTTTTTTAATGTTTTAACAGAATGGCTCCCTGAAATACAAGTCACCAAAGGAGGAAAGCGGCGCTTCAGCGTCGTGAAGAGGCCGCGGCGGCGGCGGTGGCAGCTACGGAGGCTGCGGAGGCGGCATGACGACCATTCAGCAGAGAGGGGCCTTCCGGGTCGGGCTGCCCCACGGGACAATCTGGGACCCCGACGATACATCATTCGGAGGGTTTAAGGGGTTTAACACCCGCCCCATACCTTGAGGATGCGATTCAGCAGTGGATGACAGCGACGCCACTACGGCCTCACAGCACCCTCCCGCCCTCAGCATCCGGTGCAAGAAGACCAAACTCCCCGATATGGTGGACATGGCAACCGGAAATTCGACGACGATACAGCGAGGGGTCGTTGTCGGGATGAAGACTGAGTACCTCGTCCGGATGAACAACAATAAGCGACTACAAGTCGCTTACTCTACGAGGCATCGGGGGCCTGCGACGAGGGAATTTAGAAGTCTGATGTCTAAAGACATCGGTAGCATCATCCGCGGAAAAGTTCCAATGCTTGCACCTAGCTTTTTGGGACTTAGCGATTTGCATCACGATATCGTCAATACAAGTATTGAGGTATACTTACTGCGCTTAGCTTACTTTGTTACTTTACGGTTTATGTAAATATAACTTTTACATAACGGAATTTAAATGTCTTGTGCTAGACGAACTATGACATCCCGGCGACTGATGTGGAGATGTGGAACTTTATTGATGCGACGGCGCAAAAAATCTACAAGGATTGGAAGCATGATTGCCATCAACATTATCTCCACGTCAGCCAGGAGACTCTGGCCGAGTTCCTGGGGAGGGAAGACCAATGGGCGTGGTTAAAAGCCTACTTCGAAGACCCTGCTTATTTGGTGAGCTTCATAAACTATCCGCACAGTTTTGGTAGCCAACAATTTAAAAATATACATGTTTATCTATTCTTATTTTAAAATGATTTTTGTGTGTGTGTGGCAGAAATTATGAGAACAGAACCGAGGAAACCGAAACAAGAACAAGGAGCAGCAGCTCAACCACCATTCGGGATCCCTCGCCCTCTCATACCGAAGCGAGGTGTTGGAGAAGGAGGGTCATAGAGCGCCGGCCGTCCAGACTTGGATTAACGTATATCAGCCGGACAAGAATGCGGTTGAGAAAGTGGTAAGCGAAAATATGTTACGTTACGTTATTACAATTATTTTTGTTTATCATATTGTAATATTATTTATTTAATATATTTTAATTGAGCAGGCGGCAGTGAAGCGAAGACTCGACGAAGTCTTGTCGCAACAAGATAGTGTTGCGGGTGACACTGGCGGCGATGTGGTTTCCCAAGCCCATCATCTTCCTCTTGATACACAAATAAATATCATAGAGGAAGAGGTGGGTTCAAGGCCCGGGACCTCTATAAGAGGTAATACTCTAACAAACCACCGTCGTTTATCTCGATTTACGTTTTGCTCTATTTTTGTGTACTATTCAAATATATTTATTTTTTCTTGTTCGACGTGACAGGGGTGGGGCGCACTCTCACACGGGACCCCAAACCGAGAGGAGGGGCCCGAGTAGAGGAAACCCAATCCCTGAAAAGGGAGGTCGCTGAAGCCAAAGAGGAGGCGCGCAAAGCCAGAGAGGATTATAATGAACTCGCCCAAAGGGTCCAACAAATGGAGGCCTTAATGCGATCATTCCAGGCTGGGAGTCAACAAGCTCAAGCTCCTCCACCACCTCCTGGCATGTAATCGAGCTGCATTGCCGTCCCCCAGCATGAGTCTACTGTGTGAATCGAACAATAGTATCTAGGCTTTGTATAAACTGTGTACATTTTGATTTGTGGCATATTTTTCTATATAACTTGATTTGTGGTTGAATGAGTTTTTGTGTTTTGAAATTGTGATACGTCGTGACTTGGTACATTAATATTTAATTTTTATTTTTTTTCTTTTTCACTCAATGAGGCGACGAAGATTGATCAATCTTCGTCGCCTCATTGCACTACAACATTTGGAGACATTGCCGGCGACTTTTAAGTCGCCGGCAATGTCTTTAGACATTACCGGCGATTTTCGCCGGAAAATCGCCGGTAATGTCTTTTTTTTTTTTTTTTTTTTAACATTACCGGCGATTTTTGTCGCCGGTAATGTCCGTCGCCGGCAATCCCACGATGGTAATGTAAAAAAAAAAAAAAAAAGACATTACCGGCGACTTTATTTATGTCGCCGGTAATGTCTTTTTTTTTTTTTTTTTTTTACATTACCGGCGACATGAATTTATGTCGCCGGCAATGTCTTTAGCTTCGAGACATTACCGGCGACATAAATTCATGTCGCCGGCAATGTAAAAAAAAAAAAAAAAAAAATTACATTACCGGCGACTTAAGTCGCCGGTAATGTCCAAAAATCGCCGGCCTTGTTTTTGGACATTACCGGCGACTTAAAAGTCGCCGGCAATGTGTAAAAATGTTGTAGTGTTGAGTGAAAAAGAAAAAAAAAAATTAAATACATTGAGGCAGCGAAGATTGATCAATCTTCGTTGCCTTAATCTAAATTGAGGCAACGAAGATGGATCAATCTTCGTCGCCTCATTTAGTGAAAAAGAAAAAAAATAAAAATTAAATACATTGAGGCAACAAAGATTGATCAATCTTCGTCGCCTCAATCTAAATTGAGGCAACGAAGATGGATCAATCTTCGTCGCCTCATTTAGTGAAAAAGAAAAAAAAATAAAAATTAAATACATTGAGGCAACGAAGATTGATCAATTTTCGTCGCTTCAATCTAAATTGAGGCGACGAAGATTGATCAATCTTCGTTGCCCCATTTTCAACTGAAGCGACAACACTTATATCTTTGCGGCGAAAAATTGAAGCGACGAAGTTTTTTTTTGTCTCTTCAAATCAAATGAAGCGACGTAGTTTTTCAATCTTCATCGCCCCAATGGTGAAGGGATCAATCTCAAGCGACGTATCGAGGCGACGAAGAGTTGGTCACATAAAATCGAGGCGACGAGAAATTGATCCGAGGCGACCATGAAGTTTCGTCGCCTCGAATCTCTTCCCCAATAGTGTTTATATTGTCAAAACTTACAACTCACCTATAGCCTATAGGTCGGAACGAGTCTTAAGGGGTGATTATCAATCTGATTACCTTTTTTGCACCTATGCATGTACAAAATATAAGTAATGTTGATTACCCACCAAAAAATATAACCAAAATGAAGAAGAAAACAAGGATGTCATTCATGTCATGTTATATATGCTGCCACAAAAATGTTTCTGCCACACACATCACCATTTCCCAATCTAAGCAACTCCTCCTTGAATTACATTGAATTACATGTCTCTCTTGCCTTGTTTGTGCTCTCATCTTTATAATCGCATGGACTATATTACAGTCCCACCCACATTCGATATGGAACTTGATTATGCATGACTACCTAGAATTCATAGTTAAGAAATTCAAGTTAAGGAGAGTGATAAGGCTGAGGCAACTTTGTCTCATATTTTTAATAGTGTCAAATATGCGGGGGATCAAAATGTCAGAGAATATATCTTGAAGATGAAGAACATTGCAACAAAGTTTAAGAACCTCAACATCATCTTATCTCTAAAATATGTGGTGCACACTGCACTGCATTCCTTGTTTGCTAAATTCAGTCAACTTAAGTCTAGTTACAATGCTCAGAAGGCAAATTGGTCCTCGTGAACGACTGAGGACGCACCCCTAGCTATCTTTCTGGTTATATTGGGCCACTCACACTCATTCATTCTCTTCAATTTGAATCTCAGTTTAATTATACAACTAGCTAGGGTGCGTCGACTATCTTGGTTTGGTTCTAATGGGGTATTAACTGAGTTCAATTCAGCTGAAAACATTAAGGTATATATGCGAAGGTGTTTGATGCATGGGTCGATGTTGAAATGTAAAATATATCTATCCTACAAGCACAAACATCAAAAAGGAGTTGGGTTAATTAAGGATCCTATCCAAAGCGGAGCGCTTCTAAAAAATAATACGAAGTTTAAATTTTTACCAAGATTTGACAAAATTAATTAAGGACCCATTGAAACTTTTCATTGTGTAAATTACTGTTAGGATCATGCTTACAAAAAACAAGTTCCCTCCGATTTAACAATTTGATCGATCATGTTTTTATTCTGTGAAGGACTTAAAACATAATACCCTTTGTTTTTTGTAATTATCCAATTCGATCAGGACTATAATACAAACTCACAAATCAATATTGTAGTTCAAGTACAACTATAATTTGTCTAATTTCTAGAACTTAATTATACATGCATGTGTTGGAGTTGGGTTAGATCAGTATCCCTAGGAATCTAGCACGAAGCATATATTTGTCACTTTGTCACAGTAATAATGGAAACTGTTCTTTCACTTTCACTTGGTTCTACAACGGTGGTGGAATTCGCATACAACTATTCTACTAATTAATTAGTATCCCACATAGACGTCATACACATAAAAACACAAGGAAGAGAAGCATGCAGCTTCTGTCTCGATCCAGAAAGGCAAAAATGACCGAGCTACGTACTATTGCAATACCTAAAAGCAAAAAAAGCTATAAGTAAGGTGCTGCCCTAGTTTACTGTAGCAGTCCGGTTGGTTGACTGGTGCTTCTGTGCTACACTGCTACATACCAAACAAGCCATAAGAGGACAAGACCTAGCTAGCTAGAGAGCGAGAGTGAGAGAATCCAAATTAAGTGGCCGGTTTTGAGAGATGTTCTCACCACCACATTCAGATATTGTGGGCTGTCTACGTTGTATCGTAAATAATGTAATCTGTGTGTGATCTGCAATTGTGCGTGCATGCATGGAGAGAGCGAGAGAGATGGGAAACTGCTTACCTGGGCCAAAACCGCCTTTCTTTCGGGGTGGTGGGGAGAAGCTAGCCGCTTGTGCTTCTCGTGGCCACGGCGGTCACGTCGAATAATTAGCTTAATTATAATTATTAAACCTCATTCTGTCTAGACTCCTCTACTAAGTCCTTAATTAATCCCTGCCTTTCATATCTTCTCATACACGTACTTTTAAGTTCTTGATGTTAATTAAGTTTAATTGTTTATTCCGCATGCACCCACTGGTCCTTTAAATTAGAATCTTTTAAAACTTATTTTATGCTTCAGCATGGCTTGCTAATTAAGCATATTTTGATATGACGAATGTGTGGGAGTGTTTGCTCGATCAAATAACAAAAACTAATTTTTTGTTATCCTTCCGATCGATATCGGTAAAATTAATGGTAATATGTCGACCCTTTTACGCAATGACGGAGGCAGCATTAAGCCAGAGAAGACCGGTGCCATCTCTGAGATTTTAAAGAAGAAAAAAACTTATATATATGTTTTACATTAGCTCAAAAAAAATTCAGCCCCGCCAATTAAAGGTAAAAAAAACGACAAAAAAAATTAATATACCTGAATACAATTTTTAACTCCGCCACTACTTTTACATCCATGTATGTGGTATGTTTTACTCAAATATGAACGTACTTGGTAAGATTTGATTTGGAATTCGAAGCAAAGCTACAATATATATGTGATAAAAGCTGAGAAGTCAAACCCTGTAGCACAATTTAGATGGAGATGTATGTCGCCACCCTCGAGTTTTCACATCTGTTCTGATTCCGAGCTTTACCAACCAGGAAAAACGTGCTAATACAAACAATGGTGATAGCTATAGCTAGTTAAATTGGTTAGGTCCAGCCCTAGCTAGGGCGCGTAGTTGACAAACGTACATGCATCACGCATGAGAGATTCAACCTTTGTTTTCTTGCACAATTATGAATGTACGTATACCTGTATATTGTACGTATAACCATACATTGTACACGTAAGTAGGTCGTATGAGCCAAATTAAACAACTGTTTAGGGAGAATGATTGATAATTCGATTCTAATTAAGGTCTCTAATTCACATGTACGTCTTCAAATGGACAGTAACCAAAAACAAGCTAGCTAGAGTTTGATTTGCGGCTCAGATATGCCTTGAAGCTACTAGTTCCCTGCCCCGGGAGGCAAGGATTGATTATACTCGACCTGATCATTATCCAATTAATTTTAGGAGAATCGAAGGAATTGTCCATTTAAAATTTTTTCTTTCCTAAAATATTTAGTATATATTTTTTTATCCCAAAAAGGCCAATTTTGTTTTTAAGTATGTAACGGACCTTTGTTTTCGTCATTTTTACATAATTTGTCACTATTTATCTCCCGCGTAGTATATAACTCATGTAAGTTTTTATTTCACATATTTTTCTCTCTTCGTTTTGTCTCTCTTCGTTTGAAAATCGCTTTCGTCGTGTTCACCGTCGTGTTACTTCTCGTCGCCATCATTTTTGCTTCTTTTCGTTCTGTTCGTTCTCACAGTCTTCGTCAGAGTTCATATTATTTTCTATAAGTAGTGAAATCTCCGTTCGGAAACCCTAGGTTTTTGTTTTTCTCTGTTCTAAGTAGTTTGCATGGCCCTTTTCGTGTTTCTTTCTGTATTTTTGGTTGTTGTTGTTGATTTTTGATGATTTTTCACCTTTTTCATGATTTTTTGTAGAATGTATATGATGTAATGTGTTGTGAATGCTATTTGTTTGATGTAGTTCTTGCTGTTTGTTGTTGTGTTTGTGTTTGAAGACTTTTGTCTGGATATATCTAAGTATCTGTATGTGTATTTGTATGTGTATCTGTTTGTGTATCAATTTCACGGTTTTGAAATTTTGTTGTTGTTGTTGACATTTTTCTAAGGTTTTCATTTTCATTTTTATTTGTTGTATTAGTTTCTCGCGGTTACGTTTGTTGTAGATGGTCTGGGTATCTGCTTGGGTATTTTGTTTTGGGTATCTGTTTTGGTTTCTGTAAGTATCTGTCTTGGCATCTGTTTATCTTACTATTTTTGGATATCTATTTTTGATTTTTGTCTAACTATATGTGTGTTGATCATTTTCAATTATTCTATAATCAATGGTGAAATGCAATAGAGCAGTCCAAGATTCAGACAACGAAGATGAAAGAAGTCTTAGAATTCCTAGATCATCTAGGAAGAGAATAAAACAGTATGCTCAATCATCGAAATCTGATGTGCTTTTGTCTTCATCTTCTTTTTCTTTTTCTTCTGAGGAGAAGCAGATTGTTTTAAGGGAAAAGAATTTGAAAAGAGTCAAACGGAACAGGGGATGAAGAGTGGCTTCCTCTTCATCTCGTCCTGCAGTTCCCGATGATTAGTTTGCTAAGATTAAAGATCATGTTGCCAAGATGGTTAGAGAAATTTTAAAGCAGGAAGAAGAAGAAGAAGAAGAAGAAGAAGAAGAAGAAGAAGAAGAAGAAGAAGAAGAAGAAGAAGAAGAAGAAGAAGAAGAAGAAGAATACGAAGAAGAAGAAGACCAAGGTGATGAAGAAGGAGAAGATCAAGGGGAAGGGCAAGAAAAAATTAGAGTATGAAGAAGAAAGTGAATCAACTTCTAATTTTGATTCAGAGACGGATAGTGATGACGATATGTCAGTTCTGGTACCTATTAGACGACGACAGTGAGTAGTGGATCATCCTGAAGTTGTTCAGGTGGTGGAACAAAACTAGAAGTGTCAGTTTCGGTGCTATTTGCTATTTTCCCATAATTTCATTGCTAAAAACTGGGATAATATCAGCGAAGATGTGAAGAATAGGTTGAAGGAGACACCGTTCAATGATTTACTCCGAGCATTCATTGACGGTGATATTGATCGACATGACTTCTTTAAGTCGAATGATGCAATTGCTGTTATGGCTGACGCATACAGGACGGATAACAGGGAGTTTCATTTCTATCCTTCTCGTGTTCACCATATCACTCCTGATTATGTCACATCTTTATTGGGTTTGAGCACAGAAGGAAATCCAATTCCATTAAATGACAAGAATGTGAAGATTTCAGGGTGGGTGGCTGCTTAACTTTTTTGGGGGCAAGGAAATCAGCAATGGCCATATCTACACTTTGTTGGTGGGAACATTTGGTAAGAAAGAGATGGTTGAAGAATGTGTTATTCTGTTGGTGTTGCTTCTTATGGCTTTTGTTCTCCTGCCTAATTCGAAAGGAACTTTGGCGGTTGGTTTTGTAAATTGCGTGACCAGCATTGAACTAATGAAACAGTTTTCATGGGCAACTGTTGTACTTGACAAGTTGTTCGATGTATTGGACACTTATGCAAAGAACTTTGTTCCACAAGTAGCCATGAAGAAGGAGGAATCAAAGAAGCTGAATGAGAAGAAGACAGCTAGGAAAATGAAGGTGGTGAAGGCGGATAATGATGAGGATGAGGATGATGATGATAAAAAGCCTAAAAGAAGTAATGCGATTAATGTTGGTGCCAGCAACATTATTATTCTGGTAATTATTCTTGAGTATCTTTTTGAGTATTTGTCCCTTATTTTTGTTTTCATTGTTAATTTTTGTATCAGTTTTATCTTGCTTCAATCCTTGATATTGTCAAACCAAGAAAAGGGAAGGAACATTCTATGGTTGGAATAGTCAAGTACAACCTCTATGATATTATGGGTCATTTCCAAAACGTCAGAACTTTGGAAATGTTGAGGGTGAGTATTTAACTATTGTTTATTGTTCTGGGTATCTTTATAGGTATCTGTCTAAATAGCTATCTGGGTATGTTTCTTGGTATCTGTCTAAATAGCTGTCTGGATCTCTTTTTCACAGACTAGATACTTTTTGAATTCGAGGACGAAGAAAATTAAAGCTCATACCAAAGCTTAGGCCTGGGACGGTTCGGGTATATGTAACAATTGTTAGGAATCAAACCGAACCGAGAAAACGTTATTTCGGTTCGGGTTTACAAATTTAAACACTAGAATCGAAATAGAACCAAATCGAATCGGTTCAGGTCGGTTTCTTCGGTTCTTTCAGTTTTTTCCTACATATTTCAAAATAGAAACAACATAACTAATAAACCTAATCTGACCATAACAAGTTAACAACATAGCTAATCTGTCCAAGGAAACAATTACAGTTGACCATATAAAAAATTACACTAAAATCACAAGTAAAGAGACTAAACAAAAAGAAGTGAAAGAACCAACTCCATTAAGTCACTAACATCACAGTTCACACTTCACAGATCACAGTTTTCGGATACAACTTTTCTATAAAAACAACAGTAGGATCCAGGGGGACTGCATGTAACAATGGGGTTCTAATTTCTTTTACCCCTACTTTTTCTGGGTCCGACTACTCAGTTGATGGACAACTAAGACTCAGTTGACATTCAGATTCAAAACCGTTGCTTAAAAAAAACACAGATTCAACACATAATTAACACAGTTACTTAATAACTAACCAATGGATGCTTTGTGGCGATACTCGTACATGGTGAACACCTAAATTCTAATTGAAAATCCAAGATCTGTTTGGGAAGTTCGTAGCCCCTTTTGGCGAAAGAAATATCAAGTTATGAAAAGATTCAACTTATACTCAATTGAGCATCAACTGACTATCAGTTGAGGGTCAACTGGTTATCAGTTGATGTCAACTGACACTTATTTTAGGTTCAAATAATACTCAGGTGCATATCTTATTCACTGCACTATAAAAAAGAAGAAGAAGAATTCAGACGCTGATGTATGTTATCTCTCTACCTTGTGGTTCGAGCAAACTCTTCAATTGTTGGAAAAAATACAACCAGTTATCTTCTATCTCAGAATCACATACACAGATTGCTAAGGGAAAGAAGCCTACACGAATTAAACACAAAATAGAAAACACAAAAAAAGTTCAGTTAGTCTATTCATCAACAGATAATGTTCAACTGACACTCAGTTGAGGGTCAATTGACACTTAGTTGAGTGTCAACTGTGTATCAGTTGAGGGTCGACTGAGTATCAATTGAGGCTAAAACACATTATGTTCAACAAAAACACAACACAACAGCCTTCAACTGACACTCATTTTATGGTCAACTGGGTATCAGTTGAGTGTCAACTGAGTATCATATGAGACTACTAAATCTACATATTCATTTCAACAAAAAAGAAAACTAATATCAGTTGAATTTAGGGGCTTATGGAGTTTCGGGGCTTTGAGTAGAGATTGAGAGGGAGAGATTGCAAAGAGGAGAGCCAAGAGCGTCAGAGAAGAGAGGAAGAGATGAGAGATCGAAATGAGAGAGACAGAAAAGAAGATATTAGGTTTTGATATGTGGGAAAATTAGTTGTACTCAATCTCACATAAGCTCAAATTAAAACCATTAATATAGCGACACGTGTACAACAATAGCAAAATTCTGTTATTCTTGGTTTTAGGAGATCAGAAACTGTAAAAATTGAACCAAACCGAATTTTATTCATTCGGTCCGGTTCCTCCTTCATGTCTCACCTTATTTTCAAAAACTCGAACCGAACCGGCCATTTTGGTTCGGTTCAGTCCAGTTCTTCAGGTTTTCGGTTAATTAGTCCCAAGCCTACTAAAGTTGATAAAGCTGATGACATAGTTCATATCCTGGAAAGTATGAATGATATGGCCAATGATGACATAGTTCCTGCCATACAAAGTATCAATGATATGGCCAACAATGACTATTCAAATTTTGAAGCCGAGTTGCATGCCAAGGAAGTTGAGTTGAAAGATAGTCAAGAGCTTGCTGAGAAATTGCAAGAAACTATTAAGGAGATGGATTCACAGTTGAAAGAAAGTGAAGAATTTGGCTCCCATTTGCAAGATAGTAACATGAAGATAAATGTGGAGATCCAAAAATTGCAGAAATTTAAAGCAGCTCTTTTGCTTGTCATTAAATTTTTGAAGAAAGATTTGAATTCTCTTAAGAATGATAAGAAATACGATGAGTTTGAAAAGGAAAAGAAGGAACAGGAGATTAAGTCTATATAGAGGGAGAAATTGTCTCTGGTGAACCAGATTAATTCTCTTAAGAAACAAGTATCAAATACTGATGAAGCTATGGATGTGATGGCAGCAATGATGGCAGAGAAAGATGTTGCTGAGAAGAGATTAAAAGAGATGAAGGATGGTGCTGAAGCTGCTGCTGCTAAAGTTGAAGCTGTTAAGAAGAAACTGCTGGATGTTGAGACCAAACTTGCAGCATCCCTTGAGGAGAAATCCGTGCTTAAGAACATATTAAAAGAAGTGAATGATGCTGGTCAATCTGGTGTGAGAAATATTGCTTCACAGGTTATGGATTTGAGAAAGATTCTCATTCAAGTAGAACATCAACTGAAGGAAGCTCAAGGGAAGATACAAAGTGTTTCTATAGAAAATACTAAATTGAAGAAGCAAGTTGAAGATGGCCCTGCTAAAGCTGAAGCTACTAATAGAGAGATTTTATCGTTGAAGAAGCAACTCGATGAAGCACAAGTTCCACTTGCTGTTTAGGGGAAGATACAAATTTCTGCTGAAGAAAATAGCAAATTGAAGAAGCAAGTTCAAGATGGTGCTGAAGCACTTCAATCCTCTCAAGCAGCAAATGAGGAGCTTTAGAGGAGACTGGATACCTTGCAAAGACAAAAGGATGATCTTGAGAAGGAAAAGATACAAGTTGAAGATGCAAAGCAGACACTTGAGTCCTTCAATCAGTAGCTTGTTGAACAGAATAAGAAGTTGATGAAGCATGTTGCTGCATTTAAAAAATCACTACCTGGTACCGATTCTGACATTTGATGACAAAAGATCTTAGTAATTTCATTTTTGTATAATTCGCCTAATATACCTCTTTGTGGGTATCTGCATGAGTTTCTGTCTTTTGAATATTTGTGTTCTTGACATGTAGTGTAATCTATCTTTTTGTAACTTTTTGTAACTTTCATTGAAGTGAATCATTTTTTTCCTTCTTTCTTTGTATCTCTGTTAGGGAATTTGTCACAAACGAAGAAGAGTTCCCAACGGGTAGAATGTGCACCAACTTTCAGTATAGGGATTACCCCTCCTTCTCCTTCTGTTACTACAGTTGTTTCTCCAGATGTGGTGGAAAGCGTGGTGACTCCTCTTCCTCCTCCTTTTCCGTTAGTCCCTCGCACTGATTTGATTCACAAGGCAATTCCTGGCCCTGGTGTGAGAAAACATTTATCTCTGCTTGTATGTTAAGAGTTCAATTGATAAGTCCAAGAAGCCCTTAAAGAGGGATGAGATCTACTGAAATCCTAGCGATATTGAAGCCACGGAAAAGCCCCAGACTAGAGCCGAGAGCAAAAACGTTGAGCTAGTGCCGAGTGGAGAGTTTACAATTGAGGAATTATCTTCATCATTGATAGTGAAATCGGTCAAGAAGAATATGGGCAGGCTGAAAAGAATACGTGTGAGTTTGACCGTTGAGTAGAAGAATGTCGTCACATTTCATGAATGTGATGTTTTCCAGTACTTAAGAGAGAGCTACCAGACTAATTTGGTGATGTACTAGACAGAAACTAAGAAAAACAAGTGAGTATCTGTTTGTTTACAGTAATGTTTTCAGGTTTTAATTGTTCTCTCTGTTTGTTTTGGACAGATAGGAGTTTTGGACTGGTACTCAGTCTTTAGAGTTCTTCGATCGTGAAGATTTGGAGTGTATTATTAATGGCTAAGAAGTCTCGAAATCTATCTTGGATTACTATTCCACTATTCTTGGTGAATTTAGGGATGATTTGGGAGATCAAAGTCCCTATGCCTTCCACACATTGGCTTATGTAATCCTTATGTTATTTTTTAGCCTCTGTGTGTTTTTTAATTTGTGTGTGTCTTTTTAGAGTGTCATTTTTTTTGTTAAGCTTTTTATTGTAATTTTTTGTGGTTGCTTTTGACAGGTTTTTGTGTCTACTCTGAAAGTAAAGATGATGCATGAATGTCTTTTTGAGAGGTTGTTCAAGGTTTTGGGCATCTCTGGCAAGCTGATGTTCCTGATCCTTTCCCATAAACATTTCCACCTTCTGGTCTTTGATAAAAGTGTTCCATGCTGGTATCATTATGACTCACTCAAAAGGAAATATAAGCCGATGGACAACCAGCACTTTCGGGAGGCACTAAAATCGGTAATGTTTGTTCTGTCTTTTTTTGGGGGATGTTTATTATTTATAGTTTACAGATGGGTTGACAGATTATTTATTGTATTGATGTAGGTTCGTTTGGTATCCATGTGGATGAATTTTGTGAGGGATATGAGTGAGGATATGTTATCACAGAATGTTAGAATGCTTGCAGATGACAACAACTCGGACAAGGTACTAAAGATGAGAGAAATCCCTTTATTAGAGAATGAACGAAAAACTATTCAGTGGGTCAAAGATCAGAAAATTGATTTTGGCAAAATTCTGGTGTTCTTCATCAGCAACAGTCCTCAACAACCTTCTAGACTTGATTGCAGAACTGTTGTTTATTATGTCATGTACAGTATAGCTCTGGGCAAGCAAATAAAGAAAATCTGAATAATGATGAAGTTGCTCGGTTCAAGAATAGATTGTTAGAATCGTTTATGAATCATAATCTATCATGGGTATCAAAGAAAAAAAATGGAAGGTTACATAATGAACCAGATCAAGAAGAAGGACCAGTTCAGGAAGAAGTGTAGAACATGACAATATCTAATAATATGACAGTAATCAGTGTGTATATTTTTATTTGTACTGACCATTCTATGAACAATGTTGTTAGTTTGTAATCAGATTACTAACTTTCTTAATGTACTACTCAGAGTAGTATGGATGTAATCATATGACTCTCTCTATCTCTTTGAGTATCTGTGTTGAGTACTTGTTTGAGTATCTGTCTCTGAAACTTTGCTTCTTCTTTTTTCTGAAAATGTTGAATGAGTGAATCAACCTATAAAGCCTATGAGTATTATGAATGTGATCATATTACTATCAGACTGAGTATCTGCTTTGAGTATCTGTTTGGATTTCTGTTTGTTTATTTGTTATGGTATCTGTTTTGGGTTTTTGTCTCTAACACACGCATTTCCTCCCCACGTGTCGTATTCAAGGAATGAATGAGTTCATGAAAAAGTGTATGTTTTTTTATTATAGTGATCATTATGTAATTATATGACTATCTCTTTTGAGTATCTGTTTGTGTATCTGCTTGAGTATCTGTTTGCGTAATACTATCTGCGTTGTTCTTGAGTTTTACTAAAAGAGAGATTCAATGTATAAAGCCTTTTTGAAATGAAATATTTGTTTTTGCACACCCTGATCCAACTTACAACACAGAACCAACTCAAATATTTGTGTATACTTGGTATAGAAAAGCAGCAGTTCATAAACCAACCAACTTTAAAGACAGATACCCAGATAGCTATCTAAATAGATACCCATGGTGGTTTATAAATGACATGTCATTTTTCTGTCGTGATTTAGGATGATCAGAACCCACGTGTGTCACCACAAGTGTCTTATTTTCTAGAATTGTCTTCTCGGTGCCTCTATAAAATGCCACAAACCTCATCATCACTTCCTCTCAACGCATTTCTCTGAAAACCCTAACCCTAAACGAAATCACAATGTCTCTTCCAGAAAAAAATTCATTCTCTCCCCACAAACCACAAATCAAAACCCAAAATCAATGTCTCACTCTGGCCCTTCGTCCTCAACCCTTTTCCTAGTGGAAGAGTTGTCGCCATCTCCGTCACGGGCATCCTCCATTATGTCCGAATAGTTTCAGTACTTAAGAGATATTATGTAGGTCAACTTTGAAGCATGTCTGTAAGAGTTCCGTGGTTTTTCATGGAGAGTTGATGGGTTGTCCAGGAAGATGGAGCAGATTGATGTGATAGTTGGGAAGGTTGAAGAGGGTCTGGCTATCATGGAGGATGTGGAGCGCAAGGTCGAGTTGCTTACAGATATGGTGCTCAAGCTCAAGGCTGGGGATGAAGACTGATGGGTTATAGCTGTTGGGTCCTTTTTAGTTAGGTTTTGGTGTTTTAGAGATTTGTGATCCATTTTGTCTACTCAAAATGTCCATCTTTTTGTGATTAGTTATGAATATTTTTGGGGTAAGACCATTTTGTAATGATCTTCTTGATACCTTGATCCCTTTTTTCTTTGTCTTAGTATGGGGAAGAACTTTGTAATGACGTTTTGTCAATGAATGCTGATCCTTTTTTGCGTATCTGCATGAGTATCTGCTTTAATATCTGTTTGGATATTTATTTGTGTAATACGTCTTCTGTGTTTGCTCTTGAATGTTTGAATCAGAGAACTAAAGTATTCGATTTGCACTCTTTAATCCATGGACAAGACAAAACCTACTCAAATATGTTTGTATACTTGATTGAAACCCAATAGTCATAAACCAAACTTCAAAACAGATACTTAGACAGCTACTTAGGCAACAAATTAGACAGATACTCATTGTTGTTCATAAAACGACATATAGTTTTCTGTCGTGATTTACGATGATCAGAATGCACGTGTGTTTCCGCACGTGTCTTATCCTTAAAAACAGATACTTAGACAACAATTTTGGCAGCTACAAACATGTTTAAGACTCTATAAAAACCCTAGAACACCTCCTCTCTAAAAAATCATGGCTCTTACTACCAGCAGATCCTCTGGGCTTAACAGAGGAGCTTCATCCTCGGCTGCTGCTCCGTCTCAGCATATCAATGCTGGTTCATCGACAGATCCAATTGATGACCAGATCAGATGGGCGAGGAATGGAATTGAAGCAAATCGACTTTCAAACATCAAATTGTTGGTGATGATGGAAATGGCTATCCAGAGAATTGACGAGGCCACAGTGAAGATTGATGATGTCACATTGAAGATTGATAGGGTCACTAAGAGGATTAAGAAATTGGAAAAGAAGTTGGAAGATTGGTTACCCTAACTATTTTGGGTGTTATATTGATAATGTTTATCTCGACTTGTATTTTGGGTTTCTAGTTTCATTTCGTTTTCGTTGAGTATTCAAGGGAGGCCACCATCTACTATGGTTTCTAGTGTTGTTCTCGTTTGGAGTGCTAGAACTTTCTTTTTATAATCATGTTTTTTTTATTTATCGCCATGCTTTTCATTTGTTTGATGGATTGATCCAGTAGAGTTGATTGTCCCTTCAATGAACTCATGATGTATGTTTTTCAAGCAGATACTTAGACGGCACTTATGTTTTTCAAGACAGATGCTTTGACAGCTACTTAGGCAGCGAATTAGATAGATACCCATTTTTGTTCATAAAACGACATGTCATTTTCTGTCGCGCCTGTTCATTTTGAATGACAAATACAGGAACAGATACCTGAACTGATACTCTTACATATACTTGAGCAGATAGGCTTTGAAAATAGCAGAATAATATAGATTCATTCCCTTCTTTAAACAACACCATTCATTCTCTAAATTAAAACTGATTCATTGATAATATGGAAATACAATAGTAAAAATTATAAAAAGTACATAATAAACTACAATTCTTCATCTTTAAAGCTTCTTTTTCTTGTGGTGTGGGGGAGGCAACATCTCCAATAGTTGACGAAGAAGTTGCAGGATTGTCTCATCATTCTCCTTGATGAGTTTATGCTTTCCCTTGAGCTCCTTAAGGCCATCCTCAAGGTCTGTCATCCTATTGGATAACTGTTGCAGGATAGTTAGAGGTGCAGAAGTTTTGTTTTCTTGCCTTTCCTTACTATTTCTTCGATCATCTCCTTAACATAGTCCTCAAGTTCCTTCTTGGATTTCTTGGACTTGTTGTTCTTGGAGGTGTTGGCCATTTTTTCTATTCAACTGAAGGAAATGAGGGTTGAGGGTTGAAGATAAATGTTTTTGTTTATGTGAATGAGTTATGATCAGTTCGTCAGTTCGTTTTTATATATAGAACATGAAAGGTTGTGTTGGTGGAGTAGTGGAGTAGTTGCGTCTCTTCTTCTTCGATGAAATGTTGTGTATTAAGGTCCCTTAATGTTTTAAAAAAAGTTTTTATGCACGCTTTTTCGGAGAAACAATGAGAGAGCAAGAGTTTTGTCGTAAAAAGAGAATGGATATATATATATATATATGAAGCGTCTTGTCAGAGAAAGAAAACCGAAAAGACGCGGGAATAAACCGCTTCAGTCACAAAAGACATAGTAGTTCGTTCTGTATAAATAGGATTGATTTTCCACGTTATCTATAACGTGTTTGTGTTTATTAACAACTCTCTCTGATCGAGTCTTCTTCTTCTCTCTAATTCTTTTTATCAACAGAAAAAACTATGGCAGCAAGGAAGAAGAACCCATACCATTCAGACACTTCTAGCCATTCAACCAAAGAAGACTTTGATGCATCAAAGTCCAAATCCTCCTCCTCCTCCTCTGAAGACTCTGTAACAGACCCTCCTCCTCCTCGTGTTGCTTGATCTCCTGTAGATGTTGTTCCTGATGGTCCTCTTCAACCTTTTGTGAAGAAAATGGGTCGTATGAAGCATCGAGTGGAGACGATGAATGAAGATATGGACATGATCCTTGCTGAACAGGACTAGATGCTTGATGTTCTTATGGGCATTGCATCTCATCTTCTACTAGGTTTTGGAGGAAGAAGCAAGAAGAAGGCCAAGATGTGAAGCATAAGATTTTGTTCCCATTTTGTTATTGGTTGTTGTATATTTTAATGTTTGTAATTGAATCAATCCTATTTAATTAATGAAGTTTATGTTTCTTTATATTCTATTCTTCATTTTATGCTTTTTTTTGTAATGATCTTGGATGAATGCATGTGTGTATGAAATAATTGAATCATAATCCAAGTCCAAATAGATTCTCAAATAGCTACGGAGACAGATACCCAGACAGATACACATATACAAACAGATACTAAGACAGATACTCATACAGATATCCAGACAGATACTTATGCAGATACTTTGACAGATATCTAGACAAATATTCAAACTTTTAAAAAATTATTCTGATAACATCTTTAATAAACCACACAGACATTTATGTTTTCAATCAATAGGGTTGTTGCAGGTTCTCCTGTAATGACCCGTGTGGTGAGATATTGAGCATTCTTTCAGCATTGTTTCTTTTTCGCCTTTCTTCTTCATTCTCTTCTTTTTTGGTCTTCCCGACTTTTTCTTTGTTAGTGGAGGCCTAACGTCCGGTTCATTTTGTGACATGTCCTGAATGGATTTCTCAATGTTTGGCACTGGATTGAGTGTGAATGAGTAGGCTTACTTGTAATACAGAACTTTATACAATTTGTCCACGTAAACATAAATATTCAGCCCTTTCTTTTAAATGACAACAAGGACATGGGCATAGGGAAACCTTAGCAACTGTCACTGTCCACATGAGCAGGTCCATGTCTTCATGTTGACTGCACTGTTGTATTCGCCAGCTTGAACTTTGTAGACAAAATCACTGGAGTGCATCACTCTCCAATGCCTTCCCTTTTTAAGTGTTTCATTGAGCTTTCCTTCCATTCTTGGTCCCATTACAGTGTACCATTGTTCCGATTCTTCTTTTTTGCCTGTCATTCTCTTCATCACCTTTCTCCTGTGAGAGTAGTAACAGAAAAGAAAAGAAAAAGAAGGAATTAAACAGTTCATTATCCTAGAAATAACACAATGAATCAGGTTTTGTAAATGGTTGCAAGGTAACCAAAAAATAGATACCTAAACAGATACTCAGTAAGCTACTCAAATACCCATGATATTTTTTTTTTCCAGAAACAGTGCATTTTTACATATATCTTGAAAATAACCCTTAGAATAAATCAGGTTGTAATGGATGACCTGATTTCGTCGGCAAGGTAGAAAACAGGCAGTACACGGAGATGTACTATCCAACTATTGAAGCACTCTGAGATGTTGTTTGTCATTTTGTCATACATATCTCTTCCGAAGAATGCAGCACACCATTTTTCTTTTGGGAGATCCTTGAAGAATTCTGTTATCTTTGCATATCCTCATTCTAGCTTAAGCTGGTTAAAAAGGAACTTATATTGCCTCTCACTTCTTGCATATGCACATTGCATAAAGAGTTCAGAAATTCTATCTTTAAGGTGTCCTCTATAGTTGTCTTTGATGTTAGCCACCAAGTGCCGAAAACAATAGCCGTGCTCATCATTTGGGAACACCTCTGGAAGATAACTCATGATTCCATTACTACGGTCTGAGAGGAATGTTACTTTCCTCCGAGTATTAGTTCCTGGTTTATGTTGTATCTATCTATCTCATCTCTTAGGTTCATCAAGAACCACCTCCAGTTGTTGTCATTTTCAGCATCAACAATCGCAAATGCAATTGGATAGAGACCTTAAATGAATCGAAAAGAAACAAAAAGGTAAGGTTCCTAGCTAGGTGCAGAGTAAGTACTGAAATTGAGTTTATAAAAGGAATAACAGAAACCCAGACAGATACTCAGTCAGCTACCCAAACAACTATTCAGACACACGAGATCCAAACATCTTTCATTTGTTTACATTACCTTGGTCCGCATCTTTTGTAGAGGTCCCCATGATCTGTCCTTTGTATTTGTTCTTGAGGAAACTTGCATCAACGAAAATCATGGGTCTGCAGTATTGGAATCCCTGCATGCAGGCACCAAATGACAGAAAAAGGTGGTGAAACCTTTGTGATTCAAATGATTTTTTGGATTTTCTACCTCATTCAGGTCAGTGATTCTGATCTCTATATATTTTGAATTGAGTCTTTGGATAGAAAGCATCATCTAAAATAGGTCACGATCAGTTTTTAGGGAAATGTGTTCATCCTCTGGTGGGATACAATATTTGTACATCAAGACTGAAATGTTGAGTGTTTTGAATCATTGACGGACAATATTCACAATGTCAACAAATGTGATATCATCACTCAAAATATCCATCACACATTCTTGACCATGAATATATTTCACAATGATTGGAGAAGGTGTTGTTGCCATTGAATATACATTCAGAAGAGTTGCAAAAACGCATGTAAATGCTTTGGTTAACTGACAGTAAGGTCTAATATTTTTAACAAAATATATAGAGTTACAGATACTCGGACAAATATTCAGGCAGATACTTGACAGATACTCAGACAAATACGTTGACAGATACCCCAGGCTAATACTATTATCATATACTAAAATGTATTTTTAGAACCAAAATAATATCCAAACCTAATTAAGTAGATTTTCAATATCGCAATGCATATAATTTGAGGAGCAAAGTAATCAATACTATCATGTAATTGATTAATACAACTACGAACGAAAAATAAATTCGTGCAACAACAATTCAAATTTTTATCATATACAAAAACAGAGTGAAAATTGGATATACAATAGAATTGAACATATGAAGTCATAAATTTATGTACAGAGATGGCGAGAGATTTGAAACTTACAACGCTAGAAATTTCATACGACGTCGAGATCGAATAGAGTTTTTGTTGCGGCGATTTCTGAATCGCGATCACAGAGAGAGAGAGAGAGAGAGAGAGAGAGAGATTTACTTTCCCGGCAAAAATGGAGTATAGACAGTTAGAATTCAAATTAGGAAAGAATGACAAAATCACAAGAAAAAAATGGATTTTTATAATTTATTAGGCCTTTTTGGGAGAAAATGATGTCAACTGAAGTTTTTTTTTGAAAAAAAAAATGTGTCAAAAGTTAAGCTTTTTTTACCTTGATGTCATAAGTTAATTTTTTCTAGAAAACTTATCTCTTTTTAAGTTTTTAAATAATTTTTGCTTAATTTTAAAACAAAAGTTGATCAAATAGGCCAATAGGGTATTTGCATGTAGTGTATTGTTTACTACATGTACGTGTAGCTTATTTTGTAATTAACTGCATCCATTGGTTCTAGAACGACGTACAAATTTTGACGAATAGAATTTCATGTGTACAAACAGACAAGTGAAGGCCACCAACTCATTGAATTCGTCAGAGAAAGAGAGATTACTACAAAAAGGGAATTAGTCACGGCACTAATAGTAATAGAATTTTGTTGCTAATACTTTATTTTACACTAGAGAGAGAAGTATAGTCTGACTCTGGCCTGGGTCTCTCTATGGTGTTTATGAAGGGAAGTCATTCTTACACTTGTCTTTTATCTTGAAGTACAATCTATTATGTATCTCTTTATAGTATAAATGAAGGGAAGTGATTCTCATATTCTTTTTTTTTCTCTTCCTTATTCACACTCTCATTCTCTCTCTCCTTTTTATTTTATTATTTCTTTTTCAATTCTTTTTTGTTCTTTACCAAAATGACCTTTGAGTAAAAGAGGTTAAGAAAATGAAGAGTGAGGATCGGATAATTTAGTAAAGAAAAATAAAGAATTAGTAAATAAATAAAAAATAAAGAGCAAAAAAAAAAAAATAAGAGTGCGAGAATCACTATCCTATATAAAATATTAGAGATACAAGAGACATGATAACTTAATTAGTAGCTAGTGTCTACATTGCTAACTCCATCCTTTACGATAGAGACAGAAATGTTTGATTACAGAGATTTCGGTGAAAAAGACATCAACGGTGAAAAAGACATCAAATTCCTCCATACAAAGCATTAGGGAGATCGAGATGCAGCAAGAGGGCTGGAAGAGAAAGAAAACTCCATTATTACTCGTATTGGTAGGGGCACATTTGCTTGCAAGTGTTTCAGAACAATACGTATTAAACAACGAGGAGCAGTAGTATTCAGCGTCACGAAAACACACTAGGCTTTTATAACCAAAAAAAAAACACACTAGGCTTTCAAGGATTGTTCCTATATAAAGTTATAAACACACTAGGCTTTTTTGCACATCAACATTCCCGAGAGAAAGAAAGAGAGAGATGGAGATCTATGAACATAGTCTCTTAGAGGAGCTCTTAGCCCTTAGAAGAGACAATACATGGGAAACAAGTCCCCCGGAAATGTCGAATGAGTTCTTGTCTAATTACACCTGGAGTAGTAGTAGCTTTGAGTTCTTCGATAATCAAAACCCTCCACCATGTTTACCACACTTGAGCAACTACAACCACAACAGCAACACCTCAAGCGAAATGTACTATCCCATAGGCTTTGATACGCCGCCTTTTCATGTTCCAGAAGACAACATTAATCCTTGGCCCATGATTGGAGAAGAAGAAGAGCTGAGTTTACTTGGTGATGAAAGACCCAACCTTGAGTCGACTCAGGATGCAGTTTGTAAAGTGGAGCAGATTCAGTCCTCCTCATCCCCTGAAGAAGCAGCTCATGTGTTCAACATGGGTATCTGCGTAGAAAGAAACAACAGAGCTAGTAAGAAGATGCAGGGGCAGCCATCATCGAAGAATCTGATGGCGGAGAGAAGGAGAAGAAAGAGGTTGAATGACCGGCTTTCGATGCTAAGATCAATCGTTCCCAAGATAAGTAAGGTAACTACATACACTGCAGTCAATCATATTTAATCAATCTCTTAATCTCATGTGTGAAATCTAATTAGCTTGATTTATGGTGGTTTGGTTAGATGGACAGAACATCTATACTTGGAGACACCATAGATTACATGAAAGAACTTCTAGACCGAATCAACAATTTGCAGCATGAAATTGAAGAAGGTGGTTCAGAAACTTCAGATCAATTAGATTTGATGAGACAACACAAGGATAAAGAACCAAGTGAAATGCTACTGAGGAACTCCCCCAAGGTATGTTTCCGCTGCATTTTAGAGCTTAATATAATATCGAAAACCCAAGTTTTGGAAAGGGAGATTAATCTCTGTTATCTGCTTAACTCGTGCATGCAGTTTGATGTGCAAAGGAGGAAAGTGGATACAAGGATTGGGATTTACTGTGCAGGAAAGCCAGGGCTATTATTATCCACAGTTTCTACCTTGGACGCATTAGGCCTTGAGATTCAGCAGTGTGTTATTAGCTGCTTCAGTGATTTTGCAATGCAAGCTTCTTGCTCAGAGGTATGTATCAAAATGAATAATATTTTGGGGGTTCTCTTTAGTTTTCTGATCATCAAACTCTCATGTCTTCTCTGTGAACAGAACTTGGATCAGAGAACACTAGTAAGTTCTGAGGACATGAAGCAAGCATTGTTTAAAAATGCAGGTTATGGAGGAAGATGTTTGTGATTGGCTGATTGCCAAGAATGAATTGAAGAGGATATATGCATATATGGAAATTAAATAGGAAACTTTCTGTTAAAACTTTTGGGTGGAGAAAGCTTTTGCAAAGTATCTGGGATTTATATGACAGTTGCAATTGGGAGAGAGGTTGTAATTTCCTTGATTAAGTATTTGATGGATGTTCATGGAGGATTTATTATATAAGTAAGGTTTTGTTTTTATTTTTTGT
Source organism: Geum urbanum (assembly GCA_946800695.1). Classification (NCBI taxonomy): domain Eukaryota; kingdom Viridiplantae; phylum Streptophyta; class Magnoliopsida; order Rosales; family Rosaceae; genus Geum; species Geum urbanum. Next base: position 4,951,683 of record OX327013.1, on the reverse strand, counting down.
CCCACTTTCTTAAAAAACTTGAGACTGTTTTTAATATTTTAATGCCCCAGAACATGCTGGAATTTGCCGATAACAATAATCCATCAACATCAGTGCCTCTCTTTTTTGGTATGGACATGTTTACTTAATTAGGAATCGGTTTTGATTGATGAATATAACAGTATTTACCTGTAAAAATTAAATTTGGAATAAAATGAAACTCACACTTTCATTAAGAATCAATTCTTGAAGACGCCTTCAACTTTGATACCAAAGAGGAATATGTATTTGGAATGAAATCACTTGGAATCAAATTTTTATACTTAAATTATCCAAATCAAAATTCATTATTTCCAAATTGTCATTCATTTATAAAACAAAATCCCTATTTATAATCTTCTATTTTGACTTATGATAATTAGATTATTTGTTACTCTTTTATTTTTGGATGATTATTACTGTAATAATATGCAATTTTGGGGGATGACTAGTGCTAATATGTAGACTAGTTGCTGTTCAAGGAAAGTATATTCTTGGTATCCCGATATGTGTCTTGTCCAAATTAGAGTAGAAGTAGATATTCTCTCAATCCCTAATTTTTAGAGATATTGATTGTAATGCATGTATTTAAGGTCATCTATCAATGAATAAAGATACAGTTTCACTCTACAGTTATTGCATTTACTTTTCTCTTTCAACACGTTATCAGCAGCTCTTGAGTTGATAGTCATTACCACAAAGAAAAAACCCTAACCCTAAACACCTCAACCATTACCGTCGACTTCCATTACCCACTGTCGGCCATTAGCAACTGCCGGATTCTTCCCGTCGATGTCAGCACCGTCGTCCATCCCTGCGGCCCTTCTTCCACCTTGTTAAAAATATTTTCATACCGAGCATAACACCCTCAAGATAAATTTTCTAACCTTCTTAGATTTATAAATTAGCTTGTAAAACTTCATTACCGCAAAACTCTAGATCTAATACTAGATTTAGGTTATTTTTATCATGATATTTGTATATGCCCTAGTTCCTATAGATTAATATATGTTATCAAAAGTTTGATATTAGTGACGGTCATGGGGTAGTCACGATACATTGAAAAAAGAAAGGAAAATTAATATTTGTGACGGATTTTGGCAGTCACGGTTTCTGGGTGTGATCTGAAACCTCCGTTTATCGAACATCGATTTTTGTGACCATATATCTTGGTTCTTATTCCTTAAACTTGAGATTAATGATCATAGTTTTCGATCGATATTAATTATCACCTTGTCTCTTTTGTAGGTGACTTTAACTGAGCCGGCTAGGTTTGAGTTCGACATCCTTGATGTCGATGAAAAAAAGTATCATCATTGGATTTTCGATGTTAAAAATACCTTCATCGAAAACAATCTCATTGATACAATCATCCCACCAACTGCAACTCCTGGTGAGAAAGTCATAATCAAACCACCATCTGTAGCCCGCAAAGCTCAAGCCATCATGTGTTTGATCCGACATATTCATCCTCTTCCGAAGAAGCAATATTTACAAAAGGATGATCCTAAGGATTTATGGGACATTTTGAAGCATTGGTTCGATAATGTGCATGACGCTCAGCTTCCAAAATTGACAAAGAGATGAGAAATCATTCAGTTATTAGATTATCCGAAGGTTGTTAATTACAACCAAATTATGTTAGAGCTACAATTAGATCTGAGTTTTTGTGGAGTTTTGATCGATTTTTCACCACTTAAAGATATCCATATTCTTGTGTAAAATATATCTATATAGTATCATGGAAAATATGGGTCCACTACCCGCTGAAGATTGATTAAAACTAAGTATCACAACACAAAGTCACAAACAAACACTAAATACCAGTTTTCAGGCTGACTCGAGATGTAGACACAAACCTAATTAATTACCTAATTTAGACTCAACCAAAAATTACTAAATTAATACTGGACATACTAGACTCACTGCCAGACTACACACAAAATTTTAGATGATTCGGAGTTGATTTGTTATGTTAATGAAATTAAACAAAACAGACTAATGCAGAAAAATAGATTATTATTTATGACGAAAATCAATGAACAAATGAGCTAAGGGGATTGTCATCCACCACCGTCACTCCATCTAGACAGCATATGCTCAACCTAACAATACCATACATGTGGATGAAAGTTCTCAGGAAGATTCAATCATTATGAACACAACATATTACCTAATGAAAGGACCCGACCCCGATTTAGTTGCCTAAATCAAAATCAAACCCCCTTCCGAAGACACGAACTTTCAAAAACCTTAGAAATTTCGGCAGAGTTTCACTATATCGTGAAGTTACCATTAACCTGCACCCGAAAATACACTTCATCCTATGCCATAAAATCCAAACCGTGGGCACCAATCCCATTCGGATTTCCAAAAAACATACCATAATATAAAGCAATAAACAAAATTGTAACTTTACAGAAATCCGGGAAAATCATATGAAAATATAAACATCAGAGTATTCAGAGCGACCTCTAGTATATACATAAATATACAACAGTAGGCCAAACTAGAAACCTACTGAGAAGGAAAAGTAGCTCGAATATTAAGCCTCCAATCTTGACGTGCGACACCAGAATCCAAACTGCAAACTGGGCATTGAAAACAAAGAGTCCAGGGAAAGACATATAAACCGTTAGAGTTAGTGGACAAAAATAAATGTCTTTCGCCGAATAATATATATGTTATAAAAACATATGCGAGTCAAAATGCATGAAAATCATATGGTACTCAAGGGAGACTCTAACTCCTCACGCGTACAGAGCATGCATCGAAAATCTCGCGGGGTCACTCATGGACACATCCACGTTAGTATAGTCTAAATCACGGGATCTCAGACCCTCACGTGATTCTAGCCAGAAAGGTCTCAGGTCAGGGTATTTGCCCCCCCCCCCCCCCCCCGGTAAAGACCTCGGGTCAGGGTCACACTCCCCCCCAGTAAACATCCTCGGGGATCAGCTGAGATGCTAGGTGTATCGATACAACAATATATACTAAGACTGTACTCTGTGTAAACCAAATCATAAATAGTTTCATGTAAATGTATAAAGCATAATGTAAATGCATATTCGTAATACATAATTATAAAAGTATACTCGTCGATGCATATTCGTAAATGCATAATCGTAAAACACATGCTCATATAAATCATAATCACATACGCATGCTCATGCTCGTAAAATGTATAATAAAGGCTCGCAACCAATCAGTGAAAGGAAAGGTGTCCACTAATAGACAAGCACAGAGCACAAACGCGCTAATCCCGAGATCCGGCGGAAGATCCCTCGCCAAGCGTACGATCTCGATCTCCTGAATAATCACAAAATATTACTGTTCAAAATCACAATTCAAAACCTTGAACCACATCTTGAGAACCAACCATTCTCGAAAACATATAACTCGAATATCGACGAAATCGTCAAAAATCCAATAAACACACTATAAAACCTTGCCACAAATTCCGATGCTCAATTCAAAATACAAACCTCACCACTATGATCGGTGTAAGATTCCGAGCAAAACGACATAAAACTTTCCAAAATCCAAAAAGTCAACTCTTCGCCGGAGCTCCGTCGTTGACCGCCGCCGCCGCTCTGTCACTGGTGAGATTTTCCGGCGACCAAGACCTCCAGAGCTTCCTCTCCTCAAGCCTAGTCCATCTCCCTTCTACACCAACTCCCAAATCGGTCGACAACCGTGCTAAAATCCCCTCGAAAAGCCACGGCCAAAAATTGCCGAAAAATTTCTCCGGCAGATTCCGGCGCCGTCGCTCCACCAATGCTCCCAAAACCAAAGGGGTTCTTCTCCTTGGCTCAAGCCCAGTCTAATCCAACCCAAAAATCAACCGGAACACCGTCGGAATACCTCCCTCCGTTAAACCCGATTCCGTTCACCTTCACCTTCAAATTTCTCCAACCAAACCTTCACCAAAACACACAATACATACATCAAATGAAAGCCCACAGGAAGAGCTTCAAAACCATACCTTAAACTTCGGCAACCATGCCATTTTCTGGCGGCCACAACGACGGCGAGTCACAGACTCATTGAGTCAACACGGGTTGACTCGGTCAACTCGGCCAAAACTGGTTAACTCGGTCCAATAGCCTATTTTTGAACTTTTGCGATAACTTTACGACTATTCGGCTATTTATATGTCGCGAACCAACTCTATCCGCGATTCGGATAACTCAAACTCAAACGGATAAACACGACTAACTCGACGATAATTTCAAATATTCTTTTTATATTCCTCGATTATCCGAAAAATCCTCGGAAAGCTCTTACGAACTCGAAATCAGATTCTCTACATTTCCCATGAACAAAAACCCAAACCAAATTCGTGTCCGATAATTAAGTCGTGAATAATGCCGCATATCTAATTAATTACGACAAACCACAATTATATGTGAAACTTCGCGAATTAAGCCGATTAACTACCATTTCCGGTTCAGGTCGTCACACCTAATCCTTATGATTACATCGGTAAATGTACGCTTATTATAGGAAATATTAAGTAATATTGACCAAATCTGAAAATACTAATTAATTTAATTAATTAGATTAAATAAAATTTCAAGAATAAAATTCAAGAAACTATGAACTTGTTACCGAAAGATTGATGATGATAATCTGAGTAGGAAGGAAAGTCGTGTCACATGTACCACACGCTTTCCTTAAGAACGTTTACACCGCCTACTCTAGTGCACTAGGCTTGCTTGACGTATGTCTCCCAAGATATAATGACTACTTGAGTTTTGGGTTTGCACTACACAACAACTCTTAAACGAACTAGAGAACACATTTCTCTATCACCGAAACTAGAACTCAATTAGAACTCTTTGAAAGAAGACTTTGAGAGGAGTAGATGCTTTTTGAATGAAAAATGAGTGAAGAATAAGGAGGATGAAGTCACCTTTTATACATGGAGGAAATGAGTGGGAGCATAAATACCGACAAACAAAACATTTTTGGTTTTGCATAATTAACCAACAAAATTAATTTCAGTAATAAGTTTATAACCAAAATAATGTGAAAGGCCAAAAGTTTTGTAACCAAAAGAATGTAGAAAGCCAAATGTTAGTATTCCCAAGTGCAAAAGGAAACTTGTGTAAGCCAACCTAAATAGGGGCCCACATAAGTCCATATCACAAGCATGGTCCAATTGAGTCTCTTTACTTGCTTACTCAAAGCATAGTAAATTGAAATATTATTTAAAGGCCTACATATTTTTAGTTTCTCCCATATGGGACAAACTCCTTTCCTTATGTTTTAAGTGATCAACTTTAGGTGACAATTTCTCATTCACCTATTAACCAATTTAAACAAATGAATATATAATCTTTATGTACTCTTGTAGGAGAACACAAATCTATGTTTCTCTTTCACTAATATTAAGTACATCTCACTTAATTTTCTTGTTTAAATCATTCCAATAAAATGGTGGAAAACCATCATATTTCCTACAATTCCCTACATGAATGAATTGGCGACCAATAACTCGATAGACTTGGTGATAGAGTTTGCGGTTGAAAACCTGCATAGGATAGGTAGGGATAAACCTCTGAACTTTCCCTTGTGAAAATATTCCCACTTTACTGACTAAATAGTAGACGCAATATCTTTAAACTGTTCGCCGTTTGTGTAAACGATAGCATACCTCACACAGGTATTACCCTGATATTTTTAGTTCTCATTATTATGTCTGTTTTGGCTCTGGATGTGCGACTAGTTATGTAAAAGCTTAATAGGAATTGCGCCCTAAACAATTCCCTTAAAAGCGGCCACACTTCTCTCTTACATAGGTGATTCTTAATTAAGAATAACTCACATTACTCCACTCGGATTTCCGACGCATAAGAATCATTAAAAAAATTTAGCTTAACTTTATTCCTTATGAGCATCACTATTTTCATCATAGGAATGGACTTAGGTAAATCTCCACAGTGATCCGACACAATCTCTACAATTTAGTTGTCCATTTTGAACCTAGATCTTGGGATCTCCAATCAACTAGGTTGGGTATCGACTGTAAAGATTTTAACTCATTGGCTTTAGTCACATTCCCCTCGATGATTTGTCAACTAACTCTTTATTTAACCCTTTGGTTAACAGATCCGTTATATTATCTTTTAACTTCACATAGTCAATAGAGATAACTTCAATAGAGAGTAATTTTCTAATGGTATTATGTTTTCGACGAATGCATCTCGACTTACCATTGTACATATTGCTTTATGCCCTACCAGTTGCAGACTGACTATCACAGTGTATGCAAATTGCAAGCACATGATTTGTCCATTTCAAAATATCCTCTATTGATTGGTGTAGCCATTCTAACTCCTCCTCACATTTGTCTAGGTCAAAAAACTCAGATTCTATTGTGGATCTGGTTATAAAAATTTATTTCGAGGATTTCCAAGACAGTGCTGCACCCCATAGTGTGAACACGTATCCACTAGTGGACTATGAGTCTTTCATGTCAGATATCTAGTTTGTATCACAATACCCTTCTAGTACAGCTCGATATCTCATATAGTGCATCTCATATGTACGAGTATACCTTAAGTACTTCCATACTCTTGCAATTGCTTATCAATACATTCCTCCAAGATTACTCGTGTACCTACTTAGCTTATTCACAACGTAAGCTAAATCTGACCTTGTATAACTCGTTAATGAGTCATATCTGTAAGAGTTTTGGAAACTCTAGAATTCTCCTTGTCATATTTTGCACGGATATTCTCCAGGTAATTTGTCTGATTTAATGTGACGACCCGAATAAGAATTAGCACGTTAATCGGCTTAATCCGTGAGTTTACGAGTAATCACAGTTTTTCGTTAATTAATTGAATTGGCAGTTTGGTTCACGACTTAATTATCGGGTGAGAATTTGAGTTGAGTCTCTTCACGAGAATTGTAGTATGCGTGATTTCGAGTTTGTGGGCGGTTTTGGATAATTGTTTCGATAACCGAGGAATATGTTATGAATATTTGAAATCGCGTAATTTCGTCGTGTTTATCCGTTTGCGTTTGAGTTATCCGAAACATGGATGTGATTCGATTTGGACCTTCGATCGTATCGAGCCACGAGTATAAATATCAGAATAGTCGAAAAATTATCGAAAAACACTGTTCGGGAAGTTTGACCGTCGTTGACTAGAAAAGGGACCGTTGACCCGCGTTGACCGAGTTCAAAACGGACCGCCGTCGGACTTCATGTTTTCGGCCACCTCCGGCCTTGATTTTGGTATGGTTAGCTTCTCCTCTTGATTTCCTATGGTTTTAAACTTGATTTGAGTTGAATTGATCACGATTTGGGGGAGAACGAGTTTGAGAAAATCTAGGGATTTTGCCGGAATCGGGTGTGGTGCTCTGGCGACTTTTGAGGTCGAGGTGGTGGGGAGAAAGGTTCCCCTCATCCATGTGAAGCTTTTGGGTGAAGGAATTGTGAATTGGTTGAGGTTTGAAGCTCGCCAGAAAACTCACCGGAATCCATGGATTCCATGAGTTTCGAGGCGATTTTCGGCCAGTGGGCTTGGAATTGGGTATCGGTGTAGAAGAGGAAGTTGTTGGGCTTGAAGAGTACTTATGATCTGTAAAGTTTAGCCGGAATCCATCACCGTTGACGCCGCGCCGCCGCTGGCGATGGCAGTCAACGGCGACACTCCGGCAGAGGCGTTGACTTTTTGAAAATTGACAAGTTTTATGTCGTTTTGCTCGCAATCGCTCCCCGATCATCGCCTTGAGATTTTTGAGTGGATTTGGATACCAGATTTTTAGTCGAGGGTTTATGTGGAGAATTTGGGGGTTTTTGTCGATTATTTTGTATCCAAGTTATATGTTTCCGGAAATTGTTGGTTTCCGAGGTGTGGTACAGAGTAATGAATTGTGATTTTGATCAGTTATATTTTGTGATTATTCAGGGGATCGAGATCTTACGTTGGGCGAGGGATCTTCCGCCGGATCTCGTGATTAGCGCGTTTGCGCGTTGTGCTATCTATGAGTGGACTTTTATTTACACTGTCGTAGCGAGTTCTTGATTTCAGTATTTATTTCCAGTACAGTATTGAGATTATTTATTGTTTTTAGAGATATTGTTTTATATTTTATATGGTGATGGCATTTACTTAGCATCGATGCATTGGCTACTCGGCTGATCACCAGTAGTCCAGTTCCAGAGTTGAGAGATTCCCCTTATGTGCCCACTAAGCTTGAGAGATTCGCCTAGTCTATCACCGTCGGACTTGAGAGATTCGCCTAACACCTCCATTCATTTTAAGAACTCGCACTATTTTTATATTATGTAAATGGTGAAAGGCATATGATTATTTTTGTCCACTCACTCTAACGATTTTATTTTCCTTTCCCCTGGGCTTTTCGGTTTCCTTGCCTAGTTTGCAATTCAGATTCTGGTGTCTCACGTCGCAGTCGGAGGTTTAGTGTTCGAGCTACCTTTCTTTTCCAGTAGGTTTCTTGTTTAGCCTACTGTTGTATATTTATGTATATATATATACTAGAGGTCGCTCTGATTACTCTACTGTTATACTTTCATATGATTTTTCCCTGGATTTCTGTAAAGTACAGTTTTACTTATTACTTTACATTATTGTTATGATATTGAGAAATCTGGATGGGATTTGTGCCCACGGTTTGGCTTTTGTGGCATAGGATGAAGTGTGTTTTCGGGTGCAGGTTAATGGTAATTCCACGTTATAGTGAAACTCTGCCGAAATTTCTATGGTTTTTGTAAGTTCATGTTTTCAGAATGGGTTCGATTCTGGTTTAGGAAACTAAATCGGGGTTGGGTCCTTTCAGCTTTGTATCAGAGCATTAGGTTTCAGGTTCTGTAGACTTCTGTAGTTGTGATACTAAGGGTATTTGAGTATGTACAGCATGTGTGGAGCGATGACCCAACTGACCAGCGGTTACTCATCAATGTTTCGGGTGTTGTATATGTTCAAATGTCTGAAGTTTCATGATTACGTTCCTTGTGCTTTATGACTAATGCTTTTCTTGTATCATTAGGATGCATCCTAGACGTGGTTCTCGTGTTAATAGGGATGTGGATCCTGATGAGGATCGCCAGATGCATGACTTGCTTATGCGAGTATTGCGTTTGGAGGAGCGTTTTGACCCTGTGGTCAAAGCTCGAACTGCTGGAGCGATTGTTTTCTCGGGTTCAGCTGATCCAGAGATTTGTGAGGCATGGTTGGTTCAGGTTGAACAAGTTTGTGAGCGTCTGCGTTTCACGCCTGAGCAGATGACAGTGGCAGCAGTTGGTTTACTTGAGTCTGACACATACTTCTGGTGGGTTAGCACTGATAGAGTTCCAGTTGATACTCCATGGACATTGTTTAGAGATTTGTTTATGTGGAGGTATTTCAACCAAGCTACACAACAGTGGAAGTATGAGGAGTTCACCAACTTGAGACAGGGTAGTATGTCTGTACTTGAGTACCAGGACAGATTGACTCGCTTATCTTAGTTTGCTCGTGACATGGTGGCTACAGAGGAAGCCAAGCGTCGAAGATTTGAGCTGGGCTTGAACCTGAACATCAAGGGGACACTGACTACGATTCCTCGAAACAACTTTGATGAGTTTGTGAGTGCCACACTTCGAGGCGAGGATATCGAGAAGGAAAGACAGATGAGATTCCAGTCTCGACGATTTGAGGAGGGTGGACCGAGTCAGGGACCTTCCAAGAGGCTGAGTTCTGACACTTCCGGATCGGTATCATCATCGGGTAGTGGACCATATAGACCACCAAGTAGTTCAGCTAGACAGAGACAGAGATGGAGGAGGAATCGATTACAGAAACCACAGTCTAGTGAGAGTTCGGGCGGATCCAGCTATCCTCGACGTACCGGTGGCACTTTTGTCGTACCAAGAGAGTACCCATTATGTAATCTCTGCAACAGGCATCATTTTGGTCCATGTCAGCGAGGCCCTGACACTTGCTATCATTGTGACCAGGAGGGTCACTATGCGAGGGAATGTTTCCAGCTTGCTGGAGTTGGTGGACATGCGGCTCAGAGTTCCGGAGGAGAGCGAGGTACCACTTCTGGGGCTCGACCAGTACAGTGTTCTGGCCAGGGTGGACAACAGAGTCACCTTTAGCGTGGACGACTAGCCGGGTAGGCCAGGGTTCATGCCATGTCATTACGTGAGGGCAGAGCTTCACCAAAAGTTGTTATTAGTACGTTGCATGTTTTTGGCTATCCAGTACTTACTTTGCTAGATCCAGGTGCTACGCATTAATTCATATCATATAGATTGTCATCTTTAGATACTATGCCTGCATCTCCACTCCCGGGGTTGTGGAGAGTGTTGCATCGATCCGGTGAGGTTGTGAGTATTGGTTGGGTGTATAGGGATTGTGAGATCTTTATTGGAGGTCATGGTTTAGCCGCGAATTTTTTATTGCTGGATATCGTCGACTTTGATGTGATTTTGGGTATGGACTTCTTGGAGACACATTGGGCTATGTTCGATTGTCACAAGAAGGAGGTTATGTTTCGACGCCCGGGTTTTCCAGAGATACTGTTTCGCGGTAAGAAGAATATTTCATTGCCATGTGTGATTTCAGCTATGAAGGCCGAGTGGATGATGAAGAAGGGTTGTGTTGCTTACTTAGCTCATGTTGTTGATACTCAGGCTGCTGTACCAGACATTGGTGATATTGAAGTGGTTTCCAAATTTCCAGATGTGTTTCCGGAGGAGTTACCGGGTATTCCTCCAGTCCGGGAAATCGATTTCACTATTGAGCTATTATCGGGCACTGGACCCATATCACAGGCACCTTATCGTATGGCGCCAGCGGAGTTGAAAGAGTTACAGATTCAACTTCAAGAGTTGCTGGAGAAAGGTTTCAGACGACTCAGTGTATCACCGTGGGGTGCTCTTGTACTGTTTGTGTGGAAGAAGGATGGTTCCATGCGGTTATGTATTGATTACCGGAAGCTGAATCAGGTCACTGTGAAGAACAAGTATCCATTGTCGCGGATTGACAACTTGTTTGATCAGCTCAAGGGAGCTTCAGTCTTTTCGAAGATTGATCTCAGGTCTGGATATCATCAGTTGAGGATCAGAGAGTCAGATGTGGCCAGGACAGCTTTCAGATCACGGTACGGGCATTATGAGTTTTTGGTTATGCCATTTGGGTTGACCAATGCCCCCGCAGCTTTCATGGACTTGATGAACCGGGTGTTCAGGTGGTTTCTGGACAAGTTTGTGATCGTGTTCATTGACGACATCCTTATTTACTCCAGGAGTGTGGGCCAGCACAAGAAGCATTTGCGAGCTATTTTGCAGACTTTGCGGGACAATCAGTTGTTTGTGAAGTTCAGCAAGTGCGAGTTTTGGTTGGATATCGTGAAGTTTTTGGGTCACGTGATATCAGCTGAAGGAGTCAGCGTGGATCCTGACATGATAGAAGCCGTGTTGAATTGGAGTAGACTTACCACCGTACCAGAGATCAGGAGTTTCTTGGGTTTGGCAGGTTATTATCGGCACTTTATGCAGGATTTTTCTCGGATTGCCACTCCACTTACCAGATTGATGAAGAAAGGTGTCAAGTTCGAGTGGTTTGATGCATGTGAGGAGAGTTACTTGCTCTTGAAGGAAAAGATGACTACTGCACCGGTTTTGACTATACCTGATGACAGTGGAGAGTTTGTGGTTTACAGCGATGCATCGAAATTGGAACTTGGTTGTGTTTTGATGCAGCATGGCAGAGTGGTGGCTTACGGTTCCAGGCAGTTGAAACCACATAAAGACAATTATCCTACCCATGATTTGGAGTTGGCTACTGTTGTATTAGCCTTGAAGAGTTGGAGACACTACATATACGGAGCTTAGTGCAAGATATACATAGATCACAAGAGTCTCACTTATATGCGCACGCAGCCAGACTTAAACATGAGACAACGCAGATGGATGGAGTTGATCAATGATTATGAATGCACTTTCGAGTACCATCTAGGGAAAGCTAATGTCGTTGTTGATGCACTCAGTCGGAAATCTGGGGCTTCATTATTTCATGTGTGTGTGGCTAGAGTTTCCATGTTAGCAGAGCTACGGGCTACGAGAGCTGAGTTCGAGTGGGACGATGATGGAGCCTTGTTATCTAGCTTCCAGGTTCGACCGGTATTGGTGGATCAGGTTCGGGAAGCTCAGGATGCGGATTCCTATCTGTTGGACAAGAAGACCATGATTCGGAATGGTGTGACAACAGAGTTTCGGTTAAGTGATGATGGTACATTGCTATTCAGAGGTAGATTATGTGTACCCAGGGACGAGGGTTTGAAGAAAGAGATTTTAGACGAAGCTCATTGTTATGCTTTTGCGATGCATCCCGGCAGTACGAAGATGTTTCGTACACTCCGACCTTATTACTGGTGGCGAAATATGAAGAGGGAGATTGCTGCATATGTGAGCAGATGTCTTATTTGTTAGCAGGTTAAAGCGGAGAGGCAGAAGCTTGCGGGAAAGCTACAACCCTTGGAAATTTCGGTTTAGAAGTGGGAGCACATTACCATGGATTTCGTGTATCAGTTACCACGTACTCGGCTGGTAATACTGATATTTGGGTTATCGTAGATCGATTGACGAAATTCGCTCATTTCCTTGCACTTCTGGGGAAGATTTCAGTGGGCAGGTTGGCAAAGCTGTACTTGGCAGAGATCGTTCGTCTGCATGGTGTGCCTGTATCTATTGTTTTTGATCGAGACAGTCAGTTTACTTCAGAGTTCTGGCAGGCATTGCAGCGAGCCTTGGGGACTAGATTGCATTTCAATACAGCTTTTCATCCTCAGACTGATGGCCAGTCTGAGAGGACTATTCAGACTCTCGAGGATATGTTGCGGTCTTGTGTTTTGCAGTTTAGAGGAAATTGGGACCAGCAACTACATTTGATTGAGTTTGCTTACAACAACAGTTATCGGGCCAGTATTGATATGGCACCATATGAGGCTCTAAACGGGAGGCAGTGCTGCACTCTATTGTGTTGGAGTGAGGTGGGCGAGCGATGGCTTATTGGCCCTGATCTGGTGAATAGCACCATGGAGGATATTCAGATTATCCAGGACAGACTGAAGATTTCCCAGGATCGCCAGAAAAGTTATGCGGACGTGAGAAGAAAGAGTCTCGAGTTCGAAGTATGCGATTGGGTCTTCCTGAAACTATCTCCTTGGAGGGGAGTTGTGCATTTCGAGAAGCGCGGCAAGCTTCGACCACGGTACATTAGTCCGTCCGAGATCACACAGAGGGTTGGTGTCGTGGCTTACAAATTAGAGTTGCCTTCTGAGATGGCTCGAGTACACGATGTTTTTCATGTCTCGATGTTGCGGAAATACATTTCAGATCCATCACATGTGTTAGCACCACATCAGCTTCCTATCTAGGAGGATTTGACATATGTGGAGCAGCCGGTACAGATTTTCGATCGGCGTGAGCAGGAGTTGAGGCACCGTGTCATATCGCTTGTGAAGGTCTTATGGTAGAATCATTCAGTTGAGGAGGCCACCTGGGAGACCGAGCAGCGTATGCGGGAGCAATATCCTCATCTGTTCACCTAGCAGGTACGTAAATTTTGAGGTCGAAATTTTTTTTAAGGGGGGTAGATTTGTGACGACCCGAATAAGAATTAGCACGTTAATCGGCTTAATCCGCGAGTTTACGAGTAATCACAGTTTTTCGTTAATTAATTGAATTGGCGGTTTGGTTTATGACTTAATTATAGAGCGAGAATTTGAGTTGAGTCTCTTCACGAGAATTGTAGTATGCGTGATTTCGAGTTCGTGGGCGGTTTCAGATAATTGTTTCGATAACCGAGGAATATGTTATGAATATTTGAAATCGCGTAATTTCGTCGTGTTTATCCGTTTGAGTTTGAGTAATCCGAAACATGGATGTGATTCGATTTGGACCATCGATCGTATTGAGCCACGAGTATAAATATCGGAATAGTCGAAAAATTGTCGAAAAACACTGTTCGGGAAGTTTGACCGTCGTTGACCAGAAAAGGGACTGTTGACCCGCGTTGACCGAGTTCAAAACGGACCGCCGTCGGACTTCACGTTTCCGGCCACCTCCGGCCTTAATTTTGGTATGGTTAGCTTCTCCTCTTGATTTCCTATGGTTTCAAACTTGATTTGAGTTGAATTGATCACGATTTGGGGGAGAACGAGTTCAAGAAAATCTAGGGATTTCGCCGGAATCGGGTGTGGTGCTCCGGCGACTTTTGAGGTCGAGGTGGTGGGGGGAAAGGTTGCCCTCATCCTTGTGAAGCTTTTGGGTGAAGGAATTGTGAATTGGTTGAGGTTTGAAGCTCGCCAGAAAACTCACCGGAATCCATGGATTTCTTGAGTTTCGAGGCGATTTACGGCCAGTGGGCTTGGAATTGGGTCTCGATGTAGAAGAGGAAGTTGTTGGTCTTGAGGAGTACTTGTGATCTGTAAAGTTTGGCCAGAATCCGTCACCGTTGACGCCGCGCAGCCGCTGACCGACGGCGCTCCGGCAGAGGCATTGACTTTTTGAAAATTGACAAGTTTTATGTCGTTTTGCTCGTAATCGTGCCCCGATCATCGCCTTAAGATTTTTGAGTTGATTTGGATACCAGATTTTTAGTCAAGGGTTTATGTGGAGAATTTGGGGGTTTTCGTCGATTATTTTGTATCCGAGTTATATGTTTCTGGAAATTGTTGGTTTCCGAGGTGTGGTACTGAGTAATGAATTGTGATTTTGATCAGTTTTATTTTGTGATTATTCAGGGGATCGAGATCGTACGTTGGGCGAGGGATCTTCCGCCGGATCTCGTGATTAGCGTGTTTGCGCACTGTGCTATCTGTGAGTGGACTTTTATTTACACTGTCGTAGCGAGTTCTTGATTTCAGTATTTATTTCCAGTACAGTATTGAGATTATTTATTGTTTTTAGAGGTATTGTTTCATATTTTATATGGTGATGGCATTTACTTAGCATTGATGCATTGGCTACTCGACTGATCACCGGTAATCCAATTCTAGGGTTGAGAGATTCCCCTGATGTGCCTACGAGGCTTGAGAGATTCACCTAGTCTATCACCGTCGGGCTTGAGAGATTCGCCTGACCGTCGGGCTTGAGAGATTCGCCTGACACCTCCATTCATTTTAAGAACTCGCACTGTTTTTATATTATGTAAATGGTGAAAGACATATGATTATTTTTGTCCACTTACTCTAACGATTTTATTTGCCTTTCCCCTGGGCTTTTCGGTTTCCTTGCCCAATTTGCAATTCAGATTCTGGTGTCTCACGTCGCAGTCGGAGGTTTAGTGTTCGAGCTACCTTTCTTTTCCAGTAGGTTTCTTGTTTAGCCTACTGTTGTATATTTATGTATATATATACACTAGAGGTCGCTCTGATTACTCTACTGTTAAACGTTCATATGATTTTTCCCCGGATTTCTGTAAAGTATAGTTTTACTTATTACTTTACATTATTGTTATGATATTGAGAAATCCGGATGGGATTGGTGCCCACAGTTTGGCTTTTGTGGCATAGGATGAAGTGTGTTTTCGGGTGCAGGTTAATGGTAATTCCACGTTATAGTGAAACTCTGCCGAAATTTCTATGGTTTTTGCAAGTTCGTGTTTTCAGAAGGGGTTTGATTCCGGTTTAGGAAACTAAATCGGGGTTGGGTCCTTTCATTTAATACCAGCCCTTATAGCATTCTTGTGATAGTTTTTCAAGGATTACAACACTTTTGAAATCTAACATAATACGTGAACGAGTTTGCTAGCAATTATGATTTCTATAGTCGTCTGGGTAGCTTTTTTCACTCATAACCAGGCTAAGAGAAATCAATGTAGGTGGGGCGAGACCAGCTCAAGTATACTATTATCAAAAATCTTCTTTTCTAGACATTATGAGCTACTAAGGTGAGCCTTATTAGAAAATAAAGTCATAAATACTACAAATCGAGTACGCATCCTTAGCAGATTTGACATATTCTTATCATTGCTTCCAATGGTAAGAATGTCATCTACGTACAAACACATAGTGACATATACATTTTTTTTAATATATGCACATTTAACACACTCAGTGATATGTTGTCAAACTTTCAGGCCATATATCTAGTCATACAGTAAGTTCCATATCGTCCCCTTATTTGATTAGGAACCGAAAAACCCTCAGGTTGTTCCATATATATATATATATATTTTCATCTATATCTCCATTCAAGAAAGCGGTTTTCACATCAATTTGATGTACCTCAAGATTGCGCAAGGCAATAATGACAAGTACCATTCTGATGGAAGTTATTCTCGTCACTGGAGAGTAAGTGTCAAAATAATTCAAGCCCTCTTTTTGTTTATAGTGTTTTATTACAAGTCTTGCCTTGCCTTCTATTTGTCTATTGACTCATCTGCCTTCATTTTCTTCTTTAAAATCTACTTGGAACTTAAAGTTTGCAACCAGGTGGAAGATCTCACTCCTAATGGCCTCTTTCCACAAAGGACCATCTGTGGAGTTTACTTCCTCTTTGAAGGTTCGAGGTTTACCTTCAAGTACGCATGTTATGAAATCTGGATTGAAGAATTTTTCAGTCCTTGTTCTTTTCCTTCGTCTAGTCTCTACCTCAGACTTTAATTCTTTGTCCTGGCCACCTTCCATAGTGGCCTCATATGTCCGTTTGGAAGAACCTGAATCTTCTTTGGACTTACACAGAACTACAGTTTCAAAGAAACGTGCATTCCTTAGTCTCATTGTTGTATTTTCATGTATATAAGGGAGTTTTGATTTATGCACTTGGAACCGATAAGCAGAACTGTTCTCTGCATACCCAATGAAAATGCAATCAAGCATTTTTGGCCTATTTTTCACCTTTTTAGGTTTAGGGACTGCCACCTTGGCCAGACATCCCCATATTCGCAAGTAATCGTAGGATGGCTTTCTTTTTATCCATAATTCATATAAATTTTTCTCTTCTTTATTTTTCGGTATCTTATTCAAAAGATAGCTGATAAGATGGAATCTCCCCACATGTTTGGTGGCAAACCAGAACTCAACAACATTGCTTCACCATATCCTTTAAGGTACGATTCTTTCGTTCAGCTACACCATTTGATTGTGGTGAATAAAGTGTAATTGTTTCATGTATGATTTCATGCTCAACACAGAAGTTAACAAGTGGTGATTCATAATCACCTCCTTGGTCACTTGTTATGACCTTTGTTGTTTTGTTGAGTCGATTCTTAACCTCATTTTTATAGAGAATAAATTTCTCTATAACATCATCTTTGCTCCTATAGAAATATTTTATACTATCATCAATAAAAGTGATAAAATACCTATTACCACTTTTGTTTGTATTGATTTAAAATCATGTATATCGTTATGGATAAACTCAAGAGATTCATTAATTCTTTCAGTGCTTTTTAAAGATGATTTCGTTTGGTTTATGTCAACACAAGTTTCACACTTATGCTTGAAACATTGGTAAATTTTTCAAGTTAATTAACCTCTGCAGAGTATCATAATTAACAAGTCCTTGCCTACTATACCATACATTGGAAGACACAAAGGTGGAAGTGCTAGCTTTATCCATATCATTTGACCATGGTCATTACATATGTTTCCACCACTCATGTATCTATTATAGACATACATTTTAAGTTTGAAAAACTAGAATTCATTTTCTTTTAATAAACAAAAATCACTATCACTTGGCTCAATCCTTAGGAATATACAATACATTATTTAGTTCCTATAAAGATCATCGTCCAATATTCTTTTCTTGACCCTTGATTATTCTTTCAACTTGGCTTAGTTACACCACAATTCCAAGTCTTCCATCCCACGGTCATAATCTTTGACTGCTTCCATGTCATGTTCATCTTTTATGACATCATCAGGTGCAAGACATTCATAGCTTGCATGTATATAGAAATTTCATCATGGCGCCCTAAACAAAACTGCCAATAACATGTATAATAATTGGGTATATCTTGCACTATAGTTAAAAAATGGTGCAAACATTGATCCACCATTGAAATTTTCCCATATTGAAGTATGTAACTTGAATGGATGATCCCACAAAACTTCTCCCCAATAAGCAACAATTTTGTGCTATGCTGCAATTTCCACCTCTTCCATAGTGAAGTCTTAAGTGTTAACTTGAAATTTCAGTTATACCTTTATTTATAAGATATTGCCATCATTCACTAGTACTATGAAGATATTGGTGTCACCCTTCCGAATTGGGTAGACGTCAATAGTCACCTCAATACTATTAACACTCATTTTCACATCTTCCTTCTCAACCAAAGGAACTTATGTACTTCTTCCTCATTTGATGTCTTTACACCTTCAACTCCCATTTATGAAAATAAACTCAATTACGTATTATTTTCGAAATCAACAATTATTACTCAATAGATAATATTCATTATTATTTCTCTATTGATTATTTGGTGGAAAAAATTCACCCATGGTGCCTGTAGCTTCCAGAAAACATCAAAGTGATGCCTAAACTTTAAAAACAATCAAAGTGATGCCTATTATTTCAAAACACTATTAAAGCGATGCCCGAGCATATTTCCTTCCAGTCTCCTGTAAGGTTGCTGACGTGGCACCGATATTTGGTTAAAATGACATGTGTTCCCTCGGTAATAAAAGACCCGCCAGAACTCCCCTTTCTTACCATTTTTTTGGGCGCAAAATCTGGAAAATATCAACAATGCCCCTTTCTATATTATCTAGGTTATTAGGGATCGAAACCCATTTGGGATTTAGGGATTTTTGAGAGCGAGAAAGATGTTGAGACCGAGCTTGAACATAGGAAATTTTTAAAGATGTGGGAACATAGTTTAGATGTTTGTATGGGTTGTGCACGACGACAACTACGGGAGGCAATACTGAAGCTGTGGTCCAACGAAATTAGAGGTATGCTTTGGGGGACTTTATTTGGGTTAAATCTGTTTGATTGGGTGTGTGTGTGTGTGTGCTAGCTGTGATAGAAGTTGTGTTTGGTTATTGTTTGTGTGTAGAGGTGGTGTGGATTTCAATTCTGGGTTGATCCTCCACACAATGAAGAAGCCTGAAAATTGATTAAGGATTTGTTGTGGGAGAAAATAGCGTTGGTACAAAGTTGTCGAAGAAATAGAAAAGAGTTTGAGTTGAAGAGGAAAGAAATGAACCTCAAAATGACAACACTTTTACTTGTGCTAATGGTTCAGCATATGAGGATGGAAGAGGAGGTTGATGATGTGATCTGTTTAGGGGCTTATTCACAGTACAACAATGATGTGGCTAATGAAAGGATTCTTGAAGTTGAGAGAGAGAGTTGATTATGAGAAAAAAAGGGAGAATAAGCTGATAATTGCAATCTGTATTCTATTCGGAGTTTTAATTTTTGTTTGCTGGGTTTAATTTTAGTTTGGGTTAAGGGTTTAGTTGCTTGACTTTAAGTTGTCTTCTTATTGCATATCTCAATATTCAGTTACTTGAATTTGACATATAACCAAATCATAGTGTTTCCTTATTATAAGAAAAACTTTTCATTATCCTTGAAAACCACTCATTAGCGTAGGTAGCTAATTGATAATGTTTTTGGAGTTTAATTCTCTTAGGCAACATTTTATGTTTCGCAACACAACTCCAAAGGCAACAATTTCCTTAAGGCAACTATTTTTTGAATGCAACATAATTTTGGTGTAGGCAACCAATTCCTTAAGGCAACAACATTCCGTTAGGCAACCACACTACAAAAAAAATGCACTTGTAACTGACACTTAGATGACGGAGACTTTCTTCGTGGTCCAGGTGACACTTAGACTACGGAAAAAGACATCTCCGTCGTCTAAGTGGCCACTTGGACCGCTGAGAAAGTCTCCGCGGTCTAGGTGACACTTAGACAGCAAAAAAAGACATATCCGTCGTCTAAGTGGCCACTTGGACCTCGGAGAAAGTCTCCGAGGTCTAGGTGACACTTAGACCGTGGAAAAAGACATCTCCGTCATCTAAGTGGGAGTCTCCGCGGTCTACGTGACACTTAGACCGCGAAAAAAGACATCTCCGTTGTCTAAGTACTTTAACCCTAAACCCTAAACCTTAAGGCCCTTAACCCTAAACCCTGCCTTTTCACTTAGACGACGCAAATGCACGTTTGCGTCGTCTAAGTGAGTACTTGGACGACGCAAACGTGTATTTGCGTCGTCTAAGTGAAAGTTTCGTAATTTCATCAAAGACAACGACCATCTAGACCATGTCACATAGCATATTCTTTTCGTCAAGACCATAGAGTAAACAATTCTCGGGGTGTGACCATCGACGGTTCCAAAATAGGACTTACCGATTTTCGTGTATCCACGTTTCTGGTTTGGAAAAAATTCGGTTTTGCGGTTGACTATGCCGATGAAACCCTTAACGAACTTACTATTTTGTGAAAATTATTCTATTTATATATTGTCTTATGGCGAATGTATCCAACGGTTATTTTTTCCAAATTCATTTTCGTTAATATCGCTATGCAATGAGTCTATACTTAATAACACTTAAATTATACACATTAGTAGATGATTAACAAGTTTAAAGACGTAAGATTATTCGTCGTCTTAAATTTAATTGTTTATATATACGATTCGTTAATTGATATTTTACGACTATTTCATTCGAATGACAGATCGGAAACTTCCTTGCGAATTATTTTTAAAAATTAATTTTACGACTATTTCACCTAGACCACAGAGATGGACATCTCCTTCGTCCAAGTGACCACTTGGACGACGGAAAAAGATCATCTCCGTCGTCTAGGTGATCACCTAGACGACGGAGATGGCCTTTTCCGTCGTCTAGGTTGAAAAAGATGGCGGTTCAATTTCCACCGCCAAATTTTTGGGGAACGGTTCAAATTTCACCTGGACGACGGAGATGCCTATTTTCGTCTTCTAAGTGAAATTTGAAACGCTCCCCAAAATTAGGGCGGTTAACTCCCACCCACCAAATTAATTGGGCGCCGGTTCCAAAAATTCAAAATTTTCACTTAGACCGCGGAGATCTTTTTTCCGTCGTCTAAGTGAGCACTTAGACGACGGAAAAAACATTTATGCGGTCTAAGTGAGCACTTAGACCGTGGAAAAACATCTCCGCGGTCTAAGTGAAACTCTATATAAAGGACCCATCCGATCCTTTTTCCTCATACCATTCTCAATTCCTCCTCTCCTCTCTCTCACTCTCAAAAAAATCCGGCAACTTTCCGGCGACTTCCCCCCTCCTGTGACTCCCCTCTCCGGCAACTCCGCTCTCCCGACAGTTTAAATTAATTTATTATTTTATGGCGACCCAAAATCCGGCGATCCCCTCCCTCCGGCGACTCCCCTCTCCGACGACTTCCTCCCTCCGGTGACTCCCCTCTCCTTAGTATTTTAATTCCTCATTTCCTCTCCTCTCTC
Source organism: Geum urbanum (assembly GCA_946800695.1). Classification (NCBI taxonomy): domain Eukaryota; kingdom Viridiplantae; phylum Streptophyta; class Magnoliopsida; order Rosales; family Rosaceae; genus Geum; species Geum urbanum. The sequence continues at coordinate 4,930,228 of OX327013.1, read as the reverse complement.
TCACTCTCACTTTCTCTCAAAAATCTGGCAACTTTCCGGCGATCCCCTCCCTCCGGCGACTCCCATCTCCGGCAACTCCTCTCTCCATAGTACTTTCATTAATTTATTAATATTTAAATGAGAATTTGGCATTTTAATCAAATTATTAATATTTAAATTAAAATTAAAATTAAAAAAATTAAATAATCACTAAGACCACTTTGCGGTCTAAGTGATCACTTGGACCACGGAGATCAATTCTCCGTGGTCTAAGTGCGACTTAAACCGCCGAAAAAGTCCGCGGCCTAATTTTCACTTGGACGACGGAGATCAATTTTCCGTGGTCTAAGTGATCACTTAGACCGCAGATAAAATCCGCGGTCTAAGTCACACTTGGACCGCGCACTCCTCTATTTCCATCGTTTAAGTACCTGGACGACGATACTTGGAGGACGTAACCTAGTCCACGGAAGTTCTGTCGTCTAAGTACTTAGACGACGGAAAAGTTCACCTAGACGATGGAAACGCGTACGGTCCGCAGTCTAGGTGAGTTTTTCTTATAGTGCCACTTCGTTTAGGCAACTGCGTTAGTCAATATCACATGTAAATGTTCTTAAGATTGTAGGAAATATTAAGTAATATTGATCAAATATGAAAATACTAATTAATTTAATTAATTAGATTAAATAAAATTTCAAGAATAAAATTCAAGAAACTATGAACTTACCAAATGATTGATGATGATAATCTGAGTAGGAAGAAAAGTTGAGTCACGTGTACCACACGCTTTCCTTAAAAATGTTTACGCTATCTACTTCGGTGCACTAGGCTTGCTTGGCATACGTCTCCTAGGATACAGCGAGTACTTGAGTTTTGTGTTTGCATTACACAACAAATCCTAGACAAATTGGAGAACACTTTTCTCTATCACCGAAACTAGAACTTAATTAGAACTCTTTGAAATGAGACTTTGAGAGGAGGCAATGTTTTTCGAATGAAAAATGAGTGAAGAATGAGGAGGATGAAGTCACCTTATACATTGGGGGGGGGGGGGGGGGGGGGGGGGGGGGTGTGGATAGGAGCATAAATGCCAGAAAATAAAAGGTTTTTGGTTTTGCACCATTAACCAACCAAATTAATTTTGGTAATAAGTTTATAACCGAAATAATGTCAAAGGCCAAAAGTTTTGTAACCAAAAGAATGTAAAAAGTCAAAGGTCAGTATTCTCAAGTGTTAAAGGTCCATATCACAAGCCTGGTCCAACTGAGTCTCTTTACTAGCTTACTCAAAGCATAGTAAAGTGAAATATTATTTAAAGACCTTCACATTCCTAGTTTCTCCCATATGGGACAAACTCATTTCCTTATATTTTAATTGGCTAACTTTGGGTGACAATTTCTCATTCACCTCTTAACCAATTTAACAAATGAATATATAATCTTTATGTACTCTTGTAAGAGATCAAAAATCCATGTTTCTCTTCCATTAATATTAAGTGCATCTCACTTAATTTTCTTGTTTAAATTGTTTCAATAAAATGGTGGAAAACCACCACTTTTCCTACACTTATCACCGATGACTATCCTTCAAAGAACCCAGATTTACTGAGAATGAAGCATTATGATCTAGAAAAGGTGTTAGAATCTACAAGACTTCACAAGTACACTAAGGGAATATCTTGCTAGATCTAGGGTTTTTTATAACCAAAAAGCTTGGTTTCTACTAAAGAGAGAATGAGGTAGATCATGAAGAATCAACAAGCATTATACTCTCAAAGATTTAAATCTCTAAACATGCAGACTAAGCATGCACTCAAAGCATACAAGATAGAAATCATCAATGAAAAACCAATAAAGAAACCTCATCCAAAAACACCGCAAGATTAGGTTAAAGTGTATATATTATCTAGACTTCATGTACGTGGCTTCAAAACAACTCCTTAACAAAGGATTTAGTTACTCATAATGTATGAAAATGAATCAAAACAATCCATGGAAAAACTAGTACAAAGAAAAAGGAGAAGAATTGTTGCATACGCAATTTCGACCCGTTGAGAAAATATCTGGACTTGTTGTACCTGGGCTGCTGAAACTCCTTTGGTTGGCTACTTTTGCTTGCTCGTCTCTAGCTTCCAAAATTGTTGATCAGCCTTTCCAAAAACTCCAAAGAGAGTTTATATACTGGCTTTATAGGGCTAGACTTTGTCCATCAAGGTTTAATCTTCTTTCATTTGCAAGACACGACACATTTTAATCCTTTTTGCACCAGGAACCCTCCATCTAACTCATTTTCTTTATTTCCTCCATAAATCTATCCAAATAAATAAACATAAGTATTTTAATAAAAAACATAATAATAAGACCAAATATTGGGGAAATACAAACATATCTGTTACAGAAGGGTGGTTATCGAGAGTGAAGGTTTCCCTCTAACCTAGCGTGGTCAACATCATCCTTTTTCCTCTTTGTCACCGCCGATCAATCCTATTTTGCTCTCATCTCTCTCCTCTACTCTATCTACCCTTTCACTTTCAAAACTCATCTATTCCCAAGTTGTTGTTTTTCCTTTTCCTTTTTTTTTGATAGTGTGGTACATACGTTCGGGGTCGGGGCTCTTTGCTTTGGCTTTGTTTCATGGACGGATCTCTGCTCCGGTGCCCTTATGAGGAGGTTAATATCTCAGTTGGGGCTAAATAGGAAGCCCCGGATTATGACTTCGCCATAGTCCAGGTGTTTTCATCTGAAACTCTAACTCATGTTACGGCCAAGTCTCTTAGGTTGTGGATGATCCGCTTGTGGCAAGGACTCGGGGGATCTAGTGCGATCAAAATTTAGCATTGTTCCCATGATAGGTTTTTGGGACACTTTAAGGACTTTGGCACTCTTCGTCATGTTGTTGACAAAGAGCCTTGGTTCTTTTGGAATTTTACTATAGTTGTGGAAGAAACTAATGACTTTACTCCATGTCATTTGATACCTGCCGCTACGACATGTGTTTGGGCACGGGCTGAGGTGGTCGTTGGAGATGTCTTAGGCGATATCGATATACAACATTGGTGAGAGCATCTAGGGTTCTGCTTGGGTCATTTTATTGACTATGATCGGGATCGTTGGGATTCTGAGGGCGAGATTCGTCTGTTTGTGGAAGTGGATCTTCGTCATTCTCTGCAAACTAAGGTATGTCTAAGCCTTGGTAGTCAAGCATATATTAATTTTCGTATTGAATATATTACTGTTAGAGGCTACTGTATGGAATGTGGGAGCTTCAGTAATGCACCGGAATGTTGCCAGGTGCATTGTGCTACAAAAAATGTTCTTGAGGTAGCTCAAAGGAAGGAAGCCATCTGGGTTGAGGAAGAAGTTAGAGGTGAATCAGAGGTCGGGGATGGGAGGCTATTGTTGTGGTTGGGATAGGAGACGGTGCTGATGGTTCTAGGGAAGGGGTGGTGAACAATGGGGATCCGGCCTACGGAGCCGGTTACGTTACCACAAGAACTGAGTCTGTCAGGTTCTGAGTCCCTTTCTTCCCCTTCCAGGCCACGCAAGAAAAGGCAGTTCTCAAAGTTAGCTAGCAGGATACTGCAGTATCTGACGACGCACAATGCTGGCCGGTAAGGTTGATTTCCTCAACAAGCATGCCTTTGGGGTTTTTGAGGCAAATCAAACCAAATGGGATCATGATCAGTGTCAGATTGCATATGCGAAGCTCCACCCCCATATGGTGAAGCTGAAGCACTGGAGAGTGGGGCTTACCCGCCAGATAGTCAAGAGGGGGTCGTTCCCATGGAAGAAACATAAGCGACTGACTTTTCTACCTGCCTAGAAATGGTGCCTAGACATCTAAGGAGTGGTGCATCCGAATTATTTTATTCTAGTGCTACTCTAGTTTATTTTTCTAGGTAGAACCAAACCGTGCTTCACAATGGTGATGTTATAGAGTTTCTTTTTATCAGGTCGGGTAATTCAGTGAAGCTCTATATCGTTATTAGCCTTCAATGAAATTTAACGCCATCTAAAAAACAAGACCAAATATTGAGATCATTTAAGCACGATTTAGTTTCATAAATATGCAACTATCAAAATACCTCACACTTAGCTTTTGCTAGTCCTCGAGCAAAATGCTAAACTAAGACACAAAAACTAAAAGACACCAACACTACAATATGACTCTAACACCCTTAACAATTTGTCTTAACAATCTGCCTATACTTGCAACACCAAGATTAGCATTAGTTCACAAATAAATCCCACACAATTTCGAAGATTAATTCCAATGTATAGCACATATGTAACATGTAGGACATAGACATAATCATGGTGAATAAAGAGCTATATCATACAATAAACAAATCAAGGTTCAACCTCACAAGGACATGCTCTCATAAGTGTTTCTCTAAATGTCTATCTATGGTTAAATGCTCAATCCAACTACTTGTCAAATGGATCAAACCATATGCTCAACTCTTGTAACTAATATCCACAGATCGAATGTTACCATCTCAAGGATCAAAAAGACTTCAATGGTTGTAATGGGGCTATGCTCATGGATTTATAGAACAAAAGATACGAAATTCAAAACAAGTTCTAAACCTAGTAGAGCCATAAAGAATAGAGATAATCATCAAACTGTTATCAAACAACATGAATTAGGAACTTCAAGTGTCATCAATGGTGGGCGAATATCATCATGTTGGGCCTTCACTTAAAAATTTGAAAAAACTTGACTCAAAACAAAAAATTTATACATAGATGCTAAGGATATGATATAAACCCTACCACACATTTAAAATGTGCATTGTCCTCAATGTAAAACAGAACTAAAGCATGCAATACATCAAATAAGTATGAAGCAAAACATAGATCATATCCCAAAACACACTAAATCATGGAGAAAATATAGTAAAGGAGAAGAGATAAGAAATCAAATCTGGTAGCCATGCTTCTCCATCAACATGGGTTGTCTCTCAAGTATTACTAAGTTTAACGTCTTCAGCCAGACGGTATGATAACGCTAAAACTAACTATCAAATTAAAACTTAATAATCAATCAAAATGTCACAATTTAAAACCTGTTTCCGTTGATGTAGCATTGATAAGTAGATATCGTTCTTAACCGCTGATTGAAGGTGCATGCATGATTACGTTCTAAGTTTAGGGGGGTATAAGAGTTTGAGTATTAATCTATGAAAATAAAGAACAAAACATGACAACAAACACATTCAGGAACCCTATAATTCTATCATGCTTCAACTCATAGACAAGAAAAACAAACAAGAATCAAAGAACCCTAAACATGCTTATTAGGTCGAAAATAAAACCTAACTATTATTTACATATGATCATCCTGTCTAATTAACCTAGCCAGTTTTATTCTTGAAGACTTTAGTAGACAACGAAATTCATAACTTCAAAACTAGCTACACATGCTTAGTTATTGAATAGGAATGTAACTTAGAGTCTAAACACCCCTAAACAGTTTCATCTTAAATAAGTTCATCGAAACCTACAAAAGAAAAGGACTTAGCATATCTTCTAAAGCATAGCAATGAAGCATTAGACTCAAACTAAACACATATAAAAGACTTAGAATTATAAACACATGGAAGCTACAAAAAAAATTCAAATAGCGGAATACCAAATTTGTTCTTCATCAAATAAACCGAAAGAATCCAATACAAAGTAAAAGAATGAAAGTAGAAGATCATGGTTACACTTTTAATCTTTGAACAACACTGCAATCTCAAGTGTTTGATAGCTTCTAGGGAAGATGGTTCTCACTCATAAGGGACTTAGCGTATTATAAGTAATCTGAGGCTTATGGAGGATGACCACTTCGGCTTTGGAGAGGAGGAACAACTTCTTTGTGGAGGAGAGGTATTTTTGAAAAGCTTTGGTTTCTAAGATGGGAGATACTGAATATGAGGCTGAACTCTTGCTTATATAGATGAAGAATAGGGTTTTTCCTCTCAAAACTAGGTTTTCCTAATCCACTCGAGTAAATCTAGCAGTCTGCAAAGAATCAAACTTTCTCAGAGTTGTAGATCTCCAAAATTTATTATCTTAGGCTCATTGGAAAGAGGACTTCAAGAGCTTTCAGAGAGGTATCATATGACTATATTTGGACTTCAAAATTAATCGTGATGCTCCTTTATATTTGTAGGCCTGTAGCTTAATTTCCCTCTACCTACTAGGAGTAGGAAAATATTCTCTTTCCATATCTTGTTCTTCTTACTCTCCAAGGAATATTAGATGATTACCATATCTTGTGGACACGTTTTGGGCTTCAAATTGGGCTGAATTGATCTTCAAATCTGGAGAATGTACAAACTCTAGTTAGAGTTCGGAAAAGGGCCCATGAAATCAATATCCCACACATAAAAGATTTCAAAAAAAATTACCCGGTGTTGATGCATTTGATCCCTAGGAAAAATGTTACCTGTCACCTGACATCTCGGGCATGACTTGTGAAACTATGAGCATCCTTAAAGATGCTAGGCCAATAGAACCCACTCTCAAGCACCTTAAGTGTTGTTTTCTTTCCTCCAAAGTGTCCACTACTTACATGTCAATGACAAAAAGAAAGAATAGAATTGGGGTACACACCTGTTACTGATGGAATCCGAGCAATGTATCCATAGATATGGATCATCCCATACAAAGTACTTGGCATCCTTCACTAATTTCTCACTTTGTGCTCTGGTGTAGTCACTTGGAACCTGTTTAAACACTTTATAATTAACAATACCAGCATACCAAGGTTCCACATCTTGCACCATCAACAACTCCTCATCAGTTGTCATGCAAAGGGGAGGTGATCCTCCTCCGCGTTAGAAGTTTGAGTGAGGCGGCTCAAGTGGTCATCCACAATGTTCTTGGTTCCCTTCTTGTCTCTAATCTCCATATCAAACTCCTGTAGGAGTAGCATCCATCTAATCAATCTTGGCTTGGCATCCTTCTTAGTCATAAGATATCTCAATGCAGCATAGTCAGAGAAAATAATAACTTTAGTTCCTAACAAGTAAGATCTAAATTTCTCTAAAGCAAAGAAACCAAACAAAAGTTCATTTTCTGTAGTTGAATAATTCGACTGTGCATCATTGAGAGTCCAGAAAGTATAGTAGATGACATGAGGCAACTTTGCTAGACATTAGCCCAATACAGCTCCTACAACTTAGTCAGATGCATCACACATGAACTCAAAAAGAAGGCTCCAATTTGGAGCCTGAAAGATAGGCGTTGATGTCAATAAATCTTTGAGTTTGTTGAATGCTGACAAACACTCATCAGTAAAGTTGAAGGTGACATCTTTCTGGAGCAATGCACAAAGAGGACGGGCTATCTCAGAGAAATTCTTGATAAACCTGTGAGAAAAAGTGGGAGGTGACAATGTACGCATAATATCGACTTAGCTCTATCTATCTCTATCTCTCTAGCATATATTACATGCCCTAGAACTCTCCCTTGTTCAATCATAAAATGGTATTTCTCCCAATTAAGTAAAAGATTAGTTTTGGCATAACGTTCTAAGACAAGAGACAAATTATGCAGACATAGATCATAAGAATCACCAAAAGCAAAAAAGTCATCCATGAATACCTTAATGATTTTCTCTACCATGTTTGAAAAGATGCTCATCATGAATCGCTGAAACGTTGTTGGTGCATTTCATAATCCAAATAACATTCTCTTATATGTAAATATGCCAAATAGGCATGTAAAACTCGTCTTCTCCTGATCATCTTTATAGATGGCAATTTGGTTGTAATCAGAGTAACCATCCAAAAAGCAATAATATACATGTTTTGTAAGAGACTCCAACATCTGATCAATGATAGGAAAGTGGTCCTTATGGGTGGTAGAATTAAGCTTGTGATAGTCAATACACGCTCTTCACTCCGTTTGACTCGCTGAGGCACCATCACATTATCATCATTCTTGACTACAATGATGCCTGATCTCTTGGAAACCACCTGCACAGGACTCACCCACTTACTATCAGATATAGGATTATGAATACATGCATCAAGGAGTTTGATGACCTCCTTCTTGATAACTTCCGTCATTAGTGGGTTAAGTCATCGTGGATCCTTTCTTGTAGGCTTGGATCCTTCTTCAAGGAATATTTAGTGAGCGCACACGATAGGGCATATTCCCTTGATATCCGCAGTGGTCCAACCAATTGCACCCTTATGTTCCCGAAGCACTGTGAGTAATTTTTCTTCCTGAAATTTAGAGAGCTTTGAAGAAATATTGATGGGCAATGTGTTTCCCTCTCCAATGAATACATACTTCAAATGTTCTGGTAGTAGTTTTAGCTCTAACGTAGGCACCTTTTCTAAGGAGGGAATAAACTTGTGAATGGTAAGCGGTAATGGAAGAGTTTAAGAATGCTTACCCGAAAGATACGGCATGGATTCAAAAGCATCCACAACCTCATAATACTCTGGTTCCATCATCAAATCGTTGGAAGTTTAGACCTGCAAACCTTCACTCTGTTCTACGGGTTGAAGCATCCATTTTGACATGTCGAAGCGTTGCTTCTATCTAGGTCTGGCATGCTTGTTTGACGGGTCGAGACTGGATGAATCTGGAGAAGAGCTTCAAGTTAGTCGAGTTCTTAAGAAATCTAAGAATTTTGCATAAATCCAACAGGTCGAGAGTGTTTTCTCGACGGGTTAAATTTTGGCTCTAGATCATCCATTCCCACTTCGAGTGCTTTCTTCGATGGATCATCCTCCAACAAATATTTCATGTATTTCTGCACAAAACTATCAAACATATCAATAGAACAACAAGAATAAATATTTTTTTCACTTGGATGTTTCAAAGCTTCAGAGATATTGAAGCGAATCTTTTCCCCATTAACTTTCATGGAAAGAGTTCCACTATAACAGTCAACCTTGGTCCTAGCGGTTCTTAAGAATGCACGACCAAGAATCAATGGGGTAGCTCCAAGGGTTAGGGTTCTTCCCTCTCCAAGACAGAAATCAATCGAAAATATCAAATTGCCAACCTGCACTAGAACATCCTCAACAAAATCTCTAGAGTAACAGTTAGATCTATCAACTAATTTAATGGTAATACCTGTGGGTTACAATGCACCTATGTTCAATGTAGCATAAACAATGTATGACATTAAGTTAATAGATGTACCAAAATTAAGTAAAGCTCCAGCAAAGTCATTGTTACCAATTGTGCAAGGGATAGTGAATCTTTCAGAATCCGCCATATTAGGTGGCAGTTTCGTTTGAAGTATTGTGTATACCCTTTCACTTATCAGCACGGTCTCAGTTCTGGAGAACTTCCTTTTTGATGCGCAAAGGTCTTTAAGGAACTTTGCCTACTTTGGGATTTGCCTGATAGCATCTAGTAATGGAAGATTCACATGGACTTTTCGAAAAATGTCCAAGATTTCTTGCTCCTCAGTGTCTTTCTTCCACTTTTGTAATCTGTGAGGGAAAGGAACATGTGAAGTAGCCAATGGGGAAGGTTTCTAAATTTTTTGTTTCAAGGGCTTCCCTCGACTGGGACGCTGAAGCTTTTTCAAGCGGCTTATATGGTATAACCTGCTATAAGACCGATTTCTTACACTCTTTTGCCATTTTCCCAGCGTCTGAAAAAGTTTCTATGGTCTTCCCACTTCTCAATGTGATGACATTTACCTCAGGATTACCTTTTGGGTTTGGAACACTGCTACTTGGGAGTTTTCTAGGCTTTCTTTGGGACATTTTTTCTTGCATTTGACTCATTTGTCTCTCCAATATCTCAATGGACTTGCTGGTACCATCTATTTTGTTGGACAAGTTTGTCAACACAGTAAGAAGTGTAGAGTTAGTTGTTGATTGATAAGTGGAAAACCACCTATAAAGATATCTATATTCTTATGCAAATGTATCAATATAGTAATCGGTAAATAAGGGTCATTATCCGCAGATGATTGGTGAAACTAAATTCAAAACATTAATTAGACACAAAAGTCAGCACGCTGACAATTTGGACCACTGGACACAAACTAGACCACGAACCTAAGATACACTACTCTAAATGCTACAAAAATTTAACACAATATTCTAGACTTGATCAGTGGTGGACTACCATACAAAATTTGAGGGTATTCGAAGTTGATTTGGTTGCCGAATCATAACCAACATTAAAGCCTAACCAATGATAGTCCGCTAGATTTGCAGATTGTCACTTTAATGTCGTACAAAAGAGATATTCTGTCAAATGTTCTATATAGCGGACTATCGTTGGAGATTTATAACCAACATAAATTCCTAATCGTCATTGTTGACCCATTTTTTTACGCATTAGAGGCATAATAGGCACATACACAGCACAACCACATATACGTACATGTGAAATATCGGGCTCATACCCAGTTACCAATCGATACGCACTGAATGGTTGGCATGCTACATGTCTAAAATGAATAAGCATAGATGCATGTAACATTGCATATCCCCAAGAAAATACTGGTAAAATTGTATGCATTACCAAAGCTTTGGCCACAAGCTATAGCCACTTAATTTGTGCCTTTGCTAAATCGTTCTATGAATGAACATGAGGGACGGGATGTTCAGCTTCAATCCCAACTGACATGCAGTAATTATCAAAAGATTTTGATGTAAACTCTCTTGCATCATCTAATCTAATAGACCGTATTGGATTGCCCAGGTGATGAGCCCGAAGCTTAATAACTTGTGTTAGGAGTTTTTCAAATGCAAGATTCCTTGTAGATAGCAAAGCAATATGTGACCAATGCATTGATGCACATTTAAATACTACCAAAACTATAAAGTATTTAAATGGTCTACATTCAAGTTTGATAGGTCCAGAAATATCACCATGAATCCTCTATAAGAATATTATGTTTTCAGTGTTGTCAACCACAAAAGAAGGACGTGCCTGTAACTTTGATAATGAATAAGCCTTACAAAATGAGCGGTGTGCATAAGAGATGGCCACAAAAGAATATGGTGGAGTAACACTTATCTTGGAGACCGTGCCTAAACTGAGAGGAGTAGCCTAAGCCACCCCATCAAAACCAATGATTTTGGGTTATCCCACATGCCTATTTGCTCAAAATAATGGATGGTCATAAGAACTTTTCAATATTTTGATCATCATATCCCGACCTGCATGTCCCAGTCGAAAATGTCAAAGCTTATATGAGTAGTGTGAGTGACTACATTGGATTCAATAATTTAAACTGTAGTAAGGTATAAACCACTATGAATGGTTGCTAACTTCTCCAGAATGCACTTTCTACTGCAATCTACAAAAGTAACGTACAAATATTCTTTTCCATTCTCGCAAGAAGTTTCCAAGTGTAAACCGTTAGCTCTAATGTCTTTAAAACTTAGCAAAGTTTGATTGGTCTTTGGTGTGTATAAAGCATCAGTGACACAAATTCTTGTACCATGTGGCAACAAGAATTGTGTTGAACCATGCCCTTCAATAATTGGCGCTGAACCAATTATAGTTGTCACTGAAGAACTATATATATGGCATAAGATCCATAAACGTACAATTGCCTATTTCGTAGTATAGTGTGGGTAGTACCACTATTTACTAAACACTCAATATCGCCTTTATACATCTACAAAATAATGTAACTAGCTCAATCAGTTTTAGAACCCAAGACATGGTGAACACTTTTTTTTGACAAGTCGATAGAAAGGCTGGGGGGTTATTAGGGTTTGAACTTGGGTGGTGAGCGAACAGACACACTACCTTGGCCACTAGACCAATTCCAAATGCTCACATGATGAACACTTTAAGTGAATACTTAAAGATTTGTAAAGTGTTGTGACCCTTGTAGAGTGCTTGACATGACATGAAAAATGTTGACGAGTTGAAAATACATCTCGACTAGTCGAAAAATGTTGAAGAACGATAGTCAAATCTACCTTTGACCATTGCTTTACACTATGCTAGATTTGCAGATTATCATTTTGATGAGACATACTTCCCGTTATTAGGGGAAGATAGGAATGGTTCCATTCTGGTTGAATGTCATGAATTGACTAGGTCTATCTCCACTATGTCTCATCATGATCCCCGCATATCTCAGAGTGAGATTGAAGTGTAACGTATTCTCGATTTTCATGAAGAATCAGATTCAATGCCTGACTTCTTTACCGATCGTGCGAAAGTGACGAGATCAAATATATCTGCAGCGAAAAATCCTACAAGGTTGGAAGTACCTGGAATTGGGCAAGTCAATGCCTATACCTGGGCAAGGTAGAATTTCTCCTTCCCATAGTGGGGGTGGAGCATCGGTCAAAATCCACTGATAAGCTACCGATGAAAAGGCAAGCTATCAAGGCACAAAATGATTCTTCCATCATCAACAAACGAGATTGTTTATGACTACAATTATGTCCTAAAATTTAACATTAACAAACATTGGGGGATTTCTCAGAGTCAATGACGATGTCAGCAAATAAAGAAATCTCACAAACTTTAACAAATGCTAACGTTATTATGGATGGTTCTTCCATGTTCGTTGATGATCCATTTACTTATTCCGTCGCTCAGGATTTGACGACAATGAAGTGGAACCTCGCTCAGTTATAGATTATCAATGTAAAGTAGATTGACTGAAATGGAAAGTAGCAATCCAGGCTGAACTAGACTCTCTTATAAAAAGGCAAGTTTTTGGTCCGATAGTGTTATGCCCACCGAATGTTGAGACGGTTAGACATAAATGGGTCTATGTTAAGATGTGTAATGAGAAGAACTTGTGGCACAAAGTTTTCTGAACGCCCTGGCATTGATTATGAGGAGACGTATTCGCCGGTCATGTGATCAAATTGAGACGTTCACTATTTTAAGTGACGACTTGATTGAAAATGGATACAAAAATGATGAGTTATGCATATGTGTGTTCATTAAACGAGAAAGTTTTTTAAGATGAAAAGCCTTGATAGGACTCGATTTTGTCTTGGTTTAGAGATGAAATATCGAGTTGGTAAAATTCTTATTAACCAATCTGCTTATGTCCAAATCAGGCGATTTGACATGGACAAAGTATACCCTCTTAGCACACCAATAGCTGTAATCTAGAACCCATAAAGATCTATTTCATCTTAATGATGATGTTGAGGAACTTTTGGGAGCTGAGATTACATATCTTAAGTGTTGTTGGAGCTTTGTTATATTTAGCTTGGTGTAAATGTCCACACATTGTCTTTTCTATCTGTGCCTACGCAAAGTCATTAGTATGGAGTAAAACATAACTTCAGGTATTTGAAGGAATCCATTGGCTTGGGCTTATTCTTCCCCTACAAAGAAACAAGAGAGAAACTTGAAATTCCAATAAAATGAATGGTTGAAACGAAGCTTTCTGATTTTGGAATTTTTGACCGTCGAGCTATTCTCTCAACCCGTCGAAGACAGCACCCTGGGCAGATCAACATGATTCATTCGACTGGTCGAATTACCTTGGACCAGTCGAAGGATGCTCTGGCTACAAGCACTGAACCACATTTCAGTGTAATCCCCTACATCTGGGACACCGTGGGATGTGTTGGTTGGATTTGCTGATGCTGGGTATTTCTCTGACCCATATAGAGAACGTTCCAACCTGGTTATGTATTCACCATGGGGAACACGACGATTTCTTGGAGATCAAAAAAGCAAACCCTTGTTGCTACTTCCTCGAATCATTATGAGATTATAACTTTGCATGAAGTGGTCAAAGAGTTTGTCTGACTTAGATCAGTTATATGTCATATTCGAGGGTCTAGTGGATTACCATCTACTACAGTAACACCAACTTGTATATTTGAGAATAATGCAACTTTCATTGAACATATGAAGTTGGGTATATTAAAAGTGATCATACAAAACACATTTCACCAAAGTACTTCTTCAATCAGCACAACACCAACAACAGATATTCAATATCCATGTAAACCAGATTGGTTTGGCAGATAACGTTGTAGACTTATTCACTAAATCACTTCCAATATCTACATTTGTGAAACATGTGAGACACATTGGTATGCAACGTTTATATGAACTTTGAGATTAAGTTACAATCAGGGGGAGTCACATTTTGGTAGACATCTGGAGGAGTCTACATCACATGCAGTAGCTTGTGAGTTGATGCGTTGTACTCTTTCCCTTCGACCAAGCTTTTATTTTGCCCATGAAGTTTTTATTTGCATGACAAGGTTTTTAGTGAGGCAACAGATTATGCATCATATAATAGGAGCTCGACACAACGGGAAATATTTTAGAAAAGTATATTCCTGATATCCCGGTGTATGTGTTGTCCTAATTAAAATTAAAGTAGATATTCTAGAAATCCCTAATTTATAGGGATATGAATTGTAATTTATTGTAATGTCTGTATTTAAGGCCATCTGTAACGACCCGAACCGTGGAATGTGCACATTTTGGTCCGAGTCCTGATTATTGTGAATTAATCTTACTCGTGGGTTTGTACACGACTAAATTATCGGGCAAGAATTTGGTTTGAGTTCCTTCGCGGGAATTGTAGAGGATTTGATTTCGAATTTGTAGGAGGTTTCAGAGGATTTTTCAGATAATCGGATAATATCAAATGAATATTTGAAATTGTCGTCGAGTTAGTTATACTTATCTGATTGTGTTTGACTTATCCGAATCGTTGATTTGGTCTGTTCGCAACGTATAAATATTGAATAGGCGTAAAAAGTCGGAAAATCACGCATTTGGGCCGTTTGACCAGCTTTGACCAGCGTTGACTTAGGTTGACCAAAGCTCCATCACGACCCGTTTTGGGTTTGTCGTCCGACACGCCGTTTCCAGTCACCTCCGGCCACAATTTGGGTATGGCTAGAATCCTCTTATGATTCTCTATTGGTTTACGCTTGATTTTGTGGGAATTGGTTGAGATTTGGGAGAGTTTCAACTCGGTGAAATCCTTGATTTTCGCCGCCGTCGGGGGTGGTTATCCGGCAAGATTTGATGTCGCGAATGAGGGGGGTTAGGTTCCCCTCATCCCCTTGATGCTTTCTGGGTGGATGAATTTGTACAAGGAAGAGTTTTGGGAGGAGCCGTGGTGGTCGCCGGAGGAGATTTTGTCCGTGAGCTTTCGAGCTCAATTCCGGCCGATTGGGTTATGGTTTGGACTTGAGGTTTTGGGGGTTTGGTTGGGCTTGAGAAGAGGAACATTTTGAGGTATGGGTCACCGGAGTTGGTCACCGTTGGCACCGTGCCGCCGCCGGCAGCGGCGATCAACGGCGGAGCTCCGGCGAGGGTTGACTTTTTGGGATTTTTGGATATTTTTATACAGTTTTGCTCGTAATCACATCCCAACCGTAGTCGTGAGGTTTTTGAGTTGATTTGGGTGTTATAGTCTGGGTCAAGGGTTGTTTGAGTGTATTTTGGGAATTTCGCTATCCTCGTCGATATTTTGAGCGATACGTCTTTCGAAAATGTGGAGTTTTTGACGTATTAGCTATGTATGTTGTGTTTCAATATGTGTTGATCGTATCCCTGTTAATCAGGTGATCGTGATCAAGTGTTTGGCAAGGGATCTTCAGTCGGACCTCAGAGTTAGCTTTGTTTTGTGAGTGGACACTTTATTTTCACAGTTGATTTGCGAGTCCTGATTATGCATTTATATTATGCATTTATGATTATATACTTTATGATTATGCATTTTATTAGTATGCATTTACAATTATGCACATACAAGTATGCATTTTATGATTTCATTTTACGATTATGCATGTGCATGGAAAGTATTTATGATTTGGTTTACACAGAGTACAGTCTCAGATATAGAGGTAGCATAGATGCTTTGGCTTCTCGGCTGATCACCGAGATGCTCCGGGAGGGGGGGGACAGATATCCTGACCCGAGGTCTTTTAGACTTATAATCACGAGGGGGTCTGGGATCCCGTGGTTAGACTGTACTATGTGGAGGATTCCATGAGTGACCTCGCATGATTTTATGTGCATCTTTATGGATAAGGGAAAATGTACCTGGTCGGGAAAGGCATATTATTATTTTTGTCTACTCACTCTAACGATTTCATTTGCCTTCCCCTAGGCTTTTCGGTTTCTTTTGCCCAGTTTGCAGTTTGGGTTCCAGGGTTGCATGTCGACAGTGGAGGCATATAGTTCAAGTCACACTTCAGTTCGTGTAGGTTCTCAGTTCGATCTACTGGTTGTATATGATTTGTATAGGCGTCGCTCTGAATACTTAGGTTATGTTTTCAGTTAAGTTTACTCCTGAATGTTTTTCTGGATTTCTTGTAAACCTTGTGGTTTGTTATATATGATGTTGAGAAATCCGGATGGGGAACGGAGCCTCACGGTTTGGATTTTGTGGAATATTCGTACTGTGATTCTCTTTGCAGGTTCTAATATTGGCTCTAGTATTTCAAAGTAAACTCTGGTGAAATTTCTTTTAAGGTCATGTTTTCGAAGGGGTTTGATTTCGGTTTAGACAACTAAATCGAAGTCGGGTCCTTTCTGTTGGTATCAGAGCATTAGATTTTAGGTTCTGTAGACTCTTGTAGTTGTGTTACTAAGGACATTTGACAATGTACAGCATTTCCAGAGCGATGACCCGACCGGCCGGCGGATAATCATCAATGCTCTAGAGTGTTGTATGCTTTTAAACATTTGAAGTTCTATGATTACATCCTTTATGTCCTATGACTGATATCTTTTATCCTTAAGATGCCTCCTCGACGTGGAGTCCATGCTGAACAGACTGGGGATCCTGATGAGGATCAACATACTCATGACTTGCTTATGCGAGTATTACGTTTGGAAGAACATATTGACCCTGTAGCTAAGGCTAGGACAACGGGAGCAACTGTCTTCTCTGGTTCCCCTGATCCTGAGGTGTGTGAAGCTTGGGTGGTTCAGGTTGAGCGTGTTTGTGAGCGCCTGCATTTTACTCCTGAACAGAAAACTGTAGCAGCAGTGGGTTTGCTTGAGTTAGATGCCTACTTTTGGTGGATTGGTACAGACAGAGTTCCTATTAATACCCCTTGGCCGATGTTCAAAGAGATGTTCATACGACGATATTTCAATCCAGCTATCCAACAACGGAAATATGAGGAGTTTACCAATCTGAGGCAGGGAAAAATGTCGGTGCTTCAGTATCGGGATAAGTTCACCTGTTTGTCTCGGTTTGCACGTGATATGGTGGCATCAGAAGAAGCAAAGTGCAAGAGGTTTTGAGTTGGGTTTGAATCTTAATATCAAGGGGACTTTGACCACTATGCCTCGAGATAACTTTGATGAGTTCGTTAGTGCTACACTTAGAGGTGAAGACATTGAGAGGGAGAGACAGATGCGGTTTCAGACACGTCGCTTTGAAGAGGGTGGACCTAGTCAGGGTGCTTCGAAGAGGTTGAGTTCAGGTACTTCTGGATCAACATCATCTTCTGGTAGTGGACCTTACAGATATTCTACTAGCACTGCTAGGCAGAGTCATAGATGGAGGAGGAGTCGACCGCAGAGGCAACAGTCGAGTGGGAGTTCCAATGGATCGAGTTATCCTCGACCTTTCTTCAGCACACCAGCTACACCGAGGGAATATCCATTGTGCAACAACTGCCACAGACATCACTCTAGTCAGTGTCAGTATGGCACCTCTACTTGTTACTATTGTGGCCAGGCGGGTCACTTTGCGAGGAATTATCCTCAGGGTGATACATTTGGGGGTGTTGCAGCTCAGAGTAGCGGTCATGATCAGAGTACTACTTCTGGTGATCGTGTAACACAGTTTTCTGGACAAGGTGGTCAGCAGAATCGCAGCCAGCGTGGACAACTAGCTGGACATGCTCGAGTTCATGCCATGTCTCTACGTGAGGGCAGAGCTTCCCCAGAGGTTATCATCGGTACGTTGTACATTTTTGGTTATCCAATTCTTACTTTACTAGATCTAGGGGCTACGCATTCATTCATGTCATATAGATTAGCATCATTGGCTACTGTACCTACATCTCCACTCCCTAGTTTGTGGTGAGTGTTGTATCCATCTAGCGAGGTAGTGTGTGTCGGATGGGTATATAGAGATTGTGAGATTTTTATTGGAGGTTATGGGTTAGCCGCGGATTTGATGCTGCTGGAAATTGTGGATTTTGATGTGATTTTGGGCATGGATTTCTTGGAGAACCATTGGGCTATTCTTGACTGTCAGAAGAAGAAGGTTATTTTTAAGAGTCCAGGCATGCCAGAAATCTTGTTTCGTGGTGAAAAGAATACTTCTTTGCCTTGTTTGATTTCAGCAATGAAGGCTGAGCAGATGTTGAGGAAGGGTTGTATGGCTTACCTAGCACATGTGATTGATACGAGTGTTCGTGTACCGGACATTGGTGATATTGCAGTGGTTTGTGAGTATCCAGATATGTTTCCCGAGGACTTACCTGGTGTTCCTCCAGTCAGAGAGATTGACTTCACTATTGAGTTACTTCCAGTTACTGGACCCATTTTGCAGACACCCTATCGTATGGTGCCAACAGAGTTGAGGGAGTTGCAGATTCAACTTCAAGAATTGATTGAGAAAGGCTTCATTCGACCTAGTGTTTCACCTTGGGGTGCTCCAGTGTTGTTTGTGAGGAAGAAGGATGGTTTGATGAAGGTATGCATCGATTATCGGAAGTTGAATTAGGTTATGGTGAAGAACAAGTATCCGCTTCCACGGATTGATGATTTGTTCGATCAGTTGAAGGGAGCTTCAGTCTTCTCAAAGATTGATCTCAGGTCTGGGTACCATCAGCTACGGATTCGGGAGTCCAATGTGGACAAGAGGGTGTTTCGATCACGTTATGGGCGTTATGAGTTCCTTGTTATGTCATTTGGGTTGACCAATGCGCCAGCTTCTTTCATTGACTTGATGAATCAGATTTTCAGGCGTTATCTGGACAAGTTCATCATTGTGTTCATCGACGACATCCTGATTTATTCCAGGAGCGTGGGGCAACACAAGAAGCATTTGCATGCAGTTTTGCAGACTTTGCGAGACGCTCAGTTGTATGCCAAGTTTAGCAAGTGTGAGTTTTGGCTAGACAGTGTAAACTTTTTGGGTCATGTGATATCTGCTAAGGGAGTCAACGTGGATCCTAATAAGATTGATGTAGTGCTGAATTGGAACAGACCTACCAACGTGGCAAAGATACGGAGTTTCTTGGGCTTAGAAGGCTACTATCGCCGATTCGTACAGGACTTTTCACGGTTAGCGACACCGCGTACCCGTTTGACGAAGAAAGGAGTCAAGTTTGAATGGTCTGATGCTTGTGAGGAAAGCTACTTGACTTTGAAGGAGAGGTTGACTACTGCACCAGTGTTAACTTTACCTGACTATAGCGGTGAATATGTTGTGTACAGTGATGCTTCGAAGTTAAATCTGGGTTGTGTTTTGTTGCTGCATGGAAAGGTGGTGGCATATGGTTCTAGAAAGTTGAAACCTCATGAAGTTAACTATCCTACTAATGATCTGGAGTTAGCTGCCATTGTGTTAGCATTGAAGAGTTGGATACATTATTTGTACGGAGCACAATGCAAGATTTACACTGATCATAAATATCTTACCTATTTGCGTACACAGCCAGATTTGAATATGAGGCAGCGGAGATGGATGGAGCTGATTAATGATTATGACTGCACTTTTGAGTATCACCCAGGAAAGGCTAATGTGGTTGCTGATGCTCTTAGTCGGAAGCATGGTGCTTCTCTCTTCCATGTACGTGTTGCTAGAGTGTCACTTTTGATAGAGTTGCGAGCAACGGGAGCAGAGTTGGAGTGGAATGATGATGGAGCATTGTTAGCCAGCTTCCAAGTTCGTTTGGTGTTACTTGATCAAGTTCGTGAAGCTCAAGATTCAGATGCCTATCTGCTGAGCAAGAAGAATTTGATTCAGAACAATGTACCGACAGAGTTTCGGATGAAGAGTGATGGCACTTTGATGTTCAGTGGAAGATTATGTGTGCCTAGAGATGAGGATTTGAAGAAGGAAATACTCGATGAAGCTCATTGTTCTGCATATGCTATGCATCAGGGTAGTACAAAGATGTTCCGGACACTTAAAGCTCATTATTGGTGGCGAAACATGAATAGGGAAATAGCAATGTATGTGAGCAGATGCCTAATTTGTCGGCAAGTGAAGGCAGAACGTCAGAAATTGGTAGGTAAACTACAACCTTTGAAGATTCCAGTGTGGAAATGGGAGCATATCACCATGAATTTTGTGTATCAGTTACCTCATACTTCTAGTAGTAGTACTGGTATTTGAGTGATTGTGGATCGCCTTATGAAGTCAGCTCATTTCCTTGCACTTCCAGGAAAGCTTCCCGTGAGCAGATTGAAGAAACTGTACTTGAGAGAAGTTGTGAGATTGCATGATGTACCTTTGTCTATAGTTTCTGATCGGGATAGTCAATTCAATTCAGAGTTTTGGCAAGCAATGCAGAGAGCAATGGGGACTAGACTACCCTTCAGCACAGCTTTTCATCCTCAGATAGATGGTCAGTCAGAGAGGACTATTCAGACTCTGGAGGATATGTTGCGATCTTGTGTTTTACAGTTTAAAGGGAATTGGGATCAACAACTTCATTTGATTGAGTTTATGTACAACAACAGCTATCAGGCTAGCATTGGTATGGCACCTTATGAGGCGTTGTACGACAAACAGTGTCGAACTCCATTGTGTTGGAGTGAAGTTGGTGAGAAATGGCTTGTTGGTCCTGATTTGGTGAAAAGTACCACGGAAGACGTTAAGGTTATTCGGGACAGATTGAAGGCTGCACATGATCGACAAAAGAGTTATGCTGACGTGAGACGGAAAGATCTTGAGTTCAAGATTGGTGATTGGGTTTTCCTGAAACTTTCTCCTTGGAAGGGTGTTGTTTGTTTCGGGAAGCACGGTAAACTTCGTCCGCAATATGTTGGCCCATATGATATCATTGAGCGAGTTGGTGTTGTGGCGTACAGGTTGATGTTACCTTCTAAGATGGCCAGCGTACATGATGTGTTTCATGTGTCTATGTTGCGAAAGTACATTTCTGATCCATCTCATGTGTTGGCACTGTATCAGCTTCCTATACGGGAGGACTTGACTTATGTGGAAGAACCAGTTCAGATTCTTGATCAGAAGGTCCAGGAGTTGCGTCACAGAACTATTCATCTTGTAAAGGTAATGTGGTAGAACCATTCAGTTGAAGAGCTTACATGGGAAACCGAGCAGCACATGCGTGAGCAGTATCCTTACCTCTTCAGTTAGCAGGTATGTAAATTTTGAGGACGAAATTTTTGTTAGGGGGGTAGATTTGTAACGACCCGAACCGTGAAATGTGCACATATTGGTCTGAGCCGTGATTATTGTGAATTAATCGTACACGTGGGTTTGTTCATGACTAAATTATTAGGCAAGAATTTGGTTTGAGTTCCTTCGCGAGAATTGTAGAGGATTTGATTTCGAGTTCGTAGGAGGTTTCGGAGCATTTTTCGAATAATCGGAGAATATAAAATAAATATTTGAAATTGTCATCGAGTTAGTCGCACTTATCCGATTGTGTTTGAATTACTCGAATCGTTGGTTTGGTCGGTTCGCGACGTATAAATATCGAATCGGCGTAAAAAGTCGGAAGATCATGCATTTGGGCCGTTTGACCAGCTTTGACCCGCGTTGACTTGGGTTGACCGGAGCTCCATCACGACCCGTTTCGGGTTTGCCGTCCGACCCGCCGTTTCCGGCCACCTCCGGCCACAATCTGGGTATGGCTAGAATCTTCTTGTGATTCTCTATTGGTTTATGCTTGATTTTGTGGGAATTGGTTGAGATTTGGGAGAGTTTGAGCTCGGTGAAATCCTTGATTTTCACCGTCGTCGAGGGAGGTGCTCCGACAAGCTTTGATGTCGTGGATGAGGGGGGTTAGGTTCCCCTCATCCCTTTGATGCTTTCTGGGAGGATGAATTTGTACAAGGAAGTGTTTTGGGAGTAGCCGTGGTGGTCGCCGGAGGAGATTTTGTCCGTGAGCTTTTGAGCTCAATTCCGGCCGATTGGGTTATGGTTTGGACTTGAGGTTTTGGGGGTTTGGTTGGGCTTGAAGAGAGGAAAATTTTGAGGTATAGTTTGCCGAAGTTGGTCACCGTCAACGGCGGAGCTCCAGCAAGGGTTAACCTTTTGGGAGTAGCCGTGGTGGTCGCCGGAGGAGATTTTGTCCGTGAGCTTTTGAGCTCAATTCCGGCCGATTGGGTTATGGTTTGGACTTGAGGTTTTGGGGGTTTGGTTGGGCTTGAAGAGAGGAAAATTTTGAGGTATAGTTTGCCGAAGTTGGTCACCGTCAACGGCGGAGCTCCAGCAAGGGTTAACCTTTTGGGATTTTTGGAGATTTTTATACTGTTTTGCTCGTAATCGCACCCCGATCGTAGTCGTGAGGTTTTTGATTTGATTTAGGTGTTGTATTCCGGGTCGAGGGTTTGGGTGTATTTTGGGAATTTTGCTATCCTCGTCAATATTTCGAGCGATACGTCTTTCGAGAACGCGGGGTTCTTGACGTATTAGCTATGTATGTTGTGTTTCAATATGTATTGATTGTATCCCTGTTATTCAGGTGATTATGATCGAGTGTTTGGAAAGGGATCTTCCACCGGACCTCAGAGTTAGCCTCGTTCTGTGAGTGGACACTTTATTTTCACAGTTGATTTGCGAGTCCTAATTATGCATTTACGATTATACACTTTACGATTATGCATTGTATTAGTATGCATTTACAATTATGCACATACAAGTATGCATTCTATGATTTCATTTTACGATTATGCATGTGCATGGAAAGTATTTATGATTTGGTTTACTTAGAATACAGCCTCAGATATAGAGGTAGCATCGATGCTTTGGCTTCTCGGCTGATCTCCGAGATGCTCCGGGGGGGGGGGGGGAGGAGGGGACAGATATCCTGACCCGAGGTCTTTCAGACTTATAATCACGAGGGGGTCTGAGATCCCGTGATTAGACTGCATTATGCGGATGAGTCCGTGAGTGACCCCGCATGATTTTATGTGCATCTTTATGAATCAGGGAAAATGTACCTAGTCGGGATTTTCATGTGCATTGACTCGCATTATGGTTTTATGAACATATATACTTATATGTTGGGAAAGACACATTATTATTTTCGTCCACTCACTCTAACGATTTCATTTGCCTTCCCCTGGGCTTTTTGGTTTCTTTTGTCCAATTTGTAGTTTAGGTTCCAGGGTTGCACGTCAACGTTGAGGCGTAGAGTTCAAGTCACACTTCAGTTCGTATAGGTTCTCAGTTCGTCCTACTGGTTGTATATGATGTGTATAGGCGTCGCTCTGAATACTTATGTTATGTTTTCAATTGAGTTTACTCCTGAATATTTTTCTGGATTTCTTGTAAACCTTGTGGTTTGTTATATATGATGTTGAGAAATCCGGATGGGGAACGGAGCCCCACGGTTTGGCTTTTGTGGAATATTCGAAGTGAGATTCTCTTTGCAGGTTCTAATATTAGCTCACGTATTTCAAAGTAAACTCTGGAGAAATTTTTTTTAAGGTCCTTTCACCATCTATAAATGAATAAAGATATAGTTCCATTATACAGTTATTTCATCCACTTTTCTCCTTCAACACACAAATATATTCTTTTCAAACACGTTTTTACGCATAACAGGTTGAAACTATCATGTATGTGATGCTCTCAAAAAACCATGGTGCATCCACATTTACGTTTTAGAACATTGTTCCGCACTATTGTAGAATCACTCTTTCTTGATCCTAGTTTGTGATATCTACAAGACCAAATGCTAGTCGACTTTGAAAACATACTTTAGGTGGCAGTTAGCAAATCCTCAGACGACGCAGACATGTACTAGTTGAGTGTACAAGGAGCAATCAAAGAGGCAAAGACAAAGAGCTCATACAATTCACCAAGTGTCAAATGCCAGGTGGTGCACGTCTCTATGCTCTTGGGTCCAAAATCAACAACACTCTTTCCTCTAATCCAAAATCCCATTGAAAATGGAGCACGTTCACTGATCAAGGAGTAAAATATCGAATATCAAATATATATCGACTATCCAAAATACAGATTTTTCGACGAAAATATCGATTCAATAAAAAATCGATAGAATTTGAGATAAATACATGAAAACTTGTATTTGAACTTTATGAGATTCTTATATGATCAATATGTGTTTTGAAACATGTAAGTTGTGTTTTGTTGATTATTAATAGAGATTATTAATAGAGATTATTTGATTGAGATTTTGAATTGTTAACGTGGAAGGTTTTGTGCTTTTGATTTAGTGCAATCAATACATATTTAAAGTTAAAATCTCGAATAAATTCTAAAATATCAAAGATTTCGATAATATATCAAAAAATGTCGAATATTTTAAAAAATATAAAAAAAAGATATTGATATATCAGGTTAATATCAAAAAATAAAATAAAAACGAAAAATGATATTATCCTAAATTCAATCTCATACTTAGAATATTAAGCCCGTTTTGGGATCCGGTGTCTCTTTACACACGTCCGTGGAGCACTTGAGCCTTCAACCATGACTGTTTCTATATCAGCTATATATACCCGTCACATCTCTCACAATCCCCTCTATGTCCCCTCTTACATTCCACAGCTCTCAAAAATCAAATCTTTGCGTCATTCAATCCTCCTTTGCTTCTCTTCTCCACCAGGTATTACTGCAATCCTCTTCTTTTCATCTTTGTTTCTTATTGGATTGGATTACGCTCTTTTTTGTAATTGCTATCTGGGTTGGGCTTGTTTTGAGATCAACACTCTTATCTAGAATTACTTGGTTCCATTGCATCCAAAGTTTGAAGCTTTATGATTTCTCTTTTAAGTTTCTGTTGATGATTTGATCAGTTGAGAAAATGGGTATTCATGCTATTGCTTTGTTAAGATCGTCGATGATCAAAATGTGAAATCTTCATTCAAATGTAAAGCGAAAAGAATATGCCTTTATGCTGATAGTGCCCATTTTGGTTCTGGTGAAGCTATCAAAAACCTTTTGCAGATGTAAAGTACTATAACATTATAAGATCCTCACAAATATTGGGCCATATTGCTTTCAAGCTGTAAGGTTCAGTTTCGTGTACAATGTATACCTTTAGGGCATCTCCAACAATGGAGGTTCTATACCTTATAGTAGAACCTTCAAAGAAAAACTCATCTCCAACCCATAAAAATTTGGGTCTCATACCCTAAAACTAGGTCTCATACCCTATCCAAGGTTCTAAAATAGAACCCAATATGAGGTATAGGACCTTGTATATTTCTGTGGGCCCAACTGTTTTAATAAAGAGTATTTTGTTGTTTTCTTATAATGGATTAAACTTTCATTTATTATACACAAACTTTTATTAATAGCACACAAAATTAAAGGTCAATACAACACACCAAATTAAAAACACACAACAACACACCAAATTAAAAACACACAACACACCAAATTCGACACGTGGCCAATAAAATCATATCCGAAATAGGGATAAGGTCACATGACACTAATTAATAATTTTTAATTAAAAAAATTCAATAATAGATTATTTTAAATTAAAATAGTTTGAAAATTATTATAGAATACAATATGTATATTTTAATATTAAAAGAAATCTATAATAAAGATTATGAGTTTTAAGGTATAAGGTATAGGACCCATGGTTGGAGATGAGAAAATGAGTCTTATTATGAGGTATAGAACCTTCATTGTTGGAGATGGGAAGGTCCTATAGTGAATAGTAATTTTACAAGGTTCTATTATGAGGTATAGAACCTTCATTGTTTAGGATATCCTCATGACCTCATGCTGTTTAAATTTTTTTTGGACTTATATTTCTTTTCCGTGTCCTTAAATTTGGGGTGGTTTGAATGCAGATATGGATGCTGCAGGTCCAACTAGTCTATACCCTTTGCATCATTCGAAAACTATTCACCTGGTCTGTAGCAATCCTGGGTCTTGGTTACCTTTATTTGTTGGAGAAGTGCATTTGGCTATTTATCAGTGAGGCTTTTGTGCAGGTGAGGCATGCACAAGGAATTCACAATGTGGAAGCAGAAAAGGACCATTCAGCATACATGTCCTTTGATCTTTTTGATGCACATCTTACCCCTCTTGGCTGGCAACAGGTACTCAATAACTAATATAAACCTCTAGTCTAAAAGAATCTACTGGTCCCTGGGGATCAATTGGTGCACGGCAGTAGCACTACTTCAATACCATTTTAAATTGTTACTGTATTCTTTTAAACTTGTTCTGAGTTCGTATGTCTCAAAACTAAGAGGTTGGATTTGCAGTACTGGCCTGAACTGATCAAAGACATGAACTTGGTTTATGAAAAATTATGAAGGAACATTAAGTTACAATTTGTTATGCACCCATTGGTCATTGGCGTAAAGTATGCATAAATTAGGTTCAAGTTTTGACATAAACGCATAGTCTCCACGTTGGAAAAAAGAAAGTACGTGGCACTAATTTTTGGTGATATTTTGTTAGGATCTCATATTTTTCATAGAGGCCTTATTACCAAACGTGGAAGAACAATGTTTGATTCTATGTACATTTTCACCCAAGGAAATCACTAAATTCTGCAGAATGATATTTTACTGTCTTAACAGGTTGATAATCTGCACAAGCATGTCCAAGCATGTGGACTTGCAAAGAAGATCGATTTAGTTGTCACATCTCCCCTATTAAGGTATTATTTTATATGATTTTATTTGCTTCAACTTCCTGTATGATCAGGTTAAATCTTTTTGTTCATGTTTATTGAACCAGTGAACCTTCTATTATCTATTACAGCCCTACCTTATATCTTATTATAGTCTTTTGAAAGGGATAATAGCAAATTTTTAGGTTTATGAAATTGAGTTGATGTTACTTTGAATAACTTGAATAACTCAATCGATGATATGGAGCTACTGAGGAACAACAGGAGATTGGATCTCTTCCCGTTCTAAGGTTGATATGATGACCAAAAAAATAAATAGGTTGATATGGTTCTTGAAACCGTTACTATTTATCTGTTTAATTATTTTGAGATTGATTTTACAGAACATAAGTACACAAGAGTATCACATGGTAGATTTTGAATAACCTGGTTTGACCACTTGTTGCATTGTAGGACCATGCAGACAGCAGTGGGTGTCTTTGGCGCTGGAGCATGCACAGATGGGACAAATGTACCTCCTCTAATGATTGAAAATGCAGGCAACAGCAGTCGTGCAGCAATATCAAGTCTAAACTGCCCACCATTTGTTGCCGTTGAGCTGTGCCGGGAACATTTGGTACGTGATGTTAATGTTTAATTTTCCCTGATTTCAATGACGTAAAATGTGTGCAAGCAAGATCAAATTTTTTTCTTACAAATGATATAGCTATTTAAATACATGAGTTGAGTGACTTGTAATTAAAATATTTAATGTTTAGATCTATTAATATCAAGTCATTTTTTTTCTGTATCCTTGTTTGGTGACAGCTAAATCTTTTTATTTGATTCTGCCAGATGTCTTGGATCTGTGTCTATAATTACAAAGTGAAGTCAATTTCCTTGTGCCACATTGTAGTTTTTCTTTCTATTAATAAAAAATGCAACTGTGAGCAGATATCCATGTATATGTATACGACATTAGTGTACAATAGACCTGTCTAGAACATTGCAGGTATTTATGTAGATGATACTAGTGATTGCACAGTATGCGTAAGTAGGGAAAAATCCTAGTTGCTTTCTTATGGAGAACAAGATTGTAGGTAATTATTTAGCATGTGAAGCAAATGTCCTGTGTATTTACATTTAGATACATTTATGGTAGTTCCACTTTCGTAGCTGTATACATAAGTGTTCACAATTTCCTCAATGCAAATCTTCTGATTTTATATTCTGAACATATTTCATGCTTGTTATCTAAATTTCACATATATAGTTATTGCCATTCCAGCTGGTCTACTTCTATGTCCCTTCTCTGCTTCCCACATCCAGCTGGTCTACTTGAAGTTTACACTGAGATATCTTTTTACTCTTTTGCTGCAGGGTGTTCATCCATGTGACAAGAGAAGAAGCATTAGCGAGTATCGACCTCTTTTTCCTGCAATTGATTTCTCACTGGCAAGTTTTGTTATTTTAATTGTAATTCAGGGACATAGAATCTATGACTTTCATAGTCTTGTCACTCTAAGTTTTGGTAGCAAGCTTCGTCATGAAGACTGGAATCTATCCTTACTTTACTTTATGTATAGATAGAAAATGAAGAGGACGTTTTATGGAAACCTGACATTAGAGAGAAGAATGAAGAAGTTGGAGCTAGGGGATTGAAGTTTTTGGACTGGTGATCTCTTAATTACCATATTTCTTCTCATATACTGATCAAATTTATTTATAGCGAGTATTTCTGGAAGTCTTGGTATTGATTTGAAGAGGTGCTTGAAATGTTGGCTACCTCTTGCTCTTGTTAATAATACTTGGTTAACTTTTGTTTTATATTCTACTCTATATATTTGGTCAATTAACATTCACCTCGCATAATCCTTTGTTTTAGCTTTCAGAGTTTAGTTTCTGAGTTGGGGGAGAGAAAATATGATTTTGTTGATTAGAATTAACTTGTATGCCTTATGACTGATTTGAAAGAAAAAAATTGGTAATTAATCTTATCGGAAATGGAATGTTGCCTTTGTTATACAAAATATTAGGATCATTTTTAACCTGTTCTACTCTTTTGCTACTTTGAATTTCTGCAGGTTGTGGACACGTGAAGAAAAGGAAATTGCTATAGTTACCCATAGTGGATTCTTGTTCCATACCTTGGGCGCTTTTGGAAATGATTGTCATTCATCTATCAAGAGTGAAATATGCACACAGTAAGCTCTTTATTTCTTTAGTCAACTTGAAATCAGGGTTATATCATTTATTGTGATTGTAAAAACTGGAAATGATTGAGAACCCCTTCACTGTAATTTCAAGCTCTCTTCCATCAGTTTTTCATTCCATATTATTTGAATCTAGTGGTGTGTCTGACTGGTCATTACTTTTACTTAAACAGTTGCACACTCACACAACAAAGCATATTGTATATCACAGTTCCAGTAAAGTTGTATTTTTATCAGTAGAGATGACTTTCAAAAATGGCTTGATATTTCTAGTATTTGTACCAAGCACCCGTTTTTTATATGAATAATAAGCATAAGAGTGGTATTTCATATGTGCAGCTTTGCTAATTGTGAGCTCCGTTCCATGGTAATTGTTGATAGGAGGTAAGCTTGTCGTCTCTAACTCTTATTGACATATCTTATGCAGAATTTTGGTTTTGGTATTGATATATTTCTCATCTTATCTGCAGTTTGATCGGATCAAACTCTACCTCATCAACTAATTATCCTGGAAAAATTCCAGAAGGGCTTGATCTTCCTAGTGATGTTGCAGATGGAAAGTATCCACTTCCTAAGTAATTATATCCCACAATGGTGGGTAAACAGCTACTTACCTAAATTGGCTGTTCTAAAGCCTTGAATTTCCAATGGCCGGTGGGGATAAGGTTTTCATTGTTTATATATAAGGAAAACTAGGGATTTAGTGTCTGCAAGGCTGCTTAGCTTTGTTAGGCAACTTGAAGATTCACATTTGGGGTCATAGATCTGAATTCTGTTGGAAGGGTTATAACTCATACATATGAATTAACTCGAATAGTGGTTATTGATGAATTCAAAATGTACACCACTTTGATGCTTTATGAAAAATAAGTGCAGAGACGCTCCTAAATCTTATATTTCAATGATGAGTGTGGCTCTTACACCTGAGAAAAGCTTTCTGTTCTCCTACGTTGTATACAAGTAGATAAAACCTTTCATCTTCTACCAGAAATACGTACTGATGAATTTGGACTGGGCACGTCAGTTGATGTTTCCAGTGGCTCTTACATGAAACGTCGGGTGTATTTTGTTTCTGTATTCAGTTGGACAGAACCTAGCTTTAGGAACCTGTTCGGACTATCTCGTTTGGACAGCATGCCATTTTCGAGCATAATCTGATAACCGAAATTTCTGAGGATTGTCAAACAAAATTCAACTTCTGGAGATGCATCCCTTCGTGTTCATGTGCAAAACCAAAAGGATGATCTACTGATCTAGTCAGTATTCAAGTTGTTGTAAACTGGAAGACTCAGTTGGCCAGTACTGGACATATTTGTACAAAAGTGATGGTTTTGCGGCCTTCAAAGTTCGGAGTAAGAAATGTGAAGTCACTTATCGGTTGCCAACTCTTCTCTATCAACAGCACTAAGAACTGGTTTTCAGTGGCTCTGGAAACCAGTGATCTCTGGATGACCAGCCTGACCAGGTCCTCCACATTTACAGATGCATTGACAATACTTTGCAACATCAACTACAAAATATGCCCATTTTCTTTTTCTCTCGGGACATCCCCTTCTTCCTGCTTTCGTTCAAATATTCAAATGATCACATCTTCTACTACCTAAGCTCGCTCATGCATGTATAAGAAATTTCGAGGGAAAAAAAGCCATAACGTATAGTTCATACTGGAACAGAGGGGAAACATAATATCAAGACATTCAACTTTCGATATAGAAGTATGTGGGTAAAACATATAACCTTGTCCCGTTAGTGCAAGGTTCAAAGTACTTGCAGTAAAAACAAACCATTTTCCTTGGTTGAATTATGACTTGACATATACGAGCATGTATCCTACAATGATAGCAACCATAAGGAATACAACAGCAACAATGATGTTAGATGTGATTTTGACATCAGGGGAACTGCTAGATTTTTGGCTACTTTCTCTTTTTGATGTGTCAACTCCACCTTCCTTGAAGCTAGAGGTAGATGCTATACAAAGAGGTACAACAACATCCCAAAAGGACTTGGAGACTACAGAGGGGGCTTCTCTTTCTGGTTCCAAAATTTGTGAGGCATCTGCAGGAACTTCCATAGATAACAACTCCATGAAACGATCTTTTAAAACCTATGTGAGCATGACAAATATAGATCAGAACAATATGAGAAGTTCAAGGACCTATAATCTAGTCCAAGGAATAGCCTTGACATGTAGCATGAGGTGTTAAGAAACAACAGATTGCAAATTATAAGTCAATAGAATAAACTATAGTGTCTCACTGTCTCCTAATCCTCTGTTCCCCATCACAGAAATGACTACAAAGCTTTCTTTTCCTCATAATAGGGCATACAACATAATTCTTATTCCATTTCAAACTGGAAACGATCATATACTTTAAAATTTTCTACTCTTGTAAAAAGGTGCAAACATTCAATTTTTAAAGTGAACAATAATTTGCTTGTTCCAAATCATCACATGGCTCTACTTATTGGGCATATGTTGAATTTATTTCATCTACAATATATATTAGCTTCAGCAGCTCTGGATAACTTAAATTGAGTGACTACAAACAATTTAGTCCTCAATGTGGCATTGCCCCAGATCTACTCACTATTTTGAGTCAATAGCCATACTGCCACGTTTCTTGTCTAAACACCAAATTTTACTTTAAAGTTTTGAGAGTTACACTTGACAAACTTTGGCACTTGAATGTTTCCCTTAAAGTTGTAACTTAACAAGTCCGTTGCATGGAAGAAAAGAAAAAGGAAATCAACAATATTAAATTATATGGAGACATACCACCTTGTAAAAGACATTTGTAATGTTCTTTTGATCATAAAGTAAACAGAACATCATATCATAAATACAAACCTCAAATTCCTCAGAGGGTTGTAGGTAGTCACAGATATATGTGCCAGCCAGCCAAGGAATAAAGACTCTACGAGGAAGTGAAAGGCTGCATGATTTTCTGTTTCAAACGCAAAACATATGTGGTCAGTTTGGCACAATGCACTAAAAATGAGCTAGCCTTCATGTTAAAGATGGATGTGACAGATAAATCGGCACAGAAATCAATGGATGTCTTGACATAAATATATTCAATATTGAATGAATTCCGAGACATAAATATACAAATGAAACAATGACTTGTGCATAATTCACAGTAAACAAGGTCCAAGATGCAGACAAGTTCCTAGGTTCAAAAGTAAGTTCACAAGAGAGAGGTATTAACATTGTGAAGAATTCAATAAATTAAGCGATTGAACTCTTGTTATAACCAGTAACCACCAACTCTTTTTACTGACCCAAAGAAAAAATCCCATGACATGAGTTACTGGAAGAAAACACACATTACATCAGAAATCAAAGAAATACAGACTAAATGGTAAAGAAATCAAGGTAGGCCATTACCCGTAAAACCCTATGCCCAACACCCATATGAGAAAAAGACATCAGAGTAACCAGCCCATAGTCCATAAGACCATAACTAACTAGATAATAGAAGGGACATAACAAAATACCAAGAGGACTCCTGTAACAAAAGTGCACATAACTATAAGTCCAGACCATCTAGCTCAGATAAGTGTAGAAATAAATATTCAGCAACCCGGGACTTAATTTACGAAAAATCCATACTCACCTTGTCCTTTGTAACCATCAGATTAAATATTAGATGAGTGAGTGAATGATCACATATTTCAAACTAGATCACCCTTGTCTTGCTTCTCAAAATTGGGCAAATTACTGGATAACCTTTTCAAAAATAGGCTCTTTGTGTCTGAGTTAGTGCTGATCTATTTTCTTCAAACTTGACTTAGTATAATAAATCCAAATTCTGACATTTAATGCTTTTAACTAATATCAGGCGACTGAACATGATATCACATATATTAAATTAAATTAAATTAAATTAAATTCATAGAGAGAAATTTTGTTTTACTAAAGCTTATAATAAAAATACACACCTTAATGATTGAAGTACAGTTTGGGATATAGGTGTTTCACTGGATATCCCATCTCCTACTACATGGCTACTAGTATCATGTCTTGCTTCCTGGATACCACTGTTAATCGGAACTGTCTCTCCATCTACCTCATCACAGATGATATCTAGTCTACTCTGCAGACTCGTAATAATATCATCCTGCAAACAAATAAACAAGTTGAGATTTACAGTCGGTCAATTCAAATTTCCTTCAAAATATAAAATAATAACATGTCTCGTTCTGTACCTTTATATCGGTAACAGCTTGTAGAACTGGTTCTCTCAGATTTAAGTATGCAAAGGAACAAACAGAACCTCTAAGAGCAAGAACACCAACAGCATCTTTTTGGCTGCATACTTTACAATGTAATAAATGTTAGAACAAAAGTGTAAATGTTAAGACTTCACTAAATGATAAATAACTAAAAAAAGTTGAAAGGTACATAAATACACCTTCAGTGTCTTCAACAAATGGTAACAGCAATTCAACTTCATGCAAACCATCAGATGTACATGTACCTATATCACTGTTTCCAACCTACATTATATGAAAGACAGGAAACTTACAGGAGTTAGAGGTAATAAAGTCAACCAAGAAACCGATGCTTAATGATTTTGACAAGTAGAAGTCCAAAAAACATTATGCCCAAAGAAAAATACAGACCATTTTCTTACGCTTTTATTATTTACTTTAGATTTGAAATATAAATATGAGAAGGATCTAAGAATCAAAAATTGGGAGAAAGGGTAACAGGATGGAGATATTAAAGACAATTTATGAAACAAGAAAAGAAAATAAAAGAAAACTTGTATAGACTCAACTTCATGTACCAACTTTATGCATTATTTCTCCCTCTTCTCTCTCCCTTTTTTCCCTTTAATTCTCCAGAATATTTCTCTGCACTAACCTAATAGAAAAAGGTAAAATCGAAAAGAAAACACCGAGCTGGCACTTACTGGAATAGTATGCATCAGTTCAAAGTAGAAGTAAGATAAATCAGCTCCATATCCACAAATTCCATCACAATTCAAGTGCCTTAAAACACTGTTCTATTCCATCGAAGAATTGTTTTTCTTTTTTCTTTTTTAAAAGGAGATGCAGCTCAGGTTGAGCAAACATCTTTTGTACTCCAGATGATATGTTTACAAACCATTATATCGTCAGAGACATCAGCATATGACAAATAATATACAAGGCTATCCAGCACATAACCAGAAATGACAGGCGAAATATAGAGAGAAAAAAATCACAGAACTGTAACAGTGACCAGATTAAAATAAACAACAGTTTCAAGCATTACTCAACAAGTCAATAATCTACTTACCAAATTTCCATCCAGCATGGCTTTTGCACTTTTAAGATACTTAGCATGGTTAGAAATTCCTTGACGAAGAGCTTCACTCATAGTTTGAACATTTGATGAAATCTTGTTAGATATAGGTAACCTGGGATTAAATAAATCTACGATGAGACCACATTCTTGAGCTATTTCCTGAGGTGTTGATAACCAAAAAAATACATCCAAGCATTTTACTCAGATGTCAGACACAGTCTTATGAGATTATATAAAGTGGCTCAAGTAGAAGTGCAATATAACAAAAAAAAATAGAGAACAGAAGACTTGATAACAACAGAGGATTAACTTAAACTCAAATTAGGATGGGCTATCATAATGCATAAAAGAACAACTGGTACCACAATTTTTTAAGGTCTGAATGAAGTTAAAAAATAAAAATATAAAATATAAATACATAAATTTCTGCTTGTAAATGATCAAGAAGATATCCACTGCAATTTTGATTAGTCCTAGATCTGCTTTATGTTCCAGCTTAAGAGATACTTATGAGTTACGAATTACAAGCAACTGAGAATCTGAAAACTTTTGGAAAGCGGAAAGATGGAGCTCCCACCCATCCTCTCAAACTCAATTTTCTCCCATCACCAACTACAGACTGATAAGAGAGAAGAGGACTCCATGATGGAAATGGGATTTAAATCCTGCAATAATCTCTTTCACTGAGACTGAATAATGAAGTCTAAAATCTAGGGACATGTGATTAGAAGACTATAAATATAGCAGATGATTTATGCTGAGTAGAACTGTCAACAACCTAGGCTAACGATTTTTCGTAGAGACCCTCCAGATAAAAATGTAAATAAACTACCTGCACAAGGTGCAATGACATTGCTACTACATTAAAACATCAATTACATATCAATGTAATGAAAAATGAGCATACCTTATATCGAAGTTGTACATGCACCTGAATCTTTGAAACGACGTTAGGACCTTTCCCATTTTGAAGTCACAAGGTCTTAGGCTGCTTGATGTAATATTTCCGGTCACCATACAATTTCGACAGGTCCACCTGCACAACTAAACTTGTTAGGAAACCTGCAATAACTCTCAATGAGATCAAAAGAGCACGACTAGAACAAGAAACAATACTAATATCAGAACAGAAAGATACCTCCTCGGACTAAAAGAAATGTGAATAAGAAGTCTCTCCCAATCACTCTCTGAGAGGGGCGCTGATTTTGCAACACCTATTACAGTCTGCAACCGCCAATAATCATAAATAGAGACAAACACAATTAATTTATTCAGAATAAACATAGCCTCTCTTTCAAATAAATATACACAGTTCATACTAATTCTAGCTAATGTGTTATTTGCAACTATAACCCGAGAAGAATCTCCATATTAGTGTTTTCAAATTTACAAATTTATAGATCTAAGTAAGCGAGGATGTTATGATAGTGAACTAAATGAGTTCTAAAGCGATTCAACTTGGTCAGACTTTATAACACACCAGCTCATCGATTTCCTGAACTTTAGCTTTGTTATAGAGGTCTTAAATCTTCGATAACCTGTCTAAATCTGACATTGCATTGCAGATTTTGAACTAAAATTCTCCTCTCATCATATATCAGTAATGTCTAAACCTGTTAAGAATCGAAATACTAAAGAAAGATCATTCCAGGGCCAAGATTAATACCTGGCAAAGAGTAATGCTTGAATTCTTAAACGAGCTATCGCTAATCCAAATGTAAACGCCAATCACCTTCATGCCACCCACCAACATTCTTGCCACCTAACAATTTTCAAATGCAGTAAAAAAAAATAGTGATCACAAATAGACAAATAAACCACACTCAGATTAAAATTCCAAAACAAATTTCTACCTGACGAGCATGTTCGGCAACCCAATCGTTGTCAATGGAGAGAGACTGAGAATCGGAGCCCTGAGATTTGAGCTTGGGGCCACCCTTTCTCCTGTCGTCTCCTCCCCGGGTGGGCTCCACGAGAGAACATGGCGGCGCTCCTGCGTCGTTGGGCGGAGTCGGGATTAAATCGAAGACGAAGCCTCGGTCCAGAGTAGAGCTGAGTTTGCCGATGACGAGTCCCACCTGAATTGAATTGCACCGTAAAAATTTGAGAGACTCGTTTATTGATTGACGGAGGAGAGAGAGGAAAGAGTACCTGGGCGGAGGAAGAAGATTGCTCGAGGCGAGCCTCGGCGAGTTTGAGCTGAGTTTCCTCTCCGACCACCGCTTTCACCATTATTGATCGATCAGAGAAAACTTGACTGACTTGTGACGACGACTGTAGCGAGTCACGGAATGGAGAAACGACAGTTCAAGAGACTAAACGCAGCGTCACGGGCCAGAACTCGTGCATAATGGGTCAGGGTCGGATTGGATGTATACGAGCCCCCAACAAGTAAAAGCCCCAAAATTGTATTATATCTGTAAATGGGCTCCTCTATTCCCTCTTGATATGTTGTTGCCTTGTTTACAGTGAAACGACTTCTCTCCACCGGTTGTAGATGTTTATAACTGCGTGTGTGATTCACGGTTGTATCTTGAGTGTTCATTAAGTGTTGCTCTCATTTGGGGATTAGCGAATCGCGTTTGGAATTTGGTCATTTATGTGGTAACTTTCGGGTATGTTTTTACCAAATTTTGAGAGGGAATTAGGCAGAATAGCAATAGATATTGTGGTGAATCACTCTTGAGCGCTCGAACAGTAAATCTTGAGTGCCCCGTTTATTTGTAAAACAAGTAACGAGCGTCAGGAAGTTGAGACAGGGTTAACCCGCCTTCAACGCTTTTATGCAAATATCATATGTATTATGATAAAAAGCTTAAGTGCGCACAGTGGTTTTGGGATTCGATACTCGTGTCTTCGCATAAATACATTCCGTATATGGGTAGTTAAGGGTGAAAACACCTTGTGGTCCTTGATATGGGACTGATGCAAGTATTCCTCCTTTATGCAAAGGAAGGCTTTTTGGTGTTTCGATAACTTGTCCCTTACACTGGCTAGCTGATGCGCGCAACGCATCGTGCAGTCATGCACGTGCAGCGTACATCCCGCATGTGGACTTACCTAAATGCCCCTAGTTCTCTTTTAATACTTGGTCATTTTTTGTGCTAAGTAAGGTATGTTTTTAGGGTTAGCACATGACATACTAACAAGTCCCCAAAGTCCTCGAGTCAAGGAGATTGACCTTGATTGGGGAGTTATAGAAATCGAGATCCATAAAGCATCCTTACTTAGCACCGTTATGATGGGTAATGTAATGTACCGTACCCCGGAGTCCTCTCAACTTCCTGATCAAGGGTGATCCCTTGATCCAAACATGCCCAACCTTCAGACATGTAACGTTCGAACATGAGAGCGATGAACGGAGTCCAAGGCAGGTCACGTGTTCAAACTGTAGGAGACGTGTGCTAGGGAGTCCCCAGGTAGCCAATGCCACTAGGTCGGGGACCATGTCAGAGGACATTCCGCCAAGGGTGATCAGCCATTAAAGGAGTCCGTATTTGTGTATGAAGGGCGCCCGACGACTAGAGCGTTTAAAGGACGGGTTGGGTGGGTGGAATGTGGTTCCGGGACCCACTGTAACCTGCCTTGTGTCATGGGAATCGGACGCAAGTGGGCGCCTTCTTCAAGGAATATGGTTAGGTTTATCGCCCGTTTGAGTTTGGGTGTATTCGATTTCGTGGCATCTAGACGGCTCTGATGAGTATGTAAAGTAGTCAAGATGTGAGCGGGGAACCATGATTCAAGCTCACTCAATGGTGATGCTGAGGTGTAAAGCAGCCATTAAGGTGTCCTTCTACATGCGTGACACCGGTCAGTCGACGCTAGCTTTGAGAGGTCGAAAGGTGGGTGCAAAGCACGTACTATTATGATGTCATAACTGTAGTTCGCAAAAAGACGTCTGCAGTTAAAATTTGAAATGGCGTGAGACGCGTCGTAGATCAATGGTGACTGATGAGGGTTTTTCCATCCCTGAGTATATAAACCTCTTTTTACCTTAGCCGTATGTTCGTTTCGCACTTTGGAGGTTTTACAGACCTCTTGAGAGCTTTTGACAGCATTTGAAGCAAGATATTTACATCGTCTGGGTTCTTAGCGTTCTTGATTCGTCGATTCTTTCAAAAAGGTGAGACTTTTAATCTGTGATTTTTTTTTATTCGTTGTCATTCGATATTTGCTTACTATTAGTGAACACTCTGAATTTGGATATTTTTTACTGCTGGAATACTCATGTATAATGTCTTTGAGTGTTATGGGGTCTACGATCTTGTATTTCCTTTCATCAGTGATATGTGGTGTCTTTCTTGTCGTTTTTGGTACGAAATGCCGTTATTTGTGCTAGGAATTGGATTTAGAAGTTGTTCGACGTTGGTGTAGAGATAACTCTTGTAGTAGACAAGCATAGTCATCGCTGGGAGTAGTGTTGGCCACTCCTCTGTCTGTGGTGCCAGTCTCCATAGACTGGACGATGGGGGTTAGGAGCAAGCCAACTCCGCGCAGGCGGTCCTCGGTCGGAGTTATGAAATTGTTGTGCTCGGGGAGAGGCATAACGATGAAGAGAAGGAATGGGCGGACCAAAAAAAAAGGTTTTTTAGTGGGTGATAAAAAAATGGGACCGCTAGATGGCGCCAATTTTTCTACCGAATTCCAGGAGGAAATTAGGCATAAGAGCGATAGATATTGTGGGTGGATCACTTATGAGCGCTCAGACGGTAAATCTCGAGTGCTCCGCTTATCTGCAAAACAAGTAACGAGCGTCAGGAAGTCAAGAAGGGGTTGGTCCGCCTCCAACGCTCTGTTGCTTAAGTCAGTATGTATTATGATAGAAAGCTTAAGTGCACAGTAGTTTTGGGATTCAATAGTTGTGTCTTCACATAAGTACTTTCCTTATATGAGTAATTGAGGGTGACAACACCTTGTGGTCCTTGATATGAGACTGATGCAAGCATTCCTCCTTTATGCAAATGAGGGCATTTTGGTCTTTCGGTAACTTGTCTCTTACACTTGCTAGTTGATGCGCGCAACGCTTCGTGCAGTCGTGCACGTGCGGCGTACGTCCCGCATAAAGGAGGACCTTAGTTCAAAAAACTCCCTAGCATATTCAACCTGGCAACGTCCACGTTATCACTCTCACCTAGATTCTCTTAGTTAATTGATGTACAAAACATTATTAGAATGCGGGTTCTTGATAAAATTGTCAATTCTCTCTCTCTCTCTCTCTCTCTCTCTCTCTCTCTCTCTCTCTCTCTCTCTCTCTCTCTCTCTCTCTCTCTCTCTCCCTCTCTCTCTCTCCTAATTAGAATCTGGGTTCTTAAGTTTGATGAATTTGATGACTGAAACCTAGAATATGGGTGTAAATATTAGAAATAGAGTTATTTCATTAGTGAATCGATCTTAGTTTTATGGTTGTAATTCATTATCTATTTTTTTTTTTTTTAGGTCAATTTCGTTTCTTTAACATGGATATTTGGTGTTTCAATGGTTGATTGAAGATTTTGATTCGTGAATTGGAGGTGAAGGGTAAAATCATAAAATTAATGGTAAAATATTTGGAAGGAGATTTAAATAGAAATATTGGAGGTATGAATAGACACACCCTTTTCCTAATGTCTTTATTTCTGATTTCAGGAAAAGATTTACTGTTGATCGTCAACCAAGTCAAAGAGAAATGAGTGACTTTCTTAAGATTATCACTGAGGATGTAAACAAAGTTGATAATGAAATATTAATGTTTCAGGATACTGATGAAAAAATCTGGGATGTTGTTCAATCAATAGGGGCCATGAAATTGCCAGGTCCAAATGGCCTTCATGTCGTGTTCTACCAGAATTTTTGGAATGACGTCAAAGGTGTTGTCATACCAATGAATAAAACATTCTTTGCAGGAAGTACTTCTTTGAGAAATATAAATCATACTAACATTACCATAATACCTAAGGATGAGAACCTTGAGACTATTGGACAGTTTAGACCTATCAACTTATGTAATGTATGTTACAAAATTATTACCAAGATTATCGTTAAAAGGCTTAAACCTTTTTCCTGTGTTTTTCAGAATCAATGAGTTTTTGCGCCTAGAAGAGCTATCCAAGATAACATTTTGATTGCTTGTGAACTCTTCTCTGATTTCCAAAGTAAGAAAACTAGAATAAGTTCGATGGCTATCAATTTAGACCTTGAAAAAGCTTATGACATGATTATTGGAACTATATCATATCTTGTTTGAAAATATTTGAGTTCTCTGAGAATTGGATCAATCTGGTGATGGAATGCATAACATCAGTGTCACTTTCTATGTTGATCAATGGTAAAATTAATGGGTTCTTTAATCCCACTAGAGGAATTATACAAGGAGACCTGCTCTCCCCTTGTATATTTATTTTGTGCATGGAGCCTCTTATTAGACAGTTGAATGTTTTAACTAAGACATTCAGTGTGACGACCCGACCCAATTTAAATATTATAAAAAAAAAAAAATAAACCAGTAAATAGAGGAAGTACTCAATCCGCAATCAACTTTGGTTAATCTAGTCGCAGAAACAACTCGACAAATCCGTTATGATGAATCGATCATAACGATATAAAACACACCTAATTTCTTCGTCGGCCTCACTGCCTCTGGTAGAGACACGTGTCACTACCGCCCACCTACTGAGTCGACGAAGCTTAAACAATAAACAAATCTCATTACTATGTTTGTATCACTAACACTACCAGAAAAAGCTTCTTAGACGACGGAAGCTTACCATCTCCGTCATCTAAGAGGACTTAGACGACGCAAACAAATGACGTCTTCTAAGATAACACTTAGATGAAGAGTAATATACTTGCGTCGTCTAAGTGGGATCTTAAACGACGCAAGTTATATGGGGTCGTCTAAGTGTTGTGTTAGACAACGTAATATATTTGCATCGTCTAAGACAACACTTAGACAATGAAATAGATACTTGTGTCGTCTAAGTGGGTTCTCAGACGACGGACCGACACCATTTTTTAGGCATCGCATAAGAAATCACTTAAACGATGGATCTACTTAATTGCGTTGTCTAAGTGATATCTTAGACAATGGAAAAGTAGTACTTGCGTCGTCTAAGTAAAAATTCCAATTATATATATCAATCAGCTTCTTATTCATCTCTTCGTCATTCTCTCCTCAGCTTCGCGATCGAATTCTTCATCTAGCTAGCTCTCTTCATCAATCTCTCTAGCTAGCTAGCTAGCAACTAGCTCTCTCAAATAAAATAATATATATATATAAGCCTAGCTAGCCTACCTCTAGGTAGTTCGATTACATCGATCAATTCATTTCGATCAACGACGACGTCGACCGGCCGGCTAATAATTATCGCTGAATTAATTAAGGTACGTACGTATATTTGATTTGGTCAGTACTAATTAATTAATAATTATGATATGGAGATCGATCATTTCGACGGTGTTAATTTGTTTGCATATACATATATAAATATTATTCCATAATGTGAACCTAGCTAGCTAGCTATTTTGTTTAATTAATTGAGTGCTAGCTAACTAATTATTGATGAACAATATTGCGCTTGAAATGCATATATATATGTGTGTGTGTTTTGATCGATATATTAATCTCATAATTAAATAATATTAGAGATAAATTAATTAATTAGTTGTTAATTAATTATGAATTGTATATATGAATTGAACGACAACTTTTTTTTAACTTCTAACAATGGTTTCTTCGATAATTTTAAAGTTTCATTTACTTACACAAGAATTGAATATGGACAAGAGTTGGATACAGTTGGCGAATAGAAGTGATGAGAGGTATATGGACGGAATCAGAGAGTTTGTAACGTTTGCGATGCAACATGGTCAAGGAAAAAAGCGTTTAAGGTGCCCATGCAGAAAATGTCTTAACCATCAGTTTGTGGAGTCTCATGTTATGGCTCATTACTTGTATGAACACGGTATGATGTTGAGTTATACTACATGGAATGAGTACGGTGAAGCAGTAGACTTCAGCTTATGCTCAGACTTCAACTTAGGGTACAGTTACCAGAGTACCTCATCTAGCGGTAGTGGCACCCCTTCTTGGAACCCCACTGTGGATTTGGTACATGATGCTTTTCTGAAATTCAGTCGACATGGTAGATAGCAACACAAATGGGGAGGATCTGGTACTCCTAATGTTGACCTAGTCCCTGCCGTATTCTCGAAAATTAACACCACTAAATTTGATAGGTTCAATAACATGCTACTTGAAGCCCAAACCCCGGTGTACTATGGATGTCCACAGACTGTGTTACACGCCATAATGACTGAAATTGAGTACAAAGTGAAGCACAAAATATCGGATGCAGTTTTTGACGGAATCTAGAAACACATATGTGATTTTCTTCCTAACAAGCACAAGCTTCCAGGTTCCCATTACAAGGTAAAAAGTGTCTTAAGCAAACTCCGTCTGAAGTACGAGCAAATCCACGCCTGCAGAAACGATTGCGTGCTATTTTATAAGGAGTATGCAGAGTTGGACTATTGTCCTGTTTGCAACCACTCTAGATGGAAGTACCCTGATAGGAGGAGTTTGAAGAAGAAGATTCTTGTGAAGGTGCTTCGATATTTTCCATTGATTCCCAGACTGCAGCGTTTGTTCATGTCTCTATACATAGCAGAGTCGATGAGATGGTACGCAGAAAAGAGAATAGATGATAATGTGCTCAGACACGTGGTAGATTAGGGAGGCTTTTAAACATTTCGACAGGAAATTTCCAGACTTTGCAGCAGAGATTTGAAATGTCAGACTAGGACTTTCTACAGATGGGTTCAATCCTTTTAACGATGGCACGTACAACGCTTGACCAGTTATCCTCATGTCATACAACCTGCCTCCCTGGATGTGTATGAACAAGGAATTTAATTTCCTTACTCTGCTAATTCCAGGGTCTAAGTCTCATGGAAAGTGTTTAGATGTCTACCTCAGACCATAGATTGACAAGTTGAAACTATTGTGGGAAACTGGAGTTCTAACGTATGACAAGTTTAGTAACACAATGTTCTTGATGAGAGCCGTGGTAATGTGAACCATCAACAATTTTCTTGGGTATAGGATGTTGGCATCTTACACAACTAGAGGATATAATGCTTGTCCTATCTGCTTAGACGACGTCAAGTCGAGTTGGCACGCGGGGAAGGTGTGTTATTTTGGTCACCGAAGATGGCTTCCTCATGATGACTAGTAGCGACAGGATAAGGACGGTTTCGATGGGACAGTAGAGAATCGTCCTAAACCCTGACAGTT
The DNA here is from genome assembly GCA_946800695.1 of Geum urbanum. Classification (NCBI taxonomy): domain Eukaryota; kingdom Viridiplantae; phylum Streptophyta; class Magnoliopsida; order Rosales; family Rosaceae; genus Geum; species Geum urbanum. The sequence goes on along the minus strand of OX327013.1, from coordinate 4,886,810 downwards.
GTCCGACAAAGAGATTTTTGAGAGGTTAAATAGCTTCAATTTTGGTGTGTTAACCAATGACGATGATGTGAAGAAACTCAATCCACACCCTCCACAATATGTGGCATATTGGCACCACGTGAGTATTTTCTTTGAACTGCCTTACTGGTCAAAATTGAAGTTGAGGAACAACCTAGATATCATGCACATAGAGAACAATGTGTACAACAATGTGGTGGAAACCATTCTCTGCATTAAGTTCAAGACTAAGGATACTCCCAAAGCGCAAAAAGATCTGGAATCTATGAATATACGCCGTCTCTTGTGGTTAAAGAGGGATAAAAGAGGTGTTTACAACAAGATGCCCGCACAGTGAAGCCGACAATAAGAGATGCAGTATTCAATTTGTTTCAACGTGTTCGGTATCGGTCTAATTATGCATCCAACATATATGATTGTGTCAAAGTAAGGGAACATAAGTTCATTGGTTTAAAGACTTATGATTGTCACGTTATGCTGCAACGTCTGATTCTAGTGGTGATTCGACCTTATTTGCCTAAAGACGTCATCGAACCAATAGTTGCATTGTGCAGATGGTGGCAGAGGATATGCACCAGGGAGTTGAAGAAGTCGGCTTTGGTCGAAATGAGTGATTTTCCGAATTTTACGACGATTCGATATTTATACGTCGCGAACTGACCAAACTCACAACTCGGATAAATCCAACACAATCGGATAAATACGACTAACTCAACGATAATTTTAAATATTCATTTTATATTCTCCGATTATCCGAAAAATCATCCAAAACCTCCTACGAGCTCGAAATCAAATCCTCTACAATTTTCGCGAAGGAACTTAAACCAAATTCTTGCACGATAATTTAGTCGTTAACAAACCACATATGTACAATCTACTCGCGATAATTACGTGTCCCGTTCGGAGTTAATGCTTATCTGGCTAGGGAATTTTCAGTGAAACAATTTGGATGTTGCATCTAACAATTCTGGATCGGTTATAAAAAAGCCGGGCTACAAAGCTAAAACCCATATGCATCTTTCGCCTAGCAAGATTCAATCCTACTGTGACATACCCAACAATAACCCAAAACATATCCATTTTACAGGATTCAATATTATTGTGACGTACTCATCAAAAGATCTTGTGGGTTATATGCATCTCATCATCGTAGCTTTTAGGTGACTCATCAAAAGAAATAATCACCACAACAAACCAAAAACTTCAAATAACAAAATCACAAATCAAACAAAAGAATAGAAAGCAAGAACAATCGGATTTCATTTTCTAATTACCTCACGTAACAGTCCGTGGAGTCGACACGAACCACAATACAATTGATGCAACACCCAATGGTTCAAAACTACACCAAAAAAAAATGGGTCTTACCTTTCTGGGGAGTCTTGGGATTCGCAGAGATGAAAGCTACGACTCGACGATTGAAATCAGTGAAAGGATTAGAGCTTACAAATGTGATGAGATTGAGGGAGTGAGGATGAAAGTGAGGGAGATGATTAGGTTTTGGTTAGGAGAGATCGACAGAGGTTGAATAAAAAAAATTGGGTTAACAGTTTGATGGGTCTGTGTTAGGATAAGAGAGATTTTGGGGAGTTCCGGGGAGAGTTGAGAGTGAGATTACAGTGGGAGATAGAGATGGAGATGGAAAGGGTAAAGTTGGCTTTTGAAGAGAAATATCAGATCGATCGAGAGAAAAGAAGAGAAGAGAAGAGAGAAGAAGAGAGGAGAGAAGAGAGGCGAGGCTCAAGTTTTTTATCTTTCACGATTCACACGTGAATTAAGCTACTTCCGCACGCATCACACACTTGCAACATGAACAACAGCGCTATCAACGGTAAAACCCACGTTGCCATATGGGAAATTTCTCCTCACGTTTCTCAATTACCTACCATGTGGCCATAAGTGGCATATATGTGATCTCTTTTGCTACTTTCGTAAATCCGGACAATACACAAACCCATGTCCACTTTGTCCTAATGTTTACATTTCGCCTTTCATAGTTCCGCTATGACTATTCCTCCTCCACAGCCGTAACCCACTGCACAGTGTTTAAAACTCTCCACCGAGAAAGCACTACAGTAAAGTAGATTGAGAGAGCTTTCTGAAGAAGATGGAGAACTACTCGAACCACTCGTACCCTGACTCCCGCGATTCTTCTCCACGCTCTCGCGAGATCGACTGCGACACTCCTTCCTGGGACGACCAGCCTCCTCCTTCCTCCGCCGCCGCCGCCGCCAAAGTCAAGCTCATGTGTAGCTACGGCGGCAAAATCCAGCCACGTCCCCACGACAACCAGCTAGCTTACGTCGGCGGCGATACCAAGATCCTCGCCGTCGACCGCTCCATCAAGCTCTCCGCCTTCGTTTCCAAGCTCTCCTCCCTCTGCGACGGAGCCGACCAAGTCTGTTTCAAGTACCAGCTTCCTGGCGAAGATCTCGACGCGCTCATCTCCGTCACTAATGACGAGGATTTGGATCATATGATGATCGAGTACGACCGCCTCTACCGCGCCTCCCCTACCAAGCCGGCTCGCCTCCGCCTCTTTCTCTTCCCGCTCAACCCTAACCCTAACTCCACCACCAGCTTCGGCTCCAACGACTCGAAGTCCGCCGACCGCCAGTGGTTCGTCGACGCTTTGAATTCCGTCCAGATCCAGTCGCCGGAGGGATCCTCACCCACCGCCCCGCCCTCCTCCGCCTCCACCAACCCCGATTTCCTCTTCGGACTCGACAAGGGGTTCACTCCGGCCAAATTGCCAGACGCCTCCGTCACTCCGCCGCCGCCGTCGGCTCCTGATTTGCTTCTGAAGAACTCGGAATTGAATGCGCAGCCGGCGATTTCGCAGCTGGAGATGCAGAGGCAGATGTCGGAGCTCCAGAGGATGCATTTTGCCGCCGCCGCCGGCGGTCAGGAGCCGCCGCTGCCGACTATGTACCAGAGGAAAAGCGATGTCGAGCTTCCTAACCCTCGTGGTGATTATTACTATCAGAAGCTTCCAGAGAACATGGCTTCTACCACTCCGGTGCCATTGCCGGCACACATGCAGTATAATATGCCGGAAAGGCAAACAACAGGTGGCAATTATCAGGTGGCTCCCGGTGGCGAGCAGCCGGTGTACCTCATTTCCACGCTGGGCGGTGTCTACCAGGCTCCCGTGGCAACTCATAGACCGGTGTCTGGACCAGTCGGTCAGGCTTACTATGGTGTGCCGCAGCAGAGAATGGTGCCTGAGGTGTACCATGATGTACAGGCTCAGGCGTACAATACGGCTGTGGCAGCTCAGCAACAACAGCAACAGCAGCAGCAGCAGCAAGCAAAGATAGCTGCTTACAGCGAAGGGTTTGCGCAAGTGGGATATGACAATGCGGGAAGGCAAGTGTACTACGCCACAGCTGGAGGCGCCCCCGTGGCTTCGTCATATCCGACTGTGGTGCCCGTGCCAGTTGCGGTTGATGCACGACAAGGTGTAGGTGCTGGTGCTGGTGCTGCTCTCAGTCAAATTCAAGATGGTAAGGTTGTTGTCTCCATGGCTGCTCAAGCTTCTGCTATATGACAAATAGAAAATTACATATGTAATGTGGTTATTTTTTTTGCATTTAGTATATGTTTATGTTACTCTTCATATATGGTTATCGTTTATACGTTGAATAAATCAGAATGAAGCAATTGTTTATTTGGGGTAGTTTGGAAGTTGTTGGGCTTGAAAATGGAAACGTTAATGATTTTGTCTTTTCACAATTGTTACTTCTGTATATAAAGACCTGTTTTCTGGTAAATTATTTCGGTCTCATATGTTTGTTTGGTTGGTTTGGAATTGAAAGAAGTAAAAAAATCACATCACTATTGATATTGAGGTTTGGGTAACATGTAGTAGATGAGAAACAGGGATACTGATAATATATTATTTTATTATTGTTAAGTTGAATGGTTGTGGCTCAGTTGTGCTACATGTTTTGGGATCTGCATCAAAATACTATTTTCTATTTCAAGGCTTGGATTTGTAGTTTTGGCATCTCTTCATAATTAATATGACATCCAAAGAATGCTCTAGTTTTCTTTATTTGATGAAAGGTCAGTTGCAATCAAAGTGCATCAATTTACACTACGATTAATAATTGTAGTTTATTAGCTGTGTTCAGCCTGTATTTGTTTAGATTATCCCTTTATTCTTTCCACCATAGCTATCCAAGTGGATTATTATGCTAGACTTTTTATGTGAACTGCGATTATAGTACTATATCATAATCATGACTGTGCAAGAGGTGCATAAACACTTTTCTTGTTTGCACAAAGGTTTATGTTTCTTTTCTTATTTTTCTTTTCAAGTATGTGTGTAGAAGTATGTCAAGCTTAGTTTGGAAAGAACAATTATTTTGAAAAAAATAGCTGTCACCATAAGTTAAAAGAGTCACAGGATTCTGGTGCATATTAGCACATTCATAATCTCTTGCCTGTGATATATTGTGATTACATGTGTACCCTTGCATGGGGTCAATGCTTATTTTTATGGTGATTGAATTTCCTTTCATCTGTTTCCCACTCTCTTTTTAGGTGCTAGGTGACGAGCAGGAGGGCTACAGTATGAAATTGTGACCATCTCTGCGGAAAAGGGGTGTTCATAATAGCACCCAGTGATCCCTCTTGTTTTATTACATATATATTACATAGTTCAAAAGCCACTAAATATAATCATTCTTATTGCCAATATATGTAAAAGGATGTTCAAATGCTTCAACAAAGAACGTATATTGTTTGACTCATTGCTTGAAAATCCAATTGTTTCAATTTGCAAACTGCATACATAACCAGTTACAATAAGAGATCTGACAGTTCAAGAACACTTGTTGCAGAGTAACTTGAGTAAATACTTAATTAATGCTCTGTGCATGTGTTTTGTTCGTGTTCGTGTTCGTGTTCATCTTTTTATCTTTTATAGAGATCACTGACGAAGTTATAGTTCTGTATAATAGAAATCCTTCCCCAGCCTCCTGATGGGCGTGGGAGCTGGGATGGTTAGCTGTATATATTGAAGCTGGCTGAGTGCTTATGCAGTTCTGAAGTATTATTTTGTTTGCTGTTTTTTCTGCTCATCTTGTAATTCAATCCTATTTATCCCATTAATTGATCTGGTTTCCGATATGTTCTGCTATAGAGGTTGTCAATGTTTTCGTTTATGGTTGACAAACTATCTTCTCGTAAAGAATAGAATAAATCTGAAATGTAATGCAAATGAAATGCCAAGCTATTTGTTCTGTTACATTGATGTTATTAAAGTTTTCTGTGTCCCTTGTTTTTCCAGCAGTGAAGGCACTGTTGGGACAACTAATTATATGCTATTGCCTTGCCTAAATTTAATCTAGTTTTAAGCTGTTTGCTTTTTCCAAACATTGGTTCCGGAGCAGGACAAACGACATTGCAGGGTTTGCTGTGACCTTTACCATTTCTATGAAGTTTTGTCCCCTCCATCAAAAGCATATTTGTTGTTTGGGACATTTGTTTTCCATTCTAATATTTGTATTACGGCTCACCATTCCCAACTATCTTTCAAACAAGGTTACAACAGAAACTCAGTTAAGGCGGACATTATATTTTGAAGTTCTCCTACTTGGACTCTTGGAGAAGCCTTGCATGAGAAGTAGCCATATGTAGAGAACAATATACATATCTTATGCGCCAAGAATAGGCAAGAAAAGTCACTTGCTGCCGCAACTAGAACCCCGTCTGCCTCCTCTGCCACACTGACCACCACCCCAGCAGTGGCCACCACTGCCACAACCACCACCACAGTTGCCACATCTTACTGTGCAATGCCATACTATAGGCAGTTCATGTACATGAGCCTCGCTTTCCGAGGGCCTCCCTTTTCTGTGCACACACTACTCCCCTCAACTTTTGCACTCTGAAGAGGCAACACTCATTTTTTTTTCTTTTGCAGTGGACAGTGACCCCATCGGTAGAGTAAACCTCCAGTAACTGTTGGCGCTTTTCTTCAGTGGTAGTAGTAAAACCATCACAGTTGTCACATATTATAAGTTTTATAACATCCGAAAGTATGAAAGACGATGCCATTCCAGGAAATGACTTCGGAGTGCTTCAGTTTGACGAGTTGATCGAATCAGATGACTGAAGACAAGGATGCCACAGAAGCATATTTCGTCGAACACCTTCCAGGTATCTGTGAGATTTGTCACTTTGGGGGGTGGTGGTTGGTCTCTAACAAGCATCTGATCACTGGTATTAGAGTGAAGCATAGCTGTAAGCCTCTATTGGAATAAGGCCTAGTTGATATAGTTCATATCATCCTCAAGCTTCAGTGAGCAGTGTGTGTGTTGTGTCGACTAGATGACTACTCGGTTTCTGTGAGATTCGAGCGACGCAGAAAGCTACTAATAAGTAATAACCATGCATTTTCAAGAGTTACTCGGGCATTATCATTGTTTGTTGTTGTTCTACTTCTTTGACTCATAAGCTATGTAGCTTCACTTCGGTGTTGTGTCACGTGTCCGACACTTGAAGATACTCCAACACTAGGGGACAATTGGGATATCATGTTCAAAGTGTCACATGACGTGTCTCAAAATATTGTTATATGGACACTTGGGGACACTCCTTAGATACTCAGACATTTCTTCAACACTTGGGGATACCTTTCGCACATCAAATAATTATATTTTTGTATGAGTCATATTTATTAAAGAACTAGGAGATTGAGTTGGAGACGTATATATATTATATAAATAGTTGTATTAGGGTTAAAAGTTTTCATACACGAACAAAATCATTGTAACCCGTACTCGAATATTGTCTGTAGCTTCCTTTTTGATTCGATGCGTATATTTTTTTAATGACATAAATTTTTAAAACTATATTTAGGAATAATCTTGATTAATTAACTTAATTTTAGTTTATTATATATTAAATATTTATATTTATATTCATTTAATCCCCATGTCCTTACCGTGTCTGTGTCCTATTTTTTTAGATTTTGCCGGGTTCTATGTTCCCGTATCCGTGTCCATACAACACAGTTCATAAGCAACGAAGGAATCAAGTGATTAAGTTTTTCTAGTAACGTAATGTAATATGCATATTTGAGTAGTTTTGATAAGGTTTGAATGTGAATAAAAAGAAAAGAAAGAAAAAAAAGAAAAGATAAGGCTTGAATGGTTGTGGTACTCATTAACAGAGTTTTGGGAACAATTTCGCGATCATATTCCACAATGTGACCAACCATAGGTGTATGAAAAAGGTGCTGTGTATTGAGGATCCGAATAGCCACTTCACATTCACTGATATTCACACATTTTATTTTTTGGATAATTCATGCCGATCTTTCATTAACAACAGGGGGAAAAACCCTTAAGCTCATACAAATCCCATACTAAAAGACAAAGCATACTAAAAACTGATGTCTGCACAATACATCACTCCACCTCGTTGCGATAGCAGTAAGGACACAGAGCTGTAATGCCAGACTCAGCACAAAAAAAATTGTAACCAAGGGGGCCAAGGGAACCCGTCATTTCTCAAAACGCCAAGTAATGATGGTTGGCCTTGTAGCCCATCTGTTCAGATCCACCTTCATGTCTTCAATCCTAGCAGCCATGTGAGCTGCTTCATTTGCCTCTCTAGAAACCCACTCCCACATACATTTCTCCAAAGAAGAGGACTTCTTCCATATGTCTCTGATGATAGGGTAAATTCTCCAACCACATGCTCACCTCACATCATTCATAGCTAGGACATGGTCTCTAGCATCAGATTCAAAGATAACATTCATCATTCCTCCCTCCACAGCAGTTTCAACCCCTTTGCTAAGTGCCATTGTTTCCCCAATAATAGCAGAAGCACACATCGTACGATAGGAGACACCATCAACCACCACACCATTCTCATCTCTACACAACACCAATCCCTGCCATATTGTTCCTTGGGTTCCAGCTAATATCCACTTTAACTTTAATGGTACCCGGGGGCGGACGTTGCCAAATTCCTGATTTTCTAGCCTCACAAGGGGATAGATGCCTGGCTTTGACTCTAATAAATTCCCCATATGCATCATTAGCCCTGCTAATTGTAGCATCTGGGCAAGGAGCTCTGTCTTCAAAAATGTAGGCACACCTACTCTTCCATATTTCACTACACACAAAGGAAACTTGCGCAAGAAGAAGCTCCTTATCCTTCTTGGGCATAACCAGATTAAAAAACACTTCAAACCACTCCACCAGCTCCTAACTCCTTGTGTATCAATCCTTAACCCCACATTCGAACCAAACCAAACTGCTTTCACCCATGGACATAAAAGTAATATATGATCCATCGACTCCTCTCCTTCTCCACACAGCTTACATATGGGGCTAGTACACAATTTCCTCCTGTGAAGATTGAGACCACATGAAGTTGCATTATTAAAGCACTTCCAAATAAAGAGCTTTACCTTCGGAATAGCTGCTTCCATAACTCCTTCCTCACGCTTAGAGAATTATTTGATCTAAAAGGCAAGTTTGAAGCAGACATTTTGTGGATCCTATGGTAACCAGTCTTCACTGTATACTGCCCCTCTTTATTCCATGGCCAAGCCAGCCTATCTGCTTCCCTACTGTCCCCAAGAGGAATTAAACTTACCCGTTCCAAATCCTCCTGGTTAACCAGTAACATGAGCCCACTCAAGTTCCATTGCCTTGTATCATGATCGATAAGGTCAGCTACTACACTAGGAGAGTTTGGTCCGATCAGTCCAGTACATGTTAACTTCCCAGTGTCACACCCAGGTATCCATGCATACTCCCAAATTTTGATTCTCTCACCATTCATAACTTGCCATCTAGCATCCTTGACAATGAGATCCCTAGCTTAAAGCAAACTTGACCATCCCCACGAAGCTCTATGACCCTTCTTTGCCTTCCAAAAATCACATTTTGGGTAATATCTCCCCTTCATTGTCTTGGTCCAGAAACAATCTGGTTCCTGAACCAATCGCCACACTTGCTTAGCGATTAGGGCAAGATTAAAATCCTCCAAATCTCGAAAACCCAAGCCGCCCTCCTCTTTGGCTTGTCCTAAAAAACTCCAGCTTTTCCAGTGTAAAATTGCTGAGAAGTGCATTGATTTCATTACAAAAAGACTGATATTCACACATTATATGCTCCAAGTGTGTTTTATCCCATTCTCCACATCTCATATTCACAAGGGCTATCAGGCTATCTAATTTAGCTTCAACTGTGCAACTACTCACACCCCTGCTGATTTACCTGGAAATGGACTGCTTTGGACGAATTGAAGACATGATATTTATACAATTATATATTCCTTTTGTTTGCTTCAATTTGTGACCAAGTTCATCTGACAAAATATCTCATTTCTGAGAAGTTCATTTCATTTGAATTTATACACAGACAACAAGACTTGGGAAAATAACAGCTCTTTACCATCAACAAACTGCAATATAACATCTACAAATTGTACCATCCACCTTTTGGATTTTGGTACATCAATGTAATTTGGGACCAATGCATTATTAAAATCGGCAAATCCCAAACTACAGGGGAAATAAAGAGATAATTAGCTCAAAGGCAGATATTGTTTTAAGTGAAGTAATTCATTCTAATAAAAAAAAGAGCTCTTCCAGGACTCTTCAAATAAAATAAAAGATGAAGAAGCAAGTGGTTTAGGGACTATCTGATGATACATGCAATATGTAAATGTTCTGATAAAGCAAATAACAGTTATCTTAATCCAAATAGCCTGTAGCATAGCCTGCATAGAAGAAATTTTATTCTGGTAACAAGGCATAGAGAAGTAAATTTATAATGATACACCTAAAGAAGAAGCCTTGCATCTCTTATAAGTACATTAATTTTTTAGGGTCTTATTTTTTTTTTATTCTTCTTGCCATATAGCTAATTTGTCCTTGATTCTCATCAACTGCATCATCTTCAGCCGCAGTATCATCTCCAGCAACACAGTCAACCTCCTTAGGCTCCTCAATGACCTCTTTCCCCTTGTTGCTGCCAGTTCCTTCCACAGCATTGGTTTCAATGGCTCTATTTTTGTTTTGGAGTTCTTCAAGTTGCTTCTCCAGCATGGTGATCTGAATAACATGATCTACCTCCTCGGGAGATGGCCACACCTCCCATTTTTCGGTCACTGGGTCAAACAGAACAACGCATGCTGAAGCCCCATATTTGTCAGTGAAGTCCTCCAGCTCCCTAAACAAAATTGCCTTTTTCTGTTCAAGAACTCTCCGTCTTGTTGGTTCATGAGTGATCCGCTTAGTTTTCCTTCTTGGTGGCCTTGCCATGGCTAAGAACAAAAATAAGTAATTGATACCCTCTTTGGGAGTTGATTAATAGAAGGATGAATATTTTGAGACGAAGACTACGAGCTTATAAACAGAACAAAACCAAAGGGCTGCACGAAATCCACTAGCTGCCTCATAATTATTGCATTTTCAAAGATTTAAAAAACCTTATTTGAATGCTCGAGTATAGTATAGATATGAATGCAAATATGGGAGCATTTTTTACCGAATCCGTAACAGCTGAGGTCGTTGGGATTTGGATACACTACTTAGTATGTTTCACCAAACTGTGGAATTTTCAACGGTTTTTATGACTCTCTGTAAGGCTATTTTATACTCGGAAATTTTTTCAGATGATATATGTCGATACCTTGTGCCTAGGGCAGTTTCATATTCTTGTATCCCAAGAAACCTGATATCTTTCCTATGAAGGTGAGAGGAATACTCTCTTCTACACATTGTCACTTGAAGCTAAATAAAAGCCTGTGCTTCTCAGATATAGACTGTGCAGCTCAAATGATGATAGATGAGTCTAGTTCAAGCTATTGAAGATCCTACAATCTAGAGTCAGTGCACAATTGGATATAGAGCTACTTCACATGGATGGTGTTTTCATTACATGAATTGATTGCTCATCATTTTCATTTAATCGAAATAAAGAGAATCTAGTTTTATTTATAAACATGATGCATGAATGTGAAGCTTCAGTGTAAATTCGAGACAAAAACAACTGCATAAGAAAAATCACAAAACAACAGGAAAAAAATGTTCATGAGCTCAAGACCTTTTTGCGCTTCTTGTTCCGAGTAAGTGGTGACATCTCAGAAGCTTCAGTTGCTGCGAAATCTACAATGAAGAGTAAAATAGTGATTATGCAGGAATTAAGAGATTGATAACAAGGTAGAGGAAGAGAGATAAAAAAGAAGATTAGAGAATGCGTACTCGTACTTCATAAATGGGCTTCATAAATCTTGTATAACCAGTATGAGTTCAATTACAACAAACGAAACACAAACCTGAGAGTAACAGTGGGATTGATCAAAAGTACACATACAACTAATACAAGGCAACATTAATAAAAAAAACAAACAGATTTTGGTAGCTAAATCCAATCAGAAGCTACAAATAAACTAAAGAAGGAAGAAAAAAAACACATCTTTACGCGGCCTTGATTTTTGGGTAGCTAAATCCAATCAAATCTCCACTGTCCGGACGAGGCTACCGAGCTCTCCGATTTCACATTTGACAAATGCAAACTTGAAATTTTCGTCACTAATTTACGGTTTTCTAAATAGTCGTAATGTACAGTTTGAGTGCTTGAATGCGGTTAAATTGCAATATACACCTACGTAAACAGTGTGACGTCATTGACCGATGTCATCCGCATCACGCTGTCCTCTTATGCAATTTTGTAAATAAGCTCAGAAATTTCAAAGCAATTTTGGAACTAGAGGTTTGACCGGAGAATTTCTTAGGCTGAAAGTCTCATTTGTGCTCATCACAAGTTCCCAACGTACATTGTACCCCCTTGACTAAGAGACTTATCTTCTGTTTGAACTTTCATTATAACCAAGGTAAATATTCCCGAAATCTCTATTGCTAGGACACTATTTGCAATGTGAAAGTCACTAGGTCAGTGTCATATTCGTTGGAACTACTGCATTGGTCCTATATAAAAGGGTGTGTATGTACCTCTTTACATATTAAGTTCCATTGCTAATGTTACATATGCAGCATGGAAAACAGTTTTCTTTCAATCTTACTCATCCCATTTATACTAGTGTCTGTTATGTTTGGTTTCTGCAATGCAGAACCTAAAGTGGGTTGCATGGACTTGGAAAGGAGAGCTCTTGTGAAGTTCAGAGAAGGCCTACTTGATCCTTCAGGCCGGCTTTCGAATTGGGTTGGAGTAGATTGCTGCAAATGGAGAGGTATAAGCTGCAACAAGACAACTGGACGCGTTGAAAGCCTTGATCTGCACAACCGATATGTAGATGATGATGGAACATTGCATGCTCTAGGAGGTGAGATCAATCCTTCTTTGCTTGTTTTGGTTTACTTGGATTTGAGCTTGAATAACTTCCAAGGTCTCCAAATCCCAAGTTTCATTGGATCACTTGAGAAAATGACATAACTCGGGAGGACTGGACCTTTCAAAATCTGCACCCTATTGGCTTCCCACAGTTAATCAGCTTCCTTCACTTCTTGAATTGCATTTACCTGGTTGTGGACTTACCATCCTTCCTCTTACTCTAAACCACATCAATTTCACATAAGTTTCTTTTCTTGATCTTGCTTCCAATGGTTTCAATTCCACAATACCTCCCTGGTTGTTCAAGTTGACTGAACTTAACCTTGGCCTTAAGTCCAACAACATCCGTGGAGCACTGCCGGATGCATTTGGGAGTTTGAGTCATCTGACGAACCTTGATCTTTCGGAGAATTCTAACATTGGAGGTCAGCTGCCGAAAAACTTGGGGATGTTATGCAATTTGCAATCTTTAAAGCTTTCTTCCAACAAACTTACCGGTGAAATTGCTGATTTCATTGACAGTTTGTCTAGATGCACAAACAGCAGCATAAAAAGTTTGGATTTAGGTTATAACAGTCTGATAGGGAAATTGCCTAGTTCTTTAGGATATCTTAGGAACTTGAGAATCCTTAATTTCCCTAATTTTCAACATTAGTTCTACTTGGATACCTCCTTTCAAATTGAAATACTTGTACCTTAGATCATGTCAACTGGGTCCCAAATTTCCTACATGGCTTAGGAATCAAACTGAGCTTGCCACAGTGGTTCTGAACAATGCTAGGATTTCAGATACCATACCAGACTGGTTTGGGCAGTCGGATTTGTTATTAGATGAACTAGATGTTGCTTACAATGCACTAAGCAGCGGGGTGCCCAACTCGTTAAGCTTCAGCTATCCTGCTAATGTTGATTTGAGTACAAACCTCTTTGAAGGCCCCCTCCCACTCTGGTCATCAAACATAACAACTTTATACCTTAGAGATAATCAGTTTTCAGGGCCAATTCCTATTATCATTGGTGACGTGATGCCCTTCCTTTCATTTGGACATCTCTTGGAATGGTTTGAGTGGAAGTATTCCTCTATCTCTAGGTAATCTAAGCGTATTGACAACCATGGTTATCTCAAATAATCAACTTGTCCGGTGAAATTCGTCATTTCTGGAACAGAACACCAGAATTGTATATTGTAGACTTGTCAAACAACAGTCTCTCCGGTATAATTCCAAAGTCCAAAAATTCTCTTGCGTCACTCAGATGCTTGATACTCTCCAACAACAACTTATCAGGGGAACTGCCTTCATTGCAGAACTGCACCAACATGAAGAGTCTTGATCTTGGGGATAATGAGGTTGCGGGAAAAGTACCAACATGGATAGGTCAAAGCATGCTCTCTTTGTTCATTCACCGGAGACATTCCTCCACAGTTGTGACCTTTCCAATCTTCACATATTGGACCTCCCACACTATAAGCTTTCTGGTCATATTCCCCACTGTGTTGGTAATTTGAGTGGCTTAAAAATCTCTGAAGCCTCAGATAAAGATACATCAAGACTTTACCAAGGGAAATTGAAGGTGGTGACTAAGGGAAGAGTTGTGGATTATTATTCTACTCTTTACCCAGTTAATAGTCTTGACCTCTCAAACAATGACTTATCAGGAGAGATGCCGAGGGAGATAACCACCCTCATAAAATTGTGGACCTTGAATTTGTCCATGAATCATCTGACAGGAATAATCCCGTCAGGTATAGGAAACATGGAGTTGCTAGAAACTCTTGATCTTTCATTGAACAAGCTGTCAGGTCCAATTCCACCGAGCATAGTTTCTTTGACATTCTTGAATCATTTGAATCTGTCATACAATACCTTTTCCAGGACAATACCAACAGCCAACCAGTTTACCACTTTGGTTGATCCATCAATCTATGAAGGCAATGCCGCTCTTTGTGGGTTTCCACTATCAGATTGCCAAGGCAATAGAACTCCTCATGCTCCTAATGAAGATGGTGAAGACGATAATAAGAAGCTAGGGTTGATCATCAGTGTGGTGATAGGTTTCATTGTAGGGTTCTGGGGAGTATTTGGGAGTTTGGTCATCAAGAAATCTTGGAGATCTCAATATTTTCAGGCCCTTGACAAAATGAAGTAATTTTATCTCAGCGATTAGCAAGCATCTGCAGAGGGGTGCAGATCATGACATTTGAAGCAGAAGTAAGTTTTCTCCTTTGGTTTGGGAGTTTTCATTACATGAAGTCGAGAAACTATGGTAAATCATCAGCATTGTGATAGGCTTTGATTTGGGAGTTTGATCATGCATCAACATTGCATGGAGACATCGGACATGCCTATTTCACTTTTGTTTAGCTTTTATCCACTGAATTATCAAATGAAGCAAGGAAATGCATTGTGTTTGCTGTAAGTTTTTATTTTTGGCCAAGAGTTTTGTAAGCTTGTAATACGTACAGTTATGAGAAAATTTTATTCAGGTACAGTATTTTTAATAGTTCTTTCTAATAATAATAATAAAAAAGCTCTTCAGGTCCTTTCAAAGAAAATAAGACATGAAGAACCTCATGTGGTCTAGGACTCTAGGGACTATCTGATGATAAATGCAATAAGTGTTCTGATAATGTTTCTCTCTTCTACAAAGAAAACAGTATCATTGCAAATAACAGTTATCTTAATCCAAGTAGTCTGTATAGAAGAAATTTTATTCTGGTGATAAGACAAAGAGAAGTAAATTTGTAATGCCACAAGCAAAGAAGAAGCCTTGTATCTCTTATTCATACATTAATTTTTAGGGTCTTAATTTATTCTTTTATTCCTTTTCATATAGCTAAATAGTCCTTAATTCTCATCAACGGCATCATCATCTCCAGCAACACTATCACCAGCCTTAGGCTCCTCAAGGACCTCTTTCCCCTTGTTAGTGGGGATTCCTTCCCCGGGATTGGTTTCAACAGCTCTATTTTTCTTTTGAAGTTCTTCAAGTTGTTTCTCCAGCATGGTGATCTCGATCAACAAATGTGCCTCCTCGTGAGATGGCCAAACATCCCATTTCTTTGTCGCTGGGTCAAACAGAACAAGGCATGCTGTACGCCCATATTTATCTGTGAAGTCCTCCAGCTCCTTAAACAAAATGGACTTCTTGTGTTCAAGAACTCTTCTTCTTGTTGGTTCATGAGTGATCCGCTTAGTTTTGCTCCTAGGAGCTCTAGCCATGTTCTAGCCCTCTTTGGGAGTTGATTAGAAGAAGGATGAATGTTTTGAGAAGAAGATGACGAGTTTATAAAGAGAAAAAAAAACAAAGGGCTGCACGAAATCCACCTACTGCCTCTTAATTATTGCATTTTTGTAGATTTAAAGTACCATATTTGAATTCTCAAGTATAGTATCTATATGAATGCAAATATGGGTACATTTTTGACCGAATGTGTAATGGCTGAGACAGTTAGGATTCAGATACACTACTTAATATGTTTCGTCAAACTGTGGAAATTTCAACAGTTTTTACGTATCCCTGGAGGATACTCAATACTTGGACAGTTTTTAAACAGTATATGTCTATACCTTACACCTAGCCACTTGAAGTAGTGCTTCTCGGAAGCAGACTTTGCAGCTGAAAGTGATAATGTATGACAAACTTCAAGATAATAAAGATTCTACAATCTAGAATTGGTGCACAATTGGATAGAGAGCTACTGCAGATGGATGGTGTTTTCATTACATGAAACTATTGCTTTTCTTTTAATCAAAATGAAAAGATCCAGAGCCATGCAGAGTCTTATTTGGTAAATGTGATGCATGGGTATGAAGCTTCAGTGTTAATTCTTGACAAAAACAAGAATTAAAAATCAAACAATGAGAAAAGAAAAAGTTCATGAGCTCAAGACCTTTTGTGCTTTTTGTTCCAATTACGTGGTGACATCTCAGAGCTTCAGTCATTGTGGTGAAATCTACAGTAAAGAGCAAAATAGTGATTATACAGGAAGCAGGAGATTGAGTACAGGCACGAGAGATAAAAAGAGGGTGCAATTTGTGAAACTTACATGGTAGAAGAACACTGTGCTTCATAAATCATGTACTGAAGTAAAATTTAACATTGAGTAATATGTGTAACCAGAAAGAAGTATTAAAGACAAACCAAAACAAACCTGACACTAACTGTGGGTTGATCAAAAGGATATATACAAGGCAACACCATGAACACAAATAAAATAAGGGTATCTAAATCCAATCAGAAGTTATATATGGTCTAGAAAGAAAAAGGAAAAAAAACTAAAGAAGGAAAAAACACATTTAACATATTGTTCAACAGCCAGACAAATGAACAATGCCTCTTCCACCCATATATAAAGATAACAACTAAAAGAATAGATACACACCTAATAAAACACAGTACATCGTAATGAAACAGATGGTGTTCTTCTTAGATAAGGATGTTCCCGATCCTTACTTTACTCTATAATTCAAAACCATCCATTTTTAGGCACACGCTACATGAGCATTTTTCAGTCAACATTTGTAACATAAAAAAGAGAAGGCGTAGATACGGTTCTATTTCAACAATAACTGACATATTAAGGCCTGTCTATGTATGTTTCATTTTTGCAGCTAAAAATGATGGTCATAGATCACACATGTATGTATATAGAACTCTAAAATTATAAGCAATAGACCAGTGTCTGCGAATATATAGAGGTGATGACATTTTTACATCTGAAAGAAACCATGTCCTCTACTTGTAAGTGTAACCGAAGAAACCAAAGAAATAGAGGAGGAAATTGGCCTATAGTTATCTGGGTCTTTTAATGTCAATTGAAAACAATACTAGAAGCCGAAAGTGAGTTCATTTTCAACCTCACAATGTATACAAGTGTCCCAATTCCAGTCAAACGCGTTCATTTCTAAAGAACAACTCTTTTTCTAAATTGATTTACTGGGCTACATCTATCTATCAGTATCAGTAGTACAAAAGCAAGATTCAATAGTAGTTAAAATAGTAAAGTGTAAGTAAGTCTGAAGAAGTAAAAATACCTCTGGGACTTGTTCACTTGCAGATTCTAGGGTTTTGAAAGGTGAGAGATCGAGTACGGCGAAGTTGATTCTGGGCCTTTGGGATTCTTGAAATGAAAATAGGCACACGGATTTCAGAGCTTCTTACGCTTCGAACCCATTTACCAATCGAAGCTATCTCCCTCCACTTTTTTCTAATTGGAATTCGATTTTGGCGGCAAAATCACAAGAAAAGCCATTAGTCTATTCCTGTGTAAAAATGGAGCCAAGAGGTTCACCAGAAATATTTCACTCAAACACGTGGCGCATTAGATCACTAAACTGAAGTAAAAGGTAAAAAAAGATTGTAGAGGGCATTTTGTTTTGGGGGAGATGAAAAATTGAAAATGGAACAGCGGCTATGCATGGGCTTCTCCTCCACTCTTGAAGCCACCGATTGGATTCTCAACCGCCGCAACCACTCAGCCAAACTCGACCGCTTCTTCCTCTCTCAACAAGACTCTTCCACTCCGCCCCAAACAAAAGCGTCGCAAACTCCTTATCGGAGCACATGCGTCGTTGGGCAAGAGCACCTCCTTGGCCCCACCTCCCTTCTCCGCTCCTCCATCAAATGCGACCGCCTCCCTTCCCTCGTCTTCTGGGGCCCACCTGGCATCGATCGGCAAGACCTCCATCTCCACCGTCACCGCCGGCGTTAAAGACGTGAGGGTGATAGGTACCTAGAGCAAGAGAAGAATAGGAGGGAAGGAGAAGAGAAGTTTTGAGAGAGAACAGATCTGGTTTTTCCTTCATACCCCCATCAAAATGACATTACAAGCTAGTTATAGGTCCCGAAATGCCTACATAACAGTAGTTGTCACCGAGTACCAGGGAAATAGACAACATAACAGCTACAACAAGACAGTAACAACGTAGTACAAATAAGATTAGGTACCAGTGTGTTGTAGGTGCTGCAACAACTCCCACCCTCTTCAAGCATCAGAGGCCCGTCAGTTGGATAATCGGGAAACCTCACTTCAAACTCGTAGGCATCAACCCAAGTAGCATCCTCTTGGGGCAAGCCTATCCACTTGATCAACCACCGTATGCCTACTGCATTCTTCTTCTTATAAATGGAGCGCTCAAGAATTTTCTCGGGAGTCCTGAGCAATTCCCCTGAGATGGCCACAGAAGGCAGTTTCGTGGAGATGGCAGTGTGTTGGCCAATACGCTTCTTCAACAAGGAAACTTGAAAGACTGGGTGAATTTTTGACCCAGCAGGAAGGGAGAGCTTGTAAGCCACTAAACCAATGCGTGCAACAACTTGATAAGGTCCGTAAAACCGAGGGGACATCTTGAGGCAGTGTGCATTGCCTACAGAGTGTTGGCGATATCGTTGAAGTTTGAGGTAGACCCAATCATCAACTGCGAACTCTCTCTTCGTGTGATGCTTATCAACTTGTTGCTTCATTCGGTTGCTGGCATGTAACCAAGTTCTGTTTTAGTAGACGCAAGAGGCGGTCACGGTCTTTGAGGGTGGTGTCAATTGTTGCTACTGTCGTAGAATCAACTTGGTATTGGGATACCGTCGGGGGAGGCAGGCTATAGAGGGCATGAAAGGGACTAACTTTGAGATTGGAATGGTAACTGAATATTGTACTAGTACTCGGCTCAATGTAGCAAATCTGCCTAAGCCTCATGCTTGTCCATCACATAGCAGTGTAAATAGTGCTCAAGGGTGCGGTTGAGTACCTCCGTTTGTCCATCGGACTGTGGATGGTACTCCGAGCTCCGACATAGCTTGGTGCCCTGAAATTGGAAGAATGAGTCCCAAAACTGGCTGGTAAATACTGGATCACATACTGTAATGAGGGACTTGGGCATGCCATGGAGACGGAAGATCTCGTGAGTAAAAACCTCAGCAATAGTAGCCGCCGTGTATGGATGTGTGATAGCAAAAAAAATATCCTTACTTCGTGAACAGATCAACAACGACCATGATGGCATTTTTCCCACTCGAGGGGCATAAACCCTCCACAAAGTCCATGGAAATGGAGTTCCACGCACCATCAGCTTCTGGGAGTGGTTGCAATATACCGAGAGAGCGGATAGCTTCATCATTCTAGCGTTGACATTCATTGCAACTTGCTACAAACTTCTTCATATCACATCTCGCACCGGGCCACAAGAAACTATGGGCAAGACGCTTATAAGTTGCAAGGAATCCTGAGTGGCCAACTATGAGATTAGAGTGGAATTCCTTCAACAATTGTCCTCTCCCAATTAGACCGTAGGGGAACGAAAACTCTGTCCTTATACATGAGACAGTCTTGCCGGAGAGAAAAGCCCTTGCGGCAGGTTGCACCTGTTTTGAGCAATTGGATCACTTGAGAAGCCCCTGTGTCCACCAAGCACGCTTGATCAATTTCATCAAGGCAATCGAAAACCAGGGAAGTAATGCCCAAAGTGGAACCCAAATCGTGGCATCAAGATAAGGAGTCCGACGCACCATTGAGGGAACCCAAGTGGTGGACAATTTCGAAGGTGTAACCCAAAAGCTTCAGGAACCATTTGTGTTGAGTTGGTGTGGTCAACCTCTGGTCGGTGAAGAACTTCAATGTACTGTGGTCTGTGACGATGCAAAACTTCTGACCCACATGATAAGGCCGCCAAGTCTGAATCGCAAATACTATCACCATCATCTCCTTATCATAAATGGACAAGGTGAGATTCTTCCCCGAGAGAGCTTTACTAAGGTAAGCTATTGGATGATATTCCTGTTGGAGGACAGCCCCGATGCCACTACTTGAAGCGTCGGTTTCCACGATGAATTGTTTGGAGAAATCCGGCATGGCTAGGACAAGTGTTTTCGTTAAGGTGCGTTGCAGTTCTTCAAATGTTGCCACCACTTCATTGGACCACCTAAAAGAGTCGCGCTTGAGCAATTGGGTAAGAGGCCGAGAGATAATGCTGAAGTTCTGCACAAATTTACAATAGTACCCCGCAAGCCCTAAAAAACCTCTAAAGCTCTTCACCGAATTGGGCTTAGGCCAATGGACAATGGCTGTAATTTTATCAAGTTCCACTTGAACTCTGTGGGCTAAGATGATGTGGCCCAGGTAACCCACACTTGATTGACCAAAGGAGCATTTCGACGCTTTAATTTTGAGGGAGTGCTCCTGCAATTTGGTTAAGACTAATTCCAAGTAGGAGATATGCTCCTCTTTACTCTTACTAAATACAAGAATGTCATCAAAGAAAACTAGTACAAACTTGCGTAAATAAGGGCGAACCACCGAATTCATAAGACTTTGAAATGTAGAAGAAGCATTAGTGAGTCCGAAGGGCATTACCAAGAATTCATAGTGACCATCGTGAGTACGGAAGACCGTTTTGTGAGCGTCATTGGGGTGCATCCGGATTTGATGGTAGCCAGATCATAGGTCTAACTTGGTGAAGTGAGTGGCCCCATGTAACTCATCAAGTAACTCCTCGACAATTGGAATAAGATAACGATCCTTGATGGTAATCGCATTAAGTCCACGGTAATCCACACAAAAGCGATGAGTGTTGTCCTTCTTAGGAACCAACAAGACCGGAGAGGAGTATTCACTTTGACTAGGGCGAATGATGCCTTGGTGCAACATTTCAGCAATTTGTCTATCAATCTCATCCTTCTATTTTGGAGAATGGCGGTAAGGCCGTACCACGACGAGACGGGAAGTACAAGTGAGATGGATGCGGTGATCACAAGGCCGTGAGGGAGGCAAAGAATTAGGCTCCTCAAACAAGCCATTGAATCGTACCAACAAAGGTTGCATAAAAGCTGGAACTGTTGGGCTGTTGGCAATAGTAAGCCCATCTGTAAGTGCCACTGAAAACATATAATGGGCCAAGCGTACAACCTGAGCTGAATCAATTGGTAAAACTCCTTGCAACACATGGGTGTGGCCATCCACCATGAAGGCCATAATCTTCTTTTTTGAAGTGCCATCCAAATTGGCCCAAGTTCTCAAGCCATTCAGCTCCCAAAAGCAAGTCATACCCTTCGACTTCCAACAGTTGAATCGAATCAGTGAATTAGTATCCTTGAATCCGGATGGTGACGCCGGTGGTATGCATCGGCTCTCCATTTGCGGCCACAAACGAGCGACACAAATTGGTATCAACATCTATGCAAAGCTGGTAAGCAATGGTGGGATTGAGGAAATTACACACGACGCCGGAGTCGACCAAAATCTGAATAGGAAATTCACTGATTTTCCCTCAAAGCTTCATTGTGCTAGCTTTCCGCAAGCCAATCAATGCCTGAATCGTCAAAACAATAGGTTCCTCGACGTTGGGGGACTCAAGAGAGCATTCATAGAACTTATCTTCATCGGAGTCCATCTCCAGGATGACCAGGACAGGTTTGGCACACTTTTGTGTCGGCGTAAAGCGCTCTGGACAACCAAAACAAAGGCCTTTAGCACGGCGGTTAGCCTATTCCTCAAGGGTTAAACAGCGGACCATACTCGATGATGGGAACCCCGGAGTAGCCATTGTGGAAGACGGGCTTGCCTGAGTTACCGATGTCGAAAGGTTGTTGTGGTTCGCCGAATATGTTGGGGCCACTCGAAGAGGCAAAAGAGGTCGCATAGGTTGTTGTGGTTCGCTGAATATGTTAGGGCCACTCGAAGAGGCAAAAGAGGCCGCATAGAAACTCGTTTGGCCTTAAGCTTGTTCTCCACATTTCGAGCTATGCAAAAGGTAGCCAACAAGGACGTGGGTTCCAACATGAGGACCTCGTGGAGAATTTCATCCTTCAGACCTCCGATGAACACATTCATCAACTGAAGATCTGTCCAGTTCGGAGCACGGCACACGAGCAAAGTGAACTGCTATCTGAACTCATCAACGTTGCCGGTTTGTTGCAGGTGAGAGAGTGTGGCTTCCACGTTAGTGCTATCTTCCCCGGTGCCAAACAACTGCAGGAAGACATCAACGAAAAATTCCCAATTATCAATAGGATAACGTTGTTCATACCAGCTCATCCAGTGGATGGTGAGTTAACGAAGGAGCAAGCGGCCGTGCTAACTTTCTCCGTTAGAGGAACCTTGTAAAACTTGAGGTACCTCTCACCCATTGTGACCCAACCGAGCACGCCTTTACCATTAAATCGCGGCAAATCAACCTTGGGAGTTGGACGAAAGGATGTTGTGTGGTGGTGTGATTCTGGGAGATGGTGGGATGAGTGAGAAGGGCTAGCTTGGGAGGAGTGGTGGGCAGATGAAATAATGGGTTGAGGAGGTAGTGGAGTGAGAAGGGAAGGGAGGGAAGGAATTTGAGTGAGGAGGGGCTGGGTGGGTGGGTATGGATGTAATGGTAGAGGTGGTGAATGTGACATGTAGTGGCCCCGAGCCCAAATCTGTGGTTGCAAGAGGGTTGCTTAGTCCCAACCCATTTCAAGATGTGGCAGTAGGAAGTGGGGGAATAGGCAATAATGGTTCTGTCTGTCACCACAGGAACTGGATGGAGACGTTTGAGTTCCTCAATCATAGTGACTTGTAGAGATGAGACATGACTGGTCAAGACATCGAGTATGGCTTGAAACACGTCCTGCTTGGTTTGCATCTCAGATTGCTAGCCTTGAATGGATTGTTGAGAGCTCTGAATCGAGTCGACGGTAGCTCGGAGTTGACGGTGTTGCAAGGCTAGAATGGCAATAGGATCAGTGCTAGGGACAGAGCCACCCATTGGGAGTGGAGGAAAGACTGCGGTGGAGAATATCGTGGGAGTGGTTTCCTCCAAAGGATTGGAGGCTGGAGGAGCTCTCCTTCGAGTGGCATCAGCCATTGCTGGCCTCTGATATCACAATAATAGGTACCTAGAGCAAGAGAAGAATAAGGAGGAAGGAGAAGAGAAGTTTTGAGAGAGAACAGATCTAATTTTTCATTCATATTCATCAAAATGACATTACAAGCTAGTTATAGGTCCCAAAATATGTATGGACCAATCATATGTAGCCAAATAACTTACATAACAGTAGTAGTTGTCACCAAGTACCAGGAAAATAGACAACATAACAGCTATAACAAGAGAATAGTAGATAAGATTAGGACCGGTGTGTTGTAGGTGCTGGAACAGAGGGACGCCATCGACGCATCGTCTTCTTCGGCGCCACCACCGAAAACTCTAGCTTCCACCTCATCACGCAGCTCCTCTCCCGCTCGCGAGTCCTTGACCTACGTCCGCTGACTCCGGTCAACGTCGAGCTGCTCCTCTATCGAGCTGTCCAAAACTCCGAAATCGGACTGTCCAACGGTGTGGGGATGCGAGTACATTGTGATCCCGAAGCAATTCGTTTCATCTCCGCCAACTGCGACCGGGACGCTAGAGTGGCGCTCAATGCATTGGAAATTGCAGCCACCACCGCAGCGGCCCGAGCCGGAGCCTCCTCGGATTCGAATATAGCATCCCTCGCCGTGGAGGATGCGAAGGAAGCATTGCAGTGTAAACATGTGGCTTCGGTTAAAGCAGGGGAGGAGCATTATAACCTCATAAGTAGATGTGGGGTTGGCTGACCCATCGGCTCTTAACCAGGCAGTGGCGTGTTATCAATCTTGTCAGTTTATAGGGATGCCCGAGTGCAATGTCATTCTCGCGCAGTGTGTTGCTTACTTGTCTTTGGCTCCCAAATCTATTGCTGTGTATAAAGCTATGAAGAGTGCAATAGAAGCGGTGAAGAGTTCGGTTGGACAGAACGAGGGAGTGCCTCTTCATATCAGGAATGCGCCGACCAAGATAATGAAGGAGTTGGGATATGGGAAAGGATATATATACACTCCCAACAATCCCTCTGCTGAACAGAGTTTTCTATTGCCGTCGCTTCAAGGTTACAAGTTCCTGGATTGGCCCGAACAGTAATGGCACTGGTGGATGAGAAGCCTTTGGTTTACTGCACTGGTTAGGCACTCTTCACTAATGTATAATATTTTGTTCTCGGATAATGTGTTCATGTGATGGGGATTTTGGTTCATAGCTTTAACCAGTATATTTTTGAAATGCTTATGATCACATTGGAAATAGATGGCCTTGTAGTGGTAGTTCTGTAGTGCTAGAAATTTCAGTAGTTATTTACTTTAAATTTGGCCAGTTCTCTTGTATCATGTAGTTCCTTTACCTGCATTCTTATTTGTCCATTGTAGTACTTAAAACAAAAGAAATCTGTATGAAAAATGCTGTGGTGCTGTAATAGCAAAATGAAAATCAACCAGAAAGTTTAAATTAATGCAACGCAGAAAACATAGAGATGCATCTCTCTGCCTTGGTGGATGATGCTGCTGAATCTTGTTGAAGGATGCTAAAAATATATATTAATAAACAGCTTTGTTTCATGGAATGATAGAGCAACTGGCCAACTGTGTAATCTATTATTTAACTTGTGAAAAGATCAGATTTTGGAATTTTATAGCAAGGATAATGTGATCAAATAGTACCCTTGCTTACGTTGAGCTCCCTTGATCAAATAGCAAAGATTCAGATTTTGGAATTTTATAGCATGGATAATTTGATCAAATAGTACCCTTGCTTACGTTGAGCTCCCTTGACAATTTTATATATACATATTTTTCTTGCTTATGCTGAGAATTGACTTCATTTAGGCCTAATACCATCATGTTGTAGGTTAATTTTATTTCTGGATACATATAAAGGGAAAATTGCTAGTTTGGTGACTTATGTTTGACAGATGAGATAGAATGGTCATTCATGTTTAACAAATATCGTTTTGGTCATCCATATTTTACTTTGTTATTTGGAATGGTCACCTTGTCCACTTTGGAAATTAAAAACTACATATGTGACACACATATGTAGTTTCCTTAAATTGATTATTTGTTCATCGTTAAGCTAATAAAGTTACTTATATGCACTTTATAAATAAATAAATATTCTTTTTTTAAAATCCAAAATAGACGAAGTGATCGATCTGAATGATAAGGTAAAACATGAGTGACCAATCCGATATTTGTCAAACATAAGTGACCATTCTGTTTTAACTGTCAAACATGAATGATCAAACTAACATTTTTTTTCTTATATAAATTGTGTCTGAATTGAGCAGGAAGGGTTGTAATTTCCCTGTCATGAGCCTAGACTCGATAAGCTGATTCAATGTATCTCTGGATAGTAACTCAACTACTTAGAAATATTCAATACACAAGACTCCACATTTGTTACTCCGTTCCACATCTCTTTAATTTATTATGTGAAACCTCTACTCTATTATTTAGGACTGCAAGCCTGCTGCATCATAGTTTCCTGATTTTGGAAGCAATTCTTCTGTGTTTCCTAGTCTAGCGTTTCTGATGTTTTCCTTGCAAGTCTAAATTTCACTATAGATTGGACATACTCAGTTCGGGTATGAACTATGAACAGAATAAGGGTTGTGTAAACCATGTGGAGTTCTGGTAGTATGGAAAACATCAAGTTATCCACGACTGAACTGAAACTTTTGGGGAAGGCGTAGATTCCATCCTCAGGTTTGTCTAGGCTTCTTACTTGAAAGTGAGTCCAGCACAAAGTCCTTTAAACAATCAAGCTTTCAAAACTAAGCTCTTCGAAACTTGCTGTGACCTTTGTTGGATCTGATTCCCTCAGCTTTTCCTTTTCGGTTGCATCAGGGACTAAAACTAAAGTATTGCTGTGGGGTTTTTCTGGAAAGAGGAGGTATAAAAAGTGGGATTCCTCTTTTGGACTCATGGTCAATGACATTGCAAGAATGTTGTTCTGTTTAATCTCTCTGACATTCTATCACTTTCTTATCAAAAGAAGAAATAAGAATTATGAACAGTTGTAGTGAATATGCAGCTGACTGATTTTACTTTGATTTCGTAAGACTTTACAAAGGAATATGTAACAAAAATTTCTCGACGGTCAAGGATGTTTGATCTAGCTAGCTAGTCTTATTTTTTATGATGAAGCAACGGTCGTGACATCTTTGTTTGATCTATTGTACTTCATGTGGCTCTTAACAAGTTGTCCAGCAGCAATAGCAGACATTAGGGAAAGCTCTCCGGCAAGTACCGAACCAGCTACAACACTCGCCAACTGCCTTGCGTTCGTTCCTGGTGCTTCTCTGTTAGCACCCTTCACCCCGAGTAGGTTCAGACAAGCTGACTGAGATGCAAGTTGAGTGCCTCCTCCAACTGTTCCAACCTCAATAGAAGGCATGGTAACTGAGACGTGAAGGTCCTTGCCATCATTGATGGCTTCCATCATGGTGATACAGTGAGAACTCTCGATGTTCTGAGCCGGATCTTGACCAGTGGCCAGGTACACTGCTGAAACAATGTTACTGGCATGCGCATTGAAACCACCAAGGGCACCAGCGACAGCAGATCCAGTAAGGTTCTTGAGCATGTTAAGCTCCACCAAAGCCGCCACATTTGTCTTCAACACCTTCGTCACTATGTCTCCCTTGATCACAGCCTCACAGACCACTGACTTGCCACGGCCTTCAATCCAGTTCACGGCGGCAGGTTTCTTGTCCGAGCAGTAGTTACCAGAAATACCAATAACATCCATATCAGGAAAGTCTTGCTGCAGAAAATCGAGAACATTTTGTACACCTTTTGAGACCATATTCATCCCCATTGCATCACCGGTGCTGCAGGTGAATCTCATGTACAGGTTCTTCCCGGCTACAGCACACTTGACTGTCTGTAGTCTGCCGAATCTGCTTGATTTGTTGAATACCATAGAGATTGTTTCGTAATTGGCAGGGTCTTCCATGAAAAACTTCAATTCAGCGGCTCTTTTAGCGGAGTTGAATCTAACAACAGGTGCTCTGGTCATACCATCCTTCAAAAGCACACTCGAAGCTCCACCGGACAAGTTAATAGCTTTGCAGCCACGGTTAGTACTAGCGACCAAGCAACCTTCAGTTGTGGCCATGGGCACCGAGAACTCTCTTCCATCAAGCATAAGAGGTCCAGCAATCCCGACGGGGATGGTGATATAACCAACAGGCATCTCACAGCATTGACCCAAGATAGACTCGTAATCAAAGCCCTCCAAAGGCAAACCCTCCAGAGACTTGCCTGTAACTCTCTGCAAAGCCTCACGCCTAATAGAAGCTGCCCTCTTGCAGTCACCGAGCTTTGTTTCGAGTGAGTATGATGGAATTGTTCCAGCTACCACAGCCTTGATAATCTCTTCGTCTTCTTCGGTGGGTTGCGAGGCCTCGATCATTGGCTTTTCCTCAAACACTCTGGGAGCAACTTTAGGAGATGCCACTGGTAAAGCAATTAATGGAGCCATTTTAGGAATTGAGCAATCAAGGGCCTGGCCGCAAGGGACTTTGCGAGCATCCTCCTTGAGAATAATCTCTTCCTCGTCATCGTCGGCAGCCCAAATGTCATTGCTGGGCTGGAGAATGAGAGACTTGACGAAATCGATGCCGAAGAAGCCGAGGAGGTAGATGAAGGAGGCTACAAGTGCGAGGATGGCAACCATCTCGGAGAGGTCGATGATGTGAAGAGGAGTGTTGGTGCGGATCTTCTCACGCCAGTTTGTGAGCAAGAAGTAAACGACGGAGAAGAAAAGTGCGAAGAAGACACCGTTGGTCAGGTAGAGAGGGAGAGACATGGCATCTGTGGCCTTCTGCACATCTTCGTCAGCAAACTTGACCTTCATTTTGGTGGGCTTGGTTGTGTACTCCATCGAGGATCAGAGAGGATAGGAGAAAAGGCAACGAAGAAGCAGGTTTGAATTGGTATTTGCTTTGTTGCTCTCTCTCTCTTTTTCTCTCTGAGTGTGTGTTTGAGTCTGAACTATCAAGTGTTTGGTTGGTCTTATATATATGTAGTGTTGGCTTGGGAAGCAGGAAGGTACCCGGAGGCTCATCAGTCTTGGAGTTGCAGTCGAGCACGTTCTAAACTTTCCACGCAGACTAAGAATAGTCAATTGAAGACACCTATATTTTTTATTGATCCTATTCTTCCTGGCTCTATTATTGTATCTTGGAGTTGCACTATTACTTTTTCTGGGTCGAGCACGTTTTTAGATTTCAACAGACTAATAGTAGTCAATTGAACACACCTTTTCTTTATTTGATCTTCTCCCTCCTGGCTCTTTCTCACTATTGTGTGCATTTTTATTTTTTCTGTCTTGGTTTCCATCTTTGTACCACACTAGCCACAGTAGGCTAGATAGTTACTGGTGCAGTAAATTCTTATGTTCATGCACGATAAGATTTTGAAGAAGGATGCCTTCAATGTTGAACATCGGATAAGGCCATTGCTGACAATCTACACCACTGGTAATAATTCAGTTTCTTTGCCGATGAATATAGTCTCGAGGCATCTGCCAAAACTTGGGATCAGTTTCAGCAAAGAAGTATGCACCTCGAGTCATTTGTGTCTGTCACTGCCTTAATTGTTACAAAGGCTCTTTATCAATTCAACAATGTCTAATTATCTTTATTTTTAATTTGTTTCCTAAAACAAGAATAGAATGCTACTGATAGGAGGATATAATATCTTGAGCAGATTTGAAATATTCATGAGCATGCTTCTCAAAGTCAGAAATATTTCTTTAGTAATTGTTCACACTTGGGGTAAATGTTAGACCTTCTTTGGGGGGTATATTATTGCAGCTGATCAAGAGATGCTTGATTCTGAGACATGTGGGATATCCACCACTGAACTAAAACATCTGTGGCGGTCTAAGGTATCAAAACTCAAAAGTAAGCTCGTATAAACTTGCTGTGACATTTGCTGGATCTACCAACTCCCTGAGCTTTTGTTTTCCATTGTATCAGGGACTAGTTTACTCGAGTATTCTTGTGGGATTTTTCTGGAAACATTTGGGGTATAAAGAGTGGGATCCCTGTTTTCGACTCATGATCTTCCCACTGAAGTGTATTGGAGGCAGATTGTTTCCTTTAATCTCTTTGACATTCGATATCTTATCAAAAGAAGAAATAAGAAATGTTTCTCTTTGATTGTGAACCGTTGTAGTGACTAAGCAGCTGGTTGGATCAATTGGAACCTAGTGTTTACATATACCATTTGCATAGTCTCTTTGATTCAAGTTTGATCTCTTAAAGAACACATTCTAAAGGATAAATGATAGAAAGTGACGAACACATCCAACGATTGTGATTCAAAGACATAAAAACTATGATGAAGCTGTGTTAATTACTTTCAATTAGAGAGTCTCCTTGATCACTGCTCTTAAGTAATGCAAGTCGGCCAAATCATCTTCTGTTAATATGTCATGTTTTGTTTTCTTTATGCCCCTTATTTCACTCTGCAATTTGGTCATGATAGTTGGGTGCTTCAGTATCTCAACTATTACCCACTCCATGAGTGTAGCTGTGGTATCAGTCCCATTACATCATTGACATTGATTTATTTTCAAACTTGTTAAAATGCACTCGTTTTTTAAATCGAACGAAATCACACACAAAAAAAGTATCTCATTTTACAACGATAACAACAAAATTTCATCGAATAAAACTTTAGGTAGATCCCAAATATAATCAAACTACCAGCTTATACAAAGACTTCACAGTAATGTGAGGAAAAATATATAGCTAGAAAGATATATGTACTTACCAAGATGACACCCTTAATGCAGCATCCATCAATAGGAATATCGAGCTTGTTTTCCTTCTGAATATCCAGTAAAACATCCACAAAATCCTTGTGCTCCTCTTCCTTGTTAATCTTGGAACGATTATCTCTATGCTCTTGGATCACTGTATCCAAAAACTCATCAAACCGTTTGGCCACCCCGTCTAATTTGAATTGGTGTCCAAACCAGTAAAACGATTCAACCAACCAAGCCATGGGATATAGTCTCCGATATAAACACTTCCCAATAACTCAGTATGCTCACCCGTAAGCTCTTTGAAACCTCCATCACTGTAGTAAGTCTTACCTAGGGCAACCCTGGAGACAATATCATTGGTGAGCGTAAGAAGCATCTCTCTTAAGTTGACAACAACACCTCCCAAAGACTTGTCGTATATCTTGTTGATCATGGGTTTAGTTTCCTCTTCCCTCAAGGCTCGGAAGGATCGAACCCTTTTGTTGTTCAAGAGATTTTGTACACATATACTCTTCACCTGTTTCCAGTACTCACCGTAAGGCGCTGTGGCCACGTCTTTGGTGTTGTAGAGAAGCTTCTTGAAGACGGTTGATTTGGGCCTGCTGCAGAAGACGAGGTCATGTGTTTTCGTGATCTCGCGGGCGGCTTGGGCGGAGGAGACCACCACGATGGGGACACTTCCGAAGTGGAGGAGCATGAGCGGGCCATGGATGTCAGATAAGGCTTGAAGTGAACGATGGGGTGGAGAGGTTGAAGAGCCTATTTGGTGAAGGTTTCCTAATATAGAAAGTCTTGATGGAGAAGGAGGAGATGAGCTTTTTTTAGTGGTGGAAGTGGAAAACCATCTGTATAGGAGGATGAGGAAAATGGAAATCAGTACTAGTGTGAAAGGGTTGTACTCATGATGTCCGCCATCGTTTGCAGCAGCATGTGTAACAATTTGTGCTATATATATAGCAGATACAAAATCACATGGCCAAGCCAAACTACATGCAAATCACATGGCCAAACTAATTAAAACATATATATTAAGAAAATTAAGTCTTGCTCAAAAGGGCCTTACTAAATAACTCCAAATTACATACTAGTGATGCAACCTACAACTCTAGATGAACCAGCAGAATATGAAGATGCATGGATATGGGATACTTACGAGATGCAATCAACAGGACAAGCCTGAATGGCCTCCTGTATTTTGTGTTCAGGGTCTGCCCACTGTCCGACAACCCTGGCTCTTCCATACACAGATTCAATTGCAAAAGTCTTTTCAGCTAACAAGGCACATTTCAAGCAACCAACACACTTGACTTCATCCACGAAAACAGCTCGTTCTTCGGTTTCTGAACCAAACCACGCCGAGTAAAGTGGCTTCCATGAGTAACCTCGGAGCTCTGAAATTTTGGAGTGCTCCTGCATACAAGTGATATATTACTCAAGTACTTGAATGGATATAGCTAGATTACAAATCAGTAAACTAATACTGTACTGCAGGTGATGAGATGAGATGAGACCTTATCATTAGCTAGGCGTAGATTAGGATCAGAGAGAAGAGCATATGCTTCAGTCAGAATGATAGCCATGTCATGGCCTCCTGCGCCAGCGATATCTGGATGACATCTCTTCTGTAGTCTCCGATATGCTCTTCGTATCTCAGAGTGGTCGGAGGAGTTGTCGATGCCCATGAGATCGTAAAGATCAAAGTCTGTGATACCAGAGCTTCTCCAAGCTCTTGCCCTGCATCTCCATCTTGTAATCTTCATCAATTAGAGTTAAGACAAGCTGACTTTTGAACATGGCCCCAGGAGAAGCATCTCTTAATTAGATCAGAGTTTTATCGCCATGTAGCTGATGAGTTTACTAGCCATCTTTTTTCGGTTACTAATTTTTTCGATCTGATTGTATCAGGTGGGCACTCTAGATGATTAAGCTTCTGTACATTTAAATCAAAACGCAAAAAGGATTCGAATTTTAATATGACAGTACTTGGTAATCAAAAAATTTATCAAAATGTTACGAGCCGGAGTCTTTATATCTCACGCTGCCAAATGATTAACTATGACAGTACGTAAAGCAACAACAGAAACGCAACTTGAGCGAGCCTAAAATAAAGCTTTCCCAATGTCGATCAATTGTGGTGCACGTTGCCGGCCAGGTTCTCATAGTAACAAGTTTTCATTCTCCTGGAAGCAAGGTACACAAATACCAAGGGGGTTGCCGCATCCTTGATGAAACCAATTATCACAAACATTGCATTTTGCCATAGGCTCACCATCATCCTCCATTGCACCACACTGGCAACAATTTACCACAATCATAGTGTAGAGTCCACCTTGATATGTTCTCAGGCACATGTTAGAATCTGAAGCTTGTATATCTAGTATCAAACCAATTGCAACTCCTCTGGATTTAACAACTGGTTCAGGTAGCAGATGGATATCCGTAGTCTCCTCGTAGCCTTCAACTTCCTTAACCAAGAAGTATCAAACCACAGAAACAGTACATCTCCTTGATGGTTGTTATTGCTTCAGATTTTAAGTTCCAAATGTGGCTTGAGCTGGTAGTTCCACCACTATTTCACCATGTTCTATGTAAACATCTCCATCGATGTTTTCAGGCTTGTGCAGTAATTGACAAATGAAAGTGCGTTGGCCTTGATTGATTCCATCAGCAGGCCTGGAGTATTCCTTCACAAAATGCATAGTGTTCATCACTGTTTCAGTGTCCAACTTGACAGCATGAGACATACGCCCCGGATATCTCACAAATATATGCTGGTACATATATATAAGATCGATGTACACATTGTTCCCTGGAACCCCAACACCATCCACACAATACTCCACACACTTACCCTTTCTCTTCTGAACAATGTGATCTCCCACCTTTTTCCCCTCCAACTTCTTCAACAATTTTTTCACTGATTCTGATTCTGAGTTTTGCCCTGCTGCTGCTTCTTCTTGTACTAAGTCTATGTTTTTTTCCCAAACAGAATTTGAATCCCGTTTTCTCTTGCTACCTAGTTTCTCTACAATCCTCTCAGCCACAGTGGCTTCACTTTCATCCAATGCAAGTTCTAAGGAGTCATCATGAAACGAGTAAGCCATATTCTTTGCTTCCACAGTAGGATGTGCAATCTTTATGGTTAGTAGCATTTGCATTAGGAGATCATCAAGAGTGTCGTATTTCCTCATAAACCTATTACTGTAGTGAATGATGATTGTTTCGACCTTATCTCGCCGTTCAATGTCATCCCCACAACTCTCGATTATCTCATTGTGTGTTAACGATTGTAGAGATTCTAGAGCTTTGTACTTCACTTCTGTTACGCCAAAACTCCCACGACAAGAGCCATACTTCCAAGCTCCAAACCAAGTAAATCCGTGAGAAACTGCATGGAGAAGCCAAAGCTCCATTGGTCCTTTTTTCGCCACATCTCTTAGGCTGATTTTTCTGTTAAAAAAACAAATATATGTTAGGTCGATGATGGCTGGTTTGATGTATCTACGACGAAGCAAATTAGAGCCAGTAAATTACTAATATTCACCTAGTTCCAAGTCTTGTACAAATTCGATCCCACAGATCCATCAGCACAATTCCAGTAAGAAATTTGCAGCCCTCAAAACGCTTTATCCCGATTAAGTGGCCATATCCATTGCCATGTATCAACCCATACAAGAAACACTTAGAAACATCGAGGATCAGCCCTTCCTTCAAAGCTTTGTCAAACTTTCTTCTCTCATCATTTTGTTCATCAAAGAGTCCATTCGATGGAATTATGATATGGTAGTTTTCTTTAGATAAGAAATGGTTACTCCAACCTGATCCAACATAAGTTTGAATAGTTAGTTCAAACATAACATGCATATAAAAAGAATAAGAGCACGTAAATACGTAATGCAAAGATGTTTACATATACTGTATTAATGTCTATTTATCTAAAAATATTAAATCATATATTAAAAAACAATCTGTACCTGCGCCTCTACAAGGATCACAACAATACGGCAGAATGCAATCACCAACACAATTCTCTTTGTTGTCTTCTTCAAATATATACACTGGAATCTTTCTGAAGTCAGAGTTGAGCAGCAGAACTGTGTACCAACAACAATGAACATTTGGATGCGTCGATATAAAATATCACAGGTTTTTCTCTCTGCCTGAGCCTCCAGAAAGGCCTTTAAATTCTGTAGGAATTTTGAACCCATCGAGTCACGACTGCAAAAGCTACTAAATAAAATGGTGGGAATGATTCTCGACATATTTTCTAGCTGCTGCAAAAACTTATGAGGCTTACAAATACCGAAATTTCAAATGAACCGATACCTACAATCAGTCAAGCCAGCACACACAAAGGAAATTCATTAATAAACTAAGAGCACCAACCACTGTAATTAAGACACTAACAGCATCAGGAAAGAGTATCAGTTACTATCCACCAACCTAACAGAACTTAACCATCTCAAATATTTCTTAAGCATATCAAGAAGAACCTACTTTAGCACTTGAAATCCAGTTGTAATGTACCTGAAACCATAATGCATTTCTTGGTAGATAGACTTTCAAAACTATCTAAAGGGTACCTGAACTATGACATCGTTAAATGTTCATTCAGGTACCATTTGAGATTTTTCCCAAATTTATATTTCCAAGAAAACATAGGAAATTATCATCTTACAAGAGCAAAACTCTGATAAATTGGGCAAAAAACGCAATAAAAAGAGGATTCAGAAGCAAATAAAACATGATCTGCCTCCTAACCTATAAAGTTTGTGCATTTACATAAATGACAGCAAAAAAAGATCAACTGCTGGTTCTAATTTTGGTCGTAGCGAAAAGCTGGTACCATACTTACATATGAACGCAATAGCTGTAATCGTAAATTGATCCAATTCAATCACAAGAACCAATCAGGGAGGAAAGAAATGACTTACAGACGAAATCGTAAGCAAGGAAAAGCGGCGGACGGAGGACGGCGAACGGCGGAGAGAAGAGGACAGAGGAGTCGTGGTCTCGTGGAGAGGAGGACTTGTTTTCAGAGATTTTAGCCGTTTAGGGATTCGCGGGTTTCAGTTTTCTCTTTTGGGGGTATATATATGGTCTCGGTTTCCTTGTTACAATTACCCATTTGGGCTGGACTGACTGCACTAGGCCACTTGGGCTCACTGTTAAATACAAAAACTCTCTCAATTTTCACTAAATTGAAAACGGCCCGGGCAGAAGTTATTTTCTCAAACAGTACTAGAAAAATGTACACATGCGTAGGCATGTGCTTGAATATCAATTTTTTTTGTTTGCAAATAATCAGTTTTACGGTGGTTAGTAAAAAGAAAAAAAGAGGAGTTTTAGATAAGAAAATATTTTATATGTGATACTGAACTTATTCGGCTTTATTACTTTGATACCTGAATTTTTAAAAATATCAATTGTATACATGGATTTCTAAAACTTTATCTTACATAATATTTGGGGCAATTTTTCCGTCAAAATCAAGGAATAAATAAGTAATTTTAAAATTTTAATAAAATAAAATTTTAAAAACTTATATTGAAAATAAAAAGTATGAAATAAAAAATAAAAAAATTATATTGAAAATAAAAAATATAATAATAAAATGAAAAATAAAATTATATTGAAATTATTTATTTACACTCAATTTTATGGCAGCAACCAAGTTGGGAGACGTCCAGAGAGAACATTGAAGCAGCGTAAAAAGAGGAGATCTCTTTCTGAGAGCATGCATCGCCTCCATTGCCCAAGTCCAATCTAATTTGAGGAAGAACGAGCCAAAACAGAAAGGGAAAATAAGTTGGCGATTCCGTGCTTATTAGGAGAGTTGAAAGTTGCAGAGAAGAGAGGAGTTTTATCAGAGAAACCATCGATTCGCTCTTCATCGAAATTTTGGAGGAGAAACCTTGACTGTTGCAGCAGGTAATTAAATAAGTCTAGACATTTGTTGTTGTAATTTCTCAAATCACCTTGTTTCCTTTGTTGAGCAGTATCGGGAAGATGAAGCAAAACTGCATTTATGAAGAGGTCCATCCGGAGAGGTGTGAGAGCCATTCAATTTACGAGCTTTGGATTTTTATTCCGATCAAAGTATCTATGAAAACCCTCAGTACTGTGTATCTATTGTATGCTTAGTGCTTTGATTTGGTTGCTGTTCTTTGGAGTTTTGTCTTATAAGCATGCAAAATCATGACATGTAGATGTATATGGTTTCTACATTATTGGAGTAATAGGTCTCTATATTATGTATCCCAGTTTTACAACTTAATTGTCCAAATAGCCATGCCTTTGCGTTTACAAAACAAAAGTACATAATAAACCCTACATTAATCAACACAAACACCTGATAGTGATCATATCACGTGTTAATCCTAGCTAGTTGTCTCCTTGCATAGGGTTTAGAGTTCACTAAGAATTTTATTTGTCATGTTTGCAGTTTCAGATCTGTTAAGAAGCTCCAGATTACTGGTTACCAGTCGGCATCACCATCAATAACAAAATGCAATAAACGAGCTCATGTGGAGTCTGAGGTTCTTGCAGATAGGTATGAGAATTTCTTGAATTTGTTCTGATTTTCAACATGATTCTGATACTAGGGATTTGTGCGTATTGAAGGTTATATTTTAGTACATATATGTTTTCATGTATTGCTGTACAATTACTAGTTAATAAGTTATGAGAATGATTAATTTTTCTTTTGTTTGTTTTAGGTCAACTAAAAAGTTATGTATGATATCAGAATGGGCAAGTCTTCCCAAGGACATTCTCTTTATGATTATGGACAAGTTGTTTGAACCCCTTGATCATGTTTGTTTGGGTGCCATTTGCAAGCACTGGCATTCTGTTTCCCGAGAGTATAATCATAAAACGCAACGCTGGTCCAAGGTACTTCCCATGCTCATGATCCCCTCCTTCGACACAAAAAAGCGAACGGTTTATAGCTTTTCTGAAGATAAGGCTTACAAAAATGTTCAATTCTCTGTGCATTTTGAGGGATGTTGGTGCAGAGGCTCCAGTCATGGTTGGTTGGCAATTGTAGAAAAGCCTTTCGTCATAACTCTTTTGAGTCCTTTTAAAAAAGAACCCTTCCCTCCTCTCCCTCTGTTGACCCCAAAAGAGTTCTCACTTGAGTATGTCCATAAGGTTATCTTGAGTCCGGATTGTGATGTGGTTGTCGCAATCTACGACCATTGCAGGTTGGCTTTCATTAAAGTCGGACAAGAGAATTGGACTTACATCGAGGGATGTATGTTTTCTGATGCTATTTTTTATAGAGGGAAAATATATGCAGTTCGATTCGGAGGGCAGATTATGTCATTGGATTATGTCAACTGCAGTACTGATCCTTCAATGCCACCAAAACCAATTCTATTGACACCATTGGGAGGGTGTCCATTAGCACACCGTGTTTTTCCATTTAAAGCAGATTTGGAATATCTTGTTGAATCAACTAATGGAGACTTGTTGCATATACAAAAGTTCCTAAGACGAAAGGAAGGTCAAGTCCTTCAAGAGCCATATAATATAGACAGTTTTGTTGTGTACAAGGCATTATTTGAGGAGAGTAATGGTTCCATTGTGAAGCAGATTGTGGTAGACAGCATTGGGGATGATGCTTTGTTCGTGGGTGATAGTTATTCAATGTCGGTCTTGGCTTCAAACTTTCCTAACTGCCAACGAGATTCCATTTACTTCACAGGTAACCCCCGTCAAGGTAACAGTGGTATGGGTGTTTATAATCTAAAAGACAAAACCATCACAAATCTTTTCAAAAGAAACATTCCAGGCACAATCTCCATTCCTGGCTCATTATGGGTTGTGCCTCAATTCAAGTTCAAGGGTTTGTGATAGCCAGCCAACCAGCTTGTGGGTGTTTTAATTAGGTCTTCCAGTCTTTGCAAATCCTACTATTATCATATTATCCCCACCAGTATGATCTGTAACCAAGAGCTGTTAACAATCTCCAGTGCTAAAGATCCATATATGTTCTTTCAAACCACTGCTGCCTAGACTAGTACTAGTGTTAACCAACACAGCTTGATCTCCTTGTAATCTAGCTACAATTGATGCGGCAACTATTGCAGGTCCCATTGGAAGCACCAATTTAATGGGGTTGCTCTTCCTTTGACTATTATCACCTACAGGTGTTGTTTGTTTCCATCTTTATCTGCTGCCGGTGAAGATTTTGATGATTTCGAGACTTTTGAGGTTGAGACAGCAGCTGGAAGAGCATTGCTCAATGGACTCCAGTAGCCATCATCATCATCAGTGTAACTTATTGTATGACTATTTACTGCAGATGTTTCTGTTTCTTAATTGGAATTGGAAGAATTTTCAATATTTTAATTCATGCATGAATCAAATTTGGGTGAAAAGGGATCCTAGTAATCGATTTTATGTTGATATGGATGATATGTGATTCTCATAAAACTGTTGGTGTGTGCTCTAAGTAATGAGATTCTCCCTTAAATTGATACATCTGCATACTTTCATTTTGTTTAATTAACAGCATGGTAGTATAGGAGCATTGTTAACTTTCACTTTGTAGGAAGGCGTTTCCCGGACAGGGCAAATTGATCTTATATAGCTCTTACTGGTATGTGTTAAAGGATTGGATATGACATTAATAGAGCAATGACGGTAAAGTTTGTTAATAATAGTGATATGAAGTGTCAAGTGTAAACTTGAGACTCAAATGGCTACTGAAGAGTGAAGTAAAGCTTGAATAGAAAGGGGAAAATGGCAATTGCCAAAAACTAAAGATTCAAAGAACGTTTCCTATAAGCCTATAACTAGTCAAAAATTTAGTTGCATGATAAGTATTCACCAAATCCCTAGCGGAATAGCCGAAAGACGAAGAGGGGACTATGCAATTCGATAAAATTATCTTCAGCAGCTTCTAGTGATTGAAGATATATACGCTCTTTCGGCTCCTCACTCACTCCACTATTTGCAGCAAACTCCATTGCCATCTCCAAGTCTACCTGCAAAATTTTAGCAAACAATTACAGCATGCATTTCATTCCAGATTACAGACATGTCTACACCCCACCTCTCCAGTGCTTATGTCTCTACATCCCATCGATTACTAGCAGGGTAATGCTAACTGGGATAGAAGTACATGATTCTATCAATAGATTTCCAGGTGTTTTACAGAGCTAAAAAGCACTGAATGTGCCTTTGGCATATGGTCAAGTTCAGGACATAAACACCTATATGTCCTTAGTCTGTCCTATGCTCCTTAATAGTTTAAACACATTTCATCTTGATTACCACTAAGTAATGAAACTCAAATGCATAGTATCACCCCCACCCCCAAAAATATTGAGCAGAGAAAGAGGAAATAGAGCACACTAGTTGTTAAAGAGATTAATGGCAAATCAGGCACCATCTCACCTGTTCAACATGTTGAACCAGCTTTTCCTTGACTATTTCTTTAGTAATCACACCAGTAGACAATTTCTTGAGTACTTCTGCTTCCTTGTCATCATAACATCTCTTCTTTGATGCTTGAATTTGTTGCATTTGCTTCAGTACACCACATACAGCACCAGCAACATTTTCAGCGTACCTGCATTTAGATAGTTAGATATATAGCGTCGGTTTGTGCAGCAAAGGAGGGGTACATTATTATTTAGGATAGATTAAGTCTGTAAACTAAATGAGTAAGTAATATTACTTGCTCAAATTCCGTTTCCTCTCTTTTTGTTCACGAGCTTGCATGTTCTTCACTATCTTGGTTTTCAGCTGAATGCAACAGTGTTGAATGGCAGACTGAAGATACGTTGTTGAATATTAATTGCTAGAAATCCACATAAATGAAGATACAAACTACAAAAATGGAAATTATATACCTTCACGGCAGAAGCTATTTCAGTTATATCATCTCCAATATACTCTTTTCCAGTTCCTTTAAAGGGTATGTTTGTGCTTACAATGCTCACAAAAACACCAACTTTATCCTGAGTCTGGTTGATCTTGTAACTGCTCCAACTGCAAGAATATGTTTCAGATTATTTTACAGGTATTTCAAGTTGTATTCATACCATCTTCATCACCAAAATATTGATCATAGACTAATATTCCCAACCCAAAGAAGTCAGAGGCGGACAGAGAAAGACTAGTACAACTTGATTCTCTTAAGGGCAGTCCTTGTAACCACATCAGCACCTTGCTCAAAACGGAGTGGAATACGATTTGCGAAACGAAATATATTCAAACCCTGCAAAAGAAACCAGAAAGCATCATGAATAGCAGAAGATGATATAAATCAAATTATGACCACCACTTTTTACTGTAGTAGAACCTAGATAATTACACCAAGAAGAAAAATGAAGCTATATGAGCAAATTCTACTTCTTGATTTGTCAATCCTTATATAATGAAGGTCACACTTGTTTGTGTAGATTTTTCATTTATTCATGCAACAACCAGTAGGGTAGCTTACAATATATTGAGAACAAAGAAATTGGATTGAGGTTGCAGATTGGATCAGTGGGCATCTCCATCCTTCAATATATCTTATCCTTTATATTACAAACAAGGCAACTCTAACAATTTTCATGATCTCCAACAACTTAAAAACCAATACAAACAGAGAAGCACTTACTTGTTTGACATCTTTTCCACCAACACTGACACCAGCTTCCACAATGAAAGGGTGGCCTTCAAAAACTTGAGCACTGTACAGTACAGGTAGTAAATAATTTATCAGCAAAAAAGTCAATCAATCAGTAGATTACAACAACAAAAATCACTAATAAAAAAGTCTACATGAACATTTTTGGTAAAAGAAAGTTACGAAAGCTGAGTATTTAAACAACCTTCCGGAATAAGCTGCAACCAACTCTGGATGCAGCTCCTTTATGATTCCCAGGCAGAGATTATCTTCCCCTGCAGGACTCAGACACTGGAAAAAATTACTAAGCAATAGGCCAACAATATAGCTTAAACTACTGGGAGTAAAACGGAAGAGAATAACTACTGGAATCACATGATGACATAATACTATAATGTAGAGCTGCAAATAGTCCTTACATCACCACTGGGATCATTAAACTTGGCTTGACGAAATAATTGATGGACGCGAACAATTTGCTGAGAAGTTAGAGATTTAACAGGCATCTTCACACTGAACTCAGGACCCAATTCCCCTAAAAAGGAAGAGATGTAAGCTTAAGCATCTAAGGAGAGGCACCACAATCAGTAAGAAGACAAAATTTTCAAAACAATCACACATCTCAACAGAATCTCCACTTAGGATACGCAACTTCCTTAAATTATTTTACACTAGATATCATAAAAAAACACACAAAACAGATTACACATATCTCTGTTACAGTTCTCTACAGGAATCACCTCAAGAGAGTGTAAAGCCCGAGCTGAGTACTTTAAATGCACAAAAAATGTAAAATCAGTGCCAAAAGACTAACCAATTAGTCGTTCGGCATAGGATTTTCCTATATTAACAAACTCATGCTGAAGAAACTGTAAAAGGTTCTGCTTTGAAGTTTCTTCAATGAGGCGTTTGATCAGCAATAAGTCAACCGATGATGGATGGTGCTTTGTTTCAAGAGGAACTGGTGGCACTACATCTGTTCTCCGTGCAAACCTTATGGTAACATTTTTACCGCATGACATGTACAGCTCTAGTTTAGGTTTATTTCATGAGAAAAAACCATGAGAGGAGGGAGGAAAAGAGAAAAGATAGGGAGATCATATTCGGCAACATCAGATACAAATTTGAAAAGAAACTCAGCATAAGGAGTGATGACAACCATTTGTCGCATGTAATGCAATATTTTGGGGTGGAGTTTTAAGGTTAAGAACCGAACCAAGATTGGTTAACTAAAGTGAACAAACTTCATGAAAAATAGACCACAAAGTATAGCAATGTGGTTTCCCTAAACCCTGAAGCTATACTAAGGACCTAACTTGAAATGAACAGGTGATCAAGTACATACACGATAAGTTGTCCAATTTCCCTCAATGACAACTTGGATCTCAGCTCCATGCCACCAATCCTTGTTATCCCGTTTTTCATGTACATGAACATGAGGAATATTCCTGAAAGCTTGAGAGAAACACCATTATGATAGTCAAGCCATTAGATTGCAGCAGCTTTGACAACATCTGAGAAGCTTAAAATTCATAAAGTCCTATTATTGAACTCACAATGACCAACCTTGGAAAGGGAAAAGGTGACATAATGCAATAAAGTTGTATCTATATGTTGATAACTGAAGATATTCCTTAAACATAGGCCAGATATGCTAGCTTACCATCTTAGCACCAAGACCAAATTTTCCACGTGTCTGCTTCAAGCCATATTTTGTCCCCAATAGTACTGTGTGAAGTCAGATATACAGAAAAATCAAAGATGGCTGGCAGAATTCATATTGTCATTGATCAGGAACATCATTTAAACCCATGTCGGAAACAGTTTTGGTAGTTAGGGATAAAACTTTGCTATTAAAGTAAGTTCAATACCTCTTCCAAACATATTTGGAATGTCATCATGTGACATTCCTCTCCTATTATCCTGTATTAAAACCAATTACAATGTCATGAATCGGAGCTACAAAGAATCAAATCAGTGTACTTTTATATATGTGCATAAGAAACAATAGTATGCTTGCAAGGTGTTGTACATAACAAGTGCATCATACCTTGCATGTAACCCT
This sequence comes from Geum urbanum, assembly GCA_946800695.1. Lineage (NCBI taxonomy): Eukaryota > Viridiplantae > Streptophyta > Magnoliopsida > Rosales > Rosaceae > Geum > Geum urbanum. The sequence continues at coordinate 4,844,180 of OX327013.1, read as the reverse complement.
GTAAAATGCAGCCCCACCTCGACCCTTAATGGTCTTTGGAGCTGCTGACTCTTTGGTTTTCTTTCCAAGTGAAGTGTTCTTTGCTTGTAACTCTTGGGCTTGTGCTTCCTTTGCCAATCGTTTCTGATCATAAAAGGAACAAACAACAAGATAAGTTCCTCAGTAATAAACTAGAGGATCAAATAAAAGTACCAATATACATTCTTACAAAAGCTCAATTCTTTATCTTGGTTCTCAGAAATTCAACAATCAAATCCCCGTTCAAGTTATTCTCCACGAAAAACCCGGCGGAGATTCTGCACAAAATCGAATATAAATAATAAATCGAGAGAGAGAGAGAGAGAAGAACTCACTCTGCTCGAGGACGCTATCTTTGGCTTTCTTCTTCGGCGGAGCCTTGGCTTTTCGTTTACCGCTATCCATTTCTAGATCGGCGAATTGAGGTTTCGATACAGAAAGCTTTTGAAATCGGATTGGGATCGGAGAGAGGAAGAGCTTAGGGTTTTGACAGTCGGATGCGGCTGTGCGGAGATTTTGGTGAAAATGGAGGTGGAACTGTGGATGTGATGAGAATGGACGGTTGTGATTGAAGGGCTAGTAGAAAACTTTGGTGTTTTAGTGCCATAGGCGATTAAAAGTTAGTCTCTATGTCATATTGTTTCCCGCCAAACCTAAACGGAGAAGAAAGATATAGCGCGTAAAGCAAGATTACTGTGACTCTGTGTAGTACCTCCTTATTTATTTATTTATTTTCGAAATCAGTATAAAAATTTCTCTTATTTTAAAGAAATTGTGCTTTTCTAAATGAGTTTAGGCCACAATTAATAGGCCTCCCGCCTCCGCATTCCGTTTAACGGAAAACAAATCGAGTCGAAACCAAAAAGGACAAATCTTGGCTAGGCGGTAGGAGGTGCTACCTATTTTTTATTTGTTCCACTCCAAACTTGACTCGTGGTTCTTTTTATTGGTTTAATTTTTAATTATTTTATTAATTCATCTTGATATTACATTTCTTTTCTGAAGAACTGATAATTTAATTTCAATAAAAGTAATAGCAATACAAGATACTACCGAGGTCCCAACCAGATAAAATTACTTAAATAGTCACTAATATTTTCTCAAAACGACAGTATTTAAGTAGTCGTTCTATCATCCAACGTCATCAACATCTACATAATCTGGTACGTTCGCTGGTCCATCCCCAACCGGCTCCTCATCTAAGACTTCTTAATAGTGACGTCGGCGTCGACGGGATGATTAGCGTGATCGGGTATGAATTGGTGGATTTTGCGTTTAATCCACTGGTGAATGCTTGGTACTCGGGTGTGGACCTGACGACACCGTCGAAGATAGGGGATCTTTGTGAGGGCTGTATGGGATCGAAGGTGGAGGACGGTCTATTGGGCAGGTGATGAAAGATAGAGCAGGGAGGAATTTTTGTGTGACCATTATGTATTTGTTGGTGTTTTGATGGATCCATTAGTGGACTAGCTTCCTCCATTCGACAACTAAAGTGTCTTTCTTAGTTCGAAATTGAAGTCCAGATGATAGTTCAATGGGGATGGGTTGCTCAAGGAGAGTAGTAAAAAGCTACCCAAAAATGATGGAGAAGATGAAGAACAAAATAGGAAGAACCCAAATCGATTTAATGAAGAAGACGAAGTTAATTAAAACCTTTTTTTCTTTTTCTTTTTTGAAGAAAATTAAATTACTTTCAGAATTTTTTTTGTCAAATGAGGATAAAAAGATAAAAATACCCCTAAAAATAAACGGAATATTATTTTTTAACGGACGTTTGAGCTTAAATGACCAATTTGAGAATGAAATGTTAGCTGGAGTGACCATTTAAAGATATGTCATACGATAGTGACAAAACTGTCGTTTTGGACAAAGATTAGTGACCATTTATACAATTTTGCCTAAAATAAAACCTTAAAGCATTATTATTGTACAACGATTCTAAGATCATCAACTTAGATAGCCAAACCAGAGTAGCACGAGATTAAAAAATTCGAATGCACCACTCTTTAGGGTATCTAGGCACCTCTCCTACTGAATCACACTACATTTTAAAGTCTTTGCATTTGTGCTAACAGGAAATAGGACTGTTTTCTTCTTTGATGAGACCTTCTTCAGGTCTTGTACCGGTTTTAGCTTGGACCTGCTACTAATGCTCTCCGCCTTCCTCTCCTTCTTCCCTTTTCCTCATGTCCCACCAGATTAAGTGGTTGCATTAATCACCTCCTCTGTCATCACTAAATTCTTAGGGTCCAATAGTCACATGTATCCCCACTACCACCAGTCAGGGTCTCAACTGGTTTTTCTCCCGCAAAAGGTGGGTTGCTAAGAGTCTCCACCGAAACATGATTAGGAGGAAATGCCTATTTGAGAGAGGAGTCTGCTACGCTGATTTCGTCTATAGATAAGGGCCAAGTTCTAGACACGGAGGTCACTTTAGCTGGGACTATAGGAAAGGATCATCCGGAAGCAGGTACCGCCATAATGTTATATATTCTTTTCCAAATGACGTCGCACTCTTCCAATTCTCTCTCATCCTAAACCCTTTCGCTTCTTCTTCCGCATAACATCCATGGTCAACTAATCCATGTGTTTTTCATCAGGAAACTCAAACAAGTATCCTTGAATACGTCTTCACTTGGAATTTCGATTTCAATCAGATAATATATCATATATTTCATTTGTTTTCAATTTAATTTCAATCTTTTTTCATTTTGATGTTGATGAAATGTTGAGTAGACATTTTGGGTTAGACGTTCATAGATTATGCTCATCTTCTTCTTAGTTCAGTCGTACTAGTTAGTTTAGTTTAGTTGGACTCCATTAGCTAAATCCGATTGTGTATATGCATGGATGTTATTCAAGATGATTTGCATGCTTTCTTTAGACGCATGGCCTCTTGTGATCATCATCTTCCTTTGCTTAAATCGTGCTCGAATATTGCTAGCCCCCAGTTTTGTAGCAGTTTTGTCTTCTACTTAGTTGAATAAGAAGAGGAACAACGTCATCCCTTTTGTTGGCCATGTGCCATATATAAACAATCCTTCGTAAGAAACTCCCCAGGCCCATGCAACAACAACGTGGCTTCCACTGATATATGCAAAATCTAAGCACTTCCACGCGAACAACAATTATGTTGCTATATATATATATATTTTATATATATGTCTCTGGGGTTTGGTGTTTTGCAAAATCAAAGGATCGAGGTCGGCCGGGAGCCGGATATATGCCAACTTAATTAGCTCTATATTTGCTAGCCCCCCAGTTCCCCAGTTTTGTCAAGTGAGCAAAGAAACAAAAACAAGCCTCTGAAATAGGTTGTTTATGAATGCAAGAAGACCAAGTCACTTGGTCCGATGTTAGATGTTTGTTACAATTAATTCGCATCTTTTTGTACGTGTACTCCATTAATGCAACAAGACACTGAAATTTCTGTCTCATTGGACGTGCCAAATGTTTGACATTTTTTTTAGTAAATAGATGTGTGTTGGTTCTAGGTAAACCATAAACTGTCTCTTTTATGTGTGCTTGGCGTGGGGCAAAATGATGTAACCACAGATGTGGTCTATGTTCACCGCAAGTTGACTTCTACGAAACGATTGGAACGAGGAGAGCACCAACCTCGCTCGATGAGTTATTTTCGCCTAAGTGACTTAGGACTTAGATTTTCTTGTGTCTAGCTGAGCCACGAAGATCGATACTTCACACATCTCCTGGTGTAAAGCAGAGCAATCTCCTTGACGAGTGTACACTTGTTTGTGACTTCTTTGACCGTCAGATCCTTCACTCTACTTCTGGTGAAATCTCATTTGATCGTCGTCGTCTGATAATAGAGGATCTTCAAATCCATCATGCTCTTCCGAGTGAGAATTATGGATACGCCATCGCCGGGTTTCTCTTGAGGAGAGTTGTGTTTGCTGTGAGCAAATTGTGTGACTGTAGAAGTGCCTTGTGTTTATGCTAATCTCCTCTATATATAGGAAACGAGATAACTTGTCATTGTTAATCTAGAACTCCTCACAACTAGACTCACTTAATGACTCTAATTGCTCGGTGTTCCACCTCCTAGGTCTTTCAATCGAAGTCTAAGACTTGATGATAACCTCGCTAGAGAATCATTCCCTCACTAGAAAAGGTGAATATTTATTATTTACAAGCCGCATGTATCGGCCTAATAAAATGTTATTTTATGGTCCAAACATAGCCCCCCCCTCCCCCAGGCCTCGAGATTAAGCCCAACCGACGTGATCGAAGAGGCCTTGTAGAAACGGTGCATCGCCTAAAACCAAATGGTAACTTTGGCGAGAACGGCTTTACCTAGCGAGAGCATTGAAGTTTTTTTTCCTTGTAGGTTTAAGACTCCTTGTCTTAGAAGAAAAATCATCTTCTTGATTCTTCTATTGGCTCTTGAATTTTTTGGACTTATTTTCCCCAGCCACATTAATATTAAATGAGAATATCAAGCTTAAATTCATCCACGGGCTTCTCGATGAGATTTGGGCCTCAAAATATGAATTTCTGTCAAAAATTAGATTCCCGAGCAGACTGACCTCCCTAGACTAAATCGGTCATAACTTCTTCTAGAGACATCCAAATCACGATCCAGAAGATGTTATGAAAACTAGATATCTGGGGATTTCCAAGCATATTAAGATCATCCCTTGGTTCGTTCTGAGCTGCTTCCAGCTATCTGTCGAACTTGAGTGACTTGGCAAGAGATGTGGCGAAAATTAGGCAAGCACTACCCAAGTGGGTGAAACACAAGCGAAAGAGCAAGCAAGTGAACAACAGGAAGAAACTCGGGCGAGAAACAACCTTCATCGTTGCCTAGAGGCGAGAAACTCAAATAACTCATGAGAACTAAACAAAAATTTTGGCCACAGATGATGGCCTTTACAAATTTTTTTGAACATTAGTGTCTCCTCGCCATAGCCCTCCAAGCCTCGAGATTAGGCTCTTGTACACTTAGCCAAGAAAGGGTTGACTAAGATCACTATACACAATGATGAACCATTCTAAAAATTTCAGTCATCGCGGGTTTAAGCCTGCCTCCCAAAGATATCCTAGCTTTGAACTGACCTAAAACTGCCTCCCAATATATGGCTGCCTTTAGAAGCTGTAGTGACTGAAAAATGACCCCAAAATAATGTGTTAAAGTTTGATAAGAGACAGTAATTAAACATAGCTTATATGACTACAATAAACCATTGGCTCAAGAATGTATTACCTTTAATGACAGCTCTCTTATTTGTATCTGAAATGCAGCTTCATCCCAAAATATGATGACTATTGACAACTTATGACAGCTCTCAAGAATGATTTCGTGAAGGAACTTATTTGACAGTCTGATTTGGCGGTCTTGTTTGCGACTAAATTATCGGGCGAGAATTTGACATAAGTTCCTACACGATAACATATTTTGACATAAGTTCCTTCACGAAATCATTCTTGAGAGCTGTCATTAAATCAACACTCACATAACAAAAGTGTGCTGCAGTTCCAATCCCGCCATGTTTAATTAGGCTGATGTTACGAGTTATTATCATCTGGTGAGAGCTCTAACTCCTCTAATAAGCCAAGAGCTTAGAACATATTAGTACACTGTTTTACGTTTTCCCACGGGATTTTAGTCGGCAAAAGCCTCGCTTTGTTTGCAATACAAGAAAACCCAAAATTACTAAAGTCCAGAACATAAAGTCGAAATTTAGGCCAATTTTAGCAGTTGATAATTTCAATCTTGAGCAGTACGGAAGGTTTTCTCTTGAATTAGGAAAGTGCTTACAGCTTAATGTCCTCCCTCACTTCTCCTACAATTCTATTCCAGAACCAATGCTCTCTCCAGACTTGATCCATTTTCTCAATGGGAATGTTTGTAGTCTCAGGCAACAAGAGGTACACAAATGCAGTCATTACCATCACCCATCCCCCAAAGAAGAAGAAAATCCCAGACTTGAAGCAGCAAAGCATTGAAAGAAATGTTTGTGCAATCCCAAAGGTGAACAGAAAATTCACTGCCACTGTAATACCTTGTCCAGCTGATCTGATCTCCAACGGAAAAATCTCACTCGGTATCAACCATCCTAGAGGCCCCCATGACCATGCGAATCCCGCAACATAAATACATACGAACATTAGTACTAAATATGCATATACCTTGCTCAATCCACCAGTGTCACCAAGCTTAGCTGCCATAATGCTGCCTACTATGACTTGTGACACAAACATTTGGACGCCGCCTATTAGGAACAAAGCTCTTCGGCCTAGTCTGTCCACCATAAGCATTGATATGAATGTTGCTGCAGTTCCCACCACTCCTGTGCTGATGACAGCAGACAAAAGCGACATGCTTTCGCTTAGGCCAATTGTTCGGAAGAGGATGGGGGCGTAAAATGAGATGACATTTATTCCAGTCAGTTGCTGAAAGCATGGTATAGCTAGTGCCATAACTAGTTGAGGCCTATACTTTCTTTGTAAAATTTGGTTGAAGGGGTGAATGTCTGTTTTCGATTTGTTATTTGCATCAATGAGATCATCCAATTCTGTTTGCACATCTTCCATTCCTCGTGTGCGTTGTAGCATTAGCTTGGCCTTTTCGTGGTCATTGGTGCGTTGGATTATGCTGTTTGGTGTTTCTGGTACAAAAAGAGCGCCTAATGTTAGTAATGAAGCAGGTACTGCTGCCATTGCTAGGGAGATTCGCCATCCCCAGCCGCTTCTGATCTTTTCAGTGCCAAAGTTGATGAGGTTAGCTGATAGTACTCCAATGCCAACACATAACTGGAAGCCAATGTTGATTGCTCCTCTGTATGTTGGCGGCGCCATTTCTGAGAGATAAAGCGGGACTGACTGCAATCGAGATTGGTATTAGAAAGAACTGTTAAATAGCCAACACATAAACGTACTGCTCTTGTAAAATTCATTATGAACAAATGCCAGACAATGCCTGATGTCATGTTGCCCAAGTTTTAGTCGATCGTAACTATATAATATACAGTATATAGGATCATATATAAGTGACACATTGTAACAAACTAGCTAGTAACATATATAAATTTTCTTTAGAAAGTCTAGCAACATAACATTGAAAACTTTTGCTAGAATATGCTACCTGGTTTGCAAAGCCAACTCCAACACCGAGCAAGATGCGGCCAGATATTAGCATGAACACATTAACTGCCGCACCACCTAGTGCTGAACCTGCAAGGAATGAGGCACCAGCAACAAGGATTGAAGGTTTGCGGCCAAATGCTCCGGTGACAGAAGAGGCAAAGAAGGAAGCTACAAGGCCAGCCAAGTAGAGGGAGGATGTAAATGTGGTTAAAAGATGGCTGTCAAATTTGCAATAGTTGCTGACTTTGGTGTCTTGTTTCATCTTCAAGTAAACCTCCGGGAAAAATTTCTTGAGAAATGATTCCATTGAAGTCACTCCACCTTCATAAATCATGATCACTAACATACTTAAGTACTTAATGAAATTTTTCAAGAACTAGCTTATTTTGCAGTATCATAGTACAAGTATATATCAAGTATGTGTTAAATAAAGTTAAGCTGACTGACCTGAAATTCCAATATCATATCCAAAGATAATACCTCCCATGGCAGCAATCATGCAAGAAATCACCACAAGCCGGGTAAGCTTGCCATTGTAATGCTTGTCTCCGCTTATCATCGCCATCCCGGCTGCCATTGCTAGTCTTGCTTCAAAATCAAAGCAAAGAGCAAAATATAGGTAAGATAAGAGTTTATGAGGATACATAGATTTGAGGGCCAAGAGCAGTCTTCCTTGACTATTGCACACCATCAACATCATAATCAAATATCTCAGCTTGGAATGTTCAAACTGAAAACTGTGGACTTGTTTGGAGTTTGGAGTAAGACAGAGTTAGACCAAGAACAATCAAAGATAAAGATTGCAAAGCCACGTGTATAATATCCATTGGTACTTCAGCCAATCAAGCCTTGAGTGAAATGTTTGTTTACACTGGTGGACCTTTTTGTTCCATCTTCATATATATAGTGTAATGGCTATTCTTGTGATTTTGCCGCCAAAATCGAACTCCAATTATAAATATGAGAAGGAGATGGCTTCGATTGGTAAATGGGTATGAAGAGAAAGAAGCTCCGAAACCCATTTGCCTATTTGCAATTGAAGAGCTTCTGAACTCCCAGCTTCAAGTTCTCACCTTTCAAAACCCTAGAACCTGCAAAGGTACTTACTTTAACTACTATTGAACGAAATTTCGTTGCTTTTTTTTTTGTACTAACAGATTGGCCCAGAAAACCAATCGAGAAAAAGAGTTGTTCTTTGAAACGAACGCGTTTGATTGCAATTGTTTCATTCGAATTTAGCAAACCCAATTTCTTCTTTGATTTCTTCGGTTACAATTACAAGTACAGGATATGATTGTTTCTTCTTCGACTTCGTAGCTTGATTCAGTAAGTTTCTTTCAGTTGTGGATATATCATCATGTATGTTCTCAAATATGCACTAGTCTACTGCTTGAAAGGTTAGAATTTTATTGACATATGTGATCTATTTTGGTGGCTTCAAATACGTACATACATAGATGAAATATTTCACTTATTGATGAAAAATAGACCGTATCTTCTCCTTTCTCTGCTATTTTACAAATGTGAATTTTATTTTTGAAGAAATGTGTGAGACTAGTATTGGAATGAAGGATACCTTTTTGTAAATAAGAGATCCAACCTTTACTGAAAGGGTCACGATCTCTGCCTTAAATCTTCACTCCCTAGGATTATCTCTGTATGTACGTAGTCAACCACTCAGCCCATTCAAAACCTCTGCAAACATCAGTATTCTCTAAGCAGAATGTCATTTCCTTTATTATGATATGATGTGTTTAAGTATGGATGACATCAAGTATCTATTCTTCACTTGTTATGCTTATTATCGTGGAAGAGGCATTGTTCATTGGTCTGGCTGTTGAACAATAAATTTGATGTGTATTTTCCTTTATTTTATTTATTTGGATATAGATACCCATATATTCTGTTTGTTTTTTTTATTGATGTTGCCTTGAATTAGTTGTATATGTACTTTTGATCACCCCACTATAACTGTCAGGTTTGTTTTCATTTGTTGTTGTTAACTCTTTCTGGTACACATATCAATGAATACAAGATTTATGAAGCCCATTTATGAAGCACGGTGTGTTGTTGTACTCTGTAAGTTTTGCAATTGCATTCTCTAATCTACTCAATATGTATCTTGCTCTAGCTTGTTATCTTTCTTTTAGTTCCTGCATGATCACTATTTTACTCTTTGTTGTAGATTTCACAACTGAAGCTCTGTGATGTTATCACTTACTCGGAGAAAAAAGCACAAAAGGTAGATTTTGTACAGCCCTTCATATCTATTCTATACTTGAGCATTCAAATACAGTTTTTTAAATCTACGAAGATGCAATAATTAAGAGGCAATAGGTAGATTTTGTACAGCCCTTTGGTATAAAATCGTGATCTTCCTCTCAGAACATTCATCCTTCTTCTAAGCAACTCCTAAAGACGGTATCAATTACTTCTTTTTGTTCTGAGTCATGCCTGGAATCAAAAAGCGGATCTCTCATTAACCAACACGGAGAAGAGTTCTTGAAGATAAAAAGTTAATCTTGTTTAGGGAGCTGGAGGACTCCACAGACAAATATGGGCCTACAGCATACCTTCTGTTTGACCCAATAACAAACAAATGGGATTTCTGGCCATCTCATGAGGAGGCACATTTGTTGATCGAGATCACCATGCTGAAGAAACAACTTGAAGAACTCCGAAACAAGAATCAAGTCATTGAAACCAACCCTGTGGAAGGAACTTGCAGCAACATGGGGAAAGAGATACTTGAGGAGCCTAAGGGAACTGAGGGTGTTGCTGGATATGATGCTTCTGCTGAAGATGGTGCCAGTGATGAGAATTAAGGACTATTTAGCTATATGGCAAGAAGAATAAAAGATTAAATTAAGACCTAAAATAAGACCCTAAAAGATTAATGTATGAATAAGAGAAACAAAGCTTCTTCTTTGCTTGTAGCATTACAAATTTACTTCTCTATGTCTTACTACCAGAATAAAATTTCTTCAATACAGTCTATTTGGATTAAGCTAACTGTTATTTGCACTGATTCTGTTTTCTTTTCTTTTATCTTGTTAGAAGAGATAAACTTTATCAGAACAATTTGTTATTGCATTTTTCATCAGATAGTCCCTAGACCAGAAGAGCTTCTTCATCTCTTATTTTCTTTGGAAGGGACCTGAAGAGCTATTTTTTTTGTTTATTATAAGTACTTCACTAAAAGTAATTTCCGCCTTTGAGCTAATTATCCGTTGTCTTCCTGTAGTTTGGGATCTGGTGATTTTAATTTTGCATTGGTTCCAAACTATATTGATGTACCAATATCCAAAAGCTGGATGGTGAAATTTGTATAAACTCAAATGAGATGAACTTCTTATGAATTAGATGTTTCATAAATTCCATTTACAAGGCCCTGGTTTGTACAAGACCATTTACAAGTATGCATGTTAAGATGCCTGATATAGCAGCTGTTGATCAAACTCGGCATGGTGATCACAGCTCTGTCTTTAAATTCCACAAGTGCAGAATCTTCTGCCAACAATTTTCCCAGCACACTGTTGCAAGCATTCCACTCATAATTCATGTTCTCATCAGCTGTGCAGTTTTCTTGTAGTCGAAACTTTTAGGAATTTTTGAGGTAGATGATGATCTTGGGATATGTTTCCCTTTACTTGGAGAGAAGGGTTTGAGAACTTAGCAGATTAGGTTTAGAAGATTAACTTCAGTTTTGTGAGGATCAAACCTGGGGCTTTAACTATTTAATTTTTACTCATTTTCATTAATATCAAGAAAGGGTACAACTAGCAAAAGAAACAGCAATCCTGAAGAATCTATACAGAAAATCTATTGCTATCTCAGTATATCTCAAAATCCTGAAGAACCGATGAAGAAATCTTTTCATTTTCTTCAATCGAAATGGTGAGCTGTGGTCTCATTCTGGCAATTAAAACAGAAATCATACATCTGTAGGCCGCATTCACTACTTTAAATATTTGGTGAATGTGACCAAGGGTATAAGAACAAAGATGGAGATCCTTTTAACCCAAATGATGGTTAAGCAGCATAAGCTATAACGTGGATCTGTTGGCATACTTCACTGGACCGAATTAAACATCTCGGAAAAAAGACTGAAGAACTCTGGATTCTGCCCCAGTTTTTGGTGCTGAAGGATATCAAAGAAGAGCTCCAGAATCTCCACATGAACATTTTCCATTCACAAACTTATGAAGGCGCTTGCTATCTCGAATGATTATTTCCCTAGAAGTCAGTAACGACAGGAATTTAACAAAATTATGGCAGTCTCTACACATACTGATATTCTTGATAACTCGAATTGGTGCAGCACTAGGTGTGTTCATTAACCCAAAAGCAATTGCCAACTTTTCACAGTGGAAATGTGTAGCAGAGAATAGAGTCGTTTCTTCATCTTCATTAGTTAATTCCAGACTTTCTTCTCACTTGTATCCAAGACTCTTGACTTGATCAATCAAAATTTCAACTAAGTTGTGAACATCTGCACTTTGAGGATGACATTTATCATTAGGTTGAAATGAATGGACCTTGTCTCTAATGCTAATCCAGCTCCACTCATTTAGCTTCCCAAGCTTCTTCTCTTTCATCAATTTTCTCACCTTAGAAACATCCTCCCATCTTTCTGCCGCTATGTACATGTTCAACAACAGGATATAAGTCTCGGTATCTTTTGGTTTAAGCTTGAGCAACCGCTCAGCAGCATAACATCCCCTATCTAAACTCCCATGACTTCTACAGCCTGCAACCAAGCTTGACCAGATGAACTCATTGGGTTCAAAATCCATTTTCTTCACAAGACGAAAAGCTTCATCTAACCGGCTCAACCTCACTTACATATCAATCAAGCAGGCATAGTGGTCCATCACAGGCTTAATCCTGTGATCCTTCTTCATGCTCTCAAAGAAACCAAGTGCTTCATTGACCATTCCTGCATGGCCACAAGCTGATAGAACACTCACAAAAGTAACCTGATTTGGTCTTACGCCTGCAATTCTCATATCCTCAAAGAGCTGAAGCGCTTGCTGAGTCCGGCCATGTTGTGCAAACCCTGCGATCATAGAAGTCCACGATATCAAAGTTCTATTAGACATCTCTACAAATGCTTTACTTGCTCTCTCAATGCTTGCACACTTATTGTGCATATTGACTAGCGCAGTTCCCACTACAATATCTGAGAGAAACCCGCTTTTAATGGTCTGTGCATTAACATGGTCTCCCTGTTCTAAGGCTGCCAAACAACTACACACAGTTAAGATACTTGAGAAAGTGAACAAATCAGGTTTCACACCTGAGCGGTTCAATTTCAAGAAAATGTGATGTGCCTCAGTTTCAATTTGGTACGCGGAAAGATCATCTTCTGCAAGATCTACTAGTTGTGCATGGCCGGCAATCATTGCATTCCATGTAATCAAGCTAATAGCTTCCATTCCATCTAACAACGTTCTAGCTTCACTGATCATGCCACATTTGAGGTACAAATACATAATAGAATTTCTTACCAGAAGGTTTGATTCATAGCCAAGCTTAATGCATAAGGAATGAATCTGCATCCCTGCACCCAAAGACAACATTACACAACACAAGCTCAAAATACTGGTAAGAGTGTACTCATTAGGCTCAACTCCCTCCAAAAGCATCTCAGTGAAGCATGCCAAACCCTTTGAAGCTTGGCCATGATCACCACAAGCAGATATAGCTGATGTCCAAGAAATCACATTCCTTTCCTTGATTTTCTCAAATACTCTAAAAGCAGCTTCCAAGTTTCCACATTTAGAGTATAAACTGCAAAGAGCGTTTCCGATACTAGTGTCATATACAATCTGGTATTTGATGCTGTCGGCATGCAATTGCTCTCCTAACCTAATGGAGTACAAAGAAGAAGTAGCATTCATGACAATCCCTAGAGTGTAATTGGTGGGATAAGTTCCAGATTCCAACATTTCAAGGAAAGCTTGAATGGCAAGTTCTGGCCTTGAATTGTGAACATAACCCGTCATCAAAGCCGTCCAAGAAACAACATTTCAGTTCGGCAGTTTGTCAAACACCTTACGAGCTTTTTCCATGACTTTACATTTTGCATAAGCATTCACAAGGAAAGTTGTGGCAAACAAATCTTGATGAGTTCCAGTCTTTATGATGTGACCATGAACCGAAGCCTTGTCTATACATTCTTGCAAGAGAGGGACATAATAAGATGACTCAACCTTAGAACCCTCTCTTATCTTTACAAGTGCTTCCCGGAAGTCCAGAGTCCCCTTATTGGGTTCTGAACTTCCATCCAAATTTGTGATTTTGTGACTTCTGATAAGACACATTTGCAATTCCACTCTGAGATATCAAAACAAGATTCTATATCAATTTCATGGAACTGATGAATAGCAAGTAGTTAAAGTACTGAAATTTAAAGCTCTTCTTCTACTTTCACACATCAAATGTAATCTTTCAAATTGGAGGTATTTTTTCATGCTTTACAAACAGAACAAGGTACCCAATATCGGAATCCGATACATTAAACTAAAGATAGTATCTTTAACGGGATATGACTACTAACAGAAGGCAGCATATAGTTGTACAAAAGAACTAAGAGGAATGAGGGAGTGGAGTGGAGTAATATACCTTTTCTGAGGGTATGAAACTTGATGAGGGGTGTTTTCTGAAATCTTGGTCAAGCTTGACACTGCCAGAGAAGCCATGTATAGTAAAGGAACCACAATCCTCTCTCTTTCTAGAGAAATGGCATTCTGAGGAGTGAGGACTTGAGGAGGAGTGTTTGCTATCCACTCTATCTGTTTCAGATCAATTCCAGAACTTGTGGAGGGAAGGGATATAGGCAAATTACAGTGCTAGCCCTTCTAGCTAGTCTTCCACTCTTCCTAGTTCCTACATATCCTTCCTACTTTTACGGAAAAGATCCATCAATTGATCTATGCTATCCGAACTCTCGTCATTATACAAAAAAGATATTTATAGTTTCGAAACTATCAAAAAATTATTTAAGGATAAACGTAAAGTATAGATAGATAGTTTGAAGTAATGATGTGTAACATTTCATTGAGAATAAAAAGTTCTTTCATGTAGGAGAGTACATGGAGTTACATATAGTAAGAATTCTAATACACACTAAATAAGATTCTCTAATTTATTCTCTACATATTCTACCATAACTAGAAACATATATCAGAAAGATAAATATCCTTCAACACTCTCATTTGTGCCGGTTATGGTAGACGATGCTTCTTAAATTCTTCAATGATGCCTCATTAAAAATATTGTCGAGCCAAAAACCTTTGCAGCAGAAAACGTGATCTCTCCAAGTAAAAAGAGTGCATGTCGTCGTAGACGATGATATGACACATAACCATGTTGCCTCATTAATTCCTTGCTAAATAATAAAAACTATTTGGAATAAAAACAACCTTAGTCAAGGAAAAAAAGTACAAAATGTTATTCACATTTAAAAACTCTCATGTGTATGCAAGACTCCCCCTGAAGTCTACATCTCCCCTTGATATCAACATTCTGGGTAACTTGAATAAGCTAAGCAACCCTCTGCTGTGCACATGCTTCTCAAATATGAAATTTGGTCAATGATTTAGAAATTAAGTCTACTACATTATATTCAGATCTAACTTGGTCAACCATGATTTTGAGGAATTGGTATTGTTTGGTGATTATAGAATAACTTATGTGATATATGTTTGGTGTTGTCAACCTGCATGTAACTTAACTTCATCACCTTGATGCAAGGAACATTATCCTCATAAATGCATATAGGTTCATCATTGATTAATCTCAAAACACTTGATCTTTGATATGTGCATTTATGGACCTTAACCATATGCACTATGAACAACTTTATGTTAGATTAATAATCTCAACATGGTTTGAAGATGTAGCGACAAAAGTCTACTTTCAAGACTTCCAAAATATCGCGGTGTTATCTATGGTAAAGAAATAACCAATTTGGCAACAACATTTGTGTGGATTAGAGAGATATCCAACATCAGCAAAACTTGCCAACACATCACAAGAATTATTGTGTAGGGGGTGAAGGGAAAATCGGCGTCACTCTCTTTGTGGCGTCCTTACTTCCATTGCCACTCTTTATGGCATCTCAATACGGATAAAGCAAGCCCATGTCTTTCGTACCCTTTGATACTGAAAGACTGTCTTTAAGCCATTCCAATGGCATTGCATGGGCTCATGACTACATCTAGCTATCAAGTTCATTAAGAATGAAGAGTTAAGTTTTGTGTATTATGCTAAGTTGCACTTACATTTGGCCTCTATCACATCTTCGTCACTATCCCTTGGATGAAAAATAGACCCCTTTAAGGGTCAAGACTATAGCAGATCATGGAAGTTCTCATAGATTTCACTTTCATCATTAAAGTGCAATATATTTTAGAGTATAAGCCGATTGATGGAAAATGCCATCATTACAGTATTTGAGTTCCAGTTCGAGACAACACCGTATCTTTCCAAGATCTATTATCTCATATTCGGATTTCAAACACTTTGCATATCCGGAACTTGCCCTTTAAATGAACACGCATGGGAATATCTCTTCCAAATCAAGTAGTTACTTGGTGAATGTTTCAATCTCATTGTAAACGCGCTCTGTGGTCCAGAACTACTTGATTTGGGTAAGTGAAGTCCATCTGAGACATTCATGTCTGTATATTATTCTAGATCCCTATAGAGATACATCATGACCACTTTTATAAACTACATGTCAAGTTATTTGAAAACTACCAAACTGACAAAGTAGTGGAGTGCAATGACATCCATTATGAGAGAACTTATCTCATCGTAGTCGTTTCAAGAGCGTTGAGAGAAGCATCACGCCATGAGGCGAGTTTATAATCTCTTTATTCTCATTACGCTTTCTAACAAAGACTCATTTTGATAGGCTTTACACTTGGGTGTGTCAGCATCACTAACCCAACTACCTTTCTCTTTGTTAGTGAATCTAATTCAATCTGAATTGCATCTTTCCATGTAGGCCAATTGCTACTACATTTGAGAGTTTCAACGTAGATAAGTTTAATATAGCATTGACTTAATGCGTAGATAGGTTAGATTAGTCTCAATTCCAAGTCCTTATATACACTAGTGTAACTTGTAGTTTGTAGAGATCTCTATATTTTCAAAAATTTGTTTTAGCATTAAGGCGTCCCTCAATGATAACCATAATCCAAACATAATATCATTAGACGGAGAATAGTATCAATGATCAATGGATCATATTGTGTCAAAACTCATGTCTTTCCTTGAACGAGTTATATATCGAACATTTAGGTCTCCTACGCTCTCCAGCAGAACTCATGGCATGCGACGTCATTATGTCACCTTATGAAATCACCATGCCACCTTCCATTATGGTAGAACCATACCTAACTCTTTTATGTGATGCACTGTCTTCTCTCAAAGGGACATTAATCCTTATAGGCATGTTTGCAGCATGTATGTGTGATATCGTCACTTAAACGATATTAGAAAACACATCAGGCATCGAATCGGTTACGTTCTATCATTTGGGGATCAAGATGAGACATAGTGAGAACATGACATTTCCTGTCGTTCCTATTAAACATGCTTGTTTTTATCTCCCCCCAACGATGAAAGTGACACTCGCAAAACTAGTAGTAAAGAGATCACCTTTCAAGGTTCTCATAGCGGACTATTGTTGGAGACTCATGTCCAACATAAGTACTTATTCATCTTGATTGACCCATCATAATGTGTTGTGGCAGAGCAATAATTTTGACACATAAATGAGTAAGTGTGAGATATTATATTCGCATACAGTCACTAGCTACACAAAACAAGATTGAGTGATGGTGGATTGTAGACAATGTAGTATAGCTGCATGTGATATTGCATAACCCTAAGCAAAAAATATTGGTGCACCTCACCAATGTTCAGACTACCATCGTAGTCTCTAGATAGTAGATTTTTGCGAGACCATTTGGGTTTGTTCATGAGAGTATGATACCAATATCAAATCTCAATGATCTGCAATATTAGTGATCAAAAAATTTCGATGTAAACTCTCTAGCATTAATAAGTCGAATTGACTAAAATGGAATTATCCGGGGAGTGAGCCTGCAGTTATATGATATATGCTAGAAGTTTAAGCAGGATTACAGGTGGACGATAGCATGACACATGACCAGTGTGTCTGTGTTATAACCAACACTACAAAACATCTTAGTGGTCCACTAGTTGGTTGAATCGTTCCATAAAATCACCTTAGATTCTATATAAGAAGAATAAATGTGTCATTTGCATAGGATGGTCTCAATCCTAATTTCCCAAAGGAAGAGGCTTTGCAAAAATGAGTGATGAGTCTTTAGAAATAACCAAATAGGATTTTTGGTTAAGGCTTAGAGTCTCCATGAGCTCGGGAAGCATGATAAAGACTAATACATCACCATTGGCATATATCATTGCCTCTTGGGGGGAAGAGGCTTCGGTAACTAGCCAGTGATGGACGATGGAGCCAAACCATGGCATATATCAAACCACCAACAAGACTAGCATATGGAATATCAGCCACGAGCCTTCTTTCTTCACTATTTTGGGGACAAGATTTTGCATTAAGCTTGAAATTATTAACAAGAGGGGTTCTTACTGATTTTGTCGTTGCTCCCACATTGAAACGCTATAGCAACTTTTCAAGATATTGCTTCTGAGTCAAATAAATAATGCCCTTGTCTCTAATCCGGGTTATCTCCATTCCAAGAATCTTTTTGGCTTCACCAAGATCCTTCATCTCAAAATAATTCTTCATTTAAGCCTTCAAATTCTTGATCTCCTGCAAATCCTTAAAAGAAATAAACATGTCATCGACATAAATCAAAAAATAGATGAAACTCCCATCCTCCAATCTTTTGAAGTAAACACAATGATCATATTCACTTCTCAACTGTCCTTGCTTCACATAAAAACTTCCAATATAACTGTCATGGGGATTGCTTCTTGCCGTAAAACGACTTCTCCAGTTTGCATATCCAATCTTCTTTTCATTTTACTGTATATCCACTAGGCTACAATATATAAATCTCCTTATCCAAGTCACAATGTAAGAAAGCTATTTTAACATCTAATTACACTAATTCAAGATCGAATTGTGCAACAAAAGCTAACATAACTCGAATAGAGTACTGCTTCACAACTTGTGCAAAAATTTCATTATAATCAGCGCCTTCCTTTTGAGTATATCCCTTTGCAACCAATCTCGCTTTGTATGTCACATTTTCTTCTTGATTATGAATTTCTTTCTTTGCATAAACCCATTTGCACCCTATAAGTTTCTTGCCTTTAGGTAGTTTAACCAGATTCCATATTTTGTTCTTCAAAAGAGAATCCATCTCTTCATTCATTATAGTCTTCCATTCTTCATTCTCTAGACTTTCACGTGCTTCACTAAAATTCAATGAAATGTCTGAGTTCACAATTAGAAAGGAAAACAAACACTATTTATGTACCTTGTAGGCTTTTTAATTATTCTCCTTGCTCTTCATGTTGCAATGGAATATGGTGGATCAACGTCATCTTCTACTGCAATGAGATTTAGTGTATCAACAGGCTCTTCTACTGCAATGGTATTTGGTGGATCAACTACAGTAGAATCTCTATTCTTGTTAATGTATTCTTCAACTCTATCTTAAACTGACTGAGAGGAATTCAAATTTGTTTTACTACACTCCACATGTTGCACGTCTCTACCCAGCTTCAAGATCAACATCCTCTTTTCCTCCTTGCAACATGCTCTTCTCATTGAAAGTTACATCTTTGCTGATAACTAATTTCTTCATCTCAAGGCACCACAACTTGTAATCTTTCACACCACAGTTGAAACCAATAAATATAACTTTCTTGGCTCTTGCATCAAGTTTAGATTCAGTAACATGAAAATATGCAGGACAACCAAAAATTCTCAAATTATCATAATCATTAGCAGATTTTTCAGGCACTCTCTCATGCGGGTGGGGGCAAATCTTGGTTGTACTGGACTTACGATATAGACTTGTATTTTCTACTGTCATGCGGACACGACAGCCATTCTGATTTAGGCCGGGTCGCATAACGCCCCAATTTACACCTCGTTAAATTAAGACGTTGCAGCGCCAAAAACATTTAGGATGTCCATGATAAAATGACTTCACACATGTCCTAAAGATAAGAAAGGAAAGTTTATTTTTTCAAAAACAAGAAATTGGAATCATTTCAAAGTAGATACCAAGTAGAAGTCTTTGAGATAAAGGAGGTGAAATGCAATTCTTTAACTTTTTAACACAAGCTAAACACAAACTGAAGATAAGAGAAGTGGTCACAACAAAAGATTAAACTCATTTCAAATAACTCACAATTCGTCAAGATAGACAATTATACAGTGGTCATCACAGTATGAAAACAAATAAACTAAAAATAAGAAATGAATCATATCACCCAGCTCAGTCCCAAAATCCTCCTTCATCCTCATGCACAGTACCTGCAAAACCGATTATAGTAGGGGGAGGTTTCATCCTCGGCTGCTCAAGCTACAACCTAACTAGGTTTAAAAACATAAATCCAAATAGTATTGACATCGGTTGAGTAAAATGCATAAATAAAAACAGTAAAAAGAAATCCAATTCTATAAAGTAAGCTATATGAAAACAAATAAGTACCCAGGTAATGTATCAAACTTGATGACCTGCTATCCTAGCAGACTACCTTTTTACCGAAGATCTAAATATCCATCAAATAGTAAGAAGTAGCGAGATTGTCTATTTACACTATACCACCTATGACTGATATCACACCTCAAAGGATTTCAGACACCATCCCATTCATAAGGCCCATTCGGAGGTTTAGGGGATCAAAACCCAAGGAAGTCGCAATGCCTCGCTTACTCTCAGGTCATCCACAAGGAAACAAGTAGTAAAGCAAAAACCATTGAAAATTTTAGAAATTCATGAAACCACTAATTAGGGTGAAGTTTCCATACCTCGATTGTCACTGTTACAACCGTTTTGGCCTTTAACTTTTTTCTGGTTACAAACTAATTGCCGAATCTATTTTCCATAGTTTAATTAGTGTAACTCGGATTTAAGTTACATGGTTTAATGAGGTATAACTTGATACCTTTTGGTGGCTAGCCTTTATGCCCCTACATGTATCAATAGAGGCTGATATACGCATTTTATGCCCGTTTCTTAACGCATTTCCCTTTTCGTTTAGCTATGTTATTATCTTAGTTTTTATGTTTTCCTTACTTAAATTGTTATTTTGAAGATATTTACGGTGGAGATTAATAACGGCGCAATTCGAAGGAATTTCGGCGATTTTGCGATTTTTGCGATTTCGGACCACGAAAAATGGGCCGGCCCAAAAAGCAAATTATGGGCCGATTTCTCAACTCTTGTTTCGGCCCATTAACAAGCCCAAACCCATGTAATTCGGCCTAGATGCCTTTTGGTGAAGAGGAAAAGTCTTGTTTTGAAAGGGCAAGTCAACATTATCAAGCTAATGATCACAAATGGTGACTACACATGGTGATTCATGCTTAGGGTTCCCAAATGGTGACTACACTAGGTGACTCTTGCTTTGCATTAAATGAAAAGATGACTTGCCATGGTGACTTGCCTTAATGATCATTGCATGCATTAAATGGAGGAGGCAAGGTGGAAGAGAGAAGGCAACATCCCTTGCCTATATAAGAGAGGAGGCAGCCATAAAACAGATCCATCACTCATTTTGCTAAGCAAAGCTCTACACAAATACTCCTCCACCATTAAACACTTAAGAGTTCACACACCAAGCCGAAGCATCATCTTCCTCCATTCAAGGCCGAAGCAAGCTAGGGTTCCTCCATCCTTCCAAGCCGAAGCAAACCATCCTCCATCCCTCACAATACGCTAAGTCCCTTGTGAAGGAAGTCCATCTCCACCGTAGTTCATCAAGCACTCAAGATAAAAAGTGTAACCATGATCTTCACTTTCATTTCTTTAGCTTTGTATGTGAATCTTTTGATGTATTGGAATAACAAGTTTAGAAAGTTTAGATTTGTGTATCAAATGAATAACAAGTTTAGATTTGTGTTTCATGTGCCTAAACCAATTTGTAATATGCATGTGTTTATGATTTATAGCTTTTTATGCATGTTTGATACAATCTTAAAGCTTCGAATGCATGTATTAGAAAATACGCTAAGTCCCTCTCTTTTGCATGTTTCGATGATAGTATGTTGTTTAGGATGTTTATACGCTAAGTTGCATTCCTACACAATTATCAAGCATGTGTACTTAGTTATAAGTTATGAATTTCGCAACTTACACAAAGGTTTGATGCATGAAAAGGGTAGGTTAATAAGATGAGTTGATCACATGTAATTAATAGTGTAACTTCTTATTTTTAGCAAGCATAATTAGACTTTAAGTTTCTTGATTGTTGAAACTTGTCTATGAGTAAAACATGTTAGATGCCTAAGAGTTTTAGTTGTGTTTGCATGTTATGTACTTTAAATTCGTAGATTAAATAACCAACTTCCAATCCCCCCAAATATTTACATTTCCGCATAATAACGAAACCATGCATGCGCCCTTAATTCCCCGGATAAAGAACGATCCCTACTCGCCAATATTACAAATGACAAACGAAGGGTTTAAATTGCAATGCGCGTAATTGGTGTTTTTAAGGTCTACTTTGTGTTATCGTAAATGCATGTTTTACACGTATCAATTTTTGGCGCCGTTGCCGGGGAATTAGAATGTTTTTGTATGTTTCGTTGTACATTTGTGATTAAAAGCATGTCTAAATTTTCGAAGTACATACTTGTTCATTTTTTATACTTATAGAAATTTACATACATGTTTACAATGCATACTTTTACTTAGACGAATTTATTTATACTTAGTTTTTACACTTGCATAATTTACTTTCATGTTAAAGGATAGTCTTTGATTTAATTTGAGTACTAGTACTTAGTTATTAAATAAATCTCTATGGAATAGGTGGTGCCTCTTTTGTTTGTCTATCTCCTTAACCCTTCGTGATGTGTGGATTTCATCACCACACGCCATAACCTAAGTGAAGTTATGGGCACGAGGTTGTGGGCGGAGTTTACAAACACTTGAGATTGTATACTATCTTGTGAGTTCGAGTAAGAGTTGGTTATGATGTCTAGAAGGGTTATGAATGGTGACGGGTTTTGAACTAAGAAAACAGAACACCAATGGAGTACATACTCTTACGAGTAAGCCTCGGGGTGTTTCTAAGAACAACATTGGAGTATATACTCTTACGAGTTAGCCTCAGGTTGTTCCCAGAAATTAGTTCTCACCTCTCGCGTTACATCTATCCCAACTGGTCATTTCCAACAATTACGAGGATTAACGATAGTTGGTATACATTTTCGCGCGGGCCGCACGGACAAGAGATTTATTCAATAACTAAGTCGTGTATTCCTTTTAAATCATAGGCGCAATCAAAACGTAGACGTACTTAAATTGATTTACATTGAGTACGAGTATTGGTTATAAAGTTTCGTTCTTTGGAATAGGTGGTGCCTCTTTTTCTGGTTTATCTCCTAAACCCTTCGTGAAGTGTGGATTTCATCACCACACGCCATAACCTAAGTGAAGTTATGGACACGAGGTTGTGGGCGGAGTTTACTAAGAACTTGAGATTATATACTATCTCACAAATTTGGCTGATTGTTGGATATGGTGAGTGGGTTTATGATTGGTGCCGGGTTTCGGATCTAAGCAATAGAACACCATTGGAGTATATACCGTAACTGGTTAGCCTCGGGGTGTCTCTAGGAACAACATTGGAGTATATACTCTTACGAGTAAGCCTCGGGTTGTTCTAAATATTAGTCCTTACCTCTCGCGTTATCTCTATCCCTACTTCCATTTCTAAACGTAACTAAGCTGAATTGTAGTCGGTATACATTTTCGCGCGGGCCGCACGTCCAGGAACTTTACTTAATGCTCAATTCGCGTTCTCTCTGTAAATCATAAGTGCATACGAATACGGATAAATACATGAACTTAATACGACATAATCCTTTAAATAGATGGTATATCGGATTAAGCATGCTTAGACCTCCTGGAATCAGACTTCATCTTCGGATGAACGAGACCCATTGCACAGTCGAGAGCCTCTGCACCACGTACCATCGGGGCCAAAGGGAAATAAATAAAACTTAGTCAAATTTTTGTGTTTATATGTGCATTAAAAACTGTAAAGGACTAACAACCGTTACTTAGCTTGCATAACCTCTCTAAGGTTTTATGATACTCGGATTTCACTACCGAGTACCCTAACCTAAGTGAAGTTAGGGGCATAAGATCGAAGAAGAGGTCATTCTTTTCATTCATATTTTAAACACGTAACTCGTTTGTTTTCTGCAGGTTCTAACGTTTTCTCTTATGCATTCACTCCATCTTTCACGTAGGATTATTGTTTAATGCATTTTATTGCAAGAAAATGTGTGGTGCATAAATTCAATGTGAATTATGGTTTGCTTGTATTTCAACCTTGTTTATATATGTTCTAACTAAAATTTTAGTTTTAGCATTATATAGTGTTAATTTGCAGAAAACATGTGTCTTAGTTTATTCATGTGCATAGCCCCTAAAATTGATTAAATCAATTGCATTACTTAGTAAAATACATATAGTGTCTTAACTATTATAAATTTTGTATAAATTTTGTGTGTATTAGTAATTTTTAAGTATTTGTGTGTATTTATAGTATGCTTTGATAGTTTTACTATTTTATTTGTTATCACCTTGTTTTCTAAATATGCATTACAATTTTGGTTAGTATTCCTATATACATCTAAAAATTATTTGTTGATACTAACACTTGGTCTTTGGTGGATGTCAGGCTAATGAATGTCCGATCAGAATCCAGGACCATCTAGAACAACGTTTGAGGAACTCACAGAAAGACTAGCAAGACTTAGAGCTGACATCCTGGATCATCCCATCCTCGAAGAAGTTTCCGAGTCTTCACATTCATCATTCGAACATACTTTAGCCTCATCAACCGACCACAACTCAGAAGCAGAAGCACAAGAAGTCAACATGGCCAATGCAGGACAATCTCTTCGCCAGCGCACCTGCTCAACCGAATGGAGCAGTGGGCCTTCGAGTATTGCTTTTCCACAACCGGAGGAAAACATGAAGGATATCGAGCTAAAGAGTGGCTTCCTCCACCGACTACCCATTTTTCATGGACTTTCCAATGAAGATCCGAACAAGCATCTCAAACAATTCCAATTTGTTTGTAACAGCATGAAGCCATCTGATGCTGATACGGAACTCTTCAAACTGAAGGCATTCCCATTCACCCTAGTCGACAGGGCCGAGTCTTGGCTTATGGAACTACCGCCAAACCATATTACCTCTTGGAAGCAACTTGCGGATATGTTCCTAGCGAAGTACTTCCCGGCCTCAAAGATCACCGTCTTGAGAAAGCAAATCACTGGCATCACACAGAAACCGGACGAGACCTTCGGCCAATACTACGACCGATTCAAAGTTTTGTGTGCCACTTGCCCATCGCATGGATTCTCCGAGACCAATCTGATGAATTACTTTTACGATGGTCTCAAACCGATCGATAGGGAATTGTTGGATGCAGCAGCCACCGGTGCATTCATGGACTTAACCGAAACCGAAGCTAGAGCTCTTCTAGAGAATCGGGCGAATAATGATGCACAATACGGAATGTCCAACAGACGAGCAGTCGGTGAGGCGAGTTCAACAACCGACGCGGACGAGAAGTACGACAAACTAGCTCATATGCTAGAGAAGGTGTTAGAACTCGAGACGACAAGAGCGAAGGCAACTCAACGGCCTGTTTGCGGCATATGTCAAACACACGGTCACCACAATGACCAATGCCCTCAAGCGCAGGAGCAGGCAAGCGAGCCGGAGCACGCTAACGCCATCGGCGGATATCAGGGAGGACAAAGGTATAACAACTACAACAACTATGTCAACCGTGATCATCCAGGTTTTAGATGGAGCAGCAACGAGGGAACTTTGAACCCTCCAGCACCTCAACAAAGCTACCAACGCCCTCCATTTCAACCAAGGCCACCGATGCAGCATGGTTCGTCATCTCAAACCTTCACCAATCCGGATTACGACAAGATGTTGTCGCAACTTTCGGCCTCCACTCAAGTTCTCCTCGACGGACAATCGAAGACAAAGGAGACACTTGACTCACATGGCCGCGACATCACCGAAGTGAAGAAGCAGCTTGGCCAGCTTGTTGATTTCATGGGCCAAATCAAGGAAACCGGTCGGCTTCCACCTCAAACCACTCCTAATCAAAGAAACGTGAATGCTATAGTCACAAGGAGTGGGAAGATACTTGAGGAACCAAAGACCAAGCGATCTCATCTTGATGAAGTCACCATCGAGGACATCACCAACGAAGAAGAAGATGAGATCGATCCGGCAATTCAAGAGGCCGAGAAAAAGAAGGTGACGCCTACTGTCACCAAGGCACAATCACCTCCACAACCTACCCCAATCAAAGGTAAAAGCCCTATTCCTTCAAATACGGTGATTACTAATTCTCCGTTTGCTGTTGCACCTTTCCCAAGCAGATTAGCAAAATCAAAGAAGAAGGATGCCCAATATGAAGATATCTTGGACATCTTCCGAAAGGTGCAAGTGAATTTGCCCTTGATCGAGTGCATAAAGCAAGTGCCTATATACGCCAAGTTTCTGAAAGAATTATGCACTCAGAGGAGGCAAACTCGAGAGAAGGAGGTCGTGAAGGTGAACGCAACCGTTTCGGCGGTTTTGCAGCGTCGGCTACCCCCAAAACTGAAGGACCCAGGGAGCTTTGCAGTTCCTTGCGTAATCGGTGACACCCACTTCGAGGACGTAATGCTTGATCTAGGAGCTTCCATCAACGTCATGCCTTACTATCTTTTCGAATCGATGGAGCTTGGAGATCTCAAGCAAGATGGTGTTATCATCCAATTAGCCGATCGCACACACAAGTATCCGAGGGGATACGTAGAAGACGTTCTCGTGCAAGTCAACAACTTGATCTTCCCAGCCGATTTCTACATAGTTGACATGGAAGAGAGTCCACTGAACACCACGCCATTGCTACTTGGGCGACCTTTCATGCGGACTGCGAGGACGAAGATTGATGTTTTCCAAGGCACTTTCTCCATGGAGATTGATGGAGAAAGAATCGAGTTCAACATCCTGGACGGGATGAAGTTTCCAATGTCGAGCGTAGCTGCCATTTCGACATACGATCCCGTGGATACCTTAGCACAAGGCTACCTCGACACCATCAATGAGGATGAACTCGACATGGCCATTCAACTTGGGCATGACGGCCTTCTTGAGGCCTTACTAGAGCTTGAACCTCGTATTCAAGACATGGCCATGGCCCTAAATGCGGCACCACGAAAAGTAAGCTTTTCTCCTCCTTTACCAATTACTTTTGGTACTAATAAAATGGTTCCTTCCATCGTAGAAGCTCCAGTTTTAGAACTCAAGCTACTACCGGACCATCTGAAGTATGCGTACTTGGGCGAGAATGACACTTTACCCGTCATTATTTCGTCCGCGCTAGAAGAGGAGCAGGAGGAGAAGCTCGTGAGTGTGCTCAAACGGTACAAACCCGCAATAGGCTGGACACTCGCGGACATCAAGGGAATAAATCCAGCAACCTGTGTGCATAGGATTTTCCTTGAAGAAGGCACCAAGCCTACGCGGGAAGCGCAACGTCGGCTCCACCCTCCGATGATGGAGGTGGTAAAAAAGGAGGTAATTAAACTCATGGACTGTGGAGTTATTTACCCTATTTCTGATAGCCGTTGGGTTTCCCCAGTGCAGGTAGTACCAAAGAAATCGGGAATTACCGTCGTCGAGAATCTGGAAAATGAACTTGTGCCACAACGGACGATCACTGGACACCGAGTGTGCATTGATTACCGGAAGCTAAACGCTGCAACCCGCAAGGATCATTTTCCCTTACCATTCATCGACCAAATGCTGGAAAGATTAGCCGGCCATGCATTTTATTGTTTTCTCGACGGATATTCCGGCTACAACCAAATTAGCATTGCGGAGGAGGATCAAGAAAAGACAACATTCACGTGCCCTTTCGGAACGTTTGCATACCGCCGAATGCCATTTGGACTGTGTAATGCACCAGGTACATTTCAACGTTGCATGCTCTCAATTTTTTCCGAATACATTGAAAACATTATTGAAGTATTCATGGACGACTTTAGTGTATTTGGGAATGATTTTGATGCATGCTTAAACAATCTAGAAACTATTTTAAAACGATGCGTTGAAACGAACTTGGTGCTTAATTGGGAGAAGTGCCATTTCATGGTTACGCAAGGGATAGTGTTAGGTCATATTATCTCTGAAAAAGGGTTAGAAGTAGATAAAGCTAAAGTAGATCTTGTGCGTCACTTACCCTCTCCAACTTCGGTTAGAGAGATTCGTTCATTTCTTGGACACGCAGGATTTTATCGTAGGTTTATCAAGGACTTTTCCCACATTTCGCGCCCCTTGTGTAAACTGCTGCAAAAGGAGACCCCGTTCGTCTTTGATGAAGAATGCAACGCTGCCTTCAACAAGTTGAAGGAGCTTCTTACGAGCGCTCCTATTTTGTGCAGCCCTGATTGGTCTCTGCCATTTGAACTCATGTGCGACGCCTCGGATTATGCCGTAGGAGCCGTCTTGGGTCAGCGGAAGGACAAGAAGCCTTGCGTAATCTATTACGCCTCTCGGACGCTTGATGAAGCGCAAAGAAATTATACTACCACCGAGAAGGAGTTTCTTGCCGTGGTTTTTGCTTTAGATAAATTTCGATCTTATTTACTTCAAACTAAAGTAACTGTGTTTACCGATCATGCAGCTTTGAAGTATCTAATGCTCAAGAAGGACGCAAAACCACGACTTATCAGATGGATACTTCTACTCCAAGAATTCAACATCGAAATCAAGGATAAGAAGGGAGTAGAAAACGTCGTCGCTGACCACCTATCACGTTTGATAGGTGACCATGAGCCTGTCGAGATTGAAGAAACTTTTCCGGATGAAAAACTCTTCGGAATTGAGGTAACTACTTCGGAAACTCCTTGGTATGCCGATATTGTAAATTACTTAGTTACCGGTGAGTTTCCGTCTACCATGCATAAATTTCAACGTGACAAGCTTAAGCATAATGCTAGAACCTTTATCTGGGATGAGCCTTATTTATGGAAACAATGCTCCGATTTAGTAATTAGGAGATGTATCCCGGATAGTGAGTTTAAGCCCATTCTAGACTTTTGTCACAATGAAGCATGTGGGGGACACTTTGGTTCTAGGAGGACAGCCCTTAAGATTTTAGATTGCGGTTTCTTTTGGCCTAGTTTATTTCGCGATGCTCATGCATATTGCGCTACATGTGATAAGTGCCAAAGATTCGGTAATTTAGGGCCTAAAGATCAAATGCCACAACACTACATATTTAATGTTGAAATTTTTGATGTGTGGGGTATTGACTTTATGGGACCATTTCCTCCCTCCAATGGTTTTACTTATATCTTACTCGCAGTAGATTATGTTTCTAAATGGGTGGAGGCAAAGGCCACCCGGACTAATGATTCGCGAGTTGTTGCAGATTTCCTACGAACTAACATTTTCAGTAGATTTGGAATGCCACGCGTTCTAATCAGCGATGGTGGAAGTCACTTTTGCAACCGCACGGTGGAAGCACTAATGAGGAAGTATGGCGTCAAACACAAGGTTTCCACACCATACCACCCTCAAACCAATGGAATGGCTGAAGTTTCCAACCGTGAGATAAAGAAGATTCTGGAGCGAACCGTCCGCCCCAACCGGAAAGATTGGAGTCAATGCTTAGGCGATGCATTGTGGGCTTACAGAACTGCCTACAAGACCCCCATTGGTATGTCACCTTTCCGATTAATTTATGGGAAGACGTGCCATCTTCCGGTTGAATTAGAGCACAAGGCATGGTGGGCTGTGAAGAAATTCAACATCGATCGAGATGCCGCAGGCTTGCATCGGAAGCTACAACTATGTGAACTAGAAGAAATCAGAAATGATGCTTTCGACAATGCGTGGATTTACAAAGAGAAGACGAAAAAGATCCACGATCAGATGATTCGCGGGAAGAGTTTTGAACCTGGGCAGAAAGTATTGCTTTTCAATTCAAGACTTAAGCTCTTTCCGGGAAAGCTTCGCTCTCGATGGATGGGCCCATTCGTAGTTTCTCAAGTTCTACCTCATGGAGCAGTTCTCATTCGATCTATCGACAAAGGTAGTGAGTTCAAAGTAAATGGCCATCGCTTGAAGCCCTATTTTGAGGCATTTGCGGAGCACACCGTGGAGGAGATGCAACTCCAAGAACCGGCCATTTCAAAACCAAACTGATGCATCACGTCCAAAGCTAACGACGTAAAACAAGCGCTTGTTGGGAGGCAACCCAATAGGGAGACAACAGATTTGATTTCTTCTCCCCTTTTAATTTAATGGCTTTTTGCGTATTAGATTAAAATTTTCGTAGATCCTATACTCCATGTTTAATTCTATGTTTTCTTTAAGTACATTGAGGGCAATGTAGAGTTTAAGTGTGGGGGAAGGGTTTACAATTTAATTGTGTCTAAATTAGTGTTTTTCAGAGTCTTTAGGACGCCCTTAACTAGTCGATGATGAAAGTTGATCGATACGAACACATATGGCGTATGAATCACATGCATCGAATTCTTGTGCTAATTGAGATATTCTTTATGTTTTTAACATGTAGTAGATATGAATTGCAAAAACATGGTACAGAAATCGCATGCTTGAATAAGTTTTTAATCATATGAACCCTATGTGAGCTTTTGAGCTATCTGTTCTTTATTCGAGTGAATATGCATCCATTTCGTAGCTACTAGCTTATATATGCCTCATTTGATTGCTTGCCATAGATTTTAATGAACTAGAGAATACTAGAACTTACTCATGTCAATTTGCAAAGCTTTTAAGTTGATACATACTTTGATTTTGGAAATGATTAAAGGCATTTAGGATTTTCCACCACATTGCCATATATCCATGTATCCCATTTGTACGCACAAGTTGCGACACCCCTAGATAAACTAATTGAGCCCACGTTAAGCTTTTCTTTTATCACCATATATACCTAAACACTTACCCTAGTATAGAATATCCTTACCTTTGTTCCGGAAACTTGGTGAGAATTTTTCGAAACTAGCACATAAGATGGTGGTTCGGTAGGAAAGATTGGAAGAGTTAATGTGAGTAAGGGGAAAGACTTGTCCAAAAAGCTAAAAAAAAAAAGTATGTGATTGCCAAAAAGAAAAGAAAAAAAATATATTCGAGAGAATGAAAAGAAAAAAATTATGTATCTCTCATGGCAATATGTTGTGTTCTAAAGTAGAAACCAATTGGATTAACGTCCCCCTTATTTGCGGATTTGGAGATTACGATAAATTGAAGGCCCAAAAATAGAACAAAATATGGCCTTTGTCCTGTCCGAAAAGCTCAAAGGGTAGATTAGCTTGAAGTATACATGGTAACATACAAATGGAGATGGAGGACTAATATGGTGCTAGACTAAGTCGTTGGAACGTTTTTATCACCACATATCTAAATTTCGAATGCCTTAGCCTTAACCCCATTACAACCTCACTAAAAGTCCTTTATGATCCTTAAAATGAGTAGCTTTCAATTAGTAGAGTAAGTTGCATGAGTAAGCTTATGGTTTTGGTTCATTTGTGCAAGTAATCAAACTTTATTCATGTGGTTTTCATTTCAATTCATATACACTTTAAGTGAACCATTTTCATGAGTGAAAAATATGATGAGTGCATCCTTGTGAGTTGATTAAACTTTTATTCAAAGCATGCACAGCTATAACATAACCATTGTTTTCTCTATGTCTTACTTGTTCATTACATAAATTATATCGCAATTATCTCTTGAATTCGTTGAGCATACACGTTGAAATTCATGTGAGCCATCGCCATATACTTATGCAAATTCTGAGACAAATTTTAGCTAAGGGCTTAGTTGTTCTTTCTTTTGTTTTAAATTCTTAGAGAGTCTTAGTTTAACTTAGTGTTTGCTAAGGGACTAGCAAAGTCTAAGTGTGGGGGAATTTGATATACGCATTTTATGCCCGTTTCTTAACGCATTTCCCTTTTCGTTTAGCTATGTTATTATCTTAGTTTTTATGTTTTCCTTACTTAAATTGTTATTTTGAAGATATTTACGGTGGAGATTAATAACGGCGCAATTCGAAGGAATTTCGGCGATTTTGCGATTTTTGCGATTTCGGACCACGAAAAATGGGCCGGCCCAAAAAGCAAATTATGGGCCGATTTCTCAACTCTTGTTTCGGCCCATTAACAAGCCCAAACCCATGTAATTCGGCCTAGATGCCTTTTGGTGAAGAGGAAAAGTCTTGTTTTGAAAGGGCAAGTCAACATTATCAAGCTAATGATCACAAATGGTGACTACACATGGTGATTCATGCTTAGGGTTCCCAAATGGTGACTACACTAGGTGACTCTTGCTTTGCATTAAATGAAAAGATGACTTGCCATGGTGACTTGCCTTAATGATCATTGCATGCATTAAATGGAGGAGGCAAGGTGGAAGAGAGAAGGCAACATCCCTTGCCTATATAAGAGAGGAGGCAGCCATAAAACAGATCCATCACTCATTTTGCTAAGCAAAGCTCTACACAAATACTCCTCCACCATTAAACACTTAAGAGTTCACACACCAAGCCGAAGCATCATCTTCCTCCATTCAAGGCCGAAGCAAGCTAGGGTTCCTCCATCCTTCCAAGCCGAAGCAAACCATCCTCCATCCCTCACAATACGCTAAGTCCCTTGTGAAGGAAGTCCATCTCCACCGTAGTTCATCAAGCACTCAAGATAAAAAGTGTAACCATGATCTTCACTTTCATTTCTTTAGCTTTGTATGTGAATCTTTTGATGTATTGGAATAACAAGTTTAGAAAGTTTAGATTTGTGTATCAAATGAATAACAAGTTTAGATTTGTGTTTCATGTGCCTAAACCAATTTGTAATATGCATGTGTTTATGATTTATAGCTTTTTATGCATGTTTGATACAATCTTAAAGCTTCGAATGCATGTATTAGAAAATACGCTAAGTCCCTCTCTTTTGCATGTTTCGATGATCGTATGTTGTTTAGGATGTTTATACGCTAAGTTGCATTCCTACACAATTATCAAGCATGTGTACTTAGTTATAAGTTATGAATTTCGCAACTTACACAAAGGTTTGATGCATGAAAAGGGTAGGTTAATAAGATGAGTTGATCACATGTAATTAATAGTGTAACTTCTTATTTTTAGCAAGCATAATTAGACTTTAAGTTTCTTGATTGTTGAAACTTGTCTATGAGTAAAACATGTTAGATGCCTAAGAGTTTTAGTTGTGTTTGCATGTTATGTACTTTAAATTCGTAGATTAAATAACCAACTTCCAATCCCCCCAAATATTTACATTTCCGCATAATAACGAAACCATGCATGCGCCCTTAATTCCCCGGATAAAGAACGATCCCTACTCGCCAATATTACAAATGACAAACGAAGGGTTTAAATTGCAATGCGCGTAATTGGTGTTTTTAAGGTCTACTTTGTGTTATCGTAAATGCATGTTTTGCCCGTATCAGAGGCATTCTCCTTCTCATTTTTCATCCCATCAGAAAGCATCTCCTCTTCTGATCTCTTTTCTCCCTCCCTCAAATTTGGTGGTACACAAATGTATTCTTCAGTTTGACGATAAGTTCTTGTGTTGCGATACAAAAACTTAGAATTTATTTTATCCTGCGTGAACAATGTTATACAAGCCTGCAGATGGCGTAAAAGGTCTTAGGAAAAACGTGAGATACACGTTACTCAACTTAGTTCATCTTCTTTTCCCAGCATTTGTTCTTCGATTATTTTATTTATATTTACTAATTAGATCATTAGTATTTTTGTAATTTATTTAGTTTAATATCACTATTATTTCCTACAAACTTGACTCTTGTCTTCTTGCCCAAAACACAATACCCACAAAAATCAAATTTGCAAGTCTTTGGTCCTTTCAATAGCCCTTGTTTCAGCTATCCTTGTAGAGATTTTTCTCCAGGATGCCTGAACCTCATATGCCATGACTTTGAATTATCAGAATCAGTAATATCTGATGCCACCACTGCAATTCCTACAATAATCTTTGCTTGCAGTACATACATATGTTGCTTCCGATGTGCCTTCATGTCAACTAATTCACCTATTTTCACCTTCATAAGACCATCTGATGCAGAATAGCTGTTGTCGCTCTCCTCCAAAGCACCCAAAGAAGTCAAATTCTTCTTTAAATGAGGAACATACCAGATATCCTTCAATTCTCTAATCAGACAATCGTGATGCTTTAACTTTATCGTTCCTATTCCTTTCTTCTCTAAGCCATAATCATCACCAACTAAAACTGCACCATAATCTTTCAAATCCAAACTATAGATCCATTCTCTATATGGACACATATGTTGAGAAGCTGCACTATCCATCAACACACATTAGAGAAAATATCTGAAGTGGTAGCCAATACAAACTTAAAGTTAGAATCACTTTCACTGACTGTTGCAGTGATATTGTTGGATTTTTCCCTATGCTGCAACCTGGAATAATTGTTCTTCCAGTGACCTTTGTTATGATAAAAGGCACATTCATCCTTTACAAGGCTTCTTTTGGTTCTAGATTTTCCTCTTGAACGAGAATGATTATTCCTCCTATTACTAGAACCTCTCCTTTCAACTGATCTTCTCTAGCAACAAGACAATCAGATGAGTTTCTTTCTTTATCTTGGTGTCGAACTACATGATTCGTCAACGCATTAGACATTTCATCAAACTTAATTGTGTCTTTTCCATAGATCAAAGTGGTGGCTAAGTGATCATAGGAATCAAGTAGTGACTTCAACAAAATCAAGGCTTTCTCTTTCTCTTTTAGTTCTTCATCTAGATTGAGTAGATCAACAATTAACTTGTTGAAGGCATTGATGTGTTGAATCATCTTTGACCCTTCTTTGTATCGAAATTTGTACAACGGTTTTTTTAAATACAGAGGTCTCCGTCATCACTACATACTTTTATGCCTTTGCAAGACACAAACGAATTGTTCAACAAGCCACACGATTAAACTTTTGCCAATCAACATCAGACACTGTAGTAGGTTTATCTTCTAGAGCAATTGTCGGCTAGGCTAACACGTCTTTAACTTCACACTGCCACATACCAAAGTTATTTGTCCAATTAAACTTTTCAACTTCAAACTTGCATTTTGAAAAATTGTTCTTGCCACTTGAGTTTCAACTTCACCAAATGGATTAACCTTAACATCTTGTTCGTCTGCCATCTACCCCAACCTAATCAAAGCGGAAGCTCTGATACCAATTGTTGTAACAAAAGAATACAAATAATAGAAGAACAAAAAATGCATAGCGGAAACAAATCACTACAGTGGATTTACAGTAGTAATGCAAATAAAACAAGAATAGAAACTAAAGAACACAAGATATTTATATGGTTCGGCAAAGCCTACATCTACGCAGCATGGACAAATTCACTATCAATGACTGATGTTACAAAGTCTCACACAAACTCTCACAACTGCAGTATAAAATAAACTACAATAAACGCTCTTATTCTTTCTCGTGTAAACTGTCACAGCAGTTACACCAATTGTTATCCTATTTTTTTAGCAACCTATAATAACTGGTAAAGTGAAATAACGAGCCACAACACAACATTATGCTTTTCTTATAAATATATTGTAATCAACCTTGATTAATTAAGATAAGATATATTGTGTAAACTTGTTTTTCCTCTTGCTTTTATTAATGAACGACATCTTTGAGTGCAGAGAAAGTCCGAAAGAGGAACAAAGAAACTGGTTGTAGAAGTTCCTTGGCACATTCGTTCCATAGTGGCAGATATTCTTTAGCTTAAGAGGAGGTTTCAATCAATTTTCTTTCATCACATCTGGTGAGAAGCTAATTTTCTAGCAGACAACATTGTTAATCTGGGTCATTAGTCTCTTCCACCATTTGGCACAATGTGCTCCCTGCTTCAATCTGCGCGGTTTGAACTTTGATTTGCTTAGTTCTGGTCGTGAGAAAGGTTTCTCTTTGTAGTTTGTTTTTCTTTTCTTTTCTTTTTTTCTTCATAAAAAAAACTAGTTGCAGAAGATGACAATTCATTGTCGGCCTCTTCAATAGACTTCAAGAACTTGATCTGTAGAATCTCAATATATATCATACACTTTCATTCCCATAATATAACAGTCACCATTTGACCCATGGGCCCAAAAAATTCATATACAGCCTGCAGCCGATAGAGACCAAGCTCGGCCTGACCTAAAAAAGCTCGGCCATGTGAGCATAAGGTCGGGCTTGAGCCAAGGTCCCAAAGCCCATAGGCCCAAAAAAATTTGGCCCGCCGAAGTCTATATAGGCCTGTCCTTAAAGCCCATCAAATGTAAATATTATGGATTATTTTATCATTATAAATCTCTAAAATCTCTAATTTACCTTATATCAATCATCCATATACAAATTATTAGTTTTTTTAGGATTATATGTTATTTAATGTGTATAATTCTTAATATATTTGATTGGAAAACACTATTAATTTTCAAGTTTTTTTATTCAATACATAAAAAATGCTGGACTTCTCCATAAAAGCCCAATAAGGCCTAGTCTATGGATGGCCCGTGGGCTTCAAATTTTCAAAAAAAATCAGCCCAAATTTTGGAGGCGTGATGCTCAAACCCCTTTAACATCGGTGAGAAATTCACCTGATGTAAAATCGTTTTGAACCATCGCTTTTTTAAAATATGATGTCTTTATTAATGATTAACATCAATTTATATGACAAATTGATGTTCATATTTTCAATTGAAATTTTTTGAATTCACGAAAAAAGACCAAGTTAAAGTTTGACTAGTACACAGTTTTGACGACTATTTTGTTGTACAGGCCTCACACATGGCGATTTTTAGACGTATCTGTTGCGAATCTGAGATCTGCATTGGGCAATTTTTCTGTACGATTTTTCGATCTCCTTGCTTTGTTCACCGACCTGGTGCCATCTTCGGCAACGTTTGTCTTCTCCGTCCTTCCGAAGGGAAGTGGCGGAGAGGATATCATGAATTCTACGCAGCGTAAGAGGATCCGAGTTGATGATGCGCTCGCTACATATCTACAGGCGATGACGGTAACTAGTGATGGCTCTTAAAGATCTGAGGTGTCTATTCCAACTTCGATGAGCTATGCCGCAAAACTCTGTAGTCCGATCTCTAAATTCCATGAGGTTATGTGTGAGGACTTTGAGATGACTGAGGAGGATTGTACTATTACTATGGGTCCTCGTGGTCCTAGTATGTTGTTCTCAAGGAAAGTTCACAATAAGCTATATTATGAGTGGAGATGGGCAATGGTTGTTAAGCTAATGGGCAAACCCACTGCTATAACTAGCTATGATTTCATGCTGAGAGGATTGCACAGGAAGTGGCAAGTTAAGGGAGGCTGGAAACTCATTGATTTGCCCAATAACTTCTTCATTGTGAAGCTTAACTTTCAGGAGGACATGAATCATGCATTGTGTGATGGCCCTTGGATCATTGGTGGGCAAACCCTACTGGTGAGACATTGGAACTCTACATTTAACCTTAAAACTGAGAGAATTGGGAGTATGGTCATGTGGGTAAGGATTGTTGATCTCCCTGTGAATACTATAAGGAGTTTTCTATGAACAACATTGGCTAGATTGTTGGAAAGGTGGTTAAGGTTGATCACATTACTCTCAAACAAGAGATAGGCCGGTTTGCTAGGATTTGTAATGAAGTGGATCTAGGACAACCACTAAAGCCTTTTGTTGAGGTGAAACATGTGTGCTACAATGTAGTGTATAAGGAGATTTCTCTTATATTCTTTGAGTGTGGGTGCTTTGGTCACTCACAAGACATGTGCCCCACTCTGAAGAAGTCTCTTAGTAAGACTATGACTCCATATAAGACTAATGCACCTACTTCTAATAACACTGAGAAGGTGGATGAGAATGTGACCTTGACTAACTCTGTTGATATGGAACAAGATATTCCTATGGCTAAGAAGGATGAGTTTGGCACATGGATGCTGATGAATTATATTAATAAGAGGAAAGGTGATGGATCTAAAGCTGGGAAAAAAGATGTTGGTTCTGGTTCTAGGTTTGACATTTTATCTGATCATATGGAGGAGACAAACGACACTATTGGGGTCAATGGGGATGTGGTTGCACCTATGGACAAGAATGTCCAGACTACTTTGAAAATCCTAGCTTGTTGTGTAATTTACCAAAACTTATCCTCTTAAATCTGCAAGCACTAAAGATATGAAATCCAATCTAATTTTTTGTAGCACAAGCATAGTGAAGACAAGTAAGAATAAGGTGGATACTATTGCTAAATCTAGCCAAGGTGTTAAAGCAAGTTATGTGCAAGGTGTGAAAGTTGGTGCTCGCCTTCCAATGAAATATGTTTCTAATAATGAAGCCCATAAGCCTAGCTCTAAGGGCCTCACTAAATATCAAATGAGGACTGGTTCAAGTCAGTTTGGGAGTAAATATGTTGTGTCTAAAAAGCTACTCTTTGATAGAGGCACTCCTAGAGAATCTGATGGTACACATGGCATCTTTGGACACTACCCCCTTGAGGATGAGTATGAATGTTGATTCTGGTGTGAAGTCCCTTAATAAAGATCAAGGTTCTGATGACATTACCAATCAGATTTTTGTTGAGAACATCCAGATTGTTGCTGATGTGGAACCTCCTTCTCACTCTGAGAAGGAATTGGTTTCTAATTAATTTCATTGGGGCTCAATCACACCTCCTTTATGATATGCTTATGGATAAAGTTCTATTTTGGAATGCAGCGGGTGCAGGGAATAATAATTTTAAGTCACCTATTGCTGACCTTGTGAGGATTCATCATTTTGATGTATTGGCTATATGTAAGCATAGAGTGCAATTTGGAAGGGTTTGTGATTCTCTGTTGTAGCTTGGCTTTACTAATTACAAAGTTATAGAGCTTAGGGGTTTCTCTGGAGGAATTTGAGCCTTGTGGAATGCTGCTAAGGCTCATGCGAGTGTGGTTAATGATAATTTTCAGTTTATTTCCCTTAAATCTCTCACAGCAGCTCATGTACTTGGCTTTGTACTATTATATATGCTTCTCCAACTAATTATGTTAGATCCCTTCTTTGGAATATTTTGGATGAGGTTTTTGTAAGTGTTAATATTCCTAGCGTGTTTTTGGAAGATTATAATGAGCTGCTTGAAGAAAAAGATAAGAGCTCTGGTAACCTCAATGGTAGGTTTGGAGGCATGGGAGGTTGGGTGAATTGGAATTCTCTCATTGATATTGGTTTTGAAGGAGCTAGATTTACGTGGAAAATAAAAGAGACAATGATAGATTAGATAGGGGATTCTATTGTGAGAGATAGAGGTCGTTCTTTTCTGAGGCATTTATCACTCATTTTCCTAAGACTAGAAGTGATCATTGCCCCATTCTGTTGCAGTTGAGATCTAATAATTTTATTAATAGGCTTAACATTGCTTTTAGATTTCATGACATGTGGTTTACTTATCCTGATTATGCTGAGTTCATGACTGGAGCCTGGAATGCCTACAGTGGCCCTATTGATACTAAGTTGTCTACTGTTGCCAATGACTTAGCTGCTTGTTATAGATATGTGTTTGGGAATATTTGTAAAATGAAGAAAAATATTCTAGCTAGGATTGGGGTATTTAGAAGGCCTTGGATACTAAATACAATCTTTTTTGGTGAATCTAGAAAAAGAGCTTATTAGGGAGTATGAGAACATTCTAATTTAAGAAAATTTGTATTGGAGACAGAAGTCTAGAGATAAGCAGTGGCTTCGTGAAGAAGAATTAAATACAATATTCATTTTACCACTCTAATTAGAAGGAAAAAGAATAAGATTACATGGCTCTTTAATAAGGATGGTGTGTAGACTACTGATGCCACCATTTAAAAGGAGATTGCCAGAGAGTTCTTTTGTGATCTATTTGCTCAACTTTCAGTTGTTAATCAGTCTTTTGTGATCCCAAATATGTTTCCTTCTATCTCTGCCTCTTGTTTGGCTAGAATGGATAGGACTATTTTTGTTCCTGAAATTTAGCGGGCTCTATTTGCTATTGGTCCTCTCAAAACTCCTGGGTATCATGGCTTTCCAAAAAAGTTCTTTCTAAAGAATTGGCACATTTGTCCTCTCAAAACTCATGGGTATAATGGCTTTCCAGTAAAGTTCTTTCAAAAGAATTGGCACATGTGTTCTAAGGAGATTATTCAGGTGGTCAATGAAGCTTTTGATTCTGGTATGTTGCCTCCTAATCTGAATCATACCATCATAGCTTTAATTTCAAAGATTGAGGGTCCTCAACATATGAGTAATTTCAGGCCAATCAACCTTTGTACCACCATCTACAAGATTATTTCTAAGGTGATTATGTCTAGAATTAGACCTTTAATGAATAAGCTTATCAGTTCTAACCAAGCTAGCTACATTTCTGGGAGGAATATTGGTGATAATGTGCTGATAGCTCAGGAATTGCTATATAAGTTTCGAAAATCTACTGGTATGTCGGGGTTTATGACCTGGAAGTAGATTTATCTAAGGCTTATGATCGTTTGAATTAGGATTTTATTGAAACTGTTCTGGTTGATGCTTATATTCCTTCTTGCCTGATGAAACTTATCATGCACTATGTTAGATCTACCAGTTTCCAAATCTCTTTGAATGGTGAGCTAACTTCTTCTTTTAAGGCTCAAAGACGGTCTAGGTAGGTTGACCTTCTCTCTCCATACTTATTGCTCTTTGCATAGAGAACTTGTCTCATTTGATTCAGGTTATTATGAATGAAGCCCTTTGGAAGCCTGTCAAACATTCTCAGACTAGTCCATACATTTCACACTTGCTTTTTGCAGATGATTTGATGTTGTTTTCTGAGGTCACCCCTGACCAAGCCAAGATTCTCATGTTATGCCTTGATAATTTTTGTCTCCTCTCAGGCGAGGCTGTTAGTTATAAGAAATCTCATATTTTTGTGTCCCCTAACACTGATCACAACATTGCAAGTGAAGTAAGCAGGATATGTGGGTGTCCATTAACTTCAATTTTCGGGAAGTATCTTGGCATGCCCTTAATCCATTCAAGGATTAACAATCATACTTACTCTGTTATTTTGGATAAGGTCCAAAGTAGGTTATCTAGATGGAAATGCAAGACTCTTAGTATGGTAGGTAGGCTTGCTCTCATTCAATCTGTAAGCTCTGTTATCCCTAATTATACTATAAGCATTGCTAGACTTCCTACTAATCTTTGTGATAAGACTGATAATGTCAATAGAGATTTTTTGTACGGAGACATAGATGAAAAGAAGAAAGTTCATCTTGTGAAATGTGATTTAGCTTGTTAGCCTAAGGTGATTGGAGGTCTGAGGTTGAAGAAAACTTTATGCATGAATCAGCTATGCTTTCCAACATATCCTAGAGAATGTTGCAGATAACCCTGGTATGTGGGTGCATATGTATAAAAAGAAATATATGAAGGATTGTGAGCTTTTTTCTTGTGAGTATAAACCTCATGCAAATTGTTCAAGTACATGGAAAAGTATTTCTTTTGGTGCTGAGCTAACCTGCAGGAATTTAGTGTTGTAATATCCCGTCCCGAGAATTTTTTTATATGATTTATTTAAGGTTAATCGAAGAAAGAGGTAGTTAATTTTTTACCATCGGTAAATATTGAGAGTTGTTTTAGTTGACTTTTTATCAGTTTGTCGAAGTTGGTTGACTTCGGGAGGAAGTTTATCGGAAATATAATAATCGTAAATGGACGAATATAATTGGACTTTCTATCTCGGCAAATTATCTTGAGGAAAATCGTAGAATTTACAGAGACGAGTTCCTGGCCACGTCAAATGTTAAATCAGAGTTACGATGAAGAAGTTATGATCAGCGAAATTTTTTTACGATTTTACAAATTTAAAATTAGTCGAAACTTGCGAGTATTAATATAACTTTCCTAAAATCCATTATAGTTTTTTTTCCTTTTATCTCTTCTCTCTCTCTCTCTGTCTCTCTCTCCAATCTCTTCCTCTCCCTCTCTTCTTTCAAACCCCCATGGTTTCAAACATCAATTATCAAAGATATAGCCGTGGTGAGGCCGAAACCGAACGAAAAATTGGGGTTTTTGGGTTGTTCCATTTCCTGCAAATTCGACTGGAAATACCTAGTAGGCTTTAAAGCTCTCAACACCACGAAGCTAAACATATATGGATGGAGTTCCAATTCAACCCGTGGAGAGAGAACAGACGATTTGAAGATTTTGATGTTCTTGGCTTGAAAATGAAATTTGGTAAGTTAGATTGAAAATTGAACTTTGGTGTAGACGT
The DNA here is from genome assembly GCA_946800695.1 of Geum urbanum. NCBI lineage: Eukaryota > Viridiplantae > Streptophyta > Magnoliopsida > Rosales > Rosaceae > Geum > Geum urbanum. The sequence continues at coordinate 4,802,492 of OX327013.1, read as the reverse complement.
GTAGTTATGAAAGTTGCTGTTGGGTTGATTTTTCACAGTTTGAGCTTCAGGTCGCCGAAAAAGTCACCGACGCCTCTGCGCCGCCGCCGGCGGTGCTCTGGCGAAGTGTATATCAATGTAAATTTTAAGTTGTTTTCCTCATAATCACGTACTGATTGTAATGAAAAGGTTAATAAGTGGATTTGGACATTAATGATTAAGAAGTGTGGTTAATCAGATATTAATTAAACAATTTTATGATTATATCAAACGGTCGAGTAGATGCTCGATTCAACCCCGAGTCACGTAACGTTTGAGGAATGCGTTTTAACTTTGAAAAGGATTCAAGAATTAGAATTGAGAATTTGATTTAAAGTTTGTCAATTAATTTGGGAAGCACATTATTCGAGAATGCGAAGTTCTCGACGGTTTTGATCGTCGATTAACGTGCTTAGCTATTCCTTATGACTTTTGGCGATTAGCTATTAAATATTAATCATTGTTTCATGACGATGTGTTAGCGGCCAGTGACAGAAGTATAGAAATTATGACAAACAAGCTTTGGCTTGGTTGAAATCACGACACTATACTGTGAGTGGACTTTTATTTTCACAGCCGATAGCGAGTTCACATTTTTATGTTTCATACTTTACGGTATATTTTCAGAGCATTTGTTTGGAGGTTTATTATTATGTTGGTTTTATTTAGTCGCATCGATTCCCTAGCTATTCGGCTGATCACCGGATAGCTGGTCGGACTGAGTTATGACAAACACCTTGCCCGACCCAGAATATTTCAGGTTAGGATAAACACCCTAGACGATCCCATCACCTTACTTTTCATACATACAAGTGTTTCAGGTTAGGACAAACACCTTGAACGACCACCTCCATTGCATTTCAGTATATTAGATTTGAACTCGCTTTATTTCACGAAAATTAACGGAAAGGCATGGTATATCAGTTTTTATCGGTTTACATAGATTATATTATTTGGACCACTCACGCTAACATTTGATGTTTTATGCCTTTCCCTGAGCCATTTATTTTAAATTTCCCAGATTCCAGGTTAGCCGGTAGAGGTCGTGACCATCCAGAGTGCGAGGTATTACAGTCCACAGCTTCTGTTTACTCAGGGTCGGTTCTCAGTCAACGTTATGGGTTGCTCGTGTTAGGGTACCTGGCACCAACTAGGCGGTGCTAGATACTCTAATACGGGTCCCGCAAGACTTACCCTCGATTACTACGGTAATCTGGGGTGGATCTTTTCGATTGGTATCAAAGCATGGTTTTTCAGATCATGTCGATTATCTTATGTTTTTAGTGATTCTTAGAGTGCGATGGTCTGACTGCAGCAGATCCCATCGTATGCCTTTGGGTATATGGATCATTAATAGTATAAGATAATCTTCAAGGCGTGTCTAAGATAATAGTGTATTTCTTTGGCCTCTAATGTCATGTCTCATGGACGTGATCAACGACTTCAACAAAACCTGCTGTCAGTAGTGTATGAAACGGTTCCAGAATATTCTGTTTTGATATATTCTGAGGATTTTTGTGACATGGTTGGATTGCGGGGTAGTCAAGGGTATCAGGATAATAATTCTTTTCAAATCTGTTGGATTTGGAATAGTCATATTTGATGGCTAATAAAGGTCTCTTGTGTTTAGTTTCCTTGTAGTGTAGTGTTGCGAGGGAAATCAATTGTAGTCATCCTTGGAAAATTTTATGTAAGTCATTAGGGAGACCTTGTTATGAGACTAGGTGATCTAAATTCTTGGCTAAGGATTTATTATAATATGATTTTTTGACAGCCTTAGTGTGTTGGCTTGTCAGTTGCATTCGGATAAACAGCACAGTGATTCTTTCCCATTTGGGACTATGAAGTGATTGTCGCCATCGTACGTATCGCAGCAAGGGAAGTGCCAGGCGAGCAACACTATGTTCTTCTTCTTGAGTCTATGACGGGGTCACTCGGAGAATTTAGTGCCTATGGTTCGATAGTTCTTGATCTATCATGTTTACTCAAGTGTTAGTCGAGTGCATGACGATGCTTCCAGGAAGGGCTTCGGTGTCGCTAATGTTGAGTGGGTCATAGAGAACCAAAATATTAACCCAACAGGCTACTTATTATTGTGTTTTACAAGAATCCTTAGCGTGTCATATACAGTTTCTTGATTCTTCTTCAAGTACGAGAGTGGGTACTCACGTTCACTTCAATTTGTTGTTTCCTCATTGTTTAATGTGTGTTTTCGATCTATTTTTAGGCCTCATGCAACGAAAAGGTGGAGATAAGTAGTTAATTAAGGGGAGCTTGCTTTCTGAGTACTAGTGCTGAAGCTCTAGCTAGAGAAGCGAGGTAGCTTTTTGCAATTATACATCGGATCCTCATTTCTTAATGGAGTGATAGTAAGCCTCTTCCCGATACTCGTTTCTTCTATTCTATTTTTTTGAGTTTATTTTAATGGTGGGAGCCATGAGTATGAATTTTGATGTACTATTTCTACATCAGATCTTAAGTAGTTGTAATGCATATTATGACTTCATTGCAGGCATTTGACCTTATTGCTGAACATTATTACGTAAAGCGGAATGCTAGTAGTTGAATCATATTGTTCCTCTTTTAACTGCATTAAGGAGTTCGATAAAATCAGGATTGTTGTCGCCTCGACTTTCAGTAAATTCAAAAAAATTGGTGGTGAATTAAATTCATTTATCCACGTGTGAGATATCATATTCAGTTTTGTTTTTCTAAGTAAATGACTCTTAGATTTGGATGCCAACTTCTTTTCATCATAAGAGTTAGTCATCATTTATTAAATACCGCTAACATTCTTCTCACTTGCAGGATGTCACAAGTGTGGAACAACTAGCTTGAGATTATAATTTCTTCAATTCAGTTAGAATCACAATAACTCACTAGGGAGAATGCGTTTACTTACGGGCCTTAGTTATGCGTACTACATCCCTTTAAGAGAAATTTTAGAGTGTGACGAGTTTTTGAGAAATGTGATTATTTACGTGTACACTTAGGAGTAGAGAGAATGTGTCATTTGATCCAATAGATGATGCATGATTACAGGATTTCTTTTAGGTAATGCAAACAATCTTTACTTGGAGGGTCGTATGTCAAGGTAGCATAGTGGATAAGTAGTGGGAATGTAAATGGGCACTCTTGTATTCTTTACCACAGTGTATGTGAATCGTGGATCACAGAGAATCATGCTAGTTTTCTTGAGGAAAATACTAGGTTTTCCTTCGTTATGGAGATAGTTTCTTTTGGGTACAAGACCCATTGCTCAAGTTCATTGTTTTTTTTATGGTTTCTGTGGAGTTGATTAAGTTATGAATTAATCTCCAGAAGTTAAATAGATCCCAACAAATCTTTTGGTGTTGATTAGTAGTAGAATCAACTATGGGGTGCTTAGAGTTAGTATGGTATTAATTGTTCCAATTGAGGTAGGTGAGTTATGCAGATAATCACAGTGAGTTCTATGACTCAACCTATTCATCGCAGCCATATGCATAGCTTGTGTAGATTACTCAGACCTTGGTTGAGATACAAATCTTATCATTGATTACTGCAAGGAATTGTTCCATTTCTTGGACTTCACAGTAGTCTAATCCTCTAATTAGTTATCATTAGGTCAGCATCCAATATTAAAGAAATCAGGAATATTTTTGGGTAGTACAACTAATCAGTTATTTAATTCGAAAGTGGGTCTGGGTAAGTAAATCATCACCTAAGTGTTTATCAGTTCGTGTGAGCAAATATTAGTGAATTTACATTTATGTATAATTGAAGGCTTATGTCTATTTCTACTGAATCTGTAGATGTTAACTAGCAGTAGATCTATTAAGGTGAACTAGTGATGTTCAGTTATGGTGCGATGTTTATTATGTAGATTATGGTACGTGAATCATGAGGCTGGTACTTTGAGTTTAGGGACTCAATTTATGTACCAACATTACTTTTTTCATAATTGTTAGATGCATAGTATCATGATTAGTCAGACCTTGGAGCAAATACCAAGTTGTTATCTCCATAATAGAATGGGATTAGAGATCACAGTTTGACTCACCCTTAGTTTTGGGCGTATTTGAGGCAAATTTCAGTGATATATTATAACGCTCACTATATTGTAGTTATTAAATTCAATTAGTTTAGTTAGTGTATTGAATGAGAGTTATTTGATTATTGAGTATTATTGACTTAGATTCATTATGTTGGTCAGTTGGATTGTGAGAACCCGGTTGGGATTCAGTGCCTACGGTTTGCTGTTGGAATTTGGTTGTTTGAAGTGTTCTCTTTATGCAGGTTTTTGGTTTCCTTGAGTTATAGGGAAAATTATGCCAAATTTTCAGTAGAATTTTCGGGAATAAGAGAATTGAGTAGGGGCAGAACGTTCCTTGAGATCAGTTAGATGACCATTTATGTTACGGCTTTAGAATTGTCAGTCTGTGTCTTCTGCTGGTTACCTTTGTGGCCACGAGGGTCACTTTTATGTGTGAGTGTCCGTGGAGGGACATCTCTAGTAGGTTATGGTGCAGAGTTCAAGTAGTGATAAGGAGCCACTTCAGGAGGTAAAGCCGCACCGTTATCTAGGCGGCTGGTATATCAGAATCACAATTGAAGGCTGGACTGACCAGGCATGCCGAAAGGTTGCATCATGACCTTTCTTGTACCAGGCTAATAGGGTGTAATTGTTAAGACTCTTGATCAAGAGAACAAAGACTTCATAACTAAGCGATTCTTGGTGAAGGTATTACAGATATCCCCTCTCAGCTATGAATATTATTTGTGAATCGAAAGAACTCATGCAGAAGTAGTACCCATTAGTGCTTTATCAGTATGCGTATAAATTTTGTGGACGAAATTTTCTTTGGGGGTAGATTGTAATATCCCGTCCTGAGATTTTTTTTTATGATTTATTTAAGGTTAATCGAGGAAGGAGATAGTTAATTTTTTACCATCAGTAAATATTATGAGTTGTTTTAGTTGACTTTTTATTAGTATATCGAAGTTGGTTGACTTTAGGCGGAAGTTTATCGAAAATGTAATAGTCATAAATGAACGACTATAATTGGACTTTCTATCTTGGGAAATTATCTTAGGGAAAATCGTAGAGTTTACTGAGACGAGTTCGTGGTCCTGTCAAATGTTAAAATCAGAGTTACAATGAATAAGTTATGGTCAACGAAACTTTTATACGATTTTATGAATTTAAAACTAGTCACAATTTGCGAGTATAAATAAAAATTTCTGAAAGTGGAAAGTCAAACTTTTCATTTCAATTTTTTTCCTTTTCTTTCTTATCTCTCTCTCTCTCTCTCTCTCTCTCTCTCTCTCTCTCTCTCTCTCTCTCTCTCTCTCTCTCTCTTTCTCTCCGCCACTGCTTTGCCAACATTGACAGTCGGTCGGGCACCAAAACCGGCGAGGCCGGTGTCAATCTCTTCCTCTCCCTATCTTCTTTCAAACCCCCATGGTTTCAAACGTCAATTTTCAAGGATAAAGTTGTGGTGAGGCCGAAACCGAATGGAAAATTGGGGCTTTTGGGTCATTCCATTTTTTGCCAATTCGACCGACACTACCTAGTGGGCTTTTGAAGCTCTCAACACTACGAAGCTAATTATATATGGATGGAGTTCCAATTCAATCCGTGGAGGGAGAATCGACGATTTGAAGATTTTGGTGTTCTTGGCTTGAAAATGAAATCCGGTAAGTTAGATTGAGAATTGGACTTTGGTGTAGTTATGAAAGTTTTTGTTGCGTTGATTTTGCACAGTTTGAGCTATTAAATATTAATCATTGTTTTAGGACGACGTGCTAACGGCAAATGACAGACGTATAGAAATGCTGACAAACAAGATTTGGCTTGGTTGAAATCACGGTACTGTATTGTGAGTGGACTTTTATTTTTAAAGTCGATCGCGAGTTCACATTTTTATGCTTTATATTTTACGGTATATTTCCAGAGCATTTATTTGAAGGTTTATTATTGTGATGGTTTTATTTAGTCGCATCGATGCTCTAACTATTCGGTTAATCACTGGATAGCCGGTCAGACCGGATTAGGACAAACACCCTGCCTGACCCAGATTGTCTCGGGTTAGAACAAACGCCCTAGACAACCTCATCACCTTACTTTTCATACATACAGGTATTCTGGGTTAGGACGAACTGTGACGACCCGAACCAGAATCAGTAGTGTAGTCAGCATGATTCACGAGTTAGTGCGTAATCGCGGTTTATCGATAATTGTGTGGTTTGCCGGTTTTATTTACGACTTGATTATCGGCCAAGAATTTGAGTTAAGTCTCTTCTCGAGAGTTGTAGTACACGTGATTTCGAGCTCGTGGGCGGTTCCGGATGATTTTTTCGATGACCGAGGAATATAATATGATTATTTGAAGTTTCAGAATATCGACGAGTTTATCCGTTCGTATCGTGTTAATCCGAATCGTAATGGTTATCCGTTTCGGTACTTCTATCATCCCGAGGCGCGAGTATAAATATCGGAAATAGTCGAAAAACACTGTTTGGGAAGTTTGACCGGCGTTGACTGGAATATTGGGCGTTGACCGAGTTGACCGTGGAGGATAAACGGACCGTTTGGATTCCATCGCCGGACCGGCTGATTCCGGCCGTTTCAGGCCACGACTTTGGAAGGTAAAGTGTTCTCCTCGTGATTCTAAACAGTTTAGAACTTGGAATTTCTTGATTTGGTTGAGAATTGAGGGATAAATGTGGAGTTGAAATTTGGGGAAAATCTTGCCGGAATCGGGTTGTTGTGACGGCGGTGCTCTGGCCACGGGGGTGGCTGGGGATGGAGGGGGGTTTTGGCCGTGGGGCCACGGCGAGTCCATTGGGAGTGGCCTCGTGGGCTGCCGTAGGCGGTGGTTCGGCGGCAAACAGCCTCGCCGAAGATTTTGAACCACCGTGGCTTTCGAGTTGGTTTTGGACAGCTTGCCGTCCAATTTGGCCCTTATTGTAGTTGAGAGATGTGTTGTACTCGTCGAGATGAAGATTTGGTGAGTTTCCCCGCCAGAGAAATTCTCCGTTGACAGCACGTCGCCGCCAACGGTAGCGGTCAACGACGGCGCTCCGGCGAGGGAGTTGACTTTTTAGAATTTGATGATTTTAATGTCGTTTTACTCGTATTCGCGCCCTGATCGTCTCCTTGAGGTTTTCGAGTTGATTTGGGTATCGAATTTTCAGTCGAGGGTTTTGAGTGGAGATTTCGGGAATTTCGTCGATTATTTTACGCAGTATTATATGTTTCCGGGAACGGTTGGTTTCCGAGGTGTAGTACAGTGTTGTGGATTATGATTTTGATCAGATATATTTTATGACTATTCAGGGGATCGAGATCGTGCTTCGGGCGAAGGATCTTCCGCCGGGCCACGTGATTAGCGCGAGTGCGCGTTTTGCTCACCTGTGAGTGGACAATTACTTTTCACTGATAATCGCGAGTCTTTATACACGTTTTACGTGCATGAGCATGCATACGAGATTATGATTTATATGAGCATGTGTTATACGATTATGCTTATACCATTATATATTACGTATATGCATTTATATATTGCTTTACGCATTTGCATCGAACTATTTATGATTTGGTTTACACAGAGTACAGTCTCAGTATATATTATTGTATCGATACACTTGCATCCCGGTTGATCCCCGAGGATGTTTACCGGGGGAGGCTGTGACCCCTGACCCGAGGCTTTTTTCGGGGGGGGGGGGGGCAGATTCATGTCATATAGACTATCATCATTAGCTACGGTACCGGCGTCTCCACTTCCGGGGTTGTGGAGAGTGTTGTATCCGTCCGGTGAGATTGTGAGTATTGGCTGGGTGTACAGAGACTGTGAGATTTTTATTGGAGGCCATGGCTTAGCCGCAGATTTGTTGTTGCTTGATATCGTTGATTTTGATATGATCTTGGGAATGGACTTCTTGGAGACGCATTGGGCCATGTTTGACAGTCACAAGAAGAAGGTTGCGTTTCGACGACCGGGCTTTCCCGAGATATTGTTTCGCGGCGAGAATAACACTTCACTACCATGTTTGATTTCCGCGATGAAGGCGGATCAGATGATGAAGAAGGGCTGTGTTGCTTACTTAGCTCATGTGGTGGATACTACAGCTGATGTGCCGGACCTTGGTGGTATTGAGGTTGTTTCTGAGTTTCCGGATGTGTTTCCGGAAGAGTTACCAGGTATACCTCCAGTTAGGGAGATTGATTTCACTATTGAGCTATTACCGGGTACAGGACCCATTTCACAGGCACCATATCGTATGGCGCCAGCGGAATTGAAAGAGTTACAGGTTCAGCTCCAAGAGTTGCTGGAGAAGGGTTTCATTCAACCCAGTGTTTCGCCATAGGGTGCCCCGGTTTTGTTTGTGCGGAAGAATGATGGATCTATGCGGTTGTGCATCGACTACCAGAAGCTAAATCAGGTTACAGTGAAGAACAAGTATCCGTTGCCGCAGATTGATGATTTGTTCGACTAGCTCAAGGGAGCTTCAGTCTTTTCGAAGATTGATCTTCGATCTGGATATCACCAGTTGAGGATCCGAGAGTCTGATGTGGCCAGGACAGCTTTCAGGTCGCGGTATGGACATTATAAGTTTTTGGTTATGCCATTTGGATTGACCAATGCCCCCGTAGCTTTCATGGACTTAATGAATCGGGTGTTCAGACGGTTTCTGGACAAGTTCGTGATTGTGTTCATTGATGATATTTTGATCTATTCCAGGAGTGTGGGCCAACATAAAAAGCATTTGCGAGCGGTGTTGCGGACTTTGCGGGACCATCAGTTGTTTGGGAAGTTCAGCAAATGCGAGTTTTGGCTTGACAGTGTGAAGTTTTTGGGCCATGTGATATCGGCTGAGGGAGTCAACGTTGATCCTGATAAGGTCGAGGCCGTGCTGAATTGGAGTAGAGCTACCACTGTACCGGAGATCCGGAGTTTCTTGGGTTTGGCAGGCTACTACCGGCTGTTTGTACAGGATTTTTCTCGGATTGCTACTCCACTGACCAGACTGACGAAGAAAGGCGTCAAGTTTGAGTGGTCTGATGCATATGAGGAGAGTTATTTACTCCTGAAGGAAAAGTTGACTACCGCACCGGTTCTGCCATTACCAGACGACAGCGGTGAGTTTGTGGTTTATAGTGACGCGTCAAAGATGGGACTTGGTTGTGTGCTGATGCAGCGTGGCAGAGTTGTAGCTTATGGTTCCAGGCAGCTGAAACCACACGAAGTCAACTATCTGACCCACGATTTGGAGTTGGCCGCTATTGTGCTAGCGTTAAAGAGTTGAAGACATTACTTGTACGGAGCCCAGTGTAAGATCTACACTGACCACAAGAGTCTCACTTACTTGCGGACGCAGCCAGATTTGAACATGAGGCAGCGCCGGTGGATGGAGTTGATCAACGACTACGATTGCACTTTCGAGTACCATCCAGGGAAGGCCAATGTTGTCACCGATGCACTCAGTCAGAAATCCGGAGCTTCGTTGTTCCATGTGTGTGTGGCTAGAGTATCTATGTTGGCCGAGCTTCGGTCTACGGGAGCCGAGTTCTAGTGGAATGACGAGGGAGCCTTGTTGGCCAGTTTCCAGGTTCGACCCGTATTGGTTGATCAGGTTTGGGAGGCTCAGGATTCAGATTCCTACTTGTTGGGCAAGAAGACTATGATACGGAATGGTGTGCCTACACAGTTCCGATTGAGTGACGACGGTACGTTGTTATTCAGAGGCATGTTGTGTGTGCCTAGAGACGAGAGTTAGAAGAAGGAGATTCTGGATGAGGCCCATTGTTCGGCGTATGCGATGCATCCCGGAGGTACGAAGATGTTTCGTACACTTCGAGCGTATTACTGGTGGTGCAACATGAAGCGTGAGATTGCCGCGTATGTGAGCCAATATTTGATCTGTCAGCAGGTTAAAGTAGAGAGGCAGAAACCTGCAGGAAAGTTACAGCCACTGGAGATTCCGGTTTGGAAGTGGGAGCACATTACCATGGATTTCGTTTATCAGTTGCTGCGTACTTCGGCTGGCAACACTGGCATTTGGGTTATTGTGGATCGACTGACGAAATCCACTCATTTTCTCGCACTTCCGGGGAAGATATCAGTGGGCAGATTGGCCAAGCTGTATTTATCAGAGATTGTTCGACTGCATGGTGTGCCTGTGTCTATTGTTTCTGACCAAGACAGTCAGTTTACTTCTGAGTTCTGGTAGGCGTTGCAGTGAGCCATGGGCACGAGGTTGCGTTTCAGTACAGCTTTTCATCCTCAGACTGACGGGCAGTCAGAGCGAACTATACAGACTCTTAAGGATATGTTGCGGTCATGTGTGTTGCAATTTTGCGGGAATTGGGACCAGCAACTGCATTTGATAGAGTTCGCCTACAACAACAGTTATCAGGCCAGTATCGAGATGGCACCGTACGAGGCCCTGTACGGGAGGCAGTGCCTCACTCCGTTGTGCTGGAGTGAGGTGGGTGAGCGATGGCTTATTGGACCTGATCTGGTGAAGAGCACCATGGAGGATGTCCAGATTATCCGGGACAGATTGAAGATCACCCAGGATCGTCAGAAGAGTTATACGGACGTGAGAAGGAAGAGTCTCGAGTTTGATGTGGGTGATTGGGTCTTCCTGAAACTATCTCCGTAGACAGGTGTTGTACGTTTCGGGAAGCGTGGCAAGCTTCGACCAAGGTACATTGGTCCGTACGAGATCACCGAGAGGGTTGGAGCTGTTGCTTACAGACTTGAGTTACCGGCTGAGATGGCTCGTGTTCATGATGTTTTCCACGTTTCGATGTTGCGGAAGTACATCTCAGATCCTTCGCATATGTTAGCCCCACAGCAGTTACCGATCCGAGAGGATTTGACATACGTGGAGGAGCTGGTAAAGATTCTTGATCGTCGTGAGCAGGAGTTGAGGCACCGTGTTATACCGCTGGTGAAGGTCTTGTGGCAGAATCACTCGGTTGAGGAGGCCACCTGGGAGACTGAGCAGCGTATGCGGGAGCAGTATCCTCATCTATTCACTTGACAGGTACGTAAATTTCGAGGTCGAAATTTTTTTTAAGGGGGGGGTAGATTTGTGACGACCCGAACCAGAATTAGTAGTGTAGTCAGCATGATTCACGAGTTAGTGCGTAATCGCGGTTTATCGATAATTGTGTGGTTTGTCGGTTTTGTTTACGACTTGATTATCGGCCGAGAATTTGAGTTGAGTCTCTTCTCGAGAGTTGTAGTACACGTGATTTCAAGCTCGTGGGCGGTTCCGGATGATTTTTCCGATGACCGAGGAATATAATATGATTATTTGAAGTTTCGGAATATCGACGAGTTTATCCGTTCGTATTGTGTTTATCCGAATCGTAATGGTTATCCGTTTTGGTCTGTCAATCGTTCCGAGGCGCGAGTATAAATATCGGAAATAGTCGAAAATTGTCGAAAAACACTGTTTGGGAAGTTTGACCGGCATTGACTGAAATATTGGACGTTGACCGAGTTGACCGTGGAGGATAAACATACCGTTTGGATTCCATCGCCAGACCGGCTGATTCCGGCCGTTTCAGGCCACGACTTTGGAAGGTAAGGTGTTCTCCTCGTGATTCTAAACAGTTTAGAACTTGGAATTTTATGATTTGGTTGAGAATTGAGGGAGAAATGTGGAGTTGAAATTTGGGGAAAATCTTGCCGGAATCGGGTTGTTGTGACGACGGTGCTCCGGCCACAGGGGTGGCCGGGGATGGAGGGGTTTTGGCCGTGGGGCCACGACGAGTCCATTGGGAGTGGTCTCGTGGGCTGCCGTGCGCCGTAGGCGGTGGTTCGGTGGCGAACAGCCTCGCCGGAGATTTTGAACCACCGTGGCTTTCGAGCTGGTTTTGGACAGCTTGTCGTCCGATTTGGCCCTTGTTGTAGTTGAGAGATGTGTTGTACTCGTCGAGATGAAGCTTTGGTGAGCTTCCCCGTCGGAGAAATTCTCCGTTGACGGCGGCGTTCAATGGCGGCGCTCTGGCGAGTGCGTTGACTTTTTAGAATTTGATGATTTTAATGTCGTTTTACTCGTATTCGTGCCCCAATCGTCGCCTTGAGGTTTTCGAGTTGATTTGAGTATCGAATTTTCAGTCGAGGGTTTTGAGTGGAGATTTCGGGAATTTCGTCGATTATTTTACGCAGTATTATATGTTTCCGGGAACGGTTGGTTTCCGAGGTGTAGTACAGTGTTGTGGATTATGATTTTGATCAGATATATTTTATGACTATTTAGGGGATCGAGATTGTGCTTCGGGCGAAGGATCTTCCGCCGGGCCACGGGATTAGCGCGAGTGCGCGTTTTGCTCACCTATGAGTGGACAATTTCTTTTCACTGATAATCGCGAGTCTTTATACATGTTTTACGTTCATGAGCATGCATACAAGATTATGATTTATATGAGCATGTGTTATACGATTATGCTTATACCATTATATATTACGTACATGCATTTACATATTGCTTTACGCATTTGCATCGAACTATTTATGGTTTGGTTTACACAGAGTACAGTCTCAGTATATGTTATTGTATCGATACACTTGCATCTCGGCTGATCCCCGAGGATGTTTACCGGGGGAGGCTGTAACCCCTGACCCGAGGCCTTTTTCGGGGGTGGGGGGGGGGGGTGCAGACCTCTGACCTGAGGCCTTTCTGGCTAGAATCACGTGTGGGTCTGGGATCCTATGATTCGGACTGTACTAGCACAGATGTGTCCATGAGCGACCCCGTGGGATTTTTACATGCATGTTTAGTACGCTGGAGGAGTATGAGTTCACCTCGTGTACTTTATTATATTTATTCATCTTGACTCGCATATGTTATTATAACGTATATCATCTGGCGAAAGACATTTATTTTCGTCCACTCACTCTAACGGTTTTCATGTCTTTCCCCTGAACTTTTGCGGTTTCCGTGCCCAGTTTGCAGTTCAGATTCTGGAGTCTCACGTCGTGGTTGGAGGCTAGTTGTTCGAGTTACCTGTGTTTTTCAGTAGGTTTCTTGTTTCACCTACTGTTGTATATTTTGTATATATATATACTAGAGGTCACTCTGATACGTTCTGATACATGTTTTATACGGTTTTTCCTGGATATACTATATATCACAGTTATGTTTACTGTTTATTGCTATTATTATGATATTGAAAAATCCGGATGGGATCGGTGCCCACGGTTTGGCTTTTGTGGCATAGGATGAAGTGTTATTTTTCGGGTGCAGGTAAAGGCAATTCTGCGTTAGTAACGTTACTCTGCCCAAATTTTTACGGTTTTTGTTGGTTCACATTTTCAGAAGGGGTTTGATTCCGGTTTAGGAAACTAAATCGGGGTTGGGTCCTTTCACGAATACTCTGAACGACCACCTCCATTGCATTTCAGTATATTAGATTTGAACTCGCTTTATTTCATGAAAAAGACATGTTTTATCAGTTTTTATCAGTTTAGACAGATTATATTATTTTGTCTACTCACATTAACATTTTATGCTTTTATGCCTTTCCCTGGGCTCTTTGTTTTAAATTGCCCAGATTTCAGGTTAGCCAGTTTAAGTCGTGACCGTCCAGAGTGCGTGACATGACAATTCACAACTTCTGTTTACTCATGGTAGGTTCTCAGTCAAAGTTCTGGATTGCTCATGTTAGGGTAGCTGATACCGATTAGGCGGTGCTAGATACTCAAATACAGTTCCCGCAAGCCTTACCCTGGATTACTATGGTAATCTGAGATGGGTCTTGTCAAGTGTGGAGAGTTGGTAATGGTCAGACTGGGAGATTTTTTATTGATCTTTGGCTGCCTCCAAAGGTCCTCTTCAACTTGGCTTTCCCTTCTTCTGTTATGGATATGAATGCCAAGGTTTGTGAATTTTGGAGTGACTCTGGGTGGGATGTGAAGTCAGTTTTGGTTCATCTTCCTTATGATGTAGTTTAAAAGATCATAAATGTGCCCACTAGTTTTGGCAATAGTGGACACGATATACAAATCTGGGCTTGTCCTTCTAATTGAAAGTTCCGTGTGAAGTCTGCCTATGAATCTCAATTTGACTTCAATGATTGTAGCCCTATGTGGAAAAAACTATGGCAACTGCTTGCCCCTCCTAATCAAAAAACTTTTCTTTGGACTGTGTTGTATGGCAAAATTCTAACCAATTTCCAAAGAGTGAGAATACACCTTACTCAATCTGATACATGTCAATTATGTGGTAATGTTGATGAATCTTTGCTCCATTTATTTAGAGATTGTATTCTTGCCACTGGAGTTTGGGAACAATTCAGCATTCCTAATAAGCTGAGGCACACTGCACATCTTGACTGGGCTAGTGCTAATCTTCTTATCATGTCATTATCAAGAATAAGATTAGATGGTGTGACCTGTTTGTCTCTATAATTTGGTTCCTTTGGAAGTGGAGGAACAAGCCAATCTTTAATATTGATTTTTGCAGGCCTCAGAACTGTGGTGATGTCATTTGGAGGAATGTTGATGAATGGTTTAAGGCTCAAGACTTTTCTACTGATATGAGCTTTGAAACTACTTTTTTTGCATAGAAGAAACCTATTTTTGGTTGGGTTAAGCTCAATGTTGATGGATCTAGAGACATGTATGGTAATATTGGTGCTGGAGGGGTTATCAGGGATCATATGGGTAATTGGATTCATGGTTTTTAGATGACCCTTGGTAGTGGTGAAATCTTAGTTGCTGAGGCATGCAGACTATATTTTGGTCTGGTGGCTCTCAAGAAACATCAAGTTAGAAGAGTGGAGATTGAATCTAAGTCTGTCATTCTTATCAATCTGGGTATGCAGTATAAGATTGAGACTCATCCTTTGGGCTCTCTGATTACTGGTTGTTTGAAAATTCTGGAATCATTTGAGCAGTATACTTTAGTACATATGGTTAGAGAGTGCAACATGACTGCAGATGTCCTTGCCAAATGAGATTGGAACATGAGTTTGGCCTTGTGGAGTTACATGAGTCTCCCATTTATGTGCTGAAGAACTACTTTGATGACATGGTTGAGAATATGTTTCCTAGATGTACTAGGAATAGGCCTATGGACTAAGTTCTTTGTTTTCATTTTTCTTTGGGCCTTTTAGTCTACGTCTGTAACCAAAAAACAAATTGATTAGGGTTGGCAACCTATTTTTTATCGTTAAAAAACACGCGCACTCCTCTCCCACCATTCACTTGTTATTCTTCTCCATCTCCTCAACCCCAAACCCTAGCAACCCTAGTGTGTGGCATCTCCTTCTTCTCTGAACCAATCACCTCCCCCACCCAAATCAATGGTCCTCAACATTAAAAAGCGCATTAACGACTTCAATTTCAAATCTGAAGAACCTCATGTTTCTACTAGATTCCGTAGTAGACTCTGCCAAAGACATGAGTACCTGTTACAACAACATGCAACCGACGTTAGAGGTAAATATAGGGTTGACCCGTCTTCAATGCTCTAATGCCTAAGTTAGTAAGTACGCAGAGTAACAAGTAAAATTATTTAGACTAGATGAGATTTCCTTGAGTGTGGTGAGAGGTCTCCTTATATAGGTAAGGAAATGTGGCATCTTCTCTTCTTTAGCAATGTGGGAATGTATGCACACTTAAACATAGTTAAGGATAGATTGGTCATTAAATCATAGTTGATGACTCATCACATGGCAAGTGCCTGTCAAATATTCAATTTTGATTCTTTCTTGTTAGCTTCTCTGATTAGTTATTAAAGTGGTTAATGTGACCTAATTTAAAGGCACACCTCACCTCCTCACACCTCTAGGATCTGAAGCTCCACATCAATCGCTCTCACACTGAGATTATCAAGGACTGTGATTCCCCTCCGTAAGGTCTTCCTCTCTAACTCAGTCTATAGAATCCGAGTTTAATACTTGTCTGAAATTGATAATATTGAAATCGATAGTGGATTGTATGGTTTGGTTACTGTTAAATACTGAGATTGTAAATACAAATCTGAATTATACGCTAGTTGCCTTGCAGGAAATTTGGTAAAATAATTTTGGAATTTCGCTAGCCTCCGTCCTTAACTTTTTAACGATGAAGATCCAATTTTCTAGGACTCGGAGAGAAGAGAGATTGAAATTTTGTATTCTGCTTATGATTTCTTTTTCTTTTTCGATTTTGTGTGTAGGTGTTTGAGCAGGGACAAATCCAGGATTTTGAAACCCGTGGGCTGTACTTTGTACTGTACAGTGCACAATTTTATTTTTTTGAGGTATGTAACCCGTAGGAGGCTCATCCTCACACTTTTCTTATTGTAATTTAAACACATACATCAGGGGGGGGGGATATAAAACCAAACCCCAAGAATAAAAGCGTCTACATTCATAAACTATTACACTATAACTACAAATCAATACATTCTAGTAAGTTTCATTCCAAAGTCCAAATTGAATACAGCAAAACTAAACTAAGTAATTCTAAATTTAACCCAGAACAACCATGTACTTGAACTCAGATTAAACTCAAATTGCTGACAAATCAAGAAACACAATTCACTTTTACTTACATCAAAATACCCAGAGTGACGAGGACTCGAGACTTGAGATTGGTGAGAGATTGTGAGAGACTCGAGCGTCGAGAGCGGAGATTCGTGAGAGATTTTGAGGGCTAGAGTGCAAAGTCGGGACTAAGAGGACGTGAAGTAGGCGAGAGATAGCGAAGGAGAGAAGAAACGAGACCAATTAGGGAATTTAGGGCTGGTCAATTGGAGAGTAAGAGAAAGAATAGTAGTAGTAGTAATATTTTTTTGGGGGGGCTTTGTCACAAAATTCCATGGGCTGTAGCCTACACAGCCCATGTTGTAGGTTTGCCCCTGTGTTTGACCCAGTGAATGGGAAGCTAACGAAAGTTTCGGCTAAGGAGATCAAGGCCGCTTTGATGACCCCTGAGAGTTCACTTGCTCGGCTTCACATTGCGCTTTTGAAGGTTTTTGATTCTTCACCGTTTGTGTATTTATGAGCTTGATTTCATGACTTGATAAGGAAGTTGATTCATCTTTTGGGCTTATAATTAGTGGATGTATAGAGAGGTTTATAGAATGATTAGATTCAGTAATAAAGGTGAGCCAAACCATGTTTGGTACATATACTGTATATGAATCAACTCTGTACTGGGTCATGTTACTACATATGTTCAAGCCGGTAAGTTGGTAACAGTGTTTATCCAAGCTTAAATGAAGCGAGAGTTGAATAGTTTGAGCTTCGGAATACTGTATGTTTGATTGAGCTACTATTGGCTTTGTGTACCTACTACATGCATTGGAATTGTGGTACCACTTGAGTTACATGCCCTATTAACTATTCCTTGCCGCAATTACAAGATGAACTCTCATCAAGCAAAGTTCCAGGAGAATGTGATGCTGCTAAGGCTATAGAAACTGATGTTATTCCTGCTCTTGAGAAGGTTCAAAAGGTAAAAAAATTCTATTCTTTGAACCTATATGTAGCGTTACTCTTGCATATATTGGTGTTCATACAAAATTGGTGTATTCTGCAGAAGTAAGAAAGGGAACTAAGGAAGAAACAAAGGCAAGAGAGGCAGCAGAATCTGTTGAAGGATTTTTAAATTCCTGTTGCAACCGTAGTAATGTCAATTACACATTTGGTATAGTGTAAGTTTTGTTTGGCTCGCTTATGCTTGTGTGTTCTGAGCCTGATTATATATATTTTTTCTTATATTTTTTACTTTAGCTTACATTGTAAATCAAATGTATTTCAGACCATACTACCAAACTTTTGTAATCTTAATTTCTACTCTGTCATTTAGGCAGCAGAGCATCTATTATCTACTGCAATGATAATTCATGCTACCACTGTCTGCATCGTCCCTTCTTCTCCGTCCATGGTTCATTGTACTAGTATTAAGTGGGGCTGTAGAGGCTATCCGGTATAGCGTTAGGATCGAGTTGTTGCAGAGCATGATTGGGTGGTGCAGGTTCGTATTTTGACATTTCCTTGTTTCCTACAGAATTTTATCATTTACATTCATCATGCTTTAATTAGAACTTATAGGCCTGCTGCACTTGCATGGATCACATAACAGTGTCAATGGTAAAATTTCTCGTCAGTAGAGATAGTAATATTTTCCAAATGTCTTTGCTTCAGAGAACCTTTTTCCCCTCGGGTAATACTGATTGATGCTTCATTGATTTAAGATGACATGAAAGTACTTGATTTCATTAGGTTATAAAAAGAACTTACTGATACAGTTTAGTGCTTCTCATCCTTGCTGCTATAATTTCTTGATGCAGTGAACCATTTGGAGATCAAGACCCGAAGAGCCCAGTTCAACCTCAAGACTGGGTAGTCCTTGCTCGTTGATGTTCTTTAAGAACGGTTTATTATACCAATGTTGGCAAAGATAAATTTGCCATATAGACACGGCATATGCTAGAATCTTAGTTTGGGTTGTGTCTTAGTATAGCTAGATGATGATATATAGTTTCGGTTTCATGGTTTTGATTGTAGCAATACATTTTGTGATTATTATTTTAGATTGAAATCAAAGTGTTCTTATTTCTAGCTTTGTTGTTATGTGAGTGTGAGAATCTATTGTCATGAACAATGTAATCAATAAAAAGAAGGAAAAAAGTTACCCATATGGTCTGAATTTTCGCTGATGTATCAATATGATGCCCGAACATCAAAAACTATCAAAGTGATGCCCAAAATTCGGGCATATTGACGACTCAATGAAAGTTCAGACCTTGTGAGTGTTTTTTTCCTGAGAGTTCATTTCCATCTTTCACTCCTTGTCGAGCTCGCCAGAGACGAACCACCTAATACGTTATCGATTAACTAAACTCACTACCTTTTATTTCTTTTTTGAATTTCGAATTCTCTCTCTCTCTCTCTCTTTCTCTCTCTCTCTCTCCACGCCCATAAATTTTCAAAAAATTCCACGTGTCAACATTTGATTGGACAAAAAAGTAAATAATCAACGAGCTTACAATAAGATTCATGCAATTTGGGTCTAAACCCTAAACCCTAAACCCTTTTTTTCAAAATCTGTTTTTTCGAATCTTATTGTAAGCTCTTATTGTATTACTGTTTTTTCAATAAGATTCGTACAATAACATCCAGCTGATGTGTTTTGACAGATGTTTAATGTCGTTTTGTTCGTAATTATGTACTGATTACATTGAAGAGGTTCTCAAATCAATTGGACTTAGTTTGATTGGGACTTAGACTTTATCGGAATAATAATATGATTAGTTTATAAATTTGTTAAGATTTCAGAAATTGCGTAATTCGAGGTGATATTCCCGACGGGGTAATAAGCTTAGTTAATTGATAACATTTTGGGTGGTTCGTCTCCGGCGAGCTCAACAAGAGTGAGAGATGGAGAGGAACTCCCTGTAAAAAACTCACTCCAAGAGTCTGAGCTTTCGTCGAGTCGTTAATATAATGCCCAAACTTTTAAAAAATATCAAAATGATGCCCAAACTCTCAAACTATCAAAGGAAAAAAATAGAAAAAGGAAATAAAAGGAAATAAAATTTTTTTAAAAAAATTAAAAGGGAGGTTCTAGTTACACCTCCAAATCTACTTAATACACCTCCTATGCTAAGTACACCTCCACTTCACTTTTTGACATGCTTATACTTCTAAGTTCACATCTTCATTCTTTACCAAAATACCCTTTTACTAATTTTTGGTAATCGATTGCCCTCGCTCGAGAAAGTCTCGTCAATGCCGGTGGAATCATCGAGTCGACCTTCTCACCTGCAAAGTACTCCATGGAGCTTTCTTCAGCTGCTTATGACAAGCTCTGGCGCTTTGACATGGAAGCTTTGCCCGCAGATTTGATCCGAAGGTAACATATATACTTAACCTAATGTTTCTTACGAGATGGATGGAGGCAACTACACATAAAACTTGACTGCTTAATTTAATTTACTCAACTTTTAGGGGAATGGCCGTTGAAGATCCTACAGCTGAGCATGGTTTGAAGCTGACAATTGAAGACTATCCATTTGCAAACGATGGTCTTATTATGTGGGATGCTATTAAGGAGTGGGTGAGGGACTATGTGAGCCACTACTATCCAGACCCGGATCTTGTCGAGAATGATCAAGAGCTTCAAGCATGGTGGACAGAAGTAAGAACTAAAGGCCATGCTGACAAAAAGGATGAGCCGTGGTGGCCTGTACTGAAAACCCAAGAAAACCTAATTCATGTTTTGACAACAATAATTTGGGTAACAGCTGGGCATCATGCAGCAGTTAACTTTGGCCAGTACATGTATGGCGGCTACTTCCCGAACCGACCTACAATAGCTCGAACCAACATGCCAACCGAAGATCCATCTGAAGAGTCTTACAACAGCTTTCTGAAGAAGCCTGAATCTACATTGTTGATGTGCTTCCCCTCACAGATTCAAGCAACCAAAGTGATGGCTGTCTTGGACGTTTTGTCGAACCATTCACCCGACGAGGAATATATCGGTGAGATTATCGAGCCGTCTTGGGATGAAAATCCTGTCATCAAGGCTGCATTCGAGCGCTTCAATGGAAATTTGAAGAAGCTAGAAGGAATCATAAATGAGAGGAATACCAATATAAATCTAAGGAACAGAGTTGGAGCAGGGGTTGTTCCGTACGAGCTGTTGAAGCCATTCTCAAAACCCGGTGTCACTGGCATGGGAGTTCCTAACAGCATCTCAATCTGAATACCATATTTCGATCTTATAGTTGTACTTTTATGTCTTTTTATATCAGTTGACAAAGTCAACAAAATTAGAAAAAAAGAATGGAGGTGTATTAAGTAGATTTGGAGGTGTAACTAGAACCTCCCAAATTAAAAATGGCAAGGGTATTAAAATCTTTTCTCCTCTATTTTTGAAAAAAAAATATATCACACTATCGTTATGGACGGTATTGTGACGGAAAATGGTTGTAGACATCACTTAAATATAGTTTTAAGAGTTTGGGCATCACTTTAATAGTTTTTGAAGTTTGGGTATCATATTGATACATCGACAAAAGTTAAGACCTTGTGAGTGACTTTTTTCCTAAAAAGAATATACTTAAGATTACCGGTGTGTAAGCTATAAAAGTATTGCATATCAGACTAATAGAACAATGTAATGTGAGTGTACAAACAAAAATTGATGTCAATAAAAGTATTGCACATCAGACCAATAAAACAATGTTATGTGAGTGTACAAACAAAAATTGATGTCAATAAAAGTATTGCACATCAGACTAATAAAGAATTACCGATGTCTAAGATTAGTATAAACGTCAGCTTTATAAGATAGACATATGTCTTTTACTTAAAAATCGATGTGTAAGTTATAATCACACATTTATAATCAGAATTGATGTTAAATGTCATAATTGTGTTACATACTGCTATTGTTATAGATATAAAACTTAAAAATATGAAATGTTTAATAATAACTACCTACATACACCAAATAGAGATCATTACATCAGTTTTGTAAGTATAACCGATGTCTACCTCAAATTTAGACATCGCTTTCAAAGCGATGTCTTAATGATTTCGATCTTTACATCACCCACTAAGACATCGGTTCAACGTTTTGGACATCGATGTCTAAGAGCATTTTTCTAGTAGTGATTGGAATAAGATTTTAAGTAAATTACTAGTATATCCATCCAATATAAGTAGCAACATGTTGATATATTATCACGAGTCTTCCACAAAAATTACAAATTTACAGTAACAATCATTCAAAAAGTATAAGAGTAATATGTAAACCAATTATCATAAGTCAAAATGGAAGAGTATAAATAGGATTTTTAATTTGTAAGTGAAGGACAATTTAGAAGTTTTGGATTTTAAGTTGGGTAATTTAGGTATAAAAATCTGATTCTAGGTGATTGCATTCCAAATACATACCCTTACTTGAGTATCAAGTCGATGGTATTTTCAGATTCCTGATAAAAGTGTGGGTCTCATGTCATTCCAAATTTAATTTGCACAAGTAAACACAGCAATTAATTCCCATCAATCGAAATTGATTTCTGATTTTCTATAACCATTTCCGATAAGTAAACACCCCATAATTTCAATCTATACATAAACTAGGAGTTCATTGGATCTATTATAATGTGCAAGAGTATCAAAATCTCCGATGATATTGTTGTTTGAGTATAAATTACAATGCTCGCTAACAAGCAATTTGGTTTGAATACCATTATTTATGCATATCTTTTGTGATTTGTCAATTTAAATTGGTGTGTGATATTATCTAACATGTAATCTTAATTGATTTAGAGAAAAGTCTCAATCAGCTATGCGCAAATTGTAGTGACAATTACTTTGACTAAGTATTTGGTTTGATCTCATCACCCACCAACAAATATAAGGAACATGATATCCTTACACACATGTTTTACGAAAGATCAATATGATAGTCTTCCCCCTTTAGGGGGAGAATAGACTATTGTAACAGTGTGAACTTGTGGAATTTTTCTACTCGAGCCTAACTTTTTATTCTCCTAAAGTTGAGATTTTACAAGCCTTACTACGTTTAGAGTAGACGTTGAGTATACTATGTATATTTTGAATTAAATTTCTTTATAAAAATTATTGGTCTTAGAGTGAGACAATAAATGTCCTCGAGTGTGGCATAGATATCTGATAATAATGATCTCGTTAAATCTAATTCATGCATATATGAATATGTGACACGGATATCCGATAATAATGAGCTCGCTAAAGCACGCTAATGCATACATATATGAATGTGTGAGATCGAAGTTTTATGATCATTATTATATTACGTTCTTATGCTAGCTAGCATCAAGGGCTCTGTACGTATCACGTTTTGTTTTACATGTTGACAAATTATATTATTGAGCAAATTGAAAAAGAGGCAATTCAAATATTCAAAACGTGATGAGATTCTTGGACCATGTTAATCCTTGAGATTACAAATTAAAGGAAACTGATTAAAGTGTATTGATATCACTATGAAAAAATCTCTCATTGGTAGAGATATGAGATTATCAATGTTATTCCTTTAAACGATAACTTTTCAATAAACACAGCGTCAAAATTAACGAGAGATGTCTTATGACATCTTGTAAGAGTATATTGTGCATATAAGTCACATAAGAAACTCTCAAATATCGTGTCATCACAAATAATTGCTTATTTACATCCTAGAGGATTTATTGCCCCAAAGGCAATTTCATAAATGATTAAAAGAGCTTGAAGTTCATGCATGAAAATAGAGTTTAGATCTCATACATACTCATTTATAGTCAAGAAGACTTGATTAAAATGCCTCAGTGAGTACTATGACTACACTTTGAAATAGATTTCAAATTATGATCATAACGTTGCAACATATTTTAACTCTCCGTGAAGTTATAAATTTTTCAGAGCTCTTGATACGTGTCGAGATTTAATTAGATAAAATATATGCTAATTTGACTAAGCTTACATATACGATAAACTTAATGCACCGTATCATTGTTCTGCCCCTGAAAAACATTGTGACTCTGCCGCAGCCCACGTCTACTCCGTCGCCGAAAGCCATCACATGCCAGCTCTCACTTTCCTATGGCCTCCCCCTCCATCTCCCCCTCGCCCTCAGTAATACCCCCGAACTTTTTCTATAATTTGAAGTATTTTCAGATTATTCGATTTTGATTTAGAGAATACGATAAATCGTCGATAAATGTTGAGTAGTCTTCGGTTGACTTTTTAATGAACGAAAGCCGCAGTATTCAATGAGACAGGTTCCTAGACATGCAAAATGTCGAACTCAAAGTTACGACATAAAAATTATGTTAAACGAGAGTTTGCAAAAATTACTAAAATTAAAGCATAAAAACTTATATAATGGCTACCCCAGATGGAACCGAAATGGAAATGGGATACTTTCCATTTGGATATCTTACGTGTGGGATATATATGCATTTGCCGTTGCGAAGAAGCTAGCATGCGATCTCTTGGGAGGATGCAACCAATATGTGTATATGTATGCTGAATATGCAGTCCAATATTGCACGTGGAGGTGACGCTAGCGAATGAAGACAATCTTGACATGCAGAAACGTAGCCGATGGATGGATATACTTCATCATGTCACAATTAGTCATGATTCCCATTTATATATAAGTAGCCCTCTGCATCTTCTTTCATAATTTGATCACTAAGCTTTTGAGACCCGAGAGATTCAAGAGAGAAATTAAAGAACGTAAGAGTTCGATAAGTAATATGGCGATGCTGCTGTTGAAACTGAGTCTCTTAATGTTGCTGGCAAATATCACTCATGCCCGTTCGGAACCACTCCCAAACGCTGGTACGTACGTGATTAGTTAATGACTAAATATTCAAGCTAACTAACTGGCCAATAATTTGATCCCAATCAATGTTATCTTAGGACTAACTAGCCAATCGGGGTCTCTTCTTTGTGTACATAAATTGTTGTTTAAATATGTTTACGATATATATATATATCAAACAGGAGGATTTGATGAGTAATTGAAGCGAAAAGAAATGACAAATCCATATCTAGTGTGCATCAAAACCTGTCACAATTGTGCTTGCACATATATCTTCCCGCCTGAGGCCAACTTCTGCGCATGTATGGACACCAAATCTAAACCCAAACCAACTGATGATGATCACAGATCTACAGCATGTATATATTTTTGTTAGGGAAATTATTTGTGGCTCAAAATTAGGCGTTAATCAGCTGTGGCATCCATGTCATCAACACATCATTCTATACTTGCTATGTCACGTGAGGCCCTATCATTTCTCTTTCTGTTATCTTTGGACGAACTAGCTAGAGTAGTTTTTCTGCTTGATCACCTCAATATCTAGATAACGCTAGATAGCTAATCGGGTCTCTTCTTGCTTGTGTTACATAAATTGTTGTATATATATTTACGATGGAGCTAGCATGCAGGAGAATTTGATCAGGACTTGAAGAAAAAAGGATTTACGATTCCATATCTAAAGTGCATGAGAACCTGTCACAATTGTGCTTGCACTAAAATGCTACCGGTTGAGGCCAACTTCTGCGCTTGTATGGACACCAAAACCAAAACCAAACCAACTGATGATGATGATGATGATGATGATGATGAACTAGTCCACAAATATGCAGCAGGTATATATGATCAGAAATTACCGCGGAAAGGAAGGATTCCTTATCTAGAATGCATCAGAACCTGTCACAGATGTGCTTGCACTAAAATGCTACCGGTCGAAGCCAACTTCTGCACTTGTATGGACGCAGTCGTCGACATTCAAACCAATACCAAACCAACTGATAATGAACTACTCCACAAATCTGCAGTAGGTATATATATGTCTAAATATCTAACAAATCATTCATACATATCGGCTGAAGTTGACGTACTGTTGGAACAGTAAGTCAGTAACGGTAGGAATTTAATGGTTATTTTGAAGGCTAATGGATTAACCAAATTAAATTTCTTTAATTTAAATTTGAAGGTTGATTAGGTAACATGTTATTTTGTCAAATAGGTCAAAAAAAAATTTAAGAGCATATCTAACAATGTCACCTAAAGTTTTTTTATTTTGTTCAAAAATATAGCTCAAACCTATTTTAGCTAAGCATTTATGAAAATTTATTCCACCAGTATTACTCATAATTTAGTTAAATATGAATAAATACTAATTTTATTGGTTGAGAAAAATAATAAACATTATTAACTTAAAAATTGATTACATTGACAATCTGTAAAGAAAAAATTAATTACAATGTTGACTTTCCAATCTCCTATAATTCAAGTCTTTGGTGTAGGAATAAGGGATGAAAATAAGAAATATTGGGTATCTTTAAAATAGTTAATATGATAGGGGATCAGTTGGAGTTGATTTTAAAAAAAAACTTCATATATATAATTGATAAAATTGACTTTTGAGGGATTTGTTGGAGTTGCTATAATAATTATATTAAAATAAAAAGACACAAATGTCAAAATGATGAGATCAATTGCCAAAGAAAGAGAGATAGAAAGAGAATTTGACATATTAGTTTTTTATGTCAAATATGACATTCTTGGTTAAATATGTCATTCACGTGAATTTGACATATCGATTAGAGACTAAAATATTAAAAAAATTAATCAAAAATTACCAATATCTTACTCTAGTAAATTTTGACATAATCATTTAGTCTTTGTTCTAAGATCATATATGTATGACACTAAATTGTAGGGAAGAATTCGTGGCCAGAGCTGGTGGGAATAAAAGGAGAGACTGCAGCAGCAAAGATAAAGAGAGAAAATCCACAAGTTGACGCAATCGTAATAAAGGAAGGAACTCCAACGACCGATGACAGAAGGCACAACAGGGTTCGGATCTGGGTTGACGACCATGGTGTCGTCACCACCGTTCCTCGTCGAGGCTAGCCTCTATATATTTATTGCTATGAATCTACCATACATACATATATATATATATATACTGTACAAAGTTTTCGCTTATATTTTAGTTTGGCGCACACAACTAGTTGCGTGGTTGTGGTTGTATGATAGAGAATAAGTAGTTGTGCCTGTATGATACAGAATAATTAAGCAACCGGCCGGGTAATTTTGCAGTGAAACGAAATTATTGTGTTTTGGTAATTAGTCGTATGAGTTTAATCAGATGTGTACTAAATCTTTGGATATTTTTAAAATTTTTTTTTATAGAAATTGATAAATGACAGAAATTAAAATTTTAATACTTTAAACTAATTATATCATTTTTCATGTTTCAATTTCTTCACAAAAAAATTTAATAATGATAAGAATTATAAACTTTTAAAAATAATTCGAGGTAATTATAAAATGACATCTCTTTTTAAGGAAATTGGAAGGAGGAGTTTAAGTCTTCAATTCCTCTGATAAAGTAATTGTTAAATTCTTAAAGAAGTTATCCAAACACAAAAAATTTGTAGATAGAATTCTAAATTATTGGAATTCAGTTAAATTCCTCTCAATCTAGCTCTATCCAAACACACGGTAATATTCTTGTACGTGGTCATTAGTATATGTGGTCAATTATTGTTAACTACAGTTAGATCTGCATCTAACGATAAACAATTAGAAATCAGTTGAAATACAGTTTAATATATTTTGCTGGATAATAGCTCATTATAATTGACCGTAAATGACAACTACGACATGATGGCATTGTCAACAATGGTAGTTGTTGGGCCGTGACAAATCCCAAACCACAATTGAGCAGGGTAGGGGATCATCATGGGCTGGGCTGAGACAACTTCAGCCCTAAATTTAAGGCTTAGGGTTGGGTTTGGTCAACCGTCAAACATAAAAAGATCAGGCCGATGCCACAAGTTTGAAACCCTAGCTCGCCCATTAAGACTAAGTCAATGAGGCTATAGAGACTGGGCCAAGATGAGCCTTAAATTGAGGAAAAAAATGATATATAAAAAGTTTAAGGTATTGTATTATTGATTTATGATATTTATTTTAAAAATATAGTTTTGTGTGGAGAAAAGATTGAGGAGAATAAGAGGGAAAAAATGAAGGAAATAAGAAAAAATATGATAATAATTGTAAATTATATTACTTTTTCTAATAAAAATGATATATAAAAAAATTAAGGTATTGTATTATTGATTTATGATATTTATTTTAAAAATATAGTTTTGTGTGGAGAGAAGATTGAGGAGAATAAGAGGGGAAAAAATGAAGGAAATAAGAAAAAATATGATAATAATCGTAAATTATATTACTTTTTCTAATAAAAATTGGTCAAAATGGGCAGGACTAGGCTTGACCTCTAGGGTTCAAAGAGGCCGGGCCGAAAGGTCGGGTCCGGCTTCACTTACATAGCCCAAGCCCTATCCTAAATTTAATGAGGCTATGCCAACCTGCCCTAACACGAGATCGGGCTGGATTTTGACCTCATGAGTCGGGTGGGCTTAAAAGACAGTTTTGAGGCCAAATGGTGAAACCTAAATAGTCTTTTTGGAGTTATGGGCTAAGACTTTCCTAGGTATGTTTATTTTGTTGGACTTATGTTTTCTTTTTCTTGCATTTTAGGTGTAATTTCTAGTAGGAAAGAAATATGTTCCTATCCTTTTGGAGTTGGAGTAGGCGGTGTTTCAAATATGCCTTATCTATACTGCTAAATGGGTGACTTGAATGGTCTTTCTTTCCTAGTGACAGAATGAAATATAAAGGTGAAGATTCTAGTAAATTGGATGTGCGCGTAGTAATTATTGTTTATGTGACATTTGTTCCAGGAGAAATATTTCTGCTATCTTGGTATGTGTCTTGTCCTAATTAAAGTAGAAGGATATATTCTTTCAATTCCTGATTTATAGGGATAATGATTGTAACAAATTGTAATGCTCATATTTAAGGTCATATATCAATGAATAAAGTACAGTTTTAGTCTACATTGATTGCGTATATATTTTCTCCTCCAAGAAGTTATCAGTAGCTCTTAATTGATAGCCATCACCCAAAATCCTAAACAGAAAACACCCTAAACACCTTCACCACCGCTGAATTCCACCGCCAATTCATCATCATCGCTGGATTTCATGGTCCATTCCTCCTTGTTTTACAAGTTTTTCATACCAAGCATAACACCCTATAGGTAAATTTTCTACCTTCTTCGATTTAGAAATTAGGTTGTAAAACTTAATTACCACAACACCCTAAATCTAGGTCTAGATTTAAGTTTATCATACCTTGCAATTGATTTTCTTTCTATGCCCTAGTTCCTATGGATTAATACATGTTGATAAAAAGTTAATATTAATGACGGTCTTGGGGGAGTCACGTTTATTAGTGAATATCATGGTTAATTGTGATTTCACTTTGAAAAAAAAAGGAAGTCGTCGATATTTGTGACTATTTGTGAAAGTCATGGTTTCTGGTGTGGTATGAAATCACCATTTTGCATCAATTTTTGTGACCAAACATCATTGATCACGGTTCTTATTCCCTAAACTTGATATTAGTGATCATAGTTTTTTGATCGATACTAATTACATCTCTTGTCTATTTTGTAGATGACATCAACAGAGCCGACAAGGCCTGAGTTTGGCATTCTTGTTCCATAAGAAGCAAAATACAATAGTTCGGTATCAGATGTTGAGAACACACTTCTCCGTAAAAATCTTACTGATACCATTCAACCATCACCACCACCTGGTGAAAACGTTGTGGCACTAACTCTAGATCAGCTCAGACTCCTTTTAAGTCGCAAAGCACAAGCCCTCATGTTCTTAAGGCGGCACAAACATCCAGTTCTGAAAAAGTATTACTTGTTAAAGAATGACCCCACATATTTGTGGGCAACTTTAAAAGAATGATTCAATAATGTGCATGAGGCACAACTTCCACAACTGTAAAAAAGTTGGGATTCAATTTGATTATTGGATTATCCAAAGATAAATGAATTTAATCAAGGTATGTAGGAGCTTCAATCTAAGTTGGCCATTTGTAGCGTGGAAAAGACCAATCAGGCGATGATCAAGAATTCTTGAAGAACCTTCCCTACTTCCATGGATACGCTCGCTCATCAATATCGAACAGATTACGAGCAAGGAATAATAAGACCATTCATTGATCTCATAAATGTGTTGGCCAAAAAAGAGAGATATCGTGAGATACTTCTCAACAAAAATTCTAGGTCAACTAGTACTAAGAAAATTCATGAGACATATAACACTGGTGGGAAGCCCATAAGGATAAGAAGAATGGTCATTTTGAGCCTTACAATACTCGTGGTGGGAACAGAGGACGTGGCAGAGGTCGTGGTAGAGGAGGACAAAGTCGAAACTTGACTTGGACTCGCCAAGAAAATAGCCAAAATAAGTATAATTCTGGCCCCAGGAATGATGCCAGTACCTCCCAGTCTCTTCAAACTAGCTTGTCACCTTGCTATAGGTGTGGTTCTACCAAGCATGTGCACAAACAGTGTCGTGCATCAAAGAATATTTAGAATGTCTACCAAAGGTGCAAACAATATTTGGCACATGAGACCAACTACACTAAAGACTATAAGATGGAAGATAGCGATGAAGCCAATCTTATTGTAGTAGATGATAAAAAAGCAAATCTGGATACTACAGATTTTGATTTGTCTATGTATTAGACTCATGTTTCTGCTATGTAATCAAGTTTAGATTTGTTTTGACTTTGTTTTTAGTCATGATTTTGGAATAAGACGATCTTTGATGTAAGTTTTGTGTTGGCATATTAATAAAAAATTCCTCTTTTTGGTATATGAAAGTGTTAACAATGGTTCTTTTACTTCATTATGCATGAATGGCTCAAAATATACTATATTCAATAGCAATATGATACCAAAATACCATAAAAACGAGACAAAAGAAATAATGGTTTGATCTGGGGATTTTTCAACCCGTCGAGATACTCTCTCGACTCGTTGAAGACTACCTTCTAGATCGGTTTTGGCACTTTTCGACCCATCAAAATTGCCTAGTTTTCCTTCAACCCGTCGAAGCATGTCCTCCGATTACCAAAACAGCACTTTCGACTCGTCAAAGAATTTACTCAACCCGTCAAAGGATAGCTATAGTCTCAAAATTGTCCAATTTTCGACCTGTCGAACATCGATATCGAAAATCATATTGGTTTTTGGGTTTTCTTCAACGTGTCGAGAAAAATTCATGACCTGTTTAAGGTGTTGTTCTGGACACGATTTGAACTAGTTTTCGACCTATCGAGTGGTTTATCTCGACCCGTCGAGGTTCAAAACCGGATTTTGTGTTTTTGATGTTGTTTTGTACATC
The DNA here is from genome assembly GCA_946800695.1 of Geum urbanum. Lineage (NCBI taxonomy): Eukaryota > Viridiplantae > Streptophyta > Magnoliopsida > Rosales > Rosaceae > Geum > Geum urbanum. The sequence goes on along the minus strand of OX327013.1, from coordinate 4,771,702 downwards.
AGTTTTATCAAGAATACCTTTCAGACACTCTTCTACTTCTGCGCCGGGTACTCTACATCAGATGTGGTTATACATCGGTTATGGGCTTTTGATATGATCAGCACTCAACTCGAACCTTGCGAAGTATTAAAAATATTAGTGCCAACGGTTTTCAATTAGAACAATATTGTGAGAATGGAAAATAATACTTGTATATTACCTCCAAAAATTGTGATACAAACAGCATAATGGAGAAATTTATGAGGATTTATAGTTGTTTATTACTATGGTTCACATCACTGAATCCAATGCAGTCACTCATACTACTATGTGTGACTTGGCTTCTTATAAGCTTTGGCCTTATGATGATCAAGATATTGAGAAATTCTCATGGTCATCGGTTTTTAAGAGCAAAGAAGCATACAGGAATACCTAAAACCATCATTTTAGATGAAGAGGCTGAGATTACTCCATTCGGTCTAGGCTCGACCTCCAAGATGAGTGCAGCACCTTCCAGAAGACATACTGCTGAGGCGTTATGCATTTTTCCTACTAGATGCCTTTATGGAAAAATCCAATACACATCGCTCATTTTGTAAAACTTGTTTATTAGCAAAGTTATAGGCATGATCTTCTTTTCCTGTAGACACAACTTCCATTCCTTCACATATTCCAAGGATATATTTGTGGACCAATCAAATCAGTATGCAGACTGTTTATATATGTTATGGTTTTGGTTGCTGCATCGACGTGTTAGTCACACGTCACTTTGTTATCCACATAGTATGCTGCATTTGCAAAATTCTTAGCATAGATTATTAAGCTTCAGGCTCACTATGCAGACAATCCAATCAGGTCTATTAGATTGGACAATGAGGAAAGTTTTCATCAAAATCTTTTGTTGATTACTGCATGTCGAGTAGGGATTGAAGTTGAACATCCCGGTTTCTCCATGTTCATTCATAGAACGGTCTTGAAAAGGCAAAAATTAAGTGGTTACAGCTTATGGCTAGAGCTTTGGTAATGCATACTAGTTACTGGTATCTGCTTGGAGATATGCAGTGTTACATGCAGCTATACTTATTTGCTTGAGACCCGTAACCCGCCAACCATTCAGTGCATACTAGTTTATAACTGGATATGAGCATGATATTTTACATCTATGCATCTCTGGTTGCGTGGTATATGTGCCTATCATGCCTCCACTTCGTACCAAAATGGGTCATCAATGACGATTAGGCATCTATGTTGGTTATAAATCTCTAACGATTGTCCGCTATCTAGAACTTTTAATTGGAGATATCCTTACTGCTTGTTTTTCAGAATGTCACTTTGATGAGACATAATTTCTGTCGTTAGAGGGAGATATGAATGGTTCCATTCTAGTTAACTGTCAAAAATTGACATGGTATATCCCTACTATGTCTCATCATGATCCCCACACATCTCGATGTAAGATTGAAGTGTAATGTGTTTTCGATCTTCAAAAAGTAGTAGATTTGATGCCTGACTCCTTTACTAAAATCAAGAAAGTGACGAGATCAGTTATACCTGCTGCAAATCCTACAAGGTTGAAAGTCCTAAAATTGAGCAAGTTTACGCAACACTGGGGCAATGTAGCGTTTTCTCCTGCCCATAATGGGGTGTAGCGTAGTCAAAATCCACTGATGAGTTGTTGGTGAAAAGGCAAGTCATAAAGGCACAACCATTCATTATCAATACATGAGATTGTTTCTGACTGCAATTGTGTCTAAAAGTTGGCATTGACAAATACTGGGGAACGCTTCAGAGTCAATGACGATGTCAGTAAACAAAGAAATTTCACCAAGTTAAATAAATGCTAGCGATTTTATGGGTAGTTCTTCCATGGTCGTTGATGATGCATTTACTTCTTCTGTCGCTCAAGAATTGATGATGATGAAGTGGAACCTCACTCTATTGCGGATTCTCAACGGTTAACGTAGAGCAAATTGACCGATATGGAAAATTACATTGTAGGATAAACTAGACTATTACAAAAGGTAAGTTTTTGGTATGATAGTATTATGACTACCGAATGGTAAGCCAGTTAGACACAAATGAATCTTTGCTTGGAAGCACAATGAGAAGAACTTGTGGCGCAAGAATTTTCTCAACACCTTAGTATTGATTATGAGGAGATGTATTCTCTGGTTATGGACATCATTACTTTTTGCAAACTTATCAATTTGGTAGTGTCCGAAAAACTGAGTATGTAGCTAATGGATATGGTTACAGCATATCTCTATGCGGATCTTGATTTAGAGATATACATGAGAGTGTCGGTTGACATGGTTATACCAAATTCAAGTAACTCTGGACCACAAAGTTCTCGTTTGTTCAAATTGATATGTTTACTACTCTAAGTGACTACTTGATTGAGAAGAGATACAAGAATGATAAGTTATGCTCATGTGTGTTCGGTAAACGAACAAATTATTTGAGAGGATAGACCTTGGTAGGACTTGATTTTGTCTCGGTTTGGAGATGGAACATTGAGTTAGTGAAATTATTATTCACCAGTCTGCTTATGTCCAAATCAGGTAATGGACAAAGCATACCCTATTAGCACACTAATAATTATTTGCACTCTGGAACTCAAAAGGATCCATTTCATCCAAAAGATGATGATGAGGAAATTTTGGAGTTAAGATTCCATATCTTAGTGCAATTAGAGCTTGGTTATATATATCTTGGTGCACACATCTAAACATTGTCTTCTCGGTCTGCGCCTACACAAAGTCATTAGAATAAAGTAAAACATAATTTAAGGTACTTGAAGGGATCCACTAACTTGGGCCTGTTCTTTCCCTACAAAGAAGCAAGAAAGAGACTTGAAATTCCAGATAAAGGAATTGTTGAAACACAGCTTTTAGATTTTAGGATTTTTGACCCGTCGAGTAGATCTCTCGACCTGTCGAATGGTAGCTCCTAGATCGATTAGAACATGTCTCTCGACTCGTCGAAAGAAATATTCGACTCATCGAAGGATGTTCCGGCTGCAAGCATTGTACTGCAATTCAGTGCATTCCTCTACTTAGGGACACCACGTGATATCTTGGTTACTTTTGTTGATGCTGGATATCTCTCTGACCCACATAAATGACGTTCCCAAATAGGTTATGTATCCACCATGAGGAACACGGTAATATTTTGGAGATCAATAAAACAAACTCTTATTGCTACTTCCTCGAATTATTTTGAGATTATAGCTTTACATGAAGCGGTTAAGGAGTGTGTCTTGCTTACGTCAGATATACACCATATTTGAGGGTCTAGTGGATTACCATCTACTATGACATCACCAACTTGCATATTTGAGGATAATGCGGCTTGCATTTAACAAATGAAGTTGAGTCACATTAATGGTGGTCATACTAAACACATTTCGTCGAAGAACTCCTACAATCAACAACAACATTGGTTATTGAATATCTGTGGGAATCAGGTTGGTTCGGTGGATAATGTTGCAGACTTGTTCACTAAGTCTTTACCAAAATTTATATTTGTGAAGCATGTGAGACGCATTGAAATGCAGAGACTATCTGAACTTTGAGATTGAATTACTGATCAGTGGGAGTTTATTTCGTAAACCTCAAGGGAGTCTACATCACATATGGTCATTTTTGTAGCTAATGTGTTGTACTCATTTTCCTTAAACCAAGATTTTGTTTTCCTCATGAGGTTTTTGTTTGCTTGGCAAGATTTTTAGTGAGACAACAAAACGTTATGCATTATACATTATGATCGCGACATAAGGGGAGTGTTCCAAGAGAAATATTTCTGGTATCTCGATGTATGTCTTGTCCTAATTAGAGTATAAGTACATATTTTCTCAATCCCTAATTTATAGTGATAATGATATAACAGATTATAATGCCTATATTTATGGCCATCTATCAATGAATACAATAAAATTTCAGTCTACATTGATTGCGTATCTATCGTCTCCTTCAACATTATTATAATATTTAATTTGGTGAATGTTTGAATACATAGGTATTCGGGGTGGTAATGAATGGAGATAAATATTTGTGCTCATTAAGAGCATCTTCAACAGCTTCTATAAACTTTCAATTATCTCTATTTAATGGGAAAAATATCTCTTTTTAGCTCCGACGGTTCTTGTAAACCATCTTGTATTTTATAGAAAATAGAAAAAAATGGATAAAGAATCCATATATCTATAAAAAAAACTCAAGACTTGTATATTCATAAAAAAAAAACTTGTAAAATTTAATACTTTCCCAATAGAATTCACTTTTTCTCCTTAAAACAACTAGAAACAGAAAATATTTAACATGAGATTTGGTTCTATTTGAATAAATAAATCTTTTTTTTTTGAGTTAACGATATGAGATAAGAGTGTGCTCCATTCTAGGAGCCTGACAAAGATCATATGTGGTCAAAGCAACCTACATGGGTGACACTTGGCTTGGTGGACCATTCCCAAGCTCCTACATGCCTTCCATGTATGTAGCATGTACTATCTCGGGACTCACGCCCGATGTCACACTATTCCTACTGTCGGTCGCAACCGACATAGGCTGAGACCTCTAACTCTGCTGCCTTAGCAACCAAAACTGAACAACCACCCTCAACATGATCAAAACATCCACAAAAGGCACAAAACCCCTTAATCTCGACATAATCAAAAGCCATGACCATCGAAACTTCTGCTACAAACCTAAATCGTCGCCGCACCATCAAAGGCTGGCGAAGATCCACCGCAACCTGCAACCACATCTCCGTCAAGGTATTGAGCTTAAGGAGATCCACCTCCTTGAACTCCCCGAGCTGTCGTCTAATCCTCTGATCCCACATTTCATTCATCCCACCATTCGGCACATTGCTCACCTTCACCCATATCGGCACCACCGTCGCCTCCACCGTAAAGAAATCTGAAAAACCATCGAATCGCTGCACCGCCACCGTATAATCACCAAAATACTACGGCCCACTTTGGACCACTCGACGCACCATCGCCAAATTTCGGAAGGTGCAAAAGAACCGATCCGGAGCTTTTTGCAAATAAGACGCCTTCGTCAGCCGGCTTGGCGTGCCCCACAACCGATCCATCATGGCCCACAGTGGCTCCATCTCAAACAATCACAACACCCCATAAAAGCATTATGGGGCCACTGCATCATCATCGAAGTCCGACAAGTCAATCTCCTCTAACCGAGCTACATCGCGCTCAATGAACTCTATCGCCGCCTCGAACTGGCGGGCGACATCGTCTGCAGAATCGACCATGCAAGGGGTTGACCAGAAAGGTCTCGAAGAGAGGAAGACAAATGAGTAGAAAAATGGGGGAGATGAGAACCAAGGAGTATGGATCAGAGAGGGAAATGGGTGACAACTTAGAATTTTTTTTTAGGATTTTGAAAGAAAGAGAAAGACACTCGAGAGAGTCCAAAGAAATTCGACACTGTTATTATAAATAAATCATATTAATATATAATCATTAAATTATACATTAAAACATTAAATTTTGTAAAATAAAATAAAAGAGACGCTGGATTTGAACTCCTCTTTCTATAGAAATTTTGTAATTTTATCTTTTATAATAAAAAATAATACATAAATAGTTGAGATGATCTAAATTATAATGTTTTAAATTTAATTTATTAGACACCCTCACTGAGCCCTCTCGGGTCTGTGTACACCAATATATATAAAATCGATATTATCGGCGATGTTTCGATTTTTTGGAGTTACCTGAAAAATCCTCAAATATATCCCTAAATTTTCGAAAATTTCCCGATTTTTATCGATATTTCTGATATATCCCTGATATTTCCGATATTTCTCAAAATTTCCGTAAACTTTTCACATTTAACATTTAGTTTGGTAAATGTCCAATCTTCACATGCTCAATATCCAATCCACCTTTCACGTGACATGTCCAATACATGCAGAATTACATGGGAGAACAATTATTTAATGATTATTCTTCACAATACACACATGATTATGCACAGGGAGATGAAAAAAATAGTGTGAATTTCGAACTTCATAGGTCCCCTATGTGGTTTTGAAGTATTTATATATTTGATTTTGTGATGTGTGATGTGTAATATATTGTACAAAAGACGTGTTGGCCTAGCCTCTCATAAGTTTTAGCCATCAAAAAATAAAAATAAAACTAATAAATTATATTTTAATAATTATCAGCACTTAACACGTACTAATTTATATAGTAAAATAGCAAATTCATAACCTCCAAAGTTTCATTACAAATTTCCATATATTTTTATTAGTTTCCGTCATTTTCGTCAGAATTTTCACTGGATTGATATTTTATCGATATTTCTGTTGATATATCCAAATTTGAAAACGTCGATATATTTTTGATATTCGATATTTTACTCCTTGGTGTTCAATGGTTTGATATCGAAGGTTTGGGAGCTACACACCGCGCTCTAGTTCTTGTATAAGTCGAGATTGTGCTTGTAGCTAGCCGCCATGAGAAGCACCTGCGTCGCCATCCCAAGCAACCTAGCCACTCAAACCGTCAAACCCCAAAGTCCCAAACTGATCTTCCTAGAGTAACGAGCGAGCAAGATAAAATGACATGATACTGAATACTCACCAGACTCAGCACCAAAAGAATCGATAGGTAGTCATGGAGAGCCGCCTACTCCGAAAACAAACATAGTCATTCGTCAAAAGAACTAACCACCAATTGTTTCCAATATGAGTCATTGTACTTCCGTTGAACTGAACTAATCTGAAGTCTTGGAACTCGTGACCAATTTTGGACGAAAATGTGGAGAAACCTGTTCCTATATCGTCCGCTCGTCAGCAACCATTTATTTGCAGGCAAACAAACCCAAAATAAAATACTACCGCTCCTTAGATAGTGACGTCGCTTCCCACTAAAAGTGACGCGTGATCTACAGGTGGGTCCCCTTGCACAATCACCGTCACCACCAACCCAACGCAGCGGCACTCCACATTTCCCCAAAAGAAACCAAACACTCACCCTACAAAGACTACAACAACAACAGCAGCAGCTCACTCAGCTTCGTCGGCGACTAATCATGGCAATGGCGCTTCGCAGACTCTCGACCTCCATCAACAACAACAGCAAGCCTTTCATCACCGCCCATAGCTGCGCCGCCGTCTACCGCATCGTAAGCGATCATCCTTATCCTAAATTTGCTCACTGCTTTTAGTGACAAAATGTTCATCGGTTTTGATTTACTTGAATCGCAGTCGGCTCTGTTGTCCACCCAAGCCGCTCCTGACACCAAAGTATGTTTCTTTTCTTCCTTATCGATCTGGATTCTCTTTTTTGTTTTTGTTCTTCGCTCTTATTAATGATGGCATTGTGGACTTGGGTGTGTTTGATTGGTTTTAGTGGATAAAACAACTCAATGAGCCGCTCGAGGTTATCGATCCCGAGATTGACGACATCATTGAACTCGAAAAAGCTAGGCAATGGAAGGTGGGTAGTTTTGGTTTTTAAGTACTAAAGATTGAATTTTTAGTAGTTATGAAAGTGTAATGAACTGTTTGATATCGAAGCTTAGTTTTGATACCCTCTTGTTGTTGTTTTTTGTGTGTGGAAATCGTAGGGGCTGGAGCTTATTCCTTCCGAAAATTTCACATCGCTGTCGGTGATGCAAGCTGTTGGATCTGTCATGACCAACAAGTACAGTGAAGGATATCCTGGTGCTAGATACTATGGAGGAAATGAGTAAGTCATCCTCTTCCAATTCATTTTCTGTATTGAAGGATAATGACTCATTTTCGTTTGCTTGTTCGTAATGCCATGCTCCTGTGGTGGTCCATGCTTGTTTGCTTGGTCATAATTTTATCTGAGTTACACTTGATTTATATGACTTTGTTTATTGCTTTTATACATAAATGTAGATATATCGACATGGCCGAGATCCTGTGTCAAAAACGTGCGTTAGAAGCTTTCAACTTAGATCCTGCAAAGTGGGGAGGTAATGGAGCTAAACTTATTAGTATACATGCGTCAAAATTGACATTTCTCTTTGCTATCAGATAAACGTACACTTTCAGTTTTTGCTCACCTTAGTTGACGCACATTCTATGAGTACAGCCATGTGATTTATTTGATTTTTGGGTTTGAATGGAAGTAGGAGCATACCTCTGCAGTATGAAAACCTTTGGAGATGCTATTAAGATGTCTACATTTGACATACAGTCACATACTAATGCATAACATGGCGATCATTTCTCTATTATTATTTTTTTTAGTTTTCTTCTAGTGAACTTATATTCTGAAATGTCTTTTGCAACACTTGTCTCTTGAGGGTCATAATAATCAATGATTGAAATGAATCTTAAAGACGCATGATTTGTTCTTTCAGTGAATGTCCAGTCATTATCTGGATCCCCTGCTAACTTTCAAGTGTACACTGGATTGCTAAAACCTCATGAAAGAATCATGGCTCTTGATCTGCCTCATGGTGGACATCTTTCTCATGGTTATCAGGTGTCTACATCTTCTCCTGTTATTTAGCTCTACTATTCTGCCTTCGATGACTTTTGTAGTTCTTGGATAGTCTAGTGCCTTTGTTTGTCATTCTTACTAGCATGGAAACTTGGAACGTAGACTGAAATGGCCAGAAATGTTAATGTTCAATACAACTTCAAGTAAAATACTTGTATCTATATAACTTTTCAGGATTATTGATTGGATCGTGATGGGTACTGGGATTTTCAATTGAATTTATAAATTTCAGGAAATTCGCCAATTTAATTGTATAGCAAAAGATAGAAAGCATAGATGATGTTAGACGGTCTCCTCCTCATTAAGCTTAGAAACCAAAAATCACATCATTCAATGCATAACTGTTGACGACAGAGGCTTTCTATTAATCGTTTCCACCAAGGATCATAAAAATTCTAATTCCATCAACCTTGGCCATATTTCTACTGTCTGATCATTCTTTTATTGTCTTTGTATTTCAGACCGACACCAAAAAGATATCTGCAGTGTCAATCTTCTTTGAGACAATGCCATACAGATTAGATGAAACCACTGGTTACATTGACTATGATCAGGTACAGTGCTTGCCTATTTACTTCTCTAGCTTTTTTATTCTTAGAGTTAAAAAGTCAGGCTCCGCATGATCATGCCATGCTTCTCCAAAAGATTTACTTTGGTTAAAACACTGAAATAGAATGTAAGGTATTGTTGTCTAGCTTTATGTTATACAGACTATATCATAAAATTATACAAGATGTGGATGCAAGTAATAGTCTACATCATCAATTGTCATAGTTATTCTTTGAAATGTGACACAACCTAGTAACATATTCTTTATTCAGCTCTAGTAACAAGTTTGATTTCTTTTTACTGGACATGTTTTCAAATATATTTGGTTTTCAAGTCTGTACAGTTCTAAGCAGTCATCATCATGTGACTTAAGAGTACCAGATGGAAACTACTTTGGTAGATGGATAGGTGTCAACAATTTTGCCAAGAGCTCGTTTAATTTTTTTCAACTTTTTATCTTTTGTTTGTTGAGGGCTAACCTATGCTGCCAAATTGTGTCTCCAGTTGGAGAAAAGTGCCACACTATTCAGGCCCAAACTAATAGTTGCTGGTGCCAGTGCTTATGCACGCTTGTATGATTATGCACGTATACGCAAGGTAAGCATTGGCTTGAGGTTTGTTGTTATGCCACCGATCATTTATCAATGAATCACCTACAATACTCCTTCCTTAGCTGATATAGTATTCTTGTGTTGCTGTCAGGTTTGTGATAAGCAGAAAGCTATTTTGTTGGCTGATATGGCACACATCAGTGGATTAGTTGCTGCTGGTGTTATTCCATCTCCTTTTGAATATGCTGATATTGTTACAACCACAACTCATAAGTCACTCCGTGGCCCTCGTGGGGCTATGATCTTCTTCAGGAAGGGGGTCAAAAATGTAAACAAGCAAGGACAAGAAGTAAGTAATAATTTTATTTTTAAGAAGAAAATGAGTGTGATAATTATAGAAGATTAAGATGAAACAAAAGTGTTAGGAAACAACTCAGTTGTATTTTACTCTAGTAAATTAACATTTTTTGCTCAATCTGGTTTCTCTTCAATTTAGATATTGTACTTCAAAAATATTGCAAGTGGAATGAACTTTTCAATATTTGAATTCCCTTCTACAGGTTATGTATGACTATGAAGAGAAAATCAATGCAGCTGTCTTTCCTGGACTTCAAGGTGGTCCACACAATCACACCATATCTGGGTTAGCAGTTGCACTCAAGCAGGTACTTTGTTTATCTCTGTGTTTTTCAAAATCAAGAAATGAAAGACCCATCGGATCTTCATCATACTCTTCATCTTTCTTGTTCAATAATCATTTAATCTCTTCATTTGTTAGAACAGCCAGTAAAAATTTGAGTTGCTGATTGTTTTATCTTAATTTTAGGCAACAACTCCAGAGTTTAAAGCTTACCAAGAGCAAGTTCTCAGTAATTCTGCTAAGTTTGCAGAGGTCTGTGATCACTTTTCCAAAATTTATGCAAATTGGTGATACCTTTTTTGTCATATAAATGCAGACTTTGTTTCCACTACTTTATTAAAGCTGTCTTACTTATAGCTTTATGCTTTCTGAACGTGCAGAGTTTGCTAGAGAAAGGCTATGATCTTGTCTCGGGTGGAACTGACAACCATTTGGTGTTAGTCAATTTGAGGGACAAGGTAAAAGGACATTCTTCCTTTTCTTTTCTTTTTGCCTTCTGTGTATGAGAGAGATTTATCTGGACGAAATTTGGGACTTTCTACTCGTCAGACCAAATTCTTGGTCCTTAAGTAGGATTATGTCAAGGTCAAATCAAGATAATTTATTGGAATTAACAACCTAAAAAAAGAGGTAATAAACTCTGTTGGAGGTGTCAAGTTCTGGGAAATTGAACTGTGTTTGATAGAAATGTGTGGAGAAAGAAACATTAGATCTCCTTGGAAGTTAGGTTTTCTGGTGAATTCACTATTCTACTTTGGTGCACTTTGACTATGCATGAAAAGTAATCTGCATATACTTAACAGGGAATCGATGGGTCAAGAGTTGAAAAGGTTCTGGAAGCAGCTCATATTGCTGCAAATAAAAATACTGTCCCAGGAGATGTGTCTGCCATGGTGCCTGGTGGCATACGTATGGGTAAGCCCTACTTACTGACTTCTATACTTCTTTTCCCCTTTCGCTGCTAGTCGTTAGCTAGGTACTTCCATTCTGACCCAGGTTCATATCTGATTCTTCAGGAACCCCAGCACTCACATCTAGGGGTTTTATGGAGGATGACTTTGCAAAAGTAGCAGAGTATTTTGATGCAGCCGTGAAGATAGCCCTGAAGATAAAAGCTACTGCCAAAGGTATATTCTGCTACCAAATCATGGATATCACTTGGATTATAATCTGTGAACTGTAATGCTCATGAATTTTATGTGCACGCGTACACGTGCAGGTACCAAATTAAAGGATTTTGTAGCAACTCTAGAATCAGATGGTCAAATTCAATCTGAGATTGCAGTGCTACGCCATGAGGTTGAGCAGTATGCTAAAGTATTTCCTACCGTTGGATTTGAGAAAGAAACAATGAGATATAAGGAATGAAGAGAAAATCTCAGAGATCATTGCCACAGGTGACAACCCTTTCTGCACCTTCAAAAAGTGACATATTTGGGAGTTGCTGTCTTGTTCATTTCTTTCACTTTTACAGATCAATTTGTTGAACAAGAAACAAGTGACTTCCTGCAGATGACTCCAACGCCAAAGCACACAGATCACAGCGTAAAGATCCGCAGTTTTATATGACACGTCAGTCATTCATCAACACAATAATGAAGGAAGCTATTAGGTTTTCACTGCATGTATGGATTTTTTTTTCTTTTCCAATTTGATTGAATTCTGCCCCAATTGTAATTCTTGGCTATCTTTACGTGTTAGCTTTCCCACATTGGAGTAGTTATTCGTTACGTTCACGAAGGCTTTACTATCTATAAATTCCCAGCCTTGATCTGGTTAGTGGATATCTGTAAGGCAGTTGCTGTACTTTGAAATTTTGGAAGTTTTTGGTCAATTTCATATTGATATTTTGATGGAGCAATATCCAGTTTTTGTCAATTCCTGATCTCCCATTACTTAAAGCTGATTTTAACTTTCAAGTCCTTTCTAATGCATCTGTCATCTGGGGTCTTGTAAAGTTTTTGTAACAATCTTCAAGTTTCTCTAGTATGTTTTGATAACAATTACAAAGATCACTAAAGTGGATTTTGACCTTCTAGTAAGATAGATCGACACCAAAAGCGTACACCAGATATTAGGAATTGAAGCTACTACAGTTTATAAAGCACTGTTCAGTGTTCACTACGACTAAACAAGTATCATGTTTGCCAGGAGCGACAATGCATAGCCATGTGCAATGGGAGAAGCAGCAAGCACCACACCGAAACCCGATCCCACTTTCAATCTTCTGGGAAAAGAAGGACGACGGTGATGAATATGGCACTTCCAGCTGACAAGGCTTTAGTCACTGCAAGCAGCTCAGCTTCGATAGTACTTGCTGCATCTGATCGAAAAGCAAACGCACCCACAAACAACCCGTTGTTATACCAAGAACGACCGCTAAACCCAGCATTTTCTAGTTTCTGCATTCTGTCTTAAGTAGATGAAGAGCAAGGCTTATATATGTGTGTGAGTCAGGAACCGTATAAGAGCAGCAGGGGCAGTGTACGTAGGTTCTGGGCTATATGCATGTCTGGTTTACTCTATTTAATCATTGTATACTATATGCAACTAATTAAGTACAAAACTTATATTAAAATGGTTTATTGGTTCAACTGTGTGTCTCCCTCTATAGGTCTGGCTTAATTAGTTGGGATCATTCAACAAGTCTTGTCCGCGGACTGTCCAGTATTATGAATCATCTGTACATCTTTTATTGCCTTCAATGTAGATGTATAGTCCACCAAACAATGAACTCAATTCGCTCTTTTTCATCTTGAACATCTAACTTTGGTAGTTGACAATGACAAAGGACGTAATGCTACAGAGAAAATCTGAAGAAAATCAAATTTACCACGAAACTAAAAGGTAAGCTCAATGGCCTAGTCGAATGGTCATATTCAAGTGAATTTCGTGGTGCACTAATTAATTTAATCGGCACCTTGATAGACTAGCTAAACTAGTTCTAATAAGTCTGCTGATGTATGTAATTAGGATTGAAATCAATTACTTTTCTTGTATAGCCAACCAATTACAAGTAGCTATATAGTGTTTAAGCAATGAAAAGCTTGCAGATGAATTGCCAGTTGCCAGCCTTTTTCTAACTATAATCACCGAAATTGGCCTAAATCAATAATGATGTTCATATATGCGATACATAAACAAGCAGCTAGCTGAAAGTTATCAGCACAACTTATCTCTCAGTATATACATACTTACGGCACCAAAATACAAAACAGATAATTGATCATCTCCTTCATTTCCCAAGTGAGAGAAATTATCATGCAAATTTTTGGAGTATGTATCAATCAAGCAATCTGCAGCCTAGCTCTCTCTCTCTCACATATATATATATATATATATGCATAGTCTAACAGTACTAGCTAGCTAGTCTTTTCTTTCACTTACTTGTCACCAAATGATTTCAAAGAAGACGATGCATATCTAGCTGAAAACCCACGTTTCGAAGAGTCTTTATCCATTTCGTCACAGCCCTCGTCGAAATTTTGCGAATAGCTCAGAGGATCATACCTAAATCCGCGTCGCTGGTCTCCGTGGCTTCTCTGCCATATGGTGGTGTATGTGTGTCGTGTTGATCTGCTTGTCCATGGAAGCTTCAACTTTAGACATCCCCAGCAAGAAAGTAACCCTTTGTGTGTGTTTCTAGGGGAGGGAACTTGGTCGTCCATGAGTAGAGATCAAGCTCTACTCTTTCCAGCACAAGCTGCTTCTTCTGGTTTTTCTTACAAGTGATAAAGGATTTTGTACTCCCAAAACCTGTAGTTGGCTATGTCTGCCTCTCTTGTTTCCTATAGTTTTTTTTCAGGATAATTTTTGTGTACTAGAAGTCGAATTGATTTGTGATCGGTGGGAATGAGAGACAAACTTGTAGTTCTTTGTTATCAAAATTTGGCCAATCTGAGTTTTGGGCTATGTGGAGCACCAAACTGCTGCTTGATTGCTTGAACAAACAAAAGAAAATTTGCATTACTTGCAACTAAGCTGATTGATTGCATCAAAAGAGAAAATCTGGAAATTAATTACAGCATTAATAGTAATGAATTGCTTGTGATATGATTGTTAAAGCATGTCCAATAGGCTCGCTAGAAGGAGATTTGTTAAATGTGGTTTGGTGAAAGCAAAAACTAGGAGGTTTGCTAAGCACATGGAAATGTCTGACAAGGACTTGGGACTCATGACAGAAGAGTTCTGGAGGTTTCTTGAAAGAATATTTAAATGCATAATATTAATACCATTCAAACATACTTGCGTGGATAAAACACTTATTTGTGGCCCTCTTGTTTCATACTTGGTATAGACTAGGTGGCAACCCGTCTCTTGGGGTAGTTTTACCACAATTGTTTAAAACAATGTATGATGTTAATGTACATGGTCTTAAGCATTGTGGTACTACAATTTTAATACCAACTAATTTTTACTTAAACATGAGTAGTGGTAAAAAATTATACCATTGAACATAAAAAGTGGTATTGCAACATACATAAGCTTGACTTGAATCGAAATTTAAGCATTACATCACTAAATTGTTGACTAACGGAAATTGTATCAAATGATATGGAAGTTACATCATGTCAGAATCCTAAGATATATAACCTATTACATCAGCATGAACCATGCATATACTCAAATTTGGAGTTTGCTACAAAGACATCACCATCAATCATGTATATATCTAGAGCTCTAACAACTACATTTGGATTTAGATCAAGCTAGTAGAACCATTTAAACCCATCATGCAACCGATTTTTGCATCAACTGGAATCGAGGATTCTCTATGGTCCAAAATAAGTAATACCTTTCTACATTTCTATCCACAAAAGGAAGAGCCCAAACTATTGGAATCATCTGGATTAGCGCATCCATCTCCTGACTGCATAGTTTGTGACCTACAAAAGAAAAAATTCTTTCAAGCTGTGCTTCTCACGTGAAATGGTAACAAAACATTTATGCATATCTCAACAAATACAATGCAGGGAAGGTGATACGTACACTTCTTCCCACATAAGCTACACAATAATGCAGAAACAGTTGCATCATCTTCTTCAGCGACGTTCTCAGCTATTCCACAAATTTTGCACATACAATTTGGACAGTGCACCTGAGAAGAAGGAGAGCAACTGGACACTGAATATAGCACCGATCAGTAGAGATTGATTTACAAAGACATAATAGGTCACTATGTAAACTTGTAAACCGATAATCTACAATAAAAATTCAATAAGGCAATTGTAAAAGGGGTAGAACAATCCTCTACAATAAAAGTGTACATAGTCAATGCAAATGTAACTATGAATTTGTAACTTCAGAGGAAATCATACACCTTAATCTAGTAACAATCATCAGATTGACACATCACTCGCATGATTTGATATTCAAATCAACAATAGGTCCCTTAATTAAGAGCCATGAAGCTAAAACAACCTAAAAGTTTTAGGCTACAGACCAAATAAAATGATATTTCAAGAAACAAATCTGAACACCAACTGATAAATAACCTAATTAAGACAAATTTTTCATTGCTATACTGAGGTGGAAAGTTCAATTAACAATATAATTTTTCTGATGAAATGTACAGGCAAAACACATACAAAATGAGAAGGGAAGATGCTATATATCAAAAGAAAATGTACCAGGTAGCATTTGGATCATCAGAGTCAATGCGAAGTGGATAACACAAAGTAAATGGAACAGTCATTTTAGTCAAAGGCTAAGACACTGCTGCCACTTTCAAATTTATCATATAAAGATCAACACTATATAAAAAATGAAGTTCAGTACCTCACCATCCAAAGGTTGGGGAACAACGTATTATAAAGCATTTAAAGACCAACAACCCTGATCTATATGGCTGCTGCCTAAAGACACTTAACAACCATAGAAATCACAAATTGCTGGGCTTCAGGTTCACCAAACTATGAGTTAATACATCAATTATCAAACATCAAACAGAAGTTGACAAACTGCTAACCATCGATTAATATTGCAACACTTAGGGTTCTTGTTCACCTCAGACGAATCTGATTGATTACCAACTTCAAAAAGTATGATAAAACAGAGCAAAATTAACATATCTATAATTTATCAGAGCAGTCGGAAGACTCTTCAAAAGTCAGAGAAAACTACCACTTTTATTCTATCCAGTCATAACTACTAATGAATGAAAACGACTAAATCCACAATCTGAAAATGATATGTCAAGCGACCAAGCTCAAGCAATGCAGAACTAATAGTATTCCACTCTTAAACTCATATTTCTTAATTGTATGCTCGTCCCCCACTCAAACCACCCATAACAATAAAGGATATATATTAGCAATTGAAAAATGTCTCAGATAATAGGAATAGATTTTGAACAGAACCAACAAACTGAAAAGTTGATTTCCTGAATACCCATATATAACATAACCATTTGTTAACTTATGAAGTGAGCTGATGGAAACAAACGTAAAAAGTGAACCAATGAGTCTAAAACTACACATACGTTGCAAAACCTAAAACTCAGTGAAATATAGAGGGCAAATGTAGAAGAAGCTCCAGAAGCAAGAGCACATGCATAAGATCAGTTCTTTCAGCCAATTCTTCCCAATACTAAACAAAGCTAATACACAACAATCCTGAATAAAGTTCACTTGAAAAGAAAAAAAAACTACTCTATTTTCTCTGAAATTTAAATACACAGGTTCGAATGTTTTTTCATTGAGATTTGAATTTTGGAAAAGTACTGTGGCAACACAAACAATCAAATTCCAGACTGGGTTGATAAAACTTGGGTCTTCATATGAAGAAGATAAGAGAGTATCCGCAGTCAAGTAAGAAATTTGATCTCAAAGCACTTTGATCAATACTGCTCCAATACTATCCATGATAAGCATAACACGTCTTATATTACGGTAACTATCAACATATTAATCAGAAAGCAAACATTAAAGTCGAAAAACTAATGGTTCAAACTCTTCACTTTTATTTTGTGAAAAATATGAAAAGTCTATATATAAGAGTTTGGACCAGGCTTCTCTGGCTAACAATTAATTTAGTCAATCAGTAATGGTCCAAACTTTATTCAGCGTGATGTTTAGAAAGGTTGTACCAGGAGTGATTGCAAGCCTTCTTTTCTTGACAGATGGTTAATGATGAAACAGAAATCAAAACATAAGTAGGGTTTCTCTTACACCAACAAAATAGTGCACAGCTACAGGCACACAACATAACAATAATGAGGATGGCTTTCCAGAAAAAATAATCTGGACATCAGATAAATCTCCAATAAACTCCATGTTCCCATTATTTTCAAACCAACACCCTATTGTTAATCTGTTGTTCCCATTTCTCCCCGTGATTTCTCTCTCATTCCGGTTCAATGATAGAGAAGGCATATACCACATTGCAAATACCAGTTTTCCAATGAAAAGAGTGGGTAAATCATCAAAATTCAGATGCAACCAGCTGCCTTCATAATCAAGTTCATTAAAATCATAAGCAGACAGTTCAATAATTCAGCACTCATTGTGCCATATTTACTATAGTAAGTAAATCATCAAAACATCAACCACAACCAACTGTCTTCATAACCAAATTCATTATCATCAAAACACTACAACGATAATTTAGTAGTGATTAAACCATGCTCACCAGATTAAATGAATCATCAAAATATCAAGTGAAACTGCCCCTCATAATCAAGTTAAGTAACATCAATCTTGATACCCAGAAGTTAGAGCCTGGAAACTTTCTTATTCTTTTTAAGAATTTAATTAGAGTATGAGGAACTAAGGAAGATCTCATCAAAAGGTTTCTAAAATCCCCAAAATATATGAAGTCTTTAATTTCATTCTTAAAGACTTCCAGAAACAGAATCACTTAGCAGTATGTGAGCAAAAGATGTGCTGCATAGGTTCTTTAGTTTTACTCCTTACTTTAATTTAGTCACGTCAGAAAAGTAAAACTTACGATACCAAATACTATTATCAGAGAGGAAAAATGTTCTTAAAAACAGCTGCAAACATGATAGCTTTTACTTTCATTGAGCAAAAGACTCTGTCTAGCATTCTAGTAATTATAACATAACAAATAGCTGATCCAAAGAACATCATACCATTATGGTAAGTTGTCCAGCAAGAATAAAAACGGCAATAAAGCTGTTTATCTGGGCAAGTAACTTCCTTCTCCAAATTAGAGCTGGAAACAACACACATCACCATCAACATGTTTAGATCCTGGAAATCACAAAAATGTCAATCAGTTGAGCAAATCGAACTAATCCTGAAAGGCAATACCAAACACAAGCACGTGAGAAAGATGAGGCTGGAGGAAGGGAAGGAATAAACAAACCTGATTGGTATTGGTATTGTGATAAATGGAAGACCCCAAAACGACGTTGGTGAGCCGCTCGCAGAAAACGCAACCTAATTCAAAGTCGAAATGATGATGGAAGCCTTTACAAAGCCTCACAAAATTAACGACGACAACTTCCGCAAAAATCTCAAATTGTTTCATCAATAGCTGCATGTACCTATAGAAGCAAGCGGACAAACATTCAGTAACTAATAGCATAAGTTAACAGTTGGGGGAAATTGACAAAACATCGTTCGAAAAGATTTCTTCTTTTTGTGATGAAGAAGTCATATACAACGATGTACAGCGTTTCTTCTTTGCTCTAAATGAAATGTGCACCATCAAAACTATGGCAATACAACTCGTCCACTATAGTACAATAATATCAAACTAATATCTGATATCTATCCAATCTTATCATTATGTTACTTAATAAAACAGTCAAGCATATATCACATGAATCCTATCAAAACCAAACATAATACTAAAGCCTAAACCTCATATTCTCAACTTTTCTGTCTCACACAAATGTGTCAATCCCCAATTTTAGCATAAAGGGCCCAAAATTTCAACCGAATTAAATATCTCCAAACAATTGGGTTTCCCAAAAAGCGCTACCCTGGCCTAGACATGAAATTTGAGCAAAAGGGTTCTCATAAATCAAAGCAAAATATATCAAACAGATAAAGAAACTGTTGAAAGAACTGACCTTGAAATGTACCCATTGCTTTCTGGGTCTGTAAGCAAAGCGAGCAAGGGCGGAATCTGATAAGGCATATGCTCTCCGAAATGTGTTTTGGTTCACGGGGAGACTTGGTTGCAGAGAGTTCAAAGAGGTGAGGAGAGACGAAGAGAAACGAAGCCAATGGAATTGTAATTGAACAACATCAGCCATTTAAATTCTCAGATTTTTAGATGTAGCTCGGCTTTTTGATATTTAGGAGGAAGCTCAAAGTGCATGAGGATTTGAGGAATGAGGAGAGGAGGGAGGCAAAAGCAAAGAGGAGGAGGTGGAGAAGCAAAAAAGGCCATGGCTTTGGGGATTCACCCAAACATAAGTTGAATTCAGTTTCAAGATGAATTCCCATGACTAAAGAATATCAGATGAATTCAAAGCATATTTCACCAGAATATATGAATGGATCGGTATTAAGATCAAATCAAACTCCATAGAAATAAAACAATAAAAGACTACTTATCGATCGGTACGGCGGAAGAGGAGGCGGCAGGGGCGGGTCGAGGGCGGGAGGGGGGTCAGACTTTTCGAAAGGAATCCGATCTTTGTTTGCAGTTCCTCAACAATACTCTCAAACTGCTTCTCTCTAGTTTTGTTGACATTTTTACCCGCGAGTATTATTCCATTTTTAAAATTTGCAGGCTGGTAAAACCTTATTACGTTTTGTTAAGGAGCGGATATGGGTATTTCCAAGAATATCCGATAAATGAACGGACGGGTATGGGTATACCCGCGGGTACCCATCACCCATAAAAAACCCTTGCTTTCAGAAAAAGAAAAAAAAAACTAACAAGTCCTAACCTTTGCGCCGTCTGAGGTCTTCTTAACACTCTTCTCCTTCTCCTCTTCTCCTCTCTTATCTCACTCTCGCAAAAACCCTAACAAGTCCAAAACACAAAGGTGAGCTCTTTCTTGCTTCCTCTGTCTTCTAACTTGTTCAGTTCTCATTTTGATTCGTTTTGTTTTCGTTTGTGTATTTGTTTAATTCGGAGAATATATGGTTATGTGATCAGTAATTGAACTAGAACAGATTCAGTGTATTATATGCTTTACTTGGTCTTGGTCTACAGCAAAGTTTTGTTCTTGGTTTTGCTCTGAATTTTGGACAGTGGCTTCAGTTTGTTGTTAAATGCTTTTTCAGCTGTGCTTTGATTGTTTACTTTTACATCTTTTGGGGATTTGAGTTGGATTTGAGATGGAATACTCTCTCTTACATCTCTTGTGGTTTTCAGATGAGTTTTTTATTTTTCGGAATGGGTTTATGATGAAGAACAAGAAATGTTGTGTGGCTATTTTTCATGGTTCTTGAAGAGATGGTGAATGTCTGTATTGCTAGGTGTCTGCTGTCTAATCCTTCACATTTTCTTATTTGTAGATATGGAAGGAATGTCAAATGACAGTGGTAATCATGATGTAATGGAGCAGAGTATTAATACATCAACTCAATCTAAAAAGAGGAAGACTTCGATTGTATGGGATCATTTTGATAGAATCAGCATCAATGGAGAAGACAAAGCAGTCTGTAAGCATTGCAAGAAGTCTTTGGGTGGGAAGTCTAGCAGTGGGACAAATCACTTGTAAAGCCACATCAAGTCATGTAAAGGATTAGAAGGTACACCAAATTCAAGGATCGAAGGCTCTGCTCGTTCATGCAAGTTCGATGAATCTCTTGCTAAAAAAGAGCTAGCTAGCATGATCATTATGCACGAATATCCGTTGTCCATTGTTGATCCTGTGGGGTTCAAGAAATACTCCAAAGCACTACGACCTTCTTTTGTATTCCCTTGTCGTAACACAATCAAGAAGGAGATCTTCAACATCTATGAATTCGAGAAGGAGAAAACAATGACATTGGTTGAAAAGAATCATAATAGAATTGCATTGACTACGGACATGTGGACTGTAAGTAACCAAAGGAGGGGATTCATGGCAATCACAGCGTACTTTATTGATGATTCTTGGAACTTACAAAGTTGGCTTTTGAGGTATGTATGTTTTGTTGTCATGTAGAGTTTGTACAATTTATACATCAATTGAAACCCACTTGTGAGGTAGTTTATATATCATGCATGATGCATCCTTTGATATATATCTATAATTATTTTTGTATAATTTATCTTGTGTTTTAGGTTTGTCCTTGTTCCTTGTCCACATGATGCAGATACTATATGTAGTGTACTGTTGGATTGTCTATATAGTTGGAAAGTTCACTAAAATTTGTTGACTTTGACTGTGGATAATTGTTTAACAAATGATGCCGTGATTGAGTTGTTGAAAACTAGTTTAGGCTCTAGTTCACTATTGGTTGATGGTAAATTTTTACATATGCGTTGTGTTGCACACATTCTGAATCTTATAGTAAAGGATGGTTTGGATGTGATTCGTGATAGTATAGAGACTATAAGAGCTAGTGTTGCATATTGGATGACTGGTCCAAAAAGGGAAGAAATGTTCATTACTGCTGCTAGTGAGATGCATGTGCAGTGTAGTAGAAAGTTGATACTTGATTGTAGGACGCAGTGGAACTCTACATGCTTGATGCTTCAGTCAGCTTTGGAGTATAAGGAAATTTTTCCACTAATGAGTATTAGGTGTAGATGGTATAAGAATGTGCCGACGGAGGATGATTGGAAGTTGATAGTGGTTATTGCTGACAAGTTGTAGATGTTTTACAAATTCACTCGATTATTTTCTGGTACAAAGTATCCTACTTCTAACTTATTTTTTTCAAAGGTATGCAACATCAAATTGTTGATTACCAAGTGGCTTGATTCAGATGTACCTCAAGTGAGAACAATGGCAATGCAAATGGAAGAAAAGTTTGAGAAATATTGGAGTGCCATTGAGACAATTGCCATCACCACAATTTTGGATCCTAGGTATAAGATGAAGGCGATAGAGTTTTTCTTCAGAAAAATCTATCCTACTTCATATGTTGATGAGGTATTTGCATGAAAACTTTGTTTCTAGCTACATAAGTAATGGTATTATTTCATATATTGTGTGATATTTATATATTTGTATCGTATTTATCTTTGTATGGGTTGAGTCATGTTAGTGCAGATGATATGATATGAGCATAAGTTGGAATGAGTACTTAGTTGTGGATCGTTGAGCACCAGTAGCTTCTTTCATTTCCTTTGTGGCATGGATTTTATAGACTTTGACATATGTATTAAAGATGCTTAATTTCAATGTTGCTACTATGATCCAAATTTCTTAGTCTTACTTTTGAGATCAAAGATTAAACCAGAACCTAATCGAATCCAGGTTATCTGGCCACAATCAACTTTTGTATGTGTTAGTCTAATGCCCAAATACATTGAAGGGAAATCATTGTATTTCTTGCAATTAATGAATTATCTTTCTAGTTCAAAAACAAAACAAAAAACCGAAGAGACTACATTGGACTAATCGAATGTTATATCCTAGCAACCTAGCCTCATTGCAAGAAAAAGGAAAATCCAAAATTAAATAGCTAAAACCACCATTAGCACAATACTGCTCAAAAGGGGATGTGTTACTTCTCATAACAGCGACCAAAACAAAATATAAATAAAAAAATACAAAAAAAAAAATTAAAAAAAAAAATTGAACAAGTACCCGCAGGTTACCTGAAATTTGATCGGGTGGGTATGAGTATTACCCGTTCAACATTTCGCGGATAATGAGTATGATCAGATTTTATCCGTTCAATACTGGATATTTCATTCAATGAACGGGTACCCGCCCGTTTACCCATATTACCAACATTACTTCTATCTTCTCTCCCTACTGCAAAAGAGAAGACGATGATCGATAGCAAAAGAGAGAGGATTAGTAAGTGAAAGAAATCTCCTTATCCAAAATAGTGATCGGCCAAATGGGTGGTCGAGAGTGAAAGGGGTGGAAGCAAAGTAAGAGAGGGGAAGCGAAAACCCTCGCCGTGGTATCTCACGTGACAATTAGGGCGACGCGGAATTGCCCTAAGTTTAGGGTTGCTCATGTTTCAACTTTTATATATAGTAAATTTCTTTTCAAGGTGTGCGAGTCGTAAATGAGTTTCTTAAAACTCACACCAGCTAATACTGTTGGGTATGACCAAGAATTAAGACTAATTAAATCCTACAATATAAGGCTTACTTGGTGCAGATATCATTTGTTCCAAAGGGCGTATCAGGAACAAGGTTAAAACTGAAAACAACAACTCGGCTACTCTTGCTAGAAAAAAAAAAAAAAGATGTCAAAGTTCCTGAATAATTGACTGTCCATTCAACATAGCAGCACAGTGGTACAGGGAACACTTGATGCTTCAATGTCTATCACAAAATCGAAGCATCAAGGACTCATCACAGATTAGGTATCTGCAACACTGATCAAGTTTTGCAGGTGAAGGCCGCACTATCTGCAATGTGACAACAGTGCTTGACACCCTAATGACATGGATGCAAAAGCCTGTATGAGGAAATCCGCTCTGTTTAGGTAAGAGATAGCACATGTTGATAGGAATTTGGTAGAGAAGATGAAAAGGACTACTGCACCTAAGCAAAGTTTCATAAGGACCTGCAAACTCAATTTGAGTATCCTATACCATAGTAATCAAGCTAATTCATACTTATCCCCGCATGTGACTATGCGCATCAAGAGAACATGACCGGAAAGACTATATGCTAATATCTCACAATAGGTTATAAATTACAAGGTGCTTGAATACTTGATGTCTTCATTTGCTCTAACTAAATGTCTAGCTAGGTATTAAATAAAACGGAGAAAAGCCATCAAAATAAAAAACAAAAGGAAGGGAAAGGTTGCAGTAATGAGCTTCTCTCGATCTAGCATCTATTTCTCCACTCTCCAGGAGTCAAATCCACCGGATTATGTGACTCAAAACAGAAACATATTTCGTACAATGAAATCGGTCATCACAATTTACATGAAAAACACCTCATCAATTTCAAGCTGACACTAAAGAAAGCGTATATAAGTATATATAATTGAGATATGAGCACTGCAGAGTTAACCACGTATGTATTACAAGGAATCAGATCAAACAAAGTGAGGACAATATGACATGCTTACCTAACAAAATTGATTTTTGGTTTCGCTCCTTGTGACAAAGAAAATAGGCAAGAAAACCAGATAACATAGTTAGAACTCTAAGAAACCATTGTCTTTGAAAACAAGGCTGACGAAATCCAAAGGCACAATTTAACACTGACCTAGAAAAAGATCAACTGCACCAGGCTACATCTTGACTGCCATCTGTTCAGCTGAACTTCTCTTTACCACCCCCCTACAGCACAGCTCATTGAGTAACTCCAGAGCCTCTTTTGCCAGGCCTTCATAAGCAATGCCCTCAATGAGAATGGTGTATGTTGCTTCAGTAGGTTTACATCCTTTCGACACCATATGAGCCAGAAAATCTATTGCCCGACCAGTTTGCCTTGCCTTGCAAAGCCCCAGGATGACTGAGTTGAAAGTGATAGCAGTGGGCCTGATACCCGACCCTTCCAAATCACGGACGAACTTAATTGCTTCATCAACCTTTCCTTCTCTGCTAAGCCCGCCAACAAGTGAAGAATAAGTAATAATATCAGGCTTTAGACCCTTTGAACGCATCTCATCCAATAGTTCTATTGCACGTTGCGTTTTCCCTACCTTTGAAAGCCCATCAATCACAGTATTGTATGTAATAAGAACAGGAGAGCAACCCTTGCTACTTAGTTGATTAAGTATCTCAACTGCAACCTCAACCTTTCCATCTTTGCATAAAGCTGTGAGCAAAGTATTGTACGTCACAATGTCAGGGTAACAGCCCCTAGACACCATTATATCCAAATACTCGATAGCCCTGTCCATCTTTTTCTCTTTACAAAATCCATGAAGCAGTGGGTTGTAACTCAAGGAATTTGGAGTACAACCATGTTTAGGCATCTTCTCCAAAATGTCAATTGCTCGACCCAACAAGCCCTTCCGGCACAAGAAGTTGATCAAAATGTTGAAAGTCACAACACTAGGAGAACAGCCTTTGCCAACCATATCAGCTAATAGCTTTTCAGCATCCATCCACCTCCCAGTGCTACACATGCTACGCAAAATAATATTATGAGTGATAACATTTGGTTGGCAATCAGAGGGTGGCATGTCGTTCAAGAATTGGATTGCTTCATCCAACCTTCCTTCCTTGCAAATCCCATTGATAAGAACATTATAAGTGACCACATCAGGCTTACAACCTTTGCTCTTCATCTCATCTAAAAGCTTCATCGCCTGCTCAACGCCACTTTCCTTGCAAGTTGCTTCAATCAGTATAGTATATGTAATAACATCTGGGTAACATTCCTTTTGCAACTGGCGATCTAGAACCTCCATCGCTTGCTTCAATTTCCCACTATCACACAAAGTACGCAGAATCGTATTATAAGTAACAACATCTGGCGAAACACTCATCCTGTCCAAAACCCTCAATGCATTATCAATCTCCCCCGCCCTGCAATATCCACTAATCAAAACATTGTATGTTATGACATCAGGGACAGCCCCGGACTCTTCCAGGATATTCAAAATCCGCGTCGCCTTCCTTGTCTTCCCACTCTTACAGAACCCACGGATTAAACTCGTACACGCAATGATATCCGGAATATCACCGCGGTAAACCATGCTCTCAAGAAACTTAAACCCCTCCTCCAACTCCCCATTTCTAACCAGTTTCCGGAGCTGATTATTACTCTCGAACTCCTCGAAACCATTCGACGAATCCACGCCATTCAAATACCCATGTTGGATCTTTTCAACATTTGCCAACCTACCATTGGAACTAAGCGTTTCTGGTTTCGACACAGCCAGAACCCGCTTTCGCCTATGCTTCAGGTAACCGTCATTTGCCCCACACCTAATGCTATCAGATAGAACAAGTACCCTTCCTTTGCAGCCCACAAAGACTCTTGAAGAACTCGGTCTAGCACTATTATCACTAATCCTACTTCCAGAAACACTATGAAACTTGTGAAATGAGCAAAACCCATCAGGGGTTTGCTTTGTGGGTACTATAAAGTCCATAACTTTACCTACTACTTGTGTGTAGAAACCAAAACCCAACACTTAGACTTTCATGGTTAGACGAATGATTATATAAATGACTACAGAGTTGGGTGGTGTTTGTAGAAAAAGATGAAATTTAGAGCAGTATGAGATAAAAGCTAGCTCGAGTAAAGCTTACCCAAATAGAATTGCTTCCTTGTTTTCAAAAACTGACCAAGAATTATGAGGCGGACGAGTTTGAAGTATTGAATTTGAGAGACTGAAGAGGCGGCGGTGCGGCGTTTTTGCTTATCCGTTTTTCACTGTAAAAAATAATACAAGGTGGAGATGAAAACTGGGAAATGACGCTAGTTCCAGGCTACAAATATGAACCCGGCCCAAATGAATTATTGTGGCCCATGATAGTAGAAGTGGGACCGCAATCCCACAAATCTCAATCTCGGAAAATAAAAATATTATTATTCTATTTCGTCTAATTTTTTAGGAATAGGATTAAGTCTTGATTTTGAAAGAGAAAATTTTAGCAATAGTACCTCAAATATAGGTCATTCATCACTTATGTACCTCAACTTTCGAAACTATCATATATGTACCTCAACTTTGTGAACTTATACAAGAATAGTACATGCCGTCAATTTTGGTGCTAACTTTTAATAAGGTGTTAACATTTTTAAGGGTAAAATAATTCAACAAACTCTTGGCACCAAAACTCTACTTTAGTATTTAATTTTCTCCAAAAATGTAGACAACTCATCTTTTTCCCCTCTAAAATTAAAACACCTAATCTATTTCTTTCTATACAACCAAAAGACCTAGAATTTAAAAATAAGTAGACTAAAAAATAATTTAAAATAATTTATAGTGGTCGAATTTTTAATGTTCATATTTTGAATATAAATTAAGCAACAATATAGTTTTATTTTTAGAAAATTTTAGGAATGGTACCTCAAATATGAGTCATTTATCACTTATATATCTCAACTTTCGAAACTATCAGACATGTATCTCAATTTTGTAAACTTATACAACAACAGTATTTGCCGTCAACTTTGGTGTTAACGTTTTATAAGGGCTTTCAAGGATAAAACAAACAATATCCAACTTAAACCCTACTTTTCATTTTTTTTTGAAAAAAAAAACGTAAAGTGACACTATAATCAAGTTGTAAAATCACTAAGTTCTAAAAATTGATAGTTAAGTCATGAAATCATCTTACAATATCTATTTATTCAATTGTATGTTTTCAAGACATTAATTGGTGCATGTCAAACATGAGATTGTTGTAATGTATGTTGTTTATCACATTTATTTATGTTGCATTTTTATGTTATAGTAGGTTACATTTTAATGTCATAAGAACGAGAAAAAATTAATAAGCATGGATCTGAAAGATAAATAGTAATTAACAAGTATGACTTTTGTCATATGCAAAGATGGAGCTACACTTGGATTACGATGGGTCACAACCCATCAAAATTGAAAAAAAAAAAACTATATCATAACTTAATTTTAGATCAAAATATGATAATTAAAAATTCAACCACTCCAATTTTTTTTAAAATTATTTTTTAATCCACCTATTTTTAAATTCTAGGTCTTTTGGTTGTATAGAGAAAAATAGATTAGGTATTTTAATTTTGGAGGGGAAAAAGATGAGTTATCTATATTTTTGGAGAAAATTAAGTACTAATGTAGAGTTTTGGTGTCAAGAGTTGGTTGGACTATTTTACCCTCAAAAGTTTAATACATTATAAAAATTTAACACCAAAGTTGATGACATATACTGTTTTTGTATAAGTTTACAAAGTTGAGGTACATATCTGATAGTTTCGAAAGTTGGGGTACATTAGTGATGAATGACCTATATTTGAGGTACTATTGCTAAATTTTTCTCATTTTGTAATCCTGATAAACCCGTCCCGTCCCGCATAATATATTTTGTCTATTTTATCATTTATTTTATTATTATCAAATAATTAGCAATTTCAACCAAAAAAATAAATTTACTCTACAATAATCAAAGTAATATGTACTACTTATAATATGAACTAAATATATCAATTATACATGAAATAAAATTGTTTGTAGTTTTATTACTTTTAAATAAACATTAAGTAAAACGGTATTACTTTGTATAGTTGTAAACTTCTAGGTCTTATCAAACTATGTTTATCTTATATTAACCCTAATATTTGATTCGTCCCGTCTCATTCGAATTTTTGTTGTTAAATATTCTATTAAATATTTATCTTAAATTGGACCAGTCCCGTCCCGTTTAGGTTTCGAGACGATCAGAACTGATTTTAAAATGCCTAAACTCATCTCGTTCGGGATAGGGATATGGACTGTCAAATACTAGTTGGCCCGACTCGTCCCATGCCCATTCCTACATAATATAGACTCAGTTTGCCCATATGGGATACTTGAGCTTGGGAAGGGATTTTTTCGGCTTGGTCCATCAAGGATGGTATTGGGCTATGGTGGGTTGATATATTTTTTCTTTTGAGCTGAATCGATAGAATAAGGAGTTCGCAAATTACAAGGAGTCTACCAGTCTACGACATGTAGAAAAAAAAACCCTAGAGTAATCTACACTATTACATTACTTCTCCGGTACCCATAACATAACTAGTTTGGGGGAGTTAATTCTTAATCAGTTGGTTGAACGTCCGATGATCGTAGCGCCCAAGATATTGCGAACGCAGCAGTCGTTGCACTAGCAAGACAAGTAGCAGATGTTACTGTTGCAAGAGAAGAAGCTAAAAGAGTAGCGACAACTGATGTCGCTACATCCATGAGAGAAACAACGGCTGAAGCCGCGTTAGCAAGGCAGATTAACCATACACCTAGACATTCACCGTTTAGTGTATTCAATAACCCCTTGAGACATGAAGTGGTCTATGTAGATCAAGAAGGATAATAGTTAGAGATTCAACATATTAGAGTTTCTTCCAATGACAGAAGTTTTAACTGAGTATGTGCATAAAGTATTAAATGAAAATGAAGCTACCAATCACCAAACAAATAAACTCATTAGTCGAGGATAAATCAATAATAGAATGATGATATATTGATCAATTTCCATTGTAATTGGTGAATCGAATCAATCAGTTGGAGGCATGCAAAGTACCTTGGAGCAAATGAATCACACATTAGCAATCATGGTGAATAGTCAGACCAGCTTACATAACCTTTTGCAACAACATATTTAGGGTACTTTCCATCAAGCACCACATATTGTGAGGCATCAAGCGCTAATTTATACTGCTCACCCACAAGTTCAAATCTCATTTGGAGGACCTCAATATTAACCACACCAACAACATGGTATACTTATTGGTTATCAGCCGATAAATAATAACAATGTTGGAGTCATGCCAATACATCAAGGACCAATTAGGAATAGCTTGATAGTGAAAGATGTGCATAGAATATGTGGTTATCAGCCGATAAATAATAACAATGTTGGAGTCATGCCAATACATCAAGGACCAATTAGGAATAGCTTGATACACTACCAGAATAACAGGTATAGGCAACGATTTCAAATCGTTGCCTATAGTCCAAAATTCGTTGCCTATAGTTATAGGCAACGAATTTTCGTTGCCTATACTTTCGTTGCCTATAGTTCGTTGACTATACTATAGGCAACGAAATCAATAACCAATTCGTTGCCTATAGTTCGGGGTTTAGGGGTTAGGGTTTTCAACAATAGGCAACGACCCCAGCTTAATTCGTTGCCTATAGTTTCACTATAGGCAACG
Source organism: Geum urbanum (assembly GCA_946800695.1). Classification (NCBI taxonomy): domain Eukaryota; kingdom Viridiplantae; phylum Streptophyta; class Magnoliopsida; order Rosales; family Rosaceae; genus Geum; species Geum urbanum. Next base: position 4,741,623 of record OX327013.1, on the reverse strand, counting down.
ACTTCTTCGTTGCCTAAACCCTAAACAGGATGTCACCTTTCAAACTATAGGCAACGACGTCGTTGCCTATACTTTTGAATTTCGTTGCGTATACTTTTGAATTTCGTTGCCTATAGTTTGAATTTTTGCATTTCTGGCAAACTATAGGCAACGAAATTGGTCCATTTCGTTGCCTATAGTGTGTGGAATTTTTAAAAAAAATACTTGATTCTGGATTGGGCCCAATTCCAGAATCTGCAACATTTACAACATTTACATGAGTTCAAACCACAACAGCGTACACATTTCAACCGAAATCAAAAACTAGCTACGTGCTACTGATCAAAGTTAACAGAATTGAGGAAGTCCTCGTGTGAACCCTCCTGGTGCTGCTGGTCGTCATCCCCATAAAACTGATGAAGCTGCGGCTGCTGGTCACCCCCGTAAAACTGATGCTGCGGCGGCGGAGGCGGCGGCTGCTCGGCACCCGTCCAAAACTGATGCTGCTGCGGCGGCTGCTGGTGGTCCCCATATAACGGCGGCTGCTGGTGACCCCCAAAATACTGCGGCTGTGTTGTAGGCGTGAACAGATTTGGCTGAGTCTGTGGGTGCGGGTGCGAAGCCTCCCGAGGTTGCTGAGATTGAAAGAATGCCCACATTTGGTCGTGCTGCTCCTTCTCACGGGCTCTTTCCTGCTCCATGGCTTCCCTGGCACGCCTCATCTCCTCCAACTCCTCCTGCTGCCTCCGAATCTCCTCCTGCTGCCTCTGAATCTGCTCTTGTAGGCCGGACGACCTAGAACTGCTGGACCCGCTGGAGAATTCTGGAGTCATCTTCAAGACTCCATTTCCTCTGTAACCCATCCCCTTGGCCCAAAACTTGTTCTTTCCAACGGGAATCGCATCTGACACGCACCTCGCCGCATTAATGGGCGTCATGTGGTCAACCTGAGATGCATACTGGGTCACCTCTTCCTCCGTGCACCCCTGATGCAGCTCTCGAGCTACTTTAGCACGCACCTTTGGGATCGACTCAACCAATCTCTCCTAATAGACAATGCAAAATCGGTGACGCATTAATAATTCAGTAAAATACAAGAATTAATTAAACATGAGATGTATCAAATATGGACAAATATTTATTAGATACTTACAACATATTCAGGGTTGTTCGGATACCCATGTCGGATGGAATACACGAGAGGATCAGTCTCTGGTTCCAACCTTGCCCCACGTCGAGTCCATCTCTCATACGTTCGGGAACCGCAATGATGTGGGTTCACGTTCTGCGCTCGGTTTTTAGCATTTTGTTTCGAAATGTGCTTGTAGAAAAAGAAAATGTGCACAATTATTAGCCAATTATATATATAGCATAAATTAGAGAATATCCTCGCAACATTAATTTTTTTGATTAAAATCCAACCCATTTATTTTTCACATATTTAGTCCTCGGACCTAGAATTGTTTCCTTTAATTTCTAGGTTTTTTCATGTTATTCTGCAGGGAAATAATTTAATCTTTGTTATTTTTTGTTTTAATTTCTAGCATCTCAATCACTAATACAGTTCACTATCTTTACTTCGTATAAACAATGTAAATTGTATAATTTAATTTACCTACACAATATATTAGAGATTTACCTACATATTAAATTAATAACATAGATAGAGATTTACCTACTACCTCTTGCGTATATAAAATAATATATCATAAAATGTAGGTAAATTAATAATAATAATAATATTAGTTTAGATTTAGGTACGCAACATAATTCATGTGCATACCACAAGTTTGGGATGCTTCCAGTGGGCTATAAGCCAGTTCCACTCGTACTCCCGGTATCTGAACTCACTTGGAGTGCCATTTCGGCCTTTATCTATGTTCTCCTCCCAGAACTTCTTCAAGTGAGACTTCCACTCTCGATACCTATATTGATGCAACAAAAATATCATATAACCAACACTTTATATTCACAAATCTAACGTATTCACAAATCTTATAAGGATACTTAGCCTTATATAAATCCAAAATCACATCACCTAGACGTGAGCTTTCGTTCACACCACCCCCCGGGCTCCTTCAGCCGATCGTCAATAATAAACCATTGCTGCAATACACGTATACATAATTAGCCTCATAAATATGTATGTTTGGTGCCTTACAATAATATATAAGAACGTCTATTTTTATGACAAATTAATGTAAATTTAACTCACCGACAGTGCATTATGCACTCGGGCCTTCACTTCAGCATCAACTGAACCCCACGAATCCCACAACATCGGGACGAAATCACGTATGACAAATCCTGCTTGGCTAGCATACATCCCTTTGTCAGAATACTCGATAGCCTCCCCATCATCTTCATAATCAATATGAGCCCGATTGTCACCGACTCGATCTTCAATACCCTTCCCGGTTGTGGTACCTCTGCTCTGTTTAGCTTTAGGGTTGACGACGGTGCCTAAGACACGGTACAAAAGAAGGAAATTAAGAAATAGAACCTAATTTAATGTACTGTATCTAGTAAATGAACATAAACTTACCATTCTCGTAAGTGAGCTGACCCTTAACCCTCACACTCAACAGAGGTTGAGAGAACGGCTCATATGTGTATGCTTCCTCAGGCGTCGTGAACGGGTCCTCATCATAGACGGCCACGTTGTTAGGGTCGAGCTGAGGTATCTTCGGAATAACCGTAGGGAAGAACAAGTCCCTTGGCGGGCATAAGTGCACAGAATCCGTGCGGGATGCACTGCCGGATGGCCCAGCTGATCCGGAATTAGGTTGTGGCGTCGCCGCATTGGGAGGAAGAGGTGGCATACGCGGTGGGTCCTGCTGCGAACGCCCAAATAGTACCCTCGTACTATTTGGGCGTTCGCCGCTGACTGAGTGACGACCGGATTCCGTGGTGGAGTTTCGGCTGCTGTTGCGGGAGGGTCGTTCATGAGACACCGAGTGACGTGGACCTTGGGGATCCTGGGATGTGGCAAGAAGTTGGAGATGACGATTGGAATGTACATAGACGGTCTCAAGACTGTCCGGTACGGTGCTTCCAGAACTCCCACCAACGGACCTAGACCCACTCCTGGGTCCTTGAGGGTTCAACCCGGAGGACATTTGAGGTGTCGCTCCTTGAGGTGACGAGGAGGAAGCTCCTTTTTGTTTCCCACTTTTCCCGGGAATCAATCTTTTGAACACGGACATTTTTATTAATGTCTGCAACAAAATAACATAATGAATACCTTACAATTGAGGCAACAATAACCTAAATTTAAATTTTGTCTAACTAAAATGAACAACCCAAACTAACAATCACACTTATTCCCGGCCAATTCTAATTACCTAAACTAAATAACCAAACTAAAATCACACTTAATTATTCTCAATTCTAATTATTCCCAATTCTAATTACATAAACTAAATATATATAATCCTAATCCACAATATAATCCACAATATAATCCACAATATAATCCTAATCCACAATCCACAATATAATCCACAATATAATCCTAATCCACAATCCACAATATAATCCACAATATAATCCACAATATATATAATCCTAATCCACAATCCACAATATAATCCTACTCCACAATATAATCCACAATATAATCCTCTAATCCACAATATAATCCTACTAAAATCAATCTAACAAACAACCCAACACAAATCCAACACAACCTAACCTAAATCACAACACAAATCCATCTAAAATCAACCCAACAAACAACCCAACACAAATCCAACTAAAATCACGTTGTTTATTCAAGTAAGGAGAGAGGGAGAATGTGAACCGTACTTTTCGGGTTGCGGAGAGGGCAGAAATCCGGCGAGGTTTGCGGAGAGAATGCTAGTTGCGGCGGAGCTGTTCGCGAGCTGGAAATATATTCCAGGACTATAGGCAACGAAATGGTGGCATCGTTGCCTATAGTATAGGCAACGAGGAGGACTTATAGGCAACGAATTTTTCGTTGCATATACATTAGGCAACGAAATCAAGACTATAGGCAACGAGGTGTATCGTTGCGTATACTTTAGGCAACGAAATGCACCCTAAAGGCAACGAAGTGTGTCGTTGCTTATACTATAGGCAACGAAATTTTCGTTGCCTATACTATAGGCAACGAAATGCATAACAAAAGCAACGAAATCCATGATAAAGGCAACGACATCAATGTTAAAGGCAACCAAATCAATGTTAAAGGCAACGAAATCAATGTTAAAGGCAACGAACTTCAATTTATAAGCAACGAAATTCACATGTTTTCCACAACATACATGAAAATAACCGTTAAACTAATCCATCAAATTACACAAGTAAACTTCGATTCGATCAACACATATATACATTTAGGAGTTAATCAACTGAATACAAGCTCGAAGACTATACTCAATTACATCTCTAACTAAGGCTGATAATCAGAATCATCGCTAGAGTCTGACGCAGTTTGATAGTTGAAGTCTGGTAATAGGTGTCGCTCCTCGTCCTCGTCACTCGAGTCTTCATCAAAGTCATTTGGATTAACATTTAGAAGTGCTGCTCCAGAATTTTGAACCACAATACCAGGTCGAACATTATAATGGCGAATTGTATCGGATTTCGGAATGTCAATTCCATTTCCCTCTTGGTATGCTGCAACTTCTTCGTCATCTTCATTTTCACCAAGTGTGGCAGCATTGTACACATTCCTAGCTTGCACATGGTTTACTACTTTCCAGGGGGGTCTGTTCATAAGATCGTCAAGGTAAAACACTTGTTTGACCGATGTGGCAAGAACGAAAGGATCCTCCTCATACCAACTTGTGGCAGTATTCACGGAAATGTATCCATATTGATCGATGCGAACGTTCTCCGGACGAGTATCAAACCATCTGCACTTAAACAAGTAAACTTTCATGCGCTCACCATACATGAGTTCAACCACTGAATGGAGTACCCCGTAGTAGTCAGGGTCGTTATCCCCACCATGCACCATTACCCCACAATTCTGTGTCTTCACCCTATTGTCTCTTTCTTGACACATAAATTTCACGTCATTGACCCTACACATCGCGTAAACTTTTGATGATATAGGTTTCATAGCCAAGAGCCTCAATGCGTGTGACCATTGTGGGTAACCATCATCTTCTACATAGTTCATCTGAAATAAATAACCGTCAACATTAGATACGACATTTCATATAAATAACCGTCACAATTTGCTTTTACACGTCATATATATTATGACTAAATGAATATATACTCACCCATGTGCCAAAAAAATTTGCAAAGGTCCGATTGTGGTACGCAACATCCCCGCGAACCTCTGGACTTCCAAGGTGTGTGTCTTTCCAATATTTAACTTCTTTACAATTAATGAGTACACACCAGTGTGCAATGTCTAACTCATATGGTGTCAACTCCCACTCCCCGTGCAACCTACTCTGTGGATAAACATCATTAGAGACTACAGAAAGGTTGAACTGGGGTTCATCTACCGACATATTCGAATGTGGGTCCTCAAGCGCTCCCAAAAACAGTTTGACGTACGTTACGCACTCGTTCGCAAGATATGCTTCGGCGATACACCCTTCAGGTGCAGATGTATTATGTACATACCCTTTGTACTCTCCCAGTTGTCTACAATGATGAAAACAGCTTGTTATTATTGTTGTACGTAGAACAAGAATAAATTAATATATAAAGACTTAATTAGCAAACATCATACAAATGCGGGGTATATACCTCTCCATTGGATACATCCAAGTGTAGTGAACGGGACCGGTGAGCATCAATTGCTCGGGAAGATGCATCATCAAGTGAGGCATGATGTCGAAGAAATTTGGGGGGAAAATCCTCTCCAACTTGCACATGATAAAAATGATGTCCTTTCGCATTTCTTCGAGGTCTGACATTTTCACTTCTCTGGTGCATAACTTTTGAAAGAACCTTGACAGCGCCACTAACGGCTCTACCACCTCATCATCAAAGTACCCTCGAATCATAATAGGGAAGAGGCGTTGAAGTAGTACATGGCAGTCATGACTCTTTAATCCATAAATCTTATTGTCCCTGTAGTTAACACACCGACTTATATTTCCAGCAAACCCATAAGGATACTGGACGTTAGCCATCCACACAAAAATTTCATGCTTCTCGTCACGCGTGACCGTGTAAGGAGCTTGGGGCATCTTTCTCCCCTTCTTTTTCAACCACAGATGTTCCCGCAGTTTCATTTTTTCCAAATCAACGCGAGCTTTAGGGCCATCTTTGGTTTTACCTTGCCAATTTAGAACGGTGCCCACCACACTTTCACACACATTCTTCTCTATGTGCATGACATCTAGATAGTTCCTGATAGGCAACATCCGCCAGTACGGGAGTTCCCAGAAGATGCTCTTGTGTGTCCAGAACTTATACCTGTCGGGTATCTTCGGTATAGTCGCAACAACCTCAGGATGATTGCTCAATGGCCCAAAATTATACTCATTCAGGATTTCTAAGATTTCATCTCCAGTCCATCCCATGGGTTGCAGACCTTCTTCTACAGTGCCGTCAAAATCCTGGGCGTCCTGGCGAAATGGGTGATGTCGTGGAAGCCAACATCGGTGACGCATATGGACAATCTTCGAGCAATGAGCTTGTCCAAACATGGCAGTCATGCACTCTGGACAGGCCCTGTACCCCTTGGTTGGGTTTCCCGACAACATCCCTCGACCTGGAAAATCACTGATTGTGCCCACAAGCATAGCACGCATTCGGAACATCTCATTTTTAAACCTGTCGTAAGTGGGATGACCAACTGTACTCAACTGCTGAAGCTCTATAATCAATGGCCTCATGTACACATCCAAACACTTTCCTGGATAACCCGGCCCTGGAATCAACAGAGTCAGCATATTATATTCTTTCTTCATGCACATCCACGGAGGAAGGTTGTACGGTACCAATATAACGGGTCATATGCTGTACTTCTGACTCATGTTGCCGAAGGGGTTGAATCCGTCAGTCGATAGCCCCAGCCAAACATTTCGGACTTCAGCTGCAAAATCAGAAAACACATTCACCAGGTGCTTCCAAGCCTGACCATCAGCAGGGTGTCTAAGGATATCATCGTCAGGCAAAGTCCTCTCAGCCCACCATCTCATAGCTTTCGCCGTGAATGCACACATGAACAACCTTTCCAGCCTATCAATAAGTGGGAAATACCGAAGTATCTTCACTGCTTTCTTGTTTCCTGCAGGAGTGTACTTCCACCTTTCCGTACCACACACCGGACAGTATTCAAGCTTCGATAGATCCTTCCCGTCATCGTCTACACCCCAAAAGAGAACGCAATCATACATGCATGCGTGAATCTTGGTGTACGAAAGTCCAAGATCTTTGAGGACATGTCGTATCTTACGATGAGTGGGGGGAAGACGATGACCGGGGGGCAGCAGATCACCAGTCAACTGAAGCCACCTATCGACCGCTGCCACGGTGCTCTTGGTCTCCACTTTTAGCTGCATCACTGCCATCACACTTTCAAGGACTGTCTTAGGACATCCGTGGTACAACGGAGTTTGATGCATCTGAATCAGGTTGTGGTACTTGTCCATACCACGTGTGTTGACATAAACTCTAGGTAATGGCTGGACTGGCTCAATGTGAGGAAAATTCTCAACTTCTGGAGGAACATATACGGGCGCTTCAGAATCATGAAATACACCGCTCTCATGAGGAAACATATCGTCGATGAACCTCCTGGTGGGATCATAATTGGATGACCTCGCAGTATCAGCAAATTGTCCATGATCATGCGGATCGGCTGCTGCTGATGCTTCACCGTGATAAATCCAACGGGTGTACTTATTCCAAAATCCGTTTCTATGAAGGTGTCGCTCAACTGTAGCAATGGGACAACGATTGCCGCGACACCGACATTGTTTACATGGACAATAATGCACTGGCAACTCTCCACAATTAGCCGCCACAAATTCCAGAAATCTCCTAATTCCCTGCCCATATCTTGCATCAGTTCTATCCAGCCTCATCCAACTCTTGTCCATCCTGAAATGTACTGCCGATTCCAAAACGTTTCAGATTTTTCCACCGATTTTGATTTGAATAGCTGCTGGCTAGATCTGATATAATACTAATTATAGGCAACGAAATAGTAATTCGTTGCCTATACTTATTTTTCGTTGCCTATTAACTATAGGCAACGATTTTTTCGTTGCCTATAACCAAACTTTAGGCAACGAAAACTATAGGCAACGATTTTTTTCGTTGGCTATAAAATGGAAAACTATAGGCAACGATTTTTTTCGTTGCCTATAAAATGGACTTTAGGCAACGATTTTATTACTATAGGCAAAGATGTCGTTGCCTATAGTTTACAATAGGCAACGAAAATCCATTTCGTTGCCTATTGTAAACTATAGGCAACGAAATTCCCCCCTCGTTGCGCGTTGTTTTCCATTTCGTTGCCTAAAGTGCTTATGTTGGTAGTGATAGTGAAAGATGTGCATAGAATATGTGAAGAAGCTATGGGACTGACTCCAGGAATGATAACCATACTGAGGTACACCAAGTTGTATCCTGAAAGAGGTGATAACAAAAAATATCCTAGAGGTTTTTAATTCCTAGATTTCCCACTTTTTAGTTGAGAGGATTAGCAATTAACTATAACACATATCTCTCGCTTCATGGCTAGATGTGTTGAACATTCCAAGGATGATGACTTGAAGTTGACACAGTTTGAGAACTCATTAAGCGGTACAGCTCATGCTTGGTATATAAACTTGGCACCTAACTCCATTCAAAATTGGGGTGAGATGGAAAGAGCATTCCATGAACACTTTTACCAGACTGAACCTGTAGTTACTATAGCTGATTTGACAAAGATGTACAAAGGAGCCCATGAGTTGTCTCAAGACTTCTTGGATAAATTCAAAGCTGCAAAGAATAAATTTAGAGTGAACTTGAGTTTGTTCGGTTAGCTCAACAAGGACTCCATTATGAACTACGAAAAAAGTATGAGGGAGCGGACATCCGAGACATATTTGAACTGACGACTAGTGTAGCCCGCTATGAAGCCATAGTCAGGGAGAAAGCTTAATCTAGGGCGACATCCAAATGGACATTTATTATAAGAATCCAATTGTCCATCCAATTGAGACAGACTTTGAAGAAATGACAGTTGAGGATGATGTTTCAGCCGAGGTTAATGCAACTGAATTATCAGTGAATAAACCTATAGTTCGGATTTGTAAAGTCTTAGCCAAATTCAATACCACTATCAAAAGTTTGGATGCACGTAAGCTAATAACTTACCATACAGATGAAGACACACTTCTAAGGCATACACCTAGCTTTCAATATACCTTTGACATTACCAAAGAGGAGACAACAAAGGTTTGCATATGCTGCTAAATAGTCGAATCCAACTATGGTGGAAGATCACTTCCAACCATGCTCATATGAACCACCTCATCCCATGGTGCAATTTGAAGTCCCTAAGAGCAATGTCTCTGGAATTATAGATCTAGACGAACATCTCGAGAATGTGTTGACTTTTCCCAAGATACATTATCTTTGCTTCATTGATGTAGCAATAACGGTCTATAGAAATCGTAAACCTCCCTTCCAAAAGTCGGATCTTGAAACAATGAAAAAGTTCCACCAAAAACACTCAACACTCAATATACATGGGCAAGCAAGGTCTCATAATGATATCTTTCGCACTGTTGTTTCTCATCCAAAAACTAACGTAGCATACTTCGAGCATCATGCTAAGCAAGTCATTAATGGGCTCAAAGCTGTGTATCAAGCTCATAGGAAAGGATTCACTAAGGAAACTATTAATGCTCAAATTCTGGTGTCTAAAGCAGATTTTCACTATATGCGATGTTACCACGAGACATATCCATTTGATACTTTATATAGGTTAATGTTGGAAGAGCAAAAGCTGCAAGAGTTGTGGCAAAGAGTAAGTCTGTGAAGGTCGAAAAAGAAGTTACCACTATTATGATAGATATGACGCCAGAAGGTAAAGTTTCGACCATAAGGGTTCTTAGAGGTGAAACACCACCTTTTGCTATTCGCGACCTGAAGATTATACGTAAATATCATCGACTCCATTCAGTATTGCCAACTTATGGATTGACTGAAGAGGTTGACGATTTAATAAAGTTATTGAAACAAAATCTGTCTCCTTCTAAATACCTCTTAGATGCAATCACTAGTGCTGGTTTGAAAATAAGCAATTAAGCTTTAATGTATGGTCTCTCGTTGGAATGTAACACTAACGAATTACCTTTATCAGTGGCCAACCTCGAGTATCTACGAACTTACCACAAAATACATTTGGTTGTTGATGTATATGGGGTTACTATTGTTGAAAACAAGATGCTTGAGAGGGTAAACAAACACATTCATGCTCGGGATATCCAGCTGGAAGACGCGGCTAATTAATCTTATGCCGGTTTGCAGACGGATGACTTCAACCAATTCCTCCAAAACCATGATCTGCCTACCCAAAAGAATGATGACACATAAATGTTTGCACCTCATCCAAAAAAATAGATTCTAAAGGTGTTGATAATGATTTTGTAGATGATTATGAGGCACTTAATTATGGTGAACATGATACAGAGCAAGGTATCGACTACGACTTACAGGATGATGTTGGATATGAAGACGAAGATGTTGCCCCAACAAAGGAAGAGGATAAGAATATGAAATGCAATATGGTATACATTTTACCATCTGAGCTACATGCACAAATGAGACAACTGATTGAACTAGTCGACGACATAATTTTTGACCAACAACCAACATTTGAAATAGTGGAGCAGAGCCTCAGCTTCTTGGTGATAAAGGTCATGTAATATTTAGAAAGTCAACCACAAAAATGGCTAGACATCTGAAGTCATTATATATCACAACTTACATCGAAGGATATCCTATGTCCAAAGTTCTGGTGGATTATGGTGCAATTGTGAATGTTGCGTAGTAAAAAGGATTGCCTTTTCTACTCTTCTGCAAGTGCACGGAGATAATTAATAGTATAGATTTAAGAAATCGGATGTTGAACCACCCAAAAGGATTGACCACCTAATTCCAAAGCTTTTACGGTTTAAATCTTGAATATGTTTAAAGCAAACACACAATGCAACCAACACAAATAAAAGTGGGTGTGAATCTCACTAAGTCCTCTGGAGACTCGACATAATGAGGGATGATATGCCTACGGTGAGTGATTACGAAAGGTTGGATGATTGATTAAAACTATTGCAAAGATAACAAATGATTATGATTCTAATTCAAGGTAAATGAATGGTTGGGTATGAATGTCCACACTAACCATTTGATGCACAAACAATGCTCTGATTTACAATTATGAGTTGTTCTAGTCCATTTCACACAATAATGTCTAAATCGTGACCTTGTGAGTCATGTTTGGTTTTGAACTGAAGTTCTTAGGCAATTTCGCGACTCTAGAAGACTTCTGGTCCAACTTTGAAGCAAATGGTGAACCGAGATTAAGGCATAAGTCATTTAGGATTCACACCCCAACCGTATTTCACGTAGAATGAATTCGACAAAGCAAATAATGGGATAGATGTGGATGGCTTTACGTAGACACGTAGAACGCACATTTCTCAAAAACTTAGAAATCACCACAATTATATATGTGCAATTCTCATACACGAGACTAAATCATTGTCACCAACCACATATCTCAATTCGATCCATCAAAGGGACAACAATCTAGTACATATGAACAAAAATCACACCACATATATTTTGATCACATAAAAACCAAGCATTCAAGATTACCAATGTATTGCCTCAACAAGCATTTCCAAAAAATCACATTACGACTCAACAACTAAAACAAACAACGGCAACACATGTTTGAACTAAAATTTCAACATAACCAAGGATATCCCAATTTTTTTCACCAAAACTCATCAACAAGTTATAGAACAATTGGCACACAAAATGAATAACAACCCATAAGCTAGATATTACGAATTCATCAACAATTTGACAAAAGAAACACAAAGATACCACTTAATTCAAAAAAATGCATATTATTCATCACTTAATTTCATCCAATTCACACAAATGGAAGCAATAATCACACAACCCATAGGCTAAAATCAATTAATATGGTCACAAATTATGCAAAAACACATCACAATCAACACATAATCACCATATACACAATTTGAATTTCATGGGTCTTAGAACACTAACCTCTTGTAGCAAACTCAAAACACACTCCAATCACCAAGAATAACACCACACTCAAAAACAAGCTTTAAAATTGAAGGGTTTGAGAGATTTTTGGAGTGATTTTGAGGGTAGGAGTGTTTAGGGTTTCTGAGAGTGAAAGAGAGAGACAGAGACAGAGGAAGAGAGAACACCCAGATTTTGTGGTGAAGTCAAAGGGGAGAAGATAAAAGAGAAGAAAAGTGGTATTTTAAAAGTCAAACTCGAGTCAAACTTTGCCTAGGCTAGTCTTCGACAGGTCAAAGGAATGTCTCAACCCGTCGAAGAGATCTTCTTGTATCGTTCTATGCTATGTTTCGACTCAGAGAATGGGGGAAATAATCATTCTTCGATGCGTCAAAAATTCTCAAAAATATGACTTCTAAACATACACTAATCAACACACTAAAGTGACATACAAGCACACAAGTTTTCATACCAAAATGCAATCACACATAAAGCTATGATACTAAACACACACACAAGCAAGCATAACTAAGAAAGTAAAGTGAGAAGAGAGGTTATACATTCTTCCTCTTAAAAACCAATATATGTCTACCATAGTAACAATTAGCAACTTGCAAGGCATTGGTCTTGCCTTCCGTGCTAGTGTCATTGGCTGCTTCTTTCCGATTGATTATATGTATTTGCATATTCTTGTCACATTCTCTTTCACCTCATACTTATTCTTGAGCACACTCAATGTTGTTCAACCATCCCGAGTTCAAGTTTAACGACAATAACACGGTCGGTGAAGGGTCAAGCTATCACATCATCAACGTATGTGGAAGAACCACAAAGTTGTACACTTCTTGCTCATAATGCTTGGCTTTAATTCCTTCGCAAGGCTTCACTTGGTGCCCGTTCACCTTAAAGGTGCTAGCATCCTTTAAATTCTGCGACATTACCACTACATGTGGGAAGGTTTCAATCAGCTCAAATGGTCTGCTCCATCTTGAATTCAATTTATCCGAAAATAGGGCGAGTCTATGGTTGCATAATAACACTTTCTTCCCCATTACTAGATTCTTGGGCTTTAACCGGTTATCGTGATACTTCTTTGACTTTTCCTTCTAAATCTCTGAGCTCTCATATACATCCAACCAAAATTCCTCTAACTCCATCAAGTCCAACATTCACTTCTCACCACATGCATCTAGTTCCATATTAAGGTTGTGAATGACCCATCTTGCTTTGTGCTCCAACTCCATTGAAAGATGGCAAGTCTTCCCATAGACTAGTTGATAAGGTGACATGTCTGTAGATGTCTTGTAAGATGTTCAATATGCCCATAATGCATCTTCCAACCTTAAGCTCCAATCTTTCCCTGTGGCGTTCACCGTCTGCTCCAATATATATGCTCTTGATCTCCCAGAGAATGATCTCCACTTGACCGCTAGTTTGGAGGTGGTACGGAGTAGCTACTTGATGAGACACACCATACTTCTTTAACAAGGACTTGATCTTTTGGTTGATGAAGTGTGATCCTCCATCGCTAATGATTGCCCTTGGAGTCTTATGCCTTGTGAAGATGTGTCCTTTGAGGAATTTGGTGACCACTTTGGCTTCATTCGTTAGAGTAGTTATCGCCTTAACCTACTTAGACACATAATCAACCGCCACCAATATGGAATATATGCCATATGAGCATGGGAATAATCCCATAAAGTCGATTCCCCATACATGAAATATTTTTGTCTCAGTTATAGAAGTCAATGGAATTTGATTCCTTGAATTAATCTTCCTAACTTGTTGGCAACGATCACATGCTTTAACAATTGCATAAACATTTTGGAATAGGTTGAGACACCACAAACTAGCTTAAAGAACCTTGTATACCATCTTTGATGGACCATGATTACCACCACAATCTCAAGCATGACAAAATGTAATCACACTAAAGATCTCCCTTTTCAGAATGCACCTCCTTATAACTCCTTCACTTCCTTCCTTGTAGAGATAGGGATTATCCAACATAAGTTGTCAGCACATCCTCTGCAATCTCTTCCATTGATTACTAGTAAAGTAGGAAGGCATGTGTGTTTCTTTGCTTGCCAAATAATTTGCAATGTCCGCAAACCATGGTTGATCATTGGTGGTGAACACTTCTCGAAAAACAAGGAGTTGCTCATATGGGAACTCCTCGGTTAGTCCACCCACTAGCTCATCAATTTGTAGTCTTGAGAGATGATCCGCAATAAGGTTGTGTTTGCCCGGCTTATCCACATTTTTAAGGTCAACATATTGCAATAGGAGTAACCATCTTAGTAATCTAGCGTTAAATTCGGCTTTGGTGAGTAGATACTTTAATGAACTATGATCCATGTACACAATTACCTTTGATCCCACTATGTAGCTCTAGAATTTTTCAAGTGTAAATACTATAACCAACATCTCATTTTTCGTGGCAGTGTAATTTCGTTGAGCTGGGTTGAAGGTTCTTGAAGCATATTGTCTCACTCTTAGCACATTGTCTCTCCTTTGACTAAGTACTGCACCTATAGAGTAATCACTTGCATCACACATAATTTCAAAGGGTAGACTCCAATCCGTCTTCGTGATGATAAGAGCCGAGACTAGTGTTTGCTTAAGCTTCTCAAAGGCTTCTTCAAACTCCTTGGTAGTCGTGTAATAGGCATCTTTTACAAGCAAATCCGTTAGAGGCTGCAATCTTGCTAAAATCCTTGATGAATCTCTGATAAAAACCAGCATGCCCCAAAAAACTCTTCACTTCTTTAACATTAAGCGGAATAGGCAACCTCTCTATAACCTCCACCTTCGCCTTATAAACTTCTATACCTCTTTCCAAAATGCTATGACCAAGAACTATTCTTTCTTGTATCATGAAGTGGCACTTCTCCCAATTGAACACTAAGTCATTGTCACAACACCTGGATGCGGTCAGGATCAATGGCTATGTGACCAATGGATTTCTCAATCTCTAATAAACTTTTGCAATTCATGTCTTAGTGAAAGTTCTTCTCTATAGTTGATTTAGATGACACTCCATTTTCTCAAGTAGTGGGTCAATGCCTCTTGAAGGATAGTCTTTGATCACTCTCAGACGATTCGTTATCTGACTTAGCATGGTCCTTATTTGGAGACGAGTGAGATGACATTGACTGTCCACTTTGCACTATTGGAAAATCAGGCAAGCAAAAAAGTCGGTTCACACTTATTAAACTTGAACTGGACCTATCCATCAGGTAGTGGGCTAAGTATCTTCTATAGAGTTATTGCTAGACTTTGTACCTTGCATTTCCTTGAATCTGATATGGTGGTACATTTCTTCAAAGCCAGTTTGACACATGTTCAAATACATATAATCAGATTGGTAACAGCAAGAAATTACCTAAAAGATTAATTCTATTATCAAAGTGTACGACTGCTTTACCAATGTCAGATATTGTGTTTGATGAGTCGTATTTTGTTTTGCTACCCTTCTTCCCAAGATGACCGTTCAATTCTTCCTTGCGCCATGTACACCTTTTTATAGCCGACATCTTATTCAATTACACTCAGCCCAAATCGATCTTTCACTTTCCTTGCCCACCAACTATCATATTTGGTTAATGATTCACAAGTCATCCTAGCTTTCAAGGATTTCCTCATGTTGAGACATAAAGACTTATGTTTACTTGTGATTGCCTTGCCATGTGCAGCAAATTATGCCCTAAAAGATACTGATCGGAGGACTCAACAACATGTGTTGATACAACTTTGTAGTACCCCAGCTACCGACTAAAGTAAGGAGGAGAATATAGCTCCACACCACACTTCTGATTCTGGCTAGATACTGTAATACCCCAACCTTTTTATAATTGTTAATATTTACTGAATTTTTTAAAACTCGATTTACCGAGCACGGCAAATGATTTCACTATTTGTAAATTATCGAACGATATTGGTTGACCTTTTATTGGATTGACGATGTTGGTTGACTTTAGATAGAAGTTATAGAATTTGACGAGACAAGTTTGTAGACGCATGGAATGACGAAAACAGAGTTACGACAAAAAAGTTATAGCCAACGGAAGTTTGACGAAAGTGTCAGAAAATGTAAATACATGATATTTATTGATATTTATTTGGTTACCCAAAAAGAACGAGGATATACTATTTAGGGCAATTATGTCGGTTGACCTGTATTGACGAACTCTAGCGAAAAAAATAGTCGCTGAACTTCCGGCTAGTGGTGCGACGTCGTCTGGCCACCGTAGACTGTGATTTCGTTCGCATTTTGAAGCTTTCCACTTGCCCTTTATTTTTATGGCTTTAATTGATTAATTAGAGGCCTGATTAAAGAGATTACACGGGAAGAAAAGTTAGGATTTTCGGGTCAGTTGCGTTGCCGGTGATGGCGATGCTTCCAGTGATGATTCAGGTATGGTTAGATTCATATCAATGCCTAGATTGTGATTGTGGATGAGATTTTTGAGTGCAGGTGTTGTTAGCTAATTTAGTTACTCTCAAGTGCTAGAGGTGAAGTTTTAGTAATGAGATAAGTAGAGTGTCGAACTCACAAGGATTGGTAATCTTACAACCTAACTTATGTGAACCTAGAAGGGAACTAGATGGTGGACTATGTACAATAAGAAGTGTGGGGATTCAATTTTCAATGATGGTGATTACGCTACTTGTTTAAAGATAAATGCAACTAGATTGAGATTAACCGAAATGCAACAACTAAAGTGGTGGATGTCAAGGCTTGAGATTTTCCACTTCTAGCCTCTTATGCAAGTTGTTTCTTCCAGTTTCCGTTAGGTTACTGATAGGAGCATGGGTAGGGCTTTGATGGTGATGATATTCTCCTCCAAATACTTCTTTGCTTCATCCCAGTTAGGAACAATACACAAATAGGTGTTAGAGGTCTTGACGGGATAGGCTCGTCCTCAACACTCTGATGCTTAAGTCAGGATATGTATCGGATATAATAGCGATAATAAGTGTTGAGTATCTGGTGTACCTTTGGCTAGTCATAAGTGAGTTGCCTATAAAGGTGGTTGAGGTAGTTGTCTTTTGTTCTTCCTCAGTATGGGATCTCTTTCTTCTGAGCTTGAGACTGATGCTATCGTGTCGGGCGCATGGCTATTCTTTTAGGGTTGGACCCGTCAATGAAGTTGTAGACTTTGTTGTTATCTTATGTTCGGTCTTGGCAGTGTTGGTTTGATAAGTGGTTAAGTACCCGTAATTAGGCGGTATGGTAGCATACACCAATAAGTTCCCCAAGTCCCTAAGTCAAGGGGATCAACTCTTGATTAGGGAGTTGTAGAGTGATCTACGCATTTTAGGCGTATTAATTAATATATTTTCTCTACATTTTTACTTTGATAATTGCTTAGTTTTATTAGTTTTAACTTATTTTGTTAATTTCAGGTGTTGACCAAAAGAGACGGAGTAAAGGAGTCTACAAGCACGCAAAACGCAACAAAATAATGGAGAAAAGAAATTGGTTCGAAATTCCAAGGAAGAAAGGAGAAAATTTGAAGAGAAAAAGAAATCATTGGTTGACTAGGAAAACCTTTCCTATGTTGACTAGGATTTGAAAGCTTCCGGAAGGATCTTGAAGAAGAACAAATAAAAATGGGTCCAATTAATTAGAAGACTATTTAGATAGCCCAAATATGAAGATCCAATCAGCCAATTTCGTGGAGATCAAGCTTTGGTAGGAAAAGGATTCCCAAAGTCAAAAGAAGAAGGAAATCATGAAGAATAAGGAAAGCAGAATCTGCCTGTGCAGATGGGTCAACTTCGACAGGCTGTAGAAATTTCATATCAACTCCGATTGAGGTGATTAATGAAGATATTTTATAGCTCTCGGAAAGATCTTTCCAATGCCGCAAGAATCACGCAATTCGGATATGTACAACTCCGGAAAAGTGCAAATCTTTACAGACTGTCAGATTGGCCCGGGTACACAAGGAAAGTCTTGTTTTGGTAGGAAAAGACATAATCTTCTTCTATAAATTGGGGAGCTCGGCCTCAAAACAAATCATCACATATTTTAGGCCTAAGCTCTGAAAAATTACTCTCCACCCTCTCCCTCAAACACCAAGGCCAAGCACGAAGTTGACTATACCGCCATCCACCATCACTCGGATCGCTTGCACACGTTAAGTCCATACAAGTGAGAACCACCATCCTTGGAGTCATCTACACCTTGGGAGTTTGCAGCGTTAAGCGGGATTTCTTCAAAGTGTAACCATGAACCCTTTACTCCGTAGTCATATTTTGTTCTTGTACTCTTTTTGTTTGACATTGGGTTTTGGTGAATACTTTTGGATTTTTAATACTTACTTGAGTATATCTTCCATGTGTTTATGTTCTTAGTTTTGTTTGAGGCATGCTATGTCTAGTTCTTAATGCGTTGGGTAGTGCGGGATGATTGTGTTTTAACCTTTCGCCTGGAAGTTATTCAATGATTCTTAGATTTTAAGGCGTTAAGCTTTAAACCACATGACATGTTAACAATAAGAATTATGAGCATAAATTTCGAAGGTAGCTTAATTAGGTAGAGAAAATTGGTTAGGTTGAATATGATGATCACTTGTATATATTAGTTAGTATTTTGTTTCCGGTCTAGCAAGCATGTTTAGGATTCTTTGTTCTTGTTTGTTTTCTACTTGTCTATGAGTGAAGCATGATAGAATCTATGATTTTTGAATATGTTTGCTTACCAATTTCTGTTCTTATTTTCGTAGTTAATTAATAACCAAACTTCCAAACCCCCATATTTTTTATTTTATGTTTACAAACGTTGTCATGCATTAGTACCCTCAATCCCCGGTTAAGAACGATCCCTACTTATCAATGCTACATCTACAAAGAAGGGTTTTAAATTGCATACGTGTGAGATATGTGTTGAGTGTCTACTTTGTGTTAATATTTGATGCATGTTTTACGCGTTATCATAGAGCATTTGTCTAGTTACGCGTACTTAGCGACGTCGTAATGGGTTGACGTACTGTATCCTCTAATCCCCCAACTCTCGCATCAAGGGTTGGTCCCTATTCTTGCTTTGATCGGGGCCTAGGTGATGGGGTTTTAACATTTATGATCTGAAATGTATTTGCATGATCTGAAACCAGAGTTGCCGATTTGTCCCCGATGGCGTTAGCATTTGTGCCACTCGCCTATCAGATGAATTTCGAAACAGACTTACTTGTTTTGTGCCTTCTTTGAATGGCGCAAACTAATGTTGTCGGCTTGCCCATGATAGTGCAAGTATTTGTGCCACTTGCCTATCAGATGAATTCTGAAATAGACTGTGACGACCCAAACCAGAATCAGTTGAGTAAACAGCTTAATTCACGAAATTATGCGTAATCACTGTTTTCCGTATATTGGTTGATTTACCGGTTTTAATCACGACTTAATAATCGGCCAAGAATTTGAGTTGGGTCTCTTCTCGAGAGTTGTTGGACGTGTGATTTCGAGTTCGTGGGCGGTTCCGGATGATTATTTCGACGACCGAGTAATATAATATGAATATTTAAAGTTTTGGAATATCGATGAGTTTATCCGTTCGAATTGAGCTTATCCGAATCGTTATGGTTATCCGTTTTGGACCGTCGATCATCCCGAGGCGCGAGTATAAATATCGGAAATAGTCGAAAATTTGTCAAAAACACTGTTTTGGGAAGTTTGACCGTCGTTTGACCAAGGCTGACCGTTGACTTTCGTTGACCGGAGAACCACTGCGGGCATCGAACTGTTTGCCGTCGGGTTTGACGATTCCAGCCACCTCCGGCCGAGATATTGGTATATTTCGAATCCTTGTTTAATTTGATGTTGATTAGAACTTGGAATTGTTGAAATTGATGCCGGAATGAGGTAGAACGGAGAGGTTGAAGTTTTGGGTTTTTCCGGTCGGAATCGACCTCGTTTGGCTGTGGCACTCCGGCGACTTTCCGGGGAGGAATTTAGGTGGAAACGGTTGGGTTTTGGATGGAGATCATTTCCTCTTTAGTTTCGAGGGTTGAGGTGGAGCAACAACGCTGGAATCGGCCGGGAAAGTTTTCCGGCGATTCTCGGCCGTGGCTCTTTCGAGCTGATTTCTGGCCACGGTGGTTGCTGGATGGTGGTGGTGCCTTGAGGAAAGTTGCTCAGCTTGAGGAGGAGAACAATTTAGGAGCTTGGCCGCCTGGAAATCTCTCCGGTTGACTGCGCGCCGCCGGCGGCGGCGACGGTCAACGGCGGAGCTCCAGCGACCCGTTGACTTTTTAGAATTTGATGATTTTAATGTCGTTTTACTCGTATTCGCGCCCTGATCGTCGTCTTGAGGTTTTCGACTTGATTTGGGTATCAGATTTTCAATCTAGGGTTTTGAGTGGAGATTTTGAGAATTTCGTCGATTATTTTGCACTGTGTTATATATTTCCGGGAGCGGTTGATTTCCGAGGTGTGGTACAGTGTTGTGAATTGTGATTTTGATCAGATATATTTTATGATTATTCAGGGGATCGAGACCGTGCTTCGGGCGAGGGATCTTCCGCCGGGCCACGTGATTAGCGCGAGTGCGTGTTTTGCTCATCTGTGAGTGGACAATTTCTTTTCACTGATAATCGTGAGTCTTTAATACACATTTTACGGGCTTGAGCATGCATTTGAGAGTATGATTTATTTGAGCATGTGTTATACAAATATGCCTATATAATTATACATTACGTATATGAATTTATATGTTGCTTTATACATTTGCATCGAACTATTTATGATTTGGTTTACATAGAGTACAGTCACAGTATATGTTGTTGTATTGATACACTTGTATCCCGGCTGATCCCCGAGGATGTTTACCGGGGGAGACTGTGACCCCTGACCCAAGGGGGGGGGGGGCAGACCTCTGACCTGAGGCCTTTCTGGCTAGAATCACGTGTGGGTCTGGGATCCCGTGATTCAGACTGTACTAGCACGGCTGTGTCCATGAGCGACCCCATGGGATTTTTCCATGCATGCTCTGTACGCTAGAGGAGTTTGAGTTCACCTCATGTACTATATCATATTCATTCATTTTGACTCGCATATGTTATTGTAACATATATTAATCGGCGAAAGACATTTAATTTCGTCCACTCACTCTAACGATTTTCATGTCTTTCCCCTGAGCTTTTCGGTTTCTGTGCCCAGTTTGCAGTTCAGATTCTGGTGTCTCACGTCGCGGTCGGAGGCTAGTTGTTCGATCTACCTGTCTTTTCCAGTAGGTTCCTTGTTTCGCCTACTGTTGTATATTTTATATATATATATACACTAGAGGTCGCTCTGATACATTACTGATACATGTTTTATACGGATTTTCCCGGATTTCCTATATATTATATTTATGTTTACTGTTTATTGATATTGATATGATATTGAGAAATCCGGATGGGATTGGTGCCCACGGTTTGACTTTTGTGGCATAGGATGAAGTGTTATTTTCCGGGTGCAGGTAAAGGCAATTCCACGTTAGTAGCGTTACTCTGCTAAAATTTTATGGTTTTTGTTGGTTCGTGTTTTCAGAAGGGGTTTGATTCCAGTTTTGAAACTAAATCGGATTGGGTCCTTTCACAGACTTGCTTGTTTCAGGCTTTCTTTGAATGGCGCAAACCAATGTTGTCGGTTTGCCCATGATAGTATGAGTATTCGTGCCACTCGCCTATCGGATAAATTCTGAAACAGACTTACTTGTTTCGGGCCTTCTTTGAATAACGCAAACTAATGTTGTAGGATTGCCCATGACAGTGCAAGAATTCGTGCCACTCGCCTATCAAATGAATTCTAAAGCAGACTTGCTTATTTGGGGCCTTCTTGAATGGTGCAAACCAATGTTGCTAGCTTTCCTATGATAGTGCGAGCATTCATGCCACTCGCCTATTAGATGAATTTAGAAACAGACTTTCTTGTTTTGGGCTGTTTATAGAAAATTGGTTTTTTCACATTTCGTCCTTTCAGATGGTGCAACAGTTCCTTATTGCATGCATGACGCATGTCAGAGATGTGTGCAATAGTTACTTCCTGCATGTGTGATGCGTGTCCCACGGAATTTGAAACATGCTAAGGTAATAACTTTTGGTGGGAGTGTGTGGGGCGCGTTGGACACTTGTTGCCATCCTATGGTCTGAGGTGCTTGGTATGAATGGCCAAGAATGGTCTTAGGGTTGAACCGAGCCTCTATAAGTAGCTCGATTTTTTACTTTTTCTAGGGTTATTTTTCACTTCTTTGCTGAAACGCTGCTTTGATACCACCAGGGGGATTCTATGATTTTCCAGAGCAACACGTCTTGTGGATCTTGTCGATTTTTCCTTAGGTAAAGCTAATTTCTTTTTCCTTGATCTTTTCAAGTATAGTTGCATGAGTTTGATTTCGGTTTTGATGTGGCTTCAGGTAAATATGCACGTGTTTTTGGTTTTTGCATTTGAGTATGATTGTACTTATAGGATATGTGTTGTATGTCATGATTTCTGGGATTTTAGGTAGTTTTGTGTGGTGATTTTGGTTGTCTGGTCAGTTATGGGTGTTTTTGTTAGGGGAAGGTGAAAGAAATCAATGAAATCGTAGAGGGTGAAAGGGTACTGTTTTGTTTCAAGTTTGGAAACCTGGGTTTGATTTTCTTGGTTTTTGTGAAGTACATCCTCGTGTTCTTGGAGATTGGTGGTTGATGTGTTTGCCTTGACTAAGTGAAAAAATGTACTAACTGTTGGGATATTCCGTTAGCTTACACCCCCCATTTTTACAAAATGGACCCTATATCGATTTCGAGTGACCAGTCCAGTCAGCGTATACAAATATCCGAGATAGTATCTTTTAGCTATACCATAGTATGTCGGACTCCTCATTTGATAGTGTGCTTAACGTTTCTCCGATATCCATTAACACTGACGGTGCTTATCGTAGGTTATCCGTTCCGATAATAGAGCTTGATATGGAACATATGAGCCGCCCCGAGGAGCAAGCGTCAGATTTTGGTGCTAGTACTCACGATTCAGATTTGGGGTTCGATGCGTCTCACGAGCGGGATCATGATTCAACCATTGGTGCTTCTAATCCTCCTGCCGGAAGAATTCATGTTGCCCTTCCCATTTATCGAAACTGTGGCCCCATTTACTAGCAATTTTCAGATGGTGAACCCGTTCAAGAGCCTGAAGGATCTTTGTCAGTGAAAGAGATCGAGAGGTGGTACAGATATTATCATATACCCAAAACTGTTAAGTTGAGGGATCTTGGTAAGGGTGAAACATTTAGTCGACCCCCTCTGGGCCATGTGTGCGTTAGCGAGTTCCATCTGAAGTCATGTTTGAAGCTTCTCTTGCATCCGTTTTTTTAGTATTCCCTTGCGTTTTTAAATATTATGCTAAGGCAATGTGGTCCGACTTTGACACAAGTACTGGTCGCATTATGTAACATCAGGTTGCTTAGCGGGCTGGTGTACCCGACACGTGCCGAGATTCTGCATTTTTTTTTCATTTGAAGTATTCGCCCCGTCGTAAGGATCGTGGAACCATGACTGTTGAGCCCTAAACATCATCGACGGCCTGGCATAGGTTTCACTGCCTTATTAGGGGGAGTGGGAGTTCGATAATAGTAACAGTGCATTGGTGCACAATCGGGGCAAGATTAATCGAGTCCCCAAGTGGTTCCAACCCTTAGGTTGGTTTGTCGTATATGTTTGTCTTGTTTTTGTTGTGTGTGTTTTTTTTACGGGATGTACACTAACAGGGGTGCTGTAATATAAATAATCCATTATTTCCGTTGAATCGAGGAAAGAAGGCATGATCACATTTGGTTCATGTTCAACTCAGCTCTGGAAGTACAAAACTTTTAGGATGCAAACAACTGAGAGTTAATAGAGCGTTACGGTCTTTCTCGTGCTCTCAGTTCGTTATATTACGGGGTTTTATGCTTTGTGTTTTTTTTTGTATTGCATGTGTTCTGATTTTTATTTTTTTTTCCAGTGAAAATGACCAAGGCTAGATCAACTGTGAAACAAGACCTTACGCATATGCATATGCTTGAGTTGATGAGCAAGGTTGCAACCATTCGGAAGTTGGCGTATGATGGTCACGCTAACCTCGTCAGCAACAATATTGTGTAGCCCATCGTGCAGCCTTTGAGTGTCCAGGATTACGTGGATCTTGTCAACCCAGTCGATCATGGTAACGCAGACATAATTGTTACCAAAATGCCTGACTAGCACTCGCACACTGCTCCCCATCATGATATGGAGTACGAATTGGAGGAGACAGTTGTCACCGATCTCATCCTGGATTCTCGCGGATCAGAGGAGGGCGAGAAGGGAAGGAAAAATTGGCTTCGGTGCGAGAAGGAAGTGCAGAGCCTCGAGAGGTGTCAGAGGAGGCTCGAAAAGAATGATAAGCGTAAGGCTATTGGGAAGACCCATTCGGGTTCGCGAAGCAAGTCAAGCTCTCCTTTTATGTCTTCTTTTTCTCTAGACTCGTTCGATCTATCCCCGCCTAAGAGTCATGCGGATAAGTCCCTGGGTACCCGGCTTAAAAAGGAGGCGGGTGCAACTTCTCCTGCCAAGCGCCAAAAGATTCTTCCCGGCCCACCTTAAGTAGTTATAGGTGTTGTGATTGTTGGTGAGATGATGATCTCTTCATACTTCTTTGCTCGGATTCAGCGTTCGATGAGTATGGGCATAGAGTCCCTGCAGAAGTGTCATCAACTCGAAGCGACGCCTAGTGACAGCTTGGATCAGGTCTTTGATACATGTACTCATCTTCAACACTAACTTAACTTGTTGAAAGGCCTAGAGGGGTCTTTACTCCAGACAACCAAGCTCTCGAAAGTCAAGCAAAAACCACAAAAATTTTGGCAGAGTTTCGTTACTAATGCGGAATTACCATTAACTTGCACCTGGAAAATACACTTCATCCTATGCCACAAAAGCCAAACCGTGGGCACCAATCCCATCCAAATTTCTCAATATCATAACAATAAAGTAAAGCAATAATCAAAACTGTACTTTACAGAAATCCAGAGGAAAATCACATAAAAACATATCAGTAGTGTATCAGAGCGACCTCTAGTGTATATATACAAAAATATACAACAGTAGGCAAAACAAGAAACCTACTGGAAAAGAAAGGTAGCTCGAACGCTAAGCCTCCGACCGCAACGTGAGACACCAGAATTCAAACTGCAAACTGGGCACGGAAACCGAAAAGCCCAGGGGAAAGGCAATAAAATCGTTAGAATGAGTGGACGAAAATAAACATATTCCTTTCACCATTTACATATATCATAAAAAAAAGCAAAGCGAGTTCGGAAAATAAATGGAGGTGCCAGGCGAATCTCTCAAGCCCGACAGTCAGACTAATCACTCAAGCCCGACAGTCAGACTAATCACTCAAGCCCGACAGTGATAGGCTAGGGGAATCACTCTAGCCTAGCGGCCACATCAGGGGAATCTCTCAACCCTGCCCAGGGGAATCTCTCAACCCTGGGTCTGACTACCGGTGATCAGCCGAGTAGCCAATGCATCGATGCTAAATAAATGTCATTACCATATAAAATATAAAATAATACCTCCAAAAGCAATAAATAATCTCAACATCGTATAAAAATAAATACGAAAATCACGAACTCGCTACAACAGTGAAAATAGAAAAGTCCACTCACAGGTGAGCAAAGCGCGCACATGCGCTAATCACGAGATCCGGCAGAAGATCCCTCGACGGTGATAGGCTAGGGGAATCACTCTAGCCTAGCGGCCACATCAGGGGAATCTCTCAACCTTGCCCAGGGGAATCTCTCAACCCTGGGTCTGACTACCGGTGATCAGCCGAGTAGCCAATGCATCGATGCTAAATAAATGTCATTACCATATAAAATATAAAATAATACCTCCAAAAGCAATAAATAATCTCAACATCGTATAAAAATAAATACGAAAATCACGAACTCGCTACAACAGTGAAAATAGAAAAGTCCACTCACAGGTGAGCAAAGCGCGCACATGCGCTAATCACGAGATCCGGCAGAAGATCCCTCGCCCAACGTACGATCTCGATCCCCTGAATAATCATAAAATATAAATGATCAAAATCATAGTTCATCACACTGTACCACACCTCGGAAACCAACCGTTCCCGGAAACATATAACTCGGCACAAAATAATCGCCGTAAACTCCCGAAATCTCCACACAAACCCTAGAATAAAAATCCGGCTTTCAAATCAACTCGAAAACCTCAAGGCGATAAGCGGGGCGCAAATACGAGCAAAACGACATATAACTCGTCGAAAACCAAAAAGTCAACGCCCTCGTCGGAGCGCCGCCGCCAGCGACGGCGCGCCGTCACCGGAGGAATTCCCCGGCGAGGAAAGCCCAGTTCTCTAGCTTACATCAAGTCCAACACAACATTCAACTAGCACAAGTCCCAACTACCACCCAAACGGCCGGAAAAAGCCTCGAAAATTCCAGGCCGAACACAATTTCCGGCAACCACCACGAGTTCCACCTAAAACTCATCCTAGTCCAAAATTAATCACCCAGGAAGCACTAATAGGGTGAGGGGAGTCAAAACCCCAACACCCCCGACGCCAAAGCTTGCCAGAGCTCCTCTCCCGTCACCGGCGAAAACCATAAAACCAACCCGATTCGAAACCCCTTAATTCTCAACCAAATCACAAACTCAAGCATGAATCAATAGAGGAACTCAAGAGGGTTCTACTCATACCAAGGATATAGCCGGAGGTGGCCAGAAAATCCGGGTCGGCCGACGAGTCACAAACGGGTCGAAAATTCTCCAAGGGTCAACGGGTCAACAGGTCAAACCTCAGTCAACTCCGGTCAAACTTCCAAATAATGCTTTTCGACTATTTTCGATATTTATACTCGCGGCTCAGAATGATCGACGGTCCAAAACGGATCACATCCACATTTTGGATAACTCCAATACGAACGGATAAACTCGACTGAAAGGACCCAACCCCGATTTAGTTCCCTAAACCGGAATCAAACCCCTTCGAAAACACGAACCAACAAAAATCATTCAAAATTTCGGCAGAGTAACGTTACTAGTGTGGAATTGCCAATACCTGCACCCTGAAAATAACACTTCGTCCTATGCCACAAAAACCAAACCATGGGCACCAATCCCATCCGGATTTCTCAATATCATAACAATATCAAATAACAGAAAACATATTTGTATAATATAATATATCCGAGAAAATCCGTATAAAACATGTATTAGAATGTATTAGAGCGACCTCTAGTGTAAATATATACAATATATACATCAGTAGGCGAAACAAGAACCTACTGGAAAACACAGGTAGCTCGGATCACTAGCCTCCCCCCACGACGTGAAACACCAGAACCTGAACTGCAACTGGGCACGGAAACCGAAAAGCCCAGGGGAAAGACATGAAAACTGTTAGAGTGGGTGGACGAAAATAGATGTCTTTCACCAGTTGATATATATGTTAAAATAACATATGCGAGTCCAGGTAAATAAAAATAACAAAGTACACGAGGTAAACTCATACTCCTCCAGCGTACTGAGCATGCAAGTAAAAATCCCACGGGGTCACTCATGGACACGTCCGTGCTAGTACAGTCCGAATCAAGGGATCCCAGAACCACACGTGATTCTATCCAGAAAAGGCCTCAGGTCAGAGGTCTGCCTCCCCCCGGTAAAGGCCTCGGGTCAGGAGTCACAGCCTCCCCCGGTACACATCCTCGGGGATCAGCCGGGATGCGAGTGTATCGATACAACAACATATACTGAGACTGTACTCTGTGTAAACCAAATCATAAATATTTCGATGCAAATGCAATAAACAGCATATAAATGCATATACGTAATGTATAATGGTATAAGCATAATCGTCTAACACATGCTCGTATAAATCGTAATCTCGTATGCATGCTCAAGTTCGTAAAACGTGTATAAAGACTTGCAATCATTCCGTGAAAAGAAATTGTCCACTCACAGGTGAGCAAAACGCGCACTCGCGCTAATCTCGTGGCCCGGCGGAAGATCCCTCGCCTGAAGCATGATCTCGATCTCGATCTCCTGAACATTCATAAACATAACTGATCAAAAACATAACCCACAACTCTGTACTTAACCACGGAAACCAACCGTTCCCGGAAATATACAATGCAGTACAAAATGATTAACGGAATTCCCGAAATCTCCACTCGAAACCCTCGACTGAAAATCCGATACCCAAATCACTACGAAAACCTCTGGACGATAATCAGGACGCGATTATGAGAAAAATGACATTAAAAACGTCGAAAACCAAAAAGTCAACCCCTCGTCGGAGCTCCGCCGTTGACCGTCGCCGCCCCGTCAACGGTGGAGTTTCACGGCGAGGAAGCTCCAGAAATGAAGCCCACCTTAAACCCATCCATTCCTATAACTGACACGAAGTCCAATTCCAAGCAGAACCCATCCAATTTCACACGAAACCGAACGGAAATCTTCCCTCCGGCGACCTAATTGGGCATCCCTCAAATCTCAATCACAACCAGAATTAAACATATAGGGAGACTCTCTGGGGCAAGGGGAGTCGAACCCCCCCTAACCACCACCACCGTGGCTTGCCGGAAAGCCACAACCCACACCGGCGACATCCACGAACTCGACCCGATTCGGGTCACCTCAAAACTCCATCAATTCATTCAAATCCAAACACTAATCAACTCAAAATCAAGGGAGGATGCGATTCATACCCTCAACAAGGTCGGAGGTGGCCGGAAAATGGACGTCAGACGGCGAATCCAAAACGGGAAAGGTTCCACTTCGGGTCAACAGGTCAAACTTCTATTTTTGGAAAGTCAACATCAGTCAATGCCAAACAGTGTTTTTCGACGATTTTATACTCGCACCTCGGGTCAATCGACGGTCCAAAATGAATAATCAAAATGATTCGGATAACCACGAAACAAACGGATAAACTCGTCGAAAACCGAAACTTCAAATAATCGTATTATATTCCTCGGTTATCGGAAAAATTACCCGGAATCGTCCTCGAGCTCGAAATCACGTGCTCTACAACTTCCGTGAAGAAACTCAATTCAAATTCTCGGCCGAAAATATAGTCGCGAACAGAATCAACAAACCACTCATATATCGTAAAACCGCGACTAAGCATAATTTTGTAAATCGTGCCGAATACACAATTGACTCTGGTTCGGGTCGTCACATCGACGAAATTCCGCGATTTCAATTATTTATAAGATATTCTTCGATCGTCGAAATAATTATCCGGAACTGCTCATGAACTCGAAATCACGCGTATAACAACTCTCGAGAAGAGACTCAACTCAAATTCTAGCTCTATATTTAAGTCGTGATCAAAACTGGGAAATCAATCAATTTACGGAAAACTGCGATTGTGCGTAAACTCGTGGATTAAGCCGATTACTACACTGATTCTGTTTCGGGTTGTCACAGTACTCTAACGGATAAGCTTTATCGAAAAATCGAGGAAGATGCTATGGCGGCTTTTGAGTCATCACTCGAGTTTGAGAAGGTGAAGACCGATGCGGTTGAAGCTTTTAAGGGGTCAGAAGAGTTTGAGGATATTGTGAATGTTGAGGGTGCAGCCCAATGTGATGATTTTTCGGCTCTTGTGACCCCTTTCCTCCAGGTGGAAGAATTTGAAGAGTTTCAAGCGGCGGAGCTGAAAAGCTGAGGTTGTCGCTCTAGGGGCCAAATGCAAATCAAGGGGGTGGAAGTACTGGTGATGCTTAGCTGGTGATGGGTGTAGTCATTTTTCTTTCATTTTCATCTTTTTTGGGGTTGTACTTTTAACGCATTTATGCGATTTTGCGTTCTCGGAGTGAGAACGAAGATATAATTATTGTGATGGGTTTGAGAGTGGTGTTGTAAAAGCACTTAGCTTTCGTTTTGCATGATTCGCTTAATGAGAAATTCTTTTGGAAATTTATTCAAGTTTATCATCTTGTCGAATGTACATGTTGTTTAACGCACTCAGATATAGTTGATGTGTGTGAATAATTTTCATTCTCATTAAATTAAATCATGAAACGTATCCGTACAAAAATAGCTGACAAGTGTGAGGTATGGATTTTCTCAGCTTAATGAAAAGTCCATAGTGTTTCGGAGTGGCTTGGGCGAAAAACTTTAAAACACAGGTAATGGATACATCTTAATGGAAATACTTGTGTAAGTGTTGAGAATTCCATGGGTGATAGAGTCGTTGTCCCTCCATGTGCTTGAGATAAAATGTACAAAGGCTAACGACTTCAACGATGATGTAAGATCCTTCTGAAGATGGTCAAAGGCTTTTGTTTTTCTTCTTAATTGCCTTCATGACCCAGTCCTAGAGTTGTAGTGGCTGTGCCTGAACGCGTTGATTGTATAATTGCGCAACCCTTTGCTTGTTGGTCGGGTTGTGGAGGTGCACCGCACCCCATTTCTCTTCAAGTAGGTCATTGTCCAATTGCATTCCTTCCCCATTTGTGTCTAGGTTGTAGCTTGAATCTCGGGCTCTGATGTGTAAGCTCCAGTAGGAGTATTGCTTCAGTTCTAAATGTCAGGCTAAAGAGGGTTTCGCCCATTACTACTATGGCTGTAGTCCTTATCGACCATAAGATTTCAGGGACGGGCTCGGGCCATCTTACGTACCGCATGTCTCTTCTTGGGATCTCCTCAATTTTCTTTTTTATTCCTTCCTTGATGATTTTGTTGGCTTCCTCTACTTGTCCGTTAGTCTAGGGGTGTGCTGGTGACGCAAAGATCAGGTTCTTGCCCAGCCTGTTGCAGAATTCCTTCATTTTTTCGTCGTGGAATTGTGGCCCGTTATCTATGATGATGTTAAGTGGTGCTCCGTAACGGCAGTAGAGAAAACGCCACAAGAATTTCTTCACTTTCTTCTTTGTGACTTTGATCATTGGCCCTACTTCAATGAATTTCGTGTGATAGTCGATTATCACAATGAGAAAACAGAATTACTCTTTGGATTTCGAGAGCTTTCCGGTCGATGAGGTCGAGTCTTCATTAGGCGAATGGTACTTGTTAGAGGAGGATTGAGAGAGGTACTGTTGCATATGGTTCTTGTGTGCATGTAGATGACATTGGTGACACTTGCTGGCAACCTCTGTTGTGTCAGCGTGTATCGTAGGCCACCAGAATCTACTATGCAAGCTTTGTGGGAAATAGATCTGGTGCCTGCGTGGTAGTAACATACGTCCGAATGAATTTCTCTTAAGATGTTGCTTCCTTGTTCTGGCATGACACACTTGAGGTTGGACCATGTTTTTCCTTGACGGTAGAGGAGGTCGTTTATGATGCTGAAGTTGGCGGCTTTCACTATAATATTCCAAGCTTCTTTGTTTGTCAGGAGCTCCCTCTTGGTTTTGTACTTAATGATCGGGTCCATCCAGTTGGTAACATGGGTTGTGGTAACAAAGACTTCCATTAAAGTCTTGGATATGCTTGACCTTTTCAGGATTTTGACAACCGTTTCCCCCGGTGATGTATGCGCGTGTGCGGTAGCCAAGCATGCTAACACATCTGTCTTTGTATTTTTTTTCTCTAGAAATATGCGTGATATTGTAAAACTTGAATTTACCCAAAAATGTGTGAACATACCCGAGATAAGCTGTGATTGTGTTGCCTTTGAATTTGAAGTCTCCTCGGATCTGGTTGACAATTAGTTACGAGTCGCTAAAGATATTGATGTCTAAGGCTTCCGAATTGCTAGCTAGTTGTAGCCGTACAGTTAATGCTTCGTATTCAACCTCGTTATTTGATGCTTTAAATTTGAAGTGGAGGGCGTATTTGGCATGAAATTCTCTTGGTCCCATTAGGATGACACTTGCCCCGCTTGTCGTGTTGTACATAATCTATCCACGTAGAGATTCCACAAGGATTGTGGCTTATCCCTTGTGGCATTTAGCCCCGGTGCCAGGGGTGCTGCCTGAGCTGAGTCTGAGTTGCTCGAAGATGGGGTTGGCAGATTGTCTTCTTCCGTGTATTCTTCTATGAAATATGCTACGTCTACCCCTTTAGTGTTGTTCAGGGTACGTAGTGTGTTTCCACCGATTTACGCGCGGGGGCGTAAAGGGGCAGAAGCAACACGAATAAGCTTCCACGAACTCCTTCCTCTTTCTCCTGGTGCGTCCGAACGGTGGGGCTGTTCGGATGGGCGGGTGCACCCTCTCTTCGTGCGTGCGGGCTCTCCTTGCGGGTGCTTCCTCCTCTCCTCTCGGGCGTTCGGTTGCAGCTGTTAGAAGAATACAACAATGAAGAAGGCGGTCAGGGGTCAAGACGGGGTGGCCCGCCTTCAACGCTCCGATGCCTAAGTCAGAAAATGTATTGAATATAACAGTCAAGCGAACGTGTGAGCAGATATGTTGAGATGTCTGTGAATGAGTCCGTGAATGAGTGTGTTGGGATGTGAATGAGTTGGATTCGTTAAGATGGAACGAATGGGATGATCTTACCTGTAATAAATACCTGATATATGTAGGTGGTTGAGTTTGGGACCTGGTGGTGTTCTTCGATGTGGGACTTGGTGTACTTGCTGGTGTGTGATTTGTATGTTCGGGCGCACCTCCTCTGGGCGCGTGCGCGCTCGGATGGGGTGGGTCTGGTGAGTGAAGTTGGAGCCTCCTTGGTGATCTTGCGTGTGGTGTAGTAGGTGTTGTTAATCTGCTTAAGTGGATAAGTATGTTAATCGTACAGCTAATGATACAATACTAACAAGTCCCCCAAGTCCCCAAGTCAAAGAGCACTTTCTTGACTGGGGAGTTAAAAAAAGGGTGTGCGATTTAACAAGAATACTTATCCGGTTGGGCAGTGGTCATGATCCTGTGACCCCCCAAGTCCCCCAACTCTCCGATCAAGAAAGAGGCTCGTATGACGGAACGGGACCTGGTTGTCCGAGCGTGTACCTGTTTGGTCGGTGGTGAACCTGTTCGTGTTCTGGGCCCGGCGTCCAAACTGGTCTTGCTAGTGAGGACCCGCGCGCCCGTGGAGTAGTAGGTTCGTGCGTTGGTGTACCTATGGGCCCGGCCTCCAAGCATGACTTGCTATATATGCTTGGGAGCCGCGCGCCTGGATGGGATCGGTGTTGCAAACATACATAAGTACGACATATATGTAGACATGTAAGTATGCAGGATATGATGTATGAATGTATGGTATGATGTGTGTGAATGTTTTTCGTAACACCGGCATTGGGATGGCGCGGTGCACCGCGTACATCAACGGGGATGCCGTTCCGTACGGTATAGCGTCAACGGAGGGATCAAGACCGCGACCTATAAGTAACGCGCTACGGAGGGGACGGACCGCATGCCCGTGCCGTTCTTCGACTTAGCACCCTCAAAGAGAGGGTCGAACCCCATGCCTCCGTTATGACAGTCGGCTTGCTTTCATGACGGGGGGACGGACCGCATGCCCGCGCTCATCAATCCCGGAACGCGCAAGGAGGGGTCGGACCGCACGCCCTTGGCGCCCGAGTCGGGGTCGAATGTTAACGTTGCGCTCACACGGAGGGGAAACACCCCACGCCCGTGCTGCCCATCGACTTAGAACCCCCAGAGAGGAGTTGGCCCCATGCCTCTGTCATGACAGCTGGCTTGCTCTTCGATCATGTAACGGTGCGTTCACGGAGGGGGCGGACCCCATGCCCGTGCCGCCCATCGGTCTCAGCGCGCGCTCAGAGAGAGGGCGTGCCCCATGCCTCTGCCGCCTGATCCGGCTTGCTAATGCGTGCGCGTACGTAGAGGAAGAACCCCATCCCGTGCGGCGCAGCTCTTCACTCGGGACACGGCCAAAAGGGAATTCAGGCGTTAGCCCTCTTTCGGGGAGCCCGAGCGGTGCTTTTACTAACCTGATGGTGTTTTTCGAGTGCTCGGTCGTGTGGGTGGTGCGTGCGTCAGGGGAGATGGCTGGTGTCGTGGCGTGTTGTCCTTGCCTTGGGGTTGGTGGTGTTTTGATGAGACGTTTTGAAGTGACATTCCTTTTGGCTTGTTTTTGGGAACCGTTGTAATAAATGCCTAGCCGTCGCATTTAATGCTAGCGTGCCCTTGCATTAAATGCTGATGTTGTGATGATTGCTGGGAGGGCAGACGTCACGCGCGTAGGAGCGTGGGAGTGGGGCATGGGCGCCACGTGTTGGGCTGTGGGAGACCGTGCTAGGGTTTGAAATCGGGGCGGGAAGTGGAGGAGTTGGCGCGGTTACTGAGGAGGGTAAGTGAACCGCCCTGGCCACGTGTTATGATCCGACGGTGGACACGCGAAGAATGGACGACTGGTGTTCGTTCGTGTACCCCGTCCGAGTAGTATAAATAGGGTTGTTTTGCCGTTGTCTTCCTCATCACTCTCATACTTTGCCGAAACTCTGCCGGAATCTCTCTGCGACTTGTGTTTGCTCAAGCTTTCCTCTGTGTTGGTGTTCTTTGTTGCCGGAATTCCTGCTTGACGTGATCGTTTCGGTTCGTAAACCAAAATCTGGTGAGGCTCTCGTCCTTGGTTCTGTTGTTGATTTGTACCTGTGTTTTTTTTTTGTGTTTTTCTGGGGGTTTTTTTTAAAACTTTGTGGATAGGGTGTGTTCTTGGGTGGGGCGTGTTTGGATCTGTTTGTGGGTGATTTTCTGTGGGTTTTGGTGTTTCTGTGTGGGGAGGGATATTTGGCTAAGTGTTGGTCGTGCGCTCGTCTATAGGATGGAGCCGATTGAGATACCGAGCGATCAGTCACGTGAGCGGATCTACATTCGGGGGTTGGGGTGGATTAGTTGTGGGTCGGGCGGGTCGAGTACGTCGAGTACGTCTTCGGACGAGTCTGTTTTGAGTGTCCCGCCCCTGCAATGTGTTTTGCCTGATACCTCTCCCGTGCAGCCAATGGAAGCCAGGCAAGCGTTCGTGACTGTGGGTTTGGGGAGCTCGTCTAGGTCGTCGGGCGAGCAGTCGGGCGGATCAAATCACTGGGGTGAGATGAGGGCGGAAGGAGGAGATTCGCTTCCTCAACCTACGGCAGGTGGACCCGTTCACTGGGCGTTCTCCGATGGCACGCCCGTCCAAGAGCCCGAACGTGCGCCATCCGTCTCGAAGTTGGCCAGGTGGGTGAGGGATTACCACATCCCTGACTCTGTGAAGTTGCGGATACCTAGTAGAGGTCATACGTTTACTCGCCCGCCGTCCGGTCACGTATGCCTGAGTGAGTACCATCTTAAGGCAGGGATCAGGTTGCCATTGCACCAGTTTTTCCAGTATATGCTGGCGTTGCTGAACATCTCGCTTGGTCAGTGCGGGCCCACGCTCACCCATACGCTCGTGGCCATGTTCAATATCTTTCGGCTGAGCGGCCTGGGCCAGCCCACACGGGCGGAATTCCATCACTTCTTCGGTCTGCGCTACTCTACGCGCAAGAGGGACTGGGGTACTATCACCGTGGAGCCGCGCGTGAAATGGTGGTTGTCGGATCAGCCCAGTTCTGCGACCAACTGGCGCACGATTAGTTGCCTGGTGGGCGGTGACTGGGAGTTGGGCTCCTTCTCGGATGAGTATGTTGCTAACGCCCACTTGATTGATCGAGTTTCCCAAGCCTTCCATCCTCTTGACATGAATGAGTACCCGATGACGCCCGTCGAAGAGGCCCGGGTCAACCGTTTGAAGTTTGTTTTTGACCCAGCGCCCGAGGCGAGGTCGTTCTACGCCGCCTGCCATTGGGATCTCATCACGGAGACGCGCCTTGCCGAGCTGCCGCGTACGTGTGCTTGTAGTTCGTTTGTCTAGGAATATGAGTAGATTTTGACCAACTGTTTTTGCTGTCGCTAACCTTTCGCTTGTTGTTTTTTTTTGTAGTTAAGAAGATGACTGGCAAGAATGCTACTGTGAGCGAGGTTGCGACGCGCCGTATGGCTGCCCTTCGAGAGGCCGGTGCGAAGGTCCGAAGGGTAGTGGAGGACGGGCGGGGTGATCTGGTGTTGGGGGATACCGAGCAGCCCAGGCTCCCCCCGCCTGCCGTGAGTGATTATGCTCCTGCTATTCCGGCGGGTGCCCACCGCCCACCGCCCGGCAACGCTGGCGGGTCGAAGGCGCAAGATAAGGCGGACCGCGCCGAGCGTCATAGGGAGAAATGCCAGGATAACCGCGACATGCGCCGGCAGGACCGCGACGACATGCGGGATGCAGCTCGCACGTCCCACGCAGGCGGGCATTCTTTTTCCACGCCCCAATCGTCTGAGCGTCCCTCCACAAGGGCCCAATCGTCCGAATGTCCGTCCAGCCCCCCCAGTGGGCTTTCGTCGAAGCGTCAACGTACGGAAAATCCGCATGTCAAGCCGTCCACTGGTCAGCCCGGTGATCCATTCGCCAGCTACACCCCGTTGGCTCGGGCTATTGAGATGAGCATGAAGGCCGTTGATGAGATGGCGCCAGAGGTGGCGGATGGTAACAGGGATGACATGGATAGGGCCTTTAACCTCTGTATGGCGCTGCAGCGCAAGATGTACCTGGCGCGCGAGCGCTTCGCCAACAGGCGCTATGCGGAGAAGGCGCAGGCGGAGATACTCAGGCTCACTGAGGTTTGTAAGAAGTTTGAGCAGCTAGTGAGTGAACGGGAGGCGCAGGTGGAGGTACTCAAGGCCGAACGTGACTCAGCTCTTGCCGCCCTTGAAGAGGAGAAAGTTGTGGCGGGTAATCGGGTAGCAGAGGTGGAATCCTGCCTGATGGCTGAGGCGCAAGCCCAAGTCCGGCAGGCGCGGGCGGAGGCGGTCGTTGATTTCAAGAATTCTGAGGAGTTCAAGGAGTTGATGGACGCCGAGGCTGAGGTTCAGGTCGCCCAATTCCAAGATATGGCAGGGCCTTTCCTGAAGATGAAAGAGCTTGATGCCTGGCTGGCGGAGCAGACGGGGGTGACGAGCGGAGATGGTGGTGCGGGCGGCGCGAAGTAGATCAGCTTTTTCCTTTGTTTTTTTTTGGATCGTTTTTTGTAATCGGGCCCTCGTGCTCTGGATTTTTCGCTAGATGTTTTTTTTTTGGCGGAATGAATGATATTTCCCTTTCCGTCCGCTTGTGTACCTTGTTCCCTTTGCTGTTCTGAACTTTGTTTGCCATCTTTTGAGTAACTTGTACGGGCGCGCGTTTTCCTACTATATCCTTGCGAGTAGCCTAACCCGAGTCCCCCAAGCGTATAGGCGGGCGGGGTGAGGATAAACGCAACAGTGTTTATACTTGGGTGAAAGTAGAAAGTAAAGACTTAATGAAAGTACTTCCTCAAGTGTTGGATGTTCCACGAGTGGCGTAGTCGTTGACCCTGCATGTCCCTAAGGTAGAAAGTGCTGTCGCTTACCACCTTGTCAACGACGTACGGGCCTTCCCACAACGGGCGAAGCGCCTTGACCTTCTGTTGGATTGCCTTCATCACCCAGTCCCCCAGTTGGATTGGGCGAGCCTGTATGCGCTGGTTGTATAGTCGGGCGATCCGTTGTTTGTTGGCGGCGTTGTGTAGGTGCGCCATATCTCTGCGTTCCTCTAGTAGATCGTTATTGAGCCTGAGTCCTTCACCGTTCGTGCGTGGGTCGTACCCCTCGATCCGTGGGCTCTGATGGGTAATTTCCAGGGGTAGCACGGCCTCCGTTCCGAACGTCAGGCTGAACGGGGTCTCGCCTGTAGCTGCATTGGCTGTCGTTCGGATGGACCATAAGATTTCTGGGATGACCTCGGGCCAACGCCCGTAGCCCGCATCCCCGGGTTCGATGTCCTCGATCTTCCTCTTGATGCCGGACTTGATGATTTTGTTCGCTGCTTCTACTTGCCCGTTCGTCTGGGGGTGTGCGGGCGATGCGAAGATGAGGTCCGTCCCCTGGCGTTTGCAGAAGTCTATCAGTCTGGGGTTGTTGAATTATGGGCCATTATCTGTGATGATGCTGATCGGCGTCCCATAGCGACAGAAGAGGAAGCGCCAGAGGAAGCGTTCCACCTTTTCCGTGGTGATTTTTTCCATGGGCTGGGCTTCGATGAACTTCGTGTGGTAGTCGATGATGACGATCAGATACCTATATTGCCCTTTTGATTTTGGAAGCTCTCCGATCAGGTCCAGTCCCCATTGTGCGAATGGAATGGGCGATAGGAGGATGGACAGTGGGACGGCTGGCGCGTGGTGGTGATGTGCGTGGAGTTGGCATTGGTGGCATTTGCTTGTCAGGGCTGTGGCGTCTGCGTGGATGGTGGGCCACCAGAATCCGTGCCGAAGGGCCTTGTGTGCGATCGATCTAGCGCCCGCGTGATGGGCGCACGTGCCCGAGTGGATCTCCTTCAAGATTGAGCTGCTCTTTGTTGGAGTGACGCACTTGAGGCTCGCCCAAGTCCTCCCTCGGCGGTAAAGTGCCCCGTCCCGTACGCTGAAGTTGGCCGCCCGTGCGACGATGGTCCTGGCCTCTTTCTTGTCCTCTGGCAGTTCTCCCCTTGTTTTGTAGGCGATGAGC
This sequence comes from Geum urbanum, assembly GCA_946800695.1. Taxonomy (NCBI): domain Eukaryota; kingdom Viridiplantae; phylum Streptophyta; class Magnoliopsida; order Rosales; family Rosaceae; genus Geum; species Geum urbanum. The sequence goes on along the minus strand of OX327013.1, from coordinate 4,702,970 downwards.
ACGTCCATGTAAATGTGCTCGTGCGGCTCGATTGTCAGGACCTGCTCCGTCCCTGAGATGCTCGGTCGTCGCAGCACCTCGACGATGCGCTGCCCTGGTCCTGTGTGTGCGGGCGTCGTGGCCAGTCGGGCCAATTTGTCTGCCTTTGCGTTGAATCCTCGGCGTATATGGCTGATGTTGACGTACTTGAACCCTTTGATCAGCGCCTGTGTGTGTTTTAGGTAGGCGATCATGGATTCCCCCTTCGCTTGGAATTCCCCTCCGACTTGGCTCACCACCAGCTGTGAGTCACTGAATATGTTGAGATTGGGCGCCTCTGAGTTCTTGGCTAGTTGTAGACCTGCGATGAGTGCTTCGTATTCGGCCTCGTTGTTCGTCGCCTTGAATTCAAACTTAAGGGCGTATTCCGCGTTCACCCCTCCCGGCCCGGTTAGTATTATACCGGCGCCGCTCACCTTCTTCGTGCAGGATCCGTCGACGTAGAGGTTCCATTCCGACAATGGTCGCTCCTTGACCTCCGGTTCGTTGGGCGCTTCTACTGTCGGACCGTCGGGCGCCCGGGCTGGCGCCCCCTCTGCTTCCGTGTACTCGGCGATGAAGTCCGCCACGGCCTGCCCCTTGATTTCCGTGCGAGGTTTGTACTGGAGGTCGAATTCACTAAGTTCGATGGCCCATTTCGCCAGGCGGCCGCTGTGGTCGGGCGATTGGAGTATCTGGCGCAAGGGTACGTTGGTGAGGATATGGATGCTGTGCGCTTGGAAGTATGGCCTTAACCGTCGGGCAGCGGTTACGAGCGTGAGTGCCATCTTCTCGATCGTTGGGTATCGCGTCTCGGCGCCTGTCATGCCCTTTCCTGAGAAAAAAACGGGTAACTCCGTGCAGTCCTCCCTGCGAATGAGGGCGGAACTGACGGCGGTGAGGGAAGCGGCCAAATAGAGGTACAGAATTTCCCCTCGGACTGGTCTGGAGAGGAGTGGAATGGACGCCAGGTATTCCTTGATCTGAAGGAAGGATTCCTCACACTCGAGCGTCCACACAACCTCGCGTTTGTTCGTGGTTCTCAGGGCTTTGAAGAATGGGGCGCACCTGTCCGAGTAGCGCGAGATGAAACGGTTCAGGGATGCGAGCTTCCCCGTGAGGCTCTGCAGGTTCACCCTCTTGACGGGCGGTTTCATGTCAATGATTGCCTTGACCTTGGCTGGCGCGGCTTCGATCCCTCGCTGGCTGACAATATACCCCAAAAACTTGCTATTGGTGACTCCGAAGGTGCATTTGGTGGGGTTCAGCCTCATGCCGTTTTTGATGAGGACGTCGAGTACAGTCCCCAGGTTCTGGACGTGGTCGACCGCCTGGACGCTCTTCACCAATATATCGTCCACGTACACGTCCACGATGTTGCCGATGAGGCCATGGAACATCGTGTTTATGAGCCTCTGGTATGTGGAGCCGGCGTTCTTCAACCCGAAAGGCATGACGACGTAGCAGTAAAGGCCCTTGTCTGTGACAAACGTTGTCGCCTCCTGGTCTGCGGGGTCCATGAAGATCTGGTTGTAGCCCGAGTAGGCATCCATCATCAATAGGAGCTCGTGCCCCGCCGTCGCGTCCACGAGTTGATCGATCCTTGGCAGTGGGAAGCTGTCTTTTGGGCACGCCTTGTTGAGATTGCTGTAGTCGATGCACATCCTCCATTTCTTGTTGCTCTTCTGCACCATTACAGCGTTGGAAATCCACTTGGGATAATCCACCTTCCGGATGAACCCGATGCCCAGCAATCGGTCCACCTCCTCGTGCATGGCCACGTAGTGCTCCGCTTTGTACGCCCGCCGCTTCTGCTTTACTACCCGGGCGCTGGCGCTGATGCTCAGCCGATGGGATATGACGTTCGTGTTGATCCCGGGCATGTCCTTGTACGACCAGGCGAACACTTCCTGCTTTTCTTTTAATAGCGCGATCAGTCGTTCGGCTATCGTGGGGGCCAATGACGCCCCAATTTGGACTGTCCTCTCCGGGCGTTCGGAGGATAGCTGGATCGTCGTCAGTTCTTCGCGCTCGGGGACGGGTGATACGGCCATCAGCCCGTCGCGGGGATCGTCGGGTACTTCTGATCCTGGCGCGGGTTCCAGGGCGAGGACCTCATGCTTGCTACGAGGTTCCGCTGCCTCCTCGTCGTTGTATCCCCGGATATGTCCGACCCCGTGCTCGGTTGGGAATCATCCCAGGAGCATGTGTGTTGCGATGATCATCCTCAGCCTGCAGATCCCTGGCCTCCCGAGTATGGCGTTGTAGGGGGAGGGGGTGTCCATGATGATGAAGTCTGCTCGGATCTCGCTGTGCGGGGAGTCGGGTGCGCCAATCTCGACCCGCAGGTTATCGCTCCCGATGGGATATGAGGTCTCGCCCGTGAAGCTGGTGATGCCCTCATGGTTCTGCGTCATCTTTCGTGCGGGCCTTCCGAGCGCCCTGTACGCGCCGAAGTAGATTATGTTGACGGACGCCCCGTTGTCAACCAGCACCCTCTTCACAAGGAATTGGTCGATGATTGCGTCGATTACGAATGGTAGGGTGCTGCCCTTTGGGTTCTCTTCCTCGTCCTTTGTTGTGAAGCTGATGGTGGGCGCTTCCTTCCTTCCTGCCTTGGGCGCTCTCCATGCCCCGATCGTCAACATTTCCCTGCCCGCGCGGTCGGGCGATGGTGCTCTTTCCTTGCGCTTGCCCCCGGATATCGTGTTGATGGTCCCACGGGTCCTGGCGTTCGTCCGGCGCTGTCGTCCCCTCATCCTGGGATGACCGTCCCTCAAATTCTCGAGGGCCTTCCTTAGTAGAGGACAGTCGTTCGTGTGGTGAGCGGCGGCGTTGTGGTATTCGCACCAAATGCTCGGGATTCGGCCGACCGGGGCCATTGCTGCCGTTACGCCGCTCGGTGGTGGAAGCCGGCGCCAATGTAGGTGGAGGAGCTGTTCGGGTGACTGCCCGTCAATCGCGAATACCCCATGCCCTTCCGGTGGGCGGGCGCCTGTCTACGCCGATCCGTCCGCCCGGTGGCTGCGAAAAAGGGGCTTCTGACTGTTCCGTCCTGGCGCATCCTGGTATCTTTTGCATCCTCTAGCTGGAGTCTCTCCACTGCCTGAGGGCCGTCGAGGCTGAGCGCTCTCCTCCGGCCTGTTGGTGCTAGACTCGGAGGCGGACCCGTACACTCGTGTCCCTACCAGCGCTTTCTGCACAACCAGGTCCATGATCTCGTCGTAGTCGAGATGCTCCTTTCTCACAAGTTTCTCTACGAATGGGGTGGCGAGCAGGTTGTCCATCAGGGCGACCATGGCCACTCGCTTGTCCAGGTCCCTGCATGTGCTTGCGAGCGTCCTCCACCGGTTGATGTAGCTCGACAGGCTCTCGTCCATCCCCTGGCGGACCTTGAGGAGGATGCCCGTGGTGTTGTACTTCCCCTGGAGCCGATAGCGCTTCTGGAAACTCTCCGCCAGCTCGAGGAACGAGTGGATGGATCCTGGCGGGATCTCGTAGAACCAGCATCGTGCCTCCTCCGCCAGTGTTTCCTGGAACAGGAAACACAAGGTTGGGTCCGAATATCGGGTCCCGTCCGTGGTGGACCGAAACTCGTCCACGTGCGCTCGTGGATCCCCGCTCCCGTCAAACCGAGCAATCTTCTTTATCTTGGCGTGGGGATCCCTTCCCTTCTTCAGTATGTGCGCTGAGAACGGGCTGACCCGGGGGGCGAACGTCCCGCCCTGACCGGCCAGCTTGTCCTTGCGCAAGCGCGAGACTTCTTCCGCCAGCTTCTCCATCCTCTGCAGGATCAGATCGTTGTTTGTCGGGGGTGCCGACTCCTCCTCAGGTGAGGGCGTTCGGGCGTTGGTCCTGCCGATTGGGTGTCGCTCCTCGCTGGCGGTCTCCTGGGTTTCCTCATGCTGCTCCATCTGCTGGTTAATGAGCGCTTCTAGTCGTTCCTCCATCCTCCGGCGGATTTGGCGCTCCTCTGCTCTCTCGAGCGCCGCCTCCCGCAATTCCTGGACCATGCTGCTGATGCGCCTGTTGTCGTCGTTCTCGTCGGTCGCCTGTACATTCCGCTACTGTGAGTCCGGCGGGGTCTCCCCGTCGGGCGTGTTGCTGCCGTTAGTCACCGGGTTGAGCATGTGGACCTTTGGTTTCAGTGGTGTTTATACGAGGTTTGCAATTTGTAAGGTTCCCACAGACGGCGCCAGATGTTTCCACCGATTTACGCGCGGGGGCGTAAAGGGGCGGAAGCAACACGAATAAGCTTCCACGAACTCCTTCCTCTTCCTCCTGGTGCGTCCGAACGGTGGGGCTGTTCGGATGGGTGGGTGCACCATCTCTTCGTGCGTGCGGGCTCTCCTTGCGGGTGCTTCCTCCTCTCCTCTCGGGCGTTCGGTTGCAGCTGTTAGAAGAATACAACAATGAAGCAGGCGGTCAGGGGTCAAGACGGGGTGGCCCACCTTCAACGCTCCGATGCCTAAGTCAGAAAATGTATTGAATATAACAGTCAAGCGAACGTGCGAGCAGATATGTTGAGATGTCTGTGAATGAGTCCGTGAATGAGTGTGTTGGGATGTGAATGAGTTGGATTCGTTAAGATGGAACGAATGGGATGATCTTACCTGTAATAAATACCTGATATATGTAGGTGGTTGAGTTTGGGACCTGGTGGTGTTCTTCGATGTGGGACTTGGTGTACTTGCTGGTGTGTGATTCGTATGTTCGGGCGCGCCTCCTCTGGGCGCGTGCGCGCTCGGACGGGGTGGGTCTGGTGAGTGAAGTTGGAGCCTCCTTGGTGATCTTGCGTGTGGTGTAGTAGGTGTTGCTAATCTGCTTAAGTGGATAAGTATGTTAATCGTACAGCTAATGATACAATACTAACATAGTGTATGTCGAACTCACTTAGCTTGATTGTCCATTTCGCCAGACGACCGCTTTAATAGGGCGATTGCAGCACTCGTCGGAGTGGGACGTTCATGAGGACCTAGATGTTGTGGGCCAGGAAGTATGGCCTTAATCACCTGGCCACTACAACGAGCACAAGCTTCATTTTTTTGATTGTGAGATAGCAGGTTTCGAGATCCGTCATACCATTTCTTGAAAAGAAAACAGAGAATTCTGAATATTTTTCCCTCCGAACAAGGACAGAACTTACGGCTATTAGTGAAATAGCTAGATATGTGTATAGATTTTCTCCTTTTAGGGGTCTGGATAATAGAGGGATTGAAGATAAATAATGTTTGATGGATGAAAAGGTTGACTCACAATCAGGTGTCCAAACGACAGCTTGCTTGTTGGTTGTTCGGAGGGCTTTGAAGAATGGTGCACACTTATTAGAATAATTGGAAATGAAGCAGTTCATGGATGCAAGCTTCCCCATTAGGCTCTAAAGTTCGGCTTTGGTGGTGGGAGGTTTCATATCGAGAATGGCCTTCATCTTGGCAGGTGATGCCTCGATACCTTGCTCACTTACTATATAATCAAGGAACTTGCTGGTGGTGATGGCCGAATGTGCACTTGGCGAGGTTGAGCCGCAAGCTATTCTTGATGAGTAAGTCCAACACGATTTTCAATTTTTTGGCGTGATTGACTGCTTTTACGCTCTTGGCAACTATGTCATCTATGTAGACCTCTACAATTTTTCCTATTAAGCCATCGAAAATGATGGTCATCAACCGTTGGTAGGTAGACCCAGCATTCTTGAGTCTGAATGGCATTACAATGTAACAATACAAGCCTTTGTCTATTGTGAAGCAAGTAGCCTCCTGATCTTTAGGGTCCATGAATATCTAGTTGTATCTTGAATAAGCTTCCATCATAGACATTAACTCGTGCCCTGCTATTGCATTAACCAGCTGATCGATTCTTGGCAACGGAAAATTATCCTTGGGGCAAGCTTTGTTCAGGTTTCTGTAGTCGACACACATTCGTCATGTTCTGTTACTCTTCTTTACCATAACAGTGTTGAAAATCCATTTTGGATAGTCGACCTTTCCAATGAACCCGACTTTCTGGAGCTTATCGACCTCAGCGTGCATGGTGGTGTAACGCTCTTGGTCGCATGCCCTTCTCTTTTGCTTAACGAGCTTTGCTTCCGGTGTGATGCTTAACTTGTGTGAGATAAGGTCTATTGAGATGTCGGACATGTCTACGTAAGACCAAGCAAATACTTCCTGGATGTCTCTTAAGATCTGGATTAACTGCCCAGCGAGTTCAGGGTCTAGCTGTGCGCCAATGCGAATTTTTCTCTCTGGATGTTCGACTGATAGTTGAACGGTGCGTAGCTCATTTCGTTCTGCTATTGGGTGAATCACATTCAACCTATCCCAAGGATCATCAGGCTTCTCTTACTTTGTCGAGGCCTCATCGACCGCTAAGACCTCTGATCGTGTAGCGTTGCCCTCGGGGTGAGTGATTTTCTCAACAAAATCATTGCCTCGGATTTCGCCAATGCCATAATCGGTTGGGAATTTGGCCAACAACATATGACTTGCAATTATTAATTTGAGCTTACTGATTTCGGGCGTTCTGAGTATCATATTGAAGGATGTGGGGAGGTTCACAATGACGAAGTCCTTTTTTATCTCATTCTGAGACGTGCCGAGTGGACCGATTCTGAATCGTACATGGTTGCTCCCGAGTGTATATGTGTTTTCTCTCGAAAAACTCATGATTCTTTTCATGATCCTGCGTCATTTTTCTCCCAGGCCGGTTGAGCTCTTCATTCGCCTTTCGGAAGAGGATGTTTATGGAAGTGCCATTGTCAATCAGTATTCGCTTCATGTTGTACTGGTCCATGACTCCATCAATCACAAATGGTAACGTGCTGCTTCGATGATCTTGCTCTTTATCACATGAGAAGGTGATTAGGGGCCACTCCTTCTCTCAAGCCTTGGAAGGCTTGTCATAATACACTGTGAAAACGTCCCTCGTGGAAAGCCTATTTTCTTGTGGGGGGCATCTGATTTCCTCTTACCTCTGGATATCATAAAAATTGTGCCTCTTGTTTAAATGTTCGCCACCTAACATGTTGAGTTTTTCCTACGGAAGATAATTTTTCCCTTCTTGTGTAATTCATGGATTTATTTAGAGAGTATTTCACAATCATTGGTGTTGTCGGTGTTGGATTCGTGGTATATGCACCATACTCCTTTGTCAATTCGCATTGGGGTTGTGCCTGGAAATCGTGGTAGCGGTGGAAATTGGAAGGATGCGTCGGGCTTGATTATTCTGTGGTTCAACATGATGGGTTTGGTTTTGCTGTGCTAGGTTATTTTGGTGGTAGTTCGGGTGGTGCTGATATGGTTTCTTATTCCTTTGCTCATGATGATGATTTCTGCTATGCTTTTGGGAGTTAAATCGGGGTTGTACCTCTTTGGCGGGTGGGGTGATGATTGCGGGTGGGTTGTTTGGTGGGCTTTTGGGTGTGATGGTTTGGTGACAGCTGATCCGAATGCGTTGTAGATCCTGGTCTCTATTAGTGCCTTTTGCATGAATATATCGATGACTTCGTCGTATCCGTGGTGATCCTTCTTGATGAGTTTCTCAATGAACAGTGTCCCGATCATGTTCTCCAATAAAGCTGTTTTGGCTATATTTTTATCAAGGTTTCAACATGTGTTGGCTACTGCTCTCCATCGATTGATGAAACTCGTCAGACTTTCAGTCTCTCCTTGGCAGAATTTTAGGAGTATGCTTGCGGTGTTGTATTTTCCTTGTAGGCGATAACATTTTAGGAAACATTATGTGAGTTCATCGAATGAATATATCGATCCTGATGGTATCTCATATAACTAGTTCCTTGCCTCTTCGATCAATGTATTTTGGAATAGGAAATAGAGATGCATTCGAATATCGGGTCCCTGCTATTGCTGACTGATATTCATCGATGTAGACCCTGGGATCTCCTTTTCCGTTGAATCGGTTATTTTTTTGAGTTTTCGCACGCAAATCTCTCCCTTATGCCTGAATTGTCTCCGAAAACATACTTACCCTATGGGTGTACATCCCATTTTGTCGTTTGCCATGGTGGCTCCATTGTCATACTATTTCCCCCTTTCGGGTGGAGGGGGTGGTCCTCGTAAGTGTAGACTGCGAAGTCCTCCAATTAGATTGATCTTGATGACATCATTCACATGTCCTCCCTGCACTCCTTCCCTAAACCAGGGCTCTTCTCTGTGCTGGGCTTCTTGACTGTGAATGAACATGTTAAGTCTCTCCTTAAGTCTTTCCTAGGCTATTCTCTCCTCATCCCTTTTGCGTCATGCTTGTTCTTTCTCGCTAATGAGATGGTCCTGGGTACCTTATTCCTCTGTTATGTCCTCGATGACATAGTCGACCACTGTCAAATTCATCGTCTTTAATCGATGGCTCGATGGGGTACTGAACGTCGATCAGTCACCGCTTTCTCCTGTCAGGGGTTGCTACTGGGTGTCTTTGTTTACAGGCCTTTGGGTGGTGGTGTTTGTATGTGGTTTGCCATTATTCGTTTTCCACAGATGGTGCCAAATGTTTCTACCAGTTTTCGTTATGTTACTAATAGGAGCAGGAGTGGGGCTTTGATGATGAAGATATTCTCCTCCGAATACTTCTTTGCTTTGTTCCTGTTAGGAATAATACACAAATAGGCGTTAGAGGTCTTGACGGAATTGGCCCGCCTTCAACATTATAATGCCTAAGTAAGGATATGCATAGGATATAACAGCGATAGTAAGAGTTGAGTATCTGGCGTACCTTTGAATAGTCATAAATGAGTTGCCTATAAAGGTGGCCATCTTTTGTTCTTCCTCAGTATGGGATCTCTCTCTTCTGAACCCGAGACTGATGTTGTCGTGTCGGGCGCTGACTGTTCTTTCAGGGTCGGATCTGTCAATGAAGTTGTAGCCCTTGTTGCTATCTTGTGTTTGGTCTTGGCTTTGTTGGTCCGATAAGTGTCTAAGTACCCATAATTAGGCGGTATGGTAGCATACACCAAAACAAATAATGATGTCCAAATGAGAATGATGCAATGCACTACCCCCTCATTGCATCCGGTTAAGATTACAATAGCCATACTTCTTTTATGTATCAACTCCTACCGTTTAAGTACGGGGTTGACTACCTAAACCAAGTTCAATTACCAGTTAAGTTTCATTCACTTGTTTTAGGTGCACAAAGCTTAAAGTGAGGTAATCATGCAAACAAATTAATCCTACTTCTAGGTAGTTGTAACCCACAATTTCCACAAACACATAGGGTATGCTTTCATGCTTTAACATTCAAAAATTATCAAGCTCTAAATGCTATCATGACATAGTAAATGCAATACACAAAGAGTGATAAATTATAGGTAAAAGCATCTAACTCTTGAATTAGTTTGTGAAAATGGTACTACAATAGCATCAACACTCAATCCAACATCAATTACATGGAAAATTGGCTAGGGGTTTCCAACTCTAGCCCTAACAATAAACTACTCACACATGTTAAATGTCAACACCATCATCAATACAAATAATGTCATAGAAACTAGAAATAAAATAGATAGAGAGGAGAAGTAACTAGCTGTGATGAGATGTGATGGCTCAAGAAGCCATATGATGTGGGTGAGATCTTCTTCTCCTCCTAGCTTCAAGCACATTGCCTCGATGATGATGGGTAGTGGGTAATTGAGGGGTTAATGAAATTTGGTGGTGATGGGATTAAGGATTTTGGGGAATTTAGTGATGGGATGTGTGAGAGATGGAGAGAGAATAACTTTGGAGCTATGGAGCTAAAGTCGTGCTAGATTTAGAATGGTAGTATGTGGTGGAGAATTCTTGTAGTTTTTGGGGTTTAAAATCATATTTGAGTAGAGAGAAAATGTGGGTTGGGCCAAGTTGGCTTCAAGTGAGATAAAGCCAAATGACATGATCTACACATTTTATGCGTATTTATTAATATATATTTCCCAATATTTGTGCCTTGTTAATTACTTAGTATTATTAGTTTTAATATATTTTGTTAATTTCAGGTGTTGACCAAAAGAGGGAATAAAGGAGCCTACAAGCATGCAAAACACAAGAAAAAATGGAAAGAAAGATGAGGAAGACATCAGCAAAGAAGGTTGGTTTGAAATTCTCAAGGAAGAAAAAATAAAAATTTAAGAGAAAAAGAAATCATTTGTTGACTAGGAAAACCTTTCCTATGTTGATTAGGATTTGGAAGATTCCGGAAGAAACTTGGAAGAAGAACAAATGAAAATGGACCAAAATAATTAGAAGACTATTTGAAAAGTCCAAACTTAAAGACCAAGTCAGCCAATTTCGTGGAGAATAAGTTATGACAAGAAAATTATTTCCAAGTTGAGTAGGTGAAAGAAATCATGATGAATAAGGAAAGAAGAATTTGCTTATGCAGATCAGCCAACTTCGAACTACGACTAGGAGCAGCTCAAGAGGAGTTAGGCAGCGGTTAACCTGTGGTTTGAAAATCTCTTTGAGTCTTCTTTCCAATGAGCTAAAAATCATAATATTTGGAGATCTATAACTCTGAAAAAGTGCGATTCTTTGCAGACTGCCAAACTTACCCGAGTGGAATAGGAAAATCTTGTTTTGTGAGGAAAACTACTTTGTAATGCCTATAAATATAAGAGGCACGTCCCAAATCTATATCATCTCTTATTTTAGCCACAACTCTGCCCCAAATACACTTCAACCCCCACCCTCTCCCTCAAACACAAGCCTTCATGCTACGAGTGGATTACACCACCATCATCATCAATTCCGGATCACCTGCCGCAACCATCGTTGTACACGTGAGAATCATTCCCTTAGGATTCATCACACTCTAGGAGATTGTCAAAAGTTTAGAAGATCTTTAAAAAATGTAACCATGAACCATTTACTCCGTAATTCTCTTTTGTACTTGAATGATTTGTATTTGATATTGGTTTTTAGTGTGTTTAATTGAATTTTCAATACTTATTCATGTCTACTTTCCATGTGTTTATGTTCTTAATTTTGTTTGAATCATGCTATGTTATGTACTTAATACGTTGGGTAGTCTTGGATGATCGCATTTAGCCTCTCGCCTCGTAGTTAATCCAATGATTCCTATATCTTAAAGAGTGTCTCTTTAAACCACAGGGCATGTTAATAATAAGAATTAGGAGTCTAAATTTCGTTGGTAATATGAATATGTAGAGAAAATTGGCTAGGTTAAATAGGGTGATCACATGTAAATAATTAGCTTAGGAATTTATTTTGTCGAAATACATGGTAAGGAATTTTGGGTTCTTTTTATGTGTTTTCTTGTCTATGAGTCGATGCCTGTTAGGGTCCTAGAATTTCATTGCTATGTGTTTATGACGTTTTTAGTAAATAATTTAGGTAATTAAAATCAACTCTTTTTACCCCTTTTTATACACTATTATTGCATACACTCTTCAATCCCCAGTTTAGAACGATACCTTACTTATCAATGCTACATCTACACAAAAAGAGTTTAAATTGTATAATTGAATTATGTATTGAGTGTTTAATTAATGCATGTTTTAGTCATTATCATGACACATGGATAAAAGCCCACTTGATGCATAAGATGTCTACCATAAGTATTGATTTGATTTCCATCTTTTTGATGCTCCAAATGATATGACTTGCTGGAATGTCCATCGGAGAGTTGCTAGGCCGCCAAAAAAGTCAATCGTTGACTTTTGATTTATGACCCAAATTTCCTCTTTTGACCCTCTCTTCTCCGTTTTACGCCTTTATTGAGCTTTGAAACGGTGATTTCTCTCTCCCATACAAAAAAGTGAGTTAAAGTGGACAAGATTAATGCTAAGACAAGTATTAACTCAAAGAGTTGAGGTGCAAATTAGTACGTTATTTGTTACTCAACAAACACCCTCACACTTGAGCATTGCTTGTCCTCAAGCAATTTGATATGAACTAAAAGTCCACAATAATGCAACATCATGACTACCTAACCTTCTAATAATATGCTCAAAGAACCTCTATTGATTTAGGCAAAGAAATCATGCTAAGTTTAAAATCTTTTGAATCATGGATCAAAAATTCGAGAATGAGATATGAAATATGCACACGATTCCTATTCCAATGCATTAAGAGAAAGAAGGCATATTGAGACCATGATCACCATAAACTCACAAAATATTCACTCTATTCGTATAAGTGTTTATGAGTTAGTGTTTGCACTCACAAGTCAAATTAATTGCATGTTTTTCATAGGCTTGTTTTTTTTAACCAATACTCCAAAATCAATATCATAAGAGTTCCAGATTAAGCGGACTTGTGACGACCCAACCCTTGTTGAAAATCGTCAAAATGAATAAAATAATAAAATAATCGGATAAATCGAGGAAGTATACCATTTGTGACGCCCTTTCGATAATTATTGATGTCAGTTATTCGGTATTCAATAAGAACAAAATCATTAATTAAATCTCGATACAAGCATTCCGACTATACTAATCAAATTAGAAAATACAAGTGCACAACATTAGCTTGGTCCGAGCGTTCAACCTTACTCTGATACTATATGTGACGACCCGACCCTTGTCGAAAATCGTCAAAATGAATAAAATAATAAAATAATTAGATAAATCGAGGAAGTACTCAATCAGCAAATTAAATTTGACTAATTCATTCGAATAACCGAATCAATAACTTGTTACGATGAAAGAGTCGTATAGATGAAAGACAAATTACAATTTCTCCGTCGGCTGCACCGCCACTAGTGGCAACCCCGTACCACCACCCACATACTGGGTTGATGAAGCCTAAACACAAATTAAACCTCATGACTGTTTTCGTATCATCGATATGAACCTAACAATATATAACTTGACCCATATCGAAAATAAGTTTTCGGGTGACAAATTTCGACCACGCGCTGCCCATGTGCCACCACCGGTAACCACCGCCGGAGTCGTTGAAGGAAACACCAAAAGAAAGCTTGTGGAGTGCCCAACGATAAACTCTAAAGGACACTAAGCAGATTTTGGCGCGTTTAGCCAGAATCGGCCTCAAAAGCCCATGGCCGGAAATTGGATTCTGGTTCCGATCTCCACCGAAGAGCCATTTCGGAGCTCGAGGGTGGACCCAATCGACTCACGACAAGGTGGGGAGCAAAACCCCTCTCACCCCACCACCAAATAACACCGGCTGCCCAGAGTACGGCAGAGGCCGAATCAAGCCCAATCGGAATCGTTCGATTCCAAATCCAATCGGTGTAAAACTTGCAAATTCAATACATACAAGTATAAACAATCCATAAAGAGGTTCTCGTGACCTCGATTGATACCTGAATCGGCCGAAAATAGCGTCGGCAATGGCAAACGTGAAACCACCCGAAAAACCTAGCTTTTCTTGTTGTGAATTCACCCTTCTCCGGCCTCATCGTCGTCAATCAAACTCAGCAATGGGTAAAGGACACTGAGCCAAACTGAATAGGACTGGTCTCAAGGTCGGAGGTGGCCGGATGACATGGTGTCGCCGGAGCACCGCTTCACAACCTCTGGTCGCTCTCTCTCTCTCTCTCTCTCTCTCCATGGGAGAGGAAGTTGATCATATGGTAAATCAGCAATAACTTTACGACAAACTTTCGTCGTTAGTAACTTCTTGGTCGTAACTCCATTTTCGGCATTCTTTGAGTCTATGAATTTGTATCGACAAATACTATAATTTTCACTTGAAGTTAGCCGACTTCGAAAATTCAATGAAAATTCAACACGAGACACCTTGAAACTTATCAACGGTAATTTTTTTTACCGTGATAGCTAAAACGAACTTGAATTATACATAAATATTAACAATTATAAAAATATCGGGATGTCACAGGACTTTTATTCAAAGTTGTAATGGGGCTTAAGGAATTGGCTAGATGAAAGAAAGAGATAGGATATCACAAAGACCAAGCAACCTAGCTAGCAACTCACTTATTAAATCTTAAACAATGACTTTTGTGCTTTACATGTTCCCATTCTTACTAACACAATCCGAAAACACTTATTCACATCTAGAACCCAAACTAATACATCTTTTGGCGGTACTTCTTTGTTTTTCTATTTTTTTTTCTTTTCTTGATTTTTCACCCTCTTTTTTCGTCTTTTCTTTTCTTTTGTGACTTTACAAAAATAAGCACTCAAATTTAAATTTACGCTTCCACTTCACTCTTGTTCCAATGACATCTCCTTACATTACAACCACAAAATTACAAGTAACCTACTTAGGAGTTCATCACCTAGTTAAGGGTAAGGGGAAGTGTTTAATGTTGGTAGGAAATTTATGGTGCTTAACAAATAAAAGGTTAAACATTTAAAGGCTCAAACTGACTTACAAATGGGTACATGCATTGTTGGGTTCATGAGCAATTTGACCATGGTGCTAAATCCTAATACCTCTATCATTTTAAAAAACACTCATGATGTTGAACACAATTAGTAAGGTATCAAACAAGTTCTAGATTGTAAAACAACTAATCGATGTCACACATGAAGAGGAAAGTACAATTAACAAACTAGATATGCACATTAAGATTCAAGTTCTCACATAGCCATAAATGGCCCTCATAAGTCTCACTATGTTTCTCTCTTCTATTGCATTGAAATAACACTTACATGATAAATAAATCGAAAGTTTGATCCATAATTTTTTCTTTGAAAAATATATGTCACATGAACATTAACACGAGTTCAAGCCCTTTTCGGTTTATGTCCAATCTCATCATAGGTGTTGGAAGGAACATAGACATAACTAACCACAAAAGTCACACACAATGTTACAAAGTTATCCTTCCCCCTACACTTAAACCTAACATTGTCCTTAACACTGTTCTAAAAAATGGCCGCCTAGGCGCCGACTAATCGAGAAAAACCAGGCTAATGCCTAATTTTGGCTATGGGCAGTCTAGTTATGCGGAGCTCGACTAATCAGAAATTCGACAGTCGACAAGCGATTAGTCAGAGGAAAGGTGGCGCCTACGCATTCTTCCCTTTTTTTTAAACACCCAAAAATCCAAAATCCAAAACTCAAAACTGAAAAACCCAAATGCAATTCACTAAAAAACTGAAAACGGCGAACTGAAAAACCCAATTGCAATTCACCCCGCTTGGACGCACTCGTCATCGTCACTCGCCATCGCCTTCTCATCCAAGTCCAGAAACACCTGGAAAAATCAATCAAAATCCAAACAAAATAAATAACCGAAAATAAAAAATGTTATATATTGAGCTATGTTGAAGTTACCATGAGTTTGAATAGAGGCTCACCGTCGGAGTCAGAATCCAGAGAGTCGACAATTTCTACGACGGCGGAGGATTCGTGCTCCAGCAACTCAACGACGGGTAACGACTTGAACGAAACATCAGAGGAACTCAACGATGACGAAGAAGAGGAAGAGTAATATAGTAGAGGATGGTGGACAATATCTTTAAGGATATGTACGAAGATCTGGAAGAAGAAGCTGAGCCAGTTAAGCAAGGCTTGCCAGACTTGAACAATCTTAGTTATGGTTGTGGTCGTGGGCGAGTACGAACTCACCTCATTTGCCTGAGTCAACTCGGTGGCCATAAGGAAGAAGAAGAACAAATAATGAAAGAAAGGGAAGTGATGATTGATTTCGATCTTTGTGGTTTCGTTGAAGGTCATAAACGCCCACACACACCAAATGACCAAACAAATCAAATAAAAATATATAAAAATATATAAAAATATAATTATATATAATATATAATATATCATATATCATATAAATATATAATTAATTAAATATATATATATATAATCTGCCCAATTACCGCCTAATTACAGATTAAACTCCGCCTAGGCACTAGGCAATAGCTCTACCGCCAAATTCCGCCTAGCACATTTTAGAACCTTGGTCCTTAATGTTACAATATGCTCATGAAAAGCTTAAAAATAAATTTTTCAAGCATGAGAGAAGAGCTACATTACCATTAACACAACAATAACAACAAAAACAAAGATACACGCAATATAATAACACAATCATGGAGCATAATACAATAGAAGATATGTGCACAAGAGATCACATAAGCATAGTCACATCACTCTTATTTTTCTAACACATGCATTCCTAAGCATAGCAACTTGTATGCATCGCACTTAAGTGGTCATATAGTCTCTAAGAATGATTGAAGCTATTGGAGTCATATCAACTACAATGGGGGCATACATACTTATCGCATTTCAAATGAACACAACATTGTAATCATTCTTATATCGTCATCAATATCCTCATTCTAGGAAATGAAAGAGAGTAAGGAAAAATAAAATGCAAAATCTTTGTAGACTGACACCAATCACCCTTAAGTACGAGAAAGAAAAACTATGAGACCAAGTTAGGCCTCGCCATCCAATGTAAATGGCATGACGTGTCTCCAAAGGTTGATCTCATATTCCATGACTACTCATAACCTCAGTGCACCACCTCAAACTTGTGCTAGCTCTTTATTTCTTCATTCCAATAGAGTCCACCATTCCAGGTTGTAGTTTAAGGATATAAACATGGTCCATAATGTCTTCCAAATCTTGTTAAGAAGAGTACTTCTTGATCAAGACCACCCGACTACTTGGAGCTAAAGCACTTGTTGACTCGTCATAGAGGCAAGAGCAAAAGTAATCCATGAATGCTCCAATGTGTGACCAAAATAGTGACATTCTTCTAATCTTCCTCTTCTTGGCAATGACTCCAAGTACCATTCTTGACTCATTCTTCAAAGTTAATGTAGACTTGATGCTTGTAGAAGGAGTAGGTAGTAGAGGCACGAGAGACTGAGGTGGAATGTTGTGAACAAGTTATACACTTTCTTTCCAATATCATAGAAGTATTAAGCACTAAATGGTGGGTTGAGAAGTAAAACTACCTTGATCTCAATTTTCTATTTAGAAAATGAGTGGTGAACCTTCTTTATTTCTCTTTGGAAAGCTCTTGGTGATGCTCCTTGGATGGTACAGAGAGGGAGGTCTTCGGTTGCTCAACTTCTTCTTTGTGATAAGACATGTAAGGAATATCTTCCTATTGGAGAGTCTTAACCTCATTGGTTGAGGCTTCATGGTGCACAACTTCAATTGTAGCATCCTTCTCTTCAATCAACACATGGGTTTCATCATCTTCTTCTTTCATATCTTCTTCAACACTACCCCCGATTACATTCTACAATTGCCCAAATCTCTCTACCATTTCCTCAACTTTTTGCAAAATGAAGAGTGAGGTGATCAATCTCCCCCTCCTTTCGCACATTGGAGACTTTCATTTCGGATATAGCTTCTTGAAGTAGAGTTCTAAGAGAGTCATGTTGTTCATCTTCTTGAGGATATGCTTAGGATGTCATACTCTTGGTGCATGCTCATACTCTTACATATATTCTGGAAATTCAAATCTCAATACACCTTCAAAGGGTGAATGTTGTAGAGATCCACACAAGGTACAAGAGTTATTGTAAAAAGGCATGGGACATTCGAGGTATGACTCCCATTGTTGAATTGCTCCATGATGGTAATATTGTTTCTCAAACTCCCTAGTACCATTCTAACTTTGAGTCCAACCATCCATAGCTCGTATACTTTTGTACCTATCACTTCACATAAGAGAATTAGTACCAACTTTAAAAAAAGGAAATAAAAGCAACAACTATAAACAACTATATTTTTTTAAAAAAATTTGGAAAAAATTGTCGACTGGTCGACTGGCCACTTAATTGAGGCTCGATGGGTTGACTGAAACGTCGACCGTGACGCCTCTATTCAATCGATAGGTCGACTAGTCACTCGGTTGTCTAATACACCTAAGTTTCCTGGCTATCCAAAACCCTTAAGTCAGTCGTTGAGACAACCGACTGACTAGTTTTGATTTAAAATTACAATGTCTACTAACTTCTTTTGACTAGTCTTAATTTAAATTGAAGTGTTTATTTTATGCACTTTACTTTGGTTGCTTTATTTTTTATGTTTTCGTATATGCTTTCTTTTATGAGTATGCATTTATCATGATAATTGTATTAGATGCAAGTACACCTTCGTGGTTAAATACATCCATTCAGATCCCATTGATTTAACCATATTTGTTGAACAATTCAAATTTCACTATATCACTCCTGACCATCAACCACAAAGTCCTTGGTGTGAGAATCCGAAACCTACCTAAATCTTTAATCAATCATCCAACGGCCATGATAACAAGCCAAAAGCAAAAAAGTGATACGTGTAAGATCAAGGTGCTTCCACGATTCCACATCCCCCACCATATCATTTCCCCCTCTCTTTCATAATTCTATTCGTTTGCTCCCTTAGATATTTTTCATCTCTCTCCTCTCTTTCACTCTCTCTCTAGTTTTTCCTCGTCACCTCGCATTGTCTCCTCCACTGAAGCAATCACACGCAGATCTTATGATCTTCTCTCTTTAACTTCATCGCTGATTCTCCGGCCGACGTCGATCTCCTTCAAAATTTCCTTCTATGTTGTCTATCTCCGTCTACATTTCGTCTGTTCCGACCTCTCAATTTTTTCGCTTCGTTATTACTGTCTGACGGATTTTTGATTCATACGGAAGCCCTAACGTCGTGTTTGGTTTGGCTGCAGAACAAAATCGCTGAAATTCTGAGCGTAAATAAAGTTTACAGAGTAAAGCTTTGACTCTCATAACGTCATCCCTAACCTTCGTAAGCTTCCTTCCTTTGCTATTTTATGTTTCATAAGCATGACGAAGCAAACTCTCTCTCTCTCTCTCTATATATATGTATGTTTGAAGCTTGTTGATATGTAAATTCATTGTTACTGTAACTTTTTCTTATGTGTTTGTTGGAAAATTTGATTTCAGGAGGTGACTATATGATGAAGGAGAGTAGTTTACGTTGGAGAGGAACCATTGGCTGCAGGTATGAGATAGGATACCACTTCTACAACCTTTATTTGATCGGCGATTTTATCCTTGCTATAATTGTGCAGTAGATTCACGAGGAATGCCTTATTAAGTTTTGGTGTTTGTCTTTAACTATTTAATAGGCTGGTAGTTTTTATTTTTTATATTGTATGATTTATAGTTTTGAATTTGGACAAAATATCTGAATGCTTATGGAATTCAGCTGTATCTTTTATCAAAAGATATAAACTCAACATTAATGTATACATATATAAATTTTCTACAAGCAGCAAATTAAGTTTTCCAATATCGAAGCCTTGTGAGATTAACTCGTGTATGAAGATTTGTTTTCTTAACGTTGTCCGATGTGACGACCCGGAACAGAATCAGTATAGTAATCGGCTTAATTCACGAGTTAGCGCGTAATCGCAGTTTTCCGTAAATTGTTTGAATTACCGGTTTTGATTATGACTTAATTATCGGGCGAGAATTTGAGTTGAGTCTCTTCTTGGGAGTTGTTGTACACGTGATTTCGAGTTCGTGAGCGGTTCCGGATAATTATTTCGATGACCGAGGAATATCTTCTGAATATTTGAAATTTTGGAATCTCGTCGAGTTTATCCGTTCGTATTGAGTTATCCGAATCATAATTGTGATCCGTTTTGGACCGTCGATTGTCCCGAGCCGCGAGTATAAATATCGGAAATAGTCGAAAAATTGTCGAAAACACTGTTTGGGAAGTTTGACCGGCGTTGACCGAGTTAGGGGTGTTGACCACCGTTGACCCGTGGAGATTTTGGACTGTTTGAATTTCTCCGGCGGACTTGCCGTTTTCGGCCGTTTCAGGCCACGACCTTGGAAGGTAAATGATTCTCCTCGTGATTCTAAGCAGTTTAGAACTTGGTTTTGCTTGAATTGATGTCGATTTGAGGGAGAAATCGTGATTTGAAATTTGGGGATTTTTGGCCGGAATCGGGTTGTGTGGACGGTGGCGCTCCGGCCACGGGGGTGGCCGGGGAGTTGGGGGGTTTTGACCATGGGGCCACGGCGGTGCCATTGGGAGTGGTCTCGAGGGCCGTCGTGCGCTGTGGACGGAGATCGGAGGCTGCCGGCGGTGGAGGAATTTCGGGACTTTCGAGCTGATTTTCGGCAATTTGGGCTGGAATTGGATGATGCCATAGTTGGGAAAGATGTTGGGCTTGTTGAGGAGAACCTTTTGGAAGCTTGGCCGACGGAAAATCTCTTCGGTTGATGGCGCCCCGCCGCCGCAGGCGGCGGTCAACGGCGGAGTTTCGGCGACCCGTTGACTTTTTAGAATTTGATGATTTTAATGTCATGTTGCTCGTATTCGCGCTCCGATCATCACATTGAGGTTTTCGAGTTGATTTGGAAGCAGATTTTTAGTCGAGGGTTTGTGTGGAGAGTTTTGGGAATTTCGTCGATTATTTTGTACCGCGTTATATATTTCCGGGAACGGTTGATTTCCGAGGTGTGGTACAGTGTTGTGATTTGTGATTTTGATCAGATATATTTTTTGATTATTTAGGGGATCGAGATCGTGCTTCGGGCGAGGGATCTTCCGCCGGATCTCATGATTAGCGCGAGTGCGCGCTGTGCTCACCTATGAGTGGACTTTTCTATTTTCACTGTCGTTGCGAGTTCATGATTTCCGTATTTATTTATATATGATGTTGAGATTATTTATTACTTTTGGAGGTATTATTTTATATTTTATATGGTGATGGCATTACTTGCATCGATGTTGTGGCTACTCGGTTGATCACCGGTAGTCAGACCCAGAGTTGAGAGATTCCACTGGGCAGGGTTGAGAGATTCCCTTGGGCAGGGTTGAGAGATTCCCCTAGCCTATCATCGTCGGGCTTGAGCGATTCGCCTAACCGTCGGGCTTGAGAGATTCGCCTGGCACCTCCATAAATATATTTTCCGAACTCGCTTTGCATTGATTTTATGTATATGTAAATGGTGAAAGGCATATGTTTATTTTCGTCCACTCATTTAATTTGCCTTTCCCCTGGACTTTTCGGTTTCCGTGTCCAGTTTGCAGTTCTGATTCTGGTGTTTCACGTCGCAGTCGGAGGCTAGTCATTCGAGCTACCTTTCTTTTTCAGTAGGTTTCTTGTTTTTCATACTGTTGTATATTTTTGTATATATATACTAGAGGTCGCTCTGATACGTTACTGATATATGTTTTTATGTGATTTTGTGCCCACAGTTTGGCTTTTGTGGCATAGGACGAAGTGTATTTTTCAGGTGCAGGTTAATGGCAATTCCGCGTTAGTAGCGTTACTCTGTCGAAATTTTTGTGGTTTTTGTTAGTTCGTGTTTTCAGAAGGGGTTTGATTCCGATTTAGGAAACTAAATTGGGTCCTTTCACCCATCGGCCCCAAAAAATTTATGTACTCAAAATGTGCATACAGAAGAATTCCTATAATTGTTAATTGGTAGGATTGTAGCTGTTGTCACTCTTCGTGGAACAGCTTATGAACAATTTGAAGCACTATCTTACTAATTTTTTTATATATAAATTGCCCATCAGAATAAACTATTAAACATTTAGAAACTTTTGAAAAAGCTTTTGGTAACTTGATCAGACTTTGTTTGGCTAGTGATTAATTGTGATCAAGTTATGCCATGGGAGAGAATGATAGTTTGTGGGTTTTGAGGTAAGAAGAAGTATGGATAACATTTGATTGCATTCCCCAAAATTGCTTGTCAGAACCAGTCTCCAAAGTAGGCTCTCCTGCCGAACCCTACATCTTCAGGAGATGAGAAATTCAAACTATATGCTAGGTTGGTTATTGGGGAGGGCTTTGAATCCCAAACCAGATAGGAACAAACTACGGATTTGACCATTTCTAAAAATTCTACTCGGTTTAAGAAGCAAATGAGTAGTTACTGCGTGGTCCTGAATAAAGAGTTTACCTGAGTAGTTATTTATATAGTAGTTATTAATGAGGTTCAACTCAAACTTGATAATATGGAATAAGTAAATCATTTGAGCTGACCCAAGTACACATTTAATGAGGTTCAGCTTGCTAATATTACCCAGTTTGAGCTGACTAGATTTGCATGTTGGAAAATTGGTGACCTTTAGATAGAAATTCCTGTAAAATGTGGAGCTTCAGTTTGAATCAAAAAATGAATAAAAGTAAAACAAGCAGGAGAAAAATCAATTTTTTTTCCTATAGATTACAAATTTGAAAGAGTTTTTAATGTTAGATGTAAAAACAATATTAGATTAATAGAGCTCTAGTAGTAGGAGGACCTGGATTGAGCCTCTAACCTTATCCTTTTACATTGATAGATGCAAGATGGAATTCCTTGATCTCCTTTTGCTTATCCTTTTTCCATCTCTTTACGTGTGAGGATTAGGGTACAGTAGAAGATGGTGTTTACTTTATATAATTTTATAAGGATTATCTTAAAGCTATAAGTACGAGTGTGTGTTGTGTGTTGAGTGCCATATCGTAGAAGAAATGCAGTTTTCTAAACTCTGTTCATGCCACAAGCCAGCTTAACGCTAAGAACGATGATATTTCCTCCATGGAAAACACTTGCAAAAAAACAAGAAGAATAAGTTACAAATAGTTTGGTCATGTAAATTGAATTTGTGTAAATAAAAACAATATGAGCAGAATTGTAGTGATGTTACTCAATTGGGTAAATGATCTCTGACTGGGTTAGTTGTTTATAAGGATGATAAATTAGTCAGGACTTTTTAACAAATTATTATGAGCAGGGGACATGGCAATGGAAATGTCGACCACATTATTTTAAAATTTAATGTCCTCACCTAAAGTTCCCAACATATATGTATAAGGAGGCTGAAACTATTTGCTTACATCCATTAGTCTGTCAGGAATTTATCGTAGACTCTGATGGGGTCACTGTCTTTGACTATCAAAGCTGTAGAAAACAAAAAGCGATCATCGTAGACAATTTAAAAGGATAATCACATCCATGTATATGTATAGTTATACTGCTACAGTGCTACCTTATGCTTTGAGACCGTAACCCGTACTAACCAAAGGTCGGGACTGATACAGCTATCAGTGGCAGAAAAGAAAATACATCAGATGGTCAAGGTTTGAAGAGCCTGGCTGTCAGTCAATCACTCTTCTAGGGTCTCGTCTACGAGCACAAAATACCCTTGTGTTATGCGATGTATATTACCTGGATCATAATACAAAAGATCCACCAGCTAACACGGGAATGTCATGCATTATTGGTCAGTAGCATAGCTCTAGTGTAGGATGTGGTGCACTTTTTCTGAAGTACTATTCAATATAGCTCAGTGCCGTGGTGGGCTTGGATCTTGCATACTAACCAGCTACATAGAGGAACTCCTATATCAGTGAAACTGTATATGTACTTAATAATTCCATGTTATTGCTATAATTTTAACTTTGGTTTAGACAGTTATTGTATCATGAAAAATGAAGAATAGCTCAAATAGGGTTCAACAATGGTTACAAGACACACTACCTGATACATGATTGTTGACTTCTTGTTGTTAGTTTTTTTCTTTTAGTACTATTTGGAGTTTCAATTCTATTGATTGTTTTCTGGAGTTACACTTTATACTTATACAATTGTAACCAGTTTTGTCCCCGTCTTTTTAAATGTATTGTTCTGACAAGACTTGAGTTTCCTGTAATTTAGAATTGACTGGATTCCTGAAGGATCTCTCAAGTTTTCTCCTTATATTAATTGCACACATTTTAGAAGTATGTGAGCCAGCTTAAGATATATCAGCACCATTCCTCTTGATGTTCCGTAGAATTTATGTTTCAGTTTAGCATGAAACACACGCACATATTATATATTATATTTGTGCAAACATATATATATATATATATATATAATATTCTAATACATGAGAGAAGTAACATGATTTAGTGTTATTTGAACACCCAGGAACTGTAAATGTGGTTTCTTTTTTGAGAAATGGTGAGATATAAGACCCTTTCTTTGCAAGCTTTTCCGTTTAGGACATGATAGTCGATTGTCATTCTCATGAATATATTATCTCAAGATTAGTTTATCTCTGCTTACTGTTCGATGCAGAAATATCCCTCAGGAGAAATGCTTCCCGCGAAGCAGTCTCTTTTATCTCGGATGTCTTAACCGCGTGTGCCGGTCTATCCTGTTTGTGCTTCGTGTGCTGGCGTGCCACCGTTTTTCAACGGAATTTGGACTGATCACAGCCGCCTGACTTCTATATTAAGCGATTAGAACAGGGAGAGCACCAACCCTGCTCGAATAGGTCCTTTTCGCCTAGAAACCTAGGACTTTGATATGTGTATCTCTTTGCCAAATCTTGAAATCGATACCCCCACGTCTCTCGTGTAGAGCAGAGCAATCTCTTGACGAAGTGCGGAGAACACTAGCTTCCTTTGAGTATTCAAGCTCTCAACATACAAGTGAGCCGCTTTTCAACTTTCAGGTTGCAATTGCTTCCTTGGAGTCGTAAATACCTTCACTCTATAGGTGAACAGCACTCAGACCTTCTGGTTGCAAGGTAAGATAGAAATCTCGAGGACGAGATAACCGTCTAGGTTTGTTTGCGTATAGCAAGGTTGTTTGATTGATTGTTCGGGTGCTTTTCATAAGATCCTTGCCTTCCTTATATACTCGCTTACTAATCAGTCATTGATTCTGTTTCTAATTCCTTCTGCTCTTGTAATCTTGTCTGAATCTAATACCAGCACACATGTCGTACCTCTCAAAGGTCTTCTTTCTTTACCATAACTGTCCATAGAGTTCTTCTATAACCAACTAGTTATGATAAAACTGAGCCGCGTGAAACCAGCTCGATAAGACACAGTTCTAATAGAACTCTACATCTTCTTCTAGCGAAGCTCACTAGACACTTTATAACTTAACTCCCTCGATAGGAATTAATAACACAATGGGCCGCTCGCTAGACCTCGGCCATCCAGGCCCAAAATGAATATTTTACTTAGGCCCAAACATTGCCCCTCAGGTCTTGAACTTGGAAGTTTTCCGACCAAGCGAAAAGACTTGAATTTACCTTGAACGTCGTGCTTATTGACTTTGAAAACGCTATACCATCATTCGAACGCCACGTTTACCCATCTCTTCGAAAAAATATGACGCTTGACTGACCTTCCCATAAAACACCCGTCCAGATTCACTAATTTCATCTTTCAACGAAACCCTTCAATTGCTCAGAACCTGCAACTTTCTAACTCTCTGAGTCAAAAAGCTTCACCCTTTCTTTCTCACCGCCGTTAAAACCTAATTCACAAAAATGCCTCCTCGTAAAGACACTTTCAGCCCTTATGATGCTTCTGACGTCCACAGATTTTCCGAACAGCTCAAAGCAGTTGCTACACGACACAGCCCCGACACCGTTTGCAAACTCAAAGTAGACCCTATTAAGAACACAGGACTGCTTGGTCCATTTTTGAATACTCCATTCCACCCAGAGCTTTTCACCCAACTCCACAAACCTATCTGCAACTCTTCCCTCATATTCCGGGAAGAACCCAAAGCAGACTGTTCAAAGGATTGGACGCAGAAAGACACTCTTTGTCTTATCGGGAAATGGCCACATTCAACCCCAGACGACCTCGCTTGGTACCAGCACCGTCGTGGGCAATACAAAGATCGCTGGGAGGTAACTGGAATCTCTCAATTTATAGATTTATGTTTCTCCCTCCCAGCTGGGGGTAACAAAGCTCTTTTTGCTTCGGCCATGTGTTTCTGGGATTGCTCGGTGAATTGTTTCCGACTCCCTTGCGGTGATATGAGTATTACCATGCTTGACCTTTACACCATCTTCGGAATTCCTGCCTCTGGAGATACTTGGACTTCCCAAACCCAAGTCTCGACTGCTGATCAGGCCTCTTCAACACGCCCATCATCATACTCTTCCTGGATGAAGAAATTCTCTCAAGATGAGAAAGACACTCCACAAGGAGGAATAGCCTTTTTAGAATATTGGCTATCCAAGTATGTGTTTTGTACAACCTCTGCCAAGGTCACCAAAACTTGGACCAACCTCGCTGAACGCCTCTATGCTGGCGAACAAATAAGCTTGGTCGAGCCCATCATCGCCTACCTCTATCACGGTCTCAGGCGAGCAGCATTATCCAAATTGGACCTGAACCAAACTGGGCCACTTTGGATGGTAGACCTCTGGCTACAGATTTATTTCCCCTTCTTCTATCCCTCAAAAACTCCTGTTTACGAAGAAGAACAGTTACTGGGTCAATCATTGATCTCTACAGATCCCAGGACCAGACAATGGTCGTATCTCCACTGCTTCGAGTATCTTTACTCGCATGAGGACTTCCCACATTCAGCAGTGAAGAAAATATTGAGACGCCGCCATCCTGGTCTCCTTGCAAGTGGTTTCATGCCCTCACCAGGACAAGATACCCATGCGAGAAACTTGTTTATTAAATTCAACACTTGCCAGGACCTGCCTATTCCTGACTCAACGAGCTCCGGGTACGAGCTCTACACTCCTAATCACTTTTGTAGACAGCTTGGGCTAAGTTAAGATGCCCTCATGCCCCTCGCCTGCTCTATTAACAGATATACTTCATGGCGAGGAAACAACGAACCTCTTGAGGAAGATGTTCAAGATATCCATTTTGGTTTTCCTCTGGTGACTCTTCCAACCATCAGGCAGCCACTGGTGATCTCGCGATCAGTCACCTCTTCTTATATCACATGGAGCACTGAACTCTGGAGGAAAAAACGAAGTCAAAAAGCTCGTGCATGCTTTGCTATCATCTTTCAAGACTTCAGTTCTAAATTCTCGCATAAAGACGACATGGCTGCTCTTCAGAATAACTGCTCAGACTTACTGTCACAGGTAATCTCACTATTCCTTCGCCACATGCTTTAGTGACCCCTCTCAACATGACTAACCATCTATACTTTGGTTGGCATAGCACGACCCTGAACTGGATGTGTCTACAGCTATTCAGTCATTCAAGAAGAAACGATCCAATCCCTCCGATGCCTCTGTAAGTATTTGTTGTTGGCATCTCAAAACTCACTGTTTTTATTTTACCACTGATTTTGGTACTAACACGAATTCTCTTCAGCAGCCTCCAAAACCCAAAAAGATTAAGCTGAGGCCCAATAGACTAGAGATTGGAGTTTGGCTGAATCCTCAGGTCATCAGTAGGCATAAACGGTTGAGACTTACCACTCCAGCCTTTCTAGCCTCATTCGACCAGAGAAGCGATAAAGTCTCAGGGTCCAGTGCATGTTCAACCATAGCTTTCACTGTCGCACACTGGTTATGTGCCAATCCTGACAGCATGCCCACACTCTCTGAACTTGATGACCTCCTAATACAGGGTTCCAAGGAATGGCAGAAATTGTGTAAAGACGCCACCTTTGCGAAGGAATTTCCTGATCAGCACTTCGATCTGGAGACAATTCTAAAGGCGAACATCAGACCGCTTAAATTCTCGTCTGATGACTCCTTTATTGGGTGCTTCCACCCTGAAAAGTTTGCGAAACTGGATGGCTATCCCTCCTTTGATTATTTATGGGAACAAATCCAGGAAAGCTCAAAGCCTCAAGTTTACATAGTGAGCTAGAACGATCACTTCTTCGTCCTTAAAGCTGAAGATGAAGCTTATTATATAGTAGACTCACTAGTGGAAAGGCTTGCTGAGAAGCTCCGCAATGCCTTCATCGTGAAGTTCGATGATTCCAGCATCATATATAGTAATGAAGACGAACCTTCAGACCGTGAAACCTTTAACAGCGAGAAAGAATGCTGTAAAGACTTTATAGTTGAGTTCCTAGCTGGCATTCATCGAGTAGAACTTGAAGAAGAAGAGAAGGAGAAGCCTGTAGAATTAGCTACCCTACTCAAGCGCTTACAAATCGAATTTCAAGCTTGTTCACTTCCTTCTTCTTCTGGCGAGGATCCCAGTGCCCCGGATGAACTAGTTGTTCAAGAGGCTGAGCAAATTGTCTCCTCGCCAGAGCCTGTAGCTGAACAACCACAAGTTCTGGTCGAGACTAATCCAGAGGTCGAAGAACCCAATCCTCCCTCGCCAGAACAACGAGTTCCAGCTATTGAAGACACACAACCATTGTCTCCTCAACAAGTAAGAATTTTGTACCCTCACTCCTGGATTACTGATTTATAATATTGGTCCTGACAAAACTTGTTTTGTCTGTTTGTTTGAAGTCCAAACAAATTCCTGTGGAACTGGAGGCTCCTGAGAACTCCCCCCATAGTCCAAGGGGACAAGCGAGTACTTCAGGCGAACTAACTGTAATATGTGCTGAAGACTGACTTGAAAACACTCCAAATGTCGATGATGAAGGACCTGTGATTTCATGCGAGGAAGCTCAAATTTCTCCTTTATCATCAGGTACCAAACTTCAACCGCTCAGTGCGTAAGAGTCGACCAAGATTCAAGAACTTGCAGGTGCACTGAGTACTTTAAGCACTCCTCCTGAGCGTACCGACTTCACTTGTCAGCTCCGTAAAATTCTCTCTGGGTCCCTAGACTCCAATTCAGATGTTCAGGCCGTTTCGAGACAAGTGAAGGTTTTGCGAGCCACTGCCCCTGCAGATTTTGTTCCTCTCCTGAATAAGCTAGAAGACAATTTCCTGGAGTACCAACGCCAAAGCGAGGTCTTTCACGACTTAACACTCGGGGCTGAGCGTGAGAATGAAGCAGCGAGCACCCTAGAGCAAACAACTCAAAGGGAAGCAGAGGAAATTCAGAAACTTCTGCAGGAAAAAGAAATAAGGGAAGAGACCCTATTGACCAAACGTGCCCGAAGGCTTGCTCTCGAGGCTGATCTCGCCAAACTCAACTCTGAAATAAATGCCTTGGAAACTGACATCCCCGCTTACCAGGATGAAATGCGTCATTTCCTGAATGAAGGCGAGACTCGAGCTCAACTCCTACAAGAGGCATGTGCGAAAGCTAGCGAAGCTCGTTCAGTAGCTCAACAAGCCTGGGTGGCCTCGGATTATACTAAAATCTTGATAAAGAGCTTCGTCTTCCAATTGTAAATTTTTGGGCCTCCAATGTGGGCCTTTTATTTGTTATAAAATAATCGAACCTTTTTAGGTATCCGAGTTACTTTAACAACATAAATTAAATTGGGTCTTACACCAACTTGGGCCTCTGTAATAAGCCCTTTGTCTTGATCCAGCCCCGTTTTAGGCTATTAATTTATTTCGACTATTCCCCAGTCAACAATAAATGGAATTGAATTCTAGACTTGGAATCCGTATCGCTTCAAACGCTCAAAAATCTTTGAAAATACGTTTTACCTGCCCCAAAGATCTTTCATTTATCATGCATTCCTTGCGAGCAGATAAACCGCTTCCATGGTCCACTGTTATTTGGACACCTATTATTTACCTTTGGGTGTAATTACTCTCGCGAAACCAAATCATTGTGATTCCTAGCCTATAAAAGGCTTCCCTCTCTTTATGTGAAATGAACCAAGTCCTTTGCGAGAATGAATCAAACCCAAGTCTACTTGTTCTGGTCTTACTATCCAAAGAAACCCCCAGATAAATTCCTCAAAGTTATATTCCTTAGATAGCAATATCCATGCCCAAAACTGGACTAGATAGCAATATCTATGCCCAGGCGTTGCCTTGGTTTTCCCTGATTGAAGGAGTTAAAAAGGGAGAAACCACAATCCCGAGGTGGCAATCCTCTTCGCCTTCCGCCTCGCACCTGTTTGGCGCCTACGTGCATTGGAGGAGGTAGCATTCTTCAATGCCTCCTGCAATAGATGGGGAAAGCCAGGAGCGTGACCCTGGGAAGAAGGCGACAATCGTCAAGGCAGGTGCAACTCTTATTGTAGTCCTCCTCCTCTTGTCTTGACGATTCAGCTTCCTCTCCCTCTCCAATACCGAGGTCGATTTCTTCCTCTCCAATCGCCGAGGCCGATCTGCAGGTTTTAAATTTAACTTCTTGGGAGATGGAGAGCAACGCAGAGGATCTTGTGAAGAATGGATCTTTTAATTTCTTGAGTTTCTTTCTTTCTGCAAATGTCTAGATTCATCTTCAACATATGGTATCAGAGCCTGAGGCCGCAAAGCCTTTGTATTATTCCAAGTATTTGAATGTAATATTTATTTGAAATGTAAAATTTCTTTATATTGATAAACTCATATATAGTTTGCTCAAAAAATTTAAGCCACAAAGACTGGCCTAACATGAACTTTTGACTTGGAATAAAAAACTACTCTGATTACAAAATTTGGCCTCGACTATAGGCACTAACTATTTAACCCCATTAATAGGTTTTTTGATGTCTATGATCCTCGATGAGTATATGTATTGCCCCTGTAGTTTATTTATGCGAAGGCATGAATAAACTAGATTAAGCAATATCTGAAGGATCATCATACTCCCAAACGGGCTGTATGAATTTCTTTAGGTAACGACCATTTATTGGGTTCGCGTGTATAGTACCATCTCGATCTCGCAAGCGAACTGCTCATTTGCCCAACAGTCGATCGATGATGTATGGTCCTTCCCATTTGTCTGACCATTTTCCTCGTCCTTCAGTCTTCTCGCCAACAGGCAAAATCACCCTCCAGACAAGCTCTCCTTCGGCAAAACTCATGCCCCTTGTACGTTGGTCATAGGCACGAGCCACCTTGTGTTTTTCAGCACGTAGACTTTCATAAGCTTGTATACGACTCTCATCGAGGTCTTCATGCTCTTGCCACATCGCTTGGACATAGTCTTCACCGATCAAGTTATGTTGTTCCATTACTCGTAAAGACTGAACATTGATCTCTAATGGCAAAACATCATCGTGCCCAAACATTAAGGCATAAGGAGTTGTACTTGTGGGTGTTCTCTTACTAGTCCTGTAAGCCCACAAAGTATTAAAAAGTTCTTCATGCCATAGTCTGGCATTGCTGGCGAGCATCCGTTTTAGGATATGAATAATGATTTTATTGCTCGCTTCAGCTTGACCGTTGGATTGGGCATAGTATGGAGAAGAGTGGAGAAAATGGATCCCAAGATCCTTCATTAAAGTATCCACTTCGCCAGACATGAAGGCTGCCCCACGGTCTGAAACAAAACACTCAGGGATACCAAACCGACAAATAATATCTTCGAATAGGAACTGTCGGATGGCCTTCGCTAATGATACCCTGAGGGGTCGAGCTTCGACCCATTTTGTGAAGAAATCAGTAGCCACTATAATAAACTTGTGCCCGTCTAATGAATGAGGATGAATCATTCCTATTAAGTCCAAAGCCCATCCTCGAGCTGGCCAAGGCTTGATGATTGGTTGTAGTGGTATTCTGGGCATATGGTTGACTGGACCATGTCTCTGGCATTCTTCACAACCTTTGGCGAACGTGATGCAGTCTCTGAGCATTCCTGGCCAATAAAAGCCATGTCTTCTTAATAACCACCTCATCTTGGGACCAGCCTGGTGTGCTCCTGCAGTCCCAAGATGGACTTCTCTCATTAACGGTTTAGCATCGCGTCCAAAGACACACCGTAACAGTATGCCCTCCGCTCCCCTTCTATATAACTCAGTATCCTTGAGTACATAATTGGGAGCTAAGAATCGAATCCGCTTGTCAACCAGATTATTTAGATCCTGGAGATAAGAGATGATTTCCTGTCTCCAGTCTTTGTCGATGTGATCAAGTGTAGCAACGTACCATTCGTTTTTATCTTCTTGTCGTGCTAGGAAAGATGGAAGGGTTCTTCTTTCAACTTTTAATATTCTCTCCCTTACTCCATCTTGTAAGCTTACACCCATTGCTAGTTGAGCCAACTCATTAGCTGCATAGTTCTTCTCGCGAGGAACATGGCTCAATTCCACTTCTGTAAACAACCTTAATAAGTCACAGGCCCTCCTCGCATAAGGTTCTAGTATTGGACCTGCCTTGTATTTTGTCTCAAGTTGTCTGATCACCAATTGGAAATCTCCAAGGACATGCACATCATTGATCTCCATATCTAACAGAAGTTCTAGTCCAATGATTAAAGCTTCGTATTCTGCTTGATTATTCGTGCACTTGAAGTCCAACCTGAAAGAATAAGAATAAGTTTGGCCGCGTGGGGAGATCAAAGCTACCCCTGCCCCAGCCATGGTACTCGTACTGGACCCATCGAAATATAAACACCAGGGGGCCAAGTCAATATGAGCGAGATCCAGCTCTGGCCCTTCGATCACGTCTTCCATGGGATGATGAGCCAAAAAATCAGCCACTACTTGGCCTTTTACCGCCTTTTGAGGAACATACTGCAAAGAAAATTCTGACAAAGCCAGAATCCACTTCCCAATGCGTCCACGTAGAATCGGTCTGGATAACATATACTTCACTAAATCTGTTTGTGCAATAACACACGTAGTGAAGGACAACATATAGTGCCTTAACTTACACCCTGAGAAGTATAAGGCGAGGCATAACCTTTCCATTGGGGAGTACCTTGTCTCACAATCGTTCAAGGTACGGCTCAGATAGAAAATGGCACGTTCGACTCCTGCTGTGTCGTCCTGAGCCAGAAGACTTCCAATGGAGAGCTCTGTAGCTGATATGTATAGCTTAAGAGGAACCCCAGGTCTTGGAGGAACCAAGACAGGTGGATTCGTTAAGTATGCTTTGATGGTATCGAATGCCTCTTGATGTATGGGCTCCCATACAAAGTCCTTTTGATTTTGAAGCTTAAGCAGAGTGGAGAATGTTTGTGTCTTCCCAGCAGCATTGGCAATAAACCGTCGTAAAAAGTTAATTTTTCCTAATAAGCGTTGCAGCTCCTTTTTACTCTTTGGTGGGGTTGCACTGATAACCGCTTGCTTCTTGTCATCCGGTATTTCGATCCCACGCTGATGAACCAAAAATCCCAGAAAGTCACCTGCCTGGACGCCAAACACACATTTGGCTGGGTTCATCTTCAGTTGATGCTGCCTCATTCTGAGCAACACCTGCCTCAAGTCTTCAAAATGGTCACTTCTGCGTTTCGTTTTGACTACCACATCATCTATATATACTTCCATGGTCTTACCAATAAGATCATGAAAGTTCAAGTTCATTGCTCGTTGGTAGGTTGCTCCTGCGTTCTTAAGTCCGAATGGCATATCCACGTACTCAAAAACGCCGGCAAAGCCTGGGCATCGAAACACTGTCTTATGTCTATCCTCTTCAGCCACTGGGATTTGATGATATCCAGCAGTGCCATCCATGAATGTTAACATTTCATGGCGGGCAACTGAGTCAACCAACAAATCAGCTACTGGCATAGGATAGGCGTCTTTAGGGGTTGCATTGTTCAAGTCCCTGTAGTCGACGCAGACTCGCATCTTCCCATTCTTTTTCTTGACTAGAACTATATTAGACAGCCACTCATTATATTTGGCTACTCGTATAATCCCTGACTTGAGCATTTTCTCAACCTCTTCCTTGACTAGAATTGCTGTCTCTGTGTTCATGCGACGCATCTCTTGTTTTACAGGCTTCTTTCCTTCGATGATAGGTAAGTTATGACAAACCAAATCTGGTGAGAGACCAGGCATGTCATCATATTTTTCTGCAAAACAATCGGAGTATTCTTTTAGCAATTCGATCAACTTAAGCCTCTCTTCAGGCTCCAAGAAAGTACTAATAGCCACAGATATTGGCTCTTCCTGTGTCCCAATCTGAATGTGTTCGATGGGATCCTTGACTTTAGGAGGTATATCATCTAAAGCTGCGGGAGCTAGTTGAATCTCGTCCTCCTCCTCGAAGTCTTGCAAAACATCTTCATCCATGTATTCCAATGCTGCCTCCATTGGAACCTTCTCAAAGGCTTGGCTTTCTAATAAAAAGTTGTGAAAGCGTTCGTGTAACGAAAGACAAGCCTCGGTCTCTATCTCTGACAGAGACCCATTCATGGAGAACGTCTGGATGGTAGCTCAATGGTGTAGGGTATTTTGCTATCCTGATTTGCTTGGATAATCCCCCACTAAGCCAGTTCAGAGGCCGTAACACTGACTGGGCGGCCTTTACTGTCGACGCCACATACCTCCAGTGGCCTAAGGTCACCGTGGTAATATCTGGCTTCTAGTGCATTAGCAGACACGGAGTATGGACGAGGGTCAGCATTGACAAGCTCTGCTTCGCTTGTCTCCATGTTCCATAGCAGCATCTGCTGATGAAGTGAAGAAGGTACACAATAGCTTCGATGTATCCAGTCGCGCCCTAGGATTGCACTATATGGAGATGTACATTCCACCACGAAGAATGTATAAGTGCCTGAGGCTAGCCCAATGTGTACCTATAGAAAAACAATTCCCAAAGTCTTGGTTATGCTACCCTGAAAGTTTCTGACACTAAGCGAGGTCTCTTGGATAGCTGACTTGGGAACACCTATTAGGGCCAATGCCTTAAAGGTGATGATATTCACTGCTGCCCATGAGTCCACTAAGAGTTTATTTAGTTGTACTCCTTGGACTTGTCCTGTGACATATAATGGCCGCATGTGCATGGCCATGTCCATGGTGGGCTTAGAGAACATCATTTGCCCTATTGTGACTGATGACTCCAGTTCTGGTGTGTCAACCGGTGTTGGATTATCTGGTAGTTCTGGTTCTTCTTCCGGTAACACCACGCTATTGATGTTCTTGGATTCACCTTTTGGTGCTGGTGAGGATAAAGCATATTTGGAGGATAGAACATACACCATATTAACGGCTACAGTGTTCTCCTCGATGCATTCTTGTGTCTCTTCATCCTCATCCTTGCCGTAGTCTACCAACTCTTCATCGTCCTTGTAACTATCTCCTTCGGCCGACAACTGTCCCTCTTCGATGGACGTTGTAGTTACTTCAAGGTGAGCAACTTGCTGTATTAAATCCTCAAGAGTAGGATCGATAGTTGTTGGTGGTGGTGGTGGAGTTTTTGCCTTGGGAATGGGAACTAATTTCTGGGCCTTCGCTTGTTCTTCCACAACAAGAGGCCTTGGTTTCCATCGCCAGACTGGTGGCTTGCTTGGAGTACTCTGTTTCTGTATATCCACTGTTCCCTTGGGAGGTGTCTTCAACTCTACTGGCTTCATCGTGTCTTCGCCAAAAATAAGGCGTCTCCTTACTGGTTGTCTTTCTACGACTACACGATGAACCTCTTAAGGAAGTTCGGGTTCTTTACCTTTACTTCCAAGTGCTGGGTTTCTCTCGAAAACCCCTGGTCTTTGGGCTCGTATCTTTGGTTCATGAGATTTCTTCCCAAAGACCACCAATGGGTTTGCTGCAAGGGTATTTAGTCTTTTTGCAGCACTGCTGGAGGAAACTCCAGGTCTTCTTCTTTGACAAGGCCGGCCTCATAAGTATCCAATGCTCTCTTGGCCCTGCCAAAACGTCGTTGTAGGTTTTTCCTCTTGCTTGGAGTTACCTCGACGGTCTTTCCTTTCTCCCTTATGTACCACACATCCTCCTTTGTAATATTTCTCGATGCTGGGGGAACATATGGCTTGGCGAGCATATCTACACCTTTAGACTCAGGTGTTTTAGCCACACTGTTTTGGTTTGTTGCTCGCGGTCGCTTGGGAGCTGGAGTGTCCCTTTGGTTTGCTTGTGGGTACTGCTGATCTTTGTTTGAGAATAACTCCGGAAAGGAATTGGCTGCCTGAGCCAGTTCCTCAAAGGAGATCTTCAGCCCACTCCTTAATTTACAGTGTGCACAAAGGGCCACTGGCGACTTTGCTTTGGGGTCCACCTTCCCTTTTCCCTTGTTCTTCGGTGTATGGGGTGGATTCTCGCTAGCAGTTGGTTGGTTGTTGGACTGTTTCCTCTTATTGGATTTGTCATGTGTTACGTCTACCATTCCAACCATCGCGTGCATGGGGGTCGTTAAGTTAAGCGAGGGGTTTTGTTCTATTGCTATTATTCCCTCGTCGATCAACTGCTGAATCTTATACATCAAATCTCGACATGCAGCCGTAGTATGACTTCCCCATTTGTGGTGATACCGACAATAAGGCAAACCCCTAACATCATCAGGATGTGGGTCTGGTGATCCCCAATTGTCAGGTATCACTGCTATCCCTTCTAGGCATAGCTTCTCAAATATCTCCTCTCGCCAGGATGCGTCATATGTTATGCGAGCTCGCTTTGGTCGGGCAAACGCTATGTTTCGCCTGGACCTTCGCTTGGATTTCTTCTTCGCCTGGGTCGGTCTATCTATCGAACAAGACTCTGAAGAAACGCCATTGGTGAGAGGATCTGTAACTGGAGGAGATGGTGTCCTGTGATGATAGTCTGGGTGATAATCCATCTCTCCTTCACCATTGATTATAATCACCTGCCAATTGATTAAACCCTGAATCTTATCTTTCAAGGTTGAACACATTGTTGTTCGATGGCCAAAGTGATTGTGGAATCTGCAAAAGTGTTGGGCTGGCTCCTCATACCGCAGGTGTCTTAACTCAAAGACTGGGTAGAAGAAAATCATCCCCAAGTCCCTTAACCTATCCAAGTATTCTTCTGTCTTGTCTAACCTGAATGAATAGGTTAAGTAGGCTGGGTGATTCCAAGCCTCATTACCTTCAAGGATTCTATTAGGTGATGGCCAACTCACGTCGACCATGTTCACCTGTGGAGCAGAGAACGGCTCAGAATCCACTAATGCTGCGGTCTTGGACGAACCTTCTAGCTCAAGTTTTCCCTCATTGATCCACTTCTGGATTTGGTCCTTCAGCTTGATGCAGTCCTTGGTAAGATGGTTCCATGCTCCATGGAACTTACAGTACTTTTTACCCTTCAACTGCTCGGCTGTGGGGAGCGGTCCAAAGTCTGCTTTGACCACACGCAGACCGTATAGTTCGTCCAGTATCTCATGAGCCATATTGGCATCATAAGTATACTTCTCAAACTCTGGCTTAGTGAAAGCCACCGTCGAGAGTTTGATGGGACCTCTATTCTTCTGAAGCTTCCGGGGTTTTAACACCTTATTTGCTGTCAAATCAACAGCTCCTACCCGATCGTTATCAGAATCAGACTCCTGGTCGTCCATCTGTTTAACATAAGCCACTGTTTTTGGCTTCAACCTATCGTAGGTCTTATTATTATACGTCCCTTTGGACGAATTTCTCCTGTTATCTCTCTCTTGCATATTGTTATAAGCTTTAGTTACTGTCGTGATAAGCTCATTTAGAGAGAAATATTTAATATTTAAGAATAACTAGTGGTAGGTATCCTCCAGCCCATTCTTGGCCATCTCGACCACCTCTTCTTTGCTTAGAGGGGTCTTACATAGATTGTACTCCGAACGGAAACGATGTAAGAAAGTGACTGGACTCTCGGTCAATGATTGGCTAAGAGAAGCCAACTTCCCTACGGTAGTCTCTGGTCGTGCCGTTCCAAAGTGGTCTATGAACAAGGCCTCCATATCCTTCCACTCGCTGATCGAGCCCTTCTCAATCCTTGTATACCACACGAGGGCTGATCCTGATAGTGATGATCCGAAGACCCTCAGTTTGAGTCCCTCATCATCGGCAAATTGGCCTAATTGCAATGTGAAATAGGCCAAATGTGTTGTCGCATTTGTATCATCATTACCTGAGAATGTCTGGAAGGTTTGGTGTTTGTAAAACTTTGGCCAATGCCACTCGTTAGGGTCATCTTTGCTTGGAGGAAACGGTGTCTCGTAAGCTTCATGCATTTTGGAAAATTTTATGTTACAATCATCCAAAAGCTTATTTATACGCTCCTCCCAAACGAGAGGGAAAACCTCTGCTTGCCTGGTGTTCCTAGCCAAATCCGATACGGTTTTGGTTAGAGAACCCAGCTCCCTGTCTACTCTTTGGTTGATAGCCGCCGCGTACCAGCGGTATTTCCCCAATCCTTTCTCCAGTAGGCTATGGACATCAGCCCGTAGTTTGTCTTGACCCTCTGCCAAACTAGTTACCTGGGCACTCAAGGCTTCTCTATCTTCTTGTTCTTGATTCAAATCACCCTGTATAGACCGGATGCTACTCGCTATCTCCTTTATGGAGCTAGCCTGAGCAGCGAGATGATCTGCCTGTTGCCCGAGTCTGTCCTCGAATAATCGAGAATAACTAGTCTGGTGGTTATCTCGCTTGGCCGCATAAGCCAAGTATTGTTCGTACGTTAGTGCGGCTATTTCCACTTCGCTTAAAGGTTCGAACTCCATAATGTTAAAGTCGTTAGCGAAGATAACTTCAACCGCTCGATCACCCAATGAACGACACTGACTAGAAGTGTGTTCGCGGTATCCCGGTTGTGGATGTTTACGACACTGAGGATAAACCCTTCGATAAGGATCTCCAATTGTCGTATCTTGTCTAGAGACACGCGAACTTGGCAAATATTATTATATTATCCCACTGGGCGTGCCAAAATGTTCAATGCAGAAATATCCCTCAGGAGAAATCCTTCCCGCGAAGCAGTCTCTTTTATCTTGGATGTCTTAACCGCGTGTGCCAGTCTATCCTGCTTGTGCTTCGTGTGCTGGCGTGCCACCGTTCTTCAACGGAATTTGGACTGATCACAGCCGCCTGACTTCTATATTAAGCGATTAGAACAGGGAGAGCACCAACCCTGCTCGAATAGGTCCTTTTCGCCTAGAAACCTAGGACTTTGATATGTGTATCTCTTTGTCAAATCTTGAAATCGATACCCCCACGTCTCTCGTGTAGAGCAGAGCAATCTCTTGACGAAGTGCGGAGAACACTAGCTTCCTTTGAGTACTCAAGCTCTCAACATACAAGTGAGCCGCTTTTCAACTTTCAGGTTGCAATTGCTTCCTTGGAGTCGTAAATACCTTTACTCTATAGGTGAACAGCACTCAGACCTTCTGGTTGCAAGGTAAGATAGAAATCTCGAGGACGAGATAACCGTCTAGGTTTGTTTGCGTATAGCAAGGTTGTTTGATTGATTGTTCGGGTGCTTTTCATAAGATCCTTGTCTTCCTTATATACTCGCTTACTAATCAGTCATTGATTCTGTTTCTAATTCCTTCTGCTCTTGTAATCTTGTCTGAATCTAATACCAGCACACATGTCGTACCTCTCAAAGGTCTTCTTTCTTTACCATAACTCTCCATAGAGTCCTGCTATAATCAACTAGTTATGATAAAACTGAGCCGCGTGAAACCAGCTCGATAAGACACAGTTCTAATAGAACTCTACATCTTCTTCTAGCGAAGCTCACTAGACACTTTATAACTTAACTCCCTCGATAGGAATTAATAACACAATGGGCCGCTCGCTAGACCTCGGCCATCCAAGCCCAAAATTAATATTTTACTTAGGCCCAAACACTTACAAATTTTCTTTTGAATCTCATGTTTGACATGGATCGGATATCCAATCTTCCATTTCTAAAAATCCTTAAAGTGTCTTATAGACTTGCAGTCTTTCTATAAATATTCTGAAATACCATGAGTCGCATCTTTTCTTATAACAGTACCTGTTTCTGTTGGTAATTGACATATGAACTACAACTGGGAACCTAACATTATGAGCATATGGACTGAGAGAAAGCCAAATTTAATTAGAGTTGGGTTGTTTGATGAAATAAGTACTGTTGTGCAACTTCTTATTTTTTGTGTCAACTTCTAATTTTTTAGTCTTAGTTTGATATAAGATTAATTACTTCATTATACAATTTACATGCATATGTTTGTATAGCTGGACATTGATTATGATGAAGTAGTCTCTGTGTGTCTAAATATATAGTTTGTTTATGACTAGTATAACGACAAAAAGATTATCTATGACTAGATAACCCCTTCTGTGCTAACTCTCGTTTAGTATAATGCAGAACGTTATTTTGCAAAAATGGGATGAGATAATTTCAGTGCTTTGCAAACAATAGCAAACTATGTGAACAAGAAGGTACACATTTCTAGTTAACATTTTAATACATTAGAGTGAACTCCAACTAGAATACAGTTATGCTGTGATAAATGAAGCTTTTTTCACTTTGTGTTATCAGTCTCCAAGAAACTCCCGGTGTATATTTATATAGTTTGTAGATGAAGATTATCTATGATTGGATAACCTCTTATGGGCTAACTCTCGTTTAGTATAATGCATAACGTTATTTTGCAAAAATGACATGAGATAATTCCAGTGCTCTGCAAACAATAGCAAACTATGTGAACAAGAAGGTACACACTTCTACATAACATTGTAATATATTAGAGTGAACTCCAACTAGAATACAGTTATGCTGTGATGATCATGAATAATGCTTTTTCCACTTTCTATTATCAATCTCCAAGGAATTCCCGGTGTTGACGTTTTTTCTCAACATTTCGATAATATGCATGTAATATCTATTACAATTTTCGGGGATTTCTTTTAGTTGTACTGCACTAGAAATGCAGTCTAGTTATTCTCTCAAACTTATATATAATTCTCATCTTTACATACGCATTTTGCTTGTTTGATCATTACACATGAAAATCATAGTTCGTTTGAAATTCTGGTTCGTGTCTTGTGGATCACATTTCTGTGACAGAACATAAATTTGTACCACCAGTATTCTTCTTGATGATTTCAAGTCACAGCGTCCTAATCTGATGCACCTTCTTTGCTAAAGTCTGCTATAGTCATCAGTGAAACAAGTTGATCAAGATTTGGAATCCTAAAGTCAATAATCATAAGATGCAAGGTTTTAGTTCTTAGGAAGGGAACTGTACCCCAGCTTTGTAGCTCGCATTGGTTCTTCGTAGTTTTGCGGTTGTGGCTGACTAAGCTGGAGATTGACTGGTCCATGTGAGTCCTCTCCAATGTTTAGACCATTTGTCAGAACGAGATGTCTGTTTACTCCAGTTTCATCCCTTGTTCCATATACCTGGGAGATGACAGTTTTATTTTTTGTTGAGGATAATAATGGTGTAGTTTTCTGTAGGTTAGATTGTTCTATTCTATCAGTGTCTCAAGGATAGTTAAAGATTGTCTTAGTAATCAAAATCAGTACCTTCTTATATAATTCTGTGTTTTCTTGATGAATTAGGTTTACCTTCTTATATATCTCGATGTTTTCTTGGTGAATGAGGTTTCCCTGCACACAGATGTTGAAATTTAACTATGTAATCATCAATGAAGGAAAATTTGATGTTAAGACTGAGTTTCTGCTAGGTTAACCTTTCTGTTTAGGTCTTGTATTTCATCCATTAATAGTTGATCCTACAAAAGCCAAACCTTTCATTTAGTACCATGTAGAGAAATATATAGACAGTTGATTTCAGAAAACAATGGAAGTTCATACCTTTTTCATTCGGACACCCCTAAGACTCATTTTCAATTGGCTCTCTAGATTCTGTAAATCTTTCACACTCAGTCCTGAAAGCTCTTCGCCCATCATTTGCCTGTGATAGTTGAATAACAAACAGTATTTATGCCCTGAACATAGCCTTTGCACAACATTTAATCCGGTAGAAAAGAGGATTTGGGGAGATGCATAGCATTACTGTTGTAATAGAATATTTGTATTCTCTATGTTCTTACAAATGGTACTGTACCCGACTCATATAACAATACCTAGCACCAGTTTTGGAATCTTCATCTGGGATTGGTTTGAAATCATGAACACTCCGATCCACTGGGTCAATACAGTATAATCACTATTGAGAAATGACTCCATCTGCTTTATGATGAGTTAGAAGTACTTGTATGATACTGTTTCCTTATGATCTTAATTAAAGTACCTTCCTTGTAAAAAAAAGAAAGTTGAAGTACTCTCACGTCCTTTGGTAATTTAAACAACGAAATTCTCAGTACTAGAATCTCTGAAGACACTAAAAAATGCATGTTATTGATGCTAATTAAGCTTGGTTAAGTCACAGGTTTACAATTATTCTCTTTGTTTCTCACACAAAAATTGTGGTGTCTGAAGTTTTTGGGTGAATATGGTGTTAATACATGCATGTTGGCCGTCATGTAA
Source organism: Geum urbanum (assembly GCA_946800695.1). NCBI lineage: Eukaryota > Viridiplantae > Streptophyta > Magnoliopsida > Rosales > Rosaceae > Geum > Geum urbanum. Next base: position 4,661,176 of record OX327013.1, on the reverse strand, counting down.
TTAAGAATTTTTGATGGGACAATCTTTACTGTTGTCTGGTTTTCTACTCATCATTGCTAATGCATTGCATTTTCTAATCTTAGTATTTCTTGGTAATGTATGATACAATAACTTTATAGTTGAGTATAAAAACATTGATATACCTATGACTCTCTTGCAAGTTGTGAAGTTGTTGCCTTAACATTGCTGCTTCCCTTTGCCATAGCTAGAAAGCATACAAAGCAGCACATTTAGTAACAAGTAATGTCCCATAAAATATTAATTACTCAAATATCAATATAACATGCTAGGTAATATTGAGGTTATGAACCATCAAATAGTACTCACATTACTGTTGAGTACTACTCAGCTTAATCTAATTGAACTGTCACTAACATATTTGAATGAGCAAGGATAGCCCTACAGTAATTCTTTCTTTTGTTTGATTGCCCAGATGGGATCCTGTTCAGGATCTACTGGATAAATTTCTAACTATTTCAGTCTTCCATATCCAGATTTGAATTTAAAGTATAGCGTTCAAAAGGAGAATAAGACTTGGAGAGTCGATGGCACTGAATTCCCTCATCATTCATAGATAGAATCCAAATGGAAGATGATACAAGTAAAAAAAAATCGAGTGTTGTATCATCTTAGTTTTCTATGATCCATGGAGGCCGTTGGAACTGATCAAGAAAGATTGAGACAACATGTAGCCTCAATGTTCAGGAAATATAAACGCGACTCAATATCAGACCGTAAGGAAAAGCCTCACTCAGTTGAAATTCAACTTCCTCCCTCATTAATATCTATTTTCCTATACAGCACGTCAGCTTGCACTTAAAACACTAGGAAATTCTGGAAACATTCTTAAACCACCAATCAGTGAACTGTGGAGCCAGGGTGTTCACCTTTCTTCTATGTAGATGAGTTGCGCAGCTAACGCATGAGATACCAACCTGGGGTGTAACTTCAAAGACTGAAACTCAGAAATTGGTGGGAGTGTGCAATCGCGGTGGTGTATGTTTAAGTTTGTCTAGTGTTCAACATATGAATGACAAAACATGTTCTCAATAGGTAGTTTACTCATATGGTTGTCATGAACTCGTAGTTTGACAGGTTTGGTCTTGTCTGTCATGAGAACAACATTAATATTGTCACATGCTAATACTGATAATTGGGGATACTGAAGTCTCTTGCCACGAAATTGGCAAAGAATCTGTTGAGGTTAGTGTAGTTAGTGGTGTGGTGATATGCAAAGAAACTAATGTCAAAAGGAACGACATCTATAGGCTGGAGTTTTAAAAGCATGTTTTGAGAGGGTTAGAATTACTACTACGTAAATATCAAAAGGAACAACATCTATAGTTTAGACATGTCAGATCATCCAAAAAAACATATTATCCCTCATCAACGGGGTCTCTCTCAAGGTTTTTGGTCTGTTGACATATAATGTCAGTGATTATCCTTGACATCAATTTTGTGCAACTCTTAAAATATCCCTTAATTGTTTTGCTATACGTCTCTCTTAATGCAGTACTAGTATGGCACATCTACTATGAAAAGCTGAATATTTACTTGAGACTCTGAATGATAGAGAAGTTGGGCAAACTTTCTTCTCTGCTTTCCTTTTTCCGAAAATTCTTCGTGCATCCATGAGGTTTAATAGGTCCTGGAGGCCTTAGAGATTTTATTTTGTAAATTATATTTTCCTTGTTGTTGGACAATTCCTTTTGCTATGGTAGGCCTATTTGGGATGGCTGCCAAGAAAGTGCATTTCATTAGTAGCGATTCAGAGAAGCACACGAAGCTGCTTATTAAACGACCACTTTTTGTGCTTCTAAGTGCACTGTAGTTCTCTCGAACCTCTTTTCTCAAACACCCTATTTTCATTTATAAGTTCTTTTGTTTTGTTTTTTATTTGTTTATGAAATCACTACTGACATTCTCAGATCCATTCCCAAACATGCCCAATATATAAGGCTAAAGTTTCAGTTCTGCGTGCTAGGCCTGGCATGTTTGTATAAGTCCAAAATGAGGCTGAACGTGGTCAACATAATAAAACTCTTCACATCTGTTGCTTTCTGATGTATCACAAACTATAGTGCAAAAATGAAGCTAGGTTCCAACGCCTGTCTCCTTTTCCCCCCAAAAAAATGAATTGGGTTTTATTTCTTCATTATTGATCTGTTTAGCCCTGAGATGATATTTTCCTCATCAGTTATTTGTATAGCCCCATTCTGGGGACCTTTCACTGAATCTTAAACATAGACATCTTCTTGTGTTTTATGAAAAAAAAACATTTGGCACGATTTGTTTTTAAAAAAAGATGGGGAACTGAATCTCAATAAACACTCGACATTTTGTTTTTGCTTATTGTCAGGAACGACGGGAACAATTCATGCAGAGGAGTGTTGTTGAAATTGGTGCATGGTTAGGTATTTCGACATTGCTCGCATGGAGAGCTTCTATATTGACATGGAACTTGATTGATGTCATCAGGAGAAAACGAGTGCAGTAGTTCAGTGACGTGTCTTTCTTTCTCTTCTTAATATTTATTTTTATATTTCAGTTCCCCTAAACCGGTTAAAGCGAAAAATGGTAGAGACGAAATAAAAGGGGATGTGGAAAAATCCTTATCGAGGTTTTAGTCTCTTACTACCTCTGAGATGAATCTTACCAGGGATTGCATTTCGAGCATTGTTCAGAGCTCAAGCTTGAACTGAAGCATCTATATTGAGAAGAGCTTTCCTGGAAATTGGAAACGGATCTTGTCATCGATAAGAGTTTCAGAGTTATGGGAACAGACGCATTTGATACTTTGTCCCAGCAATAACCTTTGTCCAAATTGTGGTAGATTAGCCATTCATCTCTGCTCAATGGTTCCACAGTTCTATTTCGGAGTAGTGCCTGTTCTTCAGGTATACTGCAACTTTTTAGCCATGATCTGTCAAGAGGAACGAACTATCCTTTAATGGAATAATATGAAATTAGCCATGTGTTGGTTCCAGACTGCGTTTTCCTTCTGCAATGTCAAATGATGGCATCATGGCTTTGGCTGATGAAACAAGATTAAATACTGGGTCGATTCTGGTGATTACTACGTCCAATACATTCCTATCGTCTTAACTGTCTTCTTCGGGGTACTCACTTATGAAACAATAGTGAAAGTAGTATCCATTTCTTGCAAAGATCTAACGAAATCATCAAAACTTGTGCTTCAAATGTTTAATTTCATCTGTTGGCAAGTGGAGCTGACATGAATAGTGACTGGATTATACGTCATACTCAGTACATGGATGCCTCAGCACATGTTTTGATTAGTTTTCGCCCGTTCTGTGCAAGTTGTGTATAGTGGATATGAAGATGCGACTTCCTGATGTGCTTGTAAGAACTTAACGCATGTCAGATAGACTCTGGGCATGATTTACTCATCTCTTCAATTTTTATTGCTTCTGATTGACATTGGTTTTGAACATCAGTGATTGATACGCTTATTGATCTTCCACTGTTGTCTATCGAGGAATAATATGCAACAAAGAACATTGTTGTCGTTCAGTTAGTGAAAAGGTATGTGTAGTAAAATATTTTTCGATAAAATCTCTCTTGGTTCTTTATATGAATTATGTGCTGAAATATGCGTATTTTACTCCGTGGTTATGGATTTAAGCATATCAAGAGCTTTTAAAGTCATGAGTCAGTTGGTTTTTGATAGTTATGGACGATGATACTCTCATCAGACCATTATAAGAGGGTTTACCTCAAATGAGATATGTTTTAAGTTCCAACATACAACCACGAATTTAGGTTTGTTGTATTTTATTTTTTATTTTTTTCAGAAGGGTGTGAGGAAAATTTGCATATGTTATACCTATGAGCATTTTGGCTTAAAAGAGATTATAAATGTATAACTAATATGGTTTGATATTAGATGTTATCATATTTGATCATCTATTTTATTTAATTGCATTATTTATTCTGAACATTGGAATATACTGTATCTTATGGGGTAAGCCACTCTCTCCTTATCTTTTCGTTACCTACTATCAATAATATGAGGATACGAAAAGGATCTTATTCTTTCTCTCATTGTGCTTAAAATTGTTACAAATCATTGTCTTGGGAGTTGGTCTCTTTCCTGCAAGAGGTACATGGATGTGAGATTATATATGGAGATTGATGCCCCAAAGTTCTGTTCCTAAGCATGCCTTTTGCATTAGACATTCTTTAGAAGTCTTCAATATCGAGTGTTGATGCACATACACATATTTATGTTTACCATCACGTTATTCAGGCAGGGGAACTGTTAGTATTAGCTTCTCCTAGCACTGTATAGATGAATTGATAAACTAATTTTGATTATGTTGCTGCCTTGCTGCTGATGCCATCTCAATTTCAACCAGCATACAAACTTCAAAGCAAAGAGGTTTTTGTTCATCATCCTAACAGCATAAATCATTATGTTTCTAATTAAACACGCAAAAGTTATCTAGAAACTAATTTGTTGTCAATGCTAGCATAATTGAAAAATATGTAAGCATTGTACACTAAACAGTAAAGGGGTGTGCTGGTTATTAGTACCTTAACCTCAGAAGCTGGGTTCACAAACTGATGGTGCTCCTCCTTTGCTTTGCTATATCTTTCAATCACCGAATTTATGCTGGTAAAAAAGATTCACATATTAGATATACCATCTGCATTTGGTGACATAACTTACCAATAGTTAAGAACGTATTTTCGAGCATATAGATATGTAACGAAAGAAACTTGACTTGTTGTGTTAACATCTGATATATCTGTGGTTATCAGATCAGCAGGCACAGCTGGACTCTGTGAGATAAGTTTCTTGTCCCTTTCCTATATCTTCTTTTAGACAAGGTGTAAATTCTTAATTTAGTTGCTGCTATTGGTCTATACCTTCCATTGGAGTATATTATGGAACTATTTCTTCATCTTCTTTTAATGCGGCATACGGTGATGTTTGTAGAACACGTGTTAGATTCTATCTGCTGCACCTAATTATTATGGATAGTATGTAGGATACGATAGCAGAGCAATGATGGTTATAAAGAGGAGCTCATCAGTATCCCTGGTATAACCAACCATATCAGATGACTCATCGTTCTGAAAAATATCCCTTTTTTACATCTGGGAATGTATACGATGGTGGAACTAGATCATATCAGATATTCTTTTTTTCTTTTTTTTGAAAACCATCAGATAATCTTTCTATATACCACTAGTTAGAGTTTCTATAATTACATTTTTTCTTCAGCAACTAAAGTCTGACGAAATGTGCAATTCTGAAAGAGGGAGCTTCCACTACATTCAGAGAACAAATGAAATTCTTAATGACGAGTTGCTCAAGGGGATGCTCAAAACCGCAGGACTAGAGTCGAAAGACGAAGAAAGGCCAACATCGAGGTGCTTGATAGAAGTGATAGCACTGATTACATTCCCAAGGTCTACGTTGCAGGTTAACTGAAGACAATTATAAACAGCCCCAAATGAATGATATTTGAGTTTCTCTCATTAATGGCACGACCAATCCAAATGGCCGATTATGGATGAAATGGTTTAATGTTTGAAAAGAGAACGAACAATGTTTGAATTTTGTTTGCTTTCTGCTGTTTTCTGTCAATGTGTATCATTAAGTGTCAACAGCAAGGGGATACTTGTAGTCTAGGATATGCTCTTTTAGATAATCAAGTGGACTAGAAGGATATATCTTCTAAATAGTGATTACTCATTGACTACTTTTATATTCAAAATTGTGATACTCACCTTTTTTTTAACGTGGGTTCATCCATCGTTAAACGTTCTTGTTTGCAAATTTTGGACAGGTACCAGATATAAAAAGTAAAAAGTATAGAACAAAGTCAAATCAATTCGGTGAATAATATTGATTTACAGTAAAAATTTATTAAGAGCTCAGTGGATATTTTTTTTAAAATTAAATTGCAAATGTAGTTTATTTTTTATAACTATAAAATATAAATATGAAGTATATATTATTTAACTGCCAATTCTAAGACGTGATAATAATCATATAATAATATAAATCATTGGCTTCAATTTTTTTATAAATTTTTTTTTTCATTTTTTCATTGACAATTATTAGTACTATATGAAGACAATTTTCTGTACATGAGACAAAAAAAGTTTATGACTTATTACAAAGCATATGTTATTTCTATGTAATAGTCATGAGTTGGGACCGAAATTTTTATCACTATTGACAAATTATTCATGTACGGCGTAATTCTTTTTTTTTTCAAGTAATGTATGGAGTATTCATAATTAGAGATTTAGGCAGGGACGGAGCCAGGATTCTCGGTTAGGGGGGGCCTGAATGAAAAACTTAAAAAATAGTCTCGGTTAGGGTAGTCAATTCGATCTTGATCTGTATATTTTGCCAAAACAGTCTCAATGTTTTGTTTTTGGTTTAATAAAACATCACAATTACTCACATCCTGATTATGAGTAATATTTTATCCTCCAAAATATGATATTAGCGTTTGCACCTTCTTCCAATTACTGAATCCATGACCAGCACCAACAAAAGTTTCACCACCGCCTTGTTCTCCAATAGTCGGATTGAAAAGATAACAACATAAACAAAATACAACATCCTTTTTAATACTGTACTCTAACCAATATGAAAATTCAATAAACAAATCACAAATAAACCTTCTTTTCTTCTTCTTTTTTCTCCAAATTCCGTGAAAGGAAAAGTATGATGTTTAGGTCGACAAGGGCCTTATTGTAGATAATATCTTCGAACATCTTCTTGAATGTTAGGATGATAACTTGAAATTGACGGGCGTTTAGCGGGATCCGATGGATACTTTTCTGTAATATCTATAGCACGAAACTTTTTCATATTGTTACTATTCTTCTTTTGAATTTTCATAGGTGGTTGCTCATCTGATGTTGGAGTAGAAGAAGATGATTTATTTTTTGAAATATCTCTCCATATCTAATCAACTTAATAAAAATGATTGTATTTTAATCTCGGGAACGGTACGTAGAGTTTTTATAAAGAAAAAAATACCATAAAATCCTAAACTTGGTAAGAGATTGAATCCTAATTGATCTAATATTTGGACTTCATTATTGAAATATATATAATAATATTCTTATAAAGTCGTCATATTTGAATTAGTCATACATTTATACGCGTAATTGAAGTTTAGATATACTTCAAATAAATTATAATATTTATATTATATAATAATAATATATTATTATTTTTTTTCACAAAATTGAGGGGGGGCCCAGGCCCACCCTGGACCCTAATTGCCTCCGTGCCTGGATTTAGGTTATTGTGTTTATGATTGTTTTACGATTCTTGATTTAGATGGAAATATGAAAAAATAATTAAAATAATAATGTATAATGCAGTTGGCGGTTTGCTGAAATTAGAAAAAGCGAGTCTCACATGTCACAACCATTGATTAGGCAGAGGTTACTCTGTAGGAAATTTTTTGGCAATTTCTTTTTCTTATTTTTTATTTCTTAGAAAAAAAGAAGAGAGAAAAAAATTATTTGAAGGTCAAGAGATTGTTCCATTACAATCAAGTCTCTTGTCCGCATTTGCCAATTTCAAAAAGCAAATAGTCCATTTCACTCTTATTCTATTGTCATGACTCGAATTTAGGACCTAATAGCCACCTGAATAATGCGGAGACAACAAATTGTGCGTGATGCGGAGACAACAAATTGTACGTGATGATTGACCTTGATTATCACCTTATTTTGAGCCTCAATTGATATATGGGAAGGAAATGAACTCTTTTATACTTTTTATTGCTAAGAGAATGTAGGTCGCGTCTGATATCGTTTAACGAAACTGTTTTTTAAAAATAATTTCGTAAAAGAAAAAGGGGATGTACTGTATTTTCTGCTTTCAATATTTTCAGTTTTCATAATTCACTTTCTAAAGATAGTATACCAAACGTATTCTACTTTTGTATTTGAAAAACTAAAAACTGTTTTGAAAAACAATATCAAACACCTTCTGTTAAGTCTGGGAAATCAAATCAGCAAAGTAATTTTGTTTCCATTCCTAATGTATATGGGAAGGAAATGTATGCTCTTTTATAATTTTATATAATATATGTTTGAAATTAGTTTTAATTCTTATTATGTAAATTATGTTTTACTATCTTAATCCTTCATATTTTATTCCCCTTAATTGTTTTTTCTTTCAAACGATGGGTGTCAATCTCTATTAAAGAATGAAAGGAATATTACATGCCAAGAAGCATAAATTAAAGCATCCAGGTTAAAAAGCAATATATTAAACTAGCAGTTGCTGCAACAAAATAAAATATCTCTGCTATTTGTTCCTACAGGTCTAAAAATAGAATTAAACAAAAATATAGACCGGTTTGATAACGTTTTACACAACTTTTTTTGAAACCAATTTTGTAAAATAAAAATGAGACCAGCTTCTGGATTTTGAGATGAAAAATCATGTCTGATAGGTTATATTATGAAATTGTTTCCACTGAAAATGCTAAACTCGCCTATGGTACGTACATGTATATATAAAAAGTCTACGAAATAATGAATTAATATATGTTAGATTTCACATCTCAAATGAAATTGAAAGTATATGTTTGTCATTATGGTGTTTTACAAAACGTATTATATTTTCTATTTTTAACATTTTTTTTCTTGATAAATCATTCTTTTAAATAATTTGCCAAACACGTGTTTACTTTGAGTTTGTATTTCAAAAAGGAGAAATAGGTTCGTAAAACAATAAAAAACACTACTTTAATATCTGAGTAGCACAAGAAACTTGTGAACAATTAACACGTACACAGAAAAAAGTATACTCACCAAAAGTCATAAAATTGGGGATTCCTTAAAGTTTTGAACATAACCCTTAAACTACAAGCCAGGTTAAAAACTATTGAATTAATTAAAGTTCCTTGCATATAAAATCCCTTGCGTATGTCACTGGGCAGGCTTCAAACCTATGATCGATCTAAATAAATTTGGTTTACGTAATATCTGATGAGAGCACCTTCAAACGGCCGGCATGATATGCTGAATATAATTGATATAATGTCCTTACCAAATTTAAATGAAAGAACCTCTCTCTCTCTCTCTCGCAAAAGGTACTATCTGTATGTGTGTGTATATATATATATATATAGTTTGAGCTAGTAAGTAAAACTAGAATGGGCCAAAACCAAAATAAAATGGAGGTAGAAGAAAAACTAGCAGATAAGAAATGAATTATGCATGCAATATGTACGTTGACGAAGAAAAAGAGCTAAAGAGCATGCATGCATGATTGAAAACCTAGCTAGCCTACATTCTGAAGCCAAGCTCTGTGTTCATCATCACATCTTTGAATCAAGATATTAAAAGTGATACTTAACCCCCTTAGTTTCAAACTTTCAATCAAGATTTTTTTAAAGATAGAGCATTTCTTTTATCATGATTCTATTGTTAAGGTTTTCTACAATGTGTATAATTAGTTGAACTGATCGACAGATTATGATAGGCATTCTATGTCAAATATAATTGTCATTATGCATGATTTCTTTCATATATATTACGTACCCAGCGGCTACTCACATCTCCAAATAAAAATAAAGCACAAGTTCTTAGTTCGTATAAGGCTATAAGCCTATAACTGGTTAGTTAATTGCTTAGTTTGTGGTCCTTCTAGCTAATCATATATCTGTAATGTTACCCATGCCACATTCCAAGGTTATGTTAGGCATTCTATATCAATTATAATCGTCATTGTACATGATTTACCTTAAAGTACCTAGCTATCATGTCCAAATAAAAAAGTAAAATAAAAGTCCATAAAAGCAAAAACTGACTAATTTTTGGTTCGTTTACTTTTTAGTCCTTGTAAGCATACACTGTGTGTCTTAATATTACCAATATTCGGAGGTTTAACTATCCAGAGGAGTAGTATGCAAAATTTTGATAATTGACTACATATAAAGGAGAGAGATCTCATAATATAATCATATATAGTTGTTTCTAAATTAGTATTTGATCACCTAGAAGAACTGATTGTTTTGACGTTCTGATATTCTAATTGTAGAGAACTAGGAAGGAACTAGATCGGGTTCTATATATATTGCTGATCCTTGTATAGTTTTGCTACTCTACACTTGCTTCTGAGAATGCAAACATGCATTTCGTAACCATATATTCTATTGAGAGCATAACATTCACACAACATAATTTTTTTCTCATTAGAATTCGTACCCAATTATAAAAGAAGCATTTAAGAAATTAAGAAGAATAAGCTAGCTTTCCTTCCGTATACATATATGGATCTGATCTACAAATTAATGAAGACCATGCTATCAAGGACAAAAAATACTAAAGCTTATAATTAAATAAGTATTATGTTATACTGAGTATGAACCTGGTGCTTGCGAAATCGTAGAGCTTGCCGGTGCTGGAGAAGATCATGACTCCAACCTCGGCATCGCAGAGGATTGCGAGTTCCTTGGCCTTCTTCAACAATCCATTCCTTCGCTTCGAAAACGTCACCTGCCTGCTCGTTGAGTTGTCAATCCTCCTTATCACAATCTTTCCCCTTCCCATCTCTCACCTTCCCAAATTGATCTAGCTGCTCAAATTCATATAAGAAACACATAACTTAAGTTTTGTGTAAATGTGCATGATACAAATTAACATACGGAGTAGAGGAATCTGAGCTTATTCAGTTCAGAATTCGCAGCCGAATGAAGAAAATGAAGGATTGAATAACAGATTTTTCGACAATGAGAGAGAAAACGGAAGACATAAATTTGATTTTCGAGGAACGGAAAATTAAAGAAAGAAAATTTAAAGAAAAATCGAAGACTTACCGGAACTGGAAGCTTTAAGTAATGAAGACAAATGTGAAGGAGCTTTGGCTCTACACTGATGAAATCACATCAGCAGAAGTCTATATAAGGAAAGTCTTAATTACCTGAAGGGCTCCAAAACCGCTCCTCTTAAACGTACGGCACCAAAACCACCGGTTTTCTGTGGTTTGGTATGACGTGGACCAATCAGATGCTGAGCTACCTTCATAGTAGGTTTGGGTCGTGAGCCGCCAGTCGTATAAATCACCGACACGTGTGTACTCCCATACGAATACCATAGTTCCTATTTTTGGAAATTGTCCTTTTCGAAATACATTGCGAGGACGAAACTGCCCTTCTCTGATGTTTTATATACTTTGCCATTGCCATTTTCTTAAAAGAATTTTTTTTTATCAAACAATGCCTTAATTATTGCTTATTCTAAATTTAAGGAAAAATGACCCAAATGATCATTAAATTTTGTCAAAATCGATAATTTGATCACTGAATTTTAGAATATATCAAAAATGTCACTGAAGTTTAACTTTGTCCATTAATTTGAACACTTAATTTGTCTATTTTAAACATTTTAATTTGTCAAATATTTTGCTTATATAGATAGAATTATGAGAGAAATGCTCATAGTATAAGTGGGAGAAGTATGCATGAAAACCACCATGAAATAAGAAAAATTGACATCTAAGATGATGGGCAAAGTGATCAATTTGATAGACAAAATTAAAGTTCAGTGACATTTTTGATATTTTCTAAACTTGAGTGATCAAATTGTCAATTGTGACAAACTTGAGTGATCATTATAGTTATTTTTCCTAAATTTAATTTCATACTTTATTTAGTCAATTTTACAAAATATCACAACCTTACTCCAACTTTCGATTATGACCCAAAATTCATATTGTTGTTATTAACACCTTTAATCTTAAGGTTCTGAAAATATGACATATATATGCCACGGAATCAAATAGAATTAGTAATCGTGATAATAGTTTTTGGGTCATTGTCAAAAATTGGGAGTATGATTATAATATTTTGAAAAATTGAAATATGAAAATTTTGAATGAGCAACTGTATCGGTACTAAATGTTAAATTTTTCCAAAATATTAAATTAAGGAGAAAAGGAAGAGAATAATTGTGTAGGACTATCAAAGCTAATTGATGAGAAGATTTACATATGCATGCAGTTTCGAATTCAACTGAAGAAAGAGTAGATGGGGAGCTGAGGGTCTTCATAGTTTCTAGAGAGGTTTCCGGCAATACCATTGATGTCCAAGCGTGGATTGAACTCTATGATTCCTATGGAATATTTTAGTGATGGGATTGTTGGAGTGACTCCCTCAAAGGGTGAGATTTGTTTGTGGATATGTTAATTATTTGTTTCATGGGAGCTTTCCACAAAGAGATGGGGTAGGCAAAGTACGTCTACCAGTGTTGGAACTTTTCACAAAGGTTTATTAGTCACAAGTTTGGTTCTTTCATGCACTATAATAACTATTGGTCTTTTAATAATATACTTTTTAAATAAGTGTTGTTAATTAGACATAGAAAATGTGTTCCCCAAATGCTTCTCACATTTTTTAAATTCAAGAACATGGTATTCAATTAAGTTAATCAAATTAATTAGGTATATGTCTTAGCAGGTAGTGACTAGTAAAGGTTCTTCTGTCTTCTTTTTTTAATATTAGATAGAAGAAAACGATCCGGATATCTATTTTGGTGTAAGAATAGTTATAACCTCTAAGGAAAACTTAGCTTTACAACAACAATTATGTTTTTAGGCAGTCAACTAAAAAGAAAAATCAAAGAGATGACTTTCAAGTTTACTTAATTACCCACAGAACGAACTAGCTAGCTACGTACTTCATTCATATAAACGGAATAAGTGTAGCCGCTTTCATTTTTGAAGAAACAACATTTCTTAATAAACAATATAAATGGCAGTGTTACATAGAGAAATTAAACGATAATCCTATAATTAACCCTATAACGAATATTATATGTGCATATGCCTTAGAGCATCTCCGATGATGTTCCCTATATTTTCAATAGATTTGTTGAAAATATAACTAAAACCTAAATTTTTAGGGAGCAAAAAAATTTGTGCTCCAACCATATTAGTGAAATAGAGAGCATGAATGTCATATTTACGGTAAGTTTATTGTAAAACAAACTATAATATAAGTTTACTTAATGTCTTAGGAGTCTCTAGGAGCTCCATAGATTCTAGCATCCTCCATATCTTAATAGCGTAATAGGGAGTGTGAGTGGAGTGAAAAACTTTAGCTTTTCTCTAAAATTTAGCTAAAGAGCTCCAATAGGGAGTTTAATTGGAGATGCTCTTAAGTCCTAAATAATCATACAAATCAATATTGAGTTTCTACATAAGCCGGAATACCAATAAATATTACATGTAGATCTCTCTCATCGACATTGTTATAAAATCATCCCACAAGTTACCAAACTAAAATGTTAATTTTCACTCTTTTGGCTGAATAAGAAAGGTAATTTCATGAAGAAAAAAAACATATTTTCAATGTTTTATCAAATGAAATAGTATCAAATTAAATGATTCATGGTGGTTTGACACTAGTTCACCCATACGTATTGTGAACTCATTACAGGGATTAATAAGGAAAATAATCTTAGCAAGGAATGAAACAAGGGTATGTACAACAAATGGTCAATAAGAAGCTATAAAAGCAGTGGGAGTAGTCCACCTAGTATTTGAAAATAACTATGTATTAGTATTGAACAATGTTTATTGTATTCCTGAAATAAGGAGAAATCTTATTAGTGGTTCTCAATTTGTAAAAGATGGTTATGGATTTGGTACTAATAATAAAACTATCTATTTGTATTTCAAATCTGTTTGTTTTGGCAAAGCATTACTTATTAATGATTACTGGTTAGTTCATACTGGAAAAATGCCAAATGTTTCAGAGTTAACATAGAAGTTTTTCAGATAGAAAATTCTGCTTCAAGCAAAAGAAAACTCAGTTTTGATAACTCATCTTTTTTTGTGGCACAAGAGATTGGGTCACATTTCGAAAAATAGGTTTAAAGAACTATAGAAACATGATCGAGATTTTGCCAAAACTGGACTATTCAGATTATGAAACTTGTGTTAACTGTCTTAAGGGCAAAATGGCTAACAAAAGACAATTTGATTCAAAAAGGAGTGTGGTATTACTAGAACTCATTTATACTGATATATGTGGTCCTTTTCCTACATCAACCATATGTGGAAAAACTTGTTTCATCACTTTTATAGATGATTTTTCTAGATATTGTTTTCTTTATCTAATTTTTGAAAAATCTCAACCCTTTGATTGTTTTAAAATCTTTAAAACTGAAGTAGAGAAGTAGACTGGAAAATGCATTACAGTTGTTAGATCTGACAGAGGTGGTGAATTTTATGGAAAATATACAGAAAAAGGTCAACACAAATGGCATTTTGCATTGTTTCTGCAGGACTGTGGCATTGTGGCACAATATACTACTCCCTATAATCCACAGCAAAATGGCATTTCAGAAAGGAAAAACAGAACCTTGATGAGTATGGCGAGAAGCATGATTATAAGATTAGGGTTAGCAAAGTTTTTATGGGGAGAAGCATTGAAGACTGCAAATTACATCTGCAATAGAACTCCCAGCAAGGCTGTTACAAAGACTCCTTTCAAATATGGTGTAGTTATAAACCTAGTTTAAACCATTTTCATGTATGAGGATGAAAATCAGAAGCAAGACTACATGTTACAGAAGACAAGAAGCTGGATTCAAGGTCAGTAAGTTCATTTTTCATTCGATATTGTGATAAAACTAAATGTTATAGATTTTATTATCCAAATAGAGGAACTAGAATCATAGAGACACATAAAGCTACATTTTATGATGAAACAATTTCATCTAATGAATCAATTATAGATAATTTAGAACATGATTCAGTGTCTAATTCTATGGAGACATGGTTTGTTTATCCATCTCTAGTAGAAAATGATGTTTAGAATTACCTAAATGAACCAATCAATCCAACTATTCCCATTGTTCAACAAATTGTTGATCAAAATATTATTATACAACCTGAAGAAGAGACTTCTGCAGAATGATGGAAATGAAGTGAATGTTAATGCAGAAAATATAGTCGAGGAAAATAATATTGTACAAAATAATGTTAGAAATGTACAGAATGAACCTGCAGTGTTAAGAAGATCAACCAGGAAAAGGAAATCATCCATTCCAAGTGATTATCATGTGTATCAGATGTTGACAGATGAAGATGATCTTGTGATTGTTTAAGAAGCATTGGCATCTAAATTTTTTGAAAAATGGACATTAGCAATGGAAGATGAGTGACAAAGCATGTCAGTGAGTAGAGTTTGTACCCTCGTTGATAAACCAGATGAAGTCAAATCTATAGGCTGCAAGTGGGTTTTCAAGACAAAAAAGGATGCAAATGGTAATGTTGAGAGGCACAAAGCCAGGTTAGGAGCCAAGGGTTACAATCAGAAGGAGGGCATAGATTACAATGAGACTTTTTCTCCTGTTTCAACAAAAGATAGTTTCAGAATTATCATGACATTGGTTGCTCATTTCAACCTTGAACTTCATCAAATGGATGTTAAAACAACTTTTTTGAATGGAGAACTGGTTGAAGACATATACATGCTGCAGCCAAAAGATTTTGTTACAGAAAAAAATAAAGTTTGCAAGCTTAATAGATCCATTTATGGATTAAAGCAGGCTTCCAGACAATGGTACCTTAAGTTACACAAAATAATTGGTACTTTTGGTTTTCTGGAAAATAAATTAGATGAATGCATCTACATGAAGACCAGTGGGAGAAATTTTATTATTTTAGTCTTGTATGTAGATGACATTCTGCTTAACTTTGCAAGTAGCAGTGTCAACCTGCTAAAAGAAACAAAAGGTTTTCTAATGGCAAATTTTGATATGAAAGATATGAGAGAAGTTCATTATGTGTTAGAAATTGAGATCACCAGAGACAGACAACAATGTATTCTGGGTATTTCACAAAAGGCTTATTTAGAGAAGATTCTGCAGCGTTTCAATATGTTAAACTGCAAAGATGGACAGTGTCTTATGTCAAAAGGTGACCAATTATACAAATGACAATGTCCTAAAAATTTGCTGGAGAAAAAGAACATGGATAAAGTGTCATATGCAAGTTTAGTTGGTAGTGTGATGTATGCTCAGGTGTGTACAAGACCTAATATAGCCTTTGTTGGAAACATGCTTTCCAGATTTTAGTCAAATGCAGGTCATAAACACTGGGTTGCAGGAAAAAAAGTGCTCAGATATTGAAGAGAACGAAAGATTTCATGCTGGTTTACAGGAGATTAGAAAATGAAGAACTTGAACTTAAAGCTTATATAGATGCTTCATACAAATCAGATATTGATGATCTCAAGTCTACATCTGGCATGGTTTCATATTTAAGATGGCAGGAGGAGCAATTTCCTAGAAAACATCAAAATAAGGCATCACTGCAACTTCTACCTTCCAGGCAGAATATATAGCTATTTTTCAGGCTACTGGCATGGACAAACACTATGGTTAAGGAATTTTATTTCAAAACTGCAGTTGATAAAATTCATAGCAAGACCTGTACATATATCAATTGTCTTTTTTTGGAAAGAATAATAAAAGGTCTTCAGTTGATAACACTACCGGATTAAGACACATTGCCGGCGACTTTCCGTCGCCGGCCTTGTTTTTTTTTTTGCCGGAATTGTCATTACCGGCGACAAGTCACCGGCAATGACGTCGCCGGAAATAGCCCGCCGGAGATAACATTGCCAGCGACGGCGTTTCACGTCGCCGGTAATGTCTTGACATCACCGGCGACTCAAGTCGCCGGCAATGTCAGCGCCGCCGTGGCCGGAATTTGAAGACATTGCCGGCGACTTAGGTCCATGTCGCCGGCAATGCTTGGAAAATTTTTGAAAAAAAACGCGGTTCTGGATTGTGCCCAATTCCAGAACCTGCATTGAAAGACATAAACCGTACAATCATACAAGTTCAACAGTACACATAAATGTCCAACGTACAGTACAAATAGCAACAATACGAAAATTAACTACAACTACACGTCAGGGTCGAGGAACTCTCGGGTCAGGGTCGAAGAAATCCATGTAATCATTTGAACTCCGGTGGCTACCCTGGTCTTGCTGTGGCGATGACTGGTGCGGTGGTGGTGGTGGATAACTAGGGAACACAGGGTGCGGGGGAGGTGTGGGGAACAGTTGTCCGGTAGTCTGAGCCTCGTACATCGTCCGCATCCATGTGAACATCTTTGTCTGCTGCTGGACCATGTGTTGGTACTCGGCATCTCTGATTGCCTGCTACTCGGCTATCTGCCTCTTTTGCTCCTCCAACTCCCTCCGCGTCCTCTGAAGCTCCGCTGCGAGGTTACGACTAGAAGCTGAACTTCTTGACCCGGTAGAGTATTCTAGAAGTGTTCTTCAATACTCCTTCGCCCGCCGAGCCCATTCCCCTACAGTAGTAGGTATTCTTTCCAGTCCTACACGCTTTTGCCATGATCTGAGCCGCTATAGGGCGATCAAGCGGATCGATCTGAGAGGCATACTGGGTGACTTCTTCCTCGGAGCAGTCAGGATGGTTAGTCCGAGCTATATTCATGGTCACTTCTGCGGTCGCCTCCTCCACTCTCGCCTAATTGAAAAGCGAAAATGAATAACGTATTAGCTAACAAAATAAATTAATATCGAAAAATAGTTTTATTAACACATGGAGAGGCGAAAGACTTACCGCTTCTTCAGGGCACTGCGGATAGAACTTCTGATGAATATACACCAACGGGTTCACTTCTTGTTGTTGCTGCGCCTTAGTCGACCAACCCAAATAGTTGAGTGAACCTGCATGATGGGCCCTGGTGTTTTTCAATCTATTCGCCCGGTTCGTCTTCGAAATCGCCTTGTTTGATAAACATATGAAAAAAAATTAGTAACTAACTATTTCAATGTGATACGATACATTAGGCTTGTAAGATATATTCAGGATGCATACCTGAGCTTTGGGGTGCTCGAAGTGGGCTATCAGCCACAGCCACTCGTACTCCCCAAACCGGAATTCACTAGGGGTAGAACCTCGACCTAGCTCCTTGTATACAGTGTAATGGGAAGAAAACTCGTTCTTCCACTCTTTATACCTATATTAACACCAGGAAAAAAAAGTTAGAGATATTAAAACACTTGATAAACAAAAATCTAACTCGATATATACTCAAATAACTCGAAGCACATCACCTCATATGTAGTTGACGCTCTACCCACGTGTGAATAAGAACTTCATCCACGTCAAACCACACCTGCAATATGAATATATAAACGGTAAAATTATATATTTATTCGGACTTAATTAATAAATGTAAAATTTACGTAATGAAAATACGATTTAACTCACACTTAGTGCATTATGCACTTGCATCTTCACGTAGATAGGTACAGATTCCCAATCTGGCCAAAGCATTGGGACCTTGTCCCGCACGATCGCCCCGGCCATGCTGACATATTTTTGCGTGGTGTCAAATGCCTCGATCACCTCGCCATCCTCATTGGCCCTAATGGGCGTTTTCCTTCCCCCGGTGGCCTGCTCAAGTCTCTTCCCGGTGCAGGTGCCTCTAGCCCCTTTCCGTTTTCTAGTCCCATTAACGAAATTGCCTAATAATACAATGTCAACAAATTGATATCATTAATTGAACCTATCGTAAGTCTTAAGTAATAATTAAGTAATCAATCTGATGTTAAATAAAATTTACTTGCATCGTCCGTTTGTTGGTTGGTGCACCTCACACTCCAAAGATACACGGGGTCGAACGGGATGAAGTTGTACGCTTCCTCCACGCTCAGGAACTCCGGCCGTCCTTCAACATAAATACGCATCCCCCTATCATCGAATTCAGGGATCACAGGAATCTCGTCGGGTAGGAAGAGACCGGACGGCGGAGATAGACGAGGCCTGGACGATGAGGCGCCAGCACCATCTGCCTCAGATGATTCCCGTGAAACGGGAGTAGGGACTGGGCGAATAGGGGGCATTTGGATAGAGGAAGTTTCTGATGCCCCCGTTGACTGTCGTTCGTTTGAGGGTCTGCTGACGGAGGGACGTCTGTTGACTGAGCGTCTGCTGACTGAGGCTCGAGGCTCGACTTCCGGTTGCACGGCTGCGAATCGTGCAGCTTCCTCCTCTGCTCGCGCAGCTAGCAAGGCTTGTGTGCGAGCATTCATCATTGGCCCACTGCGCGTGTTGTTAACTGCGGCTGAGGAGGAAGCTTGACTACTGCTCCCTCCACTATTTCGGGAACCTTTCCGTTTGATGCCTGGAAGCCAATTTGCCGCAAAACCTCCTGGACACGGTAATAGTCATGGGAACCGGAACCAAATGTAACCGGAACTGGGCGAAACCGGAACCGTTTGAACCTGGAACCGTTTGGAACTGGAACCGTTATGTTTCAAACGGTTCCGGTTACAAACAATTCCGGTTCCAAACGGTTCCGGTTCTATAACAAATCGGAACCGGAACCGTTTGAACATGGAACCGTTTGGAACTGGAACCGTTATGTTTCAAACGGTTCCGGTTACAAACAGTTCCGGTTCCAAACGGTTCCGGTTCCAAACTGTTCCGGTTCTATAACAAATCGGAACCGGAACCGGGCGGAACCGGAACCGTTTGGAACTGGAACCGTTATGTTTCAAACGGTTCCGGTTACAAACAGTTCCGGTTCCAAACGGTTCCGGTTCTATAACAAATCGGAACCGGAACCAGGCGGAACCGAAACCGTTTGAACCTGGAACCGTTTGGAACTGGAACCGTTATGTTTCAAACGGTTCCGGTTACAAACAGTTCCGGTTCCAAACGGTTCCGGTTCTATAACAAATCGGAACCGGAACCGTTTGGAACCGGAACCGTTTGAACCTGGAACCGTTTGGAACTGGAACCGTTATGTTTCAAACGGTTTCGATTACAAACAGTTCCGGTTCCAAACGGTTCCGGTTTAAAACCGTTCTGGTTCCAAACTGTTCCGATTCCGATTTTTCACCTTAATTTATACGTTAAATTAACAACTATATCACCTTAATCCAAACACGTTAAATTCCGATTCCGATTTTTCACCTATTATACGTTAAACTAACAACTATATCACCTAACTTAACATATATACATACATCATTTCCGGCTTTAAATTTTCCACATATATATACACATCACATATACACTTTGTATACATCATGCATCTTAATTTCACCTAATTTTCACATATATATATATATACACACACATCACATATTAATCCAAATCACCCTAGCTAATTAATTTTCCACATTTTTCAAACATACATATATATATACATTGCATATAAATTAATTAATTTTTCACATATATACATCACATATATTTCTCCTTCACCCCACAATTATCCACATTAATTTTTCACATTTTTCAAACATACCTTAATTACATTTTCCAAATATTTTCCACATGCATACATACATCCCACAATTATCAAAAATTAATTAATTGTTGGTTAATTAAAATGCATAAAAATAAAATGTGGATTGAGAGAGAGAGAGGGAGGGAGAGAGAGAGGAGGAGAGAGTGAGCTTGCACCTGCCATGGTGGAGCTCGACTAGACTTTCCGGCGACGGAGGTGAGGGGAGGAGGAAGATGAGGAGGGGAGGAGGAGAGGAGGAGGGGAGGAGAGGAAATTGATATTTGGGGTTTTTTTTTGTGGAGAGGGGAGAAGGGAGAGGAGGTGAGGGGAGGGGAGAGGGGAGGAGAGGAAGAGAGGATTGAGGAGAGGGAGGCGAGGAAATTGATTGAGATGAAGAGAGAGGGGTTTTAGGGTTTGAGAGGGAAGAGAGATGTGAAGAAATGGGGAGCAGCTCGAGCTGCCCTGGAAATACCGCCACCATTGCCGGCGAGTTACGTGGTAACTCGTTGGTAAGTCGTGGGTAATGTCATTACCAATGAGTTGCTTATCAACTCGTTGGTAATGTCATTATTTCCCAAAGATTATCCGATCGACCTATTTCCGACCAATTTCTGACTAAATAATTTCCGACCAATTTTCGACCATATATAACTACAAATATTTCCGACTACAATTTCCGACTACAATTTACGACTACAATTTCCGACTACAATTTACGACTAGAATTTCCTACTAGAATTTCCGACTTCAATTTCCGACTATAATTAAAATACGTACATCATTAACGTACTAAGGATGATAATCGTAATCATCTTCATCACTTGAGTCTGACTCAGTTTCATAGGTACCCTCTGGCAATATGTGCCGCTCCTCGTCATCTGAATCAGCGTCAACTTCATATGGATTAACATCGAGAAATTCTGCTTAAGTAATTCGAACCACACTCCCAGATCTCACATTATTAAGGCTAATCGTAGATGATTCCGGAATGTCAAAAGCGTTCGGCTCTTGGTATGCAGTAACTTCCTCATCATCTGCGGTCTCACCAAGTGTGGCAGCACTGTATATGTTTCTATGAGCAACATGGTTAACCACCTTCCACGGGACTTTGTTCTGAAGATCGTCAAGGTAAAATACTTGTTTTACTAATGAGGCAAGAACGAAATGGTCATCTTCATACCAGCTAGTAGCAGTATTCACCGAAAATGTTCCGTACTGATCGGTCCTTGTGTTCTCCGGGCTAGTATCAAACCATCTACACTTGAACAAGTGCACTTTCATGCGGTTCCCATAAATTAGTTCAACAACTGAATGAAGGACACCGTAATAGTCAACGCCATCCTGCCCACTATGGACCATCACCCCACAATTCTGTGTTTTCAGTCGGTCGTCTCGATTTTCACATATAAATTTCACGCCATTGACCTGACACATCGAGTAAACTTTTGAAGCTATCGGTTTCATCGCCAGGACCCTCAATTCGTTTGACCACTCTGGGCAATCATCATTTGCTACATGGTTCATCTGAAAACGACGTACCAAACTTAGAAACCACAAAACCACGTACGTACACACATGCTAGATAAGGATATATATAAAAATAGACATATACACATATACCCTTACCCATTGACCAAAGTAGTTTGCAAACGTCCGGTTGTGGTAATCAACATTTCCGGCAATAGCAGGGCAGTGAAGATGATAGTTTTTCCAATATTGTACTTCTTGACAGTTAATCAGTACCGACCAGTGGGCAATGGCTACCTCATTTCCATCCAACTTGTACGACTTTGGCAAGCTTCCCTGTACTACCACGTCATTGGAGATGATAAAAAGGTTGAACTGGGGTTCATCTATCGGCATCTGTTGTTGGGGGTCCTCAAGCGCTCCCAAATACACTTTGGTGTACGTTACACACTCGTGCGCAATATATGCTTCAGCGATACACCCTTCAGGTGCATATTTATTCTTCACATAGTCTTTGTAGGCTCCCAATTGTCTACAAGTTAACAAGTGCATGTTATGATACTTAAAAAATAAGAATTTACATATAAAAACAGAGGCAAACCAAATGTATGAATCATTTGTACCTTTCCATGGGATACATCCAAGTGTAGTATACGGGACCGGTAAGCAACAATTGTTCGGGAAGATGGATCATCAGGTGAGGCATGATGTCGAAAAAATTTGGGGGAAATATCCTCTCAAGCTTGCACATGATAAAAATGATGTCATCTTGCATCTCCCTGAGGTCTGATTTTTTAACTTCCCTGGTGCATAACTTCTGAAAGAATCTTGACAAGGCCACCAACGGCTCCACCACCTCTTTGGGCAGGTACCCTCGAATGAAAATAGGGAAAAGGCGTTGAAGCAGTACATGGCAGTCATGACTCTTTAATCCGTACATCTTATTGTCCCGGAAGTTAACACACCTGCTTATATTTCCTGCATAGCCATAAGGATACCTGCATATATATATATATATATATATATATATATATATATGCCATAGGCAACAATTATATTTCTCGCATATAACCATAATCCGGTAAAAATTTAAGGCCAAATTCCTGCATAGCCATAAGAATATATACCTGACATTACTCAGCCACCGAAAAATTTCATGTTTATGCTTCAGCTTTAAGGTGTAAGGAGCTTGCGGCATTTTTCTCTTACCATCTCTTAACCACAAATGTTTCCGCAGACCCATAGCTTTCAGATCAATGCGTGCCTTAGGGATGTCTTTTGTTTTCCCCTCCAAGTTAAGAACTGTGCCCACAACACTTTCACACATATTCTTCTCTATGTGCATGACATCTAGGTAGTGTCTGATAGGCAACCTGGGCCAGTAGGGGAGTTCCCAGAATATGCTCTTGTGTGTCCAAAACTTATACCTTTCGGGCTTGTCTGGAATTGACGCGACTATGTCAGGATGATTGCTCAGCTGGCCAAAATCATATTCATTCAACACTTCCAAAATTTCATCCCCTGTCCATCGCCTGGGTGCCACACCTGTTTCCACAGTCCCATCAAACACGTCTGGATCCTGCCTAAATGGGTGATCATATGGAAGCCAACAAATGTGATGCATCTGAACAATTTTACTGTAATGAGGACTACAACAATCAACCGTCATGCACTCTGAACAAGCCATGTAACCCCTGGTAACGTTGCCCGACAACATACCGCGGGCAGGAAAATCACTGATGGTGCCAACAAGCATGGCATGCATCTGGAACATCTCATTTTTGAACCTATCATAAGTGGGGTGGCCACACTCACTCAGGTACTTAAGCTCCTCAATCAAAGGCCTCAAATACACATCGAGACACTTGCCTGGATAACCCGGGCCCGGAATTAACAGAGTGAGCATATTGTATTCCTTCTTCATGCACATCCATGGTGGAAGGTTGTACGGTACCAAAATAACTGGCCATATACTGTATTGAAGACTCATGTTGCCAAAAGGGTTAAATCCGTCAGATGAGAGCCCTAACCAAACATTTCGGACCTCTGCTGCAAAATGATCAAACTCCCTGACCATGTGCTTCCAAGCCTCTCCGTTGGAAGGGTGTATAAATGTGTCATCGTCAGGAAAATTCCTCTCAGCCCACCATCTCATTGCTTCGGCCGTGAAAGCACACATGAACAACCGCTCCAGCCTATCCATAAGCGGGAAATATCGAAGTATCTTCACAGCTTTCTTGTTGCCTGCAGGAGTCAACTTATACCTTTCTGTAAAACATACCGGGCAGGCTTCAAGGTCTTCAAGATCTTTTCCCCAGAAGAGAATACAATCATATCTGCATGCATGGATTTTGATGTAGGAAAGCCCAAGATCTTTCAGGATATGTCGCACCTTATGATGAGTGGTAGGAAGACGATGACCGGGTGGCAGTAGCGAAGCAGTCCACTTCAACCAAGAATCAACAGCTTTGACAGACATTTTGTTCTCCATTTTGAGCTGCATCACTCCCATCACACTTTCAAGAACAGTTTTACTACAACCGTCGTACAACAGAGTCTATTGTAATGCAATCAGGTTGTTGTACTTGTCCATACCGCTTGTGTTGACATGAGCTCCAGGTAATGGCTCGACTGGCTCAATATGGGGGAAACCCTCAACGACGGGAGGGACATTTGGTGCTTCATCAACAAATACACCGCTCTCATGAGGAAACATATCATTGATTAGCATCGATGTTGGATCATAGGATGAACTGCCCCTCTCAGCAAAATCTCCATGATCATAGCGTGGACTGGCCCTCTCACCAAATTGTCCATGATCATGCGGATCCGCTAACGATGTTTCACCGTGATAAATCCAACAAGTGTACTTATCCCAAAACCCGTATTTACTCAGGTGCTTCTGGACTTTATCAATGGGAAAACGAAATCTATCGCTGCGACACTTACATTCTTTACACGGGCAATAATGAAGTGTAGTGTCTCCACAATTAGCCTTCACAAAATTCACAAAACTCCTAATTCCCTGGTGATATCTGACATCCCATCTTTCGAGGCTCATCCAACTCTTGTCCATCCTGATTCGGTTCTAACAATTTTACGTATTATATATACACACATTCACTACTAATAATCGACGCGATATCTCAATTCAACTCTAATTAAATCAACACATGCATGCATATATATATATATATATATATATATATATATCGATCTAATCTCTGGATTCGATTCAGTACTCGATGATGGTATTCTTCTTTTTTCAGTTCAAAATGTATTTGACTAGGTAGGAGGCTCTCTTAAGCCTGACTCCGATAGTACTACGATAATACCAGTCGTTGATTCAGACACAAGATAAGATTAACTACAAGCAGTTTTCTCGTTTCGGTGACATCAACAACATTTCATATCTCACGAATTGGATTTGATCAACACACACATATATATATACATACACATATACGTATATATACACGTACCTATATATATATAGCTTCCCGAGTGATTGAGTTTTCGACGCGCGGCTTAATTTTGACAATACCGAAGGATCGATTTCAGAGCGTTTTCCTTCTTTCGATTTCACCGGATTTTTTTCGATCAAAATGAATGAGCTGCTGCGATCTGCATCTAATATAAGAGGCATTGCCGGTGATTCATTAAATCGCCGGAAATGGAGACATTACCGGCGACTTTACGCCGGAATTTCGCCGGTAATGTTTCAAAACATTACCGGCGACTTCCTCCGTCGCCGGCAATGTCAAGCCAAGCATATCCGGCGATTTTCCGGCCAGAATTTCGCCGGCAATGTTTGGCTTGACATTGCTGGCGACGGAGGAAGTTGTCGGTAATGTTTTGAAACATTACCGGTGAAATTCCGTCGACATTACCGGCGACGGAGTAAGTCGCCGGTAATGATGAACATTACCGGCGACTTTCCCGGTCGCCGGCCTTGTTTTTGGAAATCTCGCCGGTAATGTCTTCAAACGTGGTAGTGTAAAATTCATAGCAAGACCTGTACATATTGATGTGAAGTATTACGCAGTTAGAGAAAGTGTTAATGATGGAGAAATTGAAGTAGTCAAGATTGGAACAAAAGAACAGCTTGCAGATCCATTGACCAGGGCATTGCCAGTTTCAGAGTTCATTAAGCATGTTGAAAACATGGGAGTTGTAAAATCTTTGTACTAAGCAGATATGAATTGATCTGCATAATGATGTACTAATGTATTTGATATGAATAAAGTTATCAGATCATATTATACATAACTTCATTATATTTCAGCACTTTTAGCTGGCAATACAGAACATGAAAAACTTAATTTTTTAATGTTAAAAGTGATGCTGAGATATTAAACTTAATATAAAGTTACATTCTTATAAAGAATCGATTTATGAAGGACAAGAATGCATTGCTGCTAAAAAATTCATGTGATTACATGTTACTGCAGTGTGATAACAAAATATTGATGTTTTTCTAATTCATCATATCATTTAGTTATTCTTGTTGTATTGATATAATTGACAGAACTTAACAGAAGAGTCATTGATTTAGTGCACATTTCAGTTTCAAATTTTACAATGCATGTTCTTACAAGTGTTGATTGAAAGATCTAAAAATGTCATGGTTCAGTGGGACATTGTTAGTTGAACTTTGACATTGTTGTCTGTTATGTATATATAGCAGCAGCACTTGTTGTAAGCTAATACGTTTTTGAATTTGAATGACTTAGTAAATCTGATATGCATAGAAAGCAGTTATAATTTTGAATTAGAATTGAAATGAAAAGATGTTGACAGACAGTTTCTTTGTGGAAGAAACTGTCATTGTCAACAAACCAAAAAGCATATATATATTTACTGATCGAAAGTCTCTTCTGATGCATCTATCTCTCTAACAGAATAGCCCCATTGTTATAGATATACATTGGTGAAATCAGGAGACAAATTGATGACTGAAAGAAACACTTCAAGTAAGTTATTCAGAATGATATGAGAAACTGTCATACTTATAGATTCCGATACAATAAATATGCATATGATTCATGATAAATACGACATTTTTAAAGAATAAACTTATCAATCTATAACACCATTAGCTTCTTTAAAAAGCAATATCGAACAATATAGTTAGTCGTCATTGATTAAGCATAGTCATACTCAATGACGAAGTTAGTGGCATTCTCCCAATTAAGCAATTCCCACAATCATCAAAAGACTTACTTTTCCCTAATTTTCCTTTTTCTAAGGTCAAATATCAGAAGACGTAGATATCACCACTCTACAAGTTGTTCTCATCAAAAAGAGAAAAAGACTCTACAAGCGGAAACGGGTATAATTGGCAACGTAAGCCTAAAGGCTAAAGCACACAAAAGAAAAGCCTCACGTGCATCAGGCATTCCAGTATTGGAATACTTTAGTACTGTCCACATCATGTTAGGACAACAATAGGATTAACTAAAAAAGGAATTTTTTTTTTCTCTTTTGTTTCTAATTAATAAGGTTACTCGATGAGGAAATTGGCGTGCATACCAAATTAGTGCCAGCCAAAATAATACCAGTTCTGACCCGGCCTCCCATCTGGTAATAACTTAGATATAAGCTAAGCATATTAATTAGCTTATTTAGCTGTCCGATGATGGCAGATAGTCTTTGTCCCTTGACAATGCGTGTAATTTTCATTTGGCTCTAAATTTGTGAACTTAAGAAAATATTGTGTACTTTAGAAGTTTTAAACAGTCTCTCTCCACTTATATTCCCATGTCTTTTGCTTCTAAGTTTGAGATGAGAACAAATACCAACAATTTTAATCCATTTATATAATAATAAATAGGACCTTAATAAATATGTCGTAATTTTTCAAATTTATTTGAGATCTTATAAATTATTTACACTTTAAAATTTAAAATCAATTATATATATGCAAATTTGGTCAGATCTGGCACACTGACGTATTAACAAATGAGTTGTCCTAAAGTCTCTTGTACGAATAAAGTACTCATTTAAAATAATTATTGGGCGAATTTTATCTTATCGAGTACCTTGTTAAAATAATCGATAAAGTTATTTTTTCGTTAAGTGTGAACAACGCTTTTAATTAAACTGAAAACATAATTAACCCACTACTTTGTGTAAGGAGTTCTCCATGTTTAAAAAAAGCTTCCTACAATATGAGAAATCATTTCATTGATGCAAAAGGATTAATTTGGTCAAGATTTTAGAACGAATTGACAAGAAAGTATATATGACAAATTCTTATTTAGTATCCGGTGGTTTAAATTCGTATTGATGTTACTATATCTGAAGTTTCGTTTCTTTATGAGGTTCTGTTTTCCATCAATTTCTGACTTTCACGAAAAATGTGTTATTTGGTTTTCAACGTGGCGAGTAAAAGCTGAGTCTGGGACCATTATTAGGGTTTTTATGTCATTTTCCGATTAAAGTAACCAGAACCTAAGAGCTAAAGACCTAAGCCTCCTCTCCTCTTCCATGCCCCATTATTTTTTTCTCTCTCTTTACGGAGTGTGTATGAAAATACCATTGGTGGGCCCAATCTAGCAAAATTAGCCAGGTTCAAATCACCACGTAGAATTCAAGCCAACACTTAATGAACCCTATTGACGGAAGTTACAAAAAACATGAGAAAATATAAAATCCATATATATGTTTCTTGGTGAAGTTAATCCTCTTTTTATCAAAAATAAAAAAGAAATAAAAATATATTTAAAAGAAGTGAGAGCGTGATAATGTTACCCATCTATAAATAACATAAATGTTTCAACATATATATTCATGTTTCGAGTAATGACAAAATAGACAGTAAGTGGTCACAATCCCTAACTTATTTAAGAAAAAAACTAATAGAATTAAATATGTACATTTGACAAGTTTTTTACCTCCTACTTTATTATGATGAATGACAGACGACTTGTCTTACAGGTTCACTACAAGAAAACAGCACTTAGACCACGGAAACGTAATTATTCCGTGGTCCAAGTGACACTTGGACGACGGAGACTTCTCCGTGGTCCAAGTAACACCTGGACGACGGAGAAGACCATCTCCGTCGTCCAGGTGATCACCTGGAGGACGGAGAAGACTCCGAGGTCCAGGTGTCCACCTGGACGACGGAGATGGTATTCTCCGTCGTCACCTGGACCTCGGAGTCTTCTCCGTCCTCCAGGTGATCACCTGGACGACGGAGAATCCCGTCTCCGTCGTCCAGGTGGACACCTGGACCTCGGAGTCTTCTCTATCCTCCAGGTGATCACCTGGATGACGGAGATGGTATTATCCGTCGTCCAGGTGATCACCTGGACAACGGACCGACACACCATGGTCCGAGTAATTAACTTCCACTTAGACGACGTACCGACACCTCCGTCGTCTAAGTGAAGCATTATATAAGCCCAATGCCAAACTCTCTTCATTCCATCTGATCCTCTGTCCCGCGGGAAATCACCTAGATCGAAGAAGAATTGAAGGAGAAGGGAGAAGGAGAAGGGAGAAGGGAGAAGGATCAGGATCAGGGATCTCCGCTGACTAGCTAGCTAGCTTAATTAACTGATATCGAGAAGGCCAGCAGGTACGTACGCAGTTAAAATTTGCTTAATATATAATTAGTGAAAACGTATGTACATACATGCATGGATGTTAGCTATATATACAGATTAAATTACGTACGTACGTAATTGATGGACGATGTAGATCGAGTACGTATAATTAAGCGTAAATTAATGGACTAATATATATATATATGTAATAATTAATTAATTATAATATTTTGTAGCAGTATGGACAAGAGTTGGATGAAGTTGAAGAATAGATGTGATGTCCGGTATATGGATGGAAATAGCGAATTTGTGAATTTTGCGATAGAACATGGTTAGGGAAAGAAGCGTTTCAGGTGTCCGTGCCAGAAATGTCTTAATTGTCAGTATGTGGAGGTTAATGTTATGGTGCAACACCTGTACGAAAATGGTATGATGTGGAATTACACTACATGGAGCGAGCATGATGAAGCAGTAGAGTTCAGCGCAGCAGACTTCAGCTCAGGGTACAGTTACCATGGTGCCTCATCCAGCGGGAGTGGTGCCGGACCACCAGCTTGCAACCCAACTGCAGATTTGGTACATGATGCGTTTCCGGGATGTAGTCATGGTGGACACCAACACCAAGACGGAGGTTACAGTACCACTAATGAGCATGATGACACATTCCCCGCTGCTAGCTTGGCCACTGACACCAGTGAGATGGATAAGTACAACCGGATGCTACTTGAAGCGCAGACCCCGGTGTTCCCTGGATGTCGAGACATTACCACATATTTAACCATTGCCGGCGATTTTTAAATCGCCAGCAATGTTTTTTAACATTGCCGGCGATTTAAAAATCGCCGGCAATGTTTTTTAACATTACCGGCGATTTTTTCCCCAAAAATCGCCGGTAATGTCTTTTTTTTTTTTTAACATTGCCGGCGATTTTTCTGACAAATCACCGGCAATGTTCCGCCGGTAATTAAAAAATAAAAAAGACATTGCCGGCGACTTACATTTAAGTCGCCGGTAATGTCTTCTTTTTTTAACATTACCGGCGACTTACATTTAAGTCGCCGGCAATGTCATTTTTTTTTTTATTACCGACGGAACATTGCCGGCGATTTGCCGGAAAAATCGCCGGCAATGTTAAAAAAAAAAGAGACATTACCAGCGATTTTTGGGGAAAAATCGCCGGTAATGTTAAAAAACATTGCCGGCGATTTAAAAATCGCTGGTAATGGTTAAATATGTGGTAGTGAGAGAATGTGTTGCAATATGTGATGGAGCAAATGAAGATAAAAGTGAAGCACAAAATCTCAGTCAGTGATTTTGACGAAATTCAGGAGCAAATATGTAAGTTGCTTCCTGATGATCACAATCTTCCTAAATCTCATTATAAGGTTAGAAATATCTTGAGCAGCCTCTGCCTAAAGTACAGGATAATTGAGGCATGTCTGAATGATTGTGTGCTATTTTACAAAGAGTATAAAGATTTGGACTATTGTCCCGTATGTGGCCAGTGTAGATTCCAGGTGAATAGGAAGAGTTCGAAAAAGAGAATTCCTATGAAAGTTGTTCGATATTTTCCCTTGATTCCCAGATTGCAGTGCCTGTACATGTCTCTACACACAGCAGAGGTGATGCGATGGTACGCATAAAAGCGAATAGATGACGATGTCCTGCGACACGCCGCGGATGGGGAGGGTTTCAAACATTTCGACAGAGAATTTGGAGACTTTGCTGCAGAGGTTAGAAATGTTAGACTCGGCCTATCTACTGACGGATTCAATCCTTGGGGAAGTAATAGCTCCGCCGTCAGCACTTGGCCAGTTATTCTGATGCCGTACAACTTGCCTCCGTGGATGTGCATGAACAAGGAATTTAATTTCCTTACTGTACTAATTCCAGGTCCTAAATCTCCAGGGAAGTGCTTAGATGTCTACCTCAGACCTTTGATCGACGAGCTGAAACTGTTGTGGCAAAATGGAGTCCCAACTTATGACAAATTCACTGACACGATGTTCACGATGAGGGCTGCCGTAATGTGGACGATCAGCGATTTTCCAGCGTATGGGATGTTGGCAGCCTGTAGGACAAAAGGATATAATGGAATGTCATATATGTTTGGACGACGTGAACTCTAGTTGGCACGCGGGGAAGGTGTGTTACTTGGGTCACCGTAGATGGCTTCCTCACGACCACCCGTGGCGACAGGATGAAGCTCATTTCGACGGGACGGTAGAGAACAATGCTAAACCCCGTAGTTGGTCGGGCGAAGAGATTTTAGAGAGGTTGAGCTATTTCGACTTTGGTGTGTTGAGCAATGAAGCGGATGTAAAGAAATGCAATCCAATTCCTCCACATGATCTGAGCTATTGGGATCACAAGAGTATATTCTTTGAACTCCCTTACTGGTCGAAGTTGAAGCTGAGGAACAACTTGGACGTGATGCACATAGAAAAGAATGTGTGCGACAGCGTGGTGGGAACAATTCTCGGTATTAAGTTCAAGACTAAAGATACTCCCAAAGCGCGCAAAGATTTGGAATCAATGAATCTACGTCGTCCCTTGTGGTTGAGGAGGGATAGGAAAGGAGTGTACAACAAGATGCCAGCTGCACCTTACACAGTGAAGCCGACGCTTAGACGTTCTGTATTTCACTGGTTTAAGGGCATTCGTTATCCGGCTACGTATGCAGCTACTATAACTGGAGCAGTGGACGAGGTGCAACAAGAGTTTGTTGGTCTAAAGACACATGACTATCACGTTATGCTGCAACGTCTGATTCCAGTGGTAATTCGACCATACTTGCCTCGTGACGTCGTAGAACCAATAATGACATTGTGCAGGTGGTGGCAGAGGTTATGCGCCAGAGAAATAAAGAAGTCAGATGTGGTGGAATTACAACAAAAAATTATGCACATCATTTGCAAACTAGAGAGGGATTTTCCTCCTGCTTTCTTTGACATCATGATTCACCTAATGATCCACCTGCCCGAGCAGGTGCTCATTTCTGGTCCGGTCCAGTACACTTGGATGTATCCTCAAGAAAGGTACGTACAACTAATTAAATATACAGGTTTTTCGATTCATAATTTGTTCCACTGGAGATTACTAGCTAGCTATATGTACTTATTCTTATTGTACGTTTGATTTTGTAGACAGCTTGGACAGTATAAGTCATTCGTCAAAAACAGGTCGGCCCCGGATGGCTCCATAGCAGAGACATACCCAATGCATGAGTGTGTTACTTACTGCAACATGTGCCTCAAAGATCCACCACCTCTCACTGCCTCCGATCCCAGTGCCCGCATCAATCTTTCTGTCGTCACCAATGTCGTCCGACCGTTTAGAGGAGTATTAAAGGAATCGTTAACACGGGAAGAACTTATTGAGGCACATTGGGTAGTGTTGCGAGACTGTGACGAAGTTGATCCGTACATGATGTCATACAGGGAGAGGCTTCAGGCGTTAAATCAAAACAAGAGTTCGACGTGGATTGAGAAAATGGTTAAGAAGAAGTTTCCCGATTATTTCTTCCAATGGGTACGTACGTACGAAGAGTTTGGTATTTAGTAATTTATATACATATCGATCATGTTTGTAGAAAGTAATTAAACCCTTATATTAATTTGCCTTTTTTCACAGATGATTGATCTGCAAAAATCTGAAAACCACGGGGGATGGTGGTCATGGCCAAAACACTTGCTAGCAGGGAAGCCGATTAAACACTATATTTATCCCGGATGTTTTGTGAACGGTGGAAAGTTCCATTCATTGGCCCGAGATGAAGGAAGAAGAACACAAAACAGTGGGGTAGCGGTTGGGAAAGACAATTATCTATATTACAGGGCTATTGTATATGTTGTTCAGCTATGTTACGGGAATGATGTCAACGTTTTCCTATTCAAGTGCAGATGGTTCAAGCGTACAAAGGAAGACCTGGGACTATTATCAGTCGATACAAACTCAAGCTGGTATGAGGATAAGCCTTTCGCTCTCGCCACCTTAGTTCGGCAGGAGTTATATCTCGACGATCCGAAAGCCGGTGAAGGGTGGAAAATAGTGAACCATATCTCTCATCGAGGAATATGGAATACAGAGACAATTGAAGGGACACCGACGACGACTGAAGATGCTGCTGAACCAGAAAGAGACATTCCTGCCTATCAAGAGCCTAATATTTCTGTCATCCGCTCCGATATAATGGACCTGGTTTAAGATGGTGAACGGTTACCCATGCCTGATGGTTGTACATATCTAACTGAAGATGAGATTATCGATGAGGTAGATGAAGAAGACGAGCAGGAAGAGGACGCGGACGAGGACTCAAGTTATTCGTCGGACGATGTTGAGTATGATGAGGAGGATGAGCAATCGGATACCAGGGACGAGGATGATGACGATTATGATGATGACTACTTAACTAAGACGAGAAAAATTAATTGGTAGTTGAGTATGTAATTATTTTAATATATGATGCATCATCGATCAATAATTAATATAAATATTATAAGGAGGAGGATGTATATATGTACGTAGATCTTAATATTTTTGTTCTTAATTAATTAATTACACGCGTCCAGGTTATATAATTATATATTGTGAGAGATTAATGAAATAAATGTTTCAGAAATTATACTATATTATTCTATGATTAATTGATTATATACGTTGATCGACATGTGATAGTATTATTGTGAGCACAAATGTAGTATATATATATATATGTCCGTTCAATTACGGCGTTAAATCTATATATCATGCGAGAAGGAAATTTCATACATAAATACGTACCTTGAGCTATCTCCCTAAATCCTCGACCCTAAATCTAGCAAATCGGATCGATCGATCGATCATTTTTAAATTTTTTTTTTATTCAAAATAATTGAACGGACACACAAATAACCCTGGACGACCTAAACCCTAAACCCTAAGGCCCTAACCCCTGAATTCAGGGTTTTTACACCTGGACGACGGAAATGGTCATTCTCCGTCGTCCAGGTACAAACTAGAACGACGGAGATGGTCATTCTCCGTCGTCCAAGTTCACAAACCCTAAACCCTAAACAGTAAGGCCCTAACCCCTGAATTCAGGGTCTATACACCTGGACGACGGATAAGATCATCTCTATCGTCCAGGTGCAGATTTCGTAATTTTTTCTAAGACAACGACCATCTAGACCTTCTTCCAATGCATATTCTTTTCGTCAAGACTTTAGAGTAAAAAATTCTTGGTGTGTGAGCTTCGACGGTTCGAAAATCGGAGTTGCGAAATGCCTTGTATCCACGTTTCCGGTTTGTGAAATTCTCGGTTTTGCGGTTGACTGTGCCGATGAAACCCTTCCCGAACTTATTATTTTATGGTCCTTTAAAGACAATTATATATTATGTTACGACGAACATATCCAACGGTTGTTTTGTCCAAATTCAATTTCGTTAATACTCTGCTGCAAATGAGCCTCTACTCATGAACACTTAAGTCGTAAGGATTAGTCGATACTTAACAACTTTCAAGACGTAAAATTATTCGTCGGTTCAAATTTAACTGTTCATATATACGATGCGTTCATTGATATTGGACGACTATTTCACTCGAATGACAGATCGCTAAATTTCTAGCGAATTAATTTTAAAAAAAATTTTAACGTAAATTGAACCTGGACGACGGAGAATGACGTGCTCCGGTGGCCCTCCCACAGCTCAGCTAGCAAGTCTCTCGGCGCATAGCATAGGGTCAATCGTCCGTAGCCGGGTTCGTCTCACTGCCCCTACTTGGAAGGAGGTGCCAGATGATGAGAAGGCGAAAGTCTTTAAAGATCTTTCGGTACGTAATACGTCCAATTTTAGTTATTATATAATATTTTTAATATTGGTTATAATTTCATAATATATACGATTATAATTTTCTATTTATTTTTTATAGGAACAATTTGCGGTGGATCCGACACCGGCGATGTTGAGGCATATCAACCAAACCGCCAACTCCATCTACAAAGATTGGAAGTACAGGCTCCATCAGACGACGGAAAACTTAATCTCCGTCGTCTAAGTGCTTGGACGACAGCACTTGGAGTACGGACCTTGGACGACGGAAAATCGCACTTAGACGACGGAAACGCTCCGTCGTCTAAGTGCGTTTTTCTTGTAGTGGTTGTATTGAACTCTAACAAATGACATGGAGTCATTGTTAGCTAGACTACAGACATGTCGCTCCTTCTTTTGTTCTATAACTTTCTAAAAGCGAAAAACAAAAATATAGGGGGTTCGGGGATAAGGAGATAACTAGGAAAAAAAACAAGAGATAAAGGGTGATATTGCCCTTCATTTACTCAATGTGCTGCATATATATATTTGATATTTTGAAAATGTTAATTCGCCATGCACAGAGAACAATTCTAGGACTGCTTTCAGCTATAACTCGCATGTAATTGTATGCTCGAGGTTGATGTCCTAAATTCTAAATGACCTGTTAAACTGGATTTGGTTTCCTTTTAATACTATATTTATATACTCAATTACCGATAAACTAAACCCTCCAAGCACATGGGAGCCAATGGGTATGTACACATCAATTCCATTTTTAATTTGATGGGTATGTAAATGTCGACATAAGTTCGGTAAATAGGAATGCGCGCGCGTGTATAAGTGTATGTATATATATAGTCTCTATTTAGATCGGAATTTTGTTTTGAAAATACGCAACGAAATTTTGATTTTCACAACATTGATAAGGTTGTTTGACGAATGAAATCACTCATTCTTTAGATTATTATTAGGCGATCATCCTTACAAAAAAAATCAGCCCAATATGTAGTCCCTATTCAGACCAGAAGTTTGTTTTGAAAAGACACAGTGAAATTTTGTTTTTTACAACATTGACAAGGTTGCTCGACGAATGAAACCACTCATTCTTTAGATTACTATTAGGCGATCATCCTTACAAAAAAAATCAGCCTAATCTGAAATTATTTGACCATTTGATTGTTACATCAAAATTTTAGGCTATATCCGATATACTGTATTCATTAAAAGTTGAATATGATGATCAAATGACCAAATCATCTCTGATTAGGCTAATTTTTTGCAAGTGTAATCCTCTAATGATATTCTAAAGGATTATTGGTTTCAATGATAAAATAATTTTTTCAATCTTGTGAAAATCGAAACTTCGCTCCATATTTTCAAAGCGGAGCTCCACTTTGGATATGATATATATACATATATAGTTTTCATCAAATGCGAAGCTTCGCATTAAAATTCCGGTGTGAAGTTGTATTTTACACAAAATTGATAATGTAATTCGATCATTGAAGTCAATCATCTTTTAGATACTCATGCAAGGATCGGGAATACAAAATTTCATCTTAATCGAAGTTGTGTTAACTATTTGATCGTGTCATTGTTTAATACTGTACACAGATTATCCGATTTAGCTCAAAACTTGAATATGGTGATCAAATGGCTAAACGATCTTCGATTAGGCTGAAATTTTTCATGTCCGATCCTTGCATGGGTATCTAAAAGACGATTGACTTCAATAATCGAATTACATTATCGATTTTATGTAAAATACAACTTCACACCGAAGCTTCAGTGTGAAGCTTCGCACTTGATGAAAACTTTATATATATATATATATATATATATATATATCGAAAATTCTTAGGTACTGACCTCCTCATATATTCACATCTCCACCATTTAGATTTTAGGTCTTAGTGTATAGATTACTTCTACAAAGTTTTATTTAATTTGGTGATGGTTAAGTTACGTAACAAGATTTCTTATCAAAAAAAGTTACCTTACTGGATCAAATTAACTAGCGGATAGAAATTAATACAACCGGAATCGTTCGTATATATAAGTGGTAGATCACGATCATATATGAGAATTCAAATTATTAAATTGATCATCAAATTGAATGAAATTTTATATAGTTGATCTATACATATATACATATATCTATAAACTGAACGGTGAAGATATGATTATGTAACCAAAAAATTAAGCAAATCAAGAAAATTCGCATATTTCAATATGTGCAGAGGTCCACACCCAAGAAGGCCTGTATATCAGCATTATTCAATTAACTTGAATTCTATCTTCTTGATTCATATTATTACACATCTATATAACCAAATTTGTTGGCTCAGATATACTTTTATACACAAATTAAAAAAACACAAAAGAATGGTTCATCCATGAATATATATGTCTCTGCGATCTAGCCTCAACCGGCTCGATCAACGTGAAGTTCACTTCAATCTACAAAGAGATCTTGAATGTAATGCAAGAGATGAACTCAATAACCATTTGAATTTCTTAAAAACAATAGTGCAATTTGAGCTTTATACCACTTAGGAAAACATGTCTTAAAACCAAAAAAATCTGTTTATAATGAACCTGCGCTATCCCAAGTCAATAATTCCTAAAGTTTTCAACCAATCAACCCTATGAAAAACATAAGATTGCTGGGGCTTAAACTTGATATATGGCATGCAAGTTCCCATATGGTCCACCATACCAGCTTCCATGATAGAAAAAATTTATAAATAAAAAATAATATGTGATGTCAGTTCAACAGTTTTAAAAGATAACTTACAACAACTACTAACTAGTTTATATTGTTTAACAGCTGTAGAGTTCAGTGGTTCATTAGTTTATTAGTGATTTCATATGTAAATTCGAGTTGATTGTTTTTGGCGCCGTTTACGCTTCTTTACGTTATCATGATTATTCTTTTATCTATCCATCCAAATTTCTTGATATTAAGAATATATAACATTAGTTTTAATGGTCCGTTGTCGACATTAAACAATGGTCGAGACATGGTGTCGCTGTAATGGTCCTCTCTCTGTTCTCTTCTCCGTTTCTATCTAGTTGGCTGCGTTTTGGTGGAGCAAACTAGGGTTTGGTGCTCCAGTTCAGAAAAATAGGGGGTTTGATGCTCGTTTATTGAGCTTTTGTTTTGGATTGGCCGAGCCACGTGAATGAATACATATTGGAACTAGGACCAATAGATTCAGATTCGGCTACTACTATAGCTGAATCGACCAATTGGGTAACCTGATGTATTCCAAAACACAAGAGCATTTAGGTCGAGAAAGGACAAGTGTCAATCATCAGCCAACCATAGATCAAGAAGGAATTTTATCTCCAATCGCGAGATCCATCTTTCTTCTTCATCTATGAAAAAACGTAATACTTTAAAAAAACTTTAATATGTTTTTAATTGAGTGAAAATAAGTTTTAACTACGCTCCTAGCTTAAGACTCTCTGGGGATGTTTGTTTGTCAGAATTAATTCGCACTGATTTAGATAAAAGTTATTATCTAGTTTGTCCCATTTTTGGCGTAATTAGATACAAAAAGTCTAATGACACCAGCTAACGTCGTTGGCTCTCCTCGACCTCCTTAAGGGGTATTACTTTGAGTACTCAAAAATGAATACACAAAATAGTACGGTCGTCGCTCGCTTCGTTTCATGCTTGTCCCTTTTTTACTTGTTGCTTTTCTTCTAACTCCATACCTGATTGTTGATTTGTTTAGTTTGAGTATCCAAATTCTAGGTATTTCATGCAACTAACCGAATCGAAAATTGGAGTTGATTATATTTCCACTTTATGGAGTCTGCTAGGAATTTCATGGATTATAATGGTATAGATCGATCTCATGAATTATAATTGCATAGATCGATCCTTACAGGATGAAATCGACTTTTCTGTGAAGATGTTGGAAGAGGTAGTCTTGGTTTTGTTTAGCAGATGATATGAGATTGAAATATGAAAGAGGTGAGGTAGAATAGCCAAATTCAAGTCTCTGGCAACAAGTACAGAAGTTAGAAGTTCGATTTCAATCTGCTCTGATGTTTGTCTAACAGAGACAAGAGTCTTTGACATACAATTTTGATTGTATGAGAGGAACCCAGATGAAGAGACATGTTTCTGGGTATGTTAATAGATCTTTGATTTTAGAGGAGATAAAGATGATTAATCAACCAAAAAATTCGTGCTTTGGAGCATACCAGATTGCTGGCACTTTTCCTTTGTCGTATTTTCCTTTAAAATTTCACAAATCCTATTTTTCTGACACTTTTTCTTCGATCTGGAACATCTGCACAAGTCATTTTGTTTTCAATTGCATTATGCAGATAGTCGTGAGCTGGGTAGTCCTGAGAGTCACCAAATATAGCATACAGTAGTGTATCGTAAGGAGGTACACGTGAGTTTAAGACAATATTGAAAGTTAAGGAGGTATCCATTAATCCTGCCTAACAAACAACCACTTAGAGCACCTGCACCGGTGTTTTGCGATTGCTTGTGTTATTTTAGGAAAAGCAAGCACTGTTTGAGGTGGAGCAGTCACTATTCATCAAATAGGAGGTGCAGTTCCTATTTTTCGCGCAGCGGTGCCAAAAAATAGCACATCATATTACTATTCATAAATTAATTTTTTATGTAATTTTTTTTTCATTTCAACCAATCCATAAACGACACATGTCCTAGTCATATGAATAATTGAATAAGATTTTGGGTAAGATTTTCGACAAATGGCGAGTTGACACGTGTCACACCGACAGAACGGTATCGGATAAATAATTGTACAAAATTGCAGATAAAATTTTCAACCAATCACGAGCCAACACATGTTATGTTCACATATCATTATCGTCCAAATAATTGGTGTAAGATTACTGGAGAGATTTCTGACCAATTGAAAGACGACATGTGTCATCATATCATCTAATCAAAATATCTAGACTTGGCTATAAATTTATAGATCGGTGCTCCTTGTTCACTCACACCGTTTTCAACCATATATTCTAGATTTCGATAACATGAATCCTTTCAGTTTTGACAATTTTTTTCGGAGGAGGCGACAACAAAGTCGGCGAAATAAAAAGCCTAGAATTATTGTAATGTGCATGAGTTTTGATGGAATAAAAACAGTGTGTTTTTATTACTTGAAAATTTAAAGTACATAATTTCAATCAAAGCCTAGAATTATTGAAAATTTAAAGTACATAATTTCATAATGGCAAATAATACCAAACTATTGAAATATTGGGCGATAACAATTTGAAAATGCTTCATCGCTACCATCTCCTTCCTCTTCCTCCATTTTCTTAAGGATATTCTCTTTTTTCTTCGAAAAATACCTCTTCGACTTTGGGGTTATAGCATCCGTATCCATTGCCATAATCTTTGAATCCTCCACTTGAGTCCTCAATTCGTAGTCCTTCTCCTTAAGGGCGAGTTATTTTTGGTATAAAGCTAGCTCGGTGACATCACTTCCTTTTTGTCCAAAGAGATGCATTCTTTGATTTTTCATCATGGTTTTCAAAATCTCATCTCTTACCTCATTTGAAGATGTCATGGCCTTTTTTCCCTTTCTTTTAGCTTTCTTGGCCGCCTTCACTCCAATTGGTCTAACCGGACTAGAGTACACTTCTTCTTCATTTCTTTGTGGTTTTGCAATGACTTCATCATCCTCCACATCGAAGGGGGGAGGCATTGAGGTAAATGGAGGAGTAGTTACGGAGTTGGAATATGAAGGAGGTGGTATACTAGGTTCGACGGGCCGAAAATTTGGATGGTTCTTCATAACTTCCCAACATTCAAACTTGGTACACTCTTTCTTGTTTTGTGCCACGTACCATGATTGAGCTTTTCTTCTTTAGGGGAAAAAAATTATATGTCAAAATTATATCTAGGAAATGGAGATGTCAACATTGATTAAAATAAATATAATAAATAATTTATGGTAAAATTATTAACACTTACCTCATCTTGCAAATTTGAGCCAGATTGTGCATTCCTTAGTGCATATGCAAGAACGGCACCCCAAGTTCTAAAACTCGGATTCAACTTTGAAAAATGAGAAGAAACCACAGTTTGGGTCCTAGGCTCCGGCCTTGATTCACCATGCGCAATCTCCCAATTTTTCTTATAATCGGCATAGATTTTTTTACCACAATTTGTTTGACTTTTGCATGTTACCTGTAATAGGACAAACGCTAATACGATAATAAGAAATACAAAGTTGTAAATCTTCGGAATCAATCCAATTGGACATTTTTTGGGAATTAAAATACAATGGGATGAGAGAGAAGGATGAAGGAAAAGAGGAAAGAGAGGATAAATTTGTTGTGCATAAATTTGTGTGAGATGTGAATGAAATTGATGTAGTATTGATAGAAAAATTATATGGTGTTATTTGTAATTTTTTTTTAAAATTTTGGGATTTTTTTTGCAATTTTTAAAGGTTTATTTTGTAAAATGGCAGAAATTTCTGAAGTAGCCATTTTGGTTGAATCTCAGCCATCCGATCAGATTTTTAGATTTGAAATGGATGATCCACATCAATCAGATAGTTATGGATTTTTTTCCATCCAGATCGCCGCATGGCGCCTCCCCATTGGTGTGTAATTTTTTTTATTTACCATTGACTGGCGCGCGCCAGGTGTAAAAAAATTGAACCGGACTGGCGTCACCCACGTGCGTGGGCTCTACCAGCGTGCTCGTGCTCCAGCACGAGCAACTGCTCGATCAGCCGGTCAACGAGCAATCGCCCCTTGTCTCCATCGCCGCTGCACTTTCATCTCCAGCCTGCTCGTGCTATTTGGTGCAGGGCCGACTAGCTTTCAGCACTGCTCATGCTATTTTCCGGCATCGGTGCAGGTGCTCTTAGAGCATCTCTTACAATACATGTATAAAATCTCTATTACACAATAGGAAAATACAATATCTCTAAAATATTATGAGCTCAACTCCAATAGCTCCTCTATTATATTTTTAAAAATTAAATACTTTTATCTATAATTTAATGAGTCTTAGAAATATTTCTTAAATCAAGTCAATAAATTGTAAGAGAGAAAAAAAGTGATAATTTTTTTATTCATGTTTTGAGGAAAGAGAGTGAATTGTGTAGATAAACAATAAATTTTAGAGATTTATAAATGGATATACAAATTTAGAGTTTTCTATATATATAGAGATTTTCTATCGGTTTTTTTTCCATTTTCTATAGAATACAAGATGCTATTTGAGCTGAAAATGAGTGTTATTTTCTTCTCTAAAATAGAAATTTTCGTTTGTTTATAAGAGTTGTTGAAGATACTCTTATATACTTAAAATAACAAATACCACTTTCTCAAGTCTTTTTCATGCGCCCTAACGTGCTCTGCCATTGCTCACCGCTGTGAGCTGGAGTTTCTGGTGATATATTCAGATATATTATTCTTTCGGGGTCAAAGAGGATATGTAAAGTAAATAGTTCTCCTCTTGTTTCATTTAATCTTTCGTGGGGAATCCAAGTTTACTTTTAGGAATAGGCTTAATCCTTAAAAAATGGGTGCACAAAAGTCGATTACTAGTTTAGGTGACTAAGTTAATTATCTTTTGGTATGCAGAAAAATTTGAGTATATTGAAGGAGGAAATAAATATGCAATTAATTTAAATTGAAATAATAATTTATTAATTGATAGATGACATTAAATATAAGCATTTCAATATGTTACAAATAATATCTTATAAATTAAGGATTGAGAGAATATCTACTTCAATTCTAATTATGCAAGACACATACTGACATACCAAGAATATTTTTCCTGGTACACTCTCTCTTGTGTCGCGATCCTAATATATGATGCATAACCTGTTGTCTCACTAAAACTTTGCCAAGCAAACAAATATCTTGTGGGTAAAATAAAAAACTTGGTCGAAAAGAAAAAGAATAAAACACATCAACTGAAAAAGTGACCACATGTGATGTAAACTTCATCTGATGTCTACGAAATGAACTTTCTGTGATCAGTAACTCAATCTTGGAGTTCAGATAATCTTCGCAATCCAATGTGTCTCACATGCTTCACAAATGTAGATTTTGGTAAAGACTTGGCGAACAAGTCTACAACATTATTCACCGCACCAATATGGCTCACATGGATATTCAATAGCTATTGTTGTTGCTAATTGAAGAAGTATTTGGGTGAAATATGTTTTGTATGATCACCCTAGATGTATCTCAACTTTATTTGTTCAATATAAGCCACATTGTCCTCAAATATGCAAGTTGGTGTTGTTGTCATAGATGGTAATCCACTAAACCCTCGAACATGGTGTACAACTGACCTAAGTAAGACACACTCCTTAACTGCTTCATGCAAAGAAATAATATTAGAATGATTCGAGGAAGTAGCAACAAGGGTTTTCTTTGTTGATCTCTAAAAAGTTGCCGTGTTGCCCATGGTAAATACATAACCTATTTGGAAACGTCCTTTATGTGGTTCAAAGAGATACCCTACATCAACAAAATCAACTAAG
Source organism: Geum urbanum (assembly GCA_946800695.1). Classification (NCBI taxonomy): domain Eukaryota; kingdom Viridiplantae; phylum Streptophyta; class Magnoliopsida; order Rosales; family Rosaceae; genus Geum; species Geum urbanum. Next base: position 4,617,539 of record OX327013.1, on the reverse strand, counting down.
ACAACACATGATGTCTCTGAGTAGGGGGCTGCAGTAAATTTGGGTACAGTGCTTGCAGCTGGAGGGGATTTCGAGTGATTTCTTCGAAGCTTTCATTCAACGGGTCGAATGATTTCTTCGAGTCTATCCACGGTTCATTCTAGCTAGGACAGGTCGAGAAATCCTCTCGATATGTCGATTGACACCTTCGAGTCCGTCCAGAGTATAATTTTTGACGGGTCAAAAATCTAAGAACCCGCATGCTGCGATTCAACCATCCATTTTCCAGGAATTTTAAGATTATCTTTGTTTTCTTTATAAGGAAAGAACAAGTCCAAGTCAATGAAACCTTCAAGTACCTGAAGATGTGCTTTACACCATTCCAATGACGTTGTGTAAGTGCATAACTAAACCAAGCTAATAAGTTCACAGAGAATGCAATGTCTAGAAAAGTGCATTGAGCTAAATACAACAAAGCTCAAATAACACAAAAGTATGGTACCTCAGCTCCTAAAAGTTCCTCCTCATCATCTTTCGGACGGAATGAATCTTTATTGGGTTCTAGACTGCGAACAACCATTGGTGTGCTAAAAAGGTGTGTTTTGTCTATGTTAAATTGCTTGAGCATGTTTTGGACATAAGCAGACTAGTGAATAAGTATTCCACCAACTCAATGTTCTTGCACTGAACTAAGACAAAATCGAGTCCTACCAAGGTCTTTCATCTCAAACTCATATTTCACGTAACCAACCGTCTAATTGATTTCATCAAGGGACCCAGTGATATTCATATCATCAACATAGACCGCTACAATAAAAAATCCTGAACTTTTTTCTTAATGAACACACATGGGCACAAATCATCATTCGTGTATCCCTTCCTAATCAAGTAATCACTTAGACGTGTGTACCACATCCTACTAGATTGTTTCAATCCATATAGTGAACGTCTCAATCTAATCACATGAGCACTCAGTGGTTTAGAGTTACTTGAATTTGGTATGACCACGCCTTCTGCCACTCTCATGTATATATATGAATCAATGTTTCTATAGAAGTAACCACATCCATCAGCTGTATGTTCAATTTTTTGGACACTACCAAACTAACAAGGTAGCGAAAAATAATAATGTCCATGACCGGAGAATATGTCTTCTCATAATCAATGTTAGGGCGTTGAAAGAATCCTTAAGCCACAAGACTAGTTTTATACCGCATGACTTTATTCTTCTCATTATGCTTTCGAATAAAGACCCATTTATGGCATACCAGCTTCACATTCAGTGGGCATAACAGTACTGGACCGAAAACTTGTCTTTTCTTCAAAGAGTCTAGTTCAGCTTGCATTGCCTCTTTCCATATCTTCCGCTCTCTGCTTGCATTTAGCAACCGAGTGGGGTTCCACTTCATCGTCGTCAATAATCTCCTGAGCGACGGAATAAGTAAAAGTATCATCAACTACCTTGGATGATCTGTCCATAACAATGCTTTCATCCTTTTTAGTAAGTGAGATTTCAACATTCTCTAACATCACATATGGGTCTGAAGCGTCATCTAGAGATGTCATTTGTGATTCTAGGATATAACTGTAGTCAAGAATAATCTCATCTAAAAGATTCACAACGTTGATGATGAAATGATCATCCTGTACTTGGATGGCTTGCCTTTTCACCAGCAACTCATATGCGGATTTACTTTGTCTCCCCCTCTTCCTGGTAGGAGCTCAGACCGATGCCACTACTTCCACATGGGCGGGAGGAATATTTCCATGCTCTGAAGTAGCGTTAAACCTTCTTGGGGACTTCCAACCTTACAGGAATATTTGCAGCATGTAGGTCTGATCTTGTCACTTTGGAAATATCAATAAAGAAGTCATGCATTGAGTTTGCTACCTTTCGAAGATTAAGAATATGTCGTACTTCAATCTCACTTTTAGATATGCATGAATCTTCTTGAAACATAGTGAGAGTATACCACGTCAATTCCTAACGTTCAACCGGAACGTGGGCATTCCTATCTCCCTCTAACGTCGGACAATATGTTTCATCAAAGTGACAATATACAAATGTTGTAGTAAAGAGCTCTCATGTCGAAGGTTCTATGTAACAGATAATTGTTGGAGATTCATCACTAACATAGATGCCTAAAAGACGGTGAAGACCTATTTTAGTACGTTGTGCAGGCGTTATAGGCACATATACCGTGCAACTAAAGATGCGTAGATGTAAAATGTCAGGCTTATACCCAGTTACCAACTGGTACGCACTGAATGGCTGGTGTGCTATAGGTCTCATGAGAATAAGGATTGTTGCATGTAATATTGCATATCCCCAAGAAGATACCGACAAATTTGTATGCATTATCATTGCTCTGGCCACAAGCTGTAACCGCTTGATTTATGCCTTTGCTAAACCATTCTGTGAATGAACATGAGAGATGGGATGTTCAAATTTAATCCCAATTGACATGCAGTAATCATAAAAAAAAAATTGATGTAAATTCTCCAGCATTATCCAATCTAATAGTCTGGATTACCTGGGTGATGAGCCCGAAGCTAAATAATTTGTGTTAGGAGTTTTGCAAATACAACATTCCTTGTGAATAGCAAACCAACGTGTGACCAACGCTTTGTTGCATCTACCAAAACTATAAACTATTTAAATGGTCCGCATTCCAGTTTGATAAGTCCATAAATATCACCATGGTTTCTCTATAAGAATGATATATTTCTCAGTGTTATTAACCGCGAAGGAAGGTCTAGCTTGTAATTTTGTGAATGAACAAGCTTTGTAAAATGAGCAATGAATATCAGAGATTGCCACAGAGGAATCTTGTGGACCAACATTAAGTATCTTACTCTTCTTAGAGACCGAGACTGGATGAAGATTGTTAATCTCATCCACCCCATCAAAACTAATGGGTATTTTCATATGCTTCTTTGCTCTGAAAATGGATGACCAAGAGAATTTTTCAATATTTTGATTATCATGTCACGACCAGGATGTCCCAGTCAAAAATGTCAAAGCTAATAAGAGGCCGAGTCATATGTAGTAGTAAGAGTGACTGTATTGGATTCAATGATCCTAACCGTAGTAAGATATATACCACTACGAATGGCCGCTAACTTCTCTAAAATGTACGTTCTACCGCACTCCTCACAGGTTATACATAAGAATTCTTTGCCATTCTCACAATTTCCAAGTATAAACTATTGGCTCTAATTTTCTTAAAACTTAGCAAGGTTCTATTGGCTTTAGGTGCATACATTACATCAATGATATAAATTTTTGTACTATGTGGTATCAAGAATTGTGCTGAACCACGCCCTTGTTTAACCAGCGTTGAATCAATCAAGGAAGTTACTGATGAATTTTATGGCACAAGATCCATAAACAATTGCTTATTCCCCAGTATAGTATGAGTAGTACCACTATCTGTTAGACACTCAATCTCACCTTCAAACATCTTGTGACGACCCAGAACAAAATCAGTAGAGTAATCAGCCTAATTCACGAGTAGTGCGTAATTATTGTTTTCCGATAATTGATTGATTTGCCGGTTTTAATCACGACTTAATTATCGGCCGAGAATTTGAGTTGAATCTCTTCTCGAGAGTTGTTGTACACGTGATTTTGAGTTCGTGGACGGTTCCGGATGATTATTTCGACGACCGAGGAATATAATATGAATATTTGAAGTTTCGGAATTTCATCGATTTTATCCGTTCGTATCGAGTTTATCCGAATCGTAATAGTTATCCATTTTGGACCGTCGATCATCCCGAGACGCGAGTAAAAATATCAAAAATAGTTAAAAATTGTCGAAAATCACTGTTCGGAAAGTTTGACCGGCGTTGACCAAGTTGGAGACGTTAACCACCGTTGACCCGTGGTGCATTTCGGACTGTTTGGATTTCTCCGGCGGACTGGCCGATTCTGGCCGTTTCCGGCCACGACTTTGGAAGGTAAAATTTTCTCCTCGTGATTCTAAGCAATTTAGAACTTGGAATTTCTTGATTTGGTTGAGAATTGAGGGAGAAATGTTGATTTGAAAACGGTGGAATTCCGGCCGGTTTTGGGTTTTGTGGACGGTGGCGCTCCGGCCACGGTGGTGGCCGGGGATTAGGCGGGTTTGGACCGTGGGGCCACGGCGGTGCCTTTGGGAGTGGTCTCGAAGGCCGCCGTGCGCCGTGGACGGAGAACGAAGGAGATCGGAGGCTGCCGGCGGTGGTGGAACCCCGTGGGTTTCAAGCTGATTTCTGGCGTGTGTGGCCGGAATTGGTCCTTGTCACAGTTGAGAGATGTGTTGGGCTCATTGAGATGAAGCTTCGGTGAGCTTGGCCGCCGGAAAATCTCTTCGGTTGACGGCGCGCCGTCGGCGGCGGCGGCTGTCAACGGCGGAGCTCCGGCGACTGTTGACTTTTTGGAAATGTGTCGAGTTATATGTCGTTTTACTCGTATTCACGTCCCGATCGTCGCCTTGAGGTTTTCGAGTTGATTTGGGTATCGGATTTTCAGTCGAGGGTTTGAGTGGAGATTTCGGGAATTTCGTTAATTATTTTTGTATCAGTTATACGTTTCCGGGAACGGTTGGTTTCTGCGGTGTGGTACAGTGTTGTGAATTGTGATTTTGATCAGATATATTTTATGATTATTCAGGGGATCGAGATCGTGCTTCGGGTGAGGGATCTTCCGCTGGACCACGTGATTAGCGCGAGTGCGCGCTTTGCTCACCTATGAGTGGACATTTTTATATTTTCACAGTCGTTGCGAGTTCGTGATTTTCCATATTTTTTTATATACGATGTTGAGCTTATTTATTATTTTCGGAGGTATTATTTTATATTTTTATGGTGATGGCATACTTGCATCGATGCTTCGGCTACTCGGCTGATCACCAGTAGTCTGACCAGAGTTGAGAGATTCCTCTGGGCAGGGTTGAGAGATTCCCCTGTTATGCCGTCGGGGTTGAGAGATTCTCCTGGCCTATCACCATCGGGCTTGAGCGATTCGCCTGACCGTCGGGCTTGAGAGATTCGCCTGGCACCTCCATATATATTTTCCGAACTCTCATTGTTTTACATTGATTATGTATATGAAATTGGTGAAAGGCATATATTTATTTTCGTCCACTCACTCTAACATTTTATTGTCTTTCCCCTGGGCTTTTCGATTTCCGTGTCCAGTTTGCAGTTCGGATTCTGGTGTCTCACGTCGCGGTCGGAGGCTAGTTGTTCGAGCTACCTGTCTTTTCCAGTAGGTTTCTTGTTTCGCCTACTGTTGTATGTTTTGTACATATACACTAGAGGTCGCTCTGATACGATACTGATACATATTTTTATATGGTTTTCCCAGATTTTCTATATTATACAGTTATGTTTACTATTTATTGCTATTGATATGATATTGAGAAATCCAGTTGGGATTGGTGCCCACGGTTTGGCTTTTGTGACATAGGATGAAGTGTTATTTTCCGGATGCAGGTAAAGGCAATTCTGCGTTAGTAGTGTTACTCTGCCGAAATTTTAATGGTTTTTGTTGGTTCGTGTTTTCAGAAGGGGTTTGATTCTGGTTTAGGAAACTAAATCGGGGTTGGGTCCTTTCAGCTTGGTATCAGAGCATTAGATTGTCAGATTCTGTAGACTCTTATAGTTGTGACGCTTAGGGTATTTGAGTTTGTACAGCATGTCTGGAGCGATGACCCGACTGGCCAGCGGTACTCATCAAGGCTTCGGGTGTTGTGTGTTCTCAAATATCTGAGGTCTCATGATTACGTTCCTTCTTCTTGTACCTAATGCTTGTCTTGTATCAGTAGGATGCCTCCTCGACGTGGTCCTCGTGTTGATCAGGAAGTGGATCCTAATGAGGATCGCCAGACGCACGACTTGCTGATGCGAGTGTTACGTTTGGAGGAGCGTTTTGACCCTGTGGTCAAATCTCGTACTACTGGTGCGACTGTCTTTTCGGGTTCAGCTGATCTAGAGATATGCGAGGCATGGTTGGTTCAGGTTGAACGAGTTTGTGAGCGTCTGCGTTTTACCCCTGAGCAGATGACAGTGGCAGCAGTTGGATTACTTGAGTCAGATGCATATTTCTGGTGGGTTAGCACCGATCGGGTACCAGTTGATACTCCGTGGACTTTGTTCCGAGATTTGTTTATGCGAAGATACTTTAACCAGGCTACCCAGCAGCGAAAGTATGAGGAATTCATGAACTTGAGGCAGGGTAGTTTGTCTGTGCTTGAGTATCGGGACAGGTTTACCCGCTTATCTCGGTTTGCTCGTGACATGGTGGCTACTGAGGAAGCCAAGTGCCGCAGATTTGAGCTGGGTTTGAACTTGAACATCAAGGGGACTCTGACTACGATGCCTCGGAACAACTTCAATGAGTTTGTCAGTGCATCACTTTGAGGTGAGGATATCGAGAAGGAAAGGCAGATGAGGTACTGGCCTAGACGGTTTGAGGAGGGCAGACCGAGTCAGGGGCCTCCCAAGAGGCAGAGTTCTGATACTTCCTGTTCGGCTTCATCCTCAGGCAGTGGACCATATAGACCATCAGCTAGTGCACCGAGACAGAGGCAGAGATGGAGGAGAGATCGACTGCAGTGACCACAGTCTAGTGGGGGTTCTAGCGGTTCCAGTTATCCTGGCGTACCGGTGGCTCTTTTGCCGTACCGAGAGAGTACCAGTTATGTAGTCTCTACAGCAGGCACCATGTTGGTCCGTGTCAGCGAGGCCCTGTCACTTGTTTTCGTTGTGGTCAGGTGGGTCACTATGTGAGAGAGTGCTTCCAACTTGATGGTGCTGGTGAGCGAGGTGTCACTTCGGGGGCTCGACCAGTACAGTTTACGGGCCAGGACGGACAGCAGGGACAGCCTCAGCATGGACGACCAACCGGGCAGGCCAGGGTTCATGCCATGACTTTGCGTGAGGGCAGAGCTTCACCGGAGGTCGTTATCGGTATGTTGCATGTTTTCGGTTATCCAGTACTTACATTGTTAGATCCAGGTGCTACGCATTCATTCATGTCGTATAGACTATCATCTTTAGCTACTGTACCTGCGTCTCCACTTCCGGGGTTATGGAGAGTGTTGTATCCGTCCGGTGAGATTGTGAGTATTGGCTGGGTGTACAGAGACTGTGAGATTTTTATTGGAGGACATGGTTCAGCCGCGGATTTGTTGTTGCTTGATATCGTCGATTTTGATTTGATCTTGGGTATGGACTTCTTAGAGATACATTGGGCCATGTTTGACTGTCACAAGAAGGAGGTTGCGTTTCGACGACCAGGCTTTCCGAAGATATTGTTTCGCGGCGAGAAGAACACTTCATTACCATGTATGATTTCCGCGATGAAGGCGAATCGGATGATGAAGAAGGGCTGTGTTGCTTACTTAGCTCATGTTGTGGACACCACGGCTACTGTGCCGGACATTGGTGATATCAAGGTTGTTTCCGAGTTTCCAGATGTTTTTTCGGAGGAGTTACCGGGTATACCTCCAGTTCGGGAGATTGATTTCACTATTGAGCTATTACCAGGCACGGGACCCATATCTCAGGCATCGTATCGTATGGCGCCAGAAGAGTTGACAGAGCTACAGGTTCAACTTCAAGAGTTGCTGGAGAAGGGTTTTATTCGACCCAGTGTTTCACCGTGGGGTGCCCCGGTTTTGTTTGTGCGGAAGAAGGATGGATCCATGCGGTTATGCATCGATTATCGGAAGCTGAATCAGGTCACTGTGAAGAACAAGTATCCGTTGCCGCGGATTGACGACTTGTTTGATCAGCTCAAGGGAGCTTCAGTCTTTTCGAAGATTGATCTCAGGTCCGGATATCATCAGTTGAGGATCCGAGAGTCAGATGTGGCCAGAACAGCTTTCAAATCGCGGTATGGGCACTACGAGTTTTTGGTTATGCCGTTTTGGTTGACCAACGCCTCAGCAGCCTTTATGGACTTGATGAACCGGGTGTTCAGACGATTTCTGGACAAGTTTGTGATCGTGTTCATCGATGATATCTTGATCTATTCCAGGAGTGTGGGCCAGCACAAGAAGCATTTGCGAGCAGTGTTACGGACTTTGCGGGACAATCAGTTGTATGCGAAGTTCCGCAAGTGCGAGTTTTGGTTGGACAGTGTGAATTTTCTGGGTCACGTGATATCGGCTGAGGGAGTCAGTGTAGATCCTGACAAAATCGAGGTCATGCTGAATTGGAATAGACCTACCACCGTACCGGAGATTCGGAGTTTCTTGGGTTTGGCAGGTTACTACCGGTGCTTTGTATAGGATTTTTCTCGGATTGCTACTCCACTGACCAGGTTGACGAAAAAAAGCGTCAAGTTTGAGTGGTCCGATGCATGTGAGGAGAATTACTTGCTCCTGAAGGAAAAGTTGACTAGTGCATCGGTTCTGACTTTACCAGACGACAACAGTGAGTTCGTGGTTTATAGTGATGCGTCGAAGTTGGGACTTGGTTGTGTGCTGATGCAGCATGGCAGAGTTGTAGCCTATGGTTCCAGATAGCTGAAATCACACGAAGTCAACTATCTGACCCATGGTTTGGAGTTGGCCGCTATTGTGTTAGCGTTGAAGAGTTGGAGACATTACTTGTATGGAGCCCAGTGTAAGATTTACACCGATCACAAGAGTCTAACCTACTTGCGGACGCAGCCAGACTTGAACATGAGGCAGCGCAGGTGGATGGAGTTGATCAACGACTATGATTGCACTTGCGAATACCATCCAGGAAAGGCCAACGTTGTTGCCGATGCACATAGTCGGAAATCTGGAGCTTCGTTGGCTAAGTAATATAACCTAGACAATGAATACTTCATTCATCGTCTGAATTATTTTCAAGATGATGAATGAGAAATTCGCCGCCAAATTTGTCGTTGTAGTTTGCACTAAGACGACGAAAATTTTTGTCGTCTAAATGAACTCAATTATTTAGATTTGTTTCCAATTTTCAGATAGAACATTTTATTTTTCTATCCTCTCTCAACATCTCTAAACACACCTCCGGAATTTTTTTTGAATCATAATGGTGAAGCTTTAATTGAGGCCTCCTAAAGCCTGATTACCCACATCTCTGCTTATCCTTGAAGGTATAAACTCTTTTCTCTCAATTATTTTGTTTAATTTACGTATGGTACGGTGATGTTTCTGGTGAATAATTTCCAGCGACCCTTGTTTGCTATAACACTCTTTGTTAATTATATTGCTTGTGTGACAACTAGCTAGCTTGTGTTGATTATATATGGTGAAATGTTAGATTAATTAATAATTAATTAGTTGATAATTATTGTGTTATGTAATTTAATTATTAAGTACTATATGATATGGTAAGAATGATAAGATGATTCCTAATGTTTAATTATTAGCTTCATAATGATACAGTCCCTCTAGCCTTGGCCACTGACACTACTGAGATGGATAAGTACAATATGATGCTGCTTCAAGCCCAGGCCCTAGTGTACCCAGGATGTGCAGAGAATGTCTTGTAGACTATAATGATGGAAATTAAGATAAAAGTGAAGAACAAAATGTCTAATGGTTGTTTTGATGAGGTCCATAAACATATATGTAATTTGCTTCTTGTGATCACAAGCTTCCCAATACATATTATAAGGATTATAAGGTAAGAAAGATCTTGGCCAAACTTAGTCTTGCGTACAAGAAAATTCACTCATGCAAAATTGATCGTGTCTTATTTTACAAAGAGCATGAAGAATTGGACTATTGTCTTGTATGCAATACATGCAGATGGAAGAACAAGAAGAGGATCAGAAGTAGTCTCTAATTAAGGTGCTTCGCTATTTGCCATTGATTCCTAGACTATTGCGTTTGTACAAATTTCTATACATAGCTGATTCGATGATATGGCATGCAGAACATAGGATAGACGATGTGCTTATACACGTGGCACATGGAGAGGATTTTAAAGCTTTTGACAGAGAATTTATAGACTTTGCATCAGATGTTCAAAATGTTAGATTCAGACTTTCTACATATGGGTTCAATCCTTGGGGTAATAATAGCACTGGAGTAAGCACTTGGCCAGTTATCATCATGCCATACAACCTGCCTCCTTAGATATGTATGAACAAGGAATTTAATTTCCTTACTTTGCTAATTCCAGGTCCAAAGTCTCCTGAAAAGTGTTTAGATGTGTACTTGAGACCTTTGATTGACGAGCTGAAAAAATTGTGAGAAAATTGAGTCTCAACTTATGACAGGTTCACTGGAACAATGTTCATGATGAAAGCAGCAATAATGTGGACCATTAACAATTTTCCTACTTATGGAATGATGTCAACTACAACAAATAAAGGGTACAAGGCTTGTCCTGTATGCGTAGACGATGTCAACTCTAGTTGGCAAGCGGAGAATGTGTGTTTAATGAGTAGCCGTAGATGGCTTCTTGAGGATCATGAATGGCAAAGGGATAAGGATAAGTTAAACGGGATAGTACAGAGTGATCCAAGACCCCGATAATAGTCTGGTGAGGAGATTCTTGGGAGGTTATCTGGCTTCAATTTCGGTGTGTTGAGCAATGGTGATTCTATGACAGCCTATCCATACCCTCCTGAACATCTGATATTGGACTCATATGAGTATTTTCTTCGAACTCCCTTACTAGTCAAAATTGAAAATCCAGAACAACCTAGATATCATGCACATAAAAAAGAATGTGTGCGATAGTGTGGTGGGAGAAAGTCTCAGTATTTGGTTTAAGAATAAGGATACTGCCAAAATGTGTAAAGATTTGGACTCTATGCGTTTACGCCGTCACTTGTGGTTAAGAAACGGGGACAAGATGACAGATGCACCTTACATAGTGAAAAAGACATTGAGAGGAGAAGTATTCAACTGGTTTGAAGGTATTCGGTATCTGTCTAATTATGCAGCAAATATATATATATATATATATATATATATCAATCTGTAAAAGCCAGCGAACACAAGTTCAATGGTCTAAAGACTCATGAATGTCATGTTATGCTGCAATGTCTGATTCCAGTGGTAATTTAAGTATATTTTCCTCATGACATCGTCAACCCAATAGGAGCATTGGGTAGATGGTGGCAGAAATTATGTGCTAGAGAGTTGAAGAAGTCAGATGTGGTCGAATTAAAATAAGAGATTGTCTATATTGTTTTCAAATTCGAGAGGAGTTTCCCCCTGCTTTCTTTGACATCATTATTCATCTCATGATCCACCTTCATGAACAAGTGCTGCTTATTAGTCCGGTACACTACACGTGGATGTATTCTCAGGAAAAGTATAATATTTCATGTAACGTAAGTTTTTTAAACATGGTTTTCATCATTTATATGTATTCTTGTCTTACATATTAATTTAACAATTTTGCAGACAACTCGGACAATATAAAATATTTATCAAAAATTTTTCTGCCCTATATGGCTCTATAGCATAAACACACCTTGCACATGAGTGTGTTACCTACTATGACATGTACCTCAAAGATCCAGTCCCTTCCACTGCTTCCAATACACATGATCGCTACAATCTTTCAGTTGTCACAAATATTGTACGACTGTTTGGAGCAGTATTAAATGAAAGCTTTAGTAAAGAGGAACTCAATGAGGCTATTGGGTAGCATTGGGGGACTATGATCAAGTCGATCCATTCTTTATGGAGCATAGGTCCAAAATTCAGAGAAACAATCCAAACAAGAGTCATAACTGGTGTGATAATGAGCATAAGAAGAAGTTCCCTACTTATTTCAAGAAATGGGTATGTTAATTAATTATTGGTTTAATATTTCATTATTTTGAACATGAGAAACCTGGATGGGAATAGGTGCACACGATTTGTTATTTTAGAATTTGGTTATTCGAAGTGTTTTTCTTCGTGCAGATTGTTGGTTTTCTTCAGTTTTAGGAGAAATTATGTCAAATTTTTGGTAGAATTAGACATTCATATTGTACTTGTTCACAATTTTTGAGATGCTCGAGCTAGCAAAAGAATCTGACAGCCGGTGGTGGTCATTTGGGTTGCACTTATTGGACCATAAACCGGTGGCACATAATATTTATAATGCTTGTTAGGTCAACGAGGTAAAGTTTCTGACATTAGATTGAGATGAAGGCAAAAGAACACAAAACAGTGGAATTGTGGTAGGGGAAAGTAATGATGCATACTACAGGGTTCTTGATAAAGTTGTTGAGCTACTATATGGGAATAGAATGTTTGTTGTGGTTTTCAAGTGTAAATGCTTCAATCGTACGGAGAAAGATCTTGGCCTTTTATCAATCAATACAAACACAAACTGGTATGAAGATGAGCCATTCGCTCTTGCCACCTTGGTCAGACAAGTGTTCTATCTGGATAATTTGAAGGAGAGTGAAGGTTGGAAAATAGTTATCTGTATGTCTCACCGAAATATATGGAGTGCATAACACTCGAAGGGATGATTAGTACTACCGAGAGAGACATTGAAGCGAATAATGTGGATGCATATCAAGAGTCTAATATTGTTGTCATCCTCGATACCGATCAACTTATTTGCTTGAACGAACATTTACCCAGTCCTGAAGCTTACATGAATGTTTCTCCAATTGAGATCGGACAACTAACGAATATCAATGCATCTGAAGAGGAGCCAGAAGATGATGATGAATACGAGTCAGATGAGTTAGATGAGCTAGGTGAGGAGGATGATTCAGACGATGCAGATTATGCTAGCTATGATCGATGATTAATATTTTTGTGTAAAGATTTATAATAAATAGTATGTTTGTAAATTAAATTAAATATTTTCATATTAATATATATATATTCTAATTATTAAATTCCTATGAGTGTTATGAATTGATAATAATTCTAATGTCTTACACAAAATAAATGGGGGGTTTATGCCATTTGTAATAGTTAGATTGTCTTACAGGAATGATTTAAGAATAAACGTAGATGATTTTATATTTACGAGAACAATTTAGATGACGAAACGGTGGAACATTCGTCGTTTAAGTCACACTTAGACAACAAAATGGTGAACAATTCATCGTCTAAGAGCTTACCTTAAACCCTAAACCTGAAGTCTTGAACCATGAACCCTGAACATTGAGACGAATAATATGTGATTATTCGCCATCTAAGTTCATCTTAAACAATGAATTTCAAACATTTTCGTTGTTTAAGATGAGTTTCACAATCTGACATCTATGAATACGATCTTGTGTATCATGTTAAAATGTAAATTTTATTCATCGAGAATAGAAAGTAAACAATACCTAGACTGTGAGTATCGATCGTTTGAAAAACGGAGTTATGAAGATTCATTTATGAACTTTTTCGTTTCGTTGAAATTTTGGTGTTATGGTTTACTAGGCTGATCAAACTCTTAACAAAATTTGTATTGATCAAAATTTTGTCTACCTACATATTATGCTATGATGAATATATCTTACGATTATTTTGTTCAGATTCAATTTTGTTAATATTGATGTGGAGTGAATATAGACATACAACAACTTTAGTTATACAACATTAGTAGATGTATAACAAGTATTTTAGTACGTATTTCATAAAATTTTCATTTCAAATTTCAATTAATTTCTATGCATTTGATATATTTAGTTTATACGTTAGTGAAAACGCTCATGACTTCGGAAACAGATTTACGAATTATATTTTACAATCGTTTCCGTCATTTGACTTTTTGTCAATAATCACTAAATTAACTTGATCGAATCCTAAACTAATCTGATTTGTATTGAATTTTTTTTACAACATTGTATAAATGTAATGCTTACATCTGACTATTGAATTATGATGATTATTAAGCACGTAACATAAAAGTAATTTTTACATACCTCTCAAAAATAGAAGAATTATTTTAATTCATAGGCGACGAAAATCATTCTGTTTCGTCGTCTAAGTCCAACATTAATTACTTAGAGGATGAAACAATTAGAATTCATCATCTAAGCCCAAAAATTAAGCAAATTTTTTTTGACAAAATTTTTGGAATTTTTAAAGATCTTAGACGACTAATTTGTTAGCCTAGACGACGAAGCACTTCTTCGTCTAAGTGGGTTTAGTTAAGATCAGCTGAATCGATCTCTTCCCCAATTAATTCGACTAAACCCCTAAATTACTCCCTCTCTCCTCTCCGAACCCAGTCGCCAATCTTGGCCAAACCATCGTTGTCCTGTGCCACATCGACCACCAGTAATCCATACAACCGCCGCCCCGAGTCTTTCCGACCCCGAGCCTCTCTCCTCTCAGTATCGAATCGCCAATCTTGGCCAAACCACCATCTCTCCACGCCACAATGGCCACCACTGATCCATACGACTGCCGCCTCGAGTATCTCCGACCCCGAGCCACACCTCTAGCTGTCCCGAGTCTCTCTGACCCCGAGACACTGATTATGGGCTCCCCAACCCCAACCCTGACGACCTCTCTCTCCCTCCGATGTGGTCCGAAGCTGACATGTTTCCTTCTCTCTTTTCTTATTCTTCTGATTAGAAAATAAGAGGTGATTATGATGTGTGATTTAGGATTGATTGGTGGATTATAGTATTAATATGGATAATTGGTGGTATAGGGTTATATGAGATTGGTCAAGTACAGGCGATGAATGACTTCATAGAGTCGAAAGCATGTAGGATTTTCAAGGACTGGAAGCATGATCTACATACGCACTATATTGAGCACAACTCTGTCCCACTGGAGTTGAAGGAAAGGCAGGAAGAGTGGCATTGGTTGGTCACACACTTCAAGTTTGATGAGTATAAGGTAATAGTTTTTTGTAGGTAATAAATTATTAGTTTTAAAATAATATATTATTATTTAATTTATTTTGTTGTGAAACAGAAAAAGTCGGTAGCCAACAAGCATAATCATGATAAGAACACTTTGTCGCATTAGATGGGTCCACAACCGTTTGTCTTTGTGGTAAAGGCTCACAAAGAAAAGGGTTCGAAGCACTGCTACGTTGATCAATACGAGACTGCATACGTGAGGCCTGGGTAAGACGATATTGCGAGTCAAAATACTATAAGTAACCCTTTTTTTATAAGTTTAAGAAAAATTATTCAATTGAAGTTTAAGAAACTACATCAACTTTCGGTTTAAACCAACCAGCTAATTAATCTAACTACAAGATCCAAGATAATACTAAAGCGGAATAGCATTAAGAAAGTGAACGTTTCCTAAAAAAATAGTACCTTTTCATTATTCTGAACTTGAGAAATCTAGATGAGAATCGGTGTCCACGGTTTGTTGTTTTAAAATTTGGTTATTTGAAGTATTTTCTTTCGTGTAGGTTTTTGGTTTCCTGTAGTTTTTAGGAAAAAGTATGTCAAATTTTTGATAGAAATTAACTTTCATATATTATTTTTAATGTAGGAGAAGATGAAACAATTGGTGCAAGAGGGTATTATGCGCAGACATGCAGAGAACCCGGATATGATGCATGATGAGCTACATTATTTATCCTTCAAAGCTCAACTCGAGATTTACGATCAAACACTCGACCGCTGATCAGGGAAGGAGATTTGTGGCTTTGGATGGGCAGGCGTGCGAGATTTGATCCATTATTTGCCATCATTGAGTAGGTGCTTGAGTGTGATGGTTGTTGAGGAGTGGGACTGAGCAACTGTGGAGGAGGCTCGAGCGGTCTAGGTGAAGGCTCAAGCGGCGCAAGAGAAGACTAAAGTGCTGAGGGATCAGGTCAAAGGAATGTACGATTTTCTCAAGGAGTTGGGCTAGAATCCTCCTCCTCCTACTTCTCATTTGATTGTCACACATTAGGATCCGAGACACGATGACCATGATCCAAGCAATGGGGGAATCGGCAGAATCACAACTCCCAATGCGGCTTCTTTGATTCTGTAGTATATATATATTTTTTGATTGACTAAATACAAGATTACAAGGAAAAATCTCTACCATAACCTACACCTAAGACATCAAAGTTGAAAGCATTAATAGAATGGGGAGGCAAGTGGTGATGCCAAGCTTAAGTTGTAGTCGATAAATGGCCTAAATCAGTAACAGAGTCAACAAGAAAGTTCGCTTCTCTCCACACATGAGTTAAAGTACCTTCTTCAAATAGAGATAACATCTTCAGAATGTCTTCTACAATAATTCTGATCCTCCAAGGAATGTTGGTTTGCTTGTTGACACTATCAATGAGCACTTTAGAATCCCCTTCAACTTGTAACTTCCAGTGTCCATGAATTAAGGCTGCTACTAACCCTGCTATGAAAGCTGTACGAATGCTTGTGCCTTTGCAACCAAGACTTCAACAACTCCTAAACCTTTGATAGAAGCTAAAACTGGATTGCCATTGTCATTCCTTAAGACAAACCCAGCAGCCGCATTGCTGTGGTGTCTTGCTGAGCGAACAAAATTTAGCTTTACCAAGACTTCAACAACTCATAAACCTTTGGTAGAAGCTAAAACTGGATTGCCATTGTCATTCCTTAAGACAAACCCAGCAGCCGCATTGCTGTGGTGTCTTGCTGAGCGAACAAAATTTAGCTTCATAAATTGTGAAGGTGGGGGACGCCACCTAATTCTTTCACTTTGCTGAGATCTTGGAGATTAAGTATGAGTAGTATTATACATTTCATAATTTCTTATCATATATATTGGCTGCAACATAAATAATCTTTGCCTAAGTTTGTCTAGCATTTTTGAAATAAAGTTTGTTTCTAGCATACCACAAATGATAAGAAATAGTAAAGTGATCTACACATTTTATGCTTGATTCTTAACGTCTTTCTCTTTACATTTAGCTTTGTTTAGAACTTAGTATCTTTGTATCTTAATTACTTTATGATTTATAGGACAAAATAAGGAGGAATCCATAAAGGAGGAAGAAATGAGCTCAAAACCTACTAAGGAGGAAGTTCCTAAAATGAGGAGGAAAAATGAAGAAGAATGGGCCACGATTTATAAAGAATGGATCAAATATCACTAAGATGGGTCAAGACCATGCTCATGTGTCCAAGAAGGTCCAAGATCATGTCAAGATTTGGCTACAAACAAGCCCAAAAGAAAAAGATGGATCAAAAGCTAGAAATCAGGAAATCTGCCTGTGCAGATCAGCCCACTTCAATGGGCCACCGAAAACGGACCAGAAGGAATTATGGTACGAATAATATGTCCCTGGAAAGCTTTAGAAGTCAAATTTCTAGATCGAAAAGAATCACTCAATTCGGACATATAAATCTCCAGGAATCACTGATTTAATGAAGAAATGTCAACTTACCCGGGTGGAGTTAATTCATTCTAATTGGGGATGAACTAGAGTTTTTCATATCCTATTTAAATGGGAGCTCGACCAGAACTAAAGTATCACACATCATAGACACCAAAGCTCTGCCCAAAACACCTCCCAAGTTGTCCTAAGCCTAATTCCCTCCAAGGCCGAAGCTCCCTCCTCACGGATCAAGAATAATCGGCGCTCTTCGTCTTGTTCTTGAGAATCCATCCACTCAAGGCGTTGTTAGTGCTCTTCACAGACTCTAAAAGTGTAACCATAAACCTTCTATCTCATCTTTTGTCATGTAAAGAATTCGGTTTATGACTTGTGATTTGTTTAATAAAGGCTATACGTTTTTACTTACTTATGTTACCTTCCATGTGTTCTTAGTTTTTGGTCTTTGACTTGTATGCATGCTTTTATGCTTAAAGCTTCTTAATGTGTTGGGTGATACGCTATTCGTTCCTCCCTAGCATGTTTTGTATGAATCTTAGATAAATTAAGGTGTAGGCACTCTTCGTCGCACTCTTAAAAGCATGTGTATAAATTGCAGGTTGAAAGGTAAGAATTTTGTTGATACTGGGTAAGTGAAGCATGAAAACGGTGGAGGTAGACATGATGTGATGATCACGTGTACATAGTAGAATAAGGTTTAAATTTCGTAGGTTATTAGTTAAACAAACCAAATCTCGCACCCCCATAAACAAACCTAGCATAGTTATGCATGCACCCTCAATCCCCGGTTAAGAACGATCCCTATTTACCAATGTTACATCTACCAAAAAGGGTTTTAATTGACTCATTGTTGTTGAGTGTTAAGTGTTAATTTAGTACTTAGTAATGGTGAGTATCAATTTTGGCGCCGTTGCCGGGGATTGTAAAGAATTGTACGTGTGATTATGCTTGTACAATATGTTTATATTTTTCTGTTTTCGGAACTATGCACTTCCCTGTTTTGTGTAAATTAATTGCATTCAGCCTAGCCAATAATTCTGGAAAAAATAGACAAGTATTTGTGTTTAACTTTGCCCGATTCTGGAATTTGCATGTGTTCTTTGTGAATATGTGAAATTGTGTAAATAGAAAGCATGTGTATATTCAAAATTTGCATACTTATTTGTAATTCAATACTTGTTTATACTTACAATTTAGTTTAATTTTTCAGTTATACATGTTAAAGGTAGTCTTTGATTTAAATTTAGTACATAAGTTTGGTTGATTAAGTCGCATTCTTCGGAATAGATGGCGCCTCTTTTTCTTGTTTATCTCCTTAACCCCTCATGATGTGTGGATTTCTTCACCGCACACCATAACCTAAGTGAAGTTATGGGCATGAGGTTGAGGGCGGAGTCTACAAAGGACTTGAGGGAGTGTAAATTTTCGAAAGATTAGCTGAATGTCGGACATGGTGTCTAGAAACGAGTTATGACTGGTGACAGGTTCTGGATCTAAGAAAGACTAACACTAATAGAGTATATACCATTAGCTTGGTTAGCCTCGGGGTATTTTTTTGAAATTATTTCTACCTCTCGCGTTATCTCTATCCTTAACTGGCCATGTTTTTCGATTGAACCAAGGCTGATTGATTGCAAGTTTATGCTTTATCGCGCGGGTCGCACGTCCATTGAACGACCTTAAGATTAAGCTAGTGTACTCTCTTTAAATCATTGACGCACTCAATTTGGACACTACTTGTGCATACATGTCGAAAGTGAACTTTATAAAGAAGACTAACCATACTCTAATCATTTCATGTTTTGTACAATGTTAATTTTATTTTTAGTTTTAGATAGTCAAATCGGAGCTGGGTAATAGGATATTTTATGTAATTTATCGGACATAGTTTCATGTCACCGAAAATTCTGAAACTTTTATGACATTTTGTATATATGTCTAGTTTACAGTCGTAAAAGTTCAGTTAGTTCCAACCTGTAATTAATTCTAGAGAAATTATGCAAGGAGTCATGCTCAGGCTGCTCAATTTTTGTAATATTTAGGATGCATATACATCTTTGCATATCATGTCATTCATTACATAGTTGCATCATATTCATCATTGCATTTCATGCATTTTTCCATTGGATTTGATGTTTGTTGAGTTTTGAAGGATACGATGGAGGAACGTGCTCCAAGTGTTTTCATAAATTTGCAGTTTCGGTCCAAAAAAACAGTCAAATTCGAAAAGCTATAACTTTCAGGTCGGTTGGAGTTAGATGGAGTTCTTTATAGGGTTGGAAAGCTATGGACGTCTAGTTTCCATCCATATAAAGATCACAAAATTCTGATTTCTAAATTGTTGGGAATTAAAGTTCAAAGGCATGGAGGTCAAAACATGGAAGCTGAAAAGTGGAAGGCAAAAGTGGAGGAGTTGCACCTCCAAGACAGGTTGTTCATTGAGCAGAAAAGAAAGCAATACGTCTAGGCTGTAAGACGTTAAAAAAAAACAAGTGCTTGTTGGGCGGCAACCTAATGGGGAAGTCTACAAACCAGATTTGCTTTCTCTTCCCTTTTTCTCTTTTTAATTTTTGTAGCTTTTACTTTTATTAGTTAGATTTTCGCAAATCCTTACTTCATGTTTGATTCTATGTTTTACTTTAGTACATTGAGGACAATGTAGAGTTTAAGTGTGGGGGAGGGGTTTACAACTTATTTGAGTCATAAATTGTTAAAACCGGGTGGACAATGAAACATTCCGGCGGATGATGCCCTAAAAAAATTGTTTTGAGTCTTTTTGTTCAACTTAGTGTTGTAAAGAGTCTTTAGGATGCCCTTAACTAGTCAATGATGGAAAATTGAGCGAAACAAAGAAAAATTACATGGCATTGTCAATGATCACTACTTGAGGATTTCTTGTGTTAATTGAGATATTTTGATTGTCATGACATGTAGTGAATATGATATGCATAAACATGGTATAGATTTCGCATGCTAGAATGAGTTTTAAATCATACAAACCATAAAAGTGAGTTTTTGAGCCTACATTATTCTTTTGAGAGTGAATTTCGTGCATAATGGTTTCAAAAACAAAACATGCCTGATCTAATTGTTTGCCATAGATTTCAATGAACTAGAGAATACTAGAACTTACTTATGTAGATTTGCAAAGCTTTTAAGTTGATAAATGCTCTGATTTCGGATATGATTAAAGGCACTTAAGTTTTCCACCACTAAACCAAATAGCCATGTGTCCCATATGTGCGCACGAGATGCGACACCCATAGATATACCTTTTGAGCCTACATTAAGCCTTTCTTTCATCACCTTTAATATCTAAACACTTAGCCTAGTGTAAGACTTCTTTACCCTATGTTCTGCAGACTTAGTGTGAAGTAATGTCGACAAGAGGAGAAGATGGCATTTTTTTGGGTGATGTTCCTTAATTTCTATGATGTTTGTATGGGGATAGACTTATTCAAATAGCTTGAAAAAGTGTGTAAATTGCTGAGAATAGAAAGAAAAAAATTCGAGAGCTAAAAAAAGAAAAAGAAAAAGTGAATAGAAAATTCAGAAGCTCTCCAACAATGTGTTTTAGATGTTTCATCCCCAATTCAAATTTATCCATTTTCTCTCTCTCAATTCGTCACCAATCAATCCGGCCTCTCTCTCTATCTCTCCATTAATACATCGATGCCACTGCCACAACCGAACTGAAGCCAGCCACCATTCACTACAAGAAAAACGCTCTTAGACGACGGAACCTTAAATGTTCCGTCGTCTAAGTATACATCAAATGACGGAAGACAGTTATGTCATCTAAGACACATATACATCAAATGACGGAAGACAGTTGTGTCGTCTAAGACACACTTGGACGATGGAAACTACCTCATTCCATCGTCTAAGTGAAGCATTATATAATGTCCATGCCGGACTCTTCCTCTCATTCGCTCGCTCGTCTCATTTTCATTCTCATCCTCATATCGATCATTCTCTCTCTTGATCAGACTGTCCTCACACGTACATCTAGCTAGCACTATATATATATATGTATATATATCTCCGGCTCCGACCATTAATTCACCATATATTGGAGAAGGCTAGGTACGTACTACATAGTTAATTTCCGAAAATCTTAACGTTTATATATATAATTAATTGTATGTTTGATTGATTGCACTGTTAGTACATCAATTATGTATAATTAAGTTATGTAATTGATATATATATATTATTTAATTAATATAGACGAGTAGTACGTATATATATATATGCATAGATGTTTAAAAATTTGGTTAATATTTTGTTAAAAAGTACATGCATGTTAGATATATTAAAGTAATTGATGTATAGTATATTCACCATTAATTAATAAATATTTTAATTAATTATACATTAACAATTAAGGTAGTTGAAAATCTGTATATATAAAAGTTGACTAATATGATAATTATTAAATTTCGTAGAAGTATGGACAAGAGTTGGATGAAGTTGCGGAATAGAAGTGATGTCCGATATATGGATGGAATTAGAGAATTTGTGAATTTTGCGATAGAACATGGTCAGGGAAAGAAGCGTTTCAGGTGTCCGTGCAAAAAATGTCTTAACTATCAGTATGTGGAGGTTAATGTTATGATGCAACATCTGTAAGAAAATGGTATGATGTGGAGTTACACTACGTGAAGCGAGCATGGTGAAGCAGTAGACTTCAGCTCAGCAGAATTCAGCTCAGGGTACAGTTACCATGGTGCCTCATCCAGCAGCAGTGGTGCCGGCCCCCTGCTTGGAACCCAACTGCAGATTTGGTCCATGATGCGTTTCCGGGATTTAGTCATGGTGTACACCAACACCAAGAGGGAGATTACAATACCACTCGGACCAGCTACTGATCATCGCCTTGGTAAGCTATTGCCTCACCGACTAGCTAATCAAACGCGAGCCCCTCCTCGGGCGGATTCCTCCTTTTGCTCCTCAGCCTACGGGGTATTAGCAGCAGTATTTAATATTTTACCCCCCAAAACTTGCATTTTATTAGGAACCTTTTTAACAAATGAATTAATAAATCACTTAACACCCCCTTTCCAAAAAAAATCAACACACCAAGCACTACGCTTAGATTTATTAGATTTGTTACAAAAATATCCGTATTAAATCCGAAACTCCCGATTTCGGCTCAGTGAGTCCTTTCTTCCGTGATGAACTGTTGGCACCAGTCCTACATTTTGTCTCAGAGTTGTACATAGTAAAATAAGAAATTGAAAGATTTCATTGAAATTGTTCGTTTGGAAATTTCCCGAAAAGCTAATAGGATAATTTTTCATCATCCAGCTCGAGCATAAATCAACTGAACATGGGCATAATAACACATTCCCGCTGCTAGTTGGCCACTGACACTAGTGAGTTGGATAAGTACAACATGATGCTACTTGAACCTCAGACCCCGGTGTACCCTGGATGTCGAGAGAATGTGTTGCAATATATGTTGGAGCAAATGCAGATAAAAGTGAAGCACAAAATGTCAATCAGTGCTTTTGACGAAATTCAGGAGCAAATATGTAAGTTGCTTCCTGATGATCACAATCTTCCTAAATCCTATTATAAGGTTAGAAATATCTTGAGCAGCCTTGGCCTAAAGTACAAGATAATTGACGCCTGTCCAAATGATTGTGTGTTGTTTTACAAAGAGTATAAAGATTTGGACTATTGTCCCGTATGGCTAGTGCAGATATGAGCTGAATAGGAAGAGTTCATAAAAGAAAATTCATGTGAAGGTTCTTCAATATTATTCATTGATTCCCTGATTGCAGCGTCTGTACATGTCTCTATACACAGCAAAGGCGATGCGATGGTATGCAGAAAAATGAATAGATGGCGATGTGCTGAGACACGCAGCGGATGGGGAGGCTTTCAAACATTTCGACAGCGAATTTGGAGACTCTACAGCAGAGGTTAGAAATATTAGACTCGAACTATCTACAGACGGATTCAATCCTTGGGGTAGTAATAGCTCTGCTGTCAGCACTTGGCCAGTTATTATGATGCCGTACAACCTGCCTCTGTGGATGTGCATAAACAAGGAATTTAATTTCCTTACTCAGCTAATTCCAGGTCCTAAATCTGCGGGGAAGTGTTTAGATGTCTACCTCAGACCTTTGATCGACGAGCTGAAACTGTTGTGAAAAAATGGAGTCCCAACTTATGACAAATTCACTGACACGATGTTCATGATAAGGGCAACCGTAATGTGGATGATCATCGATTTTCCAGCGTATGGGATGTTGGCAGCCTGCAGGACGATAAGATACAATAGATGTCTTATATGTTTGGACGACGTGAACTCTAGTTGGCACGCGGGGAAGGTGTGTTACTTGGGTCACCGTAGATGGCTTCCTCACAACCACCCGTGGCGACAGGATGAAGCTAATTTCGACGGGACAGTAGAGAATAATCCTAAACCCCGTCGTTGGTCTGGAGAAGAGATTTGAGAGAGGTTGAGCTATTTCAACTTTGGTGTGTTGACTAATGACAAGGATGTACAGAAATACAATCGAATACCTCCACATGATCTCAGCTATTGGCATCACAAGAGTATATTCTTCGAACTCCCTTACTGGTCAAAGTTGAAGTTGAGGAACAACTTGGATGAGATGCACATAGAAAAGAATGTGTGCGACAGCCTGGTGGGAACAATTCTCGATATTAAGTTCAAGACTAAAAATACTCCCAAAACGAGCAAAGATCTGGAATCTATGAATCTACATCGTCCCTTGTAGTTGAGGAGGGATAAAAGAGGAGTGTACAACAAGATGCCACCTTCACCTTACACAGTGAAGCCGGCACCTAGAGGTTCTATATTTCACTGGTTTAAGAGCGTTCGTTATCAGGCTATGTATGCAGCTACTATAATTGGAGCATTGGATGAGGTGCAACACAAGTTTGTTGGTCTAAAGACATATGACTATCACGTTATACTGCAACGTCTGATTCCAGTGGTAATTTGGCCATATTTGTTTCGTGACGTCGTAGAACCAATAGTGGCCTTGTGCAGATGGTGGTAGAGGTTATGCGCTAAAGAGTTAAAGAAGTCAGATGTGGTGGAACTGCAACAACAAATTGGCACATCATTTGCAAACTAGAAAGGATTTTTTCCCCTACTTTCTTTGACATCATGATTCACCTAATGATCCACCTGTCCGAGCATATACTCATTTCTAGTCCAGTCTAGTACACTTGGGTGTATCCTCAAGAAAGGTACATACAACTAGTTAATTATATATGTTTTTCAATCCATTATTTGTTCCACTACAGATTACTAGCTATATGTACTTATTCTACAATTAATTAATTAAACGTTTGATTTTGTAGACAGTTTGGACAGTATAAAAGATTCGTGAAAAACAGGTCGGCCCCGGATGACTCCATAGCAGAGACATATCTAATGCATGAGTGTGTTACTTACTGCAACAGGTACCTCAAAGATCCACCACCTCCCACCGCCTCCGATCCCAGTGCCTGCATCAATTTTTCTGTCGTTACAAATATCATACGACCGTGTAGAGGAGTATTAAATGAATCGTTAACACGAGAAGAACTTATTGGGGTACATTGGGTAGTGTTGTGAGACTGTGACGAAGTTGAGCCGTACATGATTGAGTACAGGGAGAGGCTTCAGGCGTTAAATCCGAACAAGAGTTCAGCGTGGTTTTAGAAAATGGTTAAGAAGAAGTTCCTCGATTATTTCTTCCAATGGGTACGTACGTTTACTTATTTAGTTTATATACATGTTTGTAGAAAGTAAACCCTTTAATTATTTATATTTCCCATTTTCCCATATGATTGATCTACAAAAATCCGAAAACCACGAGGGGTGGTGGTCCTGGCCAAAGCACTTGCTAGTAGGGAAGCCGATTAAACACTATATTTGCCTCGGATATTTTGTGAACGGTGTAAAGTTTTATTCATTGGCTCGAGATGAAGGAAGAAGAACACAAAACAGTGGGGTAGCAGTTGGGAAAGACAATGATCTATATTACGGGGCTCTTGTATATGTCATTTAGTTATGTTACGGGAATGATGTCGACGTTTTTCTATTCAAGTGCAAATTGTTCAAACGTACAAAGGAAGACCTACGATTTTTATCAAACGATACAAACTCAAGCTGGTATGAGGATGAGTCTTTCGCTCTCACCACCTTAGTTAGGTAGGTGTTCTATCTTGATGATCCGAAAGCTGGTGAATGGTGGAAAATAGTGAACCATATCTCTCATGGAGGTATATGGAATACCACTACAACTGAAGGGATGCCAGCGACTGAAGATGTTGAACTGCAAAGAGACATTACTGCATATCAAGAGCCTAATATTTCTGTCATCCGCTCTAACATAATAGACTTGGTTCAAGCTCGTGAACGTTTACCCATGCCTGATGGTTGTACGGATCTAACTCAAGATGATATTATTGATGCAATTAATGAGGTGGAACAAGAAGAAGAGGCATAGGACGAGGACGAGGACGAGGACTCAGGATATTCGTCGGACGATGTTGAGTATGATGAGGAGGAGGAGTAATCAGATAATAGTAGTGAGGATGATGATGACGATTATGACGAAGAGTATAATATAACGACGAGGAATATTAATTGGTAATTAATTATTGTAATTAAACTTTTTTTTCCGTAATGATACATGATTAATTATATATATATTGAGGAGAAGTAGGTACAATTATTAATTTTGTACTTAATTTAATAATTAATTAATTAATTTTAAATTTTTCGCATAACTAACTTCAAATTAATTAAAGAGAGAGGTCGCTTCGACAGATGAAAATACAAATTAAAATTAATTAACTAATCCAGATCGAGGATCAAATCAAGAATCATATTTTCCCTAAACCCTAAAACCTAGTCGACTGAACGACTTTTCGTAGTCCATACCATGGTAATTAAACACAATAGTAATTAATTATATAACCTTAAATCCTAAAAATTTATCTTAGATGACGCAAAAGGGTCATACCGTAGTCTAATTATACCCTAAACCCTAAGGCGCTTAACCCTAAACCCTAAAATAACCACTTAGACGATGCAAATGTGTGTTTGCGTCATCCAAGTATGAACTTAGACGACGCAAATGTGTCTTGCGTCGTCTAAGTGATTACTTGGACGACGCAAACACACATTTGCGTCGTCTAAGTTAAAACTTTGTACTTTCACATCTAAGACAACGACCATGTAGACCATGTCCCAATGCATATTCTTTTCGTCGATATCATAGAGTAAACAATTCTTGGAGTGTGAGCGTCGACGGTTCCAAAATAGGACTTACGGATTTTCGTGTATTCACGTTTCTGGTTTGTAAAAATTTCGATTTTGCGGTTGAATGTGCCGATGAAACCCTTAACGAACTTACTATTTAGTGAAAATTATTCTACTTATATATTGTTTTATGGCGAATGTATCCAACATTTGTTTTGTCCAAATACAATTTCGTTAATATCGATGTGTAATGAGCCTATACTTAATAACACTTAAGTTATACAGATTAGTAAATACTTAACAAGTTTAAAGACGTAAGATTATTCGTCGTCTTAAATTCCACTTTTTATATATATAATTTTTTAATTGATATTTTACGACAATGTCATTCGATTGACAGATCGGAAACTTTCCTATGAATTATTTTTAAAAATTATTTTTACGAAAATTTTACCTGGACGACGGAGATGGTCCATCTCCGTCGTCTAGGTTCAAAATTTTGGCGATCCAAATTCCACCGCCATTTTTTAGGAGAATGGTTCAAATTTGACCTGGACGACGGAGATGACTATTTCCGTCGTCTAAGTTAAATTTGAATTGTTCCCCAAAAATATGGCGGTTAACTCTCACCCGCTCAATTATTTTGGTGCCGTTTCCAAAAATTATGGCGGTTCACCTAGATGACAGAAATGGGCGTTTCCGTCGTCTAAGTGCGCCTAGACGACGGAAAAAACGCCTCCGTCGTGTAGGTGAAACTCTATAAATAGTTTCGATCCTTCTTCCTCATCTCCTCAATTCTCCTCTCCTCTCTCTCTCTCTCTCTCTCAAAACAGTTCGGCCTCCCACCTCCGGCGACTCCCTAGCTCCGCCGCCTCTCACCTCCTCCACCGTCGTTCGATCACTCCCTCCACGATGTACATCGATCATCCTCGCTCGCTCCCTCCGCCTCCACCTTCCACCGTCACTGCCATCGGCCGCCCAATCTCACCGCCACCCCCTATCTCCACCGCAGGTAAGTTTTTAATTTTTTTACGTACGTATGTATTTTTTTAATATGTATTTAGGTATAATACATGTATTCAGGTATAAATATAGTGTATTTGTGTTTAATAATAAATTGGTAAATTAATAAAAATAATAAATTGGTAAATTATTGTAATTATAGTAAATTATATATGGTAATTATGGTAAATTAGTAAAAATAATAAATGGGTGAATTATTGTAATTATGGTAATTATTGTAATTATGTTAATTAGTAAAAATAATAAATGGGTAATTATGGTAATTATTGTAATTATGATAAATTATTAATTATGGTAAATTGTTAATTATGGTAGTTAATGTATTTAGTATGAATTATGGTTAATTATGGTAAATTATGGTAAATTAGTATGAATTTAAGTATTTATAATATTATTTTAATGAATAGTAATATTATTTGTAATAGTATGAATTTAATTATTTGTAACATTAATTATTTTAATTATTGTAAATTAGTATGAATTTAATTATAAATATTTTAATATTAATAAATGATAAATATCAAAAAAGGTTTTATAAATGAAAAATATTAAAAATGCTAAATGTTGTGGTAAATATGAAAAATATAGAAAAAAATAATTAGTAAATTGTTACAAATAATAAATTGGTAAAGTAGTTATAATTAATGGTAAAATATGTTTAATAGTTGATTTTTACAACTCCTAGGTTAAAATTTCCCCGTGGGGTAAAAAAAAAAGACCGAAAAAGAGGCGGAAGATGCTCAACTCGGCCGCTTTGTAGAGCAAGTGGGTTGGCAGAGCCAGGAGGATAATGTCGGGCCTCCTCCAGACCCTTCAGCTGGTCCGTCGGCAGCAACGACTGGGAAAATTCCTGATTCCCCAGCTATACGGACCGATGATGATGACACCCCTTCCGGCCTCCTCTGACTCTATTCTCTATAGCACGCGGCGCAAGGTCAGGAGGGCCCCATCAGACCCTCAACCGAAAAGGACCCGAGGACTCGGAAATGTTGAAAAATTCGAGAAGTTGTTCAAGGCGGCCGGGTTAAAGATCCAGTTGTCATACGATGATTTCACCGATGGCCTTCTCACCTCTCAGCTAGCTAGTCTCTCATCTCACAACATCGGGGCAATTCTTCGCAACAAAGTTCGTATGGTTGCACCTACCTAGGAAGAGTTGCCAGACGAGGAGAAGAGGAAGGTGTTTAAAGGACTCTCGGTATGTAAAAAAATTTAAATTTATTTTTTAATAATCAATAAAAATCGTAATATTATAATATATACGATTATAATTTTTTTATTCTTTTCTAGTAGGAATAATATGCGGTGGATGACACACCGGAGATGCTTAGGCACATCGACACCACCGCCAACGCCATCTACCGTGAATGGAAGTACAAACTTCACAAGTATTACGAAGAATTCGGCCGCTCGCCTACCCCCATAGAGCTGCATGGGGGGAAGATGAGTGAGAGTGGTTGGTCAACCACTTAGAAGAAGAATTTTATCGGCTTCGTATTTTTTTATTTAAATTGACGAAATCGAATTATTATTTTTTAGTTATTTAATAATTTTTTAATGATTTATGTTGTCCAACAGAAAATCTCGAATATCAACAAGGCCAATCGGGAGAAGAAGGAAAAACATCATACTTCTGACTCCAAACAAATTATACAAATCGCCAAGGAGCACAGAGATAAGGGCTCCAAACACTCTTATCTGGATGTTAGCGTCATCACTTACGTGGCGCTTGGGCTCGACAATTAAGCGAGTCAAATCGGCGTAAGTGCCGTATATATTTCTTGTCAATTAACGTAATTATTATTTATTAAACTGTCGTACAAATTTATAATTATTTAATTTTTATTATTATTTTCAGGCGAGGTTGGTAGAACGGGCCCAGGAGGAATTGACCAACACGCAGCTTGTACACCCGGATTTGCCGCCGGAAAACCTGCTTCCTCTATCGATGGAGAGTCAAATTGCAATCGCCGATGAGGTATACGGTTGTCGAGCTGATAAGGAGGTTAGGGGGATGTGACGCAAAGTGCAACGAGATTTATCTTCTGACTCATCTACGGGACGTTCGGCGAGGAAATGTGCTCGGGATGCGTCGATCCAAACAGCCATTGAGGAGGCTCAACTCACATAGGTGGAAACGCTATCTATGCGTCAGAAAACACTATCTATGCGTCAGAAGATTGATGAGAAAGAAGCGCAAATAGCCCAACTTATCGCCCTCATGCAAAACCAGGTTCAACAAGAGTGTCATCCTACTCGATGGACGAAAGACGACGGAGATTTCGTATTCTAAGTACTTAGACTACAAAAACTCTAACCTAGACGACGAAAATGGCCCGTGATCTAGGTGCGTTTTTCTTGTAGTGATTCAACTGCCGCCACCACTGTACATGCCACCCCCCCCCCCCCTCTCCGTCGCGTTTCTCTCACCCCGACCCACCAACGTTGGCGCCTTCTCCACTGCCGCCACCACTCCCCGACACCACCACACTCCACCACTGCCATAACTCCTTCGTTCGTACCCCTCTCTCTCTCTCTCTCTCTCTCTCTCTCTCTCTCTCTCTCTCTCTCTCTCTCTCTCTCTCTCTCTCTCTCTCTCTCTCTCTCTCTCTCTCTCTCTCTCTCTGTTGTATATAGTAAGTTGCATGAATTTGTTGGATTGAATGAATTTGTTGAATTGCGGATTATTGATGGAGATTATGTAAACTTGTTGTTGATGGAGAGATTATATAGATTATGTAGAATTATTTTTGATTACGGAGATTGGGTAGAATTGTGTTCCAATTATGGACATTATAGAGATTATTAAAATTATGCTTATTATGTTCTAATTATAGAGTTTATGTAGGCTTGTTATTGATGGATCCTTTATGTAGGGGTGAGAAATTGTAACTGAAAATTGAAAAAAAATCTGAGCCGAAACCAAGCTGTGGCCGAAAAAACTGAACCCGATACAAACGGAACCGAAAAAAATTGAGACATTTGGTTTGGTTTGGTTTTTGATTTACAAAAACTGAACCAAACTAAAAAACTGAAGTATGCAAAAAATGACATCGTTTTAGGTATTTTTTGTAATATATTATATAAATATATGCAATATAATAAACTTACACTTCTAAAATCCTAATTTCACTATGAGCAATCCGTAGGACAACAGTTGGATTGGGGTCAAACCTTAGAGGAGACCGTTACGGCTCTTACAACTCCTACAGCTACTGATAGGTCACAGACAATACTGAATGCTCCCAATAAAATGGCGACAGCTTGGGAGGCGTCACAAGCTCCCCAAGAATCCGTCGATGATTTTGTTTGCTATAGCGCCCGACATAAAGTGAATAAGAGGGACCCCTCAAACCTGCCCCCGAAACTCACTCGGGAAATTTTCAAGGGAGCTAAATTCGAGAAGATAGTAAAGTCAAAGAGGAAGAAGATTGATGTGTCATTTGACGAGTTCACCAGATGCCTTCTGACGCCAGAGCTGAGGAATTTGTGCTCGCACAACATCGGATCTATCGTATGGAACAACATACATATAAATTCCCCTTCTTGGGTCGAGCTGCCCCAAGCCAACAAGTTTAGGGTGTACCGCAAACTCTAGGTAATAGGATCTATTTAATTTTATAATTAATTACAAAGTATAGGGGTATAGGATCTAGGAATTTTTAATTTTTTTTTCTAGGTACATTATGACTATGAAGCCAAACCAGAGATGTGCAAATTCGTAGATAAGACGGCTATGGTTATTTACAAGGATTGGAAGCATGACCTGCACAAGCAGAAGGAACACGGTGCCTCAAGTGTCCCAGGGGAGTTGTTGACGAAAAGGGAAGACAAGAGGGAATGGTTGATTGGGCACTTTGAGTCTGACAAGTTTAAGATTCGTCTTCATTTTATTTAACATAATGAAAATGAATCATTTCTTATTCTTAAGTATTTATTTATTATTTAATTTTCTTTGTTGTGAAACAGAGAAGGTCGGCGGCCAACACTACTAATCGTGAGAAGAAGACGATGCACCATAAGTCGGGCTC
This sequence comes from Geum urbanum, assembly GCA_946800695.1. NCBI lineage: Eukaryota > Viridiplantae > Streptophyta > Magnoliopsida > Rosales > Rosaceae > Geum > Geum urbanum. The sequence goes on along the minus strand of OX327013.1, from coordinate 4,586,075 downwards.
CAAAAGGATGATCAACATTGCAAAGGCTCACAGAAATGTGGGTTCGAAGCACTGTTTTTCTTATGCCAGCGTGTGTTCTTACGTCAGACTCGGGGAAGAAGATATCATGAGTAAACGTGGCATAAGTAACCCATTTTCTGAAATTGATTGAGTTTAATCTTACTTTTGGTTTGAGGAAATTGAATCATGATTGGGACATTTATTAGGTTGCGTTATTAGCATTTGGTTTAGTTGTCTAAATTAAACATTATTCTGAACTTGAGAAATCTGGATGGGTATCGGTGCCCATTGTTAGTTATTTTAGAATTGGTTATTCGAATTATTTTCTTTCAAGCAGGTTTTTGGTTTCCTCAATTTTTATGGGAAACTATGTCAAATTTTATTTAGAAATGAACATTCTTATATTGTTCACAATATTAAATTCAGGAGAGGTTGATACAATTTGTTAGGGAGGAATTGACGCGCGCACATTCGCAGAACACAGAGATGACGCCTGAAGAGCTGCCTCCTCTATCAAAGGAGACTCATATTCATATTGTAGATACATTTTTTGGCCACCGACCTAGGAATGAGGTTCATGGCCTGGGACGGGTAGTCTAGCAAGATTTGAGCCAACCTTCGGTTTCGTCGAGTACGCATTCAAGTGCTATAACTGCCGAGGAACAGGTCCGAGCGGCCGAAGAGGAGGCTCGAGTGGCCCAGGAGGAGGCTCGAGCGGCCCATCCTAAGAGTGATACGTTATAGACTCAAATGGATCATATACTCGAGTTCCTCAAGACTAGGCTAGGCATAAATCCTGATTCCGTTTGTCATCCGAATATCACGCCTCGGGATTCTGAACATGATGACGATGATCCAAGCACCGGGGGAATCGGCGGGGTCTAAACTCCCGTCGATGTCGATATTTCTGTTTAATTTTGTATGTAATTACGTTTATATTTCGATCGGAATGGTACAATTTTTATGTATAAATTTAATATTAATATATTCAATGAGTATTTTCATCATTTACTATTTAATTTTTAACAATTTATATTTCTGAAATAATTATTAAAAAAATAAAAAATATATACAACTTTGATTTCATCGTCTAAGTGGACGTGTTAGACGACGAAATCTAAGATATTTTGTCGTCTAGCAAGAACATTCATACGATGGGAAAACTTTAGTTGTCTCGAATAGAACCTAAGACGACAAAAATATTTTTGTCGTCTAAGTGTCTAAATTAGAATTTCTTAGACGACGAAACTGTTTCATCATCTAAGTGAATTACCCTAGACGAAAAAAATGGTTCGTCGTCTAAGAAATTGTACATGCCAAAAATTTGTTATCTTTTTCAATAAAATTTCATCATCTAGAAACTTAGGCGACAAAGTAGGTTTCGTCGTCTAAGATGTGACTTAAATGACAAAACTTTTTTGTTTCATCGTCTAAGTACTTACACTACGACACTTAGCCGACAAACCTTAGATGACGAAAAAAGCTTCTTAGATGACGAAATTGATTTGTTGTCTAAGTGTTTTTTTCTGGTAGTGGTGGCAGATTCTGGCAAGAATTAGGTGTCGAGGTTAGAAGGGTTTTGTTCCCCTCATCCTCCTGAGTCGATTGGGATGTCAAGCCCAGCCATGGCTCGACGGAAATGATGCGTTGTGGAAATCAATTTCCGGCGAGGTTAGGTTTCAATGGCTTCCGGGCTTGATTTCAGCCAGATTTCGGCTAAATCTGGGATAAAGGTTGTTAGATAAATTGTTGGGCTCGTTGAGAGATTTCCAGTGGTGTATCGTTCTCTGCCGCCGTCGATGGTCACCGGTGGTGGCACGTCTCCCGGAAAATATTTCCGAAATTTTATTGACTTATATACCGTTAGGTTTGTTTCGACAATACGTACATAGTCGTGGGGTTGTTTTATCATTTAGGCTTCATCGACCCAGTGACCGTACGACTAACGGAGAAATTAAGTTTGTCTTATATCGTTACGACCGTTTCGTCATAACCAGTTTGTCGGATATATTCTTCGACTAAATTAGTCCAAATTAATTTTCGAGTACTTTCTCGATTCACGTGTTTATTTATTAATTTTTGTGATAATTGAAACGTGTCTGGTCGTCACAACACTAAACCCTAAACATTAATCTAATATATTTTTTCTTCATCTCGAAAAAAAATATACCCTTAATGGAATCAGGATACTCTAAAATGATGTTGTATCATTTGTTAAGTAATAAGGATTACTTATCCTACTCATCATGGGAAAACCTTGTACTTTATTGGTGACTGCCCGTGATTTGTGGATATACAAATCTTGGATGTTTCCTTATTGGTCAGATGCTAGCTCCTGGTAAAATGGAATCTTATTTGCCTTTTCGATATTTATCCAGCCCACGTGTGCCGGCCATTCCTGACCAAAAGCTCAAGAAACCAAACGAAACCTTTATTACAACAGAGTGAAAAAAAAACAAAATGAAGAAGGAAAAATAACAAATACAGCTTCATATATTAATCAAGTTCGAGATTCTGGGGTAAAATGGAAAAAAAAAGATGCTCAATGGGAACACTGACACATTGTGCATTGGAATGTAAATATTATATGATTTTATGACTAATTATATACCGATTATTAATTATCAACGATTTCTGTCTGATTTTATATACGAATTCTATAAGTTAGATCTACAGCTGTTAAGCAATATGAGTTATGTATCAATTTAAAAATATCTTTGATATGGGTCTTCATACAATTTCAGTTAATTTAAATACTTTTCAAATGTGTATATGGGCACACAAACCGTGATAATTTTAATGCGATTAGTGCTTAGTAGCTAACACATTGTGACTGTTTGACAATCCATTTTGTCATTATATTAAACATCATCATATGAGTTGAAGCTTGGTATCAATTTAAAGCTGTTATATACGAATTCTATAAGTTAGATCTACAGCTGTTAAGCAATATGAGTTATGTATCAATTTAAAAATATCTTCGATATGGGTCTTCATACTATTTCAGTTAGTTTAAATACTTTTCAAATGTGTATATGGGCACACAAACCGTGATAATTTTAATGCGATTAATGCTTAGTAGCTAACACATTGTGACGTACTGTTCGACAATCCATTTTGTCATTATATTCAACATCATCATATGAGTTGAAGCTTGGTGTGCCTCATTGCCTCAAGTATAAGTTACATTACTTAAACTGAATTTGGTGCTATATATCAAACTACTTACCCAAACAGCATCGCAGAAGCAATTAAGGAACTTAAATTCACACTAAGATAAAAAGTCTTTTTTCGAAGGAACCAAGATAAAAGTTTTGTGCTTGGTTATAAGCTGAAACACGAGTGTGATGAGCTATCTATATGCTTCAGAACTCAGATCATCGTAATGCAGTATAGTTGGTTTTTGAGAAGCAACTTGTAAATGTATAGATTGAATACATTTTTTTGAGTGATTATACATGAACAGCTTTTCTTTTGATACTTGACACATACTTGATAGTGTCAACATTGGAACTTGGTTCGTTTCAGGTGATTGACAAGTTTGTTGAGGAAGCTAGTTACTGCTGGAGGATCAGTCACTGACGTGTGATTAAATATTTATCTGGAGTCAACATGGCAGGCATGCTAGCTAAGACAATTTCCACATTTGGTAACCTGGGCCGGTGATCGATGTCATCGATGTACTATAAAGATGGAAATAATCTAGCAGAGTGATCAATAATTAAAATTAAAAACAGGAACCAATAATCGATCCCTTCTGCTTCTTATAATTCTCCAACACGTACATGTGGAATATATGGTTTTCAAAATGAAAGCAAGTGGCATGGTTTGGGATATTATATAGTACGTGAATGGAAACTTCAGGGTTTATGGGGTATGAAATAAAAAAATCGATCATGTGGGATCATATATATATAGTTGCAAGAACCTTTGGAACTCGTTGTATGATCAGGTGAGGAACAAAGAAAGTTCTGGGATTATATATATACACACACAGTTGTAAGAAACCTTTGTAACTTGTGTGATGATCAGGCCGGTGAGGAACAAAGATGTCAATTGGCAGATCGAGGATCTCTCAGGTGCTTTGACAACAATATCAAATAGAGTTCATGATCGACTACGTACGCACCACATATAGCCAATTTCCTCACTGCACTTGTGCGACCTTGTGTCCCTTAAAATCTTTAGTGCAATTCGTAAATATAATATGATTTCTTCGCCCATGAGTGAAGAGGAAATGAACAAATATCACGCTACATTGTACCCTATATTCATCCTTTGGCTAATCATTTTCACTCGTTTTTTTAATAGAAACGAGATTATAAGATTTCACTTTTACTCTTTCATGACTTAATAGTAAATTTTGGACACTTAAAATATCTCACCACTTGAATTAATTATAAGATTTCACTTTTACTCTTTCATGACTTAATAGTAAATTCTGGACACTTAAAATATCTCACCACTTGAATTAATGTGAAGTTACTATATACCTAGCTTGATCACTATTTGATTTTTTGTAAAATCAATCACGCTACGGTCTACTACGTGCATGCATATACTTCTAATTTCGATGAATATCATCATTTATTAGATGTTCTCAATATATTACACATTAAAGATCAACACAATACATCTAACATATTTATTATGACACTATTTCAGTGTGTTAACATAATCTACAATAAAATACATGTTTATAAAATAACTATAAAATAGTACACTAATTTACTTCTTTAAAGTTGTAATATCAAGTTTAGTTTTTTGATAAGGAATAATACCAAACTTAAATAAGTAACTTTTTATTTAAAATTTATAATTTAATCTTGACCATTCATTTTTTTTAATTTGATCTAACACCACCGTAAAATAAAAGGTTACTTATTTAGATTTAATACTGTTTTTTATGAAAAAACTAAACTTGATATTACAACCTTAAAGAAGTAAATTAGTTTACCATTTCATAATTATTTTATAAATATATTTTTTATTATAAATTGTGTTAAAACACTGGAGTGGGTCCTACTTATTATTCGTGTACTTTAATAAAATAACAAGTAATATGGTTTCGAAAAGTGATATGACTAACTAATTCTTCGCACCTATAGTACTATTTCTATTTAATATGACTAACTAGTTAATATGACTATTTCGAGTAATCAGTATGAATCTTCTTATATTTCTATTGGTTAATATGTTATTTTCACTTACTAGCTAGCTATCTTATGTACGTGAGTGAAGCACTAACTAGCTAGATGTTTTCAGAGTCTAACTATTTCATGAAAACTATTACTCTATATAATACATGAATATATGCATACGGCATACATACACGTACGCAATTTGGCTTTGGAACTTGTTCTCACAGGAACGACAAGTTTCCCGAATGGCAAAGAATCTCTGGTGATTCAAAACCACTAAACCAGATCCTTTGACAACATAATCGAAGTGATTCCCCATTTACTCATTTAGTATCTGAATTCCCATTATATTATAAATGTAGTTATATTACTAAAGCTGACACGTTTTACTGATATTTTGTTGACGGAGGGAGGTACAAATTGATAGCAAAAATGAGTGCAGTACTATATTGACAACTTTGAAAGTGTTGGAACTCAGTTGATGAGACCACTATAAAAAAAACAACTTAGACGAGAACCAAATTCGTCATCTAAGAGAGGATTTTCATCGTTTTAAAGTTTAGACAGCGAAATATACATTATTTAAATTTTGTCGTATAAGTGTCGTGGGTCAAGTACTTAGACGATAAAATATTAATTATTCGTCGTTTAAGTCAGTTCTAAGACGACGAAACATGTTTCGTCGTCTCACATTCAAACTGACGAAAAATTGAATCTCAAACCAACGAAAAATTGAATCTCAAAATGACGAAAACGTTCGTCGCATAACAGTTCTTAGACAACGAACTTTTTTCGTTCGTCGTCTAAATGTTTAGACTTAGACGACTAAAGTAAGAGATTCTTCGTCTAGATTTTAAAACTTAAATGACGAATCTCCTACTTTCGTCATATAACTTTTCTTTGGAGACGACAAACTATTTTTCGTTGTCTAATGCTTTGCCTCTTAGACGACCAAAACTACCACTACAAGAAAACATCACTTAGACCACGGAAACGTAATTGTTCCGTGGTCCAAGTGACACTTGGACGACGGAAAAAGTCTCCGTGGTCCAAGTACCACCTGGACGACGGATAAGGTATTCTCCGTCGTCCAGGTGGACACCTGGACCTCGGAGCCTTTTTCCGTCCTCCAGGTTATCACCTGGACGACGAAGAATACCTTCTCCGTCGTCCAGGTGGACACCTGGACCTCGGAGCCTTTTTCCGTCCTCCAGGTTATCACCTGGACGACGGAGAATACCTTATCCGTCGTCCAGGTGATCACCTGGAGGACGGAGTATTATCCGAGGTCCAGGTGGTCACCTGGACGACGGAGAATACCTTATCCGTCGTCCAGGTGATCACCTGGACGACGGAGTATTATCCGAGGTCCAGGTGGTCACCTAGACGTCGGAGAATACCTTATCCGTCGTCCAGGTGATCACCTGGACAACGGACCGACACGCCGTCGTCCGAGTGCGCGCGTAACATACTTCCACTTAGACGACGTACCGACACCTCCGTCGTCTAAGTGAAGCATTATATATAAGCCCGATCGATGCCAATTCAAACTGAATTCATTCGATCCATTAATTTGAAGAAGAGATAGAAGCTAGGGATCGGAGAAGGAGAAGGAGAAGGGAGCTAGCTAGAAATTAAAGCCGAGAAGAATCAGGATGGCGCGCCGGATAATTAAGGCTAGGGCCGGGATCTCCGCTGACTAGCTAGCTAGCTTAATTAACGTACAGATATCGAGAAGGCAACAGGTACGTACGCAGTTAAAATTTGCTTAATTAATATATATTTAATTAGTGAAAACGTACGTACATACATGCAAGGATGTTAGCGCGCTATATATATATATATGTACAGATCGATTAAATTATGTACGTACGTAATTGATGGATCGATGTAGATCGAGTACGTATAATTAAGAGTAAATTAATGGACTAATATATATATGTAATAATTAATTAATTATAATATTTTGTAGCAGTATGGACAAGAGTTGGATGAAATTGAAGAATAGATGTGATGTCCGGTATATGGATGGAATTAGCGAATTTGTGAATTTTGCGATAGAACATGGTCAGGGAAAGAAACGTTTCAGGTGTCCGTGTCAGAAATGTCTTAATTGTCAGTATGCGGAGGTTAATGTTATGGTGCAACACCTGTACGAAAATGGTATGATGTGGAGTTACACTACATGGAGCGAGCATGGTGAAGCAGTAGAGTTCAGCGCAGCAGACTTCAGCTCAGGGTACAGTTACCATGGTGCCTCATCCAGCGGCAGTGGTGCCAGACCCCCAGCTTGCAACCCAACTGCAGATTTGGTCCATGATGCGTTTTCGGGATGTAGTCATGGTGGACACCAACACCAAGACGGAGGTTACAGTACCACCAACGAGCATGATGACGCATTCCCCGCAGCTAGCTTGGCCACTGACACCAGTGAGATGGAAAAGTACAACCGGATGCTACTTGAAGCGCAGACCCCGGTGTTCCCTGGATGTCGAGAGAATGTGTTGCAATATGTGATGGAGCAAATGAAGATAAAAGTGAAGCACAAAATGTCAGTGAGTGCTTTTGACGAAATTCAGGAGCAAATATGTAAGTTGCTTCCTGATGATCACAATCTTCCTAAATCTCATTATAAGGTTAGAAATATCCTGAGCAGCCTCGGCCTAAAGTACAGGATAATTGACGCATGTCCGAATGATTGTGTGCTATTTTACAAAGAGTATAAAGAGTTGGAATATTGTCCCGTATGTGGCCAGTGCAGATTCCAGTTGAATAGGAAGAGTTCGAAAAAGAGAATTCCTGTGAAAGTTGTTCGATATTTTCCCTTGATTCCCAGATTGCAGCGCCTATACATGTCTCTACACACAGCAGAGGCGATGCGATGGTACGCAGAAAAGCGAATAGATGACGATGTCCTGCAACACGCCGCGGATGGGGAGGGTTTCAAACATTTCGACAGAGAATTTGGAGACTTTGCTTCAGAGGTTAGAAATGTTAGACTCGGCCTATCTACAGACGGATTCAATCCTTGGGGAAGTAATAGCTCCGCCGTCAGCACTTGGCCAGTTATTCTGATGCCGTACAACTTGCCTCCGTGGATGTGCATGAACAAGGAATTTAATTTCCTTACCGTACTAATTCCAGGTCCTAAATCTCCATCGAAGTGCTTAGATGTCTACCTCAGACCTTTGATCGACGAGCTGAAACTGTTGTGGGAAAATGGAGTCCCAACTTATGACAAATTCACTGACACGATGTTCACGATGAGGGCTGCCGTAATGTGGACGATCAGCGATTTTCCAGCTTATGGGATGTTGGCAGCCTGCAGGACAAAAGGATATAATGGATGTCCTATATTTTTGGACGACGTGAACTCTAGTTGGCACGCGGGGAAGGTGTGTTACTTGGGTCACCGTAGATGGCTTCCTCACGACCACCCGTGGCGACAGGATGAAGCTCATTTCGACGGTACGGTAGAGAACAATCCTAAACCCCGTAGTTGGTCGGGCGAAGAGATTTTAGAGAGGTTGAGCTATTTCGACTTTGGTGTGTTGAGCAATGACGCGGATGTAAAGAAATGTAATCCAATTCCTCCACATGATCTGAGCTATTGGGATCACAAGAGTATATTCTTTGAACTCCCTTACTGGTCGAAGTTGAAGCTGAGGAACAACTTGGACGCGATGCACATAGAAAAGAATGTGTGCGACAGCGTGGTCGGAAAAATTCTCGGTATTAAGTTCAAGACTAAAGATACTCCCAAAGCGCGCAAAGATTTGGAATCAATGAATCTACGTCGTCCCTTGTGGTTGAGGAGGGATAGGAAAGGTGTGTACAACAAGATGCCAGATGCACCTTACACAGTGAAGCCGACGCTTAGACGTTCTGTATTTCACTGGTTTAAGGGCGTTCGTTATCCGGCTACGTATGCAGCTACTATAACTGGAGCAGTGGACGAGGTGCAACACAAGTTTGTTGGTCTAAAGACACATGACTATCACGTTATGCTGCAACGTCTGATTCCAGTGGTAATTCGACCATACTTGCCTCGGGACATCGTAGAACCAATAGTGGCATTGTGCAGGTGGTGGCAGAGGTTATGCGCCAGAGAATTAAAGAAGTCAGATGTGGTGGAATTGCAACAAAAAATTGTGCACATCATTTGCAAACTAGAGAGGATTTTCCCCCCTGCTTTCTTTGACATCATGATTCACCTAATGATCCACCTGCCCGAGCAGGTGCTGATTTCTGGTCCGGTCCAGTACACTTGGATGTATCCTCAAGAAAGGTACGTACAACTAATTAATTAATTTGTTCCACTGGAGATTATATATATACTAGCCAGCTAGCTATATGTACTTATGTAATGTGTACGTTTGATTTTGTAGACAGCTTGGACAGTATAAGTCATTCGTCAAAAACAGGTCGGCCCCGGATGGCTCCATAGCAGAGACATACCTAATGCATGAGTGTGTTACTTACTGCAACAGGTACCTCAAAGATCCACCCCCTCCCACTGCCTCCGATCGCAGTGCCCGCATCAATCTTTCTGTCGTCACCAATGTCGTCCGACCGTTTAGAGGAGTATTAAAGGAATCGTTAACACGGGAAGAACTTATTGAGGCACATTGGGTAGTGTTGCGAGACTGTGATGAAGTTGAGCCGTACATGATGTCATACAGGGAGAGGCTTCAGGCGTTAAATCAAAACAAGAGTTCGGCGTGGATTGAGAAAATGGTTAAGAAGAAGTTTCCTTATTATTTCTTCCAATGGGTACGTACGTACGACTCGGTATTAATTATTTAAATACATATTGCTCATGTTTGTAGAAAGTAAACCATTATATTAATTTGGCCTTTTTCGCAGATGATTGATCTGCAAAAATCTGATAACCACGGAGGGTGGTGGTCATGGCCAAAGCACTTGCTAGCAGGGAAGCCGGTTAAACACTATATTTATCCCGGATGTTTTATGAACGGTGTAAAGTTCCATTCATTGGCCCGAGATGAAGGAAGAAGAACACAAAACAGTGGGGTAGCGGTTGGGAAAGACAATGATCTATATTATGGGGCTATTGTATACGTGGTTCAGCTATGTTACGGGAATGATGTCAACGTTTTCCTATTCAAGTGCAGATGGTTCAAACGTACAAAGGAAGACCTGGGACTATTATCAGTCGATACAAACTCGCACTGGTATGAGGATGAGCCTTTCGCTCTCGCCACCTTAGTTCGGCAGGTGTTCTATCTCGACGATCCGAAAGCCGGTGAAGGGTGGAAAATAGTGAACCATATCTCTCACCGAGGAATATGGAATACAGAGACAATTGAAGGGACACCGGCGACGACTGAAGATGCTGCTGAACCAGATTCTGGTGATATTCCTGCCTATCAAGAGCCTAATATTTCTATGGTCCGCTCCGATATAATGGATCTGGTTCAAGATGGTGAACGGTTACCCATGCCTGATGGTTGTACAGATCTAACTGAAGATGAGATTATCGATGAGGTAGATGAAGAAGACGAGCAGGAAGAGGACGCGGACGAGGACTCAGGTTATTCGTCGGACGATGTTGAGTACGATGACGAGGATGAGCCGTCGACTAACGGGGATGAGGACGATGATGATTATGACGAAGAGTACGGTCATACGACGAGGGAGATTAATTGGTAATTAATTACTGTAATTATTGTACGTAATATATATATGATCGATGCCAGTTTACGGTAAGAAATTAATCGATCTGAATTATATATCCTGGCCAACGGAGAAATTAATAAATATTGGCGCCAAATCTCAATCTCATATAAAACGTACCCTAGCTAAATCCTTGACCCTAAATCTAGCTAGCAGTTCGATCGGATCGATCGATAAATTTTTTAATAATATTTTTGAATTAGAATATAATTAAACGGACACGTACGTACACAAATGACCGGGGACGACCTAAACCGTAATCCCTAAGGCCCTAACCCCTGAAATCGGGGTCTATACACCTGGACGACGGAGACTGGTCATTCTCCGTCGTCCAGGTACACACTATGACGACGGAGAATGGTCATTCTCCGTCGTCCAAGTTCACAAACCCTAAACCCTAAACAGTAAGCCCCTAAACCCTGAATTCAGGGTCTATGCACCTGGACGACGGAGAACGTCATTATCCGTCGTCCAGGTTAGAACCTGGACGACGGAGAACGATCATTTCCGTCGTCCAGGTGAAGATATCAAAATTTTTTCTAAGACAACGACCCTCTAGACCTTCTTCCAATGCATTTTCTTTTCATCAAGACTTTAGAGTAAACAATTCTTGGTGTGTGAGCTTCGACAGTTCGAAAATCGGAGTTGCGAAATGCCTTGTATCCACGTTTCTGGTTTGTGAAATTATCGGTTTTGCGGTTGACTGTGCCGATCAAACCCTTCCCGAACTTATTATTTTATGGTCCTTTGAAGACAATTATATATTATGTTACGACGAACATATCCAACGGTTGTTTTGTCTAAATTCAATTTCGTTAATACTCTGCTGCAAATGAGCGTCTACTCATGAACACTTAAGTCGTAAAGATTAGTCGATACTTAACAACTTTCAAGACGTAAAATTATTCGTCGGTTCAAATTTAACTGTTCATATATACGATGCGTTCATCGATATTGTACGACTATTTCACTCGAATGACAGATCGCTAAATTCCTAGCGAATTATTTTTAAAATTTTTTTTTACGTAATTTGAACTTGGACGACGGAGATGGTCATTTTCCGTCGTCCAGGTGTTCACCTGAACGACGGAGAATGACCATCTCCGTCGTCCAGGTTCAAAAATCATGGCGGTTCAAATTTTTTTTGTGTAATTTTTTCATGTAATTTTTCACTTGGACGACGGAAACTTACCATCTCCGTCGTCCAAGTCCAAAATTATGGCAGTTCAATTTACCGCTTCCGTTTTTGGGACCGCTTGAATTTTCACTTAGACGACGGATAATGATCATCTCCGTCGTCTAAGTCCAATTCCATGGCGGTTCAAAACGTCCCGCCGATTAATTACGCGCCGATTGAAAATTTTTAAACCGCCACCTGGACGACGGAAAACACTGTTTCCGTCGTCCAGGTGAACTTAGACGACGGAGAATAGTGCTCTGTCGTCTAAGTCAAACTCTATAAATAGAACAGCACCCCCCCCCCTCATTTTCTCATCATTCCATCTCCTCCTCTCCCTCTCCTCTCCTCTCTTCTCCTCCGGCGATCCTCCTCCGGCGACGCTCCGACGACATTTTTTCCGGCGTGGTTCCTCCTCTCCGACGACTCAACTCCGGCGAAATTCCCGAAAACTCCGATTCGGTAAATTTCTATTTTTCCCTTATTAAAATAATTTTCATTTAATTAATTAATTTAATTCTAAATATAATTAATTAGTAGAATTTAATTGATTAATTAGTTTAAATATTTAATAAATGATTAATTATTGTTATTAATTAATTAAATCATAATTATTGTAATTATTTATATATTATTAGTTGCATGATTAAATGAATTGACTATTAAATTATTTATTATTAGTTGCATGATAAATAAATATAAATTATTGCATCTAATTAAAGGAATTATTAATTAATATTTACGTTTATTTTCTAGTAAATTAATTAGTAGTACGTGTTCGATTTAAATTTAGTACATAGGCTTGGTAATTATTAAGTCGCACTCTTTGGAATAGATGGCGCCTCTTTTCCTTGCTTATCTCCTTAACCCCTCGTGATGTGTGGATTTCATCACCGCACACCATAACCTAAGTGAAGTTATGGACACGAGGTTGAGGGCGGAGTTTGCAAAGGACTTGAGGGAGTGTAAATTTTCGAAAAATTGGCCGAATGTCGGACATGGTGTCTAGAAACGGGTTATGACTGGTGACAGGATTTGGACTAAGAAAGACTTTTGTCAAAATTAGTCCTGCCTCTCGCGTTATCTCTATCCCTAACTGGCCATGTTTTTCGATTTAACCAAGGCTGATTAATTGAAAATTTACACTTTATCGCGCGGGTCGCACGTCCATTGAACGACCGAAAATGCCAAGCTAGTGTACTCTATTTAAATCTTAAACGTACTTAATTAATTAGCGTAAATTTTTAAGTTGTAATTATTATGGTAAGTAGGTATTTTAACCCCGTACTCTTAGGTTTAAATGGCTCCGCCAAAGACGACATCCGGCAAGAAGAAAGCCCAACAAGAGGCAGAAGATGCCATGCTCCGCCGCTTGGCGGACCAAGTCGGTTGGGAATTACCACCGGAGGGCAACGACGCTCTCAATCCGGACGGATCATCTGGTCCGTCCGTAGCGCCCTCTGGGGAAATTCCCGCTCCCCCATTCATCTCGAGCGGTGATGACGTCGACCTCTTCCAATCTCCGACGCCCGGTACCCATTCAACGGGAAGTACTCAGGCGTCCTCGACCGCCGAATCAATCATGTACAGCGCCCGCCGTAGGCAAAGGAGGGCCCCCACTGACCCGGAACCGAAAAGGACTCGGGGTCTCGTTAAAGGGGGCAAAGCGGAGCGTATTTGCAAGGCGGCCGGTAAAAAGATCGACTTGCCGTACGACGAATTCACTGGTGGCCCTCCCACAGCTCAACTAGCAAGTCTCTCGGCGCATGGGATAGGGTCAATCATCCGTAACCGGGTTCGTATCACTGCCCCTACTTGGAAGGAGGCGCCGGATCATGAGAAGGCGAAAGTCTTCAAAGATCTTTCGGTACGTAATACGTTCAATTTAGTTATTATATAATATTGTTAATCTCGGCCTAAAATTTCATAATATATACGATTATAATTTTCTATTTATTTTTCATAGGAACAATTTGACGTGGATCCGACACCGGCTATGTTGAGGCATATCAATCAAACCGCCAACTCCATCTACAAAGATTGGAAGTACAGGCTCCATAAGTACTTCAAAGATGTCGGTCCCGTGCCTCCCCCGGTAGAGCTGCAAGGGGAGTGAGAAGATGAGTGGGAGTGGTTGTGTAACCACTTTGCCGATGAACAATTTAAGGTATTAATTTAATTTTTTTATTTCAATTAAAATAATTGAATTATTTAAATTGTAGTTATTCATTTTTTAATGATTTAATTATCTTGTGTAACAGAAATTCTCCGGTGTCAACAAAGCCAACCGGGGGAAGAAGGAGAAACACCATACTACCGGCGCCAAGCAGTTCATTCAAATTGCCAAGGAGCACAAGGATAAGGGTTCCAAACACCCTTTTATTGATGCAAGCGTAAGCGCGTACGTGACGCCAGGGCTCGATAATGAAGCGAGTCAATGCGGGGTAAGTGATATATATATATGTGCTTTTAATTATAGTAATTATTATTTAAATATGATTACAAAATTATAATAAATTAATTATAATTTTGTAGGCAAGGGCGATAGAGCGTGCGCATGAAGAGTTGGCCAACACTCAGCTTGCGTTCCCAGATGTGCCGCCGGAAGACCTGCCTCCTCTATCCTTAGAGAGCCAAATTACAATCGCGGATGAGGTCTACGGTCGTAAAGCTGGCAAGGAGGTTAGGCACTTTGGGCCTAGGGTGGTACGAGATTTGTCGACGACCTCCGGCTCATCATCTACGGGAGGTTCGAGGCAGCGGAGAATGAGTCAAGCTGCGGCCGTCGAAGCAGCCATTCAAGAGGCTCGACTGGCACGAGAGGAGAATCGACTGACACAAGAGCAGAATGAGACAATGCGGCAAAGACTTGACCAACAACAAGCACAAATAGCCCAACTCATCGCCCTTATGGAACAAAATCGAGAAGTATGTCAACCTCCTCCGAACCCACACCCCGACGACAACGACCCGGCTGGAGGCGGAGGACTCGGCCCCGCATCTGCTCCTCCAGTGTATTAGCTAGCACGTAGTATATTATCTCGTTTCTTTCCGCATTCCGAACAATATTTTAATTTTTAATTTATGGGTTTTTTCATATGTACAAATTAATTTACTTTGATTATTTAATAATTAAGTTATTAATTTTAATATTCAAAATTTAGTTTATTTATTTAATTTTAGCATTTTTCATTATTTAAATTAAAATAATAATAAATTAAATTAATAATTTTTTATTTCAATTTATTTTTTTTAAATAATTAAATATTCACTTGGACGACGGAGATTATGTTTTCCGTCGTCCAGGTGAAACCCTAAACCCCTAACCCCTAACCCCTAAACCCTAAACCCTGTCGTTCTCCGTGGCCCAGGGGTTCACCTGGACGACGGAGAAGTAGTGTTTCCGTCGTCCAGGTGAACACCTGGGCCACGGATAATGTCCGAGGTCCAAGTGAACTTAAACGACGGATCACTAAATCTCCGTCGTCCAGGTGCTTGGACGACAGCACTTGGAGCACGGACCTTGGACGACGGAGTTTCCGTCGTCTAAGTACTTAGACGACGGAAAACTTCACTTAGACGACGGAAATGGTCCGTGGTCTAAGTGCAGTTTTCTTGTAGTGTACTGTGTTCGTTGTGTTGACACTCGTCATCTTGTTGTGTTAATAATTTTTTTTTGCAAAAAAAAAATCATAATTGCATAATAAACAATATAAAGAAATTTATTGAAAATATTTAATTAAAAAAATATTTATTAAAATAATATATATTTAATTTATCCATAAAAAGTATTTCGAAATATAAACTATGGAATTCTATCTTTGACCCACCAACCCTTTTGAAATTGGTTTACGAAAGTGTCTATTTTTTTTTAACAATTATCAATATCAAATATGGCGGTCTAGATATGCTTCTTCTAGGTCATGTACCCTTTCTTTCTATTGATGATTCAATAAATGACACTGATCCTTTTGATGACTATGTTTATGAATAGGGTATCATGCTCCATGAGTATTGTCACATGGAATTGTAGGGGCTGTTCTAAGAGCATGTGCACCCATGTTTTGGGTGAGGAATTCCTATTTTGAGGAATTCCTCACTTATTTGAGGAATTCCTCAAAATAGGAATTCCTATTCCTGTTTTTCGTGCAGCGGTTTCCAAAATAGAACTTCCTATTACTATTCATTAATATTTAAAATATTTTACATTTATCTTCAAATAATACTTTCACCCAATAAGATGCCGACACGTGTCAATCTGGATCGTATAATTGGTAGCGGATTTCCGATAAGATTTTCGACCCGTAATTTTGAGACACGTGTCATGTCTACGTGGCAGTGTCGGCAACATTATTAATGGAGATATCCGGTAAGATTTTCGGTAAGATTACAAACCAATGAGAATGAAACACGTGTCATGTCTACGTGGCGGTGTCGGCAAAATTATTGATGGAGATATCCGGTAAGATTTTCGGTAAGATTACAAACCAATGAGAATGAAACACGTGTAATGTCTACATGTCGGTGTCGGCAAAATTATTGATGGAGATATCCGGTAAGATTTTCAACCAATCGACAGTCGACACGTGTCGTTATCTGAAAAATCTGATTTTTCAAGATGGCTATAAAAGAAAGAGCTATGTGTGTTCGGTAGACTCACACTAACTACGCATCACTTGTAGTTTACTCGTATCTAAGCCACCATAAACACTTCTTCCCTTTTTCCTTTTCATCAAGATGAATCCCATGGGTTTCGGTACCTTTTTCAATCGGAGGCGACAACAACGCCGGCGAAATGCAGAAACTGCCAATCAATTCGTCATCGACGCGGTGGCCGTTGATGCAACTTTTGATGATGAACCACCACCACGCCGCCTTCCAAATCAACCAAGGATGAGGGAGTCCAGGGGCCAAAATCTTATGGAAGATTACTTCATCGAACGCTCAGTCTTCACCGACCATGACTTTCGTCGACGGTTCCGAATGAGCAGAAATACATTCAACCGTGTAATGACGGATCTCTGCAACAACGACCCATTTTGGCATCAAAGAGCCGACGCCACTGGAATGGTAGGACTCCTTCCCCAACAAAAGATGACCGGTGCTCTCCGGATGTTGGCCTACGGCTCAGCTGCTGATCAGTGTGCCGAAATCACAAGGATGGGGGAATCAACAACTCTGGAGTGCATGAAGAAGTGGTGCACCCAAGTGGTAGAGCTTTATGGTACCCGTTACCTCCGTGCTCCAGATCAGACAGACATCACTCGACTTCTAAGCAGGGCTAGACATCGAGGATTTCCTGGTATGATCGGAAGCATTGATTGTATGCATTGGGAGTGGAAGAACTGCCCAACTGCTTGGTCCGGGGCGTACTCAGGGAGGAAGGGTCGTCCAACTATCATCTTAGAGGCAGTGGCCTCATATGACACATGGATCTGGCATAGTTTCTTCGGGGTACCAGGAGCTCAAAATGATATCAACGTGCTCTACCAATCAGATGTCTTCGATGCAGTGCTTGCTGGAAGAAGTCCGGCTGTGACTTATAAAGTGAACGGTATGACATACCGTAACGCTTATTACCTTGCCGACGGGATATATCCGAGGTACTCCTCGTTTGTCAAAACGATTTCGAATCCTCAAGATCTTCCACAAAAGCTTTTTGCGAGGAAGCAAGAGTCCTACCGCAAAGATGTGGAGAGGTGCTTTGGCATCTTACAAGCTCGTTGGGGGATAATTCGTCATGCAGCTCGGTGTCACCGCCTTTCAACGTTAAAAAGCATCATGTTGGCGTGCATCATAATGCACAACATGATCGTTGAGGAGGAATTCGTGGAGGATGAGTTTGAGGAGAACGACGAAGAAGATCTCCAAAACCCAGCTACCGCATTTACAGCTTATGATGGGCCAGTGGATGAAGGGGGGAACCGAATTCCTTTCCAGCCGGTTGGAAGAGATGGACAAAATGAACAACGGTTTAATGACCGTATTGTTGATCTCCAATCTGCTTACATCCATGGAGAGCTTCAGAAAGACTTAGTTAAGCACAACTGGTTTCTTGAGACCGGGGAACAACTCTAAAATATGTTGTTTTAATTGCATTGTTGTGAGTTTCAATTACGTATTTCTATTATGTGTGTTTCTTTATTTTGTTATGTGTGAGAACTTGGTGAAAATAAAGAAAGTGCAACCTTGTTTATGTAAAAGGGAAACTACAATGTTTATTTAAAGTGCATAAATTAAACTCATAAATTAAACTACCTAGTACATAATTTAAAGTACATAATTTAAATTACATAAACCATAATTTAAGTGCTTGGAAAAAGGGGGCGATAACAATTGGAATAGCCTTCTTCGCTACCTTCTTCTTCAACCCCATCCAATTGAGAAAGGATTTCTGCTTTTCTCTTTGTGAAATACCTCTTGGATTTAGGAGTCATGCTCTCGGTATCCATTGACATAATCCGAGTTTCCTCTGCCAAAGCCCTTAATTGGATGTCTTTCTTTTGAAGGGCGATTTGCTCTCGCATAAGGGAAACCTCAATTGCATCACTTTCCGCTTGATTGCGACCATAAGATTCTTGATTTGCCGCAATCCTATTCAAAGCCTCGGCTTTTTCATTTGATTGCGTCATACCCTTTTTCCCTTTTTTTTTCGCTTCCTTTGCCGCTTTCACTCCCATAGGACGCTCCGGAGAAGAAGGAGCTTGGTTACTCATTGGTGTGGCAAATGCATCATCCTCCTCCAAGTTGACGGTGGGAGGCATTGAGCTTGCGGGATGTGATGAAGAGTAAGACGGAGTAGATGATAAAGAAGCCGGAGGTGTACTAGCCTCGACATGGATGAAGTAAGGATGATTCTTCACTACTTCCCAACAAGCAAAGTCTTTAAACTCTTTCTTTTTTTTTGCCACATAAAATGATTGAGCACATCTCATCTAAAAATTAATAATAATAACATGAAATAAATAACTTGTAATTCATAAATAGCAAGTGAAATAAATAACATGTATTTCATGAACATAAGTTGAAACAATATGGTAAAAAATGAAATAAATATTGGAGATCAAAAACATTACCTCATCGTGAATGTTGGAGCCGGAAGATGCATTCCTTCGTGCGAAAGAAAGAGCACTTCCCCAAAGTTTCAAATTTGGCTTCAACTTTGCGAAACGAGAGGATAATGCGTTTTGGGTCCTAGCTTCCGGCATCGATTCACCATAACCTAGCTCCCAATTCGCCTTAAAATCGGCATAAACCTTTTCCCACAATTTTTCCACCTTTTGTCGATTTCCGGTGATGGAATCAACGCTAAAACGACAATAAGAGATGCTCAATTGTACATCTTCCGAAAGAAGCCAATTTGTAGCCATAATTTCCAACAAAAAAAATGAATTTTGAGGAGAGATGGAGAGAGGGAGAGAATGAATTTGTTGTGAATGAAATGTTGTGAGAAATGAAAGAAATTAAGGTAGTATTTATAGAAAAAATGTAGGGGCTCATTTGCAAATTTTTGGGGATTTAATTGCAATTTTTTTGGGTTTTTTTTGCAATTTATTCAAAATTAACTGATCTGGCCGTTGCATTTAAATGCAGGCCGTTGGATCAGTTTAGATCCGTTCTAAATGGACAGATGAGATCAAGCTAGCCGTTGCTAGCAGATCAGTTCTGGACGCGCCACGTGGCGCAATCCCATTGGTTTGTAATTTTTTTTTTTACCTTTTACCCGGCGCGTGTACAGGTTTAAAAAAAAAAAAAAAAGACGTCAGCCTGGCGTCACCCACGTGCGTGGGGCCCACCAGGCGGAACGTCCTCTCCTTCTTCCTCAAACGAGGACGCCGGCCCGGACGTCCTCGTGGTCAACCGTCGGTCGCCTCCCCCATTCCCTCCCGCTGCACCGATCTTCCTCCCCGGACGTCCTCTCCAGGCGGGCCACCCCCCCCGGACGTCCTCGCCGTCCCGTGCCGCTGCAGATGCCCTAAGGGTGGTCTTCTTAGCTCAGCCCTGTTTTTGGTTAAGCTACTTTCAATGTGTTCTTTGTGTTTTAGATACTAGTAGGGCTGGGATTTGCAACCTGAAAAACCCACAAACCATCCTGGACCAACCCGTTCGGTCCCATTTTTACCGGTTTGGTTCGGTTCTTTATGTAAAATTCTAACTATTTGTAGGTTCCGTTTTTAGGCTGTTTAACTCGGTTCGGGTTCGGTTGTTGTTTTTGAATCTTTGAAGAAACCGAAAAACCCGATCTCAACATAACTACTTTAATAGTTACTTTGATTTATTCCACCTTTCTTTAGTAAGTTTTAGTGAGGCTAGATTCATTTTTTAATATTGTTTTTACATACTCTTCTCTCTCTTTTCATTCTTATCTCAGTTTCTCTCTTCTTCTTTTCATTCATCTTCTTTTTCTATTCTCATAACCAGAACTCCAACACTTTGAATCTTCTGGGCCTCTTACAATCTCTCTTAATCACATTTCATGAAAAGCTTTGTGACCAAGGGAGGTAGCTTCAAAGAAGCCTTTTAACTCACCTGGGGGTGGAGAATTTGGTTCACTAGCTTTTTGGCCGGCAAAATGAGAAGTTTGTCGGTGGGGTGGTCTGGGATTCGCATCGTCATAAGGTTTTGATGTGTTTGACCGAGAAACAATTGCCGAGAAACCAATCCGACGGAACCGAAACCAAACGGTTCGGTTTCTACTCAGTTTTGGATTCAAATGTGCGGAAACCGAACCGAACGGAAATCTGTCTGGTTCGGTTTCGGTTTCTAGAAATAAACGTCCCTCAGAAACCGATCCAGCCTAGATACTAGACTAAATGAGACAGCTGCTTGTAAATTGGCTATTAAAGTTTCCTTCTATAAGTTTGATGCAGTTTCATCCATAGGACAGTCTGGTGGGCTACTTCTGATATAGGATGAATCTAAGTTTAATGTAAATATAGTAGTTAAGCATGATCATTTCTATCATTGTTATATTACTAATCTAAATACTTCTAAGTCCTGGTTTGTTACCTTTCTCTATATGTACCCTCAAAAAGAGGATCATTGGACCTTATGAAATGAACTGTGTCTTCTAAAACCTCGAGCAGATAGTGAACCTTGGGTTATAATGGGGGATTTAAATTGTACTTTGACTTTAGACGAAATTGTACTTTGACTTTAGCTGGAGGTAGGAATGTTGTGACTCGGTACATGACTGATTTTTCTCATTTCTGAAATAAATGCTCTGTTGCAGGAGAAAGTAAAATACACAGAAAGTTATATTCTTCTCATTGATATAATGCCTTAAATACAGGCTGATATAATCGGTTACAATCATTATCCCGATATAACAGGGATTCTCTGTATCTATCTAATCAATAACCGTATCTAACTAGGACAAGACACACACCTGGATTAATGGAGAATAAATCTCTTTAAACACTCCCCCTTGTGTCGATGACCATAAGAATGATGCATGAGTTGTTGTCTCATTAAAAACCTCGCCAAGCAAACAAAAACCTCATGGGTAAAACAAAAGCTTGATGTAAGGGAAAAAGAGTACAATGCACCAACTACTAAAGCTACTACATGTGAGGTAAACTCCCCCTGATATCTACAGAAATGTAACTCCTTTTGACTGTAAACTCAGTCTAGGAGTTCTGATAACCTGCGCATACCAATGCTTCTCACATGTTTCACAAAAGTAGATTTAGGAAGTGATTTGGTAAACAAGTCTGTAACATTATCAACAGAACCTATCTGGTTCACATGAATATTCAACAGCTGTTGTTGTTGCTGATTAAAGAAAAACTTCGGCGATATATGTTTTGTATTGTCACCCTTAATGAAACCCAACTTCATCTGTTCAATGCATGCAACATTATCCTCAAAGATACAAGTAGGATCAGTAACAGTAGATTTTAGTCCACTAGAGCCTCGAATGTGACTAATGATTGACCTAAGCCAAACACATTCCCTAACTACTTCATGCAAAGCAATTATCTCAGAATGATTTGAGAAAGTAGCAAGAAGGGTTTGCTTTGTTAATCTCCAAGAGATCGATGTGTTTCCCATAGTGAAAACATAACCGGTTTGTGAACGAGCTTTGTGTGGGTCAGAGAGGTACCCAGCATCAGCAAATCCAACCAACATATCAATCAGTGTCTTGGAATAGGGGACAACATGAAAACCTTTTGAAACAGGACCAATTTTCGAAGGGTTGAGAGAATCCCTCGACCGGTTGATGAAGTGACTCTGGTCGATCTAGGGTGAAGGTTTCGACGGGTCGAGGAAATCCTTCGACTGGTCAAAATCCCCAGAATTTGTCTCAACTTTCTCTTTTCCAAGAACCTCATGCTTTTCTTTATATTCTTTGTAAGGGAAGAATAAACTCATGTCAATGGAACCTTTTAAATATCTGAAGACTTGTTTCCCTTCGTTCCAATGACGTTGCGTTGGTGCAGAGCTAAATCTTGCCAACAAGCTCACCGAGAATGCAATATCTGGACGTGTGCACTGAGCTAAATACAACAAATCTCTAATAGCATTAAGATATGGAATTTCAGCTCCCAATATCTCCTCATCATCATCTAACAGACGAAACAGATCTTTCTTAGGGTCCAGACTGCGTACAATCATTTGTGTGCTGACAGGGTGTGCTTTGTCCATATTGAATCTCCTGGGCATCTTTTGGACATAAGCAGATTGGTGAATAAGAATTCCACCAACTTGATGTTCTAGCTCTAATCTGAGGCAAAATCGAGTCCTACCAAGGTCTTTCATCTCAAATTCAGATTTCAAGTAGCAAACAGTCTCATTGATCTCTTCAAGAGTTCCGATGATATTCATATCATCAACATAGACAGCTACTATCGTAAATCCTGAACTTGTTCTTTTAATGAACATGCAAGGGCATACATCATCATTCTTATATCTCTTCCCAATCAAGCAGTGACTGAGGCGTGTATACCACATCCTACCGGATTGCTTCAATCCATACAGTGAACGTCTCAATTTTATAACATGAGCACTCTGTGGTCTAGAGTTACTTAATTTGGGTATAGCAATGTCATCTGGCACTCTCATGTTATAATAAAAACAATTTTATGTCATCAAAAAGCTTATAAACGGTATTGTACGTTGGTGAGTTGTGACAAACTTCTTGGCCGATAACATGTAAATGTATGAATACTCTGCATATTTTAAATGTGGGTTAGGCTATTTTTTTTCGAATTCTTTAGGGGAAAAAATGAGAATGAGGTGTGACGATTTTTTTGTTTTCTATTTATTTTGAAAAGAGCAACCATGGCATTCATCAGCATCTTTATTTAAAATCATCTTCAAGTGGAAGTCCAAGCTTTAAAACTCAATGTCACCATCGGAAACTTCTTTCTTGTTTGTGAATTATGATGATCGATGGCACCTGTATTCAGCCAAGGCTGCTGTGGCCTTTTGCTTTTTGCCTTTCTAAGAAAGAAGATTTGGCTAGATTTGTTCGGAAAGAAGAAAAGCATGTACAATGATTCTACAAAGCTTATGTAGTTTTCTACAAGGATTGTTGTAGTTTTTCTCCAAAGTGGCTCTTTGTAGTTCATATTTATTTGGGAAACTTATTACAAATATCTCAGAGTTTTCTATTATGTTAACTTGTACATTATTAAATTATTATCATAAGTTACAACTTTAATTGAGGGAGGTGAAATTGAAAAGAGAGTGAGATGTTTCTTACTTTTAAGTACTTCTCATGCGCCGATTTCTTCATTCAATTACAGAAGAACATAACCCATTTCTGGGTTGATGGCAAATTCTTCTCATCATCCCAAGTTAATCCACAAATAATAAACATTAGTACTTAAAGGATATTGGCAGCACGTAACAACATCTCCTTTGTGCTGCCTCAAGGTCTTCGCAGCGGCAACCATCTTTAGTTCATTGATATTTGTTTTGACATCAACAGCTACTAATTCTCTGAGCTTCTTGACGCTCAACTTGGCTTCGGAAGAGGCAGCGATCGATAAGAGTCACCGCCTCCTGAACTCGAGTGGAATCGAGCTGGTAATCCTCAAGGCCGTCCGTGAGCTTATTGAAGGCTTTCTCATTTGTTGGCTTGCTGAAAGTCCTTCGAGTTCTCAATCGTATCAGTTTGTTTTTCTCTGGCTCCCTCCATGTTCATATTTTGATTTAATTTCCATTGCAAGCACAAAATTGGAAAACACTCTTGTTAACATGACAAAGATCAATTATGGGTTTGTAAAATAGAAAGCAAAGAGAGAGAGAGATCTCACACGAGCAAATGAACGACGAAGAGATGAGCAAGAGATAGATGGGCATAACTAGAAATTCAAAAATAATAGGGTGTGAAATGTAAAATAGGGAGTGTGTCAATTTCAGCCATCATATCGGTAAAGATGCTCTAATGGTGTAGCAAATAGACTAGCTTGCCTTGCTAGTAGGCATGCGTTAGATGTGTTGCAGCTCGAGGTTTAGGTGCATGGGGGCTGAAATTGGCACTTACTTCAAGTTTAAATAATAATTAATCTCAAGCGTATGAATGAGACTCCTAATATTACATTTGGCCAAGTCCCAAACCTCGTTTGTCCAAAAGAACTTCCTGAGTTTCCACCAGTGCCTACAAATTGAAAAGCAAAAGAAGTGGATCACAGTAGGGAGGGGCCGAGTAAAGAAACTTATCTCAGCCCACTATATTTGTCAAACACAGACATTGACTCTGTCAGGCCCAAAACAAAAGGCCTGAAAACTTCACTATTATAGTACTGTTGAACATAAAAGAAATAGAGGCACTCTTTCATCGTCTTCCTTCCAATTACACAATCATTCTTTTCCTTCTCTCCCATCATTGAAACAACCAAGTTACAAGTTATATAGTCCTCTGCCAAACCTAAAGAAACAAAAACGAGCAGCTCCTTTTAGCTTTTCGGTGAATCTTTTCAACCCTAAAATTGATCTGCGTTCTCGTAATTGTGTGCGATTTGTGTCTTCAAGATTTCGACTCCCCGAAGATTTCGATATCCGAATCGCCATGGCTGTTGCATCGGATGAAGCTACAAGATTATGCACTCACTGGTAATTGAATCTTATCTTGAATATCTAGCTTGGATTTAGAGCTGTCGTCGTATTTGTATGCATGTGAATTTGCGCTGCACCAGTTGTGAATCGAGCTGTTAATCGTTATGATTATCATGTTTATATGACTATCTGAGGAATCTGCGATGCCGTATGTATAATTTAGTAGTTGGTTGAAATTTGTGAGAGACGAATTTGATGCTACCGTTGTTGAATTGTGATATAGTTTGGTTCGTGTGAAATCACAAGACTAGTTGAAAATCTAGACTCAGGCTCAGGTTCAGTTCTTTGAGTGATTTAGGGAAAGTAATGTGCTAAAGGATACCGTGTTTGTGAATTTTCAGTGACAGAACCATCCCTGCTTCGAATATTGATTTGCATTATGCTCATTGCGTTCGCAATCTAGAGAGATGTAAAGTTTGTGGTGACATGGTTCCAAAGAAACTTGCCAAGGAACATTACTTGGAGAACCATGCTCCGGTTAGTGAGTTATTCCACTCTATGTAGCGTTTCGTTCTAATTGAATTTAATGCATGAACTATTCAAATGTCTCCTCTCACGCTAATATGATATGCTACTGAATGGGAAGTGGGAATACACAAATGGTTAAATTTTTTGTTTTTTTTGTACAATTTTTCCAGAAATTACTACTAGTCACTAGGAAAAGCTGAATTGCATGATATGGGGTGTGTATGAATGTGATGGTTGTTGTGATCCTCTGGTATGAAGTAATCAGTGCGGTCCTCAATCATCGTAGTATACTTGTAACCGATCATCAGCCATCGAAAAATTGACCATGATGATTGTTTACGAGGTCAATTAGACTTTAATATGGTTACCATTGCAACATTAAGAGTTGCAAACTTCCCAATCCCAATATGCTGGAAATGCTCAGTTCATTTATTATGCTTCTTACAAGGCATGTCCGATGTATACTTGTTATCAAATTCATATAAATTTGAAACATTTCCATCTAGGTCTGAACAAGCATGTATTTTGATATGCAGATCTTTCTGTCTTATTTCCTTCTTACCAAGTGTAGAAAACTTTCATAGCATCTCAATGAAAAAAAAACATGTAAGAGTCATTACTCATCCACCGAGAAGCATTTCTTGTATCATTAGGTTAGGAATTTCTTGGCTTGGGTGTAGAATTATGATACAACATTTAGCAGCATACAACTGCTAAGTTGATGACATGGGTATTTGAGCAGGTATCTTGCTCACTTTGTAGTGAGACAATGGAACGTGATATATTAGCCACCCACAAAGGGGATATTTGCCCTCAAAGATTGGTCACATGCGAGTTCTGTGAGTTCCCATCGGCTGCCGTTGATCTAGCTGACCATCAGGTAGACTTTCATAGTTTTGAATACTACATAACACGATAGTGATATGCATCAGCACCGGTTAACTTTTATGTCATCACCTTTTAGGAGGTATGTGGCAATCGGACAGAACTTTGTTCTATTTGTAGAAAATACGTTAGACGTCGAGAAGGATATAGCCATGAAGCTAGGTGCAATGGTGTCCCAGACACTGACGTCGGATCTTCCAGGTTAGCTCACTATCATCTGGTACTTCAAATATTAGTTGGGAGAGTAGTGATTTCCTTAATTTATGTAATTTTATAATATATATTGCAAGGAATGCCTAGGAATGAATAGTGATAGCTCTTAGATAAATGATAACAAAAAGATGAGAAACCAAGTACCAATCAGTTGAGATTTTGGTATAATTATTGTCAGCCACCTGTGGCTCATCCATTTAGTATTGAACTCACCTGGTTGTGGTACTATTGCTTCTAGAATAAGAACCTAAGTACTTGGTCGGTGGAGCTTTTGTTGAAGATATAATTGGATTGAACTGCTAGGGGTTCTATATTGTTTGAATGTTTATTCCTGCGCATCCATTACTATAATTTCAAAATTGGTTGCAGCATCATTTGTACATCACAGGTTGGAATAATTTCAATTGACCTTAATTCCTGTTTGTCTCCTCACCACATATTTTGACCCATTTTGATTAGCTGCGACATATAATATCGTTTCTTCTTATTTTAAGTGTTTGATCTACCCAACTGTTTTAGCATATATAGTCACTGTTTTGTGCTACAGATTTCATAGGATTATGGTTATCAGTGGCATCTATTCGTTATCATTATGATTATTTACTATTCTTTTCATTTATAATGGATATAACCCTTTAATTTTCCATATGAAGGGATGCTAGGGCAGCTGAAAGAGGGCAAGGTCCCCAAAGAAGAAGACAGCCTAATGAGTTTTCACGAAAAGGACTTGTGTTCACTATTGCATTAACAGGCATTGCTGTTCTTTTGGGATCTCTATTTTTCCAGAAGAAGGCAGACGGAGGTCAAGTAAATTAGCAGCTGAGACTCTAGTCACTGGGTTATGTAAATCTTTTTAATTCTTGTAATTCTTTTTTCTGTACCTGGAATCTTCTGAAAAATTGAACTTGACATCTCTACCTGTATAAAACTCCCTTGAGTTGCGATAATTCATCGACTGACATGTCTTATCGATTTCAATCATTTCATCCTTTGTAACTGTGCTGATCAGATATACATCAATTGCATACCAACAGATTGCCCTCTCTTCTTTTGATTTGTGCTCATGGCATATGAGATGCCATGTTGGCCTCATTGTATATATGTTGCACCTTCAAAAACTAGGAGGCACGCAGCTTTTAACGCCAAGGCCTCTAGCTACCACCAAAGGAGCATAGACAACTTCAAGTCTTCAATATCAATACCAACTAATACTCCGGAGGCATCCGTGATCACCCTCCTCCAAGGCGAGCCTCTCCAATAAAAGCATCATCACTATTAGCTTTGAATCACCAACAAGAACATGTCTTCAAAGTTAACTACTATCACTAATGAACATCGGTCAATATCTACTTCCGCTAAATTACATCTTGTAGTAACATTTCTGGTAAGTTTGATATTTGAACTATTTACTAAATTCAAATCAACTCGGTATTTTTCAATTTTGATTATATCGATTTCGATTATTAAATGTAACAATTTTGGTCCGCGATCGAGTGGTTTGGTATTACCCATTATTCTGGCAATGTACTTGTAATTCGTTCTCCCTCGGGACAATGGCGGACCAACGTTAGGGCTAAGGTGCGTTATAACCCACCCCAAGAAAAAACAATATTTTTAGCTTAATTGTAGGTTAAAATACTAATAATTAAATATTAGCCCACCCAAAATTAAAATTGACCCCACCCATTTTTGAAAATTAAAATTTAGTCCACTCAATTTCAAAATCATAGTTCCGTCATTGTTCGGGGATGGTCATTGTATCTCCGTAAACGTGGATTGTGGCCCTTTATAACCTTTATCGAGGGAATTGTTTTATAGGAAGAGACTCTAATGAGTACCTTTCTTGTGAGCACTTGGTGAGTACTTTCTAATTAATGACATATAAGTCTCAATTTTTTTTTATCATAATTTGACAAATCAACCATTAATTGTTTAGTTATATATAATTAGGTCATTTCTATAAAGTTTCAACCAAATCAAAAATCGTTAAGGGATTTGTAATCATGATATATCTAGTATGAACATGAGCGGTTCAACTTTGACAAATTCGGTACGTTTATTGATTTGATATTGTTCAATGTTCGAAAACGCATCCTAATACCCTGGTTTCAATGGTGAAGGCTACTATTATTGTGGTCTGCATAATCATATTGTGGAACAGTGTAATTTTCTCAATGACTTTCCTGATCAAGGTGGTAGGAATCAATTTGCAGGCAACAATTTCTCATATGGAAATAGTGGATTTAACCAGAATACCAATTACAATAATGGTGGCTTCAGTCAGCATAACAATACCAACAATGAAGGCTTCAATCAGAACAATACCAATAACCAAAGTAATGGTGGCTTCATTTAGCATAACAATCTTAACAATGGAGGCTTCAATCAGAACAATACCAATAACCATAGTAATGCTGTTTTCTCTGGCAATAATTCTATGCCTACAAACACCAATTCTTCTCAATTCTCAACTCAGTTTCCAACTCAGCTTGCTCAAGCTCTTCCATAAGCAATGGCTGCTCTATTGCAGAATCAGAACAACAATGTACCAGTTCCCACTGCAATGCTTGCATCAAATGATCCTTGCACAAGCAACAATCCCTCTTCTTCTTTCTGGTTGGCAGATTCGGGAGCTACAAATCATATGACAAGTGAAATAAGTCTTCTCAACAATTTGGCACCCTAGCTACATTTCATCAGAATCAATTTAAGTGGGAAATGGTGCACATCTGACATCACTCATATTGGCAATGCAATGCTAGGGTCTTTAAAACTTGATAAAGTTCTTTTAATACCTGTGTTAGCTGCTCATTTGTTATCTATTTACCAACTCTGCAAGCAGAATAACTGCAGAGTTTGGTTTGATGAGTTTTTGGTGTGTGTGCAGGACAAGGTGATGAGAACCAGCATCTATCAAGAATTGTGTAATCAAGGACTGTACTCCATACCATTTGATTTACCAAGCAAGAAGAAAGTTCAAGATCTCAATGATAATAATAAAGCTTCTGTTCATTTTTCTACTCAAGCAGAAGCAACTCAACCATAATGTACTCAATCTACATTCTTGAAAAAGTGTGTGCAGCATTCATTATGGCATAAACGCCTAGGTCATGCTTCTAACTCAATTATGAGTAATATGTTGAAAAAATGTGAGATTGTTAGTACTAGTGATGAGCCTTTAGTTTGTGAACCTTGTTTATTAGGAAAATTTCACAAACTACCTTTTTGAAACTT
Organism: Geum urbanum; assembly: GCA_946800695.1. Taxonomy (NCBI): domain Eukaryota; kingdom Viridiplantae; phylum Streptophyta; class Magnoliopsida; order Rosales; family Rosaceae; genus Geum; species Geum urbanum. The sequence goes on along the minus strand of OX327013.1, from coordinate 4,556,195 downwards.
TAGTATCTCATACTAGTGAACCTTTTGATCTAGTACATTCTGATGTTTGGGGGCTATCTCCACATCTTTCAATTGATGGCTATAGGTTCTTTGTACTGTTCATAAATAATTGTACCAGGTATACTTGGGTTTTTCCAATGAAAGAGAAATCAGAAGTGTGTGCTTATTTCCAGTCTTTGCATGCTTTTGTGCTTACTCAGTTTCACAAAACTATAAAGTGCTTGCACTACAAGAAAACTGCACTTAGACCACGGACCATTTCCGTCGTCTAAGTGCAGTTTTCCGTCGTCTAAGTACTTGGACGACGGAAACTCCGTCGTCCAAGGTCCGTGCTCCAAGTGCTGTCGTCCAAGAACCTGGACGACGGAGACTAAGTGTTTCCGTCGTCCAAGTGAACTTGGACCTCGGACATTATCCGTGGCCCAGGTGTTCACCTGGACGACGGAAACACTAAGTCTCCGTCGTCCAGGTGAGCACCTGGGCCATGGATAATGGTTGCAATGTCCGTGGCCCAGGTGCTCACCTGGACGACGGAAACACTAAGTCTCCGTCGTCCAGGTGAGCACCTGGGCCACGGAGAACGACAGGGTTTAGGGGTTAGGGGTTAGGGGTTAGGTTTAGGGTTCTACACTTGGACGACGGAGAACATAATCTCCGTCGTCCAAGTGAATATTTTATTTTTTTTTAAAAATAAATTGAAATTAAATATTATTAATTTAATTTATTATTATTTTAATTAAAATAATGAAAAATGCTAATATTAAATAAATAAACTAAATTTTGAATATTAAAATTAATAACTTATATATATAATTATTAAATAATCAAAGTAAATTAATTTGTACATATGAAAAAACCCATAAATTAAAAATTAAAATATTGTTCGGAATGCGTAAAGAAACGAGATAATATACTACGTGCTAGCTAATACACTGGAGGAGCAGATGCGGGGCCGAGTCCTCCGCCTCCAGCCGGGTCGTTGTCGTCGGGGTGTGGGTTCGGAGGAGGTTGACATACTTCTCGATTTTGGTTCATGAGCGCGATGAGTTGGGCTATTTGTGCTTGTTGTTCGTCAAGTCTTTGCCGCATTGACTCATTCTGCTCTTGTGTCCGTCGATTCTCCTCTCGTGCCAGTCGAGCCTCTTGAATGGCTGCTTCGACGGCCGCAGCTTGACTCATTCTCCGCTGCCTCGAACCTCCCGTAGATGATGAGCCGGAGGTCGTCGACAAATCTCGTACCACCCTAGGCCCAAAGTGCCTAACCTCCTTGCCAGCTCTACGACCGTAGACCTCATCCGCGATTGCAATTTGGCTCTCTAAGGATAGAGGAGGCAGGTCTTCCGGCGGCACATCTGGGAACGCAAGCTGAGTGTTGGCCAACTCTTCATGCGCACGCTCTATCGCCCTTGCCTACAAAATTATAATTAATTTATTATAATTTTGTAATCATATTTAAATAATAATTACTATAATTAAAAGCACATATATATATACATATCACTTACCCCGCATTGACTCGCTTCATTATCGAGCCCTGGCGTCACGTACGCGCTTACGCTTGCATCAATAAAAGGGTGTTTGGAACCCTTATCCTTGTGCTCCTTGGCAATTTGAATGAACTGCTTGGCGCCGGTAGTATGGTGTTTCTCCTTCTTCCCCCGGTTGGCTTTGTTGACACCGGAGAATTTCTGTTATACAACATAATTAAATCATTAAAAAATGAATAACTACAATTTAAATAATTCAATTATTTTAATTGAAATAAAAAAATTAAATTAATACCTTAAATTGTTCATCGGCAAAGTGGTTACACAACCACTCCCACTCATCTTCTCTCTCCCCTTGCAGCTCTACCGGGGGAGGCACGGGACCGACATCTTTGAAGTACTTATGGAGCCTGTACTTCCAATCTTTGTAGATGGAGTTGGCGGTTTGATTGATATGCCTCAACATAGCCGGTGTCGGATCCACGTCAAATTGTTCCTATGAAAAATAAATAGAAAATTATAATCGTATATATTATGAAATTTTAGGCCGAGATTAACAATATTATATAATAACTAAATTGAACGTATTACGTACCGAAAGATCTTTGAAGACTTTCGCCTTCTCATGATCCGGCGCCTCCTTCCAAGTAGGGGCAGTGATACGAACCCGGTTACGGATGATTGACCATATCCCATGCGCCGAGAGACTTGCTAGTTGAGCTGTGGGAGGGCCACCGGTGAATTCGTCGTACGGCAAGTCGATCTTTTTACCGGTCGCCTTGCAAATACGCTCCGCTTTCCCCCCTTTAACGAGACCCCGAGTCCTTTTCGGTTCCGGGTCAGTGGGGGCCCTCCTTTGCCTACGGCGGGCGCTGTACATGATTGATTCGGCGGTGGAGGACGCCTGAGTACTTCCCGTTGAATGGGTAGCGGGCGTCGGAGATTGGAAGGGGTCGACGTCATCACCGCTCGAGATGAATGGGGGAGCGGGAATTTCCCCAGAGGGCGCTACGGACGGATCAGATGATCCGTCCGGATTGAGAGCGTCGTTGCCCTCCGGTGGTAATTCCCAACCGACTTGGTCCGCCAAGCGGCGGAGCATGGCATCTTCTGCCTCTTGTTGGGCTTTCTTCTTGCCGGATGTCGTCTTTGGCGGAGCCATTTAAACCTAAGAGTACGGGGTTAAAATACCTACTTACCATAATAATTACAACTTAAAAATTTACGCTAATTAATTAAGTACGTTTAAGATTTAAATAGAGTACACTGGCTTGGCATTTTCGGTCGTTCAATGGACGTGCGACCCGCGCAATAAAGTGTAAATTTTCAATTAATCAGCCTTGGTTAAATCGAAAAACATGGCCAGTTAGGGATAGAGATAACGCGAGAGGCAGGACTAATTTCGACAAAAGTCTTTCTTAGTCCAAATCCTGTCACCAGTCATAACCCGTTTCTAGACACCATGTCCGACATTCGGCCAATTTTTCGAAAATTTACACTCCCTCAAGTCCTTTGCAAACTCCGCCCTCAACCTCGTGTCCATAACTTCACTTAGGTTATGGTGTGCGGTGATGAAATCCACACATCACGAAGGGTTAAGGAGATAAGCAAGGAAAAGAGGCGCCATCTATTCCAAAGAGTGCGACTTAATTACACCAAGCCTATGTACTAAATTTAAATCGAACACGTACTACTAATTTATTTACTAAAAAATACACGTAATTACATGCAATAATTTATTTTCCATTTAGCATGCAATAATTAACCATTTAATTAATTAATAACAATAATTAATTATTTAATTAATTAATAACAATAATTAATTATTTATTTATTTAATAACAACAAATTTACAATTATTCATTTAATTAGGAAACAATAACAATAATTATGATTTAATTAATAAATAACAACAATTAATCATTTATTAAATATTTAAAATTAATTACTAAATTAATTTCTACTAATTAATTATATTTAGAATTTAATTAATTAATAAAATGAAAATTATTTAAATAAGGGAAAAATAGAAATGTACCGAAGCGGAGTTTACGGAATTTCGCCGGACTTGAGTCGTCGAATAGGAGGAACCACGCCGGAAAAAATGTCGTCGGAGCGTCGTCGCCGGAGGAGAGGAGAGGAGAGGAGAGGAGAGGGAGAGGAGGAATGATGAGAAAATGAGGGGGGGTGCAACTCTATTTATAGAGTTGCACTTAGACGACGGAGCACTATTCTCCGTCGTCTAAGTCAACCTGGACGACGGAAATAGTGTTTTCCGTCGTCTAGGTGGCGGTTTAAAAATTTTCAATCGGCGCGTAATTAATCGGCGGGACGTTTTGAACCGCCATGAATTTGGACTTAGACGACGGAGATGATCATTCTCCGTCGTCTAAGTGAAAATTCAAGCGGTGCCGAAAACGGAAGCGGTAAATTGAACCGCCATAATTTTGGACTTGGACGACGGAGATGGTAAGTTTCCGTCGTCCAAGTGAAAATTACATGAAAAAAATAAACAAAAATAAATTTGAACCGCCATGGTTTTTGAACCTGGACGACGGAGATGGTCATTCTCCGTCGTCCAGGTGAACACCGGGACGACGAAAAATGACCATCTCCGTCGTCTAGGTTCAAATTACGTAAAAAAAAATTTTAAAAATAATTCGCTAGGAATTTAGCGATCTGTCATTCGAGTGAAATAGTCGTACAATATCGATGAACGCATCGTGTATATAAACAGTTAAATTTGAACCGACGATTAATTTTACGTATTGAAACATGTTAAGTATCGACTAATCTTTACGACTTAAGTGTTCATGAGTAGACGCTCATTTGCAGCAGAGTATTAACGAAATTGAATTTGGACAAAACAACCGTTGGATATGTTCGTCGTAACATAATATATAATTGTCTTCAAAGGATCATAAAATAATAAGTTCGGGAAGGGTTTGATCGGCACAGTCAACCGCAAAACCGATAATTTCACAAACCGGAAACGTGGATACTAGGCATTTCGTAACTCCGATTTTCGAACCGTCGAAGCTCACACACCAAGAATTGTTTACTCTAAAGTCTTGATGAAAAGACTTTGCATTGGAAGAAGGTCTAGATGGTCGTTGTCTTAGAAAAAATTACGATATCTGCACCTGGACGGAAACACTCATTTCCGTCGTCCAGGTGTATAGACCCTGAATTCAGGGGTTAGGGCCTTACTGTTTAGGGTTTAGGGTTTGTGAACTTGGACGACGGAAAATGACCATCTCCGTCATCCAGGTGTAAAAACCCCGAATTCAGGGGTTAGGGCCTTAGGGTTTACGGTTTAGGTCGTCCCCGGTCATTTGTGTGTGCGTTCAATTATTCTGATTCAAAAATATAATTAAAAAATTGATCGATCGATCCGAACTGCTAGATTTAGGGTCCAAGATTTAGCTAGGGTTTTATATGAGATTGAGATTTGGCGCCAATTAATCTGCAATTAATTTCTCCGTTGTCCAGGATATATAATTCGGATTAATTTCTTACCGTAAACCAGCATCGATCATATATATATATATATATATTACAATAATTACAGTAATTAATTACCAATTAATCTCCCTCGTCGTATGACCGTACTCTTCGTCATAATCATCATCGTCCTAGTGTGTACCTGGACGACGGAGAATGACCATCTCCGTCGTCCAGGTGTAAAAACCCCGAATTCAGGGGTTAGGGCCTTAGGGTTTACGGTTTAGGTCGTCCCCGGTCATTTGTGTGTGCGTTCAATTATTCTGATTCAAAAATATAATTAAAAAATTGATCGATCGATCCGATCTGCTAGGTTTTGGGTCCAAGATTTAGGGTTTTATATGGCGCCAAAGGTGAATATGGCGGGGGACCTAATATAAACGTGGACAGAATTCAGGTGTCCTTTAAATTATTTTGAATGACCATAAAAAAATTAAATAAATGATGGATCGATCCGATTTGCTAGATTTAGGGTCGAGGATTTAGCTAGGGTACGTTTTATATGAGATTGAGATTTGGCGCCAACATTTATTAATTTCTCCGTTGGCCAGGATATATATATAATTCAGATTAATTTCTTACCGTAAACCGGCATCGATCATATATATATATATATATATATATATATTACAATAATTACAGTAATTAATTACCAATTAATCTCCCTCGTCGTATGACCGTACTCTTCGTCATAATCATCATCGTCCTCATCCCCGTTAGTTGACGGCTCATCCTCGTCATCGTACTCAACATCGTCCGACGAATAACCTGAGTCCTCGTCTGCGTCCTCTTCCTGCTCGTCTTCTTCATCTACCTCATGGATAATCTCATCTTCAGTTAGATCTGTACAACCATCAGGCATGAGTAACCGTTCACCATCTTGAACCAGGTCCATTATATCGGAGCGGACCATAGAAATATTAGGCTCTTGATAGGCAGGAATGTCTCTTTCTGGTTCAGCAGCATCTTCAGTCGTCGCCGGTGTCCCTTCAATTGTCTCTGTATTCCATATTCCTCGGTGAGAGATATGGTTCACTATTTTCCACCATTCACCGGCTTTCGGATCGTCGAGATAGAACACCTGCCGAACTAAGGTGGCGAGAGCGAAAGGCTCATCCTCATACCAGTGCGAGTTTGTATCGACAGATAATAGTCCCAGGTCTTCCTTTGTACGCTTGAACCATCTGCACTTGAATAGGAAAACGTTGACATCATTCCCGTAACATAGCTGAACCACGTATACAATAGCCCCGTAATATAGATCATTGTCTTTCCCAACGGCTACCCCACTGTTTTGTGTTCTTCTTCCTTCGTCTCGGGCCAATGAATGGAACTTTGCACCGTTCACAAAACATCCGGGATAAATATAGTGTTTAACCGGCTTCCCTGCTAGCAAGTGCTTTGGCCATGACCACCACCCTCCGTGGTTATCAGATTTTTGCAGATCAATCATCTGCGAAAAAGGCCAAATTAATATAATGGTTTACTTTCTACAAACATGAGCAATATGTATTTAAATAATTAATACCGAGTCGTACGTACGTACCCATTGGAAGAAATAATCAGGAAACTTCTTCTTAACCATTTTCTCAATCCACGCCGAACTCTTATTTTGAATTAACGCCTGAAGACTCTCCCTGTATGACATCATGTACGGCTCAACTTCATCACAGTCTCGCAACACTACCCAATGTGCCTCAATAAGTTCTTCCCGTGTTAACGATTCCTTTAATACTCCTCTAAACGGTCGGACGACATTGGTGACGACAGAAAGATTGATGCGGGCACTGCGATCGGAGGCAGTACTGGGAGGGGGTGGATCTTTGAGGTACCTGTTGCAGTAAGTAACACACTCATGCATTAGGTATGTCTCTGCTATGGAGCCATCCGGGGCCGACCTGTTTTTGACGAATGACTTATACTGTCCAAGCTGTCTACAAAATCAAACGTACACATTACATAAGTACATATAGCTAGCTGGCTAGTATATATATAATCTCCAGTGGAACAAATTAATTAATTAGTTGTACGTACCTTTCTTGAGGATACATCCAAGTGTACTGGACCGGACCAGAAATGAGCACCTGCTCGGGCAGGTGGATCATTAGGTGAATCATGATGTCAAAGAAAGCAGGGGGGAAAATCCTCTCTAGTTTGCAAATGATGTGCACAATTTGTTGTTGCAATTCCACCACATCTGACTTCTTTAATTCTCTGGCGCATAACCTCTGCCACCACCTGCACAATGCCACTATTGGTTCTACGACGTCCCGAGGCAAGTATGGTCGAATTATCACTGGAATCAGACGTTGCAGCATAACGTGATAGTCATGTGTCTTTAGACCAACAAACTTGTGTTGCACCTCGTCCACTACTCCAGTTATAGTAGCTGCATACGTAGCCGGATAACGAACGCCCTTAAACCAGTGAAATACAGAACGTCTAAGCGTCGGCTTCACTGTGTAAGGTGCATCTGGCATCTTGTTGTACACTCCTTTCCTATCCCTCCTCAACCACAAGGGACGACGTAGATTCATTGATTCCAAATCTTTGCGCGCTTTGGGAGTATCTTTAGTCTTGAACTTAATACCGAGAATTGTTCCCACCACGCTGTCGCACACATTCTTTTCTATGTGCATCGCGTCCAAGTTGTTCCTTAGCTTCAACTTCGACCAGTAAGGGAGTTCAAAGAATATACTCTTGTGATCCCAATAGCTCAGATCATGTGGAGGAATTGGATTGCATTTCTTTACATCCGCGTCATTGCTCAACACACCAAAGTCGAAATAGCTCAACCTCTCTAAAATCTCTTCGCCCGACCAACTACGGGGTTTAGGATTGTTCTCTACCGTACCGTCGAAATGAGCTTCATCCTGTCGCCACGGGTGGTCGTGAGGAAGCCATCTACTGTGACCCAAGTAACACACCTTCCCCGCGTGCCAACTAGAGTTCACGTCGTCCAAACATATAGGACATCCATTATATCCTTTTGTCCTGCAGGCTGCCAACATCCCATAAGCTGGAAAATCGTTGATCGTCCACATTACAGCAGCCCTCATCGTGAACATCGTGTCAGTGAATTTGTTATAAGTTGGGACTCCATTTTCCCACAACAGTTTCAGCTCGTCGATCAAAGGTCTGAGGTAGACATCTAAGCACTTCGATGGAGATTTAGGACCTGGAATTAGTACGGTAAGGAAATTAAATTCCTTGTTCATGCACATCCACGGAGGCAAGTTGTACGACATCAGAATAACTGGCCAAGTGCTGACGGCGGAGCTATTACTTCCCCAAGGATTGAATCCGTCTGTAGATAGGCCGAGTCTAACATTTCTAACCTCTGAAGCAAAGTCTCCAAATTCTCTGTCGAAATGTTTGAAACCCTCCCCATCCGCGGCGTGTCGCAGGACATCGTCATCTATTCGCTTTTCTGCGTACCATCGCATCGCCTCTGCTGTGTGTAGCGACATGTACAGGCGCTGCAATCTGGGAATCAAGGGAAAATATCGAACAACTTTCACAGGAATTCTCTTTTTCGAACTCTTCCTATTCAACTGGAATCTGCACTGACCACATACGGGACAATAGTCCAACTCTTTATACTCTTTGTAAAATAGCACACAATCATTCGGACATGCGTCAATTATCCTGTACTTTAGGCCGAGGCTGCTCAGGATATTTCTAACCTTATAATGAGATTTAGGAAGATTGTGATCATCAGGAAGCAACTTACATATTTGCTCCTGAATTTCGTCAAAAGCACTCACTGACATTTTGTGCTTCACTTTTATCTTCATTTGCTCCATCACATATTGCAACACATTCTCTCGACATCCAGGGAACACCGGGGTCTGCGCTTCAAGTAGCATCCGGTTGTACTTTTCCATCTCACTGGTGTCAGTGGCCAAGCTAGCTGCGGGGAATGTGTCATCATGCTCATTGGTGGTACTGTAACCTCCGTCTTGGTGTTGGTGTCCGCCATGACTACATCCCGGAAACGCATCATGGACCAAATCTGCAGTTGGGTTGCAAGCTGGGGGTCCGGCACCACTGCCGCTGGATGAGGCACCATGGTAACTGTACCCTAAGCTGAAGTCTGCTGCGCTGAACTCTACTGCTTCACCATGCTCGCTCCATGTAGTGTAACTCCACATCATACCATTTTCGTACAAGTGTTGCACCATAACATTAACCTCCGCATACTGACAATTAAGACATTTCTGACACGGACACCTGAAACGTTTCTTTCCCTGACCATGTTCTATCGCAAAATTCACAAATTCGCTAATTCCATCCATATACCGGACATCACATCTATTCTTCAACTTCATCCAACTCTTGTCCATACTGCTACAAAATATTATACTTAATTAATTATTACATATATATATATATATATTTGTCCATTAATTTACACTTAATTATACGTACTCGATCTACATATCGATCCATCAATTACGTACGTATGTACGTAATTTAATCGATCTGTACATATATATATATATAGCAAACATCAGCTAACATCCTTGCATGTATATATATATATGTACGTACGTTTTCACTAAATACATATTAATTAAGCAAATTTTAACTGCGTACGTACGTACCTGCTGGCCTTCTCGATATCTTTACGTTAATTAAGCTAACTAGCGTGTCAGCGGAGATCCCGGCCTTATCGATCCTGATTCTTCTCGGCCTAGCTAGCTTCTAGCTACCTAGCTCGATCGAGCTCCCTAGCTAGCTTCTCCTTCTCCCTTCTCCTTCAATTATTCTTCAAATGGAATCGATCATGAAGAGATCGAGGCTAGCTAGGAATGAATTCGATCAGTACGTTTGGCCGGCAGTGGGCTTATATAATGCTTCACTTAGACGACGGAGGTGTCGGTACGTCGTCTAAGTGGAAGTACGTTTTGTGAACTCGGACGACGGCGTGTCGGTCCGTCCTCCAGGGAATCACCTGGACGACGGAGAATACCATCTCCGTCGTCCAAGTGGTCACCTGGAGGACGGAGAAGACTCCGAGGTCCAGGTGGTCACCTGGACGACGGAGAATACCATCTCCGTCGTCCAAGTGGTCACCTGGAGGACGGAGAAGACTCTGAGGTCCACGTGACCACTTGGACGACGGAGATGGTATTCTCCGTCGTCCAGGTGACCACCTGGAGGACGGAGAAGAGACCGAGGTCCAGGTGGTCACCTGGACGACGGAGAATACCATCTCCGTCGTCCAAGTGGTCACCTGGACCTCGGAGTCTTCTCCGTCCTCCAGGTGACCACTTGGACGACGGAGATGGTATTCTCCGTCGTCCAGGTGGTACTTGGACCACGGAGTCTTTTCCGTCGTCTAAGTTTCACTTGGACGACGGAGAATTAGTGTTTCCGTGGTCTAAGTGCTGTTTTCTTGTAGTGATCACAACTACCACTTGAAGTTAACATATGAATCGATTCCTCAAACATGCTTTACCGACCAAGATTTTTACCAAAACAAACCTACACGATGACCATGATATGAATTTGAATGCTTCAAAGTTTCAAACCTACACATGCTTTACATTTATGTATCCATTTATCCATTTGTCTAGAATGCCTATCCATTTATCTATATAACTTCTAGTATATGTATATTACATACCAGAGTGCCATGTCTACAAATTGTTAGGATGCCAATGCTTTAACTCTACCATGAACATAAACACTGGAGAGACAACATCACATCCATCATCATTTGCTATGTAGGTATATATATAGTTTTTAATCCAAGTAACATGAATTTTATGAATATATCAGCATCATATAAGTAACATACTATTTGTCAACGCTCCGACCCCTTAAATATACCAGGATTTGTATATGAAGAATGCAACTCACAGTCTGCATAATCTGCCACCACAAATGCATTTCATACCACCGTTTCAATACTAACAGGTGCTGTCAAATAAGTTTATCAACATATCTATTTGCATTAGTATGATCCATATGTGTATGTGTTCGGGACTGCAGACATACCAGCCACAATATTTAAGAGGCTACAAAATAGACTCATAATATGTATCCATGACAATATATACTACTTCTAATATTTATCCATCAACATGACCCTGCACAACACATCTACTCATACTAAACAGTTGCAATATAGAACTGTTGCAATATGGAACTGCATGTTGCAATATGGAACTGTTGCAGTATGGAACTGTTACAACACATCTACTCATACTAAACAAATCACATCTTCCTTCCCAGTAGCTAGATACAATACACCGAATCAATGTGAAAAAATTGAAAGAAAAAAAATTGAAAAAAGAAGAAGATCGATGCTTACCGATATTGCTTTGAAGATGATTAGAGAGCTTTGGAGCTTTGAAGAAGATGATCCGGGAGCTTTGAAGAAGATGATTAGAGAGGTTTCTCGATTAGGGTTCGGCTTCGAATTCGACGGCGAGGAAAGGGTTTTGGTGGAGGGGAGGGAGGGGGTTTAGGGTTGAGGTCGACGGGGATTTAGGGTTTTGGGGTTCGGGTTTTGGGATTTGTATTTCGGGTTTAGGGATTTGGGGCGAGAAGATGATTAGAGACGAAGAAGGAAATGAAATGAAAAGAAGACGAACCAAACTGTGAATCTGGAATTATAAAGCCAACGAGGCGACGTATATTGACATCTTCGTCACTTCAATACGTTTAAGCGACAAAAATTTCAATCGCTTCAAGTTAGAGGAAGCGACGAAGATTGAAATCTTTGTCGCTTCAAATTAGAGGAAGCGACAAAATTGAAATCTTTGTCGCTTCAAATTAGAGGAAGCGACAAATAATGCAATATTCGTCGCTTCTATTAATTTAAGCGATAAAGAATGGAGTCTTCGTCGCTTCAATCAGTTGAAGCGACTAAGATTGCATTCTTCGTCGCCTCGTATCGCTTCATTTTGTGTTATTCTTTACAAATTCAAAAGTTAGAAATATTTTTTCGAATACATAAATTATGCTTTAAAGAAAATACGAATTTAGGTTTCAAATTCATAATAATATTAGTTTAGTCCTCGTCGTCTTCCTCGTCCTCGTCGTCTTCCTCATCCTCGTCCTCGTCCTCGTCCTCGTCCTCGTCCTCGTCCTCGTCCTCGTCTCCTTCTTCATCCAAGAGTAGTTGAAAATCTGGGTAAAATTGAATCACTGTGGGAGTGTCCTCTTGGTAAGGCTCGAATATATGATCTCCTGTACGCGATATGTTTTCATCTATGGCAAGTACGTCAGCGTTGTAGACATTGCGGTGCGACATTTCTTGTACTACCTTCCAAGTACCACCAGCCTTTGGATCGTCTATGTAGAATACCTGTTTTGCTTTGGTTGCAATTATGAAGGGTGAATCCTCATGGTAACTATTGTTTTTATTCACTGATATCAGTCCATGATCTTTTATAACGGTGTCAAGATCTTCCTCGTCGTCGGAGTTGTGCCATGTGCACTTAAACAACACCACTGGCATACGGCCTGCATATAATACTTCGACCACGTAGTTAACATGGCCGTAGAACTTGGATGAACCCATGTCTATCATGACACCGCTATTTTGAGTCACGGTTCTTTGATCTCTATCAAACGAGGTGAACTTGACACCGTTCACATAACACGACTTATAAACCCGGAATTGCTGAGGTCCTTGAGCTAATGACTTTATTCCTGCAACCAAGCTCGGGTCCGAGTTTTTTTCTTTAAGGGACACCTGAGAGATAAGTGTTAAGAGAAGTTAAAGATAAGTGTTATAAACCCTCAAAGAACCTTACAAGAATTAATAGTTGGATGTACCCATGTTAAGAACCATCGAAGAAAACTCCTCCGACGACGAAGCTCGTCGAAATCTTCACCATTTTTAGCGCTGAACCTTCTGAGATGTTCTTCTAGGTAAGGTTTGACTTCGTCTGTTTCCACCAAGACTTGCCAGTGAGCCTCAGCAGTCTCTGCCTCAGTCAACCTGAACTGGCAACGAGTCTCGATAATATCTGGTCTTACTAAGAGTGAAACACAGCTGATATTCCACTCAGGGGAAGTGTTGATATCTTCGTTGTCCATCCGTCTGAGATAAGACTTACAATACGTCACCGACTCATGTACAAGGTACTGTTCAGCAATACTACCTTCCGGGTAACGTGTATTCCTCATTGACTTTTTATATTTTCCTAATTGCTTGCACAAACACCCTCAAGATTAGTACAATATTTTCCTAATTGCCGACATATTACATAACGAACATAATATTAGCAATGAAAAATATTTTACCTTTCAATTGGATACATCCATGTATAGTGTACTGGACCTGTAAGGAATACTTGTTCGGGCAGATGAACCATGAGATGAACCATAGATGTAAAAAAATGTGGAGGAAATATGAGCTCCAAATTGCAGAGAATCATCACTATCTCAGTTTCCATGTCACGCACAACCTCCTTCTTAAGCTCCCTACTGCATAGTTGACGAAACCAATTTGACAGTGCTATCAATGGCTTTACAACGTTTTCTGGCAGGAACCCTTTGATAACCACAGGAAGAAGACGTTGAAGCAACACATGGTAATCATGCGTCTTCAATCCATAAAATTGTGACGGGGAACTGACTTTCACCTTACTTCTCAAACTACATGCATAACCAAGAGGATACTTAACATCCCTGAACCACTGGAACACATCTTCTAGATCATCATTTTTAACTAAAAAGGGTGCATGAGGAACTTTCGCCATACCCTCGTCACCCGCTCTTTGCCACTGGTTTTTTCGCACATTCCTCTTCTTCAAAGCAGCGCGAGCTTTTGGACCATCCTTAGACTTCTTATCAATCGCAAAAATGGTTCCAAGGATGTTGTCACACACATTTTTTTCAATGTGCATGACATCTAAGCAATGTCTGATCTTCAATGATGACCAATAAGCCAGCTTCCAAAATATGCTTTCGTGAGTCCAACACTGTCTGTTATTCGGATTGTACGGCACCTTCAAGTCTTCATGTTGGCTAAGAATAGGGTAAACGTGTAACCTAACGTCCTCCAAAATTTCATCTCCACTCTTCTGATAGGGTCTTCCGCTAAACTCCACCTTCCCGTTAAATGCCTTGCTCAATCGCCAAGGGTGATCTTGGTGGAGCCATTTTTGATGACCTTCATAAACTATCCTCCCACATATATGCTCTGAAGTTAACTCATCTAGACAGATTGGACATGCCTTCTACCCTTTCATAGTTGACCCCGCAAGCATCCCTAGACCTGGAAAGTCGCTAATAATCTACATTACAGCTGCCTTCATCAAGAATACCTCATTGTCTACTCTATCAAAAGTATAGACTCCAACGACCCATAAATGTATTAGCTCCTCGATCATCGGCTCAATGAGTACACTAAGGCACTTTCCGGGAGATTTAGGGCCTGGAATCAACACTGATAACATGTTATATTCCTTCTTCATGCACATTGATGGTGGTAGATTGTACGGCATCACAACAACGGGCCATGTACTATGCAAAGTTCCCATTGTTCCGAATGGATTGAAACCGTCTATTGCTACTCCAAGGCGCACATTCCTGCAGTCCCGTGCGAAACCTGAAAAAGTTCTGTCAAAATGTTGAAACGCTTCTCCATCAGCTGGGTGGCTGAGGCTACCAACCACGCATATCCGCTCCCCCAGCCATCGCATATGCTTAGCAGTGTGTGGGGACATAAACAAACGCTTCAACCTTGGTGTTAGAGGGAAGTTACGAATTATTTTTTTGGGAATATCATTCGTATATGGCTTATATCTTTCAGAATAACACACTGGACAAATCCTCTCGTTTACAAGTGCCCCCCTGAACAACACACAGTTAAACTCACATGCATCAATTCTTTCGTAACCCAATGAAAGATCACTCAAGATTTTTTTATTCTCGAGTATGAACAGGGGAATGTGTGCCATTTAGGAAGAAGTTTATTAATGTAAATACATAAAGAGTCAACACTTGTGTCCGACCATCCATTTTCATTTTTCATTTCCATTGCATCTAATATGGCACTCAAAACAGTTTCCTCACTGCCTTCATATAATGGGGTCTGTGACTCCTTCAATAATCTATCGTACTTTTCATAATCATCGTCTACCATGTCATTGAAGTTCATGCCCGAATTATCTTCCACTAATTGTTGGGGTGCATCTGCATGGTATCCAGGATAATAAGGGTATGCATCATGTAGAATCTCCAACTGCGGGTTCATTGAAGGACCGACACCACTAGAAGGACCGACTCTGTCTTGAAGCCACTGTCTTCGTTGACTGAGCATTGTCGGTTCACTAGAAACTTCCCCGTGAAGGTGCCAGACAGTATAATCCGGACTCAAACCACTGTGTGATAAGTGATGATACATGACATCCATAATAACCTTGAACGGACCGTTCTTACAACGTTTGCACAGACAGAAGTGATAATCGGCTCTGTTACTATGTCACCGGGCAAAATTCATAAACTCGAATATGCATGTGATGTACCTTGGATCAGCATGATGATATGTCATCCAAGTTTTATCTGGGTGTCCGTCCATGTTTCTTGTCAGCATAAACAATCAATATGAACAAAGTTACCACGCCACAGTTGCGATTCAACCAAAACCCCACACTTCTTCGCCTTATGCCTCCGGGTTGGGTCTTATCCTCTTCAGGGGAACACGACATTTGTCAACGCTCTTGCACCCATGCGTTTCAGCTCCAGTTTAGGGAAATTTCGGCAGCATCTCCCTACAGTTCCCCGAGTGCACACATATCTAAACAACCTAATTTGCACTCGGGGAACATTGAAAGGAGACACTGTCGAAACCATATCCCAAAACTGAAACTGAAATCACATGAATAGCAAAAGGATCAACAAAGTCATGTTCACCTAAAGTGTCCAAAAATGAGACAATTCGAGAATCAACAACTCAACTCGATCAACTAGATGAGTTGTTGATTCTCTAACGGGAGTTCTAAGTTGATAAACACCACAATTATATATAACCATACGCTCAATTTCATGATTAACACTAATAACACTACTAATTAAGGCTCGAATACACCTAATCTACACTAATCATCAATTAATTTCACTAAATTCAACCAAATTTCAAACATTAATCATGAACCCATAACATGATTTATCACAATTCAATGATTCAAACACTAAAACTACAACATAAGACCAAATTCAATTCAATTTCTAAAATTTCACATCAACTTCATTTTCACTTCTAATCATCAATAAATTTCACTTAACTTAACCAAATTTCAAACATTATTCATGAACCCATAACATGATTTACCACAATTCAATGATTTAAACACTAAAACTACAACATAACACCAAATTCAATTCAACTTCAAAAATTTCACCAAACCTTCAATTTCACTTCTAATTTAACATATTATGGTCATAAAGAGGGTTAAAGAGATACAAATCAAACTAACCTTACTCAAGAATCAAATCAATGGCAAGAACAACCTTCTTTCTCAATTTCGTAAAATTTCTCCCAAAATCGCACACGAACAGCTCCAGAACGCAAATGAACTGTTTTTCTAAAATTCTAACTTTATGAACGGTTTGACTTTAAGAAGAAGAGTAGATCCAGATTTAAAAAAATCGAGGCGACGAAGATTGCTCAATCTTCGTTGCCTCAATTTTCTTCGAGGCGACCAAACTAATCTTCGTCGCTTCGAATGTAAAATGTGGTCGCCTCATATTATTGAAGCGAGCAAGATCAATATACGTCGCTTCAACAAATTTAGGCGATGTAATTAATATCTGAGGCAATCTACGTCGCCCCATCTGGTTCATCAAACACAAATATGTACAGTGGTAGCGACAAAGTAAAGCAATCCATCAGAAGAAAGTGAAAGCAACCTAGCTAGAGAATATATATTTCTTCATCTATATCATAAGCCTGGCCATTTTGATTGTTGTTCACGGAAGCTTAGCCAAAAAGTTCACATGTCGACCTTTCCTGTCAAATTAGGCAAAGGACCAATCCGCACCATTTTTTCACTTTCCACCATAACATGGACGTTGGCAAAATTGGGTACCATTATTCTTCTCTTCTTCTATAGCCATACAATTATGGATGAGAACACATTCATCCATGCCAGTTCTTCAGAAAACACGACTTGTCTGCAACTGCGTATCTTCGACCAGTATGTAAGTTCAACTCGCAAATTCTACTGAACACCGATGTTTTACTTTCGAATTAGCTGAACAAAGCATATATGCACGAGGAGTAGTATGTTTTACACCAGTGCATGAAAATAACTCTCAATGTTCTTACATGATAAATGCAGGTGGTTATGAATAATGGTATCGTCCAAGTTAATCTTTCAAAACCAGAGGCCGGGCATGGTGGTCGGAATACAATATAATGACATCGACAATTTGCTTGAAGTTCTTGATGATGAAACCAACAGAGGGTAGTGTGAACCTCTCTACTTGCTTTCATGCTTTTTATTTAAATTTTGTTTATTTTTCAGATTAAGGATTATAGATAATTAATCATGATCGATATGTATGGATTTCAATGTATATATAACACCTGCAAAATATGAGGCATGTTCAGAATTTATGACTGGAATATCCTCTTCTTTATTATCAATTCAACCTGGAATATGTGTCAATTATAGAAGGTATCTTTTTTCAATAGGACCATACGAGGTATCATAAATTTTGGAATAATGTAATAAAGAAAATGCATTACTTTTCCTATTTTATGCTAAACCTTGACAGTAAGTCAGTAATAACATATAATTAAGAGTATTATAATAAATATATACAGCTACAAATATGTAAAATACAATTATCATTCAGTAAGTTACCACTAAGCTAAGCTAGCTAGAAAAGCCAGAAACTTGATATATTTCGATGAATTCAAAAGAACCATGTAGTGTAAGATATACCTTAGCTTAGTACGTAATGTTAAGGTCGATATATGCATGCGTATATGCTTATGAACTTCATGTACATTTAAACGATGTAGGTATTGGGATCCAGTTTGGACTGCGCCAAATATTACAAGACAAAAGGGCGAATTTGATAGGTATGTACGTATACCCGGCCACTCGACCTATACGGCTATACATTGTTTTTGGCTATTTCACAAGATATGTTTTCATACTGGCTAGGAAATTAATCATTTGACATGCATGTCCATTAGTGCTAGCTATACACAAACCGTCTAATAAACGGTACGGTGCAAGCTAGTTTTCTCTCGAATTGAAGTTATGATGTGCTTGCTATATAATTTGTGCAGGATTGAAGGAACAAAATTTTCGGTTATAGTGGGAACTGAAGATCAGATAGAGCTTTCATTCACCAGAATGTGGGATCCCTCTCTGAAGGGCGAAGTTGTGCCACTGAACATAGACAAAAGGTTATATTTTAAAAAAAAATTTATACCAATTTTAGTTAATTTGCTAATCAAATTCTTGCAAAAAATGATGATTAAATTAAAGACAATAATATGGATATATATTTTGAAGGTTTGTGTTGCTTCGTAACTTGTCGGGCTTTTACACTTATGCCATTTACGAACACTTGAGAGAATGGCCTGCTTTCAACTTGACCAACACCCGGACTGCGTTTAAGCTCAGAAAAGATAGGTAATATATAACATCGATCCTCCATTTCCTCTATGGTTTTACTTGCTGTAAATATGTATATAGCTAGGGTATTTGAGTATGAGCTTTTCAGTAAATTGTTGCCGGCCATCAATATTATGTAAACAAAACGATCAAAGGGTTGTACAGCTACCTATCTTGTGAATCCAAAAGAAAACAAATAGTTGGTTTCTCGTGATGGCTAACTAAGATCTTTCAAATATATCTACCTCATGTATTCATGTAAGCAGATCCAGGAAAAATTATTTAACAGCCAATAAGAGACATTCACCAGGTGGAACATACAGAGCCTAACCGTTTATCTATGACACATACATGTTTAAGCATGTAATTAAAAAGAGATAGGTTAGGTAACCACCGTAAGTGGCTCAGTAGTTGAGCCTGCCTCCGCATGTGGAATCCCCTCCCACTCAGGTTGAAATCATGAAGTTTCTCAAGGTGGTAAAAATATTGTGTTAATGCACAATTAAAATATTTCACATTAGACTCAGGAAGCATGTGAGTTACTCTCAATAACACAGTAAGATATAAGCTAGTTACAAATTAGTTAGCATATACTTCTATTCAAGTAGGCTAGGTGAACGTGACGTCCTTAATTAACTATTGATATGAGCTTCCTTTCTATCAGTTGTGTTGGTACTCAATTATTACTATTACAATATATATAGTCCCTTTCAGATAAGGGCATCTGTACGGTATAATTTTTTTTGTTTTATCTCATTTAACATCAAATTTTAACAGACCACTAATATTATAAATATTACTTCAATTAAGTCATCTACAAAATTTGAGTCCAATTGAAAATTATTTGGCTATTTGATTCGTCATTTATATATCGTTAGCATTTATCCAATGCTCCTTATTTGTTCGTAATGTTTCGCCATTTTGAATGACTAAACGAATAACAAATTCGCTGAAATTTTGTAGGTTTACTCTTTAAAGAGATATCTATAACATCAACGGTTTCGATCAGTTACATATGTCAAGGTAAAGGTCTCCCTATATGCTCTTGAATATGCCCCGGCAATTGCTCCACTTCCAGTCAAGTTCTCGGGGGTTTCGAACAAAATCCTCGGGGGTTAAATACACATACCGGAAACAACGCTCAGGGCTTGATTCATCAGACCAGCCCACCTTGAAACAGGATTTGACTTCTTCAGCTACCCCAATACGGGCACCTGAGTTTGCTGCCAAGCATATCAGAGGCAATTTCTTAGCACAAGCAAGCTCAGTTACTGCAAAGAAGAATGCATCCTCTCTAGGGCCAAACGATCCAGCTTTGTAGGTCACATCATTTGCAACAACCAATAACCTCCTTCCAGAAGGGAACTCAGGGGTATACATTTAAACCAGACAATCATACCAGTATCATTGAGCCCAGGTTGTCGCTCTATATTAACGAGAGGAGTACCCCATGTGCCCTTTTGGTCAGCAAATTTGAGCTCTGTGGCCTTCAGAAGTTATACTTGGGTTTGTTAACACCTGGTGACTGGGATGCCCACGACTGTTCCAAGGCCGTCTCAAATGCCTGTGAAACCATATTAACTCCAATTGGATAGTTGATCCATATTTGGGAAGTGAGGAAAACATACAACTCGTTTATTGACAAAGAAAAAAGATATTTTATCAGATTCTCACCAGAGGAAAATCATAGCAGTAAGTAGTATTGGTTCTCCTGGCCAACAGACGCTTTCGGTCAATAACTCCCAAAGGCTGATATTGCAAATTTATTGGTAGACCATGCAGGGGACACTGTAGAGAGATTGAATGGTATACTACCGTCTGTTTACTTGAATCTTCTAGTTCCCTATATACCTGAATATCACGTTAACCAAAAAAAAAGTCACAACAATAGTCTATATTCACAGTAATGACAGTATGGAGAATAAAATTTTAAATACTCGCATTGGAAACGTTTCACTCAACTTGTGCAAAGAATTATCTATTAACCAGTGAAAGAATCATATATATCAATGTAGACTTTCATGAATGTACTTCTAGTTCTTTTCTAAGAACTTTGAATATTAAGCAAGATGCCAGTCTGTTTACTTGAAAGCTAGAGTAGAAAACCAAATGACACATTGATTTGTTTCATCTTTTAGTGAAAATCAGTGTTTGACCTAGGATCTTAATCATTGATGCGGGTAGAGCCATCTGTAGTGATGCTTTTGCAAGTCAATCAAATACTTTAAAGGTTAGAAACGGAACTGGGTGCTAGGGTGGGCAATATATAAACATACATGTACGGTGCAGGTATGACCGGTCACATTTGTCACGACTACCCTCCAAGCAACATTTTCCTGTCCAGAGGAAGCCACCCAAAGCTTCACTTCCCACTCACAGACACCCAACCTATGCATCCTTACACCAACTGATGCATGCATTTCACGTGCAAGTTCTTCTAAGATGGTTGCCACCACAGTTTCTTCTTGTCCAGCACCCAAATCAATTCTCCTCGTACAGTATTATCCAATGTGAGATTCATGAAATTTTCCGTGGTACGGTTAAGATTATAAATATGCTGCTCTCGTAAGATATAAAGATACATATGAGTGTGGTCAGATTTGACAGTGGCATTGTGCGATTTTAGTTCCAACTCTTCCATTGCTGTTGATAAGGACCTCAAAAGGCTCCTCGACTTAAATGATAGAGCCAATTGGGTACTTCTTGTTGTGATGTCTAGCCTTTGAAATCCAGTAAACCCTTCATTTGTTGTGGGCTGCCTAACAAGTGTTCTCAGGAACATCCTTTGGATTAGTAAAGGCTTATCTACAACAGTGTACAAGTGCCATTGACGGTCACGGGATGGGGTATACTGTATATTCTCATAGCCTTTAAGCTTGTCCTGGATCAATCGGAACAAACGCTGAGTTACACCGTATCAAAGGTTAAAGTGGAAACATTTTATCACTCTTAACATAAAAATTGGTGCTAATGCCAGCAAAGTACTAACCAATTCAAGGTAAATGGATAGATGAGGTTCTAGGTGATGCAATAGAGGTTCTTCATAGTAGAGCTTCTCTGATGACCAGTGGAAGGAGTGCCTCACAGGGGCTCTCCCTTCATCTCTTTGTATGATGCAACTAATGACTATGACACCTGCACCATGTAGGCTGGAGACTACTCCTTGCTCTTTAAGTATTTTGGCTAACTTCTTGATTCTTTCTTGAGCCTGATCCTCATCACCACTGGAAAACACCAAAATGGTCAAGAAGGTATTAACTCTAGCTCTATTTGGCAAGCATTTACAGATAAATATATAAGTTAAAAGTTGTTGACGAGATAGATACATCAGAAATTACATGTACACAAAGCAAAGTCAAAACTTGAGGATAGTCGGTTACGAATCAAAATGGATTGGAAACCTACAGATCAAAGATAAAATATCTACTCAAAGATATAAAGGGCAGGAGTATTACCTATCCTGAAGTGAACTGTTGATGCCAACCAAAGCAATATGCATCATATTACCAAAGCCACTTGGTTGAGTAGATCCATTTGGAATTGCTTCATGAAGGTTATGCGACATTTCCTTTAATGCACCACTAATAATTGCAGGAAGAAACTGAAGAGATTTGATTATAACCATGACACCCCATTTTCTCTCATGTTTCTCAACATCTGATTTATCATTCAATTGACCTTCAGTCTCATGCTTCCTCTCAACAGGTTCGTTTAAGAACTCCCATGAAGCTATTAGACCAGATCTGTGCCACTGCATCCTGACACTCCCCTTTACAAGGTAGGTCTGATGACAATACAAAGTTATACAAAGACATGGGTTGTATGTAAAGTAAAAAAGAACATCTGAATTGCAGGACAACAATACCTGATATAACCGGCGTACATAACTCTCGACAACACGCCTTTGAAGGGTGTGATCGCTATGATCAAATAGACCAACAAGGGCATCTTCAACAGCCAAAGGTGCACTCACAAGATCTTCCATTCGTTCATTTATGGCACTTTTCCTCTTTGGAGTATCCATGCTTTCTCCATCCTCGGTAAACATCTCTAACTCAGAAAGACTTCTTGCAATGCTAGAACGAAGTTCCTTCAACCTGGTTTGCTCCATCAGCTGACTCGCCTGTAGTGCCAACTGTACAAAAGTTAAACTCAGAATCAGAACTCATCAAAATCAAAAGAATATTAGTCTTAGGATAACTAATAACCATGAATTACTATTGATATGAGGAGAATGGTTTGTATGGTTAAAACAAGAACTAAAGAAAGAAAGAAAACAAAAAAGAAAGATACACATTAAAAACTACTAGTTGTGAACTGATTTGTTAAACCAGTGCAATGGCCAACCTGAGAATAGTTTGTATGGTTAAGTGACGAAAAGCGAATTAGATTTTCCCTGTATGCAGCCGGGTTGGGGTACACCAGTTGTTCCATCAGTCGCAGTATCAACTTATTTTTATTCTTAACACCCTGAACGCACATAAACACAGTACAGTTACAATAATATCAATAGAATACTGCATGAGGCGTGGAGAAGGCAAGCAAAGCAAGCATGTTTCAGTACCTGATGAGAGAGCACAATGTCCACAACCTTCAACAGATCTTTCTTATACTGAAGTCAGAGGCGCTCAATTACATCAGCCTGGAGCAACGAAACATTTGTATATAAGGAAGAAAGAAGTTACAAGTATTCAACATTCAAATTTGCGCGGCTCAAGCCTTTCTTTATGAGTCCAAATAGGATCAACAAACATTCCTCTTTTTACTTTTAGCTAAAGCCATGTCTGTTACATAAAGCACACAAACATGGAATCAGCAGTCTAAACATTATTGCTCGAGTTACTTCATTTATGGGTTACAAATTGAATACTACATTCTTTCCCTGAAGGCTAGCCTGACCTTTTAAAAAAGAAGAAGAAAGGCTAACCTGAATATTGTCACTGAATAATTCTTCAACTGAAAGGTACTCGTCAAGAAGGGATTGAACAATAACTCGGGCATGACTTTCTCTTCCACCCTCATAAGACTTCACAAGGCTCATCAAAGGTTCAACAAACCTTTCTTGAGCTCCTCTCTCTTTATCAGAACAGGACGAAAGATGGGCCTATGGAGTTTGAAATACAGGATTTAATTTTATTTTTGAAGAATAAAATGGTTCTAAATAAGAAGTCTGAAATACGGGAACTCACCTCAAGAACACCGCACAGCAATTTGGCAGGGAAGTCAACATTCTGAGAGCTTGAAATCAACTCAAAATCCTTATATTTTGATTCCAGCTGTAAAATAAAATGAGAGAAAAGCTATGAGTGTAAATATTTTTTGGAGAATAAACCAGATAGAATACCAGTTTTACTTACTCCATTTCTAAGATTCTTGGGTAGGCGGGTTGCCAGAACATTCTTGCCATTGAAGGAAAGGGAGTTCAGGACTATCTAGGCAAGTGAGCAAGTTTTGCACAACCTGATATAGGTGACAAACTCTTAGATAAGGCGGTTTTATAATAACAGATCTACCAAATGATTGTTATATCGGCAGAGTTACGTATCATAGCTCTATAAATTTCAAAGAGAACTCACTTCATCAACGTTATGCTCGTAACCAGAAAGAATCATTCGGGCTGCATTTAAGCCTGCAGCACATCTCTGATGAACTTTACCAGATATTGCAGTTGAAGGCCCCAAGACCGGGAAGCTCCCATAGAAAGGATCCGTCTTTCTTACAGCTGAAGGATCATCTAAGTTGAGCCTTGCGATTAGTTCACCAGCCTGCGCGAAAACCCAAACTCGTTAATCCTCATATTACGAAGATTGCGGAGGGATGGTCGTCAGTGTACTTCAAACGAGACTTACCTGCATTGCCTGGCCTTCAGACAATTGAAACTGGATAACTCCAGAAGCAGGTGAAAGAAGAGGCATACACATCTTCATAACCTCAACCTCTGCATATGGTGTATCAGCATCAACATGACTACCATCAGCAACCAAGAATCTCATTAGCTTGCATGGTGTCTCTTATCAGACAACAGGCAAAGACACATATGCCCCTTCCCGATGATCGATCGCCAGGAATTGAAGAGGCCAGGCCCTGGGTTATCCAGAGGCAGTCAGGCTTGAAAATCCGGTCGAGCCCGAATTCAAAGGAGAAGTACGTATGCATTAGTATATTCTTATATATTCTTTAACTTTGTTGCTACAAATTAAGATGGAGCACGTACTTCAGTATATTCTTATTTGATCTCTAACTATGTTGATATATTTTCAGGTTGATGACAAGTATCCATATTCGATTGAGAACATATATAACCGGGTGCATGGATGGATATCAAATGACTCACAGGTCGGATTTTGGCAAATTACTCCCAGTCAAGAATATAAATCCGGTGGACCTTTCAAACAGTGTCTTACTTCACATGTGGGGCCCACTAATCGTGCTTGTCATGTTATTTTGAAATCATGATTAATATTCGGCTTGAACATAGCTAGACATGATGAGGGATTAATCGCCATCTAAAAGTTTATATAACGATATTTAGCAATGATCGAAGATTATATATTAACAATATGTAATTTAAGACCGTAGCGGCCGGGGACAATCCACAGATATTCATAGCACTCATTATTCGGGAGTGGAGTTGATAATACAAATTGGATCAAATGAGCCATGGAAGAAAGTGTTTGGCCCCATTTTTGTATCTCAATTCTCTGGTTAAAGGAACTAACACTGTTCAGCAGCTCTGGGAGGATGCTTAAAAACAGGTCCGACGTCGCATCTCTTTGTATTCGATCATACACTATTGTGTCGGCTTAGAGATATTTACATGCATACAAACCACAACTTCGATCCTTTTCAAAAACAAAAAACAAAAAAAAACTACAACTTCGGTCAATGGTTAAATGGGTGATAGTAAATGACATTTTATTTGCAGATGAACAGTGAAGTTGAAAGATGGCCATGTGATTTTCTAGCTTCAAAGGACTTTCAGGAACGAGATACAGTCAGTGTCAGATTATTAGTCCGCGAAAATAAAGACTGCAGAAGCAATATAACATACATAAACCTTGAGGAACGAGATACAGTCAGTGGCAGATTATTAGTCCGCGAGAATAAAGACTACAGAAGCAATATAACATACATAAACCTTGATTGAACCGGTTAAGGGGTGCATTCAAGAGAAAAGAAAAACTATTCGTTTGAGAGCTTACGTACTCTCTCACCAATGGCAGATCCAGAAACAAAAATTAAGTTGCATTGGATAAGACCAAATTTAAGGGAGCGTGCATATAATATTACGAATCAAAAAACTTTTAAAAATAGTGACAAATCTACGCATTTTATAAGCAGTGGATCTAAAACGTATTGCAAAAAAAAGTACTGCAAAAAAAAATACTATAAAAGCAAAAATTCACTCTAAATAGATAAATTTATAAAAAAAAATCTACAAAATTAACAATTATTCACGTCGCGCCTTCATTGATGAACTGATCGATCATTCAACAATGTGCAAAAGAAAATTATATACACTAAGTAAGAAACTAAAAATCGATACTTCAACAATAATAATCAAGTTTAACTCTAATATGAGAATCAAAATTCAAAAAAAGATAACCAAAAACTAAATTCTCAATTAATTAATCATATTTGAATAAAAACCTAAAAGAAGCAATTAGTATGTAGAGTTATAAATCTACAATTAAACATCTCACATATGCAAAGGTAGAGCTTAAAAATGAAATAAAACAACTAGAAGTGGCACGTGATGTCACATCAAATAGAGAGAAAAAAGAGAGCAAGGCTAGTAGGTAGGGTCTAGCACAAGAGAAACAACAACATTTCATTAAAATCTTTAATTGAGACGGTGTCGTTCTTGTGTTTCATTTTCTCCGAACAGAAGAAAAGGATCTGTTCATCTTCTTCAATCAACTCTACCAAACCTATATTAACAAAATCAATCTCAAAATCTGCCCAACCTCGCCCATGAATAAATCTGCCCGTCTCTCACGATATAGAGAAAAATAACTTCTTAATTAAGGACATTATCTCTATATTCTTGGAAACTATGTGTAAAATTTTGATCAACATACTACGTATGTACGTACAGGGCCGGTCCTGTATAAATAGAGGCCCGGTGCGAAAACTAAAATGTGGCCCCTAATTTTTTTTTTTTGTTATGTTTTTATCAGAGCTTATTATAACTAAATCTACAGGAAATAGTAAACAAAATCACAAATACTTAGATCAAAGTACAATACTGATTATAACATTGAGGCATAAAAGATCAACAAACTAACCGAGTGACTATCATTCATGCCAAATTGGCAAATCCTTCCTCAAAATCTTCCAGAATCAACCTGTTGATGAGAAAAAATATAATGCTTAATATACACCTAAATAATCAATAGATAATAAACAAAGAAGTATTCAAAAAGTATATAGAAGGAAAATCGTACCTGTGAATGTACTACAGAGCTTTTCATTGGATTATTCAATAATAAATTGAAACTATTACTAAACATTTACCAAAAGAAAAGAAAAAATTACAGCTAGTGCATTACTACTTTTTGAACCTTAATCGTCTTGCATTTTTAGAGGCAAAATCATCGATTAAACTTTCATAATCAAGTAATTCTAGAAACTCATTTTCAATTGAAATCAAAGCTAAAGCATTTAATCTTTCTTGCGACATGGTTGATCGCAAGTAAGATTTCAATATTTTAAGTTTTGAAAAGCTTCTTTCCGCTGATGCAACTGTAACAGGAATGGTCAACAAAATTCTATATGCAAGACAACTAGTTGGATAGCAATTCATTATTTTCAAGAAATTTAGTATTGCACTAGCTGTATCATGTTCTTCTGGTATATGTTTTTGTATTAGTTGCAATTCATTGAATAAATCCTCACCATCAATGTCTGAAATGGGACCATTCTCTAACTTCTTTTCCAGATTGTTGCAACTTGTCTTCAGTTCATCAGTATCCAGTGATTTTAACTTCTTTGCTGTGAATAAGAAACCAAATGTGTCTTCATATTGCTTATATTGCTCAAACCTCCTCTCCAATGAACCGATTGCTTGATCAACTATGTATACAAAGTACTGAATTCTGAAGGATTCTTGAGTTGATTCTTCATATGTTGGTTCAAATGACTCGGTGGAAGTTTCATCAAAATGTTTTTTCCTACGGATTATTCTTTTTTTTTTCCCAGGAAACACCGGATCAATATCTAATTCAGCAGCAATTTCTTTAGCAGACTCCAAAGCCTTCTCAAACCCAACTTCACTGTATTCTCTAAAAAAAGCAATCAATGCCTTCACACTATCCATTGCCACATCAATATGCATGTTTTCAGATTGTAACTCTTTGCTGACTATATTGACTTTAGCCAAAATCTGGTACCAAATAACCATGCCGACAATGAACTCAAACTTTCCAAGTTCATACTCTGCCAAACAAGTAGCTCGACTTTTTATCAATGCATCTGTGTCACTTTCTGCAAGTTCTAGTAGAGCTTCTCGTATTTCTGGAGCTTGAGTCACTATTGCTTTCACACTATCAACTCTACTTTCCCATCTTGTACTTGACAATGATTTCAGAGTGAAACCTTTATCTGATAGATTGTCTTTCAAAATCTTCCACCTTTTAGTAGAATCTGCAAACAATGTATAAATACGTTGCACAACTCCAAAAAACTCTACTGCTTTACCACATGAGTTTGCTATATCCGACAACGTCAAATTGAGAGAATGAGAACCACAAGGTGTATAAAATGCTCTAGGATTAATGTCTAGGAGCTTTCTTTGTACACCGTTGTGTTTCCCCTTCATGTTTGATCCATTATCATAGCTTTGCCCTCTAACATCATCAATATCAAGATCAAGACGGTGTAGAACGTTTTGCAATTCTTCAAACAAACCTTGACCTGTTGTGTCATTCACAACCAAAAAATCCAGAAAGTATTCATGCACCTTTACAGGAACTGTAGAGACATCAACACACCTTAATATCAAAGTCATCTGTTCTTGCTTGCTGACATCTGGAGTACAATCAAGTATTACCGAAAAGTACTTGGCTTCTTTGATTTTCTTGAGGATTGCACCTTTAATTTCAGAAGCTAGCAAGTGTATCAACTCATTTTGGATCTTGTGACTCAGATAATGGTACTGAATCTCATGATTTTGTTTTCTTCGGAGATGTTCCTTCAAGGTCGAATCCCACTCGGCAACCATTTCAACTAAAGCCATAAAGTTTCCATTATTTTCATCATAAATATTTTCGTTACTTCCACGGAATGCTAAGCTCTGTTTAGCCAAATATTTGACTAAGGAAAACAGTCTTCGTAGTACCTTCCGCCAATGTTCTGTCTCTTTGTTGATTTGGTCTTGCACAACTTTGTCAATGACTTGACTACTTTTCAGCCTTGCAAAACACTCAACCCAAATGGTATAATGATAAATATGCTCTGGACTTCTTTCATGCGTTTTTAGTCTGGTAGGAAGGTGACACCAATCATATAATCCATCGTGTGCTAACTGACTTGGTTGTGGTTTGATCTTGAACACTTTACAACAGAAGCAAAATACTCTATCAAGATCCTTGCAGTATACTAGCCAATCTCGATGATGCTTCTCTCCATTTGACAAATTCCTATCATAAAATTCAGAGGAGAAACGCCTTCTTGATTTATCTTTGGGACCTTTTCCTGTTAACATATCTCTTACATGACCTTTTTTCACTAGCAAATCTCTCCACTTAAGATCAAGATTATCCCAATTTTTAGGATCAAAGATGTTTAATGGAATATCACCAATATCATCGACATCGCCATTCAAACCAAGTTCCACCACATCATCTTCTACCAGATGCTCCATATTTTCTTCTACAGGTACATCAACGTCTTCGTCCATAGGTTCCTCCTCCATAGGTTGATTAGGTTCCATTGTAGGTTCATCCCCATCATTCTCCTCGAACACATTTTGCTCTACATGAATTGGCTCTTCATTGGTCGAAAATTTTGGCTGTTTGACAACGAATCTGTCAAGAGCTCCTCTTTGACTTTGAACCAACTGCTGATCTTTTTTTGTTCTTTGAAGTTTGGCATTACCGCAATCAAACTTTCTAAAAGGAGGCATTCTAAAAGTTCATCATACAAAAAGAACAAAGAACAAATTCATATCATCAAATTGAACAAATTTAAGAACGAATTGAAAGAAAGAACAAAATATTAAGAAAGAATTAATAAATTTACCTTTGAATTGTTGATAGAGTGGTAGAGTAAGTGAGTAACAATGGAAATTGGAAAGATTGATGGTTTGATATGGGTTTTGTTTTTTTTTCTTTTGTCGATGATTCTGGGAAGTGGGAAATTGGGATTGGGTTTAGAAAGAGGAGCAAGAATAAGAATAGAAAGAGACGTGAGTGAGTAGGAGAAGACAAAAAAAAAAAAGGGAAGGAAACAGAAGAAAGAGGCGTGAAAGAGACGTGAGTGAGTAGGAGAAGGACAAAAAAAAAGGAAGGAAAAAGAAGAAAGAGGAGTGAGGATCGAACTCAGCTGGGAAATAAAGGAAAAGAAAGATTTACCAACTAGACCAAGTGCTCATTCAGTCACATATAATTTTTTTTTTTTATTACATAAATTTCCTGATACAAATTTTTTTTTGAGGCCCCCAAAAATCGGAGGCCCGGTGCGACCGCACCTCTCGCTCCCCCAGGGCCGCCCCTGCGTACGTACACTTGCATAGGTATTTGAATGATGAAGACATACCCGGAAATGGAACTTTGGTAGGGTTGGCAGCTCCAGGAGTTGTTGGATCATGGCAGTTAGAGTGCAAGGTGTGTTATTTTAATCCTCTCTAGCTCCATTAATTCTACCACTTTTTGATCATAATTAATTAGAGGGTACGTAAAACCAAGAAATTTTGTATAACAAAAATCAATTAACTCTGCTATAAAAGCCTAGGGTTACCAATTCTGGACAAAAGCAGACAATAATGGCTACTTCGCAAATCATGGCGTACGTCCAGGGAACTACAATGTTTATGCATGGTTTCCTGGTATTATTGGTGAGGATAATACTAGGGAGTCTCGATGAGGCAACGAGATGGAGGCCTTAAATTTTATGTGACATATAATTTTTTTTTTTACAATATAACAAAAATCAAAACACAAATCTTTCCCTTTATATTTTAATTATAAATTTATTTTGTTTCATTTCATTATCTTAATTATATAGATTATATTATATAAATATTTCATTTTCTAATCTATTATTAATTGTCTTTCCTTAAAACTAAATTATACCATGATTGTATCAGTAAATAATCTTAATTGTTTTCCTTATTAATTCTTTAAAATTTAGTTGTAGTTTCTATATCAAGATCAACTACATATTTTCGTGAGAGAAAAAAACAAAAACAAATTAAGAGATGGATGTAGCCATTGTTGCTTGAACTAGGTATATATTTAAAGTATGTATCTACCATTGATGAAATAAGTTTTTCAGAAAATTAAGACCATAGGGATATGACTAAAGAATGATTTGTCTTTGACTTCAACTTCGAATTTGAATAATTGATATGTGTTGGGATTAGAACAGATCAAGGTAAAAGAAACAACAACGATCATTGATATGGTGCCATTGAAATCAATTTCTAGGTTTGAAGAAATTTTAGAATTATACTTGATCGGAAAAAAGAATGTTAGAGATGAGTTTTCTTTTGCAAGACTTATTATAAGATTAATGATAAGTAAATAATAAATAAATATATAGAAGAGTTTGATTGTCTTTTCATTAATGGTGATGTGTATATAACATGACTCAACAATATGATGTGACATGCCACATAGAGTTTGAAGCCTACACGTCATGATTCCATTGAGGCCTAAAATCATTTCTTTATTGGTGATTACCGACATGATCAAGTCTAGCTAACTTTTTGTAACTCCAGGTCTGATTCTCAATCAAATTTTTTCCTTTCTACAAATTAAGTGTGTTTGAGTTTTTTGCCTAAATTAATTATAAAATTTTGAGGTTTATGTAATACTAATAAATGTGAATGAAGCTGAAGATGGTAATGTTGATGTTGGTACACCTGTATATGAGCCTCCAAGAACTGGCCCGACTCTGTGGGAAGTAGGTGTCCCAGATCGAACTGCAGCAGATCGAGTTTTACATCCCAGATCCTAATCCTAAGTACATTAACAAACTCTATGTCAATCACACTGACAGGTTTATTCTCCTTGCCTGGCTTGCTGGTAATGAATTAATTGCGTGATTATAACGTACTACAAAGATAAAGATGAATGCCATGCATGAAACTTCAATATTTATTGGACTATGGGAAAGATATGCAAAGTTATATCCTGAGGATGACTTGGTTTACGCAGTTGGAGTTAGTGATTAGAGAAAGGATTTCTTCTTTGCTCAGGTTACCAGGTACAGTTACTCTTACGTACACCTGTCCTTCTTCGTTCGAAAAATTTATGGAACTGCCATTAATTAGCTACTGTTACAGTTGCATACAAGGATGCCATTCTAGCTAGAGTATATGGCTAGAAATAAGGAAAGGAAGATGGATACCAAAATTTGATAAATGAAAAACTACTCACAGAGATATCTATATTTTTGAGCAATTATATCAACGTAGTAAGTGATAAAAAGAGATCATTATCCGTATAGGATTGATGAAACTAAATCTTAAAACACTAATTAGACATAAATGTCAGCAAGCTGATAAATTCGACTAACACACAAAGACACAACTACGAACCTCAGTTAGACTACTTTTAATTCTACAAAATTTTAACACACTACACTAGACTCATTGGCGGACTACCAAATTTGAGTATTTTCTGAGATGATTTGGTTACCGAAATAATTCGACCAAGCTACAACTAATGCAGAAAATAAATGTGTTTATAACCAATGAATGAATGAGTTAAGAGGTATGCATTCCACCATCGTTATTCCATATATTCTTTCTAACACATACTTAACCTAATGCACATAACCAATGAATGAAAGTTCTCAGGAACACTACCACATATTTAATCATTGCCGGCGATTTTTAAATCGCCGGCAATGTTTTTTAACATTACCGGAGATTTTTTCCCCAAAAATCGCCGGTAATGTTTTTTTTTTTTTTAACATTGCCGGCGATTTTTCCGGCAAATCGCCGGCAATGTTCCGCCGGTAATTAAAAAAAAAAAGACATTGCCGGCGACTTAAATTTAAGTCATTTAAGTCGCCGATAATGTTAAAAAAAAAAAAGACATTACCGGCGACTTAAATGTAAGTCGCCGGCGACTTAAATGTAAGTCGCCGGCAATGTCTTTTTTTTTTTTAATTACCGGCGGAACATTGCCGGCGATTTGCCGGAAAAATCGCCGGCAATGTTAAAAAAAAAAGACATTACCGGCGATTTTTGGGAAAAAAATCGCCGGTAATGTTAAAAAACATTGCCGGCGATTTAAAAATCGTCGGCAATGGTTAAATATGTGGTAGTGGAAGAGTTGATTGTTACAACCATATCCTATTACATAATCCTTATGCCTATGCAAGTTTGTAATGGACATCTCCTACATCTATCCATCTATAAACCCATAGTCATGGACCCCAATGTTTACAACGAAGAAAGCATTAAATTCTAGAAAAAGTTTGAAAAGCTACAAGGGTTTACATGTACACCATGGGCGTGTCCTGCTAGACCAAGGGTTTCAATCACCTAATGAAATAATCTATCTGGTGTATCACTATAGAGAATCTAGTGGAAAAATATATCTTCAGTCGCCCGTATCTCATGACAATAGAATCCTACCATGCATACTAAGTCACGCACCAAAGTAAACATACAATAAATTCATCGCTGAACCACATAGAGAAAGAAACCTAATTCAAAAGAATATGCAAAATTAGATTAAAGTGTATGCATTAAAAAGACTTCATGTACGGGACTTCAAGTAGCCTCTTAATAAGAAGTTTAGCTACTAAAAGTCATAATGAAAGAATCAAAATAAAACATGGAGTTGATACAAACAAGAAAATTAGGATGAAGAACAAAGCTTCTGGTCGGATGTTCGACCGGTCGAAGAAGATCTTCAACGGGTCAAAACTGGGAGTCTAGAATCTCTCTCGTGGTTGGCTCTCTCCTTGCTCGAGTATGTGCTCTCCAAATTTCTAATTAGCCTTTCCAAAACCCTAAAGTGACTTTATATACTCTTGGTTTGATCTCTCCCAATCCTTATTGATCCTGGCTTCTTTATTTGCACATAACTCCGTCTTTTCTTCTATTTGCACTAGGAATCCTTCTTTTGTTTCATTTTTCTTTATTTATCTATAAAACCTAATAAAATAATAAATATAGTTAAATTACTTAATTAATAACAATAAACCAAGTATAGAAGTTCAAAGAAACACAATATAGCTGCATAAATATGCGACTATCAAAATACCTCACACTTAGCTTTTGCCATTCCTCGAGCAAAATACTAAACTAAGACTAAAAAGACTCAACAAAACATTAATTACATGACTCTAAATCCCTTAACATATTTTCTTAATAATCTTCCC
This sequence comes from Geum urbanum, assembly GCA_946800695.1. Taxonomy (NCBI): domain Eukaryota; kingdom Viridiplantae; phylum Streptophyta; class Magnoliopsida; order Rosales; family Rosaceae; genus Geum; species Geum urbanum. The sequence continues at coordinate 4,522,042 of OX327013.1, read as the reverse complement.
ACAATTGTAACACCAATATTAGTATGAATCCACATTTACATTCCTCAATATTTCAGAAGTTAATTCTAATGCATGACACATATGTAACATGTAGGACATAGACATAATCATGGTAAATAAGGAGCTGTAGCATGTAATAAACAAGTTATGATTCAACCTCATATAAATATATTTTCATATGTGTTTCACTCAACGTATGACTAAGGTATTTACTCAACTCAATTACTTGTCAAATAGACTGAACCATATGCTCATCTCTTGTAACTAATCTCCAAAGATCAAAAGATGTCATCTTGAAAATCAAAAATGTCTTTTTAAGGTTATAATGGGGCTAGGTTCATAGGTTAATAGAACAAAAGAGTATGAAATTCAAGCAATAATTCTAAAACCTAGTAGAGCACCAATGTAAATAGATTTCCTTGAATTTTGAAACCATTGAAGCATCTTCACTATTGAATTCTTTCAAATGTCTCATCATTGTGGCCGGATTTCATCTTATTGGGCATTCACTTCATTCTTTTCATCAACAGTTCACCTGTGGTATCAAGCTAGACATCATGAAAGAATATTTTTCCTTTCTTGCCGATTTTTCTTTTTTTTTTCTCTCCTTTTTTTTACAACAAACTAGCTTGATACCCCACACTTATTCCTTTGTATCACTTTCATAAGTTGTCACCTTGGGATTCATGTACATGTCTCATGTATAGCTCTACTAAGTCCTAGAACAAAAGTAGAGATATAACTATTCTAAGGTTCAAGGTTATGGTTATGTGGTGATGACAAAAAGTTTAACATATAGGCTCAAAGTGGCTAACTAAGGGGTACACAATTTGTGTACACAAAGTTGGGACACTGGCTTCATATGGCAATGGTGGTAGATCCTAAATGTCTTTATCACTTCCTCAATCAAAGCATATATTGACTATAAGCTTTGAAAAGTACAAAAGCAAGTTCTAGTAATCTCTAGTATCCATTAACTTAATCTGCGGCAAGCAATTGACACTCAACAATAAAAGCATGTTTATCACATATAGGCTAAAAAGCTCACAAGTTAAATGAATCTCAACAATGTCTAGGCATGTTTATAATCTGTACTATGTTAACTTGTTTCTACATCCACACATATTCTCATATGCACCATATATCAAAATTAATCCAAGAAACTTATGTCACATGATCATCTCTTAATCATAAAGTAGGAAGGTATCAATACATCACCGACTATTCAAGGGCAGCTAAGACTCAAAGCAAAACAAAAGACTATTTTTGTATTTCTCCGAAACTTTTTATTTTATTTTTTTATTTTTCCATATAATACTCTAAAACACTAAACAACTCGAAAAACCTTCGATGGGTCGAGAGAATATCTCGACATGTCGAATGCACACTTCTGCCTAAACCTGACACAAACTTTTGACAGGTCGAGCTGGGCTTCGGGAAAATCCTAAAGCGATTCCAAAAATCGAAAAAATCTTGACTTAAAAATGAAAAATTTATACATAGACGCTAAAGATATAATATAAACCCCACCCCACACTTCAAATTTGCATTGTCCTCAATGTAAAAACTTGAATCAAACCAAATAATACTTAAAACAAGCATGAAATGGAACACATTGTGATGACCCAAACCCGATTTAACTGCCTAAACCGGGATTAGACCCTCAATACTCTTAGTGCCTACTTAAATTAAACCACAAATCGAAGCAAAGATAAAATAATCACACAACTAAAGATCACTTAAATTATTTCTTAACACTAAATACATAAACTTTATTTGACATCAGAGAAGCTAGACATACTAAACTATTATAAATAAATTGCTAGCGCGTAGGATCAACATCAGATCCTACGACAGATACCGATATACCTTGATCCGCGTGCGCTCCTGATCTCCACTGATAATCCTATAAATATGAGCATTTGAAACCGAATGACCCAAGGAAAGACATATAAAAATATAAAAATCGTTAGAGTGAGTAGACAAAAAATAATAATCGGTTATACAAGAAAAAATAAAAATACGTATATATCTTTTCACCAATACTGATTTATAGAACAACACCAAGCAAGTTAAAGTAAAATCTCACAGCGTAGATGTACAGCGTACATGTACCTGGCACCTTACTTTTGCAGAAGGAAACAATACTGTGTTTCTAACGCAAGCAATGAGCGGTAGCCCTTTCGAGGGACTCATGTATGATTATATCCGTCTAGAAGAACCATCATCCTCTACTTCTACACAGGGGATATGTGTAATTCTATAAGAATAACGGGATAAATCTTAACATTGTAACACCAATAACACCATCAGTAGTGGGGGACGAAAGACGGATCCAAACCACCCACCCCCCCCCCCCCCCCCCCCCCCAAATTTTTTGTTTTTTTGGAACACCTTGCCCAAATATTTTTAAAATTTAATAAAATTATATAGCAAATATGATTCTTGCCCCCCTAATTCTAATATTTATACAATTTTCTTTGTTAATTAATATTTTAACCTAGCTATATATTTCTTAGCAAAGAAAAAAAAAACTAGTACGTAATATGTTTAATCTCTATATATAAAAAAATATATATACTAGTTGAAAATTTTGAGTTATTTATCATTAAACTTGTATTTTTCTTCTTAATTTATTCACAAGAATTAATCTTATATATAATAAAAAAATATTAATTTAATATTATTCATAATCTAAAGTAGTTATTAAGTACTACCTAAGAAGCACCGAAACGCCTTAAAATATTAATTTAATATTCGCGTTTCGGATACCGATACTAATACGCGTCCGATATGTTCTGATACAGTATCATATTTTTGATACCAATCGGATACGTAGGTTTCAGAAAATGGAAACACAACATCCCGCCAAATCAGAACACTGAAACCTAAAATCCCGCCAAATTTTGATGTGAATGTACAATTTAGAAGTTGATTTGAGCAAAGAGCTGACAACATCTCCCGTCAACAACTCAAGTATGAATATTGATCACAGTCTTTTGTATTTGAAATCAATAAATTATCTCCAGGTGGATAATTATATTATTCGGAATGGAATGATTTGTCAGTTTAAAGAGCGCACTGCTGTCAAATGAAGACATGCATGCACCCACACGGCGTGAGCAAGATAAATGGGATAGAGCAACTAAGGCTGCTGCCCTTGAGCACTGATGCCCTTGAATATAAAGTCTCACCCCTTTAAAGTTGAAACAAAACACCCAATATTTTTAAATTTTTAAATATAATTTAGTATTAATATTAATATATTATTTATTAGTCGTATCCTTCTCCTATCGTCTCCTCTTATTTTTTGAGTTTGACGTTTTCTCGTATCGCATCGTCGTATTCGTATCCGTTTCGGTGCTACTTATAGTACTACACATTGAATATTTTTCGCCCCCAATCTGGCTCCGCCACTGAACACCTTAGATCAATTGATATATGTACTCTTACGAGACAAGTGCTTCTGTGACAAAATAGTGACTCTGCAACTCAATGGGATGTGAAGTTCAGAACTAAGTATTATTTCCACCAATGTGCATAAATCAGATGAAGGAATATAATAGGAAGAAAACAAATATGATGCATTGATCAGACTGTCTTACATAAGAAGCTTGAGTTTGAATGACAATCACACAGATTTGTTGAGTCTGTTTTTGGTATCCTCGGCCGCATCAGTAGCTTCAACTTGCATTTTGGAAGTCACTAGGTCTGCTTCTGCTGCTTCTTTCTCGTTTCTTGCTGTCAATTTCTTAGCCTACTTGATCAAACCAAATCAAACCTTTGTAACCCATAAACAATCAAACTAACCTAGCAAATAAGCCAACATGTAGACATTTTAGAGAGCTTAAGAAAACAAAAAACAAAAAAAGACAAAACATGTAAAATCTACACAAAAAATTGAACCTGACGTGAATCGAACACGCAACCTTCTGATCTGGAGTCAGACGCGCTACCATTGCGCCACAGATCCAATATATTCCATTAAGCCTGTGGCGAAAATAAGACCCCTGTTTATGGGGAAAATTCCAATGCGCTATTCGACTCCAGAGAAAGACGCAATATTTGCCAAAATTTGATTTCTAAAAACAAAGAAAAAGAGAGTAACTGATAGAGAATATGAATATGGAATGGGTAATTAATTAAACTGACCTGACCAACTAAGAAGGCCTTGACATAACGAAAGCCCTCTTGCAGGGAAACAGTGAAAGCTAAGCATTCTTTCTTCATGGGAGACACTCCAGAAACCTCTGCTTGCATTCTATCAGATTCCATGCTGCTGCTTTCGGTTTGCAATAATAATTATTGAAGTAGAGGAGAGACTTGATTTGGTTCTGTCTTTGACTTATTAGATGACTGGAGTCCCAACACGTTTTGTAGCTTTGGTGCAGACACACAACTGCGTGGCAGCTCAGAAACCTGTCCACGTTTTGATTCCTACTTTTAACAAACATTTTCTTTTTTGACGAGTGCTTTAAACGACACTGGCATTTGAGGGTTTTAAGAGCATCCGCACATCTTCGATAAGTTTTATGGGTCTAGGAATTTTTTAATTCAGGAATTTTTATTATTATTTATCAAATAGTTGTCATATTTATATTTTTTATGCAATAGTATAATAAATAAATAAAATTATTACTATTTATCAATTATAAAAATTTATTTTATTTAATTGTTAATAATATATTCATCCAATATTTAGTCGATACGTGTCATTATCGTCTACATTATTGAACCAAATTTCCGATGAGATTTTCGACGAATCATAATGTGACACGTGTCACTTCCACGTGACGTTATCGAAAAAATTATTGATGAAGATTTTCAGTAAGATTTCTGACGAGTCATAATGTGACATGTGTCACTTCCACGTGGCGTTATCGACTAAATTATTGATGAACATTTTCTGCAAGATTTCTGACCAGTCATTGTGTGACATGTGTCACATCCACGTGTCGTTGTCAGGTAAATAATTGGATGAAGATTTTTGGTAAGATTTTTAACAAATGAGAACGTGACACGTGTACTCATCTTCTAACATCAAATTATCTAAATTTTGCTATAAATGCATCGTCTATGGCTATTTGAAACCTCATAACATCTACAAGTCATTTGATATTCTACACCCGTAAACACATATCTTCATATACTTCTTCATACTCCCTCATCAGTAAGATGAATCCTCTGATTACGAAGAGTCTTCCAGGAGGAGGCAACGACAACGCCAGCAAGCTGCAGAAATTGCTAATTCCTTCGTCACCGATGCGGTCATGGTAGCTGTAGCGTTTGAAGATGAGCCACCTAGTCACCACCGTCCGAACGAACCAAGGCAGAGGAAAGCAAGGGGACGAAATATGATGGAAGATTACTTCATCAAACTCCCTGTTTTCAACGAGCAAGATTTTTGCCGGAGGTTCCGAATGAGCACAAACTTGTTCAACCACATTAAGACAAAACTCTACAACCACGACCGATTTTAGCATCAAAGAGCAGATGCCACTAGATTGCAAGGACTTCTTCCCAGTGGTAGATCCACGTATAGGCGAGGGTGGGCACTTGCCCAATCTGAGATTTGAAGTTTGCTCAAGTTTTATAGATTGGGTATTGTTAATTTGGACGAAAAATGCAGAAAAACCAGGCGATAAAGGAGAAATTGTAGAAGGAGATGAAAAGTAATCTTGTTGATGAAAATGACGTCGTTAGAGTACAAATCTCAATGGAACGACATCGTTTCAAATACATCAATAATATAGTCTTCTACTCTTGTTTTTTGCCACGTTCTAAATTTCTAATACAGTGATAGATTGATAGGAAAGTTCCCTCAAAATTTGCGTAGGTGCTTAAGTTTTTATATTTTTTTATTGATTTTTTTATTCTTTGCCCCTAATATTACTTTGAGTTTACTATTTATTTGTCTTTTCTTTTCTTTTTCTTTTTTTACAAGCTCCCTTCTATAGACTATACTTAAGTTAGTCATGATGAGGTAAATTCTAGTAATAATGTTTTTTTATCTACAAATTCGCTTATGATTGCCTTTCAATTATAATTAATTCTGTCCAACCTCAAAAAAGTTTCTGGATCTGCCATTGCTTCTTCTCAAACAAAAGATGACTGGTACTCTACGAATGTTAGCGTACGGCGTAGCTATAGATCATTGTACTAAATACACAAGGATGAGGGAATCAACAACACTGGAATGCATGAAGAAGTAGTGCACACAAGTGGTCTGGCTTTACCAATATTGTTACCTCCGTGCTCCAAATGCAATAGACATCACTCAACTTCTAAGAAGGGCAAGAAATCAGGGATTTCCTGGTATGATTGGAAGTATTGACTGCATGCACTAGGAATGGAAGAACTGCCCAACAGCTTGGCAATGGTCATACTCAAGGCGGAAGGCTCATCCAACCATAATTTTAGAGACAGTGGCGTCATATGACACGTGGATATGGCACAGCTTCTTCGGGATTCCTGGAGTACAAAATGATATTAATGTGCTCAACAGCTCGGATGTCTTCGATGCACTCCTTGCTGGAAGAAACCCGCAATCGACTTATAAAGTCAACGGTATGACGTACCACCGCACTTATTATCTAGCTGATGGAATATATCTGAGGTACTCCTCGTTTGTCAAAATAATTTTCAATCCCCAGAATCAACAACAGAAGTTGTTCGCAAGGAAACAAGAGGCATATCACAAAGATGTGGATAAGTGTTTTGGCATCTTACAATCTCGCTAGACTATTATTCGTCATTCAACTATGTGTCATCACACATCAACATTGAAAATGATCATGTTGGCTTGCATCATAATGCATAACATGATTGTTGAGGAAGAATTTGTGAATGACGATTTTGAGGAGAACAAAGAATAAGATTTACAAAACCCATCTAGTGCTTTCATAGTTTATGATGGGCCGGCGGATGAAAATGGTAACCAATTTCCCTTTGAACCAGTTGGAAGAGATCAACAACAACAACGGTTTAGTGACCGTCTTGTCAATCTCCAATTAGTTTATCTCCATAGAAAGCTTCAAAAGGACTTAGTGAAGTACAACTGATTTCTTGAAATCGGTGAACAACTCTAAATAACGTGTTTGATGTATGTGTGTTTGCCTTTTGTGTGTTTGCATTTTGTGTGTTTCCCTTTTGTGTGTTTGCATTTTATATTGTTTGAGTGCAATTTATTATGTTTTAATGTAATGTGTTTAAAGTTTATCTAAATAAATAAAGTGCATTTTTATTTCTTGAAAATTCAAATTACATAATGACATGTCAAACATAGATTTATTATTAAGACAAACTAAACTAATCACTAAAACCAAGGTTGGTGGGGCGATAACAATTTGTGAAGCTTGCATTGCCAACTTCTTCCTCATAGTCATCTACTTGCTTAAGAATTTTTGCTTTTCTCTTCATGAAGTACTTCTTTGAATTTGGGGTGGGGTCATAGCCTCGAAATTCATTGTCATGATCTTTGTTTCTTCCTCTTGTGCCCTCAAACTGTAGTTTTTCTCATCGAGCATTCGTTGTTTTTCATCATTTGCCTTTTGCCAATCGGCAAACATTTTTTTAATTAGCCGCAATGCTCTTCAAAGTCTCATCTCTAACCTCATTCGTAGGTGTCATGGACTTCTTTCCCCTTCTTTTTGCTTCTTTGACCGCCTTCACTCCTTGAGGTCTAGGCGGACTTGAGGTACCTCCAAGGTTGCTTTGTGGTGTCAAAATCACATCGTCCTCACTCAAGTTCACGCTAGGTGACACTTCACTAACGAGAGAAGTAGCTTCAAAGTTGGAATGGTAAGGAATGCTAGTTTCGACGACTCTAAAAGTAAGATGATTCTTGACCGCTTCCCAACACTCAAAGTGCGTAAACTCTTTATGTTTTTTTCCCACATAATGTGTTTGAGCTTTCCTTAACTACAAAAAAAATTAACGAATTAAGATGTCACAATAATATCAAATAAAATGGACTCCACATTTTATATTTCATAAAATTAATTAAAAATGAGAGGACGAACATAAATAAATCATTACCTCATCTTGCAAATTTTTACCAGATTCCGGATTCCTTCTTGCGTATGCAAGAGCCGCTTTCCGTTGTGTCAAGTTTGGCTTCAACTTGGCAAAACAGGAGGTAAGTGCACTTTGGGTCCTAGCCTCCTCCATCGCTTCACCTTGACCCATCACCCAATTTTCTTGGTAATCGGCATAGATTTTTTTTCACAATTTGTCGACCTTTTGTTTGTTGCCGGAGATAGGATAGACACTATGATGACAATAAGATATGCACATTTGTACATCTTCGGAAAGAAGCCAATTATTGGACATCTTTTGCAAAAAAAAAAACTAAAAGAATTGTGAGAGAGAGAGAGGGAAGAAAGGGAGGAGGATGATAATTTGTTGTGCACAAATTGGTATGAGGATTGTGGAAAATGAAGGTAGTGTTTATAGAAAAATGGTAGGGGATGAAAAAAAAAAGGAATTTTTTCGGATTTTTTTCTCATTTTCTAGCCGTTCTGTCAAAATCAGACTGAAATTGCAAAACCTAGCCGTTTTCTTTGAATCAAAACCGTCCAATTGAATTTTCCATTCAAAATGGACGGCCCAGAAGAATGTAGACATTAGGAGACCGCCCGGCCACATGGCGGGTTGTCGTTGGTTGGTAAATGAGCATAAAAAAATCACTTATTATAGTGCGTGTTTTACACGCGCCGGGTATAAAAAAATTCTCACGCTCCCTGGCGTCACCCACATGGGTGGGCTCCGCCAGAGGACGCTTTCGCTCTACCTTCCGATTTCAGAACGCCAGAGAGGAATTCCTCTCCGTCAACGTCTGGTCGTCCCTCCCCGAGTGCACCGCTGCACGGTTTATTCGCCTAGAAATTTCCATTTTCGGTCAAGTCTCGCCAGAGCAATTCCAGTTTGGGAAAAAATCCTCCCCCGCTGCAGATGCTCTAATGGCGTGTTAGTTTGAACTACAAATATGGCAACTCACCCGTCATTCATCTATTTTTTTTTCTCATAATGTTCAATTATAATCACATCCCTCTAAATTAATCATTCAGTAATACTAATTAATCTTCAGAGAGTACTTTTATCCTATTTTGATATTTTGAGGAAACAAAATGGGTTCTCATAATAGTATAGATTCACGAGAAAAACCTTCACCAATAAGTTTGAAAGAGTGAAAATCTAAAATACTAAACTTAAGAAATAGGCTCTAAAGTCTTGAGTTCGAGTCACCGAGAGATAAAATAAAACTTTATAATTTTAATTTTTTTTAAGAGAAAATTGATGAATCAATAACAACCTTGTTTTGGTGGTCAAGAGGATGGTTCCCCAACTCTGAAGACAGCAAATTCACCACAACCGCTAAATCAGATTCAATTTTCAGCTTGTTTATACCAGCTTTCACCATCATCTGCAACCCATGAAAGAGGCCCCAAGCTTCAACTTGTAAAATTTTCCCAACTCCAAGATTGATGTGGAAACCCATGATCCAATTTTCACAACTATCACGGATTACACCACCAGCACCTATCTGTCCCTGCCTGTTTTGAGAGCCATCAACATTCAATTTAAACCAACCAAAAGGTGATTTTTTTTCCCAATGAAACAAGGAAATAATACATTTCTTCTAGTGCCAATTCTTCTTCTGAGAGACAAACCATTCTTCAGCAACATTCATAATAATCTTTTCAAGATAAATAGGCAAGGAAAACCTAGGATCAAAAACTCTATTGTTTCTCCACTTCCAAATATACCAACAGAGTCACAAAGAAGTCACACCACTTTACACCATTCAGAACAAAAATATGACAATGTATATGAGAGTTAATCTAGTTTTCCTAACTCAATTGAGAGATATTGTTAAGACCAATAGAAATAGAAAACCAAACCATTATGGCAAATTGGCAATCCCTTAACAGATGAATCAAAGTTTCATCACCTTGTTTACAAGCTTCACAAATACCACTATTACATAGTCTTCTTCTGCATCTCTGAACTTTCATTAATAACTTTTATGTAAGAGAGTCCACATAAAAGTTTTCTGCCTTGGAGGAATTTTCATTTTCCAAAATTTACTCCATATGTCATCTTTCCCTGAAAAGTCATATATGAAATTGTAAGCAAATTTTACACTGAAAACACCATTAGAGGTGGCACCCCAAATCTGAATATCCTCCCCATATCCATCAAAACCAGTGGGAGTGTTGATTATTTGCTCAAAAATCTTAGTAGAAAGGACAGAACACAGTAAAGCATGATTCCACATATTCTCATCCCATAACTCATAGACTTTAACAGTCATATCCAATAAATCAGCATTTAGATAATAGCTCAAAAGAGGCTCATGCATAGCCCACACATTCATCCAAAAAAGCACAGATCTCACATCCTGAATCCTTGACCTTAAGTTTCTAGTAAACAACTCAGCTCCAAATAAAATACTTTTCCAAGAACTAGAAACAGTGGAAGGAGCAGTGTAATTTTGAGAAAAAAATACTAGACTTCTTCAAATACTTCTTTCTATAAAGAAGAATCTCCAACTAGACTTTACCAACATTGTCACATTCATATGCACTGTTAGTTTGATGTCGAGACCAATGTTTTAAAATTTAAACGCGGATGTGACGCGATTTTAGCTTCACATACGTGAAATGCGAAACGCAAAATGCATAAACTTTTTGAAAAAAAATAATAATACTCATAAATTCAATCAAAATAAATATCCCAAAGTCTCAAATTATCAGATTTAGACATTCAAAGTTCTCAAGTCTCAAACTTAAACCTTCAAAGTCTCAAATTAACATTCAAAGTGTCAAACATAAACTTGAAATCAACTTCAAGCTTTCAAGCATCAATCATCATCTTCATCAAGTAGAATGTCACCATTTAGACTATCACGACCATCACTATCATCACCATTTTCACCATCTTCATCACTATCACTAAGGTGATTAAGTTCATTTAACAATTGATTATTCTCCTCTAATGGGTTGTATCTCTCTAAGTCTTCATCTACATTGTCATTCAAAAGCATGAATTTTCTTGAAACTCTTTTTTTGCTACCTATATATGAAAAAATAAAAATAAAGAGAAATTAATCAATTGGTGGGTTACTTATTGAGAATCTACAAAATAACATAACATATGCTCATATAATTATTTCATTTACATTGTCTAAATAATTTATAATTTTTATATAAACATCCATAATAAATTTATTCATTCATTTAGAAGAGGAAATTCAGCATCAATCATTATTCAATTACCAAATATAATTATACAACAACCAAATTTGGTATCATTCAAATTTTCAATTACATTTAATTACTAATTTTACCCATTATTATTCAAAGACATTATCTGTGAAAATCGGTGCTTCCATTCAACTCAATCACTAGCTCAATTAAAATAGCATTATCTTTTGAAATTGAAACAAAACATACTGACAAGAGTAGATAGCCATAGCATAGTAGCATTGCATCAATCAATTAAACATTCAAAGTTTTCAAAGTAGTGAAACATTTACATACTAGAGTCCGAGTTGGAGTCTGAGTCAGAGAGAAAGAGTCAGAGAGACTAAAAACTGGAAAATGAAAACTAATGCAGCGAATCCTTCGAATACTCGTTGAGGTTGATTGAGTGAGAGTCGTTGAGAGTGACAGAGTAAGTAAGAGTGAGATCGAGAGTGATAGGGGGAGAGTGAGCTTGATACTGAGAGTGAGAGTGAGCTCGAGAGTGATAGAGGAAGTGAAGGTGAGCTCATGATGAGGCTGATTGAGTAAAATGCGGCTAGGAGTTAGAGAGAGTCAAAAGAAAACCCTCGAAACATAATCACAAAACGATGCCGATCAAACCAATTGATAAAAAAAAACTCACGAAGCATACAATTAGCGTTTCTCGCGTTTCTCACGTTTCTCTGTATAAAGATGCAGATTGCTCCCGCATCGCGTACGAAGCTTAGAATCGCGTTTTACGCTTTCTTAGCATTTCTCGCGTTTTCCACGTTTCTCCGTAGAAAGATGCAGATTGCTCCCGCATCGCGCTAAGGTGCGTTTTAAGGCGGGTTAAACGCCACGCTTTAAAACATTGGCAGAGACCTCCCAATAGGCTGACACAACTCAACCAATTGACTAAGTGAATTTTTTTTTCCTCTCCTCATTGTCTCCCCAAAGGAAATTCAATTTAGAGCATCAAGTTTATTGTTTGAAGAAGAATTAATTTGCCAGCCATGATTCAGTTCTTGCATTTCCAACTTGCAAGTCAGCTTTAGACTTTGTCAAAGATTCCTGCATAAGTATCCTTGTTAACTCTCTCATGAATAAGATGAACCACATATACTTTCCAAGATTATTTGCAATTGATGAACCACATATTCTGCTCTCCTCAGAAGCCATGCCACCTCCTTGCAAGTATTGGGAGATAAAAATAGCAAGAACTTTTTAAAGCTGATAGCCTGCCCGGACATGTCACAAAACAACTTCAAACATCCTTTAAGGACATGATCTTGTTAGGGAAAAGTTTCAGCAAAAAGCAATAGGTAATATGCAAAACACAAATGGGATACTTTGGGTATCTGATTGAGAAGTCTTCATAGCATTCCACGGTTTCATCTCCACTGCAGCATGAATAATGTGGGACAATTTCTCCATACACAGAATAAAAATGTATGGAGAAATGGGATCGCCCTGTCTAATTCCTCTCTTGGCTAGAAAAGAAGTGGTCAACTCTCCATTAAGTAAACTTTAGAAGTTGGTGGAAGAGATATAATGCATAACAAGCTTGATTAAAAAATATGGAAATTGAGCCTCATGCAGGACCAACTCAATGAAATTTCAGCTTAATCTATCATAAGCTTTTGACAGGTCCACCTTCCAATCCAGAAAACCTAAACTTCCTTAGGACTTTTTGTACTTGAAGAGCATTTCTTGAGCCATAAGAATGTTGTCTGCAATTTGCCTCCCAGGTACATAACTAACCTGGTTAAGACTTATTAGTTTCCTCATGATAGGTGTAATCTTTCCAACTATCGACTTAGAGATTACCTTGTAAATAGTATTGCAAAGACTAATAAGACTTCGTAGCACAAAATCAGCATTTGCGACAGTATTTCAACATCATCACAAAAGGTTTTATCAATTGCGACTGAAAGAATCGCTGTTGCAAAATTATTTTGGCAACGAGTAATTTTTTTGCAAATATGGTTGTTGGATGGGATGATTAGAATAATCCAAGCATGCTATTAAAAAATTATAATTGTCTCACTTGAATTCAACCTTGATTCGTGTGTTGAACCATTGTGTCTCTAAGGTGGATTAGACCAAAACTCAATTTTTCACTACATATAAAATTAATTTAAAACCAAAAAAAGTCATATCTATCTTATCATGTCAAAAAAAAGTCAATATCTATCTTAAATAATCGTACTATGATAATTTTTGGGAATGATAGGGGAATGAGCAAAAACCTTCAAAAATATTATTAAAGTCTTTTGGTCATATTTGACTTCATTGACCGGGTCTAAACGAAGTCCGATGAGGCTAATTTTTTTGCTGAGGGGATGAATGCTTTTTTCGTTCGCTATGTGCTGACGGGGGAATCATTTGTCTCAAAAACCTTATTATGTTACCATTTCCGGCGGCTCCTAGATTCGATAATTCTTGTAGTTCATCTGGTTCTTTAGGGAGTAAATCCACTTTTGTTAATCATTTCGCTGCAAATTCTAATGATTTAACTACGGAAAAAACGACTATGAAAGTGGAGTCCCCACCCATGCGTCGTTACCGGAACTGAACTTAGGAAAGAAACCCCTGAGAGCCTAAGCCTATCAAACCCTAAGATCCATTCGCTTTTGCTTTTTGGGTTCAGTTTCTTTTTCCCTTTTTGGACAAGCGCCGGAAGAGTCTTTAATTTAGTTGACGTTTTAGTGGGTGACGTCTATTTCCCCTTTATTACGAGGTTAAATTATGTATATAGACACATTTCTCATTAGACCATTTTAGTTTTCGTATTTCTTAAATTCTACATATGACTACTAGTACGATTATTACATTGTTTGTTGGTTATATAGAAAAACAAAACTTTTTGAAAGTAAATTATTAATGAATAATCATTTTGTAAATGTAACCGTTGGATGAGATGATCGGACTAATCTAAGCACCCTGTAAAAAAATTTCTAATTTTTTACTTAAGTTCGAACTTTATCAGAGTGTCATATTGTTATACCTATAATGCCTCTAAAATTTAAATGCGAAGTGCCGTTCCATCAAAAATAATTTGAAATCAACTAGCTCACACACATTCTCTTGGGATTTACTTATATCTTGCCATATAAAAAATAAAATTTCTAAACCGTAAAACCTAAACCTAAATTTAAAACCCAAACCCTAAACACTAAAGAATTTAAAAAAAAAGTATCAAATATTTATCAAACACTTTAATCACTGCCGCCTCTCCTCTCTTTGTTTCAGAACCTCATCTCTCTCTCTCTCTCTCTCTCTCTCTCTCTCTCTCTCACTCACACACACACACACACACACACACACACACACACACATCGAGATGACAGCTCGCCTTCGCTGAGGGTCTTCCAAGCCTCGTCGCCGAATGTCCGCCTTCAAGTTGCTGCCTAGGGTCTGCGGTAGATTTATGGTCTCTATGAACTCGCAGATTCTTTCACCACCTGCTGCTTGGTCACTCGCCTCTCAACGTCATCCTCACACCGCAAAGCTCTCCGGCGTCAGCCTCGAGCTCTCCAACAACCCTAATCGTTGATTGGTGCTTAGTCACCATGCCTTGGCCTTGTTGAGCAGCAACTCTAACCTCGTCAAACCTCCAGGCAAAGTTTAGACATTGCACTGCCGCGCCTTAAACTCTACCACCAGATTGAGAATTTGCAAATCAGGAAACTCCAGCTTCAGCGCCTTCGCCGACAACTCTGGTTGCCGGTAAGTAACCTCAAATCCCTAATCTCTCTCTTTCTCTTTTGCTTCCTTTCACTTGCAAAATAACCCACTATCCCTATGTTTTTGTGTACGATTGGACTAATCTAAGCATCTCCAATTTGACATGTCGAGGCTGGGAAAAAAGGACGTGAAAGTTTCGGTGGAGAAGGACACTCTGGTGACTCCATATCTCACTTTCACGTTGTCATCGCCATCTCCGCGATCATCACTGACACCATAACCAACTGAGTAGCGAAGGTCTGTAGATTAAGACACTAATTTGAAGATCTAGTTTGAGCTCCACCACACATTTAGAGACTCTGATTCCACTCCAGCTGGTACTTTCGCTGCTCACTTGAAGACTTGGAGTCATGGCACTCAGGTTCGTCTTTGCTCTCTTTAATATTTAGTTGCTAAAGCTTTTACGAAACTGATCATTTTGAGGTCAAGTAGTGTTCTTGGTTGGATTGTGATTTATTGTTGATGCTGAATTATGAATCTCTAGCTGCTGTTAACAAAGCTTCATTATTTTCGGTGTACAAGTTATTGGTAGAGTTTATGTACTATCAGGGATCAACTTATTCTACATTAGAAAACTCATGATTTGATTGATATCGTTTTGGAGTTTTTGGTATCATAATTCTAGGTTTGATAATGTTTTTGGTCTACATGTTTTCAACAAAGGATTGTTGCCAGCATCAGTTTTATAGACATATATAGTGGTTCATATGTGTGAGTTTACCTCTAATAAGTGTTTATTTTGAGTGGTCGATATTGAAATTGTCGGTTTGAAAATCGTATGATGTTTTCCAGTAGTATGGAATTGTGGTGTATTATATTGTAAGAATCACACTAGAATAGAATTATACTTTTTCAATCGAACTATACTTTTTAATTGTTGTTGTTTACTTTGCTTAATTGAAAAAATATGTAACTTTGATTTGATACAACTGAGTTGCAACGTTTCTGGCAGGGCTTATTAGGTGTAACTCTCCGTTTCGCAACCTCCTCGCGAAGCTCAACGACACTGCAAGTAGTGCAACCCCTAGCTGTAATCTTCCGGTGACTCACATCATTTCCAATGGTTGGATGTCATTCACCTTAACCGCAGCTGAAGAGATTAGAATTTCTGTCATACTGTTCTTTACTCTTGTTGCATGTGGCTTCATGGGGTATGCACAATTCCCAACTTTGGTGGAAAAAAGGACTTCCACCACTCAAAGGTGATCGATTAAATGCTTGATAAAAATTTACAGCTTAATTCCTAGTATGCTACAACTAAGTAATGCCATGTATTTAACCATATGAAATATGAGTTTGATTATTTTTTTGACGAAATATGAGTTTGGTTATTAATTTATTTGGTTACATATATATACATGCAGATGAGAGCTGTTTTACGAATGGATATTTGGACATGGTGGTAGATTGGATCCCAGGAATGAAACCTATTTGTTTGAAGGATCTCCTAACTAATTTCTGGAAGGCAATACCTGGAATTTCTGCTGGAAAGGAATTAAAGAAATTCACAAAGCTTCAACATTTGTTGTTCACTTTCAATGCGTTGGAGCTGCAAATTTGGAGGCTCTCACATCTATGTTTCTGGTACCTGTTTATGCTATAAGTCCTCTTGATCAAATACCATAGCACCCTTTAAAGTCTATGGTTTCTTGGAGAATGTTGTATTGCTCTTTTTTATTTTACTTTTAAAAACTTTAGTTTTAACATCCTTAGTTTTTACTTTTGAAAACTCTAGTTTTAACATCCTCAGTTAAGTTGGTCGCGGCATTTTTCTTTTACAATGTGACTATTATTTTTTAACTACAAGTAATGTTACTTATGAACAATGATGGTTGTAGATGGATACTAAAATTTCCTCGAGTTGATCATTTGCTCCTTTTTTTGCAATGGTCAAGTTGCCATCGCAAAGAAATGGAGCTTTTCCCTGCAACCCCATTTTGTGACTGCATCGTTTCCGTTGCAAAAACCAATTTTGTGACGGTAACTTCCTGCCGCTAAAAGCAATATTAGTACTACAGTTGGTAAATTTTGCAAAAGAAAAACAATAGCGAAGATATTTTTTTGTCGTTGCAATTGGTACAGACGACGGCAAAATTCGTTGTAATTAGCAATTGTGTCACTGCCAATTGCGACAAAAACTTTATCGTCGCAAATACTCGTTTTGTCGTTGCAAAAGAGTATTTGCTATGGCTTTTTCACAATTTGCGACAGCAGGCTGCCGTTGCAAATTGCTTTTTTTTGTTGTAATGCAATCTCATCAACTTCAATGGCAGGAAACAAACCAGGTGTTGAGTTTAGATTCTCAATAGGCACACTCTGAGAGAACAAGTTCTCAAAGAAATCAACGGCAATATGTTTCATCTCATTAGAGTCAGTGATCCACACATTATGATTATCATACAACCCTTCCACCTTATTCTTCTTTCTCCTCACAAGGGTGGTTAAATGAAAATATTTGGTATTTTCATCACCCCTTGTACCCATTTGTCTTTGGACTTTTTTCTCCAAAACACTCTCTTGGCTTAGGATCTCATCATACACCTTAATCAAATTGGTCTCAAGTTTGATCAGAAAATCATTGCAGTGCATGTCTTGAGCTTTCTGAATGCCTCCCAATCTAGCAAGAATTCTCTTCTTTTTCCTGAATATGTGGCAAAAAATCTCATTGTTCCATAAGGACAAAGCAGTAGAAAGAGCCTTCAACTTACTTTGAAAATCCTCAACACATGACTCCTAGAACTTGTTGATAAATTCAGGATAATTTGAATGGTTGCACCACATAGCTTGAAGTCTAAAGGGACATTTCATTCTATCAATCCAGACATTAGATTTCAATTGCTGAAGTATAGGACATTAGTCTAACCTAGTATTAGGGAGATGATTGATAAATGTCTCAAGAAATAATGCCCTCAAACTACATGTACAAAAAGATATGTCCAAGCTTTCCATGACAAGTCTATTTCCCCAAGTAAACTTAGAGCCTTTGAAGCCAACATCCAGAAGACCACTACTGTTCACCCAACTTTGAAGACCTCCAAATCTCCTTACCATGGAACCACTACTAATGTCATCAGCAGCAATCAACTCATTACAATCTCTTATAACCATTGCAGGAAGAGATTCATTATCACAAAGCTCTTCTAAATATTGCCACATGCCACATTATTAGGGTTAGCATAAATGACTGATAGTAACCAGGGTTGTTAATTACCATCAGAGACTCTAATAGTGATAGATTGGAAGTTGGAGTCCACAAAATCCAAATTATCATCTTTCCATAAAAGTCATAAGCCTCCTCAACTTTAAAATTAGAAAAATCAAGACTCAACCAAAACTCCCTGGCCTTAACAAATTGAACTCTTGGCTCACAGATAGACAAAACATCCACATGATTAAGCTTAACAAGATCAGAAATAGCAGACATATAATTGTCACTTTCAACTTCTCTTGCATTCCAAAACAATAATTTTGACATCATTAAAAAACATTTGGAGGGAGTGGGGAAAAGCTAAAAAAATCATAAATCAATCTGGTGAGGCTGGTCAACAACAGTGTCAATTATGTTATTTTGAGCAAATGTCTTCTCTACAAACATGTCAGCATCATGATCATCTATGGTGGTTTCAGGAACCGACTTCATTACCTCATAAGGAGGTTTGTGACCAAAGATACCCCCAGACCCAGTGAAACCAAACAAATTGTCATCGACACTAGTACTCAAGATTTCATTAGAAACTGCACCATCAAATGTCAACTTCTTGGAAACAGTTATGACTTTAGCCCTCATACCCTTACTAGTTCTTGCTTTCCGACTATATAGAGCTAAGGATTGGTTGCCTGGTTTAGTTGATCTAGTATTAGAGACATCCTTTATAGGCATACGAGAAGAGGCACCGCCCCCTTTGTTATTGCTCATCACCAGAGGCACATCACTAGCATTGTCTTTACTTTTTCCAGCAATAACATTTTTACCAAGGCCAACAACCTGAGATTGCACCTCCTGACTATTCTTGTATTTGAAAAAGGTTAAATCCTTAACATATGCATCCAAATGTACATCCTCAATAACTGGAATGTCCAATTGGTCAGAGACATTGTTCAGGACAGAGTACCTAGATCCATATTGTAGTTCCCTTTTAGCTGCCACATTAGCAGACTTCTTCTTCTTACTTACAATAACTCATGATCATCCAGGACCCTATGTCCTCCTTCTTAACTCCAGTATCAAGTTTCTCTCTACTTTCAATATTGTCTTAATGCATAACATTTGTATC